>OZ010747.1:53076740-54490340 GCA_963932245.1 Tachinus rufipes | reverse complement strand
TATTTATTTAATAAAGAAATAACTAAAATACACATTATTTAATAGAAAAATAACTAAAATACACTTTATTTAATAGAGAAATAATTAAAAAACACTTTATTTAATAGAGAATGAACTAAAATACACATTATTTATTAGAGAAATAACTAAAATACACAATATTAAATAGAAAAATAACTAAAATACTTATTATTCAATAGAGAAATAAATAAAATACACAATTTTTATTAAAATCATAACTAAAATACACATTATTTAATAGAGAAATAACTATAATACACAATATTAAATAGAAAAGTAACTAAAATAATCACAATTTAAGGGAAAATTAACTAAAATACACTTTATTTAATAAAGAAAAAACAAAAACACACATTATTTAATAGAGAAATAACTAAAATAATCAATATTTAATAAACAAAAATTTAAAATACATTTCATTTAATAGAGAAATAACTAAAATACATATTATTTAAAAAAGAAATAACTAAAATACACTTTATTTAATAAAGAAATACTTAAAATACACATTATTTTATAGAAATATAACTAAAATACCCATTATTAAATAGAGAAATATCTAAAATACACAATATTAAATAGAAAATTAACTAAAATACACTTCATTTAATAGAGAAATAACTAAAATACACATTACATAATAGAGAAATAATTGCAATACACAATATTTAATAGAAAAATAACTAAAATATACTTTATTTAATAAAGAAATACTTAAAATACACATTATTTAATAGAAAATTAACTAAAATACCCATTATTAAATAGAGAAATAACTAAAATACACAATATTATATAAAAAAATAACTAAATTACACTTCATTTAATAGAGAAATAACTAAAATACACAATAGTTATTAGAAAAATAACTAAAATATTAATTATTTATTAGAGATAAGCTAAAGTACACTGATTTTATTAGAAAAATAACTAAAATACACATTATTTAATAGAGAAATAACTAAATTACACATTGTTTAATAGAGAAATAACTAAAATACACTTTATTTATTAGAGAAACAAATAAAATACACTTTATTTAATAAAGAACAAACCAAAATACACATTATTTAATAGAGAATTAACTAAAATACACATTATTTATGAGAGAAATAAGTAAAATACACAGTATTTGTTAGAGAAATAACTAAAATACACAATATTAAATAGAAAAATAACTAAAATACTTGTTATTTAATAAAGAAAGAACAAAAATACACTTTTTTTATTAGAATCATAACTAAAATACACATTATCTAATAGAGAAATAACTAATATAAACAATATTTAATAGAAAAATAACTAACATACACATTATTTGATAGAGAAATAACTAAAATACACATTATTTAATAGAGAAAAAACAAAATACACAATATTAAATAAAAAAATAACTAAAGTACACATTATTCAATAGAAAAATATCTAAAATACACATTATTTAATAGAAAATTAACTAAAATACTTTTTATTTACTAGAGAAATAACTAAAATACACTTCATTTAATAGAGAAAAAAACTTAAATTATCAATACTTAAGGGAAAATTAACTAAAATACACTTCATTTTATTGAGAAAAAACTAAAATATTTATTTATTATTTAATAGAGAAATAACAAAAATACACTATTTTTATTAGAATCATAACTAAAATACACATTATTTAATAGAGAAATAACTAAAATACATTAATTAATAGAAAAATAACTAAAATACATTTCATTTAATAGAGAGATAACTATAAACACATTATTTAATAGATAAATAACAAAAATAATCAATATTTAATTTAAAAATAACTAAAATACACCTTATTTAATAGAGAAATAACTAAAATACACATTATTTAGTAGAGAAATTACTAAAAAGCACATTATTTAATAGATAATTAACTAAAATTCACATCATATACTAGAGAAATAACTAAAATACACATTATTTAAAGAAAAATAACTAAAATACACATTATTTAATAGATAAATAACTAAAATACACATTAGTTAATAGAGAAATAACTAAAATAGCTAATATTTAACAAAAAATAACTAAAAAACACAATATTTAATAGAAAATTAACTAAAAAACACTTTATTTAATAGAGAAATAACTAAAATACACTTTATTTAATAGAGAAATAACTAAAATACACAATAGTTAGTAGAAAAATAACTAAAATATTTATTATTTATTAGAGATAAAGCTAAAGTACACTGATTTTATTAGAAAACTAACTAAAATACACATTATTTAATAAAGAAATAACTAAATTACACTTTGTTTAAGAGAATTAAATAAAATACACAATATTTAATAGAAAAATAACTAAAATACACATTATTTAATAGAAAATTAATTAAAATACACTTTATTTAATAGAGAAATAACTAAAATACACTTTATTTAATAGAGAAATAACTAAATTTATCAATAATTAAGGGAAAATTAACTAAAATACAATTTAATATTTATTTAATAGAGAAATAACAAAAATACACATTATTTAATAGAGATATAACTAAAATACACTTTATTTAATAAAGAAATTAATAAAATACACAATATTTAATAGAAAAATAACTAAAAAACTCTTTATTTAAAAGAGAAATAACTAAAATACACTTCATTTAAGAGAATTAAATAAAATACACAATATTTAATAGAAAAATAACTAAAACACACATTATTTAATAGAAAAATAACTTAATTACACATTATATAATATAGAAATAACTAAAACAAACAAAATTTAATAAAAAAATACCAAAAAAACTCTTTATTTAAAAGAGAAATAACTAAATTACACATTATTTAATAAAGAAATAACTAAAATACACTTCATTTTATAAAGAAATAACTAAAATACACATTATTTAATATAGAAATAACAAAAATACACAAAATTTAATAGAAAAATAACTAAAATACACTTTATTTAATAGAGAAATAACTAAAATACACATTATTTAATAAAGAAATAACTAAAATACACGTCATTTAATAGAGAAATAACTAAAATACACATTATTTAATAAAGAAATAACTAAATTACACAATATTTATTTAAAAAATAACTAAAACACTTATTAATATATAGAGAAATCACGAAATACCACAATAGTTATTAGAATAATAAAAAAATACACGTTATTTAATAGAGAATTAACTAAAATACATAATACTTAAAAAAAATAACTAAAATACACATTATTTAATAGAGAATTAACTTAAATACACATTATTTATTAGAGAAATAAGTAAAATACACAGTATTTGTTAGAGAAATAACTAAAATACACAATATTAAATAGAAAAATAACTAAAATACATGTTATTTAATAAAAAAGAACTAAAATACTCTTTTTTTTATTAAAATCATAACTAAAATACACATTATCTAATAGAGAAATAACTAAATAACACATTATTTAATAGAAAATTAACTAAAATACAATTTATTTAATAAAGAAAAAACTATAATACACATTATTTAATAAAGAAATAACTAATATAAACAATATTTAATAAAAAAATAACTAAAATACACATTATTTAAAAAAAATTAACTAAAATACACTTTGTTTAATAAAGAAATAACTAAAATACACATTATTTCTTAAAGAAAAAACTAAAATACACATTATTTATTAGAGTAATAACTAAAATACACATTATTTAATAGAGAAAAAACTAAATAACACATTATTTAATAGAGAAATAACTAAAATACACAATTGTAAATAGAAAAATAACATAAATACACTTTATTTAATAGAAAAAAAACAAAAATATACATTATTTAATAAAGAAATAACTAAAATAATCAGTATTTAATGGAAATATAACTTAAATACAATTTTTTTAATAGAGAAATAACTATACTACACAAAATTTGATGAAAAAATTTATTTAATAGAGAAATATCTAAAATACACATTATTTATTAGAGAAATAAATAAAATACACATTATTTAATAGAGAAATAACTAAAATACACAATATTAAATAAAAAAATAACATAAATACACTTTATTTAATAGAGAAATAACTAAAATACACATTATTTAATAGAAAAATAACTAAAATACACTTTATTTAATAAAGAAATACTTAAAATACACATTATTTAATAAAAAAATAACTAAAATACCCATTATTAATAAAAGAGAAATAACTAAAATAAACAATATTAAATAGGAAAATAACTAAAATACACATTATTTAATACAGAATTAACTAAAATACGCATAATTTAATAAAGAAATATGAAAAATACACTTCATTTTATAGAGAAATAACTATAATACACATTATTGAATAGAGGAATAACTAAAATACACAATGATTAATAGAAAAATAACTAAAATACACTTAACTCAATAGACAAATAACTAAAATACACTTCATTTAATAGAAAAATAACTAAAATATTCTTTTTTTATTAAAAAAATAACTAAAATACACATTATTTAATTACGAAATAACTAAAGTAAACATCATTTAATAAAAAAATAACTAAAATACACATCATTTAATAGAGAAATAACTAAAATACACAATATTTAATGAAAAAATAACTAAAATACACATTATTTATTAGAGAAATAACTAAAATACACAATATTAAATAAAAAAAAAAGTAAAATACACTTTATTTAATAAAAAATTAACTAAAATACACTTTATTTAATAGAGAAATAACTAAAATGCACATTATTCAATAGAGAAATAACAAAAATACAGTTTATTTAATAGAAAAATCACAAAAATACACAATAGTTAATAAAAAAATAACTAAAATATTTATTATTTAATAGAGATATAACTAAAATACACAATATTAAATAGAAAAATTACTAAAATACACTTCATTTTATTAAAAAATAACTAAAATACACATTATTTAATAGAGAAATAACTAAAATACACTTTATTTAATAAAGAAATAATTAAAATACACTTTATTTAATAGAGAAATAACTAAAATACACATTATTTAATAGACAAATAACTAAAATACACTTTATTTAATAAAGAAATATTTAAAATACACTTTAATTGATAGAGAAATAACTAAAATACACATTATTTAATAGAGAAATAACTAAAATACACATTATTTAATAAAGAAATAACTAAAAAACACTATATTTAATAGAGAAATAACTAAGATACACATTATTTAATAAAGAAATTACTAAAATACTCATTATTTAATAGAGAAATAACTAAAATACACATTATTTTAAAGAGAAATAACTTAAATTATCAATTTTTAAGGGAAAATTAACAAAATACTCATTATTTAATAGAAAAATAACTAAAATACACATTATTTATTAAAGAAATAAGTAAAATACACATTATTTAATAGAAAAATAACTTAAATACACTTTATTTAATAAAGGAAGAACTAAAATACATATCATTTACTAGAAAAATTACAAATATACACAATATTTAATGGAAAAAAAACTAAAATACACTTTATTTAATAGAGAAATAACTAAAATACACAGTATTTATTAGAGAAATAACAAAAATACACATAATTTAATGGAAAAATAAGTAAAATACACTTTATTTAATAGAGAAATAACTAAAATACACAATATTTATTAGAGAAATAACTAAAATACACAATATTTAATGGAAAAATAACTAAAATTCACTTTATTTAATAGAGAAATAACTAAAATACACTTTATTTAATAGAGAAATAATTAAAATACACTTTATTTAATAAAGAAATAACTAAAATACACATTATTTAAAAGAGAAATAACTAAAATACACAATATTAAATAGAAAAATAACGAAAATACTTATTATTTAATAGAGATATAACTAAAATACACTAGTTTTATTAAAATCATAACTAAAATACACATTATTTAATAGAAAACTAACCAAAATAATCAATATTTAAGGGAAAATTAACTAAAATTCACTTCATTTTATAGAGAAAAAACAAAAACACACATTATTTCGGAGAGAAATAACTAAAATATTCAATATTTAATGGAAAAATTACTAAAATACACTTCATTTAATAGAGAAATAACTAAAATACACATTATTTAAAAGAGAAATAACTAAAATACACAATATCTAATAGATAAATAACTAAAATACTTTTTATTTAATAAAGTAAAACTTCAAATACACATTATTTAATAAAGAAATAACTAAAATACACATTCTTTATTAGAGAAATAACTAAAATAGACATAATTTAATAAAGAAATAACTAAAATACACATTATTTAATAGAGAAATAACTAAAATACACACTATTTAATAGAAAATTAACTAAAATACACATTATTTATTAGAGAAATAAGTAAAATACACAGTGTTTATTAAAAAAATAACTAAAATACACAATATTAAATAGAAAAATAACTAAATTACTTGTTATTCAATAGAGAAATAACTAAAATACACCTTTTTTATTAGAGTCATAACTAAAATACACATTATCTAATAATGAAATAACTAAATTACACATTATTTAATAGAAAATTAACTAAAATACACTTTATTTAATAAAGAAATAATTAAATTGCACATTATTTATTAGAGAAATAACTAAAATCCACAATATTTAATAGAGAAAATACTAAAATACACATTATTTAATAAAGAAATAACTAAAATACACTTTATTTATTAGAGAAAAAACTAAAACACACAATATTAAATAGTAAAATAACTAAAATACTGATTATTCAATAGAGAAATAACTAAAATACACTATTTTTATTAAAATCAAACTAAAATACACAGTATTTAATAGAGAAATAATTATAATACACAATATTAAATAGAAAAATAACTAAAATAATCACAATTTAAGCGAAAATTAACTAAAATACACTTCATTTAAAAGAGAAAAAACAAAAACACACAATATTTAATAGAGAAATAACTAAAATAATCAATATTTAATGAAAAAAAAATTAAAATACACTTCTTTTAATAGAGAAATAACTAAAATACACATTATTTAAAAAAGAAATAACTAAAATACACATTATTTAATAGAGAAATAACTAAATTACACAATATTTAATAAAAAAATAACTAAAAAACACTTTATTTTATATAGAAATACTTAAAATACACATTATTTAATAGAAATATAACTAAAATACCCATTATTAAATAGAGATATAACTAAAATACACAATATTAAATAAAAAAATAACTAAAATACACTTCATTTAATAGAAAAATAACTAAAATAAACAATATTTATTAAAAAAAAAGTGAAATAATCAATATTTAATGAAAAAATAACTAAAAATATACTTTATTTATAAGAGAAATAACTAATTTACACATTATTTAATAGAGAAATAACTAAAATAGACATTATTTAATAAAGAAATAACTAAAATACACCATATTTAATAGAAAAATAACTAAAATACTTATTATTTAATAGAGAAATAACTAAAAAACACAACATTTAATGGAAAACTAATTAAAATACACATTATTTACTAGAAAAATAAATAAAATACACATTATTTAATAGAGAAATAATTAAAATACACAATACTTAATAGAAAAATTACAAAATACCCATTATTTAATAGAGAAATAACTGAAAAACACAATATTTAATAGAAAAATTACAAAATACTCATTATTTAATAGAGAAATAACTGAAAAACACAATATTTATTAGAAAAATAACTAAAATACACAAAAATAATAAAAAAATAACTAAAATAATCAACATATAATGAAAACATTACTAAAATTACACATTATTTATTAGAGAAATAACTAATTTACACATTATTTAATGGAGAGATAACTAAAATACACATTATTAAATAGAAAATTAACTAAAATACACTTTATTTACTAGAAAAATAACTAAAATACACATTATTTAATTGAGAAATAACTTAAATTATCAATATTTAAGAGAAAATTAACAAAATACTCATTATTTAATAGAGAAATAACAAAAATACACATTAGTTAATAAAGAAAAAACTAAAATACACATTATTTAATAGAAAAATAACTAAAATACACATTATTAAATAGAAAATTAACTAACATACACTTTATTTAATGGAGAAATAACTAAAATACACATTATTTAATAGAGAATTAACTTAAATTATCAATACTTAAGTGAAAATTAACAAAATACTCATTATTTAATAGAGAAATAACTAAAATACACATTATTTAATAAAAAATTAACTAAAATACACTTTATTTAATAGAGAAATAACTAAAATACACATTATTTAATAGAAAATTAACTAAAATACACTTTATTTACTAGAAAAATAACAAAAATACACATTATTTAATAGAGAAATAACTAAAATACACTGTATTTATTTGAGAAATAACAAAAATACACAATATTAAATGGAAAAATAACTAAAATATACTTTATTTAATAGAGAAATAACTAAAATTCACATTATTAAATAGAAAATTAACTAAAATACACTTTATTTACTAGAAAAATAACTAAAATACACATTATTTAATAGAGAAATAACTAAAATACACATTATTAAATAGAAAATTAACTAAATTACACTTTATTTACTAGTGAAATAACTAAAATACATTATTTAATAGAAAAAAAACTAAAATACACATTATTTAATAGAGAAATAACTAAAATACACATTATTTAATAAGAAAATTACTAAAATGCACATTATTTAATAGAAAATAACTGGAATACACTTCATTTAATAGAGAAATAACTAAAATACTCATTATTTATTAAAGGATAAACTAAAATACACATCATTTAATAAAAAAATAACAAAAATACACAATATTTAATAGAAAAATAACTAAAATACACTTTATTTAATAGAGAAATAACTAAAATACACTGTATTTACTAGAGAAATAACAAAAAAACAAAATAATAAATGGAAAAATAACTAAAAAACACTTTATTTTATAGAGAAATAACTAAAATACACATTATTTAATAGAGAAATAACTAAAATACACTTTATTTAATATAGAAATAATTAAAATACACTTTATTTAATAAAGAAATAACTAAAATACACATTATTTAATAGAGAAATAACTAAAATACACATTATTTAATAAGAAAATTACTAAAATGCACATTATTTAATAGAAAATTAACTGGAATACACTTCATTTATTAGAGAAATAACTAAAATACTCATTATTTATTAAAGGAAAAACTAAAATACACATCATTTAATAGAAAAATAACAAAAATACACAATATTTAATAGAAAAATAACTAAAATACACTTTATTTAATAGAGAAATAACTAAAATACACTGTATTTACTAGAGAAATAACAAAAAAACACAATATTAAATGGAAAAATAACTAAAAAACACATTATTTAATAGAGAAATAACTAAAATACACATTATTTAATAGAGAAATAACTAAAATACACTTTATTTAATAGAGAAATAATTAAAATACACTTTATTTAATAAAGAAATAACTAAAATACACATTATTTAATAGAGAAATAACTAAAATACTCATTATTTATTAGAGAAATAACTAAAATACACAATATTAAATAGAAAAATAACTAAAATACTTATTATTCAATAGAGATATAACTAAAATACACTATTTTTAATAGAATCATAACTAAAATACACATTATTTAATAGAAAAATAACTAAAATACACATTATTAAATAGAAAATTAACTAACATACACTTTATTTAATGGAGAAATAACTAAAATACACATTATTTAATAGAGAAATAACTAAAATTATCAATACTTAAGTGAAAATTAACAAAATACTCATTATTTAATAGAGAAATAACTAAAATACACATTATTTAATAAAAAATTAACTAAAATACACTTTATTTAATAGAGAAATAACTAAAATACACATTATTTAATAGAAAATTAACTAATATACACTTTATTTAATAGAGAAAAAATTAAAATACACATTATTTATTAGAGAAATAACTAAAATACACATTAATTAATAAAGAAAAAACTAAAATACACATTATTTAATAAAGAAATAACTAAAATACACATTATTAAATAGAAAATTAACTAAAATACACTTTATTTACTAGAAAAATAACTAAAATACACATTATTTAATAGAGAAATAACTAAAATACACATAATTAAATAGAAAAGTAACTAAATTACACTTTATTTACAAAAGAAATAACTAAAACACACATTATTTAATAGAAAAATAACTTAAATTATCAATATTTAAAGGAAAATTAACTAAAATACACTTCATTTGATAGAGAAAAAACTAAAATATTTATTATTCAATAGAGAAATAACTAAAATACACTATATTTATTAGAATCATAACTAATATACACTTTATTTAATAGAGAACTAACTAAAATACATTATTTAATAGAAAAAAAACTAAAATACACATTATTTAATAGAGAAATAAATAAAATACACATTATTTAATAAGAAAATTACTAAACTGCACATTATTTAATAAAAAATTAACTGGATTACACTTCATTTAATAGAAAAATAACTAAAAAACTCATTATTTAATAAAGGAAGAACTAAAATACACATCATTAATTAGAAAAATAACAAAAATACACAATACTTAATAGAAAAATAACTGAAATACACTTTATTTAATAGAGAAATAACTAAAATACACTGTATTTACTTGAGAAATAACAAAAATACACAATATTAAATGGAAAAATAACTAAAATATACTTTATTTAATAGAGAAATAACTAAAATTCACATTATTAAATAGAAAATTAACTAAAATACATTTTATTTACTAGAAAAATAACTAAAATACACATTATTTAATAGAGAAATAACTAAAATACACATTATTAAATAGAAAATTAACTAAATTACACTTTATTTACTAGTGAAATAACTAAAATACATTATTTAATAGAAAAAAAACTAAAATACCCATTATTAAATAGAGAAATAACTAAAATACACAATTATAAATAGAAAAGTAATTAAAAGACACTTCATTTAATAGAGAAATAACTAAAATACACAATATTTATTAAAAAAATAACTAAAATAGTTAATATTTAATGAAAAAATAACTAAAAATACCTTTTATTTATTAGAGAAATAACTAAATTAAACATTATTTAATAGAAAAATAACTAAAATACACAATAATTAATAAAAAAATAACTAAAATACTTTTTATTTAATAAAGATATAACTAAAATACACCTTTTTTATTAGAATCATAACTAAAATACACATTATCTAATAGAGAAATAACTAAATTACACATTATTTAATAGAAAATTAACTAAAATACAATTTGTTTAATAAAGAAAAAACAAAAACACACATTATTTCATAGAGAAATAACTAAAATAATCAATATTTAATGGAAAAATGACTAAAATACACTTCATTTAATAAAGAAATAACTAAAATACACATTATTTGAAAGAGAAATAACTAAAATACACACCAATTAATAGAGAAATAACTAAAATACACAATATTTAATGAAAAAATAACTAAAATACACTTTATTTTATAGAGAAATAACTAAAATACACTTTATTTTATAGAGATATAACTAAAATACACATTATTTAAAAAAGAAATAACTAAAATACACATTATTTAATAAAGAAATAACTAAATTACACAATATTTAATAAAAAAACAACTAAAAAACACTTTATTTTATATAGAAATACTTAATATACACATTATTTAATAGAAATATAACTAAAATACCCATTATTAAATAGAGATATAACTAAAATACACAATATTAAATAGAAAAATAACTAAAATACACTTCATTTAATAGAGAAATAACTAAAATACACAATATTTAATAGAAAAATTACAAAATACTCATTATTTAATAGAGAAATAACTGAAAAACACTTTATTTATTAGAAAAATAACTAAAATACACAATAATTATTAAAAAAATAACTAAAATAATTAACATATAATGAAAAAATTACTAAAAATACACATTATCTATTAGAGAAATAACTAATTTACACATTATTTAATGGAAATATAACTAAAATAGACATTATTTAATAGAGAAATAACTAAAATACACAATATTTAATAGAAAAATAACTAAAATACACATCATTTAATAGAGAAATAACTAAAATACACATTATTTAATAGAGAAATAACTAAAATACACATTATTTAATAGAGAAATAACTAAAATACAAAATATTTAATAGAAAAATAACAAAATACTCATTCATTAATAGAGAAATAACTAAAATACACATTAGTTAATAAAAAAATAACTAAAATACACATTATTAAATAGAAAATTAACTAACATACACTTTATTTAATAGAGAAATAACTTAAATAAACTTTATTTAATAGAGAGATAACTAAAATACACATTATTAAATAGAAAATTAACTAAAATACACTTTATTTACTAGAAAAATAACTAAAATACACATTATTTAATTGAAAAATAACTTAAATTATCAATATTTAAGAAAAAATTAACAAAATACTTATTATTTAATAGAGAAATAACTAAAATACCCATTATTATATAGAGAAATAACTAAAATACACAATTATAAATAGAAAAGTAATTAAAATACACTTCATTTAATAGTGAAATAACTAAAATACACAATATTTATTAAAAAAATAACTAAAATAGTTAATATTTAATGAAAAAATAACTAAAAATACCTTTTATTTATTAGAGAAATAACTAAATTAAACATTATTTAATAGAAAAATAACTAAAATACACAATAATTAATAGAAAAATAACTAAATTACTTTTTATTTAATAGAGATATAACTAAATAACACCTTTTTTATTAGAATCATAACTAAAATACACATTATCTAATAGAGAAATAACTAAATTACACATTATTTAATAGAAAATTAACTAAAATACAATTTGTTTAATAAAGAAAAAACAAAAACACACATTATTTCATAGAGAAATAACTAAAATAATCAATATTTAATGGAAAAATTACTAAAAAACACTTCATTTAATAAAGAAATAACTAAAATACACATTATTTGAAAGAGAAATAACTAAAATACACATTATTTAATAGAAAATTAACTAAAATACACTTTATTTAATAGAGAAAAAATTAAAATACACATTATTTATTAGAGAAATAACTAAAATACACATTAATTAATAAAGAAAAAACTAAAATACACATTATTTAATAAAAAATTAACTAAAATACACTTTATTTAATAGAGAAATAACTAAAATACACATTATTTAATAGAAAATTAACTAAATTACACTTTATTTAATAGAGAAAAAATTAAAATACACATTATTTATTAGAGAAATAACTAAAATACACATTAATTAATAAAGAAAAAACTAAAATACACATTATTTAATAAAGAAATAACTAAAATACACATTATTAAATAGAAAATTAACTAAAATACACTTTATTTCCTAGAAAAATAACAAAAATACACATTATTTAATAGAGAAATAACTAAAATACACATTATTAAATAGAAAATTAACTAAATTACACTTTATTTACAAGAGAAATAACTAAAATACACATTATTTAATAAAAAAATAACTTAAATTATCAATATTTAAAGGAAAATTAACTAAAATACACTTCATTTGATAGAGAAAAAACTAAAATATTTATTATTCATTAGAGAAATAACTAAAATACACTATATTTATTAGAATCATAACTAATATACACTTTATTTAATAGAGAACTAACTAAAATACATTATTTAATAAAAAAAAAACTAAAATACACATTATTTAATAGAGAAATAAATAAAATTCACATTATTTAATAAGAAAATTACTAAAATGCACATTATTTAATAAAAAATTAACTGGAATACACTTCATTTAATAGAAAAATAACTAAAATACTCATTATTTAATAAAGGAAGAACTAAAATACACATCATTAATTAGAAAAATAACAAAAATACACAATACTTAATAGAAAAATAACTAAAATACACTTTATTTAATAGGCAAATAACTAAAATACACTGTATTTATTTGAGAAATAACAAAAATACACAATATTAAATGGAAAAATAACTAAAATATACTTTATTTAATAGAGAAATAACTAAAATTCACATTATTAAATAGAAAATTAACTAAAATACACTTTATTTACTAGAAAAATAACTAAAATACACATTATTTAATAGAGAAATAACTAAAATACACATTATTAAATAGAAAATTAACTAAATTACACTTTATTTACTAGTGAAATAACTAAAATACATTATTTAATAGAAAAAAAACTAAAATACACATTATTTAATAGAGAAATAACTAAAATACACATTATTTAATAAGAAAATTACTAAAATGCACATTATTTAATAGAAAATTAACTGGAATACACTTCATTTAATAGAGAAATAACTAAAATACTCATTATTTATTAAAGGATAAACTAAAATACACATCATTTAATAAAAAAATAACAAAAATACACAATATTTAATAGAAAAATAACTAAAATACACTTTATTTTATAGAGAAATAACTAAAATACACATTATTTGATAGAGAAATAACTAAAATACACTTTATTTAATAGAGAAATAATTAAAATACACTTTATTAAAAAATATTACTGTATTTACTAGAGAAATAACAAAAAAACACAATAATAAATGGAAAAATAACTAAAAAACACTTTATTTTATAGAGAAATAATTAAAATACACTTTATTTAATAAAGAAATAACTAGAATACACATTATTTAATAGAGAAATAACTAAAATACACATTATTTAATAGAGAAATAATTAAAATACATTTAATTTAATAAAGAAATAACTAAAATACACATTATTTGAAAGAGAAATAACTAAAATACACACCAAATAATAGAGAAATAACTAAAATACACAATATTTAATGAAAAAAAAACTAAAATACACATTATTTAATAGAGAAATAACTAAAATACACTTGATTTAATAGAGAATCAACTAAAATACACATTAGTTGATAGAAAAATAACAAAAATATTTATTATTTATTAGAGATAAAGCTAAAGTACACTATTTTTATTAGAGAAATAAGTAAAATACACAGTATTTATTAGAAAAATAACTAAAAGACACAATATTAAATAGAAAAATAACTGAAATACTTGTTATTCAATAGAGAAATAACTAAAATACACCTTTTTTATTAGAATCATAACTAAAATACACATTATCTAATAGAGAAATAACTAAATTACACATTATTTAATAGAAATATAACTAAAATACAATTTATTTAATAAAGAAAAAACTAAAATACACATTATTTAATAAAAAATTAACTAAAATACACTTTATTAAATAGAGAAATAATTAAATTTATCAATATTTAAGGGAAAATTAACTAAAATACAATTTAATATTTATTTAATAAAGAAATAACTAAAATACACATTATTTAATAGAAAAATAACTAAAATACACATTATTTAATAGAGAAATAACTAAAATACACTTTATTTAATAGAGAAATAATTAAAAAACACTTTATTTAATAGAGAATGAACTAAAATACACATTATTTATTAGAGAAATAACTAAAATACACAATATTAAATAGAAAAATAACTAAAATACTTATTATTCAATAAAGAAATAAATAAAATACACAATTTTTATTAAAATCATAACTAAAATACACATTATTTAATAGAGAAATAACTATAATACACAATATTAAATAGAAAAATAACTAAAATAATCACAACTTAAGGGAAAATTAACTAAAATACACTTTATTTAATAAAGAAAAAACAAAAACACACATTATTTAATAGAGAAATAACTAAAATAATCAATATTTAATAAACAAAAATTTAAAATACATTTTATTTAATAGAGAAATAACTAAAATACATATTATTTAAAAAAGAAATAACTAAAATACACTTTATTTAATAAAGAAATACTTAAAATACACATTATTTTATAGAAATATAACTAAAATACCCATTATTAAATAGAGAAATATCTAAAATACACAATATTAAATAGAAAATTAACTAAAATACACTTCATTTAATAGAGAAATAACTAAAATACACATTACATAATAGAGAAATAACTGAAATACACAATATTTAATAGAAAAATAACTAAAATATACTTTATTTAATAAAGAAATACTTAAAATACACATTATTTAATAGAAAATTAACTAAAATACCCATTATTAAATAGAGAAATAACTAAAATACACAATATTATATAGAAAAATAACTAAATTACACTTCATTTAATAGAGAAATAACTAAAATACACAATAGTTAATAGAAAAATAACTAAAATATTTATTATTTATTAGAGATAAGCTAAAGTACACTGATTTTATTAGAAAAATAACTAAAATACACATTATTTAATAGAGAAATAACTAAATTACACATTGTTTAATAGAAAAATAACTAAAATACACTTTATTTATTAGAGAAACAAATAAAATACACTTTATTTAATAAAGAACAAACCAAAATACACATTATTTAATAGAAAATTAACTAAAATACACATTATTTATTAGAGAAATAAGTAAAATACACAGTATTTGTTAGAGAAATAACTAAAATACACAATAATAAATAGAAAAATAACTAAAATACTTGTTATTTAATAAAGAAAGAACAAAAATACACTTTTTTTATTAGAATCATAACTAAAATACACATTATCTAATAGAGAAATAACTAAATTACACATTATTTAATAGAAAATTTACTAAAATACAATTAATTTAATAAAGAAAAAACTAAAATACACATTATTTAATAAAGAACTAACTAATATAAACAATATTTAATAGAAAAATAACTAACATACACATTATTTGATAGAGAAATAACTAAAATACACATTATTTAATAGAGAAAAAACAAAATACACAATATTAAATAAAAAAATAACTAAAGTACACATTATTCAATAGAAAAATAACTAAAATACACTTTATTTAATAGAGAAATCACTAAAATATACAATAGTTATTACAAAAATAACTAAAATATTTAATAGAGATATAACTAAAATACACTATTTTTATTAGAAAAATATCTAAAATACACATTATTTAATAGAAAATTAACTAAAATACTTTTTATTTACTAGAGAAATAACTAAAATACACTTCATTTAATAGAGAAAAAAACTTAAATTATCAATACTTAAGGGAAAATTAACTAAAATACACTTCATTTTATTGAGAAAAAACTAAAATATTTATTTATTATTTAATAGAGAAATAACAAAAATACACTATTTTTATTAGAATCATAACTAAAATACACATTATTTAATAGAGAAATAACTAAAATACATTAATTAATAGAAAAATAACTAAAATACATTTCATTTAATAGAGAGATAACTATAAACACATTATTTAATAGATAAATAACAAAAATAATCAATATTTAATTTAAAAATAACTAAAATACACCTTATTTAATAGAGAAATAACTAAAATACACATTATTTAGTAGAGAAATTACTAAAAAGCACATTATTTAATAGATAATTAACTAAAATACACATCATATACTAGAGAAATAACTAAAATACACATTATTTAAAGAAAAATAACTAAAATACACATTAATTAATAGAGAATTAACTAAAATACACATTATTTGATAAAGAAATAACTAAATTTTACATTATTTAATAGAAAAATAACTAAAATACACATTATTTAATAGATAAATAACTAAAATACACATTAGTTAATAGAGAAATAACTAAAATAGCTAATATTTAACAAAAAATAACTAAAAAACACAATATTTAATAGAAAATTAACTAAAATACACTTTATTTAATAGAGAAATAACTAAAATACACTTTATTTAATAGAGAAATAACTAAAATACACAATAGTTAGTAGAAAAATAACTAAAATATTTATTATTTATTAGAGATAAAGCTAAAGTACACTGATTTTATTAGAAAACTAACTAAAATACACTTTATTTAATAGAGAAATAACTAAATTACACTTTGTTTAATAGAGAAATAACTAAAATACACATTATTTAATAGAGAAATAACTAAAATACACATTATTTAATAGAAAATTAATTAAAATACACTTTATTTAATAGAGAAATAACTAAAATACACTTTATTTAATAGAGAAATAACTAAATTTATCAATAATTAAGGGAAAATTAACTAAAATACAATTTAATATTTATTTAATAGAGAAATAACAAAAATACACATTATTTAATAGAGATATAACTAAAATACACTTTATTTAATAAAGAAATTAATAAAATACACAATATTTAATAGAAAAATAACTAAAAAACTCTTTATTTAAAAGAGAAATAACTAAAATTCACTTCATTTAATAGAGAATTAAATAAAATACACAATATTTAATAGAAAAATAACTAAAACACACATTATTTAATAAAAAAATAACTTAATTACACATTATATAATATAGAAATAACTAAAACAAACAAAATTTAATAAAAAAATACCAAAAAAACTCTTTCTTTAAAAGAGAAATAACTAAATTACACATTATTTAATAAAGAAATAACTAAAATACACTTCATTTTATAAAGAAATAACTAAAATACACATTATTTAATATAGAAATAACAAAAATACACAAAATTTAATAGAAAAATAACTAAAATACACTTTATTTAATAGAGAAATAACTAAAATACACATTATTTAATAAAGAAATAACTAAAATACACGTCATTTAATAGAGAAATAACTAAAATACACATTATTTAATAAAGAAATAACTAAATTACACAATATTTATTTAAAAAATAACTAAAACACTCATTAATAAATAGAGAAATCACGAAATACCACAATAGTTATTAGAATAATAAAAAAATACACGTTATTTAATAGAGAATTAACTAAAATACATAATACTTAAAAAAAATAACTAAAATACACATTATTTAATAGAGAATTAACTTAAATACACATTATTTATTAGAGAAATAAGTAAAATACACAGTATTTGTTAGAGAAATAACTAAAATACACAATATTAAATAGAAAAATAACTAAAATACATGTTATTTAATGAAAAAAGAACTAAAATACTCTTTTTTTATTAAAATCATAACTAAAATACACATTATCTAATAGAGAAATAACTAAATAACACATTATTTAATAGAAAATTAACTTAAATACAATTTATTTAATAAAGAAAAAACTAAAATACACATTATTTAATAAAGAAATAACTAATATAAACAATATTTAATAGAAAAATAACTAAAATACACATTATTTAAAAAAAATTAACTAAAATACACTTTGTTTAATAAAGAAATAACTAAAATACACATTATTTCTTAATGAAAAAACTAAAATACACATTATTTATTAGAGTAATAACTAAAATACACATTATTTAATAGAGAAAAAACTAAATAACACATTATTTAATAGAGAAATAACTAAAATACACAATTGTAAATAGAAAAATAACATAAATACACTTTATTTAATAGAAAAAAAACAAAAATATACATTATTTAATAAAGAAATAACTAAAATAATCAGTATTTAATGGAAATATAACTTAAATACAAATTTTTTAATAGAGAAATAACTATACTACACAAAATTTGATGAAAAAATTTATTTAATAGAGAAATATCTAAAATACACATTATTTATTAGAGAAATAAATAAAATACACATTATTTAATAGAGAAATAACTAAAATACACAATATTAAATAAAAAAATAACATAAATACACTTTATTTAATAGAGAAATAACTAAAATACACATTATTTAATAGAAAAATAACTAAAATACACTTTATTTAATAAAGAAATACTTAAAATACACATTATTTAATAAAAAAATAATTAAAATACCCATTATTAATAAAAGAGAAATAACTAAAATAAACAATATTAAATAGGAAAATAACTAAAATACTCCTTATTTATTAGAGAATAAACTAAAATACACATTATTTAATAGAGAAATAAGTAAACCACACATTATTTAATATAGAATTAACTAAAATACACTTTATTTAATAAAGAAATATACTCTTTATTTAATAGAGAAATATCAAAAATATTTTATTTTTATTAGAAAAATAACTAAAATACAAAATATTTAATAAAAAAATTAATAAAATACAATATATTTAGTTGAAAAAAAACTAAAATACACATTAGTTAGCAGGAAAATAACTAAAATACACATTATTTAATAGAGAATTAACTTAAATACACATTTTTTAATAGAGAAATAAGTAAAATACACTTCATTTAAAAAAAAAAATAACTAAAATACACAATATTTAATAGAAAAATAACTAAAATACACATTATTAAATAAAGAAATAACTAAAATACACAATATTTAATAGAAAAATAACTAAAAGACACATTATTTAATAGAAAAATAACTAAAATTCACAATATTTATTAGAAAAATAACTAAAATACACATTATTTAATACAGAATTAACTAAAATACGCATAATTTAATAAAGAAATATGAAAAATACACTTCATTTTATAGAGAAATAACTATAATACACATTATTGAATAGAGGAATAACTAAAATACACAATGATTAATAGAAAAATAACTAAAATACACTTAACTCAATAGAGAAATAACTAAAATACACTTCATTTAATAGAAAAATAACTAAAATATTCTTTTTTTATTAAAAAAATAACTAAAATACACATTATTTAATTACGAAATAACTAAAGTAAACATCATTTAATAAAAAAATAACTAAAATACACATCATTTAATAGAGAAATAACTAAAATACACAATATTTAATGAAAAAATAACTAAAATACACATTATTTATTAGAGAAATAACTAAAATACACAAAATTAAATAAAAAAAAAAGTAAAATACACTTTATTTAATAAAAAATTAACTAAAATACACTTTATTTAATAGAGAAATAACTAAAATGCACATTATTCAATAGAGAAATAACAAAAATACAGTTTATTTAATAGAAAAATCACTAAAATACACAATAGTTAATAAAAAAATAACTAAAATATTTATTATTTAATAGAGATATAACTAAAATACACAATATTAAATAGAAAAATTACTAAAATACACTTCATTTTATTAAAAAATAACTAAAATACACATTATTTAATAGAGAAATAACTAAAATACACTTTATTTAAAAAAGAAATAATTAAAATACACTTTATTTAATAGAGAAATAACTAAAATACACATTATTTAATAGACAAATAACTAAAATACACTTTATTTAAAAAAGAAATATTTAAAATACACTTTAATTGATAGAGAAATAACTAAAATACACATTATTTAATAGAGAAATAACTAAAATACACATTATTTAATAAAGAAAAAACTAAAAAACACTATATTTAATAGAGAAATAACTAAAATACACATTATTTAATAAAGAAATTACTAAAATACTCATTATTTAATAAAGAAATAACTAAAATACACATTATTTTAAAGAGAAATAACTTAAATTATCAATTTTTAAGGGAAAATTAACAAAATACTCATTATTTAATAGAAAAATAACTAAAATACACATTATTTATTAGAGAAATAACTAAAAACCACATTATTTAATAAAGAAATAACTAAATTACACAATATTTAATAAAAAATAACTAAAAAACACTTTAATTTATATAGAAATACTTAAAATACACATTATTTAATAGAAATATAACTAAAATACCCATTATTAAATAGAAAAATAACTAAAATACACTTCATTTAATAGAGAAATAACTAAAATACACAATATTTAATAGAAAAATTACAAAATACTCATTATTTAATAGAGAAATAACTGAAAAACACAATATTTATTTGAAAAATAACTAAAATACACAATAATTATTAAAAAAATAACTAAAATAATTAACATATAATGAAAAAATTACTAAAAATACACATTATTTATTAGAGAAATAACTAATTTACACATTATTTAATGGAAATATAACTAAAATAGACATTATTTAATAGAGAAATAACTAAAATACACAATATTTAATAGAAAAATAACTAAAATACACATCATTTAATAGAGAAATAACTAAAATACACATTAGTTAATAAAAAAATAACTAAAATACACATTATTAAATAGAAAATTAACTAACATACACTTTATTTAATGGAGAAATAACTAAAATACACATTATTTATTAGAGAGATAACTAAAATACACATTATTAAATAGAAAATTAACTAAAATACACTTTATTTACTAAAAAAATAACTAAAATACACATTATTTAATTGAGAAATAACTTAAATTATCAATATTTAAGAGAAAATTAACAAAATACTCATTATTTAATAGAGAAATAACTAAAATACCCATTATTATATAGAGAAATAACTAAAATACACAATTATAAATAGAAAAGTAATTAAAATACACTTCATTTAATAGTGAAATAACTAAAATACACAATATTTATTAAAAAAATAACTAAAATAGTTAATATTTAATGAAAAAATAACTAAAAATACCTTTTATTTATTAGAGAAATAACTAAATTAAACATTATTTAATAGAAAAATAACTAAAATACACAATAATTAATAGAAAAATAACTAAATTACTTTTTATTTAATAGAGATATAACTAAAATACACCTTTTTTATTAGAATCATAACTAAAATACACATTATCTAATAGAGAAATAACTAAATTACACATTATTTAATAGAATATTAACTAAAATACAATTTGTTTAATAAAGAAAAAACAAAAACACACATTATTTCATAGAGAAATAACTAAAATAATCAATATTTAATGGAAAAATTACTAAAAAACACTTCATTTAATAAAGAAATAACTAAAATACACATTATTTGAAAAAGAAATAACTAAAATACACACCAATTAATAGAGAAATAACTAAAATACACAATATTTATAGAAAAAATAACTAAAATACACTTTATTTTATAGAGAATAAACTAAAATACACTTTATTTTATAGAGATATAACTAAAATACACATTATTTAAAAAAGAAATAACTAAATTACACAAAACCTAATAGAAAAATAGCTAAACGACACAGTATTTAATAGAGAATAAACTAAAATACACAATATTTAATAAAAAATTAACCAAAATACTCTTTATTTAATAGAGAAATAAATAAAATACACATTATTTAAAAAAGAAATAACGAAGTTACACAATACTTAATAGAAAAATATTAAAAATACACAGCATTTAACAGAGAAATAACTAAAATACACATTATTTAATAGAGAGATAACCAAAATACACAATATTTGATAGAAAATTAACTAAAATACTCATTATTTATTAAAAAAATATTTAAAATACACAGTATTTAATAGAGATATAACTAAAATACACTTTATTTAATAAGAAAATAACTAAAATACACATTATTTCTTAAAGAAAAAAGTAAAATACAAATTATTTATTAGAGAAATAACTAAAATACACATTATTTAATAGAGAAAATACTAAAATACACATTATTTAATAAAGAAATAAGTAAAATACACATTATTTAATAGAGAAATAACTCAAATACACTTTATTTAATTGAGAAATAATTAAAAAACACTCTATTTAATAGAGAAATGACTAAAATACACAATATTTAATAAAGAAATAACTAAAATACACATTATTTTTTAAAGAAATACTTATTATTTAATAGAGAAATAACTAAAATACACTATTTTTATTAGAATCATAACTAAAATACACAATATTTAATAGAAAAATAACTAAAATACACATTATTTAATAGAGAAATAACTAAAATACACTTTATTTAATAGATAAATAATTAAAAAACACTCTATTTAATAGAAAATGATCAAAAATACACATTATTTAATAGAGAAATAACTATAATACACATTATTTATTAAAGAAATAACTAAAATACACAATATTAAATAGAAAAATAACTAAAATACTTATTATTCAATAGAGAAATAACTAAAATACACAATTTTTATTAAAATCATAACTAAAATACACAGTATTTAATAGAGAAATAATTATAATACACAATATTAAATAGAAAAATAACTAAAATAATCACAATTTAAGCGAAAATTAACTAAAATACACTTCATTTAAAAGAGAAAAAACAAAAACACACAATATTTAATAGAGAAATAACTAAAATAATCAATATTTAATGAAAAAAAAAATTAAAATACACTTTATTTTATAGAGAAATAAGTAAAATACACATTATTTAAAAAAAAAAATAACTAAAATACACATTATTTAATAGAGAAATAACTAAATTACACAATATTTAATAAAAAAATAACTAAAAAACACTTTATTTTATATAGAAATACTTAAAATACACATTATTTAATAGAAATATAACTAAAATACCCATTATTAAATAGAGATATAACTAAAATACACAATATTAAATAGAAAAATAACTAAAATACACTTCATTTAATAGAAAAATAACTAAAATACACAATATTTATTAAAAAAAAAGTGAAATAATCAATATTTAATGAAAAAATAACTAAAAATATACTTTATTTATAAGAGAAATAACTAATTTACAAATTATTTAATAGAGAAATAACTAAAATAGACATTATTTAATAGAAAAATAACTAAAATACTTATTATTTAATAGAGAAATAACTAAAAAACACAATATTTAATGAAAAACTAACTAAAATACACATTATTTACTAGAAAAATAAAAAAAATACACATTATTTGATAGAGAAATAATTAAAATGCACAATACTTAATAGAAAAATAAATAAAACACTTATTATTTAATAGAAAAATAACTAAAATAATCTATTTTTATTAAAAAAATCACACATTATTTAATTAAGAATCAACTAAAATAAACATTATTTAATAAAAAAATAACTAAAATACACATCATTTAATAGAGAAATAACTAAAATACACAATATTTAATAAAAAATTAACTAAAATACACATTATTTTATAGAAAAATAACTAAAATACACATTATTTAATAAAGAAATAACAAAATACACAATATTAAATAGAAACATAACTAAAATACACATTATTTAATAGAAAATTAACTAATATACACTTTATTTAATAAAAAAATAACTAAAATACACATTAATCAATAGAGAAATAACTAAAATACACTATTTTTATTAGAAAAATAACTAAAATACACATTATTTAATAGAGAAATAACTAAAATACATATTATTTAATAAAGAAATAACTAAAATACTCAATATTTAATGAAATAATAACTAAAAGACACTTTATTTAGTAGAGAAATAACTAAAAAACACACTATTTAATAGAAAAATAACTGAAATAATCAATATTTAAGGGAAAATTAACTTAAATACACATAATTAAATAAAGAAAAAACTAAAAAACACATTATTTATTAGAGAAATAACTAAAATAATTAATATTTAATGTAAAAAAAAACTAAAATACACTTCATTTAATTGAGAAATAACTAAAATACACATTATTTAGTACAGAAATAACTAAAATACACATTATTTAATAGAGAAATAACTAAAATACACTTTATTTAATAGAGAAATGACTAAAATACACAATATTTAATAGAAAATAAAACTAAATTACACATTATTTATTAAAGAAAAAAGTAAAATACAATTTATTTATTAGAGAAATAACTAAAATACACATTATTTATTAGAGAAAAAACTAAAATACACATTATTTAATAGAGAAATAAGTAAAATACACATTATTTAATAAAACATTAACTAAAATACACTTTATTTAATAGAGAAATAACAAAAATACACTTTATTTAATAGAGAAATAACTAAATTTATCAATATTTAAGGGAAAATTAACTAAAATACAATTTAATATTTATTTAATAGAGAAATAACTAAAATACACATTATTTAATAGAGAAATAACTAAAATACACTTTAATTAATAGAGAAATAATTAAAAAACACTTTATTTAATAGAGAATGAACTAAAATACACATTATTTATTAGAGAAATAACTAAAATACACAATATTAAATAGAAAAATAACTAAAATACTTATTATTCAATAGAGAAATAACTAAAATACACAATTTTTATTAAAATCATAACTAAAATACACATTATTTAATAAAGAAATAACTATAATACACAATATTAAATAGAAAAATACCTAAAATAATCACAATTTAAGGGAAAATTAACTAAAATACACTTTATTTTATAAAGAAAAAACAAAAACACACATTATTTAATAGAGAAATAACTAAAATAATCAATATTTAATAAACAAAAATTTAAAATACACTTCATTTAATAGAGAAATAACTAAAATACATATTATTTAAAAAAGAAATAACTAAAATACACATTATCAAATAGAGAAATAACTGAAATACACAATATTTAATAACAAAATAACTAAAATACACTTTATTTAATAAAGAAATACTTATAATACACATTATTTTATAGAAATATAACTAAAATACCCATTATTAAATAGAGAAATATCTAAAATACACAATATTAAATAGAAAAATAACTAAAATACACTTCATTTAAAAGAGAAATAACTAAAATACACATTAATTAATAGAGAAATAACTGAAATACACAATATTTAATAGAAAAATAACTAAAATTTACTTTATTTAATAAAGAAATACTTAAAATACACATTATTTAATTGAAAAATAACTAAAATACCCATTATTAAATATAGAAATAACTAAAATACACAATATTAAATAGAAAAATAACTAAATTACACTTCATTCAATAGAGAAATAACTAAAATACACAATAGTTAATAGAAAAATAACTAAAATATTTATTATTTATTAGAGATAAGCTAAAGAACACTGATTTTATTAGAAAAATAACTAAAATACACATTATTTAATAAAGAAATAACTAAATTACACATTGTTTAATAGAGAAATAAGTAAAATACACTTTATTTATTAGAGAAATAAATAAAATACACTTTATTTAATAAAGAACAAACTAAAATACGCTATTTAATAGAGAATTAACTAAAATACACATTATTTATTAGAGAAATAAGTAAAATACACTGTATTTGTTAGAGAAATAACTAAAATACACAATATTAAATAGAAAAATAACTAAAATACTTGTTATTTAATAAAGAAAAAACTAAAATACACTTTTTTTATTAGAATCATAACTAAAATACACATTATCTAATAGAGAAATAACTAAAATACACATTATTTAATAGAAAAATAACTTAATTACACTTTATTTAATATAGAAATAACTAAAATAAATAATCAAACAAAAGACTGGTTTGCCATCTAGTTGCAATTTTTTTCATAAGCACAGAAATATTTATTCAAAATTGTCTTCGCTATCATGCGATGCCGTGGTCGTACAAGGCATACTGACGAGGTTTGTAGAACCAAAACAATTGTCTATGCTTGACCCTTGGCCGCTGTGATTCGATTGACTGATTTTGAATAAATTATTAATTCATTTCATAACTCAAATACACAAAATTTATTAGAAAAATAACTGAAATACACTTCATTTAATAGAAAAATAACTAAAATACACATTATTTAATATAGAAATAACAAAAATACACAATATTAAATAGAAAAATAACTAAAGTACACATTATTTAATAGAAAATTAACTAAAATACACTTTATTTAATAGAGAAATAACTAAAATACACATTATTGAATAGAAAAATAACTAAAATACACTTTATTTAATAGAAAAATCACTAAAATACACAATAGTTAATAGAAAAATAACTAAAATATTTAATATTTAAAAGAGATATAACTAAAATACACTATTTTTATTAAAAAAATAACTAAAATACACATTATTTTATAGAAAATTAACTAAAATCCTTTTTATTTACTAGAGAAACAACTAAAATACACTTTATTTAATAGAGAAATAACTTAAATTATCAATATTTAAGGGAAAATTAACTAAAATACACTTCATTTGATAAAAAAAAACTAAAATATTTATTATTTAATAAAGAAATAACAAAAATACATTAATTAATAGAAAAATAACTAAAATACATTTCATTTAATAGAGAGATAACTATAAACACAATATTTATTAGATAAATAACTAAAATAATCAATATTTATTTGAAAAATAACTAAAATACACCTTATTTAATAGAGAAATAATTAAAATACACATTTATTAATAGAGAAATTACTAAAATGCACATTATTTAATAGATAATTAACTAAAATACACATCATATAATAGACAAATAACTAAAATACACAATATTTAATAAATAATAACTAAAATACACATTATTTAATAGAGAATTAACTAAAATACACATTATTTGATAAAGAAATAACTAAATTTCACATTATTTAATAGAAAAATAACTTAAATACACACTAGTTAATAGAGAAATAACTAAAATAGCTAATATTTAATAAAAAAATAACTAAAACACACAATATTTAATAGAAAAATAACTAAAATACTCATTATTAAATAGAGAAATAAATAAAATACATTTTATTTAATAAAGAAATAACTAAAATACACATTATTTAAAAAGAAATAACGAAGTTACACAATACTTAATAGAAAAATATTTAAAATACACAGTATTTATCAGAGAAATAACTAAAATACACAGTATTTAATAGAGAGATAACCAAAATACACAATATTTGATAGAAAATTAACTAAAATACACTTTATTTAATAGAGAAATATTTAAAATACACAGTATCTAATAGAGAAATAACTAAAATACACATCATTTAATAAAAAAATAACTAAAATACACAATATTTAATGGAATAATAACTAAAAGACACTTTATTTAGTAGAGAAATAACTAAAAAACACATTATTTAATAGAAAAATAACTGAAATATTCAATTTTTAAGGGAAAATTAACTTGAATACACATAATTAAATAAAGAAAAAACTAAAAAACACTTTATTTAATAGAGAAATATCTAAAATAAGTAATATTTAATGGAAAATAAAACTAAAATACACTTCATTTAATTGAGAAATAACTAAAATACACATTTTTTATTAAAGAAATACTTATTATTTAATAGAGAAATAACTAAAATACACTATTTTTATTAGAATCATAACTAAAATACACATTATTTAATAGAAAAATAACTAAAATACACATTATTTAAAAAAAAATAACTAAAATACACTTCATTCAATAAAGAAATAACTAAAATACACATTATTTCTTAAAGAAAAAACTAAAATACACAATATTTAATAAAAAAATAACTAAAATACACAATATTTAATAGAGAAAAACTAAAATACACATTATTTAATAGAGAAATAACTAAAATACACATTATTTAATAGAAAATTAACTAAAATACACTTTATTTAATAGAAAAATAACTAAAAAACACTTTATTTAATAAAGAAATAACTAAATTTATCATTATTTAAGGGAAAATTAACTAAAATACACTTCATTTGATAAAAAAAAACTAAAATATTTATTAATAAAAAAAAAAAATAACTAAAATACACTATTTTTATTAGAATCATAACTAAAATACACATTATTTAATAAAAAAATAACTAAAATACACATTATTTAAAGAAATAAACTAAAATACACTTTATTTAATAAAGAAATAACTAAAATACACATTATTTCTTAAAGAAAAAACTAAAATACACATTATTTATTAGAGAAATAACTAAAATACACATTATTTAATAGAGAAAAAACTAAAATACACATTATTTAAAAGAGAAATAACTAAAATACACAATATTAAATAGAAAAATAACATAAATACACTTTATTTAATAGAGAAAAAACAAAAATATACATTATTTCATAAAAAAATAACTAAAATAAACAGTATTTAATAGAAATATAACTTAAATACAAATTTTTTATTAGAGAAATAACTAAACTACACAAAATTTGATGAAAAAATTTATTTATTAGAAAAATAACTAAAATACACATTATTTATTAGAGAAATAAAAAAAATACACATTATTGAATAGAGGAATAACTAAAATACACAATGATTAATAAAAAAATAACTAAAATACACTTAATTTAATAGAGAAATAACTAAAATACACATTATTTAATAGAGAAATAACTAAATACACATTATTTAATAGAAAAATAACTAAAAAACTCTTTATTTAAAAGAGAAATAACTAAATTACACATTTGTTAATAAAGAAATAACTTAAATACACTTCATTTAATAGAGAAATAAATAAAATACACATTATTTAAAAGAGGAATAACTAAAATAAACAATATTTAATAAAAAAATAACTAAAAAACTTTTTATTTAATAAAGAAATAACTAAAATACAGAATATTTATTAGAGAAATTACTAAAATACACTTCATTTAATAGAGAAATAACTAAAATACACAATGTTTAATAAAAAAATAACTAAAATACACTTTATGTAATAAAAAAATATCTAAAAAACACATTATTAAATAGAGAAATAAATAAAATACACAATATTTAATAAAAAAATAACTAATATACACATTATTTAATAGAGAAATAACTAAAATACACAATATTTAATAAAAAAATTACTAAAATACACATTAATTAATATAGAAATAACAAAAATACACAAAATTTAATAAAAATTCAACTGAAATTCACTTTATGTAATAAAAAAATAACTAAAAAACACATTATTAAATAGAAAAATAACTAAAATACACTTCATTTTATAAAGAAATAACTAAAATACACTTTGATTAATATAGGAATAACTAAAATACACATTATTCAATAGAGAAATAACTAAAATACAATTTACTTAATAAAAAAATCACTAAAATATTTATTTTTTAATAGAGATATAACAAAAATACACAATATTAAATAGAAAAATAACTAAAATACACTTCATTTAATAGAGAAATAACTAAAATACAGATTATTAATTAGAAAAATAACTAAAATACACAATATTAATAAGAAAAATAACTAAAATACACGTCATTCAATAGAGAAATAACTAAAATACACAATATTTATTAAAAAAATAACTAAAATACTCATTAATAATTAGAGAAATAACGAAATACCACAATAGTTGATAGAATAATAAAAAAATACACGTTATTTAATAGAGAAATAACTAAAATACATAATACTTAAAAAAAATTAACTGAAATACACATTATTTAATAAAGAATTTACTAAAATACACTTTATTTAATAAAAAAATAACTAATATACACATTATTTAATTGAGAAATAACTAAAATACACAATATTTAATAGAAAAATAACTAAAATACTCTTCATTTAATAGAAAAATAAATAAAATACACATTTTTTAATTGAAAATTAACTAAAATACACATTATTTAATAGAGAAAAATTTAAAAAACACAATATTAAATAAAAATAACTAAAATACACCATATTTAATTGAAAAAAAAAGTAATACACAATAGTTATTAGAAAAATAACTAAATCACACATTATTTAATGAAGAAATAACTAAAATACACAATATTTATTGGAAAAATAACTAAAATACACATTATTCAATAGAAAAATACCTAAAATACACAATATTTAATAGAAAAGTTACTAAAATACACATTCGCTAATAAAGACATAACTACAAAACACATTATTTATAAGAGAAATAATTAAAATACACATTATTTAATAAAAAACTAACTAAAATACACATTATTTAATAGAGAAATAACTAAAATAAACAATATTTAATAAAAAAATAACTAAAAAACTTTTTATTTAATAGAGAAATAACTAAAATACAGAATATTTATTAGAGAAATTACTAAAATACACTTCATTTAATAGAGAAATAACTAAAATACACAATGTTTAATAAAAAAATAACTAAAATACACTTTATGTAATAAAAAAATATCTAAAAAACACATTATTAAATAGAGAAATAAATGAAATACACAATATTTAATAAAAAATTAACTAAAATACACATTATTTAATAGAGAAATAACTAAAATATACATTATTCAATAGAGAAATAACTAAAATACAATTTACTTAATAAAAAAATCACTAAAATATTTATTTTTTAATAGAGATATAACAAAAATACACAATATTAAATAGAAAAATAACTAAAATACACTTCATTTAATAGAGAAATAACTAAAATACAGATTATTTATTAAAGAAATAACTAAAATACACATTATTTAATAGAGAAATATCTAAAATACATTTTATTTAATATAGAAATAATTAAAATACACTTTATTTATAAGAAAAATAACTAAAATACACATTATTTAATCAAGAAATAACTAAAGTACACATTATTTATTAAAGAAACAAGTAAAATACACATTATTAAATAGAGAAATAACTAAAATACACTGTATTTAGTAGAGAAATAACAAAAATACACAATATAAATTAGAAAAATAACTAAAATACACTTTATTTAATAGAGAAATAACTAAAATACACATTATTTAATAGAGAAATAACTAAAATACACTTTATTTAATGGAGAAATAATTAAAATACACTTTATTTATTAAAGAAATAACTAAAATACACATTATTTAATAGAGAAATATCTAAAATACACATTATTTATAAGAGAAATAACTAAAATACACACCAATTAATAAAGAAATAACTAAAATACACAATATTTAATAGAAAAATAACTAAAATACTTATTATTCAATAGAGATATAACTAAAATACACTATTTTTATTAGAATCATAACTAAAATTCACATTATTTAATTGAGAAATAACTAAAATACACATTATTTAATAGAAAAATAACTAAAATAATCAATATTTAAGGGAAAATTAACTAAAACACACTTCATTGAATAGAGAAAAAACAGAAACACATTATATTTCATAGAGAAATAATTAAAATAATCAATATTTAATGGAAAAATTACTAAAATACACTTTATTTAATAGAGAAATAACTAAAATACTTTTTATTTAATAAAGAAATACTTTAAATACACATTATTTAATAAAAAAATAACTAAAATACCTATTAATAAATATAGAAATAACTAATATACACAATTATAAATAGAAAAATAACTAAAATACACTTCATTTAATAGAGAAATAACTAAAATACACAATATTTATTAAAAAAATAACTAAAATAATTAATATTTAATGAAAAAATAACTAAAAATACACTTTATTTAATAAAGAAATAACTAAAATACACATTATTCTATAGAGAAAAAACTAAAATACACATAATTTATTAGTGAAGTAACTAAAATCCACAATATTTAATAGAGAAATAACTAAAATACATATTATTTTATAAAAAAATAACTAAAATAAACTTTATTAAATAGAGAAATATCTAAAATACATTTTATTTAATAGAGAAATAGCTAAAATACACATTATTTATTAGAAAAATAACTAAATAACACAATATTAAATTTAAAAAAAACTAAAATACTGATTATTTAATAGAGAAATAACTAAAATACACTATTTTTAGTAAAATTATAACTAAAATACACATTATTTAATATAGAAATAACTAAAATACACATTATTTATTAGAAAAATAACTAAAAAACACTTTATTTAATAAAGAAATACTTAAAATACACATTATTTAATAGAAATATAACTAATATACCCATTATTAAGTAGAGATATAACTAAAATACACAATATTAAATAGACAAATTACTAAAATACACTTCATTTAATAGAAAAATAACTAAAATACACAATATTAATTAAAAAAATAACTAAAATAATCAATATTTAATGAAAATATAACTAAAAATACACTTTATTTATTAGAGAATTAACTAATTTACACATTATTTAATAGAGAAATAACTAAAATAGACATTATTTATCAGAGAAATAACTAAAATACACAATATTTAATAGAAAAATAACTAAAATACTTATTATTTAATAGAAAAATAACTAAAAAACACAATATTTAATGAAAAACTAACTAAAATACACATTATTTACTAGAAAAATAAATAAAATACACAATATTTATTAAAAAAATAACTAAAATAATCAATATTTAATGAAAATATAACTAAAAATACACTTTATTTATTAGAGAAATAACAAATTTACACATTATTTAATAGAGAAATAACTAAAATACACATTATTTAATAGAGAAATAACTAAAATACTCATTATTTAATAAAGGAAGAACTAAAATACACATCATTAATTAGAAAAATAACAAAAATACACAATATTTAAGAAAAAAATAACTAAAATACACTTTATTTAATAGAGAAATAACTAAAATACACTGTATTTACTTGAGAAATAACAAAAATACACAATATTAAATGGCAAAATAACTAAAATATACTTTATTTAATAGAGAAATAACTAAAATACCCATTATTAAATAGAAAATTATATAAAATACACTTTATTTACTAGAAAAATAACTAAAATACACATTATTTAATAGAGAAATAACTAAAATACACATTATTAAATAGAAAATTAACTAAATTACACTTTATTTACTAGAGAAATAACTAAAATACATTATTTAATAGAAAAAAAACTAAAATACACATTATTTAATAGAGAAATAACTAAAATACACATTATTTAAAAAGAAAATTACTAAAATGCACATTATTTAATAGAAAATAACTGGAATACACTTCATTTAATAGAGAAATAACTAAAATACTTATTATTTATTAAAGAAAAAACTAAAATACACATCATTTAATAGAAAAAAAACAAAAATACACAATATTTAATAAAAAAATAACTAAAATACATTTTATTTAATAAAGAAATAACTAAAATACACTGTATTTACTAGAAAAATAACTAAAAAATACACAATATTAAATGGAAAAATAACTAAAAAACACTTTATTAAATAGAGAAATAACTAAAATACACATTATTTAATAAAAAAATAACTAAAATACACTTTATTTAATAGAGAAATAATTAAAATACACTTTATTTAATAAAGAAATAACTAAAATACACATTATTTAATAGAGAAATAACTAAAATACACATTATTTAAAAGAGAAATAACTAAAATACACACCAATTAATAGAGAAATAACTAAAATACACAATATTTAATAGAAAAATAGCTAAAATACTTTTTTTTCAATAGAGATATAACTAAAATACACTATTTTTATTAGAATCATAACTAAAATACACATTATTTAATAGAGAAATAACTAAAATACACATTATTTAATAGAAAAAAAACTAAAATAATCAATATTTAAGGAAAAATTAACTAAAATACACTTCATTTAATAGAGAAAAAACAAAAACACACTATATTTTATAGAAAAATAACTAAAATAATCAATATTTAATAGAAAAATTACTAAAATACACTTCATTTAATAGAGAAATAACTAAAATACACATTATTTAAAAGAAAAATAACTAAAATACACACCAATTAATAGAGAAATAACTAAAATACACAATATTTAATAGAAAAATAACTAAAATACTTTTTATTTAATAAAGTAATACTTCAAATACACATTATTTAATAGAAAAATAACTAAACTACTTTTTTTTTAATAGAGATATAACTAAAATACACCTTTTTTATTAGAATCATAACTAAAATACACATTATCTAATAGAGAAATAACTAAAATACACATTTAATAGAAAATTAACTAAAATACATTTTATTTAATAAAGAAAAAACAAAAACACACATTATTTCATAGAGAAATAACTAAAATAATCAATATTTAATGGAAAAATTACTAAAATACACTTCATTTAATAGAGAAATAACTAAAATACACATTATTTGAAAGAGAAATAACTGAAATACACACCAATTAATAGAGAAATAACTAAAATACACAATATTTAATAAAAAAATAACTAAAATACACATTATTTAATAGAGAAATAACTAACATACACTTGATTTAATAGAGAATCAACTAAAATACACAATAGTTGATAGAAAAATAACAAAAATATATTTATTATTTATTAGAGATAAAGCTAAAGTACACTATTTTTATTAGAAAAATAACTAAAATACACATTATTTAATAGAGAAATAACAAAAATACACATTACTTATTAGAGAAATAACTAAAATATACATAATTTAATAAAGAAATAACCAAAATACACATTATTTAATTAAGAAATAACTAAAATACACTTTATTTATAAGAGATATAAATAAAATACACTTTATTTAATAAAAAAATAACTAAAGTACACATTATTTAATAGAAAATTAACTAAAATACACTTTATTTAATAGAAAAATAACTATAATACACATTATCTATTAAAGAAATAACTGAAATACACAATATTAAATAGAAAAATAACTAAAATACTTATTATTCAATAGAGAAATAACTAAAATACACTATTTTTATTAAAATCATAACTAAAATACACAATATTTAATAGAGAAATAATTATAATACACAATATTAAATAGAAAAATAACTAAAATAATCACAATTTAAGGAAAAATTAACTAAAATACACTTCATTTAATAGAGAAAAAACAAAAACACACAATATTTAATAGAGAAATAACTAAAATAATCAATATTTAATGAAAAAAAATTTAAAATACACCTTATTTAATAGAGAAATAACTAAAATACACATTATTTAAAAAAGAAATAACAAAATACACAATATTAAATAGATACATAACTAAAATACACATTATTTAATAGAAAATTAACTAAAATACACTTTATTTAATAAGAAAATAACTAAAATACACATTATTTAATAAAGAAATAACTAAAATACACTATTTTTATTAGAAAAATAACTAAAATACACATTATTTAATATAGAAATAACTAAAACACACTTTATTTAATAGAGAAATAATTAAAAAACACTCTATTTAATAGAAAATGATCTAAAATACACATTATTTAATAGAAAAATAACTATAATACACATTATCTATCAAAGAAATAACTAAAATACACAATATTAAATAGAGAAATAACTAAAATACACATTTTTTATTAAAATCATAACTAAAATACACAATATTTAATAGAGAAATAATTATAATACACAATATTAAATAGAAAAATAACAAAAATAATCACAATTTAAGGAAAAATTAACTAAAATACACTTCATTTAATAGAGAAAAAACAAAAACACACAATATTTAATAGAGAAATAACTGAAATACTCATTATTTAATGGAATAATAACTAAAAGACACTTTATTTAGTAGAGAAAAAACTAAAAAACACATTATTTAATAAGAAAATAACTGAAATAATCAATATTTAAAGGAAAATTAATTTAAATACACATAATTAAACAGAGAAAAAACTAAAAAACACATTATTTAATAGAGAAATAACTAAAATAATTATTATTTAATGAAAAAAAAAACTAAAATACACTTCATTTAATTGAGAAATAACTAAAATACACATTATTTAAGAGAGAAATAACTAAAATACACATTATTTAATAGAGAAATAACTAAAATACACTTTATTTAATTGAGAAATTATTAAAATATACTTTATTTAATAAAAAAATAACTAAAATACACATTATTTATTAAAGAAATATTTATTATTTAATAGAGAAATAACTAAAATACACTATTTTTATTAGAATCATAACTAAAATATACATTATTTAATAGAAAAATAACTAAAATACACGTCATTTAAAAAAAAATTAACTAAAATACACTTCATTTAATAAAGAAATAACTAAAATACACATTATTTCTTAAAGAAAAAAGTAAAATAATAACTAAATTTATCAGTATTTAAGGGAAAATTAACTAAAATACAATTTAATATTTATTTAATAAAGAAATAACTAAAATACACATTATTTAATAGAAAAATGACTAAAATACACATTATTTAATAGAGAAATAACTAAACTACACTTTATTTAATAAAAAAATAATTAAAATACACAATATTTTATAGAAAAGTTACTAAAATACACATTATTTAATAAAAAAATAACTAAAATACACTTAATTTAATAAAGAAATAACTAAAATACACATTATTTAATAGAGAAATAACTAAAATACACATTATTTAAAAGAAACATAACTAAAAAACTCTTTATTTAAAAGAGAAATAACTAAATTACACATTTTTTAATAGAGAAATAACTTAAATACACTTCATTTAATAGAGAAATAACTAAAATACACATTATTTAAAAGAGGAATAACTAAAATAAACAATATTTAATAAAAAAATTACTAAAAAACTTTTTATTTAGTAAAGAAATAACTAAAATACAGATTATTTATTAGAGAAATTACTAAAATACACTTCATTTAATAAAAAAATAACTAAAATACACATTATTTAATAGAGAAATAACTAAAATACACATTATTTAATATAGAAATAACTAAAATACACAAAATTTAATAAAAAAATAACTAAAAAACTCTTTATTTAAAAGAGAAATAACAAAAATACACATTATTTAATAGAGATATAACTAAAATACACTTTGTTTAATAAAGAATTTAATAAAATACACAAAATTTAATAGAAAAATAACTAAAAAAAACTTTATTTAAAAGAGAAATAACTGAAATACACATTATTTAATGAAGAAATAACTAAAATACGCTTCATTTAATAAAAAAATAACTAAAATACACAATATTTAATAGAGAAATAACTAAAATACACTTCATTTAATAGAGAATTAAATTTAATACACAATATTTAATAGAAAAATAACTAAAATACACATTATTTAATAAAAAAATAACTAAATTACACATTATTTGATAAAGAAATAACTAAAATACGCATCATTTAATAGAGAAATAACTAAAATACACATTATTTAATATAGAAATAACTAAAATACACAAAATTTAATAAAAAAATAATTGAAAAACTCTTTATTTAAAAAAGAAATAACTAAATTACACATTATTTAATAAAGAAATAACTAAAATACGCATCATTTAATAGAGAAATAACTAAAATACACATTTTTTAATATAGAAATAACTAAAATACACAAAATTTAATTAAAAAAAAACTAAAATTCACTTTATGTAATAAAAAAATAACAAAAAAACACATTATTAAATAGAGAAATAAATAAAACACACAATATTTAATAAAAAAATAACTAATATACACATTATTTAATAGAGAAATAACTAAAATACACAATATTTAATAGAAAAATTACTAAAATACACATTATTTAATATAGAAATAACTAAAATACACAAAATTTAATAAAAAATTAACTAAAATTCACTTTATGTAATAAAAAAATAACTAAAAAACACATTATTAAATAGAGAAATAACTAAAATACACTTTATTTTATAAAGAAATAACTATAATAGCTTTTATTTAATATAGGAATAACTAAACTACACATTATTCAATAGAGAAATTACTAAAATACAATTTACTTAATAAAAAAATCACTAAAATATTTATTATTTAACAGAGATATAACAAAAATACACAATATTAAATAGAAAAATAACTAAAATACACTTCATTTAATAGAGAAATAACTAAAGACAGATTATTAATTAGAGAAATAACTAAAATACACAATATTAAATAGAAAAATAACTAAAATACACGTCATTTAATAGAGAAATAACTAAAATACACATTATTTAATCAAGAAATAAATAAATTACAAATTATTTATTAGAGAAACAAGTAAAATTCACATTATTTAATAGAGAAATAACTAAAATACACTGTATTTAGTAGAGAAATAACAAAAATACACAATATTAATTGGAAAAATAACTAAAATACACTTTATTTAATAGAGAAATAACTAAAATACACATTATTTAATAGAGAAATAACTAAAATACACTTTATTTAATGGAAAAATAATTAAAATACACATTATTTATTAAAGAAATAACTAAAATACACATTATTTAATAGAGAAATATCTAAAATACACATTATTTAAAAGAGAAATAACTAAAATACACACCAATAAATAAAGAAATCACTTAAATACACAATATTTAATAGAAAAATATCTAAAATACTTTTTATTTATTAAAGAAATACTTTAAATACACATTATTTAATAAAAAAATAACTAAAATACCTATTATTAAATAGAGAAATAACTAATATACACAATTATAAATAGAAAAATAACTAAAATACACTTCATTTAATAGAGAAATAGCTAAAATACACAATATTTATTAAAAAAATAACAAAAATAATTAATATTTAATGAAAAAATAACTAAAAATACACTTTATTTTTTAAAGAAATAACTAAATTACACATTATTTAATAAAAAAATAACTAAAATACACAATAATTAATAAAAAAATAATTTAAATACTTTTTATTTAATAGAGAAATAACTAAAAAACACAATATTTAATGAAAAAATAACTAAAATACACATTATTTAATAGAAAATTAACTAAAATACCTTTGATTTGATAGAGAAATAACTAAAATACACAATAGTTGATAGAAAAATAACTAAAATATTTATTATTTATTAGAGATAAAGCTAAAGTACACTATTTTTATTAGAAAAATAACTAAAATACATAATATTTAATAGAGAAATAACTAAAATACACTTTATTTATAAGAGAAATAATTAAAATACACTTTATTTAATAAAGAAATAACTAAAATACGCATTATTTAATAGAGAAATAACTAAAATACACAATATTTAATAGAAAAATTACTAAAATACACATTATTTAATATAGAAATAACTAAAATACACAAAATTTAATAAAAAATCAACTAAAATTCACTTTATGTAATAAAAAAATAACTAAAAAACACATTATTAAACAGAGAAATAACTAAAATACACTTCATTTTATAAAGAAATAACTATAACAGCCTTTATTTAATATAGGAAAAACTAAACTACACATTATTCAATAGAGAAATAACTAAAACACAATTTACTTAATAAAAAAATCACTAAAATATTTATTATTAAACAGAGATATAACAAAAATACACAATATTAAATAGAAAAATAACTAAAATACACTTCATTTAATAGAGAAATAACTAAAATACAAATTATTAATTAGAGAAATAACTAAATTACACAATATTAAATAGAAAAATAACTAAAATACACGTCATTTAATAGAGAAATAACTAAAATACACAATATTTATTAAAAAAATAACTAAAATACTCATTAATAATTAGAGAAATAACGAAATACCACAATAGTTGATAGAATAATTGAAAAATACACGTTATTTAATAGAGAAATAACTAAAATACATAAAACTTAAAAAAGAATAACTAAAATACACATTATTTAATAGAGAATTTACTAAAATACACTTTATTTAATAAAAAAATAACTAATATACACATTATTTAATAGAGAAATAACTAAAATACACAATATTTAATAGAAAAATAACTAAAATACTCTTCATTTAATAGAAAAATAAATAAACTACACATTTTTTAATTAAAAATTAACTAAAAAACACATTATTTAATAGAGAAAATTTTAAAAAACACATGATTAAAAAAAAATTAACTAAAATACACCATATTTAATTGAAAAAAAAACTAATACACAATAGTTATTAGAAAAATAACTAAAATACACATTATTTAATGAAGAAATAACTTAAATACACAATATTTAATTAAAAATATTTATAATACACATTATTTAATGAAGAAATACTTAAAATACACAATATTTAATAAAAAAATAACTAAAATACACATTATTTAATAGAGAATAAACTAAAAAACACTATATTTAATGGAAAAATAACTAAAATACACATTATTTAATAGAGAATTAACTAAAATACATTTGATTTGATAGAGAAATAACTAAAATACACAATAGTTGATAGAAAAATAACTAAAATATTTATTATTTATTAGAGATAAAGCTAAAGTACACTATTTTTATTAGAAAAATAACTAAAATACATAATATTTAATAAAGAAATAACTAAAATACACTTTATTTATAAGAGAAATAATTAAAATACACTTTATTTAATAAAGAAATAACTAAAATACACACTATTTAATAGAGTTAACTAAAATACACATTATTTATTAGAGAAATAACTAAAATCCACAATATTTAATAGAGAAAATACTAAAACACACAATATTTAATAGAGAAATAACTAAAATACACATTATTTTATAAAAAATTAACTAAAATACACTTTATTTAATAGAGAAATATCTAAAATACATTTTATTTAATAGAGAAATAACTAAAATACACATTATTTATTAGAGAAATAACTAAATAACACAATATTAAATAAAAAAAAAACTAAAATACTGATTATTCAATAGAGAAATAACTAAAATACACTATTTTTAGTAAAATCATAACTAAAATACACATTATTTAATATAGAAATAACTAAAATACACATTATTTATTAAAAAAATAACTAAAAAACACTTTATTTATTAAAGAAATACTTAAAAAACACATTATTTAATAGAAATATAACTAAAATACACATTATTAAGTAGAGAAATAACTAAAATATACAATATTAAATAGAAAAATAACTAAAATACACTTCATTTAATAGAAAAATAACTAAAAACACAATATTTATTAAAAAAATAACTAAAATAATCAATATTTAATGAAAATATAACTAAAAATACACTTTATTTATTTGAGAAATAAATAATTTACACATTATTTAATAGAGAAATAACTAAATTAGACATTATTTATCAGAGAAATAACTAAAATACACATTATTTAATAGAGAAATAACTAAAAAACACAATATTTAATGAAAAACTAACTAAAATACACATTATTTACTAGAAAAATAAATAAAATACACAATATTTATTAAAAAAATAACTAAAATAATCAATATTTAATGAAAATATAACTAAAAATACACTTTATTTATTAGAGAAATAACTAATTTACACTTTATTTAATAGAGAAATAACTAAAATAGACATTATTTAATAGAGAAATAATTAAAATACACAATACTTAATAGAAAAATAAATAAAATACTTATTATTTAATAAAAAAATAACTAAAATATTTAATTTTTATTAGAAAAAAAACTAAAATACACATTATTTAATTAAGAAATAACTAAAATATACATCATTTAATAAAAAAATAACTAAAATACACATCATTTAATAGAGAAATAACTAAAATACACAATATTTAATAAAAAAATAACTAAAATACACATTATTTAATAGAAAAATAACTAAAATACACTTTATTTAATAGAGAAATAACTAAAATACACATTATTTAATAAAGAAATAACAAAATACACAATATTAAATAGAAACATAACTTAAATACACATTATTTAATAGAAAATTAACTAAAATACACTTTATTTAATAGATAAATAACTAAAATACACATTATTCAATCGAGAAATAACTAAAATACACTTTATTTAAAAGAAAAATCACTAAAATACACATTATTTAAAAGAGAAAAACCTAAAATACACATTATTTATTAGAGAAATAAGTAAAATACACAGTATTTATTAGAGAAATAACTAAAATACACAATATTAAATAGAAAAATAACTAAAATACTTGTTATTCAATAGAGAAATAACTAAAATACACCTTTTTTTTAGAATCATAACTAAAATACACATTATCTAATAAAGAAATAACTAAATTACACATTATTTAATAGAAAATTACCTAAAATACACTTTATTTACTAAAGAAATAACTAAAATACACATTATTTAATAGAGAAAAAACTAAAATACACATTAATTATTAGAGAAATAACTAAAATCCACAATATTCATTATAGAAAATACTAAAATACACATCATTTATTAGAGAAATAACTAAAATACACAATATATAATGAAAAAATAACTAAAACTTACATTATTTAATAGAGAAATAACTAAAATACACAATATTAAATTAAAAAAAAATTAAAATACACATTATTTAATAAAAAATTAACTAAAATACACTTTATTTAATAGAGAAATAACTAAAATACACATTATTTAATAGAGAAATAACTAAAATACAGTTTATTTAATAGAAAAATTACTAAAATACACAATAGTTAATAAAAAAATAACTAAAATATTAATTATTTAATAGAGATATAACTAAAATACACAAAATTAAATAGAAAAATAACTAAAATACACTTCATTTTATTGAGAAATAACTAAAATACACATTATTTAATAGAAAAATAACTAAAATACACTTTATTTAATAAAGAAATAATCAAAATACACTTTATTTAATAGAGAAATAACTAAAATACACATTATTTAATAGAGAAATAACTAAAATACACTTTATTTAATAAAGAAATATTTAAAATACACTTTATTTGATAGAGAAATAACTAAAATACACATTATTTAATAGAGAAATAACTAAAATACATATTATTTAATAAAGAAATAACTAAAATACACTTTATTTAATAGAGAAATAACTAAAATACATATTATTTAATAAAGAAATAACTAAAATACACATTATTTAATAGAGAAATTACTAAAATACTCATTATTTAATAGAGAAATAACTAAAATACATATTATTTAATAAAGAAATAACTAAAATACACATTATTTAATAGAGAAATAACTAAAATACATATTATTTAATAAAGAAATAACTAAAATACACATTATTTAATAGAGAAATTACTAAAATACTCATTATTTAATAGAGAAATAACTAAAATACACATTATTAAATAGAGAAATAACTTAAATTATCAATATTTGAGGGAAAATTAACAAAATACTCATTATTTAATAGAAAAATAACTAAAATACACATTATTTATTAGAGAAATAAGTAAAATACACATTATTTAATAGAGAAATAACTAAAATACACTTTATTTAATAAGGAAAGAACTAAAATACATATCATTTACTAGAAAAATAACAAATATACACAATATTTAATGGAAAAAAAACTAAAAAACACTTTATTTAATAGAGAAATAACTAAAATACACAGTATTTAATAGAGAAATAACAAAAATACACAATATTTAATGAAAAATTAACTAAAATACACTTTATTTAATAGAGAAATAACTATAATACACAATTTTTATTAGAGAAATAACTAAAATACACAATATTTAATGGAAAAATAACTAAAATTCACTTTATTTAATAAAGAAATAACTAAAATACACTTTATTTAATAGAAAAATAATTAAAATACACTTTATTTAATAAGGAAATAACTAAAATAAACATTATTTAATAGAGAAATAACTAAAATACACAATATTAAATAGAAAAATAACGAAAATACTTATTATTCAATAGAGATATAACTAAAATACACTAGTTTTATTAGAATCATAACTAAAATACACATTATTTAATAGAAAAATAACTAAAATAATCAATATTTAAGGAAAAATTAACTAAAATTCACTTCATTTAATAGAGAAAAAACAAAAACACACATTATTTCATAGAGAAATAACTAAAATATTCAATATTTAATGAAAAAATTACTAAAATACACTTCATTTAATAGAGAAATAACTAAAATACACATTATTTAAAAGAGAAATAACTAAAAAACACACCAATTAATAGAGAAATAACTAAAATACACAATATTTAATAGATAAATAACTAAAATACTTTTTATTTAATAAAGTAATACCTCAAATACACATTGATTAATAGAGAAATAACTAAAATACCAATTAATAAATAGAGAAATAACTAAAATACACAATTATAAATAGAAAAATAACTAAAATACACTTCATTTAATAGAGAAATAACTGAAATACACAATATTTATTAAAAAAATAACTAAAATAATTAATATTTAATGAAAAAATAACTAAAAATACACTTTATTTATTAGAGAAATAACTAAATTACACATTATTTAATAGAAAAATAACTAAAATACTCAATAATTAATAGAAAAACAACTAAAATACTTATTATTTAATAGAGAAATAACTAAAATACGCATTATTTAATAAAAAATTAACTAAAATACACTTTATTTAATAGAGAAACAACTAAAATACATTTTATTTAATAGAGAAATAACTAAAATACACATTATTTAATAGAGAAATAACTAAAATACACTTTATTTAATAAAGAAAGAACTAAAATACATATCATTTACTAGAAAAATAACAAATATACACAATATTTAATGGAAAAATAACTAAAATACACATTATATTACTAGAGAAGTAACTAAAATACACATTATTTATTAGAGAAATAACTAAAATATACATAATTTAATAAAGAAATAACTAAAATACACATTATTTAATAGAAAAATAACTAAAATACACTTTATTTATAAAAGATATAATTAAAATACACTTTATTTAATAAAGAAATAACTAAAATACACACTATTTAATAGAAAATTAACTAAAATACACATTATTTATCAGAGAAATAAGTAAAATACACAGTATTTATTAGAAAAATAACTAAAATACACAATATTAAATAGAAAAATAACTAAATTACTTGTTATTCAATAGAGAAATAATTAAAATACACATTATTTATTAGAGAAATAACTAAAATCCACAATATTTAATAGAGAAAATACTAAAATACACATTATTTAATAAAGAAATAACTAAAATACGCATTATTTAATAAAAAATTAACTAAAATACACTTTATTTAATAGAGAAACAACTAAAATACATTTTATTTAATAGAGAAATAACTAAAATACACATTATTTATAAGAGAAAAAACTAAAACACACAATATTAAATAGGAAAATAACTAAAAGACTGATTATTCAATAGAGAAATAACTAAAATACACTATTTTTATTAAAATCATAACTTAAATACACATTATTTAATAAAGAAATAACTAAAATACACATTATTTATTAGAAAAATAAGTAAAATACACAATATTTTATAAAAAAATAACAAAAAAACACTTTATATATCATAGAAATATTTAAAATACACATTATTTAATAGAATTATAACTAAAATTCCTATTATTAAATAGAGATATAACTAAAATACACAATATTTAATAAAAAATAACTAAAATACACATTATTTAATAGAGAAATAACTAAAATACACATAATTTTATAGAGAAATAACTAAAATACACATTATTTAATAAAGAAATAACAAAATACACAATATTAAATAGAAACATAACTAAAATACACATTATTTAATAGAAAATTAACTAAAATACACTTTATTTAATAGAAAAATAACTAAAATACACATTATTCAATAAAGAAATAACTAAAATACACTATTTTTATTAGAAAAATAACTAAAATACACATTATTTAATAAAAAAATAACTAAAATACACATTATTTAATAAAGAAATAACTAAAATACACATTATATAATAGAGAAATAACAAAAATACACTTTATTTAATAGAGAAATAATTAAAATACACCTTATTTATTAGAGAAATAAATAAAATACACATTATTTAATAGAAAAATATCTAAAATACACATTATTTCATAGAGAAATAACTAAAATACACATTATTTATTAGAGAAAAAATTAAAATACACTTTATTTAATAGAGAATGAACTAAAATACACAGTATTTAATAGAGAAATAACTATAATACACATTATTTATTAGAGAAATAACTAAAATACACAATATTAAATAAAAAAATAACTAAAATACTTATTATTCAATAGAGAAATAACAAAAATACAGTATATTTAATTGAGAAATAACTGAAATACACTTTATTTAATAGAGAAATAATTAAAATACACTTTATTTAATAGAGAATGAACTAAAATACACATTATTTAATAGAGAAATAACTAAAATAATCAATATTTAATGAAAAAAAAATTAAAATACACTTTATTTAATAGAGAAATAACTAAAATACACATTATTTAATAGAAAAATAACTAAAATACACAGTATTTATTAGAGAAATAACTAAAATACACAATTTTTATTAAAATCATAACTAAAATACACATTATTTAATAGAGAAAAAACTATAATACACATTATTTATTAGAGAAATAACTAAAATACTTAATAGTAAATAGAAAAATAACTAAAATAATAACAATTTAAGGGAAAATTAACTAAAATACACTTCATTAAATAGAGAAAAAACAAAAACACAGATTATTTAATAGAGAAATAACTAAAATTATCAATATTTAATGAAAAAAAAATTAAAATACACATCATTCAATAGAGAAATAACTAAAATACACATTATTTATGAAAGAAATAACTAAAATACACATTATTTAATAGAGAAATAAGTAAAATACTCAATATTTAATAGAAAAATAACTAAAATAATCACAGTTTAAGGGAAAATTAACTAAAATACACTTCAAATTTAAAATACACTTTATTTAATAGAGAAATAACTAAAATACACATTATTTAAAAAAGAAATAAATATAATACACATTATTTAATAGAGAAATAACTGAAATACACAATATTTAATAAAAAAATAACTAAAATACATTTTATTTAATAAAGATATATATTTAAAATACACTATATTTCATAGAAATATAACTAAAATACCCATTATTAAATAGAGAAATATCTAAAATACACTTTATTTAATAGAGAAATAACTAAATTGATCAATATTTAAGGGAAAGTTAACTAAAATACACTTCATTTTATTGAGAAAAAACTAAAATATTTATTATTTAATAGAGAAATAACAAAAATACCCATTATTAAATAGAGAAATATCTAAAATACACTTTATTTAATAGAGAAATAACTAAATTTATCAATATTTAAGGGAAAGTTAACTAAAATACAATTTAATATTTATTTAATAGAAAAATAACAAAATTACACATTATTTATTAAAGAAATAACTAAAATACACATTATTTAATAAAGAAATAACTAAAATACACTTTATTTAATAAAGAAATAATTAAAATACACTTTATTTGATAGAGAAATAACTAAAATACACTTTATTTAATAGAAAAATAACTAAAATACACATTATTTCATAGAGAAATAACTAAAATACACATTATTTAATAGAGAAATAATTAAAATACACTTTATTTAATAGAGAATGAACTAAAATACACATTATTTAATAGAGAAATAACTATAATACACAATATTAAATAGAAAAATAACTAAAATACTTATTATTCAATAGAGAAATAACTAAAATACACAATTTTTATTAAAATCATAACTAAAATACACATTGTTTAATAGAGAATTAACTAAAGTACACATTATTTAATAGAGAAATAACTAAAATACACAATAGTTAATAGAAAAATAACTAAAATATTTATTATTTATTAGAGATAAAGCTAAAGTACACTGATTTTATTAGAAAAATAACTAAAATACACATTATTTAATAAAGAAATAACTAAATTACACATTGTTTAATAGAGAAATAACTAAAATACACATTATTTAATAAATAAATAACTAAAATACTCTTTATTTAATAAAGAAATAATTAAAATACACTTTATTTGATAGAGAAATAACTAAAATACACATTATTTAATAGAAAATTAACTAAAATACACTTTATTTAATAGAGAAATAACTAAATTTATCAATATTTAAGGGAAAGTTAACTAAAATACAATTTAATATTTATTTAATAGAAAAATAACAAAAATACACATTGTTTAATAGAGATATAACTAAAATACACTTTATTTAATAAAGAAATTAAAAAAATACACAATATTTAATAGAAAATTAACTAAAAAACTCTTTATTTAAAAGAGAAATAACTAAAATACTTAATAGTAAATAGAAAAATAACTAAAATAATAACAATTTAAGGAAAAATTAACTAAAATACACTTCATTAAATAGAGAAAAAACAAAAACACAGATTATTTAATAGAGAAATAACTAAAATAATCAATATTTAATGAAAAAAAAATTAAAATACACATCATTCAATAAAGAAATAACTAAAATACACATTATTTATGAAAGAAATAACTAAAATACACATTATTTAATAGAGAAATAAGTAAAATACTCAATATTTAATAGAAAAATAACTAAAATAATCACAGTTTAAGGGAAAATTAACTAAAATACACTTCATTTAATAGAGAAAAAACAAAAACACACATTATTTAATAGAGAAATAACTAAAATAATCAATATTTAATGAAAAAAAATTTAAAATACACTTTATTTAATAGAGAAATAACTAAAATACACATTATTTAAAAAAGAAATAAATAAAATACACATTATTTAATAGAGAAATAACTGAAATACACAATATTTAATGAAAAAATAACTAAAATACACTTTATTTAATAAAGATATATATTTAAAATACACTATATTTCATAGAAATATAACTAAAATACTTATTATTAAATAGAGAAATATCTAAAATACACTTTATTTAATAGAGAAATAACTAAATTGATCAATATTTAAGGAAAAGTTAACTAAAATACACTTCATTTTATTGAGAAAAAACTAAAATATTTATTATTTAATAGAGAAATAACAAAAATACCCATTATTAAATAAAGAAATATCTAAAATACACTTTATTTAATAGAGAAATAACTAAATTTATCAATATTTAAGGGAAAGTTAACTAAAATACAATTTAATATTTATTTAATAGAAAAATAACAAAATTACACATTATTTATTAAAGAAATAACTAAAATACACATTATTTAATAAAGAAATAACTAAAATACACTTTATTTAATAAAGAAATAATTAAAATACACTTTATTTGATAGAAAAATAACTAAAATACACATTATTTAATAGAAAAATAACTAAAATACACATTATTTCATAGAGAAATAACTAAAATACACATTATTTAATAGAGAAATAATTAAAATACACTTTATTTAATAGAGAATGAACTAAAATACACATTATTTAATAGAGAAATAACTATAATACACAATATTAAATAGAAAATAAACTAAAATACTTATTATTCAATAGAGAAATAACTAAAATACACAATTTTTATTAAAATCATAACTAAAATACACATTGTTTAATAGAGAATTAACTAAAGTACACATTATTTAATAGAGAAATAACTAAAATACACAATAGTTAATAGAAAAATAACTAAAATATTTATTATTTATTAGAGATAAAGCTAAAGTACACTGATTTTATTAGAAAAATAACTAAAATACACATTATTTAATAAAGAAATAACTAAATTACACATTGTTTAATAGAGAAATAACTAAAATACACATTATTTAATAAATAAATAACTAAAATACACTTTATTTAATAAAGAAATAATTAAAATACACTTTATTTGATAGAGAAATAACTAAAATACACATTATTTAATAGAAAATTAACTAAAATACACTTTATTTAATAGAGAAATAACTAAAATACACTTTATTTAATAGAGAAATAACTAAATTTATCAATATTTAAGGGAAAGTTAACTAAAATACAATTTAATATTTATTTAATAGAAAAATAACAAAAATACACATTGTTTAATAGAGATATAACTAAAATACACTTTATTTAATAAAGAAATTAAAAAAATACACAATATTTAATAGAAAATTAACTAAAAAACTCTTTATTTAAAAGAGAAATAACTGAAATACATATTATTTAATAAAAAAATAACTAAAATACGCTTTATTTAATAGAAAAATAATTAAAATACACATTATTTGATAGAGATATAACTAAAATACACTTCATTTAAGGGAGAATTAAATAAAATACACAATATTTGATAGAAAAATAACTAAAATACACATTATTTAATAGAAAAATAACTTAATTACACATTATTTAATATAGAAATAACTAAAATACACAAAATTTATTTAAAAATAATTATAATACACATTATTTAATGAAGAAATACTTAAAATACACAATATTTAATTAAAAAATAACTAAAATACTTGTTATTTAATCAAGAAAGAACTAAAATACATTTTTTTTATTAGAATCATAACTTAAATACACATTATCTAATAGAGAAATAACTAAATAACACATTATTTAATAGAAAATTAACTAAATTACAATTTATTTAATAAAGAATAAACTAAAATACACATTATTTAATAAAGAAATAACTAATATAAACAATATTTAATAGAAAAATAACTAACATACACATTATTTAATAGAGAAAAAACAAAATACACTTTATTTAATAGAGAAATAACTAAAATACACTTTATTTAATAGAGAAATAATTAAAATACACTTTATCTAATAAAGAAATAAATAAAATACACATTATTTAATAGAGAAATATCTAAAATACACATGATTTAAAAGAGAAATAACTAAAATACACACCAATTAATAGAGAAATAACTAAAATACACAATATTTAATAAAAAAATAACTAAAATACTTATTATTCAATAGAGATATAACTAAAATACACTATTTTTATAAGAATCATAACTAAAATACACATTATTTAATAGAGAAATAACTAAAATACACATTATTTAATAAAGAAATAACTGAAATACACAATATTTAATAAAAAAATAACTAAAATACACTTTATTTAATAAAGATATATATTTAAAATACACTATATTTAATAGAAATATAACTAAAATACCCATTATTAAATAGAGAAATATCTAAAATACACTTTATTTAATAGAGAAATAACTAAATTTATTAATATTTAAGGGAAAGTTAACTAAAATACACTTCATTTTATTGAGAAAAAACTAAAATATTTATTATTTAATAGAGAAATAACAAAAATACCCATTATTAAATAGAGAAATATCTAAAATACACTTTATTTGATAGAGAAATAACTAAATTTATCAATATTTAAGGGAAAGTTAACTAAAATACAATTTAATATTTATTTAATAGAAAAATAACAAAATTACACATTATTTAATAGAGAAATAACTAAAATACACATTATTTAATAAAGAAATAACTAAAATACACTTTATTTAATAAAGAAATAATTAAAATACACTTTATTTGATAGAAAAATAACTAAAATACACATTATTTAATAGAAATATAACTAAAATACACATTATTTCATAGAGAAATAACTAAAATACACATTATTTAATAGAGAAATAATTAAAATACACTTTATTTAATAGAGAATGAACTAAAATACACATTATTTAATAGAGAAATAACTATAATACACAATATTAAATAGAAAAATAACTAAAATACTTATTATTCAATAGAGAAATAACTAAAATACACAATTTTTATTAAAATCATAACTAAAATACACATTGTTTAATAGAGAATTAACTAAAGTACACATTATTTAATAGAAAAATAACTAAAATACACAATAGTTAATAAAAAAATAACTAAAATATTTATAATTTATTAGAGATAAAGCTAAAGTACACTGATTTTATTAGAAAAATAACTAAAATACACATTATTTAATAAAGAAATAACTAAATTACACATTGTTTAATAGAGAAATAACTAAAATACACATTATTTAATAAATAAATAACTAAAATACACTTTATTTAATAAAGAAATAATTAAAATACACTTTATTTGATAGAGAAATAACTAAAATACACATTATTTAATAGAAAATTAACTAAAATACACTTTATTTAATAGAGAAATAACTAAAATACACTTTATTTAATAGAGAAATAACTAAATTTATCAATATTTAAGGGAAAGTTAACTAAAATACAATTTAATATTTATTTAATAGAAAAATAACAAAAATACACATTGTTTAATAGAGATATAACTAAAATACACTTTATTTAATAAAGAAATTAAAAAAATACACAATATTTAATAGAAAATTAACTAAAAAACTCTTTATTTAAAAGAGAAATAACTGAAATACATATGTTGGGAAGGTAATAATGTAATTTAAATACTTGTATGCTTGAGATCTTTATTTTCGACTAGTTTCGACTTATTTAGTCATCTTCAGGTATAATTTTTTGTTTTAATGTAGATGTATGGTGATGACATCTGTGATGTCAGATGTCACCACCATACATCTACATTAAAACAAAAAATTATACCTGAAGATGACTAAATAAGTCGAAACTAGTCGAAAATAAAGATCTCAAGCATACAAGTATTTAAATTACATTATTACCTTCCCAACATAACCTCAATGTATGCATCTCTAAATAACAACAATAACAACAATATGAAATACATATTATTTAATAAAAAAATAACTAAAATACGCTTCATTTAATAGAAAAATAACTAAAATACACATTATTTGATAGAGATATAACTAAAATACACTTCATTTAAGGGAGAATTAAATAAAATACACAATATTTGATAGAAAAATAACTAAAATACACATTATTTAATAGAAAAATAACTTAATTACACATTATTTAATATAGAAATAACTAAAATACACAAAATTTATTTAAAAATAATTATAATACACATTATTTAATGAAGAAATACTTAAAATACACAATATTTAATTAAAAAATAACTAAAATACTTGTTATTTAATCAAGAAAGAACTAAAATACATTTTTTTTATTAGAATCATAACTTAAATACACATTATCTAATAGAGAAATAACTAAATAACACATTATTTAATAGAAAATTAACTAAATTACAATTTATTTAATAGAGAAAAAACTAAAATACACATTATTTAATAAAGAAATAACTAATATAAACAATATTTAATAGAAAAATAACTAACATACACATTATTTAATAGAGAAAAAACAAAATACACTTTATTTAATAGAGAAATAACTAAAATACACTTTATTTAATAGAGAAATAATTAAAATACACTTTATCTAATAAAGAAATAAATAAAATACACATTATTTAATAGAGAAATATCTAAAATACACATGATTTAAAAGAGAAATAACTAAAATACACACCAATTAATAGAGAAATAACTAAAATACACAATATTTAATAAAAAAATAACTAAAATACTTATTATTCAATAGAGATATAACTAAAATACACTATTTTTATAAGAATCATAACTAAAATACACATTATTTAATAGAGAAATAACTAAAATACACATTATTTAATAGAAAAATAACTAAAATAATCAATATTTAAGGGAAAATTAACTAAAATACACTTCATTTAATAGAGAAAAAACAAAAACACACTATATTTCATAGAGAAATAACTAAAATAATCAATATTTAATGGAAAAATTACTAAAATACCATTCATTTAATAGAGAAATAACTAAAATACACTTCATTTAATAGAGAAATAACTAAAATACACAATATTTAATAGAATAATAACTAAAAAACTTTCTATTTAAAAGAGAAATAACTAAAATACATCAAGATAGTTGCGACGGTTACTATGTGGTACTTCATATTTAATAAGTAAATAAAACAACTACTATGTTTTTACCACTAATTTATTATTGTAAAATTATATATAAGGCATATACAATTTTACAAAATACATTTCACGACTTAAGTCACTTGATAATGACCGTAAAACTTTGAAACTTAAGTCGTGAAATGTATTTTGTAAAATTGTATATGCCTTATATATAATTTTACAATAATAAATTAGTGGTAAAAACATAGTAGTTGTTTTATTTATTTATTAACTAAAATACAGATTATTTATTAGAGAAATTACTAAAATACACTTCATTTAATAGAGAAATAACTAAAAGACACAAAATTAAATAAAAAATAACTAAAATACACAATATTTAATAGAAAAATAACTAAAATACACAATATTTAATAGAATAATAACTTAGTTATACATTATTTAATTTAGAAATAACTAAAATACACAAAATTTATTAAAAAAATAAATAAAAAACTCTTTAGTTAAAAGAAAAATAACTAAAATACAGATTATTTATTAGAGAAATTACTAAAATACACTTCATATAATAAAGGAATAACTAAAATACTCAATATTTAATAAAAAATAACTAAAAAACTCTTTATTTAAAACATAAATAACAAAAATACACATTATTTAATAGAGATATAACTAAAATACACTTTATAAAATATATAAAGAAACGCGTCTATGGATGATTTTAGTTTAGAATATTTTTTCATAAATTTAATTTTTTAATGTTAAAATACACTTTATTTAATAAAGAAATTAATAAAATACACAATATTTAATAGAAAAATAACTAAAAAACTCTTTATTTAAAAGAGAAATAACTGAAATACACATTATTTAATGAAGAAATAACTAAAATACGCTTTATTTAATAGAAAAATAATTAAAATACACATTATTGAATAGAGAAATAACTAAAATCCACTTCATTTGATAGAGAATAAAATAAAATACACAATATTTGATAGAAAAATAACTAAAATACACATTAATTAATAGAAAAATAACTAAATTACACATTATTTAATATAGAAATAACTAAAATAGACAAAATTTATTTGAAAAATAACTAAAATACACTTCATTTAATAGAAAAATAACTAAAATACACATTATTTAATAGAGAAATAACTAAAATACACATTAATTAATATAGAAATAACTAAAATACACAAAATTTAATAGAAAAATTACTAAAATAAACATTATTTAATATAGAAATAACTAAAATACACAAAATTTAATAAAAAAATAATTAAAATTCACTTTATGTAAAAAAAAATAACTAAAAAACACATTATTTAATAGAGAAATAACTAAAATACACTTCATTTTATAAAGAAATAACTAAAATACACATTATTTAATATAGGAATAACTAAAATACACAATATTTAATAGAAAAATAACTAAAATACACTTCATTTAATAGAGAAATAAGTAAAATACACAATATTTAATTGAGAAATAACTAAAATACACGTCATTTAATAGAGAAATAACTAAAATACACAATATTTATTAAAAAAATAACTAAAATACTCATTAATAAATAGAGAAATAACGAAATACCACAATAGTTAATAGAATATAATAATAAAGAAATAAGTAAAATACATAATACTTAAAAAAAAATAACTAAAACACACATTATTTAATAGAGAATTCACTAAAATACACTTTATTTAATAAAGAAATATTTAAAATAATAAATTAACTAAAATACACTATATTTAAAAGAGAAATAACTAAAATACACATTATTCAATAGAGAAATAACTAAAATACAATTTATTTAATAGAAAAATCACTAAAATATTTATTATTTAATAGAGATATAACTAAAATACACAATATTAAATAGAAAAATAACTAAAATACACTTTATTTAATATAGAAATAACTAAAATACACTTTATTTAATATAGAAATAATTAAAATACACTTTATTTAATAGAGAAATAACTAAAATACACATTATTTAATCAAGAAATAACTAAAGTACACATTATTTAATAGAGAAACAAGTAAAATACACATTAGTTAATAGAGAAATAACTAAAATACACATTATTTATTAGAGAAATAACTAAAATCCACAATATTTAATAGAGAAAATACTAAAATACACAATATTTAATAGAGAATTAACTAAAATACACATCATTTAATAAAAAAATAACTAAAATACACAATGTTTAATGGAATAATAACTAAAAGACACTTTATTTAGTAGAGAAATAACTAAAAAACACATTATTTAATAGAAAAATAACTGAAATAATCAATATTTAAGGGAAAATTAACTCAAATCCACATAATTAATTAGAGAAAAAACTAAAAAACACATTATTTAATAAAAAATTAACTAAAATACACTTTATTTCATAGAGAAATAACTAAAATACACTTTGTTTAATAGAGAAATAACTCAATTTATCAATATTTAAAGGAAATTTAACTAAAATACAATTTAATATTTATTTAATAGAGAAATAACTAAAATACACATTATTTAATAGAGAAATAACTAAAATACACTTTATTTAATAGAGAAATAATTAAAATACACTTTATTAATTAGAGAATGAACTAAAATACAAATTATTTAATAGAGAAATAACTATAATACACATTATTTATTAGAGAAATAACTAAAATACACAATATTAAATAGAAAAATAACTAAAATACTTATTATTCAATAGAGAAATAACTAAAATACACAATTTTTATTAAAATAATAACTAAAATACACATTATTTAATAGAGAAATATCTAAAATACACAATATTAAATAGAAAAATGACTAAAATACACATTATTTAATAGAGAATTAACTAAAATACACATTATTTGATAAAGAAATAACTAAATTTTACATTATTTATTAGAAAAATAACTAAAATACACATTATTTAATAAAGAAATTACTAAAATACACATTAGTTAATAGAGAAATAACTAAAATAGCTACTATTCAACAAAAAAATAACTAAAAAACACAATATTTAATAGAGAAATAACTAAAATACAAAGAAATTAATAGAAAAATAACTAAAATACACTTTATTTAATAGAGAAATAACTAATATACACATTATTTAATAAAGAAATAACTAAAATACACAATATTTAATAAAAAAATAACTAAAATACACATTATTTAAAAAAGAAAAAAACTAATATACACAATACTTAATAGAAAAATAACTAAAATACACTGTATTTAATAGAGAATAAACTAAAATACACAATATTTAATAAAAAAATAACTAAAATACACTTTATTTAATAGAGAAATAACTAAAATACACATTATTTAAAAAAGAAATACCGAAGTTATACAATACTTAATAGAAAAATATTTAAAATACACAGTATTTAACAGAGAAATAACTAAAATACACAGTATTTAATAGAGAGATAACCAAAATACACAATATTTGATAGTAAATTAACTAAAATACTCTTTATTTATTAGAAAAATATTTAAAATACACAGTATTTAATAGAGAAATAACTAAAATACACATCATTTAATAAAAAAAAAACTAAAATACACAATATTTAATGGAATAATAACTAAAAGACACTTTATTTAGTAGAGAAATAACTGAAAAACACATTATTTAATAGAGAAATAACTAAAATACACAAAATTTAATAAAAAAATAACTAAAATCTTTTTATTTAAAAGAGAAATAACTAAATTACACATTATTTAATGAAGATATAACTAAAATACGCTTCATTACATAGAGCTATAACTAAAATACACATTATTTAATAGAGAAATAACTAAAATACACTTTATTTAATAGAGAAATAAATTAAAAACACAATATTTAATAAAAAAATAACTAAAATACACATTATTTAATAGAGAAATAACTAAAATACACAAAATTTAATAGAAAAATTACTAAAATACACATTATTTAGTATAGAAATAAGTAAAATACACAAAATTTATAAAAAAATAACTAAAATTCACTTTATGTAATAAAAAAATAACTTAAAAACACATTATTTAATAGAGAAATAACTAAAATACACTTCATTTTATAAAGAAATAACTAAAATACACATTATTTAATATAGGAATAACTAAAATACACAATATTTAATAGAAAATATCTAAAATACACTTCATTTAATAGAGAAATAACTAAAATACACATTATTTAATAGAGAAATAACTAAAATACACGTCATTTAATAAAAAAATAACTAAAATACACATTATTTAATAGAGAAATAACTAAATTACACAATATTTATTAAAAAAATAACTAAAATACTCATTAATAAATAGAGAAATAACGAAATACCACAATAGTTAATAGAATAATAAAAAAATACACGTTATTTAATAGAGATAAAACTAAAATACATAATACTTAAAAAAAATTAACTAAAATACACATTATTTAATAGAGATTTAACCTAAATACACATTATTTATTAGAGAAATAAGTAAAATACACAGTATTTGTTAGAGAAATAACTAAAATAAACAATATTAAATGAAAAAATAACTAAAATACTTGTTATTTAATAAAAAAAGAACTTAAATACACTTTTTTTATTACAATCATAACTAAAATACACATTATCTAATAGAGAAATAACTAAATAACACATTATTTAATAGAAAATTAACTAAAATACAATTTATTTAATAAAGAAATAACTAAAATACACATTATTTAATAAAGAAATAACTAAAATACACATTATTTAATAGAGTAAAAACAAAATACACAATATTAAATAGAAAAATAACTAAAGTACACATTATTTAATAGAAAATTAACTAAAATACACTTTATTTAATAGAGAAATAACTAAAATACATTAATTAATAAAAAAATAACTAAAATACATTTCATTTAATAGAGAGATAACTATAAACACATTATTTTTTAGATAAATAACTAAAATAATCAATATTTATTTGAAAAATACATTATTTGAAAAAGAAATAACTAAATTTCACATTATTTAATAGAAAAATAACTAAAATACACATTATTTAATTAAGAAATAACTAAAATACACATTAGTTAATAGAGAAATAACTAAAATAGCTAATATTTAATAAAAAAATAACTAAAAAACAAAATATTTAATAGAGAAATAACTAAAATACAAAGAATTTAATAGAAAAATAACTAAAATAAACATTATTAAATAGAGAAATAAATAAAATACATTTTATTTAATAGAGAACAAACTAATATACACATTATTTATTAGAGAAATAACTAAAATACACAATATTTAATAAAAAATTAACTAAAATACACATTATTTAAAAAATAAATAACTAAATTACACAATACTTAATAGAAAAATAACTAAAATACACAGTATTTAATAAAGAATAAACTAAAATACACAATATTTATTAAAAAAATAACTAAAATACTCTTTATTTAATAGAGAAATAACTAAAATACACAGTATTTAATAGAGAGATAACCAAAATACACAATATTTGATAGAAAATTAACTAAAATACTCTTTATTTATTAGAGAAATATTTAAAATACACAGTATTTAATAGAGAAATAACTAAAATACACATCATTTAATAAAAAACTAACTAAAATACACAATATTTAATGGAATAATAACTAAAAGACACTTTATTTAGTAGAGAAATAACTAAAAAACACATTATTTAATAGAAAAATAACTGAAATAATCAATATTTAAGGGAAAATTAACTTGAATACACATAATTATATAAAGAAAAAACTAAAAAACACATTATTTAATAGAGAAAAAACTAAAATACACATTATTTAATAGAAAATTAACTAAAATACACTTTTTTTAATAGAGAAATAACTAAAATACACATTATTTAAAAGAGAAATAACAAAATACCCAATATTAAATAAAAAAATAACTAAATTTCACCTTATTTAATAGAAAATTAACTAAAATACACTTTATTTAATAGAGAAATAACTAAAATACACATTGTTTAATAGAGAAATATCTAAAGTACACATTATTTAAAAGAGAAATAACTAAAATAAACATTATTTAATAGAATATTAACTAAAATACACTTTATTTAATAGAGAAATAACTAAAATACACATTATTTAAAAAGAAATAAGGAAGTTACACAATACTTAATAAAAAAATATTTAAAATACACAGTATTTAACAGAGAATTAACTAAAATACACATTATTTAATAGGGAGATAACTAAAATACACAATATTTGATAAAAAATTAACTAAAATACTCTTTATTTATTAGAGAAATATTTAAAATACACAGTATTTAATAGAGAAATAACTAAAATACACATCATTTAATAAAAAAATTACTAAAATACACAATATTTAATGGAATAATAACTAAAAGACACTTTATTTAATTGTGAAATAACTAAAATACACATTATTTAATAAAGAAAAAACTAAAATACACATTATTTAATAGAAAAATAACTAAAATACACTTTATTTAATTGAGAAAAAATTAAAATATACTTTATTTAATAGAGAAATGACTAAAATACACAATATTTAATAGAGAAATAACTAAAATACACTATTTTTATTAGAATCATAACTAAAATACACATTATTTACTAGAAAAATAACTAAAATTTACATTATTTAAAAAAAAATTAACTAAAATACACTTCATTTAATAAAAAAACTAACTAAAAAACACATTATTTCTTAAAGAAAAAATTCAAATACACATTATTTATTAGAGAAATAACTAAAATACACATTATTTAATAGAGAAAAAACTAAAATACACATTATTTAATAGAAAATTAACTAAAATACACTTTATTTAAAAGAGAAATAACTAAAATACACTTTATTTAATAGAGAAATAACTAAATTTATCATTATTTAGGGAAAAATTAACTAAAATACACTTTATTTGATAAAAAAAAAACTAAATTATTTATTATTCAAAAAAAAAAAAACTAAAATACACTATTTTTATTGGAATCATAACTTAAATACACATTATTTTATTGAGAAATAACTAAAATACATTATTTAATAAAAAAATAACTAAAATACACATTATTTAATAGAGAAATATGTAAAATACACATTATTTAGAAGAAAAATAACAAAAGACACAATATTAAATAGAAAAATAACATAAATACACTTTATTTAATAGAGAAATAACAAAAATATACATTACTTAATAAAGAAATAACTGAAATAATCAGTATTTAATAAAAATATAACTTAAATACAAATTTTTTAATAGAGAAATAACTAGAATACACAAAAATAAATAAAAAAATAACATAAATACACTTTATTTAAAAGAGAAATAAATAAAAAACACATTATTAAATATAGAAATAATTAAAATACACATTATTTAATAGAGAAATAAGTAAAATACACATTATTTAATAGAGAAATAACTAAAATACACATTATTTAATAGAAAAATAATTAAAATACACTTTATTTAATAAAGAAATACTTAAAATACACATTATTTAATAGAAACATAACTAAAATACCCCTTATTAAAAAAAGAAAAATAACTAAAATACACAATATTAAATAGGAAAATAACTAAAATCCTCTTTATTTAATAGAGAAATAAGTAAAATTCACATTATTTAATAGAAAATTAACTAAAATACGCATAATTTAATAAAGAACTAACTAAAATACAATTCAATTTATAGAGAAATAACTATAATACACATTATTGAATAGAGGAATAACTAAAATACTCAATGATTAATAGAAAAATAACTAAAATACACTTAATTTAATAGAGAAATAACTAAAATAAACATTATTTAATAGAGAAATAACAAAAATACACATTATTTAATAGAGAAATAACTAAAATACACAATATTTAATGGAATAATAACTAAAAGACACTTTATTTAGTAGAGAAATAACTAAAAAACACATTATTTAATAGAAAAATAACTGAAATATTCAATTTTTAAGGGAAAATTAACTTGAATACACATAATTAAATAAAGAAAAAACTAAAAAACACTTTATTTAATAGAGAAATATCTAAAATAAGTAATATTTAATGGAAAATAAAACTAAAATACACTTCATTTAATTGAGAAATAACTAAAATACACATTTTTTATTAAAGAAATACTTATTATTTAATAGAGAAATAACTAAAATACACTATTTTTATTAGAATCATAACTAAAATACACATTATTTAATAGAAAAATAACTAAAATACACATTATTTAAAAAAAAATAACTAAAATACACTTCATTCAATAAAGAAATAACTAAAATACACATTATTTCTTAAAGAAAAAACTAAAATACACAATATTTAATAAAAAAATAACTAAAATACACAATATTTAATAGAGAAAAACTAAAATACACATTATTTAATAGAGAAATAACTAAAATACACATTATTTAATAGAAAATTAACTAAAATACACTTTATTTAATAGAAAAATAACTAAAAAACACTTTATTTAATAAAGAAATAACTAAATTTATCATTATTTAAGGGAAAATTAACTAAAATACACTTCATTTGATAAAAAAAAACTAAAATATTTATTAATCAAAAAAAAAAATAACTAAAATACACTATTTTTATTAGAATCATAACTAAAATACACATTATTTAATAAAAAAATAACTAAAATACACATTATTTAAAGAAATAAACTAAAATACACTTTATTTAATAAAGAAATAACTAAAATACACATTATTTCTTAAAGAAAAAACTAAAATACACATTATTTATTAGAGAAATAACTAAAATACACATTATTTAATAGAGAAAAAACTAAAATACACATTATTTAAAAGAGAAATAACTAAAATACACAATATTAAATTGAAAAATAACATAAATACACTTTATTTAATAGAGAAAAAACAAAAATATACATTATTTAATAAAAAAATAACTAAAATAAACAGTATTTAATAGAAATATAACTTAAATACAAATTTTTTATTAGAGAAATAACTAAACTACACAAAATTTGATGAAAAAATTTATTTAATAGAAAAATAACTAAAATACACATTATTTATTAGAGAAATAAAAAAAATACACATTATTGAATAGAGGAATAACTAAAATACACAATGATTAATAAAAAAATAACTAAAATACACTTAATTTAATAGAGAAATAACTAAAATACACATTATTTAATAGAGAAATAACTAAATACACATTATTTAATAGAAAAATAACTAAAAAACTCTTTATTTAAAAGAGAAATAACTAAATTACACATTTGTTAATAAAGAAATAACTTAAATACACTTCATTTAATAGAGAAATAAATAAAATACACATTATTTAAAAGAGGAATAACTAAAATAAACAATATTTAATAAAAAAATAACTAAAAAACTTTTTATTTAATAGAGAAATAACTAAAATACAGAATATTTATTAGAGAAATTACTAAAATACACTTCATTTAATAGAGAAATAACTAAAATACACAATGTTTAATAAAAAAATAACTAAAATACACTTTATGTAATAAAAAAATATCTAAAAAACACATTATTAAATAGAGAAATAAATGAAATACACAATATTTAATAAAAAAATAACTAATATACACATTATTTAATAGAGAAATAACTAAAATACACAATATTTAATAAAAAAATTACTAAAATACACATTAATTAATATAGAAATAACAAAAATACACAAAATTTAATAAAAATTCAACTGAAATTCACTTTATGTAATAAAAAAATAACTAAAAAACACATTATTAAATAGAGAAATAACTAAAATACACTTCATTTTATAAAGAAATAACTAAAATACACTTTGATTAATATAGGAATAACTAAAATACACATTATTCAATAGAGAAATAACTAAAATACAATTTACTTAATAAAAAAATCACTAAAATATTTATTTTTTAATAGAGATATAACAAAAATACACAATATTAAATAGAAAAATAACTAAAATACACTTCATTTAATAGAGAAATAACTAAAATACAGATTATTAATTAGAAAAATAACTAAAATACACAATATTAATAAGAAAAATAACTAAAATACACGTCATTCAATAGAGAAATAACTAAAATACACAATATTTATTAAAAAAATAACTAAAATACTCATTAATAATTAGAGAAATAACGAAATACCACAATAGTTGATAGAATAATAAAAAAATACACGTTATTTAATAGAGAAATAACTAAAATACATAATACTTAAAAAAAATTAACTGAAATACACATTATTTAATAAAGAATTTACTAAAATACACTTTATTTAATAAAAAAATAACTAATATACACATTATTTAATTGAGAAATAACTAAAATACACAATATTTAATAGAAAAATAACTAAAATACTCTTCATTTAATAGAAAAATAAATAAAATACACATTTTTTAATTGAAAATTAACTAAAATACACATTATTTAATAGAGAAAAATTTAAAAAACACAATATTAAATAAAAATAACTAAAATACACCATATTTAATTGAAAAAAAAACTAATACACAATAGTTATTAGAAAAATAACTAAAATACACATTATTTAATGAAGAAATAACTAAAATACACAATATTTATTGGAAAAATAACTAAAATACACATTATTCAATAGAAAAATACCTAAAATACACAATATTTAATAGAAAAGTTACTAAAATACACATTCGCTAATAAAGACATAACTACAAAACACATTATTTATAAGAGAAATAATTAAAATACACATTATTTAATAAAAAACTAACTAAAATACACATTATTTAATAGAGAAATAACTAAAATAAACAATATTTAATAAAAAAATAACTAAAAAACTTTTTATTTAATAGAGAAATAACTAAAATACAGAATATTTATTAGAGAAATTACTAAAATACACTTCATTTAATAGAGAAATAACTAAAATACACAATGTTTAATAAAAAAATAACTAAAATACACTTTATGTAATAAAAAAATATCTAAAAAACACATTATTAAATAGAGAAATAAATGAAATACACAATATTTAATAAAAAATTAACTAAAATACACATTATTTAATAGAGAAATAACAAAATACACATTATTAAATAGAAAAAAATTTAAAATACACAGTATTTAAAAAAAATTAACTAAAATACACTATATTTAATAGAGAAATAACTAAAATATACATTATTCAATAGAGAAATAACTAAAATACAATTTACTTAATAAAAAAATCACTAAAATATTTATTTTTTAATAGAGATATAACAAAAATACACAATATTAAATAGAAAAATAACTAAAATACACTTCATTTAATAGAGAAATAACTAAAATACAGATTATTTATTAAAGAAATAACTAAAATACACATTATTTAATAGAGAAATATCTAAAATACATTTTATTTAATATAGAAATAATTAAAATACACTTTATTTATAAGAAAAATAACTAAAATACACATTATTTAATAGAGAAATAACTAAAATACACTTCATTTAATATAGAAATAATTAAAATACACTTTATTTAATAGAGAAATAACTAAAATACACATTATTTAATCAAGAAATAACTAAAGTACACATTATTTATTAAAGAAACAAGTAAAATACACATTATTAAATAAAGAAATAACTAAAATACACTGTATTTAGTAGAGAAATAACAAAAATACACAATATAAATTAGAAAAATAACTAAAATACACTTTATTTAATAGAGAAATAACTAAAATACACATTATTTAATAGAGAAATAACTAAAATACACTTTATTTAATGGAGAAATAATTAAAATACACTTTATTTATTAAAGAAATAACTAAAATACACATTATTTAATAGAGAAATATCTAAAATACACATTATTTAAAAGAGAAATAACTAAAATACACACCAATTAATAAAGAAATAACTAAAATACACAATATTTAATAGAAAAATAACTAAAATACTTATTATTCAATAGAGATATAACTAAAATACACTATTTTTATTAGAATCATAACTAAAATTCACATTATTTAATTGAGAAATAACTAAAATACATATTATTTTATAAAAAAATAACTAAAATAAACTTTATTAAATAGAGAAATATCTAAAATACATTTTATTTAATAGAGAAATAGCTAAAATACACATTATTTATTAGAAAAATAACTAAATAACACAATATTAAATTTAAAAAAAACTAAAATACTGATTATTTAATAGAGAAATAACTAAAATACACTATTTTTAGTAAAATTATAACTAAAATACACATTATGTAATATAGAAATAACTAAAATACACATTATTTATTAGAAAAATAACTAAAAAACACTTTATTTAATAAAGAAATACTTAAAATACACATTATTTAATAGAAATATAACTAATATACCCATTATTAAGTAGAGATATAACTAAAATACACAATATTAAATAGACAAATTACTAAAATACACTTCATTTAATAGAAAAATAACTAAAATACACAATATTAATTAAAAAAATAACTAAAATAATCAATATTTAATGAAAATATAACTAAAAATACACTTTATTTATTAGAGAATTAACTAATTTACACATTATTTAATAGAGAAATAACTAAAATAGACATTATTTATCAGAGAAATAACTAAAATACACAATATTTAATAGAAAAATAACTAAAATACTTATTATTTAATAGAAAAATAACTAAAAAACACAATATTTAATGAAAAACTAACTAAAATACACATTATTTACTAGAAAAATAAATAAAATACACAATATTTATTAAAAAAATAACTAAAATAATCAATATTTAATCAAAATATAACTAAAAATACACTTTATTTATTAGAGAAATAACTAATTTACACATTATTTAATAGAGAAATAACTAAAATACACATTATTTAATAGAGAAATAACTAAAATACTCATTATTTAATAAAGGAAGAACTAAAATACACATCATTAATTAGAAAAATAACAAAAATACACAATATTTAAGAAAAAAATAACTAAAATACACTTTATTTAATAGAGAAATAACTAAAATACACTGTATTTACTTGAGAAATAACAAAAATACACAATATTAAATGGCAAAATAACTAAAATATACTTTATTTAATAGAGAAATAACTAAAATGCACATTATTAAATAGAAAATTATATAAAATACACTTTATTTACTAGAAAAATAACTAAAATACACATTATTTAATAGAGAAATAACTAAAATACACATTATTAAATAGAAAATTAACTAAATTACACTTTATTTACTAGAGAAATAACTAAAATACATTATTTAATAGAAAAAAAACAAAAATACACAATATTTAATAAAAAAATAACTAAAATACATTTTATTTAATAAAGAAATAACTAAAATACACTGTATTTACTAGAAAAATAACTAAAAAATACACAATATTAAATGGAAAAATAACTAAAAAACACTTTATTAAATAGAGAAATAACTAAAATACACATTATTTAATAAAAAAATAACTAAAATACACTTTATTTAATAGAGAAATAATTAAAATACACTTTATTTAATAAAGAAATAACTAAAATACACATTATTTAATAGAGAAATAACTAAAATACACATTATTTAAAAGAGAAATAACTAAAATACACACCAATTAATAGAGAAATAACTAAAATACACAATATTTAATAGAAAAATAGCTAAAATACTTATTTTTCAATAGAGATATAACTAAAATACACTATTTTTATTAGAATCATAACTAAAATACACATTATTTAATAGAGAAATAACTAAAATACACATTATTTAATAGAAAAAAAACTAAAATAATCAATATTTAAGGAAAAATTAACTAAAATACACTTCATTTAATAGAGAAAAAACAAAAACACACTATATTTTATAGAAAAATAACTAAAATAATCAATATTTAATAGAAAAATTACTAAAATACACTTCATTTAATAGAGAAAAAACTAAAATACACATTATTTAAAAGAAAAATAACTAAAATACACACCAATTAATAGAGAAATAACTAAAATACACAATATTTAATAGAAAAATAACTAAAATACTTTTTATTTAATAAAGTAATACTTCAAATACACATTATTTAATAGAAAAATAACTAAAATACTTTTTTTTTAATAGAGATATAACTAAAATACACCTTTTTTATTAGAATCATAACTAAAATACACATTATCTAATAGAGAAATAACTAAATTACACATTTAATAGAAAATTAACTAAAATACATTTTATTTAATAAAGAAAAAACAAAAACACACATTATTTCATAGAGAAATAACTAAAATAATCAATATTTAATGGAAAAATTACTAAAATACACTTCATTTAATAGAGAAATAACTAAAATACACATTATTTGAAAGAGAAATAACTGAAATACACACCAATTAATAGAGAAATAACTAAAATACACAATATTTAATAAAAAAATAACTAAAATACACATTATTTAATAGAGAAATAACTAACATACACTTGATTTAATAGAGAATCAACTAAAATACACAATAGTTGATAGAAAAATAACAAAAATATATTTATTATTTATTAGAGATAAAGCTAAAGTACACTATTTTTATTAGAAAAATAACTAAAATACACATTATTTAATAGAGAAATAACAAAAATACACATTACTTATTAGAGAAATAACTAAAATATACATAATTTAATAAAGAAATAACCAAAATACACATTATTTAATTAAGAAATAACTAAAATACACTTTATTTATAAGAGATATAAATAAAATACACTTTATTTAATAAAAAAATAACTAAAGTACACATTATTTAATAGAAAATTAACTAAAATACACTTTATTTAATAGAAAAATAACTATAATACACATTATCTATTAAAGAAATAACTGAAATACACAATATTAAATAGAAAAATAACTAAAATACTTATTATTCAATAGAGAAATAACTAAAATACACTATTTTTATTAAAATCATAACTAAAATACACAATATTTAATAGAGAAATAATTATAATACACAATATTAAATAGAAAAATAACTAAAATAATCACAATTTAAGGAAAAATTAACTAAAATACACTTCATTTAATAGAGAAAAAACAAAAACACACAATATTTAATAGAGAAATAACTAAAATAATCAATATTTAATGAAAAAAAATTTAAAATACACCTTATTTAATAGAGAAATAACTAAAATACACATTATTTAAAAAAGAAATAACAAAATACACAATATTAAATAGATACATAACTAAAATACACATTATTTAATAGAAAATTAACTAAAATACACTTTATTTAATAAGAAAATAACTAAAATACACATTATTTAATAAAGAAATAACTAAAATACACTATTTTTATTAGAAAAATAACTAAAATACACATTATTTAATATAGAAATAACTAAAACACACTTTATTTAATAGAGAAATAATTAAAAAACACTCTATTTAATAGAAAATGATCTAAAATACACATTATTTAATAGAAAAATAACTATAATACACATTATCTATCAAAGAAATAACTAAAATACACAATATTAAATAGAGAAATAACTAAAATACACATTTTTTATTAAAATCATAACTAAAATACACAATATTTAATAGAGAAATAATTATAATACACAATATTAAATAGAAAAATAACAAAAATAATCACAATTTAAGGAAAAATTAACTAAAATACACTTCATTTAATAGAGAAAAAACAAAAACACACAATATTTAATAGAGAAATAACTGAAATACTCATTATTTAATGGAATAATAACTAAAAGACACTTTATTTAGTAGAGAAAAAACTAAAAAACACATTATTTAATAAGAAAATAACTGAAATAATCAATATTTAAAGGAAAATTAATTTAAATACACATAATTAAACAGAGAAAAAACTAAAAAACACATTATTTAATAGAGAAATAACTAAAATAATTATTATTTAATGAAAAAAAAAACTAAAATACACTTCATTTAATTGAGAAATAACTAAAATACACATTATTTAAGAGAGAAATAACTAAAATACACATTATTTAATAGAGAAATAACTAAAATACACTTTATTTAATTGAGAAATTATTAAAATATACTTTATTTAATAAAAAAATAACTAAAATACACATTATTTATTAAAGAAATATTTATTATTTAATAGAGAAATAACTAAAATACACTATTTTTATTAGAATCATAACTAAAATATACATTATTTAATAGAAAAATAACTAAAATACACGTCATTTAAAAAAAAATTAACTAAAATACACTTCATTTAATAAAGAAATAACTAAAATACACATTATTTCTTAAAGAAAAAAGTAAAATACACATTATTTATTAAAGAAATAACTAAAATACACATTATTTAATAGAGAAAAAACTGAAATACACATTATTTAATACAAATTTAACTAAAATACACTTTATTTAATAGATAAATAACTAAAATACACTTTATTTAATAGAGAAATAACTAAATTTATCAGTATTTAAGGGAAAATTAACTAAAATACAATTTAATATTTATTTAATAAAGAAATAACTAAAATACACATTATTTAATAGAAAAATGACTAAAATACACATTATTTAATAGAGAAATAACTAAACTACACTTTATTTAATAGAAAAATAATTAAAATACACAATATTTTATAGAAAAGTTACTAAAATACACATTATTTAATAAAAAAATAACTAAAATACACTTAATTTAATAAAGAAATAACTAAAATACACATTATTTAATAGAGAAATAACTAAAATACACATTATTTAAAAGAAACATAACTAAAAAACTCTTTATTTAAAAGAGAAATAACTAAATTACACATTTTTTAATAGAGAAATAACTTAAATACACTTCATTTAATAGAGAAATAACTAAAATACACATTATTTAAAAGAGGAATAACTAAAATAAACAATATTTAATAAAAAAATTACTAAAAAACTTTTTATTTAGTAAAGAAATAACTAAAATACAGATTATTTATTAGAGAAATTACTAAAATACACTTCATTTAATAAAAAAATAACTAAAATACACATTATTTAATAGAGAAATAACTAAAATACACATTATTTAATATAGAAATAACTAAAATACACAAAATTTAATAAAAAAATAACTAAAAAACTCTTTATTTAAAAGAGAAATAACAAAAATACACATTATTTAATAAAGATATAACTAAAATACACTTTGTTTAATAAAGAATTTAATAAAATACACAAAATTTAATAGAAAAATAACTAAAAAAAACTTTATTTAAAAGAGAAATAACTGAAATACACATTATTTAATGAAGAAATAACTAAAATACGCTTCATTTAATAAAAAAATAACTAAAATACACAATATTTAATAGAGAAATAACTAAAATACACTTCATTTAATAGAGAATTAAATTTAATACACAATATTTAATAGAAAAATAACTAAAATACACATTATTTAATAAAAAAATAACTAAATTACACATTATTTGATAAAGAAATAACTAAAATACGCATCATTTAATAGAGAAATAACTAAAATACACATTATTTAATATAGAAATAACTAAAATACACAAAATTTAATAAAAAAATAATTGAAAAACTCTTTATTTAAAAAAGAAATAACTAAATTACACATTATTTAATAAAGAAATAACTAAAATACGCATCATTTAATAGAGAAATAACTAAAATACACATTTTTTAATATAGAAATAACTAAAATACACAAAATTTAATTAAAAAAAAACTAAAATTCACTTTATGTAATAAAAAAATAACAAAAAAACACATTATTAAATAGAGAAATAAATAAAACACACAATATTTAATAAAAAAATAACTAATATACACATTATTTAATAGAGAAATAACTAAAATACACAATATTTAATAGAAAAATTACTAAAATACACATTATTTAATATAGAAATAACTAAAATACACAAAATTTAATAAAAAATTAACTAAAATTCACTTTATGTAATAAAAAAATAACTAAAAAACACATTATTAAATAGAGAAATAACTAAAATACACTTTATTTTATAAAGAAATAACTATAATAGCTTTTATTTAATATAGGAATAACTAAACTACACATTATTCAATAGAGAAATTACTAAAATACAATTTACTTAATAAAAAAATCACTAAAATATTTATTATTTAACAGAGATATAACAAAAATACACAATATTAAATAGAAAAATAACTAAAATACACTTCATTTAATAGAGAAATAACTAAAGACAGATTATTAATTAGAGAAATAACTAAAATACACAATATTAAATAGAAAAATAACTAAAATACACGTCATTTAATAGAGAAATAACTAAAATACACATTATTTAATCAAGAAATAAATAAATTACAAATTATTTATTAGAGAAACAAGTAAAATTCACATTATTTAATAGAGAAATAACTAAAATACACTGTATTTAGTAGAGAAATAACAAAAATACACAATATTAATTGGAAAAATAACTAAAATACACTTTATTTAATAGAGAAATAACTAAAATACACATTATTTAATAGAGAAATAACTAAAATACACTTTATTTAATGGAAAAATAATTAAAATACACATTATTTATTAAAGAAATAACTAAAATACACATTATTTAATAGAGAAATATCTAAAATACACATTATTTAAAAGAGAAATAACTAAAATACACACCAATTAATAGAGAAATAACTAAAATACACAATATTTAATAGAAAAATAACTAAAATACTTATTATTCAATAGAGATATAACTAAAATACACTATTTTTTATAGAATCATAACTAAAATACACATTATTTAATAGAGAAATAACTAAAATACACATTATTTAATAGAAAAATAACTAAAATAATTAATATTTAAGGAAAAATTAACTAAAACACACTTCATCTAATATAGAAAAAACAGAAACACATTATATTTCATAGAGAAATAATTAAAATAATCAATATTTAATGGAAAAATTACTAAAATACACTTTATTTAATAGAGAAATAACTAAAATACACATTTATTAAAAAAGAAATAACTAAAATACACACCAATAAATAAAGAAATCACTTAAATACACAATATTTAATAGAAAAATATCTAAAATACTTTTTATTTATTAAAGAAATACTTTAAATACACATTATTTAATAAAAAAATAACTAAAATACCTATTATTAAATAGAGAAATAACTAATATACACAATTATAAATAAAAAAATAACTAAAATACACTTCATTTAATAGAGAAATAGCTAAAATACACAATATTTATTAAAAAAATAACAAAAATAATTAATATTTAATGAAAAAATAACTAAAAATACACTTTATTTTTTAAAGAAATAACTAAATTACACATTATTTAATAAAAAAATAACTAAAATACACAATAATTAATAAAAAAATAATTTAAATACTTTTTATTTAATAGAGAAATAACTAAAAAACACAATATTTAATGAAAAAATAACTAAAATACACATTATTTAATAGAAAATTAACTAAAATACCTTTGATTTGATAGAGAAATAACTAAAATACACAATAGTTGATAGAAAAATAACTAAAATATTTATTATTTATTAGAGATAAAGCTAAAGTACACTATTTTTATTAGAAAAATAACTAAAATACATAATATTTAATAGAGAAATAACTAAAATACACTTTATTTATAAGAGAAATAATTAAAATACACTTTATTTAATAAAGAAATAACTAAAATACGCATTATTTAATAGAGAAATAACTAAAATACACAATATTTAATAGAAAAATTACTAAAATACACATTATTTAATATAGAAATAACTAAAATACACAAAATTTAATAAAAAATCAACTAAAATTCACTTTATGTAATAAAAAAATAACTAAAAAACACATTATTAAACAGAGAAATAACTAAAATACACTTCATTTTATAAAGAAATAACTATAACAGCCTTTATTTAATATAGGAAAAACTAAACTACACATTATTCAATAGAGAAATAACTAAAACACAATTTACTTAATAAAAAAAATCACTAAAATATTTATTATTAAACAGAGATATAACAAAAATACACAATATTAAATAGAAAAATAACTAAAATACACTTCATTTAATAGAGAAATAACTAAAATACAAATTATTAATTAGAGAAATAACTAAATTACACAATATTAAATAGAAAAATAACTAAAATACACGTCATTTAATAGAGAAATAACTAAAATACACAATATTTATTAAAAAAATAACTAAAATACTCATTAATAATTAGAGAAATAACGAAATACCACAATAGTTGATAGAATAATTGAAAAATACACGTTATTTAATAGAGAAATAACTAAAATACATAAAACTTAAAAAAGAATAACTAAAATACACATTATTTAATAGAGAATTTACTAAAATACACAATATTTAATAGAAAAATAACTAAAATACTCTTCATTTAATAGAAAAATAAATAAACTACACATTTTTTAATTAAAAATTAACTAAAAAACACATTATTTAATAGAGAAAATTTTAAAAAACACATGATTAAAAAAAAATTAACTAAAATACACCATATTTAATTGAAAAAAAAAACTAATACACAATAGTTATTAGAAAAATAACTAAAATACACATTATTTAATGAAGAAATAACTTAAATACACAATATTTAATTAAAAATATTTATAATACACATTATTTAATGAAGAAATACTTAAAATACACAATATTTAATAAAAAAATAACTAAAATACACATTATTTAATAGAGAATAAACTAAAAAACACTATATTTAATGGAAAAATAACTAAAATACACATTATTTAATAGAGAATTAACTAAAATACATTTGATTTGATAGAGAAATAACTAAAATACACAATAGTTGATAGAAAAATAACTAAAATATTTATTATTTATTAGAGATAAAGCTAAAGTACACTATTTTTATTAGAAAAATAACTAAAATACATAATATTTAATAAAGAAATAACTAAAATACACTTTATTTATAAGAGAAATAATTAAAATACACTTTATTTAATAAAGAAATAACTAAAATACACACTATTTAATAGAGAATTAACTAAAATACACATTATTTATTAGAGAAATAACTAAAATCCACAATATTTAATAGAGAAAATACTAAAACACACAATATTTAATAGAGAAATAACTAAAATACACATTATTTTATAAAAAATTAACTAAAATACACTTTATTTAATAGAGAAATATCTAAAATACATTTTATTTAATAGAGAAATAACTAAAATACACATTATTTATTAGAGAAATAACTAAATAACACAATATTAAATAAAAAAAAAACTAAAATACTGATTATTCAATAGAGAAATAACTAAAATACACTATTTTTAGTAAAATCATAACTAAAATACACATTATTTAATATAGAAATAACTAAAATACACATTATTTATTAAAAAAATAACTAAAATAATCAATATTTAATGAAAATATAACTAAAAATACACTTTATTTATTTAAGAAATAAATAATTTACACATTATTTAATAGAGAAATAACTAAATTAGACATTATTTATCAGAGAAATAACTAAAATACACATTATTTAATAGAAAAATAACTAAAATACTTATTATTTAATAGAGAAATAACTAAAAAACACAATATTTAATGAAAAACTAACTAAAATACACATTATTTACTAGAAAAATAAATAAAATACACAATATTTATTAAAAAAATAACTAAAATAATCAATATTTAATGAAAATATAACTAAAAATACACTTTATTTATTAGAGAAATAACTAATTTACACTTTATTTAATAGAGAAATAACTAAAATAGACATTATTTAATAGAGAAATAATTAAAATACACAATACTTAATAGAAAAATAAATAAAATACTTATTATTTAATAAAAAAATAACTAAAATATTTAATTTTTATTAGAAAAAAAACTAAAATACACATTATTTAATTAAGAAATAACTAAAATATACATCATTTAAAAAAAAAATAACTAAAATACACATCATTTAATAGAGAAATAACTAAAATACACAATATTTAATAAAAAAATAACTAAAATACACATTATTTAATAGAAAAATAACTAAAATACACTTTATTTAATAGAGAAATAACTAAAATACACATTATTTAATAAAGAAATAACAAAATACACAATATTAAATAGAAACATAACTTAAATACACATTATTTAATAGAAAATTAACTAAAATACACTTTATTTAATAGATAAATAACTAAAATACACATTATTCAATCGAGAAATAACTAAAATACACTTTATTTAAAAGAAAAATCACTAAAATACACATTATTTAAAAGAGAAAAACCTAAAATACACATTATTTATTAGAGAAATAAGTAAAATACACAGTATTTATTACAGAAATAACTAAAATACACAATATTAAATAGAAAAATAACTAAAATACTTGTTATTCAATAGAGAAATAACTAAAATACACCTTTTTTTTAGAATCATAACTAAAATACACATTATCTAATAAAGAAATAACTAAATTACACATTATTTAATAGAAAATTACCTAAAATACACTTTATTTACTAAAGAAATAACTAAAATACACATTATTTAATAGAGAAAAAACTAAAATACACATTAATTATTAGAGAAATAACTAAAATCCACAATATTCAATATAGAAAATACTAAAATACACATCATTTAATAGAGAAATAACTAAAATACACAATATATAATGAAAAAATAACTAAAACTTACATTATTTAATAGAGAAATAACTAAAATACACAATATTAAATTAAAAAAAAATTAAAATACACATTATTTAATAAAAAATTAACTAAAATACACTTTATTTAATAGAGAAATAACTAAAATACACATTATTTAATAGAGAAATAACTAAAATACAGTTTATTTAATAGAAAAATCACTAAAATACACAATAGTTAATAAAAAAATAACTAAAATATTAATTATTTAATAGAGATATAACTAAAATACACAAAATTAAATAGAAAAATAACTAAAATACACTTCATTTTATTAAGAAATAACTAAAATACACATTATTTAATAGAGAAATAACTAAAATACACTTTATTTAATAAAGAAATAATCAAAATACACTTTATTTAATAGAGAAATAACTAAAATACACATTATTTAATAGAGAAATAACTAAAATACACTTTATTTAATAAAGAAATATTTAAAATACACTTTATTTGATAGAGAAATAACTAAAATACACATTATTTAATAGAGAAATAACTAAAATACATATTATTTAATAAAGAAATAACTAAAATACACTTTATTTAATAGAGAAATAACTAAAATACATATTATTTAATAAAGAAATAACTAAAATACACATTATTTAATAGAGAAATTACTAAAATACTCATTATTTAATAGAGAAATAACTAAAATACATATTATTTAATAAAGAAATAACTAAAATACACATTATTTAATAGAGAAATAACTAAAATACATATTATTTAATAAAGAAATAACTAAAATACACATTATTTAATAGAGAAATTACTAAAATACTCATTATTTAATAGAGAAATAACTAAAATACACATTATTAAATAGAGAAATAACTTAAATTATCAATATTTAAGGGAAAATTAACAAAATACTCATTATTTAATAGAAAAATAACTAAAATACACATTATTTAATAGAGAAATAAGTAAAATACACATTATTTAATAGAGAAATAACTAAAATACACTTTATTTAATAAGGAAAGAACTAAAATACATATCATTTACTAGAAAAATAACAAATATACACAATATTTAATAGAAAAAAAACTAAAAAACACTTTATTTAATAGAGAAATAACTAAAATACACAGTATTTAATAGAGAAATAACAAAAATACACAATATTTAATGGAAAATTAACTAAAATACACTTTATTTAATAGAGAAATAACTATAATACACAATTTTTATTAGAGAAATAACTAAAATACACAATATTTAATGGAAAAATAACTAAAATTCACTTTATTTAATAAAGAAATAACTAAAATACACTTTATTTAATAGAAAAATAATTAAAATACACTTTATTTAATAAGGAAATAACTAAAATAAACATTATTTAATAGAGAAATAACTAAAATACACAATATTAAATAGAAAAATAACGAAAATACTTATTATTCAATAGAGATATAACTAAAATACACTAGTTTTATTAGAATCATAACTAAAATACACATTATTTAATAGAAAAATAACTAAAATAATCAATATTTAAGGAAAAATTAACTAAAATTCACTTCATTTAATAGAGAAAAAACAAAAACACACATTATTTCATAGAGAAATAACTAAAATATTCAATATTTAATGAAAAAATTACTAAAATACACTTCATTTAATAGAGAAATAACTAAAATACACATTATTTAAAAGAGAAATAACTAAAAAACACACCAATTAATAGAGAAATAACTAAAATACACAATATTTAATAGATAAATAACTAAAATACTTTTTATTTAATAAAGTAATACCTCAAATACACATTGATTAATAGAGAAATAACTAAAATACCAATTAATAAATAGAGAAATAACTAAAATACACAATTATAAATAGAAAAATAACTAAAATACACTTCATTTAATAGAGAAATAACTGAAATACACAATATTTATTAAAAAAATAACTAAAATAATTAATATTTAATGAAAAAATAACTAAAAATACACTTTATTTATTAGAGAAATAACTAAATTACACATTATTTAATAGAAAAATAACTAAAATACTCAATAATTAATAGAAAAACAACTAAAATACTTATTATTTAATAGAGAAATAACTAAAATACGCATTATTTAATAAAAAATTAACTAAAATACACTTTATTTAATAGAGAAACAACTAAAATACATTTTATTTAATAGAGAAATAACTAAAATACACATTATTTAATAGAGAAATAACTAAAATACACTTTATTTAATAAAGAAAGAACTAAAATACATATCATTTACTAGAAAAATAACAAATATACACAATATTTAATGGAAAAATAACTAAAATACACATTATATTACTAGAGAAGTAACTAAAATACACATTATTTATTAGAGAAATAACTAAAATATACATAATTTAATAAAGAAATAACTAAAATACACATTATTTAATAGAAAAATAACTAAAATACACTTTATTTATAAAAGATATAATTAAAATACACTTTATTTAATAAAGAAATAACTAAAATACACACTATTTAATAGAAAATTAACTAAAATACACATTATTTATCAGAGAAATAAGTAAAATACACAGTATTTATTAGAAAAATAACTAAAATACACAATATTAAATAGAAAAATAACTAAATTACTTGTTATTCAATAGAGAAATAATTAAAATACACATTATTTATTAGAGAAATAACTAAAATCCACAATATTTAATAGAGAAAATACTAAAATACACATTATTTAATAAAGAAATAACTAAAATACGCATTATTTAATAAAAAATTAACTAAAATACACTTTATTTAATAGAGAAACAACTAAAATACATTTTATTTAATAGAGAAATAACTAAAATACACATTATTTATAAGAGAAAAAACTAAAACACACAATATTAAATAGGAAAATAACTAAAAGACTGATTATTCAATAGAGAAATAACTAAAATACACTATTTTTATTAAAATCATAACTTAAATACACATTATTTAATAAAGAAATAACTAAAATACACATTATTTATTAGAAAAATAAGTAAAATACACAATATTTTATAAAAAAATAACAAAAAAACACTTTATATATCATAGAAATATTTAAAATACACATTATTTAATAGAATTATAACTAAAATTCCTATTATTAAATGGAGATATAACTAAAATACACAATATTTAATAAAAAATAACTAAAATACACATTATTTAATAGAGAAATAACTAAAATACACATAATTTTATAGAGAAATAACTAAAATACACATTATTTAATAAAGAAATAACAAAATACACAATATTAAATAGAAACATAACTAAAATACACATTATTTAATAGAAAATTAACTAAAATACACTTTATTTAATAGAAAAATAACTAAAATACACATTATTCAATAAAGAAATAACTAAAATACACTATTTTTATTAGAAAAATAACTAAAATACACATTATTTAATAAAAAAATAACTAAAATACACATTATTTAATAAAGAAATAACTAAAATACACATTATATAATAGAGAAATAACAAAAATACACTTTATTTAATAGAGAAATAATTAAAATACACCTTATTTAATAGAGAAATAAATAAAATACACATTATTTAATAGAAAAATATCTAAAATACACATTATTTCATAGAGAAATAACTAAAATACACATTATTTATTAGAGAAAAAATTAAAATACACTTTATTTAATAGAGAATGAACTAAAATACACAGTATTTAATAGAGAAATAACTATAATACACATTATTTATTAGAGAAATAACTAAAATACACAATATTAAATAAAAAAATAACTAAAATACTTATTATTCAATAGAGAAATAACAAAAATACAGTATATTTAATAGAGAAATAACTGAAATACACTTTATTTAATAAAGAAATAATTAAAATACACTTTATTTAATAGAGAATGAACTAAAATACACATTATTTAATAGAGAAATAACTAAAATAATCAATATTTAATGAAAAAAAAATTAAAATACACTTTATTTAATAGAGAAATAACTAAAATACACATTATTTAATAGAAAAATAACTAAAATACACAGTATTTATTAGAGAAATAACTAAAATACACAATTTTTATTAAAATCATAACTAAAATACACATTATTTAATAGAGAAAAAACTATAATACACATTATTTATTAGAGAAATAACTAAAATACTTAATAGTAAATAGAAAAATAACTAAAATAATAACAATTTAAGGGAAAATTAACTAAAATACACTTCATTAAATAGAGAAAAAACAAAAACACAGATTATTTAATAGAGAAATAACTAAAATTATCAATATTTAATGAAAAAAAAATTAAAATACACATCATTCAATAGAGAAATAACTAAAATACACATTATTTATGAAAGAAATAACTAAAATACACATTATTTAATAGAGAAATAAGTAAAATACTCAATATTTAATAGAAAAATAACTAAAATAATCACAGTTTAAGGGAAAATTAACTAAAATACACTTCAAATTTAAAATACACTTTATTTAATAGAGAAATAACTAAAATACACATTATTTAAAAAAGAAATAAATAAAATACACATTATTTAATAGAGAAATAACTGAAATACACAATATTTAATAAAAAAATAACTAAAATACATTTTATTTAATAAAGATATATATTTAAAATACACTATATTTCATAGAAATATAACTAAAATACCCATTATTAAATAGAGAAATATCTAAAATACACTTTATTTAATAGAGAAATAACTAAATTGATCAATATTTAAGGGAAAGTTAACTAAAATACACTTCATTTTATTGAGAAAAAACTAAAATATTTATTATTTAATAGAGAAATAACAAAAATATTCATTATTAAATAGAGAAATATCTAAAATACACTTTATTTAATAGAGAAATAACTAAATTTATCAATATTTAAGGGAAAGTTAACTAAAATACAATTTAATATTTATTTAATAGAAAAATAACAAAATTACACATTATTTATTAAAGAAATAACTAAAATACACATTATTTAATAAAGAAATAACTAAAATACACTTTATTTAATAAAGAAATAATTAAAATACACTTTATTTGATAGAGAAATAACTAAAATACACATTATTTAATAGAAAAATAACTAAAATACACATTATTTCATAGAGAAATAACTAAAATACACATTATTTAATAGAGAAATAATTAAAATACACTTTATTTAATAGAGAATGAACTAAAATACACATTATTTAATAGAGAAATAACTATAATACACAATATTAAATAGAAAAATAACTAAAATACTTATTATTCAATAGAGAAATAACTAAAATACACAATTTTTATTAAAATCATAACTAAAATACACATTGTTTAATAGAGAATTAACTAAAGTACACATTATTTAATAGAGAAATAACTAAAATACACAATAGTTAATAGAAAAATAACTAAAATATTTATTATTTATTAGAGATAAAGCTAAAGTACACTGATTTTATTAGAAAAATAACTAAAATACACATTATTTAATAAAGAAATAACTAAATTACACATTGTTTAATAGAGAAATAACTAAAATACACATTATTTAATAAATAAATAACTAAAATACACTTTATTTAATAAAGAAATAATTAAAATACACTTTATTTGATAGAGAAATAACTAAAATACACATTATTTAATAGAAAATTAACTAAAATACACTTTATTTAATAGAGAAATAACTAAAATACACTTTATTTAATAGAGAAATAACTAAATTTATCAATATTTAAGGGAAAGTTAACTAAAATACAATTTAATATTTATTTAATAGAAAAATAACAAAAATACACATTGTTTAATAGAGATATAACTAAAATACACTTTATTTAATAAAGAAATTAAAAAAATACACAATATTTAATAGAAAATTAACTAAAAAACTCTTTATTTAAAAGAGAAATAACTGAAATACATATTATTTAATAAAAAAATAACTAAAATACGCTTTATTTAATAGAAAAATAATTAAAATACACATTATTTGATAGAGATATAACTAAAATACACTTCATTTAAGGGAGAATTAAATAAAATACACAATATTTGATAGAAAAATAACTAAAATACACATTATTTAATAGAAAAATAACTTAATTACACATTATTTAATATAGAAATAACTAAAATACACAAAATTTATTTAAAAATAATTATAATACACATTATTTAATGAAGAAATACTTAAAATACACAATATTTAATTAAAAAATAACTAAAATACTTGTTATTTAATCAAGAAAGAACTAAAATACATTTTTTTTATTAGAATCATAACTTAAATACACATTATCTAATAGAGAAATAACTAAATAACACATTATTTAATAGAAAATTAACTAAATTACAATTTATTTAATAAAGAATAAACTAAAATACACATTATTTAATAAAGAAATAACTAATATAAACAATATTTAATAGAAAAATAACTAACATACACATTATTTAATAGAGAAAAAACAAAATACACTTTATTTAATAGAGAAATAACTAAAATACACTTTATTTAATAGAGAAATAATTAAAATACACTTTATCTAATAAAGAAATAAATAAAATACACATTATTTAATAGAGAAATATCTAAAATACACATGATTTAAAAGAGAAATAACTAAAATACACACCAATTAATAGAGAAATAACTAAAATACACAATATTTAATAAAAAAATAACTAAAATACTTATTATTCAATAGAGATATAACTAAAATACACTATTTTTATAAGAATCATAACTAAAATACACATTATTTAATAGAGAAATAACTAAAATACACATTATTTAATAGAGAAATAACTGAAATACACAATATTTAATAAAAAAATAACTAAAATACACTTTATTTAATAAAGATATATATTTAAAATACACTATATTTAATAGAAATATAACTAAAATACCCATTATTAAATAGAGAAATATCTAAAATACACTTTATTTAATAGAGAAATAACTAAATTTATTAATATTTAAGGGAAAGTTAACTAAAATACACTTCATTTTATTGAGAAAAAACTAAAATATTTATTATTTAATAGAGAAATAACAAAAATACCCATTATTAAATAGAGAAATATCTAAAATACACTTTATTTGATAGAGAAATAACTAAATTTATCAATATTTAAGGGAAAGTTAACTAAAATACAATTTAATATTTATTTAATAGAAAAATAACAAAATTACACATTATTTAATAGAGAAATAACTAAAATACACATTATTTAATAAAGAAATAACTAAAATACACTTTATTTAATAAAGAAATAATTAAAATACACTTTATTTGATAGAAAAATAACTAAAATACACATTATTTAATAGAAATATAACTAAAATACACATTATTTCATAGAGAAATAACTAAAATACACATTATTTAATAGAGAAATAATTAAAATACACTTTATTTAATAGAGAATGAACTAAAATACACATTATTTAATAGAGAAATAACTATAATACACAATATTAAATAGAAAAATAACTAAAATACTTATTATTCAATAGAGAAATAACTAAAATACACAATTTTTATTAAAATCATAACTAAAATACACATTGTTTAATAGAGAATTAACTAAAGTACACATTATTTAATAGAAAAATAACTAAAATACACAATAGTTAATAAAAAAATAACTAAAATATTTATAATTTATTAGAGATAAAGCTAAAGTACACTGATTTTATTAGAAAAATAACTAAAATACACATTATTTAATAAAGAAATAACTAAATTACACATTGTTTAATAGAGAAATAACTAAAATACACATTATTTAATAAATAAATAACTAAAATACACTTTATTTAATAAAGAAATAATTAAAATACACTTTATTTGATAGAGAAATAACTAAAATACACATTATTTAATAGAAAATTAACTAAAATACACTTTATTTAATAGAGAAATAACTAAAATACACTTTATTTAATAGAGAAATAACTAAATTTATCAATATTTAAGGGAAAGTTAACTAAAATACAATTTAATATTTATTTAATAGAAAAATAACAAAAATACACATTGTTTAATAGAGATATAACTAAAATACACTTTATTTAATAAAGAAATTAAAAAAATACACAATATTTAATAGAAAATTAACTAAAAAACTCTTTATTTAAAAGAGAAATAACTGAAATACATATGTTGGGAAGGTAATAATGTAATTTAAATACTTGTATGCTTGAGATCTTTATTTTCGACTAGTTTCGACTTATTTAGTCATCTTCAGGTATAATTTTTTGTTTTAATGTAGATGTATGGTGATGACATCTGTGATGTCAGATGTCACCACCATACATCTACATTAAAACAAAAAATTATACCTGAAGATGACTAAATATCTGTGATGTCAGATGTCACCACCATACATCTACATTAAAACAAAAAATTATACCTGAAGATGACTAAATAAGTCGAAACTAGTCGAAAATAAAGATCTCAAGCATACAAGTATTTAAATTACATTATTACCTTCCCAACATAACCTCAATGTATGCATCTCTAAATAACAACAATAACAACAATATGAAATACATATTATTTAATAAAAAAATAACTAAAATACGCTTCATTTAATAGAAAAATAACTAAAATACACATTATTTGATAGAGATATAACTAAAATACACTTCATTTAAGGGAGAATTAAATAAAATACACAATATTTGATAGAAAAATAACTAAAATACACATTATTTAATAGAAAAATAACTTAATTACACATTATTTAATATAGAAATAACTAAAATACACAAAATTTATTTAAAAATAATTATAATACACATTATTTAATGAAGAAATACTTAAAATACACAATATTTAATTAAAAAATAACTAAAATACTTGTTATTTAATCAAGAAAGAACTAAAATACATTTTTTTTATTAGAATCATAACTTAAATACACATTATCTAATAGAGAAATAACTAAATAACACATTATTTAATAGAAAATTAACTAAATTACAATTTATTTAATAGAGAAAAAACTAAAATACACATTATTTAATAAAGAAATAACTAATATAAACAATATTTAATAGAAAAATAACTAACATACACATTATTTAATAGAGAAAAAACAAAATACACTTTATTTAATAGAGAAATAACTAAAATACACTTTATTTAATAGAGAAATAATTAAAATACACTTTATCTAATAAAGAAATAAATAAAATACACATTATTTAATAGAGAAATATCTAAAATACACATGATTTAAAAGAGAAATAACTAAAATACACACCAATTAATAGAGAAATAACTAAAATACACAATATTTAATAAAAAAATAACTAAAATACTTATTATTCAATAGAGATATAACTAAAATACACTATTTTTATAAGAATCATAACTAAAATACACATTATTTAATAGAGAAATAACTAAAATACACATTATTTAATAGAAAAATAACAAAAATAATCAATATTTAAGGGAAAATTAACTAAAATACACTTCATTTAATAGAGAAAAAACAAAAACACACTATATTTCATAGAGAAATAACTAAAATAATCAATATTTAATGGAAAAATTACTAAAATACCATTCATTTAATAGAGAAATAACTAAAATACACTTCATTTAATAGAGAAATAACTAAAATACACAATATTTAATAGAATAATAACTAAAAAACTTTCTATTTAAAAGAGAAATAACTAAAATACATCAAGATAGTTGCGACGGTTACTATGTGGTACTTCATATTTAATAAGTAAATAAAACAACTACTATGTTTTTACCACTAATTTATTATTGTAAAATTATATATAAGGCATATACAATTTTACAAAATACATTTCACGACTTAAGTCACTTGATAATGACCGTAAAACTTTGAAACTTAAGTCGTGAAATGTATTTTGTAAAATTGTATATGCCTTATATATAATTTTACAATAATAAATTAGTGGTAAAAACATAGTAGTTGTTTTATTTATTTATTAACTAAAATACAGATTATTTATTAGAGAAATTACTAAAATACACTTCATTTAATAGAGAAATAACTAAAAGACACAAAATTAAATAAAAAATAACTAAAATACACAATATTTAATAGAAAAATAACTAAAATACACAATATTTAATAGAATAATAACTTAGTTACACATTATTTAATTTAGAAATAACTAAAATACACAAAATTTATTAAAAAAATAAATAAAAAACTCTTTAGTTAAAAGAAAAATAACTAAAATACAGATTATTTATTAGAGAAATTACTAAAATACACTTCATATAATAAAGGAATAACTAAAATACTCAATATTTAATAAAAAATAACTAAAAAACTCTTTATTTAAAACATAAATAACAAAAATACACATTATTTAATAGAGATATAACTAAAATACACTTTATAAAATATATAAAGAAACGCGTCTATGGATGATTTTAGTTTAGAATATTTTTTCATAAATTTAATTTTTTAATGTTAAAATACACTTTATTTAATAAAGAAATTAATAAAATACACAATATTTAATAGAAAAATAACTAAAAAACTCTTTATTTAAAAGAGAAATAACTGAAATACACATTATTTAATGAAGAAATAACTAAAATACGCTTTATTTAATAGAAAAATAATTAAAATACACATTATTGAATAGAGAAATAACTAAAATCCACTTCATTTGATAGAGAATAAAATAAAATACACAATATTTGATAGAAAAATAACTAAAATACACATTAATTAATAGAAAAATAACTAAATTACACATTATTTAATATAGAAATAACTAAAATAGACAAAATTTATTTGAAAAATAACTAAAATACACTTCATTTAATAGAAAAATAACTAAAATACACATTATTTAATAGAGAAATAACTAAAATACACATTAATTAATATAGAAATAACTAAAATACACAAAATTTAATAGAAAAATTACTAAAATAAACATTATTTAATATAGAAATAACTAAAATACACAAAATTTAATAAAAAAATAATTAAAATTCACTTTATGTAAAAAAAAATAACTAAAAAACACATTATTTATTAGAGAAATAATTAAAATACACATTATTTAATAAAGAAATAACTAAAATACACATTATTTAATAGAGAAATAACAAAATACACAATATTAAATAGAAAAAAAATTAAAATACACATTATTTAATAAAAAATTAACAAAAATACACTATATTTAATAGAGAAATAACTAAAATAAACATTTTTCAATAAAGAAATAACTAAAATACAATTTACTTAATAAAAAAATCACTAAAATATTTATCATTTAATAGAGATATAACAAAAATACACAATATTAAATAGAAAAATAACTAAAATACACTTCATTTAATAGAGAAATAACTAAAATACACAATATTTAATAGAAAAATAACTAAAATACACTTCATTTAATAGAAAAATAACTAAAATACACAATATTTAATAGAAAAATAACTAAAATACACTTCATTTAATAGAGAAATAAGTAAAATACACAATATTTAATTGAGAAATAACTAAAATACACGTCATTTAATAGAGAAATAACTAAAATACACAATATTTATTAAAAAAATAACTAAAATACTCATTAATAAATAGAGAAATAACGAAATACCACAATAGTTAATAGAATATAATAATAAAGAAATAAGTAAAATACATAATACTTAAAAAAAATTAACTAAAACACACATTATTTAATAGAGAATTCACTAAAATACACTTTATTTAATAAAGAAATATTTAAAATAATAAATTAACTAAAATACACTATATTTAAAAGAGAAATAACTAAAATACACATTATTCAATAGAGAAATAACTAAAATACAATTTATTTAATAGAAAAATCACTAAAATATTTATTATTTAATAGAGATATAACTAAAATACACAATATTAAATAGGAAAATAACTAAAATACACTTTATTTAATATAGAAATAACTAAAATACACTTTATTTAATATAGAAATAATTAAAATACACTTTATTTAATAGAGAAATAACTAAAATACACATTATTTAATCAAGAAATAACTAAAGTACACATTATTTAATAGAGAAACAAGTAAAATACACATTAGTTAATAGAGAAATAACTAAAATACACATTATTTATTAGAGAAATAACTAAAATCCACAATATTTAATAGAGAAAATACTAAAATACACAATATTTAATAGAGAATTAACTAAAATACACATCATTTAATAAAAAAATAACTAAAATACACAATGTTTAATGGAATAATAACTAAAAGACACTTTATTTAGTAGAGAAATAACTAAAAAACACATTATTTAATAGAAAAATAACTGAAATAATCAATATTTAAGGGAAAATTAACTCAAATCCACATAATTAATTAGAGAAAAAACTAAAAAACACATTATTTAATAAAAAATTAACTAAAATACACTTTATTTAATAGAGAAATAACTAAAATACACTTTGTTTAATAGAGAAATAACTCAATTTATCAATATTTAAAGGAAATTTAACTAAAATACAATTTAATATTTATTTAATAGAGAAATAACTAAAATACACATTATTTAATAGAGAAATAACTAAAATACACTTTATTTAATAGAGAAATAATTAAAATACACTTTATTAATTAGAGAATGAACTAAAATACAAATTATTTAATAGAGAAATAACTATAATACACATTATTTATTAGAGAAATAACTAAAATACACAATATTAAATAGAAAAATAACTAAAATACTTATTATTCAATAGAGAAATAACTAAAATACACAATTTTTATTAAAATAATAACTAAAATACACATTATTTAATAGAGAAATATCTAAAATACACAATATTAAATAGAAAAATGACTAAAATACACATTATTTAATAGAGAATTAACTAAAATACACATTATTTGATAAAAAAATAACTAAATTTTACATTATTTATTAGAAAAATAACTAAAATACACATTATTTAATAAAGAAATTACTAAAATACACATTAGTTAATAGAGAAATAACTAAAATAGCTACTATTCAACAAAAAAATAACTAAAAAACACAATATTTAATAGAGAAATAACTAAAATACAAAGAAATTAATAGAAAAATAACTAAAATACACTTTATTTAATAGAGAAATAACTAATATACACATTATTTAATAAAGAAATAACTAAAATACACAATATTTAATAAAAAAATAACTAAAATACACATTATTTAAAAAAGAAAAAAACTAATATACACAATACTTAATAGAAAAATAACTAAAATACACTGTATTTAATAGAGAATAAACTAAAATACACAATATTTAATAAAAAAATAACTAAAATACACTTTATTTAATAGAGAAATAACTAAAATACACATTATTTAAAAAAGAAATACCGAAGTTATACAATACTTAATAGAAAAATATTTAAAATACACAGTATTTAACAGAGAAATAACTAAAATACACAGTATTTAATAGAGAGATAACCAAAATACACAATATTTGATAGTAAATTAACTAAAATACTCTTTATTTATTAGAAAAATATTTAAAATACACAGTATTTAATAGAGAAATAACTAAAATACACATCATTTAATAAAAAAAAAACTAAAATACACAATATTTAATGGAATAATAACTAAAAGACACTTTATTTAGTAGAGAAATAACTGAAAAACACATTATTTAATAGAGAAATAACTAAAATACACAAAATTTAATAAAAAAATAACTAAAATCTTTTTATTTAAAAGAGAAATAACTAAATTACACATTATTTAATGAAGATATAACTAAAATACGCTTCATTACATAGAGCTATAACTAAAATACACATTATTTAATAGAGAAATAACTAAAATACACTTTATTTAATAGAGAAATAAATTAAAAACACAATATTTAATAAAAAAATAACTAAAATACACATTATTTAATAGAGAAATAACTAAAATACACAAAATTTAATAGAAAAATTACTAAAATACACATTATTTAGTATAGAAATAAGTAAAATACACAAAATTTATAAAAAAATAACTAAAATTCACTTTATGTAATAAAAAAATAACTTAAAAACACATTATTTAATAGAGAAATAACTAAAATACACTTCATTTTATAAAGAAATAACTAAAATACACATTATTTAATATAGGAATAACTAAAATACACAATATTTAATAGAAAATATCTAAAATACACTTCATTTAATAGAGAAATAACTAAAATACACATTATTTAATAGAGAAATAACTAAAATACACGTCATTTAATAAAAAAATAACTAAAATACACATTATTTAATAGAGAAATAACTAAATTACACACTATTTATTAAAAAAATAACTAAAATACTCATTAATAAATAGAGAAATAACGAAATACCACAATAGTTAATAGAATAATAAAAAAATACACGTTATTTAATAGAGATAAAACTAAAATACATAATACTTAAAAAAAATTAACTAAAATACACATTATTTAATAGAGATTTAACTTAAATACACATTATTTATTAGAGAAATAAGTAAAATACACAGTATTTGTTAGAGAAATAACTAAAATAAACAATATTAAATGAAAAAATAACTAAAATACTTGTTATTTAATAAAAAAAGAACTTAAATACACTTTTTTATTACAATCATAACTAAAATACACATTATCTAATAGAGAAATAACTAAATAACACATTATTTAATAGAAAATTAACTAAAATACAATTTATTTAATAAAGAAATAACTAAAATACACATTATTTAATAAAGAAATAACTAAAATACACATTATTTAATAGAGTAAAAACAAAATACACAATATTAAATAGAAAAATAACTAAAGTACACATTATTTAATAGAAAATTAACTAAAATACACTTTATTTAATAGAGAAATAACTAAAATACATTAATTAATAAAAAAATAACTAAAATACATTTCATTTAATAGAGAGATAACTATAAACACATTATTTTTTAGATAAATAACTAAAATAATCAATATTTATTTGAAAAATACATTATTTGAAAAAGAAATAACTAAATTTCACATTATTTAATAGAAAAATAACTAAAATACACATTATTTAATTAAGAAATAACTAAAATACACATTAGTTAATAGAGAAATAACTAAAATAGCTAATATTTAATAAAAAAATAACTAAAAAACAAAATATTTAATAGAGAAATAACTAAAATACAAAGAATTTAATAGAAAAATAACTAAAATAAACATTATTAAATAGAGAAATAAATAAAATACATTTTATTTAATAGAGAACAAACTAATATACACATTATTTATTAGAGAAATAACTAAAATACACAATATTTAATAAAAAATTAACTAAAATACACATTATTTAAAAAATAAATAACTAAATTACACAATACTTAATAGAAAAATAACTAAAATACACAGTATTTAATAAAGAATAAACTAAAATACACAATATTTATTAAAAAAATAACTAAAATACTCTTTATTTAATAGAGAAATAACTAAAATACACAGTATTTAATAGAGAGATAACCAAAATACACAATATTTGATAGAAAATTAACTAAAATACTCTTTATTTATTAGAGAAATATTTAAAATACACAGTATTTAATAGAGAAATAACTAAAATACACATCATTTAATAAAAAACTAACTAAAATACACAATATTTAATGGAATAATAACTAAAAGACACTTTATTTAGTAGAGAAATAACTAAAAAACACATTATTTAATAGAAAAATAACTGAAATAATCAATATTTAAGGGAAAATTAACTTGAATACACATAATTATATAAAGAAAAAACTAAAAAACACATTATTTAATAGAGAAAAAACTAAAATACACATTATTTAATAGAAAATTAACTAAAATACACTTTATTTAATAGAGAAATAACTAAAATACACATTATTTAAAAGAGAAATAACAAAATACCCAATATTAAATAAAAAAATAACTAAATTTCACCTTATTTAATAGAAAATTAACTAAAATACATTTTATTTAATAGAGAAATAACTAAAATACACATTGTTTAATAGAGAAATATCTAAAGTACACATTATTTAAAAGAGAAATAACTAAAATAAACATTATTTAATAGAATATTAACTAAAATACACTTTATTTAATAAAGAAATAACTAAAATACACATTATTTAAAAAGAAATAAGGAAGTTACACAATACTTAATAAAAAAATATTTAAAATACACAGTATTTAACAGAGAATTAACTAAAATACACATTATTTAATAGGGAGATAACTAAAATACACAATATTTGATAAAAAATTAACTAAAATACTCTTTATTTATTAGAGAAATATTTAAAATACACAGTATTTAATAGAGAAATAACTAAAATACACATCATTTAATAAAAAAATTACTAAAATACACAATATTTAATGGAATAATAACTAAAAGACACTTTATTTAATTGTGAAATAACTAAAATACACATTATTTAATAAAGAAAAAACTAAAATACACATTATTTAATAGAGAAATAACTAAAATACACTTTATTTAATTGAGAAAAAATTAAAATATACTTTATTTAATAGAGAAATGACTAAAATACACAATATTTAATAGAGAAATAACTAAAATACACTATTTTTATTAGAATCATAACTAAAATACACATTATTTACTAGAAAAATAACTAAAATTTACATTATTTAAAAAAAAATTAACTAAAATACACTTCATTTAATAAAAAAACTAACTAAAATACACATTATTTCTTAAAGAAAAAATTCAAATACACATTATTTATTAGAGAAATAACTAAAATACACATTATTTAATAGAGAAAAAACTAAAATACACATTATTTAATAGAAAATTAACTAAAATACACTTTATTTAAAAGAGAAATAACTAAAATACACTTTATTTAATAGAGAAATAACTAAATTTATCATTATTTAGGGAAAAATTAACTAAAATACACTTTATTTGATAAAAAAAAAACTAAATTATTTATTATTCAAAAAAAAAATAACTAAAATACACTATTTTTATTGGAATCATAACTTAAATACACATTATTTTATTGAGAAATAACTAAAATACATTATTTAATAAAAAAATAACTAAAATACACATTATTTAATAGAGAAATATGTAAAATACACATTATTTAGAAGAAAAATAACAAAAGACACAATATTAAATAGAAAAATAACATAAATACACTTTATTTAATAGAGAAATAACAAAAATATACATTACTTAATAAAGAAATAACTGAAATAATCAGTATTTAATAAAAATATAACTTAAATACAAATTTTTTAATAGAGAAATAACTAGAATACACAAAAATAAATAAAAAAATAACATAAATACACTTTATTTAAAAGAGAAATAAATAAAAAACACATTATTAAATATAGAAATAATTAAAATACACATTATTTAATAGAGAAATAAGTAAAATACACATTATTTAATAGAGAAATAACTAAAATACACATTATTTAATAGAAAAATAATTAAAATACACTTTATTTAATAAAGAAATACTTAAAATACACATTATTTAATAGAAACATAACTAAAATACCCCTTATTAAAAAAAGAAAAATAACTAAAATACACAATATTAAATAGGAAAATAACTAAAATCCTCTTTATTTAATAGAGAAATAAGTAAAATTCACATTATTTAATAGAAAATTAACTAAAATACGCATAATTTAATAAAGAACTAACTAAAATACAATTCAATTTATAGAGAAATAACTATAATACACATTATTGAATAGAGGAATAACTAAAATACTCAATGATTAATAGAAAAATAACTAAAATACACTTAATTTAATAGAGAAATAACTAAAATAAACATTATTTAATAGAGAAATAACAAAAATACACATTATTTAATAGAGAAATAACTAAAATACACTTTATTTAATTGAGAAATAACTAAAATATACTTTATTTAAAAGAGAAATGACTAAAATACACAATATTTAATAGAGAAATAAATAAAATACACACTATTTATTAAAGAAATACTTATTATTTAATAGAGATATAACTAAAATACACTATTTTTATTAGAATCATAACTAAACTACACATTATTTACTAGAAAAATAACTAAAATACACATTATTTTAAAAAAATTTAACTAATATACACTTCATTTAATAAAAAAATAACTAAAATACACATTATTTCTTAAAGAAAAAATTAAAATACACATTATTTATTAGAGAACTAACTAAAATACACATTATTTAATAGAGAAAAAACAAAAATACACATTATTTAATAGAAAATTAACTAAAATACACTTTATTTAATAGAGATATAACTAAAATACACTTTATTTAATAGAGAAATAACTAAATTTATCATTATTTAAGGAAAAATTAACTAAAATACACTTCATTTGATAAAAAAAAAACTAAATTATTTAAAATACACATTATTTAATAGAGAAATAACTTAAATACACTTTATTTAATAGAGAAATAATTAAAATACACTTTATTTAATAGAGACATAACTAAAATACACATTATTTAATCAAGAAATAACTAAAGTACTCATTATTTATTAGAGAAACAAGTAAAATACACATAATTTAATAGAGAAATAACTAAAATACACATTATTTAATAAGAAAATTACTAAAATGCACATTATTTAATAGAAAATTAACTGGAATACACTTCATTTAATAGAGAAATAACTAAAATACTCATTATTTAATAAAGGAAGAACTAAAATAGACATCATTTAATAGAAAAATAACAAAAATACACAATATTTAATAAAAAAATAACTAAAATACACTTTATTTAATAGAGAAATAACTAAAATACACTGTATTTAGTAGAGAAATAACAAAAATACACAATATTAAATGAAAAAATAACTAAAATACACTTTATTTAATAGAGAAATAACTAAAATACACATTATTTAATAGAGAAATAACTAAAATACACTTTATTTAATAAAGAAATAATTAAAATACACTTTATTTCATAAAGAAATAACTAAAATACACATTGATTAATAGAGAAATATCTAAAATACACATTATTTAAAAGAGAAATAACTAAAATACACACCAATTAATAGAGAAATAACTAAAAAACACAATATTTAATAAAAAAATAACTAAAATACTTATTATTCAATAGAGATATAACTAAAATACACTATTTTTATAAGAATCATAACTAAAATACACATTATTTAATAGAGAAATAACTAAAATACACATTATTTAATAGAAAAATTACAAAAATAATCATTATTTAAGGGAAAATTAACTAAAATACACTTTATTTAATAGAGAAATAACTAAAATACACATTATTTAATTTAGAAATAACTAAAATACACAAAATTTAATAAAAAAATAACTAAAAAACTCTTTATTTAAAAGAAAAATAACTAAATTACACATTATTTAATAAAGAAATAATTTATTTAATAGAAAAATAACTAAAATACACATTATATAATAGAGAAATAACTAAAATACACTTTATTTTATAGAGAAATAAATAAAATACACAAAGTTTTATTAAAAAATAACTAAAATACACATTATTTAATAGAGAAATAACTAAAACACACAAAATTTAATAGAAAAATTACTAAAATACACTCCATTTAATAGAGAAATAACTTAAATACAAATTTTTTAATAGAGAAATAACTAAACTACACAAAATTTGATGAAAAAATTTATTTAATAGAGAAATAACTAAAATACACATTATTCATTAGAGAAATAAATAAAATACACATTATTTAATAGAGAAATAACTAAAATACACAATAATAAATAAAAAAAAACATAAATACACTTTATTTAATAGAGAAATAACTAAAAAAACACATTATTAAATATAGAAATAATTAAAATACACATTATTTAATAGAGAAATAAGTAAAATACACATTATTTAATAGAGAAATAAGTAAAATACACATTATTTAATAGAGAAATAACTAAAATAAACATTATTTAATAGAGAAATAACTAAAATACACATTATTTAATAGAGAAATAACTAAAATACACTTTATTTAATTGAGAAATAATTAAAATATACTTTATTTAATAGAGAAATGACTAAAATACGCAATATTTAATAGAGAAATAAATAAAATACACATTATTTATTAAAGAAATACTTATTATTTAATAGAGAAATAACTAAAATACACTATTTTTATTAGAATCATAACTAAAATACACATTATTTACTAGAAAAATAACTAAAATACACATTATTTTAAAAAAATTAACTAAAATACACTTTATTTAATAAAAAAATAACTAAAATACACATTCTTTCTTAAAGAAAAAATTAAAATACACATTATTTATTAGAGAACTAACTAAAATACACATTATTTAATAGAAAATTAACTTAAATACACTTTATTTAATAGAGATATAACTAAAATACACTTTATTTAATAGAGAAATAACTAAATTTATCATTATTTTAGGAAAAATTAACTAAAATACACTTCATTTGATAAAAAAAAAACTAAATTATTTATTATTCAAAAAAAAAAATAACTAAAATACACTATTTTTATTGGAATCATAACTTAAATACACATTATTTTATTAAGAAATAACTAAAATACATTATTTAATAAAGAAATAACTAAAATACACATTATTGAATAGAGAAATATGTAAAATACACATTATTTAGAAGAGAAATAACAAAATACACAATATTAAATAAAAAATAACTAAAATACACCTTATTTAATAGAAAATTAACTAAAATACACTTTATTTAATAGAGAAATAACTAAAATACACATTGTTTAATAGAGAAATAACTAAAGTACACATTATTTAAAAGAGAAATAACTAAAACACACATTATTTAATAGAATATTAACTAAAATACACTTCATTTAATAAAGGAATAACTAAAATACTCTTCATTTAATAAAAAAATAAATAAAATACACATTTTTTTAATTAAAAATTAACTAAAATACACCATATTAAATTAAAAATAATTATAATACACATTATTTAATGAAGAAATACTTAAAATACACAATATTTAATAAAAAAATAACTAAAATACACATTATTTAATAGAGAATAAACTAAAAAACACTATATTTAGTGGAAAAATAACTATAATACACATTATTCAATAAAAAAATACCTAAAATACACAATATTTTATAGAAAAGTTACTAAAATACACATTTGTTAATAAAGACATAACTACAAAACACATTATTTATTAGAGAAATAATTAAAATACACATTATTTAATAAAGAAATAACTAAAATACACATTATTTAATAGAGAAATAACAAAATACACAATATTAAATAGAAAAAAAATTAAAATACACATTATTTAATAAAAAATTAACAAAAATACACTATATTTAATAGAGAAATAACTAAAATAAACATTATTCAATAAAGAAATAACTAAAATACAATTTACTTAATAAAAAAATCACTAAAATATTTATCATTTAATAGAGATATAACAAAAATACACAATATTAAATAGAAAAATAACTAAAATACACTTCATTTAATAGAGAAATAACTAAAATACAGATTATTTATTAGAGAAATAACTAAAATACACAATATTAAATAGAAAAAAAACTAAAATACACTTTATTTAATAGAGAAATAACTAAAATACACTTTATTTAATATAGAAATAATTAAAATACACTTTATTTACTAGAGAAATAACTAAAATACACATTATTTATCAGAGAAATAACTAAAATACACTTTATTTAATAGAGAAATAATTAAAATACACTTTATTTAATAGAGATTTAACTAAAATACACATTATGTAATCAAGAAATAACCAAAGTACACATTATTTTTTAGAGAAACAAGTAAAATACACATAATTTAATAGAGAAATAACTAAAATACACATTATTTAATAAGAAAATTACTAAAATGCACATTATTTAATAAAAAATTAACTGGAATACACTTCAATTAATAGAGAAATAACTAAAATACTCATTATTTAATAAAGGAAAAACTAAAATACACATCATTTAATACAAAAATAACAAAAATACACAATATTTAATAAAAAAATAACTAAAATACACAATATTTATTAGAAAAATAACTAAAATACACATTAATTTATATAGAATTAACTAAAATACACAAAATTTAATAAAAAAATAACTAAAATACACATTATTTAATAGAGAAATAACTAAAATACACAATATTTAATAGAATAATAACTTAGTTACACATTATTTAATATAGAAATAACTAAAATACACAGAATTTATTAAAAAAATAAATAAAATTTAGTTAAAAGAGAAATAACTAAAATACAGATTATTTATTAGAGAAATTACAAAAATACACTTCATATAATAAAGGAATAACTAAAATACTCAATATTTAATAAAATAATAACTAAGAAACTTTTTATTTTAAACAGAAATAACAAAAATACACATTATTTAATAGAGATATAACTAAAATACAGTTTATTTAATAAAGAAATTAATAAAATACACAATATTTAATAGAAAAATAACTAAAAAACACTTTATTTAAAAGAGAAATAACTGAAATACACATTATTTAATGAAGAAATAACTAAAATAAGCTTTATTTAATAGAAAAATATTTAAAATACACATTATTGAATAGAGAAATAACTAAAATCCACTTTATTTAATAGAGAATAAAATAAAATACACAATATTTGATAGAAAAATAACTAAATTACACATTATTTAATATAGAAATAACTAAAATAGACAAAATTTATTTGAAAAATAACTAAAATACACTTCATTTAATAGAAAAATAACTAAAATACACATTATTCAATAGAGAAATAACTAAAGTACACATTATTTAATATAGAAATAACTAAAATACACAAAATTTAATAAAAAAATAACTAAAAAACTCTTTATTTAAAAGAGAAATAACTAAATTACACATTATTTAATAAAAAAATAACTAAAATACGCTTCATTTAATAGAAAAATAACTAAAATACACATTATATAATAGAGAAATAACTAAAATACACTTTATTTGATAGAGAAATAAATAAAATACACAATATTTTATTAAAAAATAACTAAAATACACATTATTTAATAGAGAAATAACTAAAATACACAAAATTTAATAGAAAAATTACTAAAATACACATTATTAAATATAGAAATAACTAAAATACACATAATTTAATAAAAAAATAACTAAAATTCACTTTATGTAAAAAAAATAACTAAAAAACACATTATTTAATAGAGAAATAACTAAAATACTTTTCATTTTATAAAGAAATAACTAAAATACACATTATTTAATATAGGAATAACTAAAATACACAATATTTAATAAAAAAATAACTAAAATACACTTCATTTAATAGAGAAATAACTAAAATACACAATATTTAATTGAGAATTAACTAAAATACACGTCATTTAATAGAGAAATAATTAAAATACACAATCTTTATTAAAAAAATAACTAAAATACTCATTAATAAATAGAGAAATAACGAAATACCACAATAGTTAATAGAATAATAAAAAAATACACGTAATTTAATAGAGAAATAACTAAAATACATAATACTTAAAAAAAGTTAACTAAAATACACATTATTTAATAGAGAATTCACTAAAATACACTTTATTTAATAAAAAAATATTTAAAATAATAAATTAACTAAAATACACTATATTTAAAACAGAAATAACTAAAATACACATTATTTAATAGAGAAATAACTAAAATACAATTTATTTAATAGAAAAATCACTAAAATATTTATTATTTAATAGAGATATAACTAAAATACACAATATTAAATAGAAAAATAACTAATATACACTTCATTTAATAGAGAAATATCTAAATTACAGATTATTTATTAAAGAAATAACTAAAAAACACAATATTAAATAGAAAAATAACTAAAATACACTTTATTTAATAGAAAAATAACTAAAATACACTTTATTTATTATAGAAATAATTAAAATACACTTTATTTAATAGAGAAATAACTAAAATACACATTATTTAATCACGAAATAACTAAAGTACACATTATTTATTAGAGAAATAACTAAAATCCACAATATTTAATAGAGAAAATACTAAAATACACAATATTTAATAAAGAAATAACTAAAATACACTGTATTCAATAGAGAAATAACAAAAATACACAAATTAAATGGAAAAATAAATAAAATACACTTTATTTAATAGAGAAATAACTAAAATACACATTATTTATTAGAGAAATAACTAAAATACACTTTATTTAACCGAGAAATTATTAAAATACACTTTATTTAATAAAGAAATATTTAAAATACACAGTATTTAATAGAGAATAAACTAAAATACACAATATTTAATAAAAAAATAACTAAAATACTCTTTATTTAATAGAGAAATAACTAAAATACGCATTATTTAAAAAAGTAATAACGAAGTTACACAATACTTAATAGAAAAATATTTAAAATACACAGTATTTAACAGAGAAATAACTAAAATACACAGTATTTATTAGAGAGATAACCAAAATACACAATATTTGATAGAAAATTAACTAAAATACTCTTTATTTATTAGAGAAATATTTAAAAAACACATTATTTAATAGAGAAATAACTAAAATACACATTATTTAATAGAAAATTAACTAAAATACACTTTATTTAATAGAGAAATAACTAAATTTATCAATATTTAAGGGAAAGTTAACTAAAATACAATTTAATATTTATTTAATAGAAAAATAACAAAAATACACATTGTTTAATAGAGATATAACTAAAATACACTTTATTTAATAAAGAAATTAAAAAAATACACAATATTTAATAGAAAATTAACTAAAAAACTCTTTATTTAAAAGAGAAATAACTAAAATACTTAATAGTAAATAGAAAAATAACTAAAATAATAACAATTTAAGGGAAAATTAACTAAAATACACTTCATTAAATAGAGAAAAAACAAAAACACAGATTATTTAATAGAGAAATAACTAAAATAATCAATATTTAATGAAAAAAAAATTAAAATACACATCATTCAATAGAGAAATAACTAAAATACACATTATTTATGAAAGAAATAACTAAAATACACATTATTTAATAGAGAAATAAGTAAAATACTCAATATTTAATAGAAAAATAACTAAAATAATCACAGTTTAAGGGAAAATTAACTAAAATACACTTCATTTAATAGAGAAAAAACAAAAACACACATTATTTAATAGAGAAATAACTAAAATAATCAATATTTAATGAAAAAAAATTTAAAATACACTTTATTTAATAGAGAAATAACTAAAATACACATTATTTAAAAAAGAAATAAATAAAATACACATTATTTAATAGAGAAATAACTGAAATACACAATATTTAATGAAAAAATAACTAAAATACACTTTATTTAATAAAGATATATATTTAAAATACACTATATTTCATAGAAATATAACTAAAATACTTATTATTAAATAGAGAAATATCTAAAATACACTTTATTTAATAGAGAAATAACTAAATTGATCAATATTTAAGGAAAAGTTAACTAAAATACACTTCATTTTATTGAGAAAAAACTAAAATATTTATTATTTAATAGAGAAATAACAAAAATACCCATTATTAAATAAAGAAATATCTAAAATACACTTTATTTAATAGAGAAATAACTAAATTTATCAATATTTAAGGGAAAGTTAACTAAAATACAATTTAATATTTATTTAATAGAAAAATAACAAAATTACACATTATTTATTAAAGAAATAACTAAAATACACATTATTTAATAAAGAAATAACTAAAATACACTTTATTTAATAAAGAAATAATTAAAATACACTTTATTTGATAGAGAAATAACTAAAATACACATTATTTAATAGAAAAATAACTAAAATACACATTATTTCATAGAGAAATAACTAAAATACACATTATTTAATAGAGAAATAATTAAAATACACTTTATTTAATAGAGAATGAACTAAAATACACATTATTTAATAGAGAAATAACTATAATACACAATATTAAATAGAAAAATAACTAAAATACTTATTATTCAATAGAGAAATAACTAAAATACACAATTTTTATTAAAATCATAACTAAAATACACATTGTTTAATAGAGAATTAACTAAAGTACACATTATTTAATAGAGAAATAACTAAAATACACAATAGTTAATAGAAAAATAACTAAAATATTTATTATTTATTAGAGATAAAGCTAAAGTACACTGATTTTATTAGAAAAATAACTAAAATACACATTATTTAATAAAGAAATAACTAAATTACACATTGTTTAATAGAGAAATAACTAAAATACACATTATTTAATAAATAAATAACTAAAATACACTTTATTTAATAAAGAAATAATTAAAATACACTTTATTTGATAGAGAAATAACTAAAATACACATTATTTAATAGAAAATTAACTAAAATACACTTTATTTAATAGAGAAATAACTAAAATACACTTTATTTAATAGAGAAATAACTAAATTTATCAATATTTAAGGGAAAGTTAACTAAAATACAATTTAATATTTATTTAATAGAAAAATAACAAAAATACACATTGTTTAATAGAGATATAACTAAAATACACTTTATTTAATAAAGAAATTAAAAAAATACACAATATTTAATAGAAAATTAACTAAAAAACTCTTTATTTAAAAGAGAAATAACTGAAATACATATTATTTAATAAAAAAATAACTAAAATACGCTTTATTTAATAGAAAAATAATTAAAATACACATTATTTGATAGAGATATAACTAAAATACACTTCATTTAAGGGAGAATTAAATAAAATACACAATATTTGATAGAAAAATAACTAAAATACACATTATTTAATAGAAAAATAACTTAATTACACATTATTTAATATAGAAATAACTAAAATACACAAAATTTATTTAAAAATAATTATAATACACATTATTTAATGAAGAAATACTTAAAATACACAATATTTAATTAAAAAATAACTAAAATACTTGTTATTTAATCAAGAAAGAACTAAAATACATTTTTTTTATTAGAATCATAACTTAAATACACATTATCTAATAGAGAAATAACTAAATAACACATTATTTAATAGAAAATTAACTAAATTACAATTTATTTAATAAAGAATAAACTAAAATACACATTATTTAATAAAGAAATAACTAATATAAACAATATTTAATAGAAAAATAACTAACATACACATTATTTAATAGAGAAAAAACAAAATACACTTTATTTAATAGAGAAATAACTAAAATACACTTTATTTAATAGAGAAATAATTAAAATACACTTTATCTAATAAAGAAATAAATAAAATACACATTATTTAATAGAGAAATATCTAAAATACACATGATTTAAAAGAGAAATAACTAAAATACACACCAATTAATAGAGAAATAACTAAAATACACAATATTTAATAAAAAAATAACTAAAATACTTATTATTCAATAGAGATATAACTAAAATACACTATTTTTATAAGAATCATAACTAAAATACACATTATTTAATAGAGAAATAACTAAAATACACATTATTTAATAGAGAAATAACTGAAATACACAATATTTAATAAAAAAATAACTAAAATACACTTTATTTAATAAAGATATATATTTAAAATACACTATATTTAATAGAAATATAACTAAAATACCCATTATTAAATAGAGAAATATCTAAAATACACTTTATTTAATAGAGAAATAACTAAATTTATTAATATTTAAGGGAAAGTTAACTAAAATACACTTCATTTTATTGAGAAAAAACTAAAATATTTATTATTTAATAGAGAAATAACAAAAATACCCATTATTAAATAGAGAAATATCTAAAATACACTTTATTTGATAGAGAAATAACTAAATTTATCAATATTTAAGGGAAAGTTAACTAAAATACAATTTAATATTTATTTAATAGAAAAATAACAAAATTACACATTATTTAATAGAGAAATAACTAAAATACACATTATTTAATAAAGAAATAACTAAAATACACTTTATTTAATAAAGAAATAATTAAAATACACTTTATTTGATAGAAAAATAACTAAAATACACATTATTTAATAGAAATATAACTAAAATACACATTATTTCATAGAGAAATAACTAAAATACACATTATTTAATAGAGAAATAATTAAAATACACTTTATTTAATAGAGAATGAACTAAAATACACATTATTTAATAGAGAAATAACTATAATACACAATATTAAATAGAAAAATAACTAAAATACTTATTATTCAATAGAGAAATAACTAAAATACACAATTTTTATTAAAATCATAACTAAAATACACATTGTTTAATAGAGAATTAACTAAAGTACACATTATTTAATAGAAAAATAACTAAAATACACAATAGTTAATAAAAAAATAACTAAAATATTTATAATTTATTAGAGATAAAGCTAAAGTACACTGATTTTATTAGAAAAATAACTAAAATACACATTATTTAATAAAGAAATAACTAAATTACACATTGTTTAATAGAGAAATAACTAAAATACACATTATTTAATAAATAAATAACTAAAATACACTTTATTTAATAAAGAAATAATTAAAATACACTTTATTTGATAGAGAAATAACTAAAATACACATTATTTAATAGAAAATTAACTAAAATACACTTTATTTAATAGAGAAATAACTAAAATACACTTTATTTAATAGAGAAATAACTAAATTTATCAATATTTAAGGGAAAGTTAACTAAAATACAATTTAATATTTATTTAATAGAAAAATAACAAAAATACACATTGTTTAATAGAGATATAACTAAAATACACTTTATTTAATAAAGAAATTAAAAAAATACACAATATTTAATAGAAAATTAACTAAAAAACTCTTTATTTAAAAGAGAAATAACTGAAATACATATGTTGGGAAGGTAATAATGTAATTTAAATACTTGTATGCTTGAGATCTTTATTTTCGACTAGTTTCGACTTATTTAGTCATCTTCAGGTATAATTTTTTGTTTTAATGTAGATGTATGGTGATGACATCTGTGATGTCAGATGTCACCACCATACATCTACATTAAAACAAAAAATTATACCTGAAGATGACTAAATAAGTCGAAACTAGTCGAAAATAAAGATCTCAAGCATACAAGTATTTAAATTACATTATTACCTTCCCAACATAACCTCAATGTATGCATCTCTAAATAACAACAATAACAACAATATGAAATACATATTATTTAATAAAAAAATAACTAAAATACGCTTCATTTAATAGAAAAATAACTAAAATACACATTATTTGATAGAGATATAACTAAAATACACTTCATTTAAGGGAGAATTAAATAAAATACACAATATTTGATAGAAAAATAACTAAAATACACATTATTTAATAGAAAAATAACTTAATTACACATTATTTAATATAGAAATAACTAAAATACACAAAATTTATTTAAAAATAATTATAATACACATTATTTAATAAAGAAATACTTAAAATACACAATATTTAATTAAAAAATAACTAAAATACTTGTTATTTAATCAAGAAAGAACTAAAATACATTTTTTTTATTAGAATCATAACTTAAATACACATTATCTAATAGAGAAATAACTAAATAACACATTATTTAATAGAAAATTAACTAAATTACAATTTATTTAATAGAGAAAAAACTAAAATACACATTATTTAATAAAGAAATAACTAATATAAACAATATTTAATAGAAAAATAACTAACATACACATTATTTAATAGAGAAAAAACAAAATACACTTTATTTAATAGAGAAATAACTAAAATACACTTTATTTAATAGAGAAATAATTAAAATACACTTTATCTAATAAAGAAATAAATAAAATACACATTATTTAATAGAGAAATATCTAAAATACACATGATTTAAAAGAGAAATAACTAAAATACACACCAATTAATAGAGAAATAACTAAAATACACAATATTTAATAAAAAAATAACTAAAATACTTCATATTCAATAGAGATATAACTAAAATACACTATTTTTATAAGAATCATAACTAAAATACACATTATTTAATAGAGAAATAACTAAAATACACATTATTTAATAGAAAAATAACTAAAATAATCAATATTTAAGGGAAAATTAACTAAAATACACTTCATTTAATAGAGAAAAAACAAAAACACACTATATTTCATAGAGAAATAACTAAAATAATCAATATTTAATGGAAAAATTACTAAAATACCATTCATTTAATAGAGAAATAACTAAAATACACTTCATTTAATAGAGAAATAACTAAAATACACAATATTTAATAGAATAATAACTAAAAAACTTTCTATTTAAAAGAGAAATAACTAAAATACATCAAGATAGTTGCGACGGTTACTATGTGGTACTTCATATTTAATAAGTAAATAAAACAACTACTATGTTTTTACCACTAATTTATTATTGTAAAATTATATATAAGGCATATACAATTTTACAAAATACATTTCACGACTTAAGTCACTTGATAATGACCGTAAAACTTTGAAACTTAAGTCGTGAAATGTATTTTGTAAAATTGTATATGCCTTATATATAATTTTACAATAATAAATTAGTGGTAAAAACATAGTAGTTGTTTTATTTATTTATTAACTAAAATACAGATTATTTATTAGAGAAATTACTAAAATACACTTCATATAATAAAGGAATAACTAAAATACTCAATATTTAATAAAAAATAACTAAAAAACTCTTTATTTAAAACATAAATAACAAAAATACACATTATTTAATAGAGATATAACTAAAATACACTTTATAAAATATATAAAGAAACGCGTCTATGGATGATTTTAGTTTAGAATATTTTTTCATAAATTTAATTTTTTAATGTTAAAATACACTTTATTTAATAAAGAAATTAATAAAATACACAATATTTAATAGAAAAATAACTAAAAAACTCTTTATTTAAAAGAGAAATAACTGAAATACACATTATTTAATGAAGAAATAACTAAAATACGCTTTATTTAATAGAAAAATAATTAAAATACACATTATTGAATAGAGAAATAACTAAAATCCACTTCATTTGATAGAGAATAAAATTAAATACACAATATTTGATAGAAAAATAACTAAAATACACATTAATTAATAGAAAAATAACTAAATTACACATTATTTAATATAGAAATAACTAAAATAGACAAAATTTATTTGAAAAATAACTAAAATACACTTCATTTAATAGAAAAATAACTAAAATACACATTATTTAATAGAGAAATAACTAAAATACACATTAATTAATATAGAAATAACTAAAATACACAAAATTTAATAGAAAAATTACTAAAATAAACATTATTTAATATAGAAATAACTAAAATACACAAAATTTAATAAAAAAATAATTAAAATTCACTTTATGTAAAAAAAAATAACTAAAAAACACATTATTTAATAGAGAAATAACTAAAATACACTTCATTTTATAAAGAAATAACTAAAATACACATTATTTAATATAGGAATAACTAAAATACACAATATTTAATAGAAAAATAACTAAAATACACTTCATTTAATAGAGAAATAAGTAAAATACACAATATTTAATTGAGAAATAACTAAAATACACGTCATTTAATAGAGAAATAACTAAAATACACAATATTTATTAAAAAAATAACTAAAATACTCATTAATAAATAGAGAAATAACGAAATACCACAATAGTTAATAGAATATAATAATAAAGAAATAAGTAAAATACATAATACTTAAAAAAAATTAACTAAAACACACATTATTTAATAGAGAATTCACTAAAATACACTTTATTTAATAAAGAAATATTTAAAATAATAAATTAACTAAAATACACTATATTTAAAAGAGAAATAACTAAAATACACATTATTCAATAGAGAAATAACTAAAATACAATTTATTTAATAGAAAAATCACTAAAATATTTATTATTTAATAGAGATATAACTAAAATACACAATATTAAATAGAAAAATAACTAAAATACACTTTATTTAATATAGAAATAACTAAAATACACTTTATTTAATATAGAAATAATTAAAATACACTTTATTTAATAGAGAAATAACTAAAATACACATTATTTAATCAAGAAATAACTAAAGTACACATTATTTAATAGAGAAACAAGTAAAATACACATTAGTTAATAGAGAAATAACTAAAATACACATTATTTATTAGAGAAATAACTAAAATCCACAATATTTAATAGAGAAAATACTAAAATACACAATATTTAATAGAGAATTAACTAAAATACACATCATTTAATAAAAAAATAACTAAAATACACAATGTTTAATGGAATAATAACTAAAAGACACTTTATTTAGTAGAGAAATAACTAAAAAACACATTATTTAATAGAAAAATAACTGAAATAATCAATATTTAAGGGAAAATTAACTCAAATCTACATAATTAATTAGAGAAAAAACTAAAAAACACATTATTTAATAAAAAATTAACTAAAATACACTTTATTTAATAGAGAAATAACTAAAATACACTTTGTTTAATAGAGAAATAACTCAATTTATCAATATTTAAAGGAAATTTAACTAAAATACAATTTAATATTTATTTAATAGAGAAATAACTAAAATACACATTATTTAATAGAGAAATAACTAAAATACACTTTATTTAATAGAGAAATAATTAAAATACACTTTATTAATTAGAGAATGAACTAAAATACAAATTATTTAATAGAGAAATAACTATAATACACATTATTTATTAGAGAAATAACTAAAATACACAATATTAAATAGAAAAATAACTAAAATACTTATTATTCAATAGAGAAATAACTAAAATACACAATTTTTATTAAAATAATAACTAAAATACACATTATTTAATAGAGAAATATCTAAAATACACAATATTAAATAGAAAAATGACTAAAATACACATTATTTAATAGAGAATTAACTAAAATACACATTATTTGATAAAGAAATAACTAAATTTTACATTATTTATTAGAAAAATAACTAAAATACACATTATTTAATAAAGAAATTACTAAAATACACATTAGTTAATAGAGAAATAACTAAAATAGCTACTATTCAACAAAAAAATAACTAAAAAACACAATATTTAATAGAGAAATAACTAAAATACAAAGAAATTAATAGAAAAATAACTAAAATACACTTTATTTAATAGAGAAATAACTAATATACACATTATTTAATAAAGAAATAACTAAAATACACAATATTTAATAAAAAAATAACTAAAATACACATTATTTAAAAAAGAAAAAAACTAATATACACAATACTTAATAGAAAAATAACTAAAATACACTGTATTTAATAGAGAATAAACTAAAATACACAATATTTAATAAAAAAATAACTAAAATACACTTTATTTAATAGAGAAATAACTAAAATACACATTATTTAAAAAAGAAATACCGAAGTTATACAATACTTAATAGAAAAATATTTAAAATACACAGTATTTAACAGAGAAATAACTAAAATACACAGTATTTAATAGAGAGATAACCAAAATACACAATATTTGATAGTAAATTAACTAAAATACTCTTTATTTATTAGAAAAATATTTAAAATACACAGTATTTAATAGAGAAATAACTAAAATACACATCATTTAATAAAAAAAAAACTAAAATACACAATATTTAATGGAATAATAACTAAAAGACACTTTATTTAGTAGAGAAATAACTGAAAAACACATTATTTAATAGAGAAATAACTAAAATACACAAAATTTAATAAAAAAATAACTAAAATCTTTTTATTTAAAAGAGAAATAACTAAATTACACATTATTTAATGAAGATATAACTAAAATACGCTTCATTACATAGAGCTATAACTAAAATACACATTATTTAATAGAGAAATAACTAAAATACACTTTATTTAATAGAGAAATAAATTAAAAACACAATATTTAATAAAAAAATAACTAAAATACACATTATTTAATAGAGAAATAACTAAAATACACAAAATTTAATAGAAAAATTACTAAAATACACATTATTTAGTATAGAAATAAGTAAAATACACAAAATTTATAAAAAAATAACTAAAATTCACTTTATGTAATAAAAAAATAACTTAAAAACACATTATTTAATAGAGAAATAACTAAAATACACTTCATTTTATAAAGAAATAACTAAAATACACATTATTTAATATAGGAATAACTAAAATACACAATATTTAATAGAAAATATCTAAAATACACTTCATTTAATAGAGAAATAACTAAAATACACATTATTTAATAGAGAAATAACTAAAATACACGTCATTTAATAAAAAAATAACTAAAATACACATTATTTAATAGAGAAATAACTAAATTACACACTATTTATTAAAAAAATAACTAAAATACTCATTAATAAATAGAGAAATAACGAAATACCACAATAGTTAATAGAATAATAAAAAAATACACGTTATTTAATAGAGATAAAACTAAAATACATAATACTTAAAAAAAATTAACTAAAATACACATTATTTAATAGAGATTTAACTTAAATACACATTATTTATTAGAGAAATAAGTAAAATACACAGTATTTGTTAGAGAAATAACTAAAATAAACAATATTAAATGAAAAAATAACTAAAATACTTGTTATTTAATAAAAAAAGAACTTAATTACACTTTTTTTATTACAATCATAACTAAAATACACATTATCTAATAGAGAAATAACTAAATAACACATTATTTAATAGAAAATTAACTAAAATACAATTTATTTAATAAAGAAATAACTAAAATACACATTATTTAATAAAGAAATAACTAAAATACACATTATTTAATAGAGTAAAAACAAAATACACAATATTAAATAGAAAAATAACTAAAGTACACATTATTTAATAGAAAATTAACTAAAATACACTTTATTTAATAGAGAAATAACTAAAATACATTAATTAATAAAAAAATAACTAAAATACATTTCATTTAATAGAGAGATAACTATAAACACATTATTTTTTAGATAAATAACTAAAATAATCAATATTTATTTGAAAAATACATTATTTGAAAAAGAAATAACTAAATTTCACATTATTTAATAGAAAAATAACTAAAATACACATTATTTAATTAAGAAATAACTAAAATACACATTAGTTAATAGAGAAATAACTAAAATAGCTAATATTTAATAAAAAAATAACTAAAAAACAAAATATTTAATAGAGAAATAACTAAAATACAAAGAATTTAATAGAAAAATAACTAAAATAAACATTATTAAATAGAGAAATAAATAAAATACATTTTATTTAATAGAGAACAAACTAATATACACATTATTTATTAGAGAAATAACTAAAATACACAATATTTAATAAAAAATTAACTAAAATACACATTATTTAAAAAATAAATAACTAAATTACACAATACTTAATAGAAAAATAACTAAAATACACAGTATTTAATAAAGAATAAACTAAAATACACAATATTTATTAAAAAAATAACTAAAATACTCTTTATTTAATAGAGAAATAACTAAAATACACAGTATTTAATAGAGAGATAACCAAAATACACAATATTTGATAGAAAATTAACTAAAATACTCTTTATTTATTAGAGAAATATTTAAAATACACAGTATTTAATAGAGAAATAACTAAAATACACATCATTTAATAAAAAACTAACTAAAATACACAATATTTAATGGAATAATAACTAAAAGACACTTTATTTAGTAGAGAAATAACTAAAAAACACATTATTTAATAGAAAAATAACTGAAATAATCAATATTTAAGGGAAAATTAACTTGAATACACATAATTATATAAAGAAAAAACTAAAAAACACATTATTTAATAGAGAAAAAACTAAAATACACATTATTTAATAGAAAATTAACTAAAATACACTTTATTTAATAGAGAAATAACTAAAATACACATTATTTAAAAGAGAAATAACAAAATACCCAATATTAAATAAAAAAATAACTAAATTTCACCTTATTTAATAGAAAATTAACTAAAATACATTTTATTTAATAGAGAAATAACTAAAATACACATTGTTTAATAGAGAAATATCTAAAGTACACATTATTTAAAAGAGAAATAACTAAAATAAACATTATTTAATAGAATATTAACTAAAATACACTTTATTTAATAAAGAAATAACTAAAATACACATTATTTAAAAGGAAATAAGGAAGTTACACAATACTTAATAAAAAAATATTTAAAATACACAGTATTTAACAGAGAATTAACTAAAATACACATTATTTAATAGGGAGATAACTAAAATACACAATATTTGATAAAAAATTAACTAAAATACTCTTTATTTATTAGAGAAATATTTAAAATACACAGTATTTAATAGAGAAATAACTAAAATACACATCATTTAATAAAAAAATTACTAAAATACACAATATTTAATGGAATAATAACTAAAAGACACTTTATTTAATTGTGAAATAACTAAAATACACATTATTTAATAAAGAAAAAACTAAAATACACATTATTTAATAGAGAAATAACTAAAATACACTTTATTTAATTGAGAAAAAATTAAAATATACTTTATTTAATAGAGAAATGACTAAAATACACAATATTTAATAGAGAAATAACTAAAATACACTATTTTTATTAGAATCATAACTAAAATACACATTATTTACTAGAAAAATAACTAAAATTTACATTATTTAAAAAAAAATTAACTAAAATACACTTCATTTAATAAAAAAACTAACTAAAATACACATTATTTCTTAAAGAAAAAATTCAAATACACATTATTTATTAGAGAAATAACTAAAATACACATTATTTAATAGAGAAAAAACTAAAATACACATTATTTAATAGAAAATTAACTAAAATACACTTTATTTAAAAGAGAAATAACTAAAATACACTTTATTTAATAGAGAAATAACTAAATTTATCATTATTTAGGGAAAAATTAACTAAAATACACTTTATTTGATAAAAAAAAAACTAAATTATTTATTATTCAAAAAAAAAATAACTAAAATACACTATTTTTATTGGAATCATAACTTAAATACACATTATTTTATTGAGAAATAACTAAAATACATTATTTAATAAAAAAATAACTAAAATACACATTATTTAATAGAGAAATATGTAAAATACACATTATTTAGAAGAAAAATAACAAAAGACACAATATTAAATAGAAAAATAACATAAATACACTTTATTTAATAGAGAAATAACAAAAATATACATTACTTAATAAAGAAATAACTGAAATAATCAGTATTTAATAAAAATATAACTTAAATACAAATTTTTTAATAGAGAAATAACTAGAATACACAAAAATAAATAAAAAAATAACATAAATACACTTTATTTAAAAGAGAAATAAATAAAAAACACATTATTAAATATAGAAATAATTAAAATACACATTATTTAATAGAGAAATAAGTAAAATACACATTATTTAATAGAGAAATAACTAAAATACACATTATTTAATAGAAAAATAATTAAAATACACTTTATTTAATAAAGAAATACTTAAAATACACATTATTTAATAGAAACATAACTAAAATACCCCTTATTAAAAAAAGAAAAATAACTAAAATACACAATATTAAATAGGAAAATAACTAAAATCCTCTTTATTTAATAGAGAAATAAGTAAAATTCACATTATTTAATAGAAAATTAACTAAAATACGCATAATTTAATAAAGAACTAACTAAAATACAATTCAATTTATAGAGAAATAACTATAATACACATTATTGAATAGAGGAATAACTAAAATACTCAATGATTAATAGAAAAATAACTAAAATACACTTAATTTAATAGAGAAATAACTAAAATAAACATTATTTAATAGAGAAATAACAAAAATACACATTATTTAATAGAGAAATAACTAAAATACACTTTATTTAATTGAGAAATAACTAAAATATACTTTATTTAAAAGAGAAATGACTAAAATACACAATATTTAATAGAGAAATAAATAAAATACACACTATTTATTAAAGAAATACTTATTATTTAATAGAGATATAACTAAAATACACTATTTTTATTAGAATCATAACTAAACTACACATTATTTACTAGAAAAATAACTAAAATACACATTATTTTAAAAAAATTTAACTAATATACACTTCATTTAATAAAAAAATAACTAAAATACACATTATTTCTTAAAGAAAAAATTAAAATACACATTATTTATTAGAGAACTAACTAAAATACACATTATTTAATAGAGAAAAAACAAAAATACACATTATTTAATAGAAAATTAACTAAAATACACTTTATTTAATAGAGATATAACTAAAATACACTTTATTTAATAGAGAAATAACTAAATTTATCATTATTTAAGGAAAAATTAACTAAAATACACTTCATTTGATAAAAAAAAAACTAAATTATTTAAAATACACATTATTTAATAGAGAAATAACTAAAATACACTTTATTTAATAGAGAAATAATTAAAATACACTTTATTTAATAGAGACATAACTAAAATACACATTATTTAATCAAGAAATAACTAAAGTACTCATTATTTATTAGAGAAACAAGTAAAATACACATAATTTAATAGAGAAATAACTAAAATACACTATTTTTATTAGAATCATAACTAAAATACACATTATTTACTAGAAAAATAACTAAAATACACATTATTTTAAAAAAATTAACTAAAATACACTTTATTTAATAAAAAAATAACTAAAATACACATTCTTTCTTAAAGAAAAAATTAAAATACACATTATTTATTAGAGAACTAACTAAAATACACATTATTTAATAGAAAATTAACTTAAATACACTTTATTTAATAGAGATATAACTAAAATACACTTTATTTAATAGAGAAATAACTAAATTTATCATTATTTTAGGAAAAATTAACTAAAATACACTTCATTTGATAAAAAAAAAACTAAATTATTTATTATTCAAAAAAAAAAATAACTAAAATACACTATTTTTATTGGAATCATAACTTAAATACACATTATTTTATTAAGAAATAACTAAAATACATTATTTAATAAAGAAATAACTAAAATACACATTATTGAATAGAGAAATATGTAAAATACACATTATTTAGAAGAGAAATAACAAAATACACAATATTAAATAAAAAATAACTAAAATACACCTTATTTAATAGAAAATTAACTAAAATACACTTTATTTAATAGAGAAATAACTAAAATACACATTGTTTAATAGAGAAATAACTAAAGTACACATTATTTAAAAGAGAAATAACTAAAACACACATTATTTAATAGAATATTAACTAAAATACACTTCATTTAATAAAGGAATAACTAAAATACTCTTCATTTAATAAAAAAATAAATAAAATACACATTTTTTTAATTAAAAATTAACTAAAATACACCATATTAAATTAAAAATAATTATAATACACATTATTTAATGAAGAAATACTTAAAATACACAATATTTAATAAAAAAATAACTAAAATACACATTATTTAATAGAGAATAAACTAAAAAACACTATATTTAGTGGAAAAATAACTATAATACACATTATTCAATAAAAAAATACCTAAAATACACAATATTTTATAGAAAAGTTACTAAAATACACATTTGTTAATAAAGACATAACTACAAAACACATTATTTATTAGAGAAATAATTAAAATACACATTATTTAATAAAGAAATAACTAAAATACACATTATTTAATAGAGAAATAACAAAATACACAATATTAAATAGAAAAAAAATTAAAATACACATTATTTAATAAAAAATTAACAAAAATACACTATATTTAATAGAGAAATAACTAAAATAAACATTATTCAATAAAGAAATAACTAAAATACAATTTACTTAATAAAAAAATCACTAAAATATTTATCATTTAATAGAGATATAACAAAAATACACAATATTAAATAGAAAAATAACTAAAATACACTTCATTTAATAGAGAAATAACTAAAATACAGATTATTTATTAGAGAAATAACTAAAATACACAATATTAAATAGAAAAAAAACTAAAATACACTTTATTTAATAGAGAAATAACTAAAATACACTTTATTTAATATAGAAATAATTAAAATACACTTTATTTACTAGAGAAATAACTAAAATACACATTATTTATCAGAGAAATAACTAAAATACACTTTATTTAATAGAGAAATAATTAAAATACACTTTATTTAATAGAGATTTAACTAAAATACACATTATGTAATCAAGAAATAACCAAAGTACACATTATTTTTTAGAGAAACAAGTAAAATACACATAATTTAATAGAGAAATAACTAAAATACACATTATTTAATAAGAAAATTACTAAAATGCACATTATTTAATAAAAAATTAACTGGAATACACTTCAATTAATAGAGAAATAACTAAAATACTCATTATTTAATAAAGGAAAAACTAAAATACACATCATTTAATACAAAAATAACAAAAATACACAATATTTAATAAAAAAATAACTAAAATACACAATATTTATTAGAAAAATAACTAAAATACACATTAATTTATATAGAATTAACTAAAATACACAAAATTTAATAAAAAAATAACTAAAATACACATTATTTAATAGAGAAATAACTAAAATACACAATATTTAATAGAATAATAACTTAGTTACACATTATTTAATATAGAAATAACTAAAATACACAGAATTTATTAAAAAAATAAATAAAATTTAGTTAAAAGAGAAATAACTAAAATACAGATTATTTATTAGAGAAATTACAAAAATACACTTCATATAATAAAGGAATAACTAAAATACTCAATATTTAATAAAATAATAACTAAGAAACTTTTTATTTTAAACAGAAATAACAAAAATACACATTATTTAATAGAGATATAACTAAAATACAGTTTATTTAATAAAGAAATTAATAAAATACACAATATTTAATAGAAAAATAACTAAAAAACACTTTATTTAAAAGAGAAATAACTGAAATACACATTATTTAATGAAGAAATAACTAAAATAAGCTTTATTTAATAGAAAAATATTTAAAATACACATTATTGAATAGAGAAATAACTAAAATCCACTTTATTTAATAGAGAATAAAATAAAATACACAATATTTGATAGAAAAATAACTAAATTACACATTATTTAATATAGAAATAACTAAAATAGACAAAATTTATTTGAAAAATAACTAAAATACACTTCATTTAATAGAAAAATAACTAAAATACACATTATTCAATAGAGAAATAACTAAAGTACACATTATTTAATATAGAAATAACTAAAATACACAAAATTTAATAAAAAAATAACTAAAAAACTCTTTATTTAAAAGAGAAATAACTAAATTACACATTATTTAATAAAAAAATAACTAAAATACGCTTCATTTAATAGAAAAATAACTAAAATACACATTATATAATAGAGAAATAACTAAAATACACTTTATTTGATAGAGAAATAAATAAAATACACAATATTTTATTAAAAAATAACTAAAATACACATTATTTAATAGAGAAATAACTAAAATACACAAAATTTAATAGAAAAATTACTAAAATACACATTATTAAATATAGAAATAACTAAAATACACATAATTTAATAAAAAAATAACTAAAATTCACTTTATGTAAAAAAAATAACTAAAAAACACATTATTTAATAGAGAAATAACTAAAATACTTTTCATTTTATAAAGAAATAACTAAAATACACATTATTTAATATAGGAATAACTAAAATACACAATATTTAATAAAAAAATAACTAAAATACACTTCATTTAATAGAGAAATAACTAAAATACACAATATTTAATTGAGAATTAACTAAAATACACGTCATTTAATAGAGAAATAATTAAAATACACAATCTTTATTAAAAAAATAACTAAAATACTCATTAATAAATAGAGAAATAACGAAATACCACAATAGTTAATAGAATAATAAAAAAATACACGTAATTTAATAGAGAAATAACTAAAATACATAATACTTAAAAAAAGTTAACTAAAATACACATTATTTAATAGAGAATTCACTAAAATACACTTTATTTAATAAAAAAATATTTAAAATAATAAATTAACTAAAATACACTATATTTAAAACAGAAATAATTAAAATACACATTATTTAATAGAGAAATAACTAAAATACAATTTATTTAATAGAAAAATCACTAAAATATTTATTATTTAATAGAGATATAACTAAAATACACAATATTAAATAGAAAAATAACTAATATACACTTCATTTAATAGAGAAATATCTAAATTACAGATTATTTATTAAAGAAATAACTAAAAAACACAATATTAAATAGAAAAATAACTAAAATACACTTTATTTAATAGAAAAATAACTAAAATACACTTTATTTATTATAGAAATAATTAAAATACACTTTATTTAATAGAGAAATAACTAAAATACACATTATTTAATCACGAAATAACTAAAGTACACATTATTTATTAGAGAAATAACTAAAATCCACAATATTTAATAGAGAAAATACTAAAATACACAATATTTAATAAAGAAATAACTAAAATACACTGTATTCAATAGAGAAATAACAAAAATACACAAATTAAATGGAAAAATAAATAAAATACACTTTATTTAATAGAGAAATAACTAAAATACACATTATTTATTAGAGAAATAACTAAAATACACTTTATTTAACCGAGAAATTATTAAAATACACTTTATTTAATAAAGAAATATTTAAAATACACAGTATTTAATAGAGAATAAACTAAAATACACAATATTTAATAAAAAAATAACTAAAATACTCTTTATTTAATAGAGAAATAACTAAAATACGCATTATTTAAAAAAGTAATAACGAAGTTACACAATACTTAATAGAAAAATATTTAAAATACACAGTATTTAACAGAGAAATAACTAAAATACACAGTATTTATTAGAGAGATAACCAAAATACACAATATTTGATAGAAAATTAACTAAAATACTCTTTATTTATTAGAGAAATATTTAAAAAACACATTATTTAATAGAGAAATAACTAAAATACACATCATTTAATAAAAAAAAAACTAAAATACACAATGTTTAATGGAATAATAATTAAAAGACACTTTATGTAGTAGAGAAATAACTAAAAAACACATTATTTAATAGAAAAATAACTGAAATAATCAATATTTAAAGGAAAATTAACTCAAATCCACATAATTAAATAGAGAAAAAACTAAAAAACTTATTATTTAATAGAGAAATAACTAAAATAATTAATATTTAATGGAAAAAAAAACTAAAATACACTTCATTTAATTGAAAAATAACTAAAATACACATTATTTAATAGAGAAATAACTAAAATACACAATATTTAATAGAGAAATAACTAAAATACACATTAATTATTAAAGAAATACTTATTATTTAATAGAGAAATAACTAAAATATACTATTTTTATTTGAATCATAACTAAAATACACATTATTTTAAAGAAAAATTACTAAAATACACATTATTTTAAAAAAAATTAACTAAAATACACTTCATTTAATAAAGAAATAACTAAAATACACATTATTAAATAGAGAAATAAATAAAATATTTAAGGGAAAATTAACTTAAATACAATTTAATATTTATTTAATAGAGAAATAACTAAAATACACATTATTTAATAGAAAAATAACTAAAATACACATGATTTAATAGAGAAATAACTAAAATACACTTTATTTAATAGAGAAATAATTAAAATACACTTTATTAATTAGAGAATGAACTAAAATACACATTATTTAATAGAGAAATAACTATAATACACATTATTTATTAAAGAAATAACTAAAATACACAATATTAAATAGAAAAATAACTAAAATACTTATTATTCAATAGAGAAATAACTAAAATACACAATTTTTATTAAAATAATAACTAAAATACACATTATTTAATAGAGAAATATTTAAAATACACAATATTAAATAGAAAAATAACTAAAATACACATTATTTAATAAAGAATTAACTAAAATACTCATTATTTGATAAAGAAATAACTAAATTTTACATTTTTTAATAGAAAAATAACTAAAATACACATTATTTAATAAAGAAATTACTAAAATACACATTAATTAATAGAGAAATAACTAAAATAGCTAATATTTAACAAAAAAATAACTAAAAAACACAATATTTAATAGAGAAATAACTAAAATACAAAGAATTTAATAGAAAAATAACTATAATACACTTTATTTGATAGAGAAATAACTAATATACACATTAATTAATAGAGAAATAACTAAAATACACAATATTTAATAAAAAATTAACTAAAATACACATTATTTAAAAAAGAAATAACTAAATTACACAATACTTAATAGAAAAATAACTAAAATACACATTATTTATTAGAGAAATAACTAAAATACACTTTATTTAACCGAGAAATTATTAAAATACACTTTATTTAATAAAGAAATATTTAAAATACACAGTATTTAATAGAGAATAAACTAAAATACACAATATTTAATAAAAAAATAACTAAAATACTCTTTATTTAATAGAGAAATAACTAAAATACACATTATTTAAAAAAGAAATACCGAAGTTATACAATACTTAATAGAAAAATATGTAAAATACACAGTATTTAACAGAGAAATAACTAAAATGCACAGTATTTAATAGAGAGATAACCAAAATACACAATATTTGATAGTAAATTAACTAAAATACTCTTTATTTGTTAGAGAAATATTTAAAATACACAGTATTTAATAGAGAAATAACTGAAATACACATCATTTAATAAAAAAAAAACTAAAATACACAATATTTAATGGAATAATAACTAAAAGACACTTTATTTAGGAGAGAAATAACTAAAAAACACATTATTTAATAGAAAAATATCTAAAATAATCAATATTTAAGGGAAAATTAACTTAAATACACATAATTAAATAGAGAAAAAACTAAAAAACACATTATTTAATAGAGAAATAACTAAAATACACTTTATTTAATAGAGAAATAATTAAAATACACTTTATTAATTAGAGAATGAACTAAAATACACATTATGTAATAGAGAAATAACTATAATACACATTATTTATTAAAGAAATAACTAAAATACACAATATTAAATAGAAAAATAACTAAAATACTTATTATTCAATAGAGAAATAACTAAAATACACAATTTTTATTAAAATCATAACTAAAATACACATTGTTTAATAGAGAATTAACTAAAGTACACATTATTTAATAGAAAATTAACTAAATTACAATTTATTTAATAAAGAATAAACTAAAATACACATTATTTAATAAAGAAATAACTAATATAAACAATATTTAATAGAAAAATAACTAACATACACATTATTTAATAGAGAAAAAACAAAATACACTTTATTTAATAGAGAAATAACTAAAATACACTTTATTTAATAGAGAAATAATTAAAATACACTTTATCTAATAAAGAAATAAATAAAATACACATTATTTAATAGAGAAATATCTAAAATACACATGATTTAAAAGAGAAATAACTAAAATACACACCAATTAATAGAGAAATAACTAAAATACACAATATTTAATAAAAAAATAACTAAAATACTTATTATTCAATAGAGATATAACTAAAATACACTATTTTTATAAGAATCATAACTAAAATACACATTATTTAATAGAGAAATAACTAAAATACACATTATTTAATAGAGAAATAACTGAAATACACAATATTTAATAAAAAAATAACTAAAATACACTTTATTTAATAAAGATATATATTTAAAATACACTATATTTAATAGAAATATAACTAAAATACCCATTATTAAATAGAGAAATATCTAAAATACACTTTATTTAATAGAGAAATAACTAAATTTATTAATATTTAAGGGAAAGTTAACTAAAATACACTTCATTTTATTGAGAAAAAACTAAAATATTTATTATTTAATAGAGAAATAACAAAAATACCCATTATTAAATAGAGAAATATCTAAAATACACTTTATTTGATAGAGAAATAACTAAATTTATCAATATTTAAGGGAAAGTTAACTAAAATACAATTTAATATTTATTTAATAGAAAAATAACAAAATTACACATTATTTAATAGAGAAATAACTAAAATACACATTATTTAATAAAGAAATAACTAAAATACACTTTGTTTAATAGAGAAATAACTCAATTTATCAATATTTAAAGGAAATTTAACTAAAATACAATTTAATATTTATTTAATAGAGAAATAACTAAAATACACATTATTTAATAGAGAAATAACTAAAATACACTTTATTTAATAGAGAAATAATTAAAATACACTTTATTAATTAGAGAATGAACTAAAATACAAATTATTTAATAGAGAAATAACTATAATACACATTATTTATTAGAGAAATAACTAAAATACACAATATTAAATAGAAAAATAACTAAAATACTTATTATTCAATAGAGAAATAACTAAAATACACAATTTTTATTAAAATAATAACTAAAATACACATTATTTAATAGAGAAATATCTAAAATACACAATATTAAATAGAAAAATGACTAAAATACACATTATTTAATAGAGAATTAACTAAAATACACATTATTTGATAAAGAAATAACTAAATTTTACATTATTTATTAGAAAAATAACTAAAATACACATTATTTAATAAAGAAATTACTAAAATACACATTAGTTAATAGAGAAATAACTAAAATAGCTACTATTCAACAAAAAAATAACTAAAAAACACAATATTTAATAGAGAAATAACTAAAATACAAAGAAATTAATAGAAAAATAACTAAAATACACTTTATTTAATAGAGAAATAACTAATATACACATTATTTAATAAAGAAATAACTAAAATACACAATATTTAATAAAAAAATAACTAAAATACACATTATTTAAAAAAGAAAAAAACTAATATACACAATACTTAATAGAAAAATAACTAAAATACACTGTATTTAATAGAGAATAAACTAAAATACACAATATTTAATAAAAAAATAACTAAAATACACTTTATTTAATAGAGAAATAACTAAAATACACATTATTTAAAAAAGAAATACCGAAGTTATACAATACTTAATAGAAAAATATTTAAAATACACAGTATTTAACAGAGAAATAACTAAAATACACAGTATTTAATAGAGAGATAACCAAAATACACAATATTTGATAGTAAATTAACTAAAATACTCTTTATTTATTAGAAAAATATTTAAAATACACAGTATTTAATAGAGAAATAACTAAAATACACATCATTTAATAAAAAAAAAACTAAAATACACAATATTTAATGGAATAATAACTAAAAGACACTTTATTTAGTAGAGAAATAACTGAAAAACACATTATTTAATAGAGAAATAACTAAAATACACAAAATTTAATAAAAAAATAACTAAAATCTTTTTATTTAAAAGAGAAATAACTAAATTACACATTATTTAATGAAGATATAACTAAAATACGCTTCATTACATAGAGCTATAACTAAAATACACATTATTTAATAGAGAAATAACTAAAATACACTTTATTTAATAGAGAAATAAATTAAAAACACAATATTTAATAAAAAAATAACTAAAATACACATTATTTAATAGAGAAATAACTAAAATACACAAAATTTAATAGAAAAATTACTAAAATACACATTATTTAGTATAGAAATAAGTAAAATACACAAAATTTATAAAAAAATAACTAAAATTCACTTTATGTAATAAAAAAATAACTTAAAAACACATTATTTAATAGAGAAATAACTAAAATACACTTCATTTTATAAAGAAAAAACTAAAATACACATTATTTAATATAGGAATAACTAAAATACACAACATTTAATAGAAAATATCTAAAATACACTTCATTTAATAGAGAAATAACTAAAATACACATTATTTAATAGAGAAATAACTAAAATACACGTCATTTAATAAAAAAATAACTAAAATACACATTATTTAATAGAGAAATAACTAAATTACACAATATTTATTAAAAAAATAACTAAAATACTCATTAATAAATAGAGAAATAACGAAATACCACAATAGTTAATAGAATAATAAAAAAATACACGTTATTTAATAGAGATAAAACTAAAATACATAATACTTAAAAAAAATTAACTAAAATACACATTATTTAATAGAGATTTAACTTAAATACACATTATTTATTAGAGAAATAAGTAAAATACACAGTATTTGTTAGAGAAATAACTAAAATAAACAATATTAAATGAAAAAATAACTAAAATACTTGTTATTTAATAAAAAAAGAACTTAAATACACTTTTTTTATTACAATCATAACTAAAATACACATTATCTAATAGAGAAATAACTAAATAACACATTATTTAATAGAAAATTAACTAAAATACAATTTATTTAATAAAGAAATAACTAAAATACACATTATTTAATAAAGAAATAACTAAAATACACATTATTTAATAGAGTAAAAACAAAATACACAATATTAAATAGAAAAATAACTAAAGTACACATTATTTAATAGAAAATTAACTAAAATACACTTTATTTAATAGAGAAATAACTAAAATACATTAATTAATAAAAAAATAACTAAAATACATTTCATTTAATAGAGAGATAACTATAAACACATTATTTTTTAGATAAATAACTAAAATAATCAATATTTATTTGAAAAATACATTATTTGAAAAAGAAATAACTAAATTTCACATTATTTAATAGAAAAATAACTAAAATACACATTATTTAATTAAGAAATAACTAAAATACACATTAGTTAATAGAGAAATAACTAAAATAGCTAATATTTAATAAAAAAATAACTAAAAAACAAAATATTTAATAGAGAAATAACTAAAATACAAAGAATTTAATAGAAAAATAACTAAAATAAACATTATTAAATAGAGAAATAAATAAAATACATTTTATTTAATAGAGAACAAACTAATATACACATTATTTATTAGAGAAATAACTAAAATACACAATATTTAATAAAAAATTAACTAAAATACACATTATTTAAAAAATAAATAACTAAATTACACAATACTTAATAGAAAAATAACTAAAATACACAGTATTTAATAAAGAATAAACTAAAATACACAATATTTATTAAAAAAATAACTAAAATACTCTTTATTTAATAGAGAAATAACTAAAATACACAGTATTTAATAGAGAGATAACCAAAATACACAATATTTGATAGAAAATTAACTAAAATACTCTTTATTTATTAGAGAAATATTTAAAATACACAGTATTTAATAGAGAAATAACTAAAATACACATCATTTAATAAAAAACTAACTAAAATACACAATATTTAATGGAATAATAACTAAAAGACACTTTATTTAGTAGAGAAATAACTAAAAAACACATTATTTAATAGAAAAATAACTGAAATAATCAATATTTAAGGGAAAATTAACTTGAATACACATAATTATATAAAGAAAAAACTAAAAAACACATTATTTAATAGAGAAAAAACTAAAATACACATTATTTAATAGAAAATTAACTAAAATACACTTTATTTAATAGAGAAATAACTAAAATACACATTATTTAAAAGAGAAATAACAAAATACCCAATATTAAATAAAAAAATAACTAAATTTCACCTTATTTAATAGAAAATTAACTAAAATACATTTTATTTAATAGAGAAATAACTAAAATACACATTGTTTAATAGAGAAATATCTAAAGTACACATTATTTAAAAGAGAAATAACTAAAATAAACATTATTTAATAGAATATTAACTAAAATACACTTTATTTAATAAAGAAATAACTAAAATACAAATTATTTAAAAAGAAATAAGGAAGTTACACAATACTTAATAAAAAAATATTTAAAATACACAGTATTTAACAGAGAATTAACTAAAATACACATTATTTAATAGGGAGATAACTAAAATACACAATATTTGATAAAAAATTAACTAAAATACTCTTTATTTATTAGAGAAATATTTAAAATACACAGTATTTAATAGAGAAATAACTAAAATACACATCATTTAATAAAAAAATTACTAAAATACACAATATTTAATGGAATAATAACTAAAAGACACTTTATTTAATTGTGAAATAACTAAAATACACATTATTTAATAAAGAAAAAACTAAAATACACATTATTTAATAGAGAAATAACTAAAATACACTTTATTTAATTGAGAAAAAATTAAAATATACTTTATTTAATAGAGAAATGACTAAAATACACAATATTTAATAGAGAAATAACTAAAATACACTATTTTTATTAGAATCATAACTAAAATACACATTATTTACTAGAAAAATAACTAAAATTTACATTATTTAAAAAAAAATTAACTAAAATACACTTCATTTAATAAAAAAACTAACTAAAATACACATTATTTCTTAAAGAAAAAATTCAAATACACATTATTTATTAGAGAAATAACTAAAATACACATTATTTAATAGAGAAAAAACTAAAATACACATTATTTAATAGAAAATTAACTAAAATACATTTTATTTAAAAGAGAAATAACTAAAATACACTTTATTTAATAGAGAAATAACTAAATTTATCATTTATTTAGGGAAAAATTAACTAAAATACACTTTATTTGATAAAAAAAAAACTAAATTATTTATTATTCAAAAAAAAAATAACTAAAATACACTATTTTTATTGGAATCATAACTTAAATACACATTATTTTATTGAGAAATAACTAAAATACATTATTTAATAAAAAAATAACTAAAATACACATTATTTAATAGAGAAATATGTAAAATACACATTATTTAGAAGAAAAATAACAAAAGACACAATATTAAATAGAAAAATAACATAAATACACTTTATTTAATAGAGAAATAACAAAAATATACATTACTTAATAAAGAAATAACTGAAATAATCAGTATTTAATAAAAATATAACTTAAATACAAATTTTTTAATAGAGAAATAACTAGAATACACAAAAATAAATAAAAAAATAACATAAATACACTTTATTTAAAAGAGAAATAAATAAAAAACACATTATTAAATATAGAAATAATTAAAATACACATTATTTAATAGAGAAATAAGTAAAATACACATTATTTAATAGAGAAATAACTAAAATACACATTATTTAATAGAAAAATAATTAAAATACACTTTATTTAATAAAGAAATACTTAAAATACACATTATTTAATAGAAACATAACTAAAATACCCCTTATTAAAAAAAGAAAAATAACTAAAATACACAATATTAAATAGGAAAATAACTAAAATCCTCTTTATTTAATAGAGAAATAAGTAAAATTCACATTATTTAATAGAAAATTAACTAAAATACGCATAATTTAATAAAGAACTAACTAAAATACAATTCAATTTATAGAGAAATAACTATAATACACATTATTGAATAGAGGAATAACTAAAATACTCAATGATTAATAGAAAAATAACTAAAATACACTTAATTTAATAGAGAAATAACTAAAATAAACATTATTTAATAGAGAAATAACAAAAATACACATTATTTAATAGAGAAATAACTAAAATACACTTTATTTAATTGAGAAATAACTAAAATATACTTTATTTAAAAGAGAAATGACTAAAATACACAATATTTAATAGAGAAATAAATAAAATACACACTATTTATTAAAGAAATACTTATTATTTAATAGAGATATAACTAAAATACACTATTTTTATTAGAATCATAACTAAACTACACATAATTTACTAGAAAAATAACTAAAATACACATTATTTTAAAAAAATTTAACTAATATACACTTCATTTAATAAAAAAATAACTAAAATACACATTATTTCTTAAAGAAAAAATTAAAATACACATTATTTATTAGAGAACTAACTAAAATACACATTATTTAATAGAGAAAAAACAAAAATACACATTATTTAATAGAAAATTAACTAAAATACACTTTATTTAATAGAGATATAACTAAAATACACTTTATTTAATAGAGAAATAACTAAATTTATCATTATTTAAGGAAAAATTAACTAAAATACACTTCATTTGATAAAAAAAAAACTAAATTATTTAAAATACACATTATTTAATAGAGAAATAACTAAAATACACTTTATTTAATAGAGAAATAATTAAAATACACTTTATTTAATAGAGACATAACTAAAATACACATTATTTAATCAAGAAATAACTAAAGTACTCATTATTTATTAGAGAAACAAGTAAAATACACATAATTTAATAGAGAAATAACTAAAATACACATTATTTAATAAGAAAATTACTAAAATGCACATTATTTAATAGAAAATTAACTGGAATACACTTCATTTAATAGAGAAATAACTAAAATACTCATTATTTAATAAAGGAAGAACTAAAATAGACATCATTTAATAGAAAAATAACAAAAATACACAATATTTAATAAAAAAATAACTAAAATACACTTTATTTAATAGAGAAATAACTAAAAAACACTGTATTTAGTAGAGAAATAACAAAAATACACAATATTAAATGAAAAAATAACTAAAATACACTTTATTTAATAGAGAAATAACTAAAATACACATTATTTAATAGAGAAATAACTAAAATACACTTTATTTAATAAAGAAATAATTAAAATACACTTTATTTCATAAAGAATTAACTAAAATACACATTGATTAATAGAGAAATATCTAAAATACACATTATTTAAAAGAGAAATAACTAAAATACACACCAATTAATAGAGAAATAACTAAAAAACACAATATTTAATAAAAAAATAACTAAAATACTTATTATTCAATAGAGATATAACTAAAATACACTATTTTTATAAGAATCATAACTAAAATACACATTATTTAATAGAGAAATAACTAAAATACACATTATTTAATAGAAAAATTACAAAAATAATCATTATTTAAGGGAAAATTAACTAAAATACACTTTATTTAATAGAGAAATAACTAAAATACACATTATTTAATTTAGAAATAACTAAAATACACAAAATTTAATAAAAAAATAACTAAAAAACTCTTTATTTAAAAGAAAAATAACTAAATTACACATTATTTAATAAAGAAATAATTTATTTAATAGAAAAATAACTAAAATACACATTATATAATAGAGAAATAACTAAAATACACTTTATTTTATAGAGAAATAAATAAAATACACAAAGTTTTATTAAAAAATAACTAAAATACACATTATTTAATAGAGAAATAACTAAAACACACAAAATTTAATAGAAAAATTACTAAAATACACTCCATTTAATAGAGAAATAACTTAAATACAAATTTTTTAATAGAGAAATAACTAAACTACACAAAATTTGATGAAAAAATTTATTTAATAGAGAAATAACTAAAATACACATTATTCATTAGAGAAATAAATAAAATACACATTATTTAATAGAGAAATAACTAAAATACACAATAATAAATAAAAAAAAACATAAATACACTTTATTTAATAGAGAAATAACTAAAAAAACACATTATTAAATATAGAAATAATTAAAATACACATTATTTAATAGAGAAATAAGTAAAATACACATTATTTAATAGAGAAATAAGTAAAATACACATTATTTAATAGAGAAATAACTAAAATAAACATTATTTAATAGAGAAATAACTAAAATACACATTATTTAATAGAGAAATAACTAAAATACACTTTATTTAATTGAGAAATAATTAAAATATACTTTATTTAATAGAGAAATGACTAAAATACGCAATATTTAATAGAGAAATAAATAAAATACACATTATTTATTAAAGAAATACTTATTATTTAATAGAGAAATAACTAAAATACACTATTTTTATTAGAATCATAACTAAAATACACATTATTTACTAGAAAAATAACTAAAATACACATTATTTTAAAAAAATTAACTAAAATACACTTTATTTAATAAAAAAATAACTAAAATACACATTCTTTCTTAAAGAAAAAATTAAAATACACATTATTTATTAGAGAACTAACTAAAATACACATTATTTAATAAAAAATTAACTTAAATACACTTTATTTAATAGAGATATAACTAAAATACACTTTATTTAATAGAGAAATAACTAAATTTATCATTATTTTAGGAAAAATTAACTAAAATACACTTCATTTGATAAAAAAAAAACTAAATTATTTATTATTCAAAAAAAAAATAACTAAAATACACTATTTTTATTGGAATCATAACTTAAATACACATTATTTTATTAAGAAATAACTAAAATACATTATTTAATAAAGAAATAACTAAAATACACATTATTGAATAGAGAAATATGTAAAATACACATTATTTAGAAGAGAAATAACAAAATACACAATATTAAATAAAAAATAACTAAAATACACCTTATTTAATAGAAAATTAACTAAAATACACTTTATTTAATAGAGAAATAACTAAAATACACATTGTTTAATAGAGAAATAACTAAAGTACACATTATTTAAAAGAGAAATAACTAAAACACACATTATTTAATAGAATATTAACTAAAATACACTTCATTTAATAAAGGAATAACTAAAATACTCTTCATTTAATAAAAAAATAAATAAAATACACATTTTTTTAATTAAAAATTAACTAAAATACACCATATTAAATTAAAAATAATTATAATACACATTATTTAATGAAGAAATACTTAAAATACACAATATTTAATAAAAAAATAACTAAAATACACATTATTTAATAGAGAATAAACTAAAAAACACTATATTTAGTGGAAAAATAACTATAATACACATTATTCAATAAAAAAATACCTAAAATACACAATATTTTATAGAAAAGTTACTAAAATACACATTTGTTAATAAAGACATAACTACAAAACACATTATTTATTAGAGAAATAATTAAAATACACATTATTTAATAAAGAAATAACTAAAATACACATTATTTAATAGAGAAATAACAAAATACACAATATTAAATAGAAAAAAAATTAAAATACACATTATTTAATAAAAAATTAACAAAAATACACTATATTTAATAGAGAAATAACTAAAATAAACATTATTCAATAAAGAAATAACTAAAATACAATTTACTTAATAAAAAAATCACTAAAATATTTATCATTTAATAGAGATATAACAAAAATACACAATATTAAATAGAAAAATAACTAAAATACACTTCATTTAATAGAGAAATAACTAAAATACAGATTATTTATTAGAGAAATAACTAAAATACACAATATTAAATAGAAAAAAAACTAAAATACACTTTATTTAATAGAGAAATAACTAAAATACACTTTATTTAATATAGAAATAATTAAAATACACTTTATTTACTAGAGAAATAACTAAAATACACATTATTTATCAGAGAAATAACTAAAATACACTTTATTTAATAGAGAAATAATTAAAATACACTTTATTTAATAGAGATTTAACTAAAATACACATTATGTAATCAAGAAATAACCAAAGTACACATTATTTTTTAGAGAAACAAGTAAAATACACATAATTTAATAGAGAAATAACTAAAATACACATTATTTAATAAGAAAATTACTAAAATGCACATTATTTAATAAAAAATTAACTGGAATACACTTCAATTAATAGAGAAATAACTAAAATACTCATTATTTAATAAAGGAAAAACTAAAATACACATCATTTAATACAAAAATAACAAAAATACACAATATTTAATAAAAAAATAACTAAAATACACAATATTTATTAGAAAAATAACTAAAATACACATTAATTTATATAGAATTAACTAAAATACACAAAATTTAATAAAAAAATAACTAAAATACACATTATTTAATAGAGAAATAACTAAAATACACAATATTTAATAGAATAATAACTTAGTTACACATTATTTAATATAGAAATAACTAAAATACACAGAATTTATTAAAAAAATAAATAAAATTTAGTTAAAAGAGAAATAACTAAAATACAGATTATTTATTAGAGAAATTACAAAAATACACTTCATATAATAAAGGAATAACTAAAATACTCAATATTTAATAAAATAATAACTAAGAAACTTTTTATTTTAAACAGAAATAACAAAAATACACATTATTTAATAGAGATATAACTAAAATACAGTTTATTTAATAAAGAAATTAATAAAATACACAATATTTAATAGAAAAATAACTAAAAAACACTTTATTTAAAAGAGAAATAACTGAAATACACATTATTTAATGAAGAAATAACTAAAATAAGCTTTATTTAATAGAAAAATATTTAAAATACACATTATTGAATAGAGAAATAACTAAAATCCACTTTATTTAATAGAGAATAAAATAAAATACACAATATTTGATAGAAAAATAACTAAATTACACATTATTTAATATAGAAATAACTAAAATAGACAAAATTTATTTGAAAAATAACTAAAATACACTTCATTTAATAGAAAAATAACTAAAATACACATTATTCAATAGAGAAATAACTAAAGTACACATTATTTAATATAGAAATAACTAAAATACACAAAATTTAATAAAAAAATAACTAAAAAACTCTTTATTTAAAAGAGAAATAACTAAATTACACATTATTTAATAAAAAAATAACTAAAATACGCTTCATTTAATAGAAAAATAACTAAAATACACATTATATAATAGAGAAATAACTAAAATACACTTTATTTGATAGAGAAATAAATAAAATACACAATATTTTATTAAAAAATAACTAAAATACACATTATTTAATAGAGAAATAACTAAAATACACAAAATTTAATAGAAAAATTACTAAAATACACATTATTAAATATAGAAATAACTAAAATACACATAATTTAATAAAAAAATAACTAAAATTCACTTTATGTAAAAAAAATAACTAAAAAACACATTATTTAATAGAGAAATAACTAAAATACTTTTCATTTTATAAAGAAATAACTAAAATACACATTATTTAATATAGGAATAACTAAAATACACAATATTTAATAAAAAAATAACTAAAATACACTTCATTTAATAGAGAAATAACTAAAATACACAATATTTAATTGAGAATTAACTAAAATACACGTCATTTAATAGAGAAATAATTAAAATACACAATCTTTATTAAAAAAATAACTAAAATACTCATTAATAAATAGAGAAATAACGAAATACCACAATAGTTAATAGAATAATAAAAAAATACACGTAATTTAATAGAGAAATAACTAAAATACATAATACTTAAAAAAAGTTAACTAAAATACACATTATTTAATAGAGAATTCACTAAAATACACTTTATTTAATAAAAAAATATTTAAAATAATAAATTAACTAAAATACACTATATTTAAAACAGAAATAACTAAAATACACATTATTTAATAGAGAAATAACTAAAATACAATTTATTTAATAGAAAAATCACTAAAATATTTATTATTTAATAGAGATATAACTAAAATACACAATATTAAATAGAAAAATAACTAATATACACTTCATTTAATAGAGAAATATCTAAATTACAGATTATTTATTAAAGAAATAACTAAAAAACACAATATTAAATAGAAAAATAACTAAAATACACTTTATTTAATAGAAAAATAACTAAAATACACTTTATTTATTATAGAAATAATTAAAATACACTTTATTTAATAGAGAAATAACTAAAATACACATTATTTAATCACGAAATAACTAAAGTACACATTATTTATTAGAGAAATAACTAAAATCCACAATATTTAATAGAGAAAATACTAAAATACACAATATTTAATAAAGAAATAACTAAAATACACTGTATTTAATAGAGAAATAACAAAAATACACAAATTAAATGGAAAAATAAATAAAATACACTTTATTTAATAGAGAAATAACTAAAATACACATTATTTATTAGAGAAATAACTAAAATACACTTTATTTAACCGAGAAATTATTAAAATACACTTTATTTAATAAAGAAATATTTAAAATACACAGTATTTAATAGAGAATAAACTAAAATACACAATATTTAATAAAAAAATAACTAAAATACTCTTTATTTAATAGAGAAATAACTAAAATACGCATTATTTAAAAAAGTAATAACGAAGTTACACAATACTTAATAGAAAAATATTTAAAATACACAGTATTTAACAGAGAAATAACTAAAATACACAGTATTTATTAGAGAGATAACCAAAATACACAATATTTGATAGAAAATTAACTAAAATACTCTTTATTTATTAGAGAAATATTTAAAAAACACATTATTTAATAGAGAAATAACTAAAATACACATCATTTAATAAAAAAAAAACTAAAATACACAATGTTTAATGGAATAATAATTAAAAGACACTTTATGTAGTAGAGAAATAACTAAAAAACACATTATTTAATAGAAAAATAACTGAAATAATCAATATTTAAAGGAAAATTAACTCAAATCCACATAATTAAATAGAGAAAAAACTAAAAAACTTATTATTTAATAGAGAAATAACTAAAATAATTAATATTTAATGGAAAAAAAAACTAAAATACACTTCATTTAATTGAAAAATAACTAAAATACACATTATTTAATAGAGAAATAACTAAAATACACAATATTTAATAGAGAAATAACTAAAATACACATTAATTATTAAAGAAATACTTATTATTTAATAGAGAAATAACTAAAATATACTATTTTTATTTGAATCATAACTAAAATACACATTATTTTAAAGAAAAATTACTAAAATACACATTATTTAAAAAAAAATTAACTAAAATACACTTCATTTAATAAAGAAATAACTAAAATACACATTATTAAATAGAGAAATAAATAAAATATTTAAGGGAAAATTAACTTAAATACAATTTAATATTTATTTAATAGAGAAATAACTAAAATACACATTATTTAATAGAAAAATAACTAAAATACACATGATTTAATAGAGAAATAACTAAAATACACTTTATTTAATAGAGAAATAATTAAAATACACTTTATTAATTAGAGAATGAACTAAAATACACATTATTTAATAGAGAAATAACTATAATACACATTATTTATTAAAGAAATAACTAAAATACACAATATTAAATAGAAAAATAACTAAAATACTTATTATTCAATAGAGAAATAACTAAAATACACAATTTTTATTAAAATAATAACTAAAATACACATTATTTAATAGAGAAATATTTAAAATACACAATATTAAATAGAAAAATAACTAAAATACACATTATTTAATAAAGAATTAACTAAAATACTCATTATTTGATAAAGAAATAACTAAATTTTACATTTTTTAATAGAAAAATAACTAAAATACACATTATTTAATAAAGAAATTACTAAAATACACATTAATTAATAGAGAAATAACTAAAATGGCTAATATTTAACAAAAAAATAACTAAAAAACACAATATTTAATAGAGAAATAACTAAAATACAAAGAATTTAATAGAAAAATAACTAAAATACACTTTATTTGATAGAGAAATAACTAATATACACATTAATTAATAGAGAAATAACTAAAATACACAATATTTAATAAAAAATTAACTAAAATACACATTATTTAAAAAAGAAATAACTAAATTACACAATACTTAATAGAAAAATAACTAAAATACACATTATTTATTAGAGAAATAACTAAAATACACTTTATTTAACCGAGAAATTATTAAAATACACTTTATTTAATAAAGAAATATTTAAAATACACAGTATTTAATAGAGAATAAACTAAAATACACAATATTTAATAAAAAAATAACTAAAATACTCTTTATTTAATAGAGAAATAACTAAAATACACATTATTTAAAAAAGAAATACCGAAGTTATACAATACTTAATAGAAAAATATGTAAAATACACAGTATTTAACAGAGAAATAACTAAAATGCACAGTATTTAATAGAGAGATAACCAAAATACACAATATTTGATAGTAAATTAACTAAAATACTCTTTATTTGTTAGAGAAATATTTAAAATACACAGTATTTAATAGAGAAATAACTGAAATACACATCATTTAATAAAAAAAAAACTAAAATACACAATATTTAATGGAATAATAACTAAAATACACTTTATTTAGGAGAGAAATAACTAAAAAACACATTATTTAATAGAAAAATATCTAAAATAATCAATATTTAAGGGAAAATTAACTTAAATACACATAATTAAATAGAGAAAAAACTAAAAAACACATTATTTAATAGAGAAATAACTAAAATACACTTTATTTAATAGAGAAATAATTAAAATACACTTTATTAATTAGAGAATGAACTAAAATACACATTATGTAATAGAGAAATAACTATAATACACATTATTTATTAAAGAAATAACTAAAATACACAATATTAAATAGAAAAATAACTAAAATACTTATTATTCAATAGAGAAATAACTAAAATACACAATTTTTATTAAAATCATAACTAAAATACACATTGTTTAATAGAGAATTAACTAAAGTACACATTATTTAATAGAAAATTAACTAAATTACAATTTATTTAATAAAGAATAAACTAAAATACACATTATTTAATAAAGAAATAACTAATATAAACAATATTTAATAGAAAAATAACTAACATACACATTATTTAATAGAGAAAAAACAAAATACACTTTATTTAATAGAGAAATAACTAAAATACACTTTATTTAATAGAGAAATAATTAAAATACACTTTATCTAATAAAGAAATAAATAAAATACACATTATTTAATAGAGAAATATCTAAAATACACATGATTTAAAAGAGAAATAACTAAAATACACACCAATTAATAGAGAAATAACTAAAATACACAATATTTAATAAAAAAATAACTAAAATACTTATTATTCAATAGAGATATAACTAAAATACACTATTTTTATAAGAATCATAACTAAAATACACATTATTTAATAGAGAAATAACTAAAATACACATTATTTAATAGAGAAATAACTGAAATACACAATATTTAATAAAAAAATAACTAAAATACACTTTATTTAATAAAGATATATATTTAAAATACACTATATTTAATAGAAATATAACTAAAATACCCATTATTAAATAGAGAAATATCTAAAATACACTTTATTTAATAGAGAAATAACTAAATTTATTAATATTTAAGGGAAAGTTAACTAAAATACACTTCATTTTATTGAGAAAAAACTAAAATATTTATTATTTAATAGAGAAATAACAAAAATACCCATTATTAAATAGAGAAATATCTAAAATACACTTTATTTGATAGAGAAATAACTAAATTTATCAATATTTAAGGGAAAGTTAACTAAAATACAATTTAATATTTATTTAATAGAAAAATAACAAAATTACACATTATTTAATAGAGAAATAACTAAAATACACATTATTTAATAAAGAAATAACTAAAATACACTTTGTTTAATAGAGAAATAACTCAATTTATCAATATTTAAAGGAAATTTAACTAAAATACAATTTAATATTTATTTAATAGAGAAATAACTAAAATACACATTATTTAATAGAGAAATAACTAAAATACACTTTATTTAATAGAGAAATAATTAAAATACACTTTATTAATTAGAGAATGAACTAAAATACAAATTATTTAATAGAGAAATAACTATAATACACATTATTTATTAGAGAAATAACTAAAATACACAATATTAAATAGAAAAATAACTAAAATACTTATTATTCAATAGAGAAATAACTAAAATACACAATTTTTATTAAAATAATAACTAAAATACACATTATTTAATAGAGAAATATCTAAAATACACAATATTAAATAGAAAAATGACTAAAATACACATTATTTAATAGAGAATTAACTAAAATACACATTATTTGATAAAGAAATAACTAAATTTTACATTATTTATTAGAAAAATAACTAAAATACACATTATTTAATAAAGAAATTACTAAAATACACATTAGTTAATAGAGAAATAACTAAAATAGCTACTATTCAACAAAAAAATAACTAAAAAACACAATATTTAATAGAGAAATAACTAAAATACAAAGAAATTAATAGAAAAATAACTAAAATACACTTTATTTAATAGAGAAATAACTAATATACACATTATTTAATAAAGAAATAACTAAAATACACAATATTTAATAAAAAAATAACTAAAATACACATTATTTAAAAAAGAAAAAAACTAATATACACAATACTTAATAGAAAAATAACTAAAATACACTGTATTTAATAGAGAATAAACTAAAATACACAATATTTAATAAAAAAATAACTAAAATACACTTTATTTAATAGAGAAATAACTAAAATACACATTATTTAAAAAAGAAATACCGAAGTTATACAATACTTAATAGAAAAATATTTAAAATACACAGTATTTAACAGAGAAATAACTAAAACACACAGTATTTAATAGAGAGATAACCAAAATACACAATATTTGATAGTAAATTAACTAAAATACTCTTTATTTATTAGAAAAATATTTAAAATACACAGTATTTAATAGAGAAATAACTAAAATACACATCATTTAATAAAAAAAAAACTAAAATACACAATATTTAATGGAATAATAACTAAAAGACACTTTATTTAGTAGAGAAATAACTGAAAAACACATTATTTAATAGAGAAATAACTAAAATACACAAAATTTAATAAAAAAATAACTAAAATCTTTTTATTTAAAAGAGAAATAACTAAATTACACATTATTTAATGAAGATATAACTAAAATACGCTTCATTACATAGAGCTATAACTAAAATACACATTATTTAATAGAGAAATAACTAAAATACACTTTATTTAATAGAGAAATAAATTAAAAACACAATATTTAATAAAAAAATAACTAAAATACACATTATTTAATAGAGAAATAACTAAAATACACAAAATTTAATAGAAAAATTACTAAAATACACATTATTTAGTATAGAAATAAGTAAAATACACAAAATTTATAAAAAAATAACTAAAATTCACTTTATGTAATAAAAAAATAACTTAAAAACACATTATTTAATAGAGAAATAACTAAAATACACTTCATTTTATAAAGAAATAACTAAAATACACATTATTTAATATAGGAATAACTAAAATACACAACATTTAATAGAAAATATCTAAAATACACTTCATTTAATAGAGAAATAACTAAAATACACATTATTTAATAGAGAAATAACTAAAATACACGTCATTTAATAAAAAAATAACTAAAATACACATTATTTAATAGAGAAATAACTAAATTACACAATATTTATTAAAAAAATAACTAAAATACTCATTAATAAATAGAGAAATAACGAAATACCACAATAGTTAATAGAATAATAAAAAAATACACGTTATTTAATAGAGATAAAACTAAAATACATAATACTTAAAAAAAATTAACTAAAATACACATTATTTAATAGAGATTTAACTTAAATACACATTATTTATTAGAGAAATAAGTAAAATACACAGTATTTGTTAGAGAAATAACTAAAATAAACAATATTAAATGAAAAAATAACTAAAATACTTGTTATTTAATAAAAAAAGAACTTAAATACACTTTTTTTATTACAATCATAACTAAAATACACATTATCTAATAGAGAAATAACTAAATAACACATTATTTAATAGAAAATTAACTAAAATACAATTTATTTAATAAAGAAATAACTAAAATACACATTATTTAATAAAGAAATAACTAAAATACACATTATTTAATAGAGTAAAAACAATATACACAATATTAAATAGAAAAATAACTAAAGTACACATTATTTAATAGAAAATTAACTAAAATACACTTTATTTAATAGAGAAATAACTAAAATACATTAATTAATAAAAAAATAACTAAAATACATTTCATTTAATAGAGAGATAACTATAAACACATTATTTTTTAGATAAATAACTAAAATAATCAATATTTATTTGAAAAATACATTATTTGAAAAAGAAATAACTAAATTTCACATTATTTAATAGAAAAATAACTAAAATACACATTATTTAATTAAGAAATAACTAAAATACACATTAGTTAATAGAGAAATAACTAAAATAGCTAATATTTAATAAAAAAATAACTAAAAAACAAAATATTTAATAGAGAAATAACTAAAATACAAAGAATTTAATAGAAAAATAACTAAAATAAACATTATTAAATAGAGAAATAAATAAAATACATTTTATTTAATAGAGAACAAACTAATATACACATTATTTATTAGAGAAATAACTAAAATACACAATATTTAATAAAAAATTAACTAAAATACACATTATTTAAAAAATAAATAACTAAATTACACAATACTTAATAGAAAAATAACTAAAATACACAGTATTTAATAAAGAATAAACTAAAATACACAATATTTATTAAAAAAATAACTAAAATACTCTTTATTTAATAGAGAAATAACTAAAATACACAGTATTTAATAGAGAGATAACCAAAATACACAATATTTGATAGAAAATTAACTAAAATACTCTTTATTTATTAGAGAAATATTTAAAATACACAGTATTTAATAGAGAAATAACTAAAATACACATCATTTAATAAAAAACTAACTAAAATACACAATATTTAATGGAATAATAACTAAAAGACACTTTATTTAGTAGAGAAATAACTAAAAAACACATTATTTAATAGAAAAATAACTGAAATAATCAATATTTAAGGGAAAATTAACTTGAATACACATAATTATATAAAGAAAAAACTAAAAAACACATTATTTAATAGAGAAAAAACTAAAATACACATTATTTAATAGAAAATTAACTAAAATACACTTTATTTAATAGAGAAATAACTAAAATACACATTATTTAAAAGAGAAATAACAAAATACCCAATATTAAATAAAAAAATAACTAAATTTCACCTTATTTAATAGAAAATTAACTAAAATACACTTTATTTAATAGAGAAATAACTAAAATACACATTGTTTAATAGAGAAATATCTAAAGTACACATTATTTAAAAGAGAAATAACTAAAATAAACATTATTTAAAAGAATATTAACTAAAATACACTTTATTTAATAGAGAAATAACTAAAATACACATTATTTAAAAAGAAATAAGGAAGTTACACAATACTTAATACAAAAATATTTAAAATACACAGTATTTAACAGAGAATTAACTAAAATACACATTATTTAATAGGGAGATAACTAAAATACACAATATTTGATAAAAAATTAACTAAAATACTCTTTAATTATTAGAGAAATATTTAAAATACACAGTATTTAATAGAGAAATAACTAAAATACACATCATTTAATAAAAAAATTACTAAAATACACAATATTTAATGGAATAATAACTAAAAGACACTTTATTTAATTGTGAAATAACTAAAATACACATTATTTAATAAAGAAAAAACTAAAATACACATTATTTAATAGAGAAATAACTAAAATACACTTTATTTAATTGAGAAAAAATTAAAATATACTTTATTTAATAGAGAAATGACTAAAATACACAATATTTAATAGAGAAATAACTAAAATACACTATTTTTATTAGAATCATAATTAAAATACACATTATTTACTAGAAAAATAACTAAAATTTACATTATTTAAAAAAAAATTAACTAAAATACACTTCATTTAATAAAAAAACTAACTAAAATACACATTATTTCTTAAAGAAAAAATTCAAATACACATTATTTATTAGAGAAATAACTAAAATACACATTATTTAATAGAGAAAAAACTAAAATACACATTATTTAATAGAAAATTAACTAAAATACACTTTATTTAAAAGAGAAATAACTAAAATACACATTATTTAATAGAGAAATAACTAAATTTATCATTATTTAGGGAAAAATTAACTAAAATACACTTTATTTGATAAAAAAAAAACTAAATTATTTATTATTCAAAAAAAAAATAACTAAAATACACTATTTTTATTGGAATCATAACTTAAATACACATTATTTTATTGAGAAATAACTAAAATACATTATTTAATAAAAAAATAACTAAAATACACATTATTTAATAGAGAAATATGTAAAATACACATTATTTAGAAGAAAAATAACAAAAGACACAATATTAAATAGAAAAATAACATAAATACACTTTATTTAATAGAGAAATAACAAAAATATACATTACTTAATAAAGAAATAACTGAAATAATCAGTATTTAATAAAAATATAACTTAAATACAAATTTTTTAATAGAGAAATAACTAGAATACACAAAAATAAATAAAAAAATAACATAAATACACTTTATTTAAAAGAGAAATAAATAAAAAACACATTATTAAATATAGAAATAATTAAAATACACATTATTTAATAGAGAAATAAGTAAAATACACATTATTTAATAGAGAAATAACTAAAATACACATTATTTAATAGAAAAATAATTAAAATACACTTTATTTAATAAAGAAATACTTAAAATACACATTATTTAATAGAAACATAACTAAAATACCCCTTATTAAAAAAAGAAAAATAACTAAAATACACAATATTAAATAGGAAAATAACTAAAATCCTCTTTATTTAATAGAGAAATAAGTAAAATTCACATTATTTAATAGAAAATTAACTAAAATACGCATAATTTAATAAAGAACTAACTAAAATACAATTCATTTTATAGAGAAATAACTATAATACACATTATTGAATAGAGGAATAACTAAAATACTCAATGATTAATAGAAAAATAACTAAAATACACTTAATTTAATAGAGAAATAACTAAAATAAACATTATTTAATAGAGAAATAACAAAAATACACATTATTTAATAGAGAAATAACTAAAATACACTTTATTTAATTGAGAAATAACTAAAATATACTTTATTTAAAAGAGAAATGACTAAAATACACAATATTTAATAGAGAAATAAATAAAATACACACTATTTATTAAAGAAATACTTATTATTTAATAGAGATATAACTAAAATACACTATTTTTATTAGAATCATAACTAAACTACACATTATTTACTAGAAAAATAACTAAAATACACATTATTTTAAAAAAATTTAACTAATATACACTTCATTTAATAAAAAAATAACTAAAATACACATTATTTCTTAAAGAAAAAATTAAAATACACATTATTTATTAGAGAACTAACTAAAATACACATTATTTAATAGAGAAAAAACAAAAATACACATTATTTAATAGAAAATTAACTAAAATACACTTTATTTAATAGAGATATAACTAAAATACACTTTATTTAATAGAGAAATAACTAAATTTATCATTATTTAAGGAAAAATTAACTAAAATACACTTCATTTGATAAAAAAAAAACTAAATTATTTAAAATACACATTATTTAATAGAGAAATAACTAAAATACACTTTATTTAATAGAGAAATAATTAAAATACACTTTATTTAATAGAGACATAACTAAAATACACATTATTTAATCAAGAAATAACTAAAGTACACATTATTTATTAGAGAAACAAGTAAAATACACATAATTTAATAGAGAAATAACTAAAATACACATTATTTAATAAGAAAATTACTAAAATGCACATTATTTAATAGAAAATTAACTGGAATACACTTCATTTAATAGAGAAATAACTAAAATACTCATTATTTAATAAAGGAAGAACTAAAATAGACATCATTTAATAACAAAAATACACAATATTTAATAAAAAAATAACTAAAATACACTTTATTTAATAGAGAAATAACTAAAATACACTGTATTTAGTAGAGAAATAACAAAAATACACAATATTAAACGAAAAAATAACTAAAATACACTTTATTTAATAGAGAAATAACTAAAATACACATTATTTAATAGAGAAATAACTAAAATACACTTTATTTAATAAAGAAATAATTAAAATACACTTTATTTCATAAAGAAATAACTAAAATACACATTGATTAATAGAGAAATATCTAAAATACACATTATTTAAAAGAGAAATAACTAAAATACACACCAATTAATAGAGAAATAACTAAAAAACACAATATTTAATAAAAAAATAACTAAAATACTTATTATTCAATAGAGATATAACTAAAATACACTATTTTTATAAGAATCATAACTAAAATACACATTATTTAATAGAGAAATAACTAAAATACACATTATTTAATAGAAAAATTACAAAAATAATCATTATTTAAGGGAAAATTAACTAAAATACACTTTATTTAATAGAGAAATAACTAAAATACACATTATTTAATTTAGAAATAACTAAAATACACAAAATTTAATAAAAAAATAACTAAAAAACTCTTTATTTAAAAGAAAAATAACTAAATTACACATTATTTAATAAAGAAATAATTTATTTAATAGAAAAATAACTAAAATACACATTATATAATAGAGAAATAACTAAAATACACTTTATTTTATAGAGAAATAAATAAAATACACAAAGTTTTATTAAAAAATAACTAAAATACACATTATTTAATAGAGAAATAACTAAAACACACAAAATTTAATAGAAAAATTACTAAAATACACTCCATTTAATAGAGAAATAACTTAAATACAAATTTTTTAATAGAGAAATAACTAAACTACACAAAATTTGATGAAAAAATTTATTTAATAGAGAAATAACTAAAATACACATTATTCATTAGAGAAATAAATAAAATACACATTATTTAATAGAGAAATAACTAAAATACACAATAATAAATAAAAAAAAAACATAAATACACTTTATTTAATAGAGAAATAACTAAAAAAACACATTATTAAATATAGAAATAATTAAAATACACATTATTTAATAGAGAAATAAGTAAAATACACATTATTTAATAGAGAAATAAGTAAAATACACATTATTTAATAGAGAAATAACTAAAATAAACATTATTTAATAGAGAAATAACTAAAATACACATTATTTAATAGAGAAATAACTAAAATACACTTTATTTAATTGAGAAATAATTAAAATATACTTTATTTAATAGAGAAATGACTAAAATACGCAATATTTAATAGAGAAATAAATAAAATACACATTATTTATTAAAGAAATACTTATTATTTAATAGAGAAATAACTAAAATACACTATTTTTATTAGAATCATAACTAAAATACACATTATTTACTAGAAAAATAACTAAAATACACATTATTTTAAAAAAATTAACTAAAATACACTTTATTTAATAAAAAAATAACTAAAATACACATTCTTTCTTAAAGAAAAAATTAAAATACACATTATTTATTAGAGAACTAACTAAAATACACATTATTTAATAGAGAAAAAACAAAAATACACATTATTTAATAGAAAATTAACTTAAATACACTTTATTTAATAGAGATATAACTAAAATACACTTTATTTAATAGAGAAATAACTAAATTTATCATTATTTAAGGAAAAATTAACTAAAATACACTTCATTTGATAAAAAAAAAACTAAATTATTTATTATTCAAAAAAAAAAATAACTAAAATACACTATTTTTATTGGAATCATAACTTAAATACACATTATTTTATTAAGAAATAACTAAAATACATTATTTAATAAAAAAATAACTAAAATACACATTATTTAATAGAGAAATATGTAAAATACACATTATTTAGAAGAGAAATAACAAAATACACAATATTAAATAAAAAATAACTAAAATACACCTTATTTAATAGAAAATTAACTAAAATACACTTTATTTAATAGAGAAATAACTAAAATACACATTGTTTAATAGAGAAATAACTAAAGTACACATTATTTAAAAGAGAAATAACTAAAACACACATTATTTAATAGAATATTAACTAAAATACACTTCATTTAATAAAGGAATAACTAAAATACTCTTCATTTAATAAAAAAATAAATAAAATACACATTTTTCTAATTAAAAATTAACTAAAATACACCATATTAAATTAAAAATAATTATAATACACATTATTTAATGAAGAAATACTTAAAATACACAATATTTAATAAAAAAATAACTAAAATACACATTATTTAATAGAGAATAAACTAAAAAACACTATATTTAGTGGAAAAATAACTATAATACACATTATTCAATAAAAAAATACCTAAAATACACAATATTTTATAGAAAAGTTACTAAAATACACATTTGTTAATAAAGACATAACTACAAAACACATTATTTATTAGAGAAATAATTAAAATACACATTATTTAATAAAGAAATAACTAAAATACACATTATTTAATAGAGAAATAACAAAATACACAATATTAAATAGAAAAAAAATTAAAATACACATTATTTAATAAAAAATTAACAAAAATACACTATATTTAATAGAGAAATAACTAAAATAAACATTTTTCAATAAAGAAATAACTAAAATACAATTTACTTAATAAAAAAATCACTAAAATATTTATCATTTAATAGAGATATAACAAAAATACACAATATTAAATAGAAAAATAACTAAAATACACTTCATTTAATAGAGAAATAACTAAAATACAGATTATTTATTAGAGAAATAACTAAAATACACAATATTAAATAGAAAAAAAACTAAAATACACTTTATTTAATAGAGAAATAACTAAAATACACTTTATTTAATATAGAAATAATTAAAATACACTTTATTTACTAGAGAAATAACTAAAATACACATTATTTATCAGAGAAATAACTAAAATACACTTTATTTAATAGAGAAATAATTAAAATACACTTTATTTAATAGAGATATAACTAAAATACACATTATGTAATCAAGAAATAACCAAAGTACACATTATTTTTTAGAGAAACAAGTAAAATACACATAATTTAATAGAGAAATAACTAAAATACACATTATTTAATAAGAAAATTACTAAAATGCACATTGATTAATAAAAAATTAACTGGAATACACTTCAATTAATAGAGAAATAACTAAAATACTCATTATTTAATAAAGGAAGAACTAAAATACACATCATTTAATACAAAAATAACAAAAATACACAATATTTAATAAAAAAATAACTAAAATACACAATATTTATTAGAAAAATAACTAAAATACACATTATTTTATATAGAATTAACTAAAATACACAAAATTTAATAAAAAAATAACTAAAAAACACATTATTTAATAGAGAAATAACTAAAATACACAATATTTAATAGAATAATAACTTAATTACACATTATTTAATATAGAAATAACTAAAATACACAGAAATTATTAAAAAAATAAATAAAATTTAGTTAAAAGAGAAATAACTAAAATACAGATTATTTATTAGAGAAATTACAAAAATACACTTCATATAATAAAGGAATAACTAAAATACTCAATATTTAATAAAATAATAACTAAGAAACTTTTTATTTTAAACAGAAATAACAAAAATACACATTATTTAATAGAGATATAACTAAAATACAGTTTATTTAATAAAGAAATTAATAAAATACACAATATTTAATAGAAAAATAACTAAAAAACACTTTATTTAAAAGAGAAATAACTGAAATACACATTACTTAATGAAGAAATAACTAAAATAAGCTTTATTTAATAGAAAAATATTTAAAATACACATTATTGAATAGAGAAATAACTAAAATCCACTTTATTTAATAGAGAATAAAATAAAATACACAATATTTGATAGAAAAATAACTAAATTACACATTATTTAATATAGAAATAACTAAAATAGACAAAATTTATTTGAAAAATAACTAAAATACACTTCATTTAATAGAAAAATAACTAAAATACACATTATTCAATAGAGAAATAACTAAAGTACACATTATTTAATATAGAAATAACTAAAATACACAAAATTTAATAAAAAAATAACTAAAAAACTCTTTATTTAAAAGAGAAATAACTAAATTACACATTATTTAATAAAAAAATAACTAAAATACGCTTCATTTAATAGAAAAATAACTAAAATACACATTATATAATAGAGAAATAACTAAAATACACTTTATTTGATAGAGAAATAAATAAAATACACAATATTTTATTAAAAAATAACTAAAATACACATTATTTAATAGAGAAATAACTAAAATACACAAAATTTAATAGAAAAATTACTAAAATACACATTATTTAATATAGAAATAACTAAAATACACATAATTTAATAAAAAAATAACTAAAATTCACTTTATGTAAAAAAAATAACTAAAAAACACATTATTTAATAGAGAAATAACTAAAATACTTTTCATTTTATAAAGAAATAACTAAAATACACATTATTTAATATAGGAATAACTAAAATACACAATATTTAATAGAAAAATAACTAAAATACACTTCATTTAATAGAGAAATAACTAAAATACACAATATTTAATTGAGAATTAACTAAAATACACGTCATTTAATAGAGAAATAATTAAAATACACAATCTTTATTAAAAAAATAACTAAAATACTCATTAATAAATAGAGAAATAACGAAATACCACAATAGTTAATAGAATAATAAAAAAATACACGTAATTTAATAGAGAAATAACTAAAATACATAATACTTAAAAAAAGTTAACTAAAATACACATTATTTAATAGAGAATTCACTAAAATACACTTTATTTAATAAAAAAATATTTAAAATAATAAATTAACTAAAATACACTATATTTAAAACAGAAATAACTAAAATACACATTATTTACTAGAGAAATAACTAAAATACAATTTATTTAATAGAAAAATCACTAAAATATTTATTATTTAATAGAGATATAACTAAAATACACAATATTAAATAGAAAAATAACTAATATACACTTCATTTAATAGAGAAATATCTAAATTACAGATTATTTATTAAAGAAATAACTAAAATACACAATATTAAATAGAAAAATAACTAAAATACACTTTATTTAATAGAAAAATAACTAAAATACACTTTATTTATTATAGAAATAATTAAAATACACTTTATTTAATAGAGAAATAACTAAAATACACATTATTTAATCACGAAATAACTAAAGTACACATTATTTATTAGAGAAATAACTAAAATCCACAATATTTAATAGAGAAAATACTAAAATACACAATATTTAATAAAGAAATAACTAAAATACACTGTATTTAATAGAGAAATAACAAAAATACACAATATTAAATGGAAAAATAAATAAAATACACTTTATTTAATAGAGAAATAACTAAAATACACATTATTTATTAGAGAAATAACTAAAATACACTTTATTTAACCAAGAAATTATTAAAATACACTTTATTTAATAAAGAAATATTTAAAATACACAGTATTTAATAGAGAATAAACTAAAATACACAATATTTAATAAAAAAATAACTAAAATACTCTTTATTTATTAGAGAAATAACTAAAATACGCATTATTTAAAAAAGTTATAACGAAGTTACACAATACTTAATAGAAAAATATTTAAAATACACAGTATTTAACAGAGAAATAACTAAAATACACAGTATTTATTAGAGAGATAACCAAAATACACAATATTTGATAGAAAATTAACTAAAATACTCTTTATTTATTAGAGAAATATTTAAAAAACACAGTATTTAATAGAGAAATAACTAAAATACACATCATTTAATTAAAAAAAAAACTAAAATACACAATGTTTAATGGAATAATAACTAAAAGACACTTTATGTAGTAGAGAAATAACTAAAAAACACATTATTTAATAGAAAAATAACTGAAATAATCAATATTTAAAGGAAAATTAACTTAAATCCACATAATTAAATAGAGAAAAAACTAAAAAACACATTATTTAATAGAGAAATAACTAAAATAATTAATATTTAATGGAAAAAAAAACTAAAATACACTTCATTTAATTGAAAAATAACTAAAATACACATTATTTAATAGAGAAATAACTAAAATACACAATATTTAATAGAGAAATAACTAAAATACACATTATTTAATAGAAAAATAACTAAAATACACATGATTTAATAGAGAAATAACTAAAATACACTTTATTTAATAGAGAAATAATTAAAATACACTTTATTAATTAGAGAATGAACTAAAATACACATTATTTAATAGAGGAATAACTATAATACACATTATTTATTAAAGAAATAACTAAAATACACAATATTAAATAGAAAAATAACTAAAATACTTATTATTCAATAGAGAAATAACTAAAATACACAATTTTTATTAAAATAATAACTAAAATACACATTATTTTATAGAGAAATATCTAAAATACACAATATTAAATAGAAAAATAACTAAAATACACATTATTTAATAGAGAATTAACTAAAATACTCATTATTTGATAAAGAAATAACAAAATTTTACATTATTTAATAGAAAAATAACTAAAATACACATTATTTAATAAAAAAATTACTAAAATACACATTAATTAATAGAGAAATAACTAAAATAGCTAATATTTAACAAAAAAAAAACTAAAAAACACAATATTTAATAGAGAAATAACTAAAATACAAAGAATTTAATAGAAAAATAACTAAAATACACTTTATTTGATAGAGAAATAACTAATATACACATTATTTAATAGAGAAATAACTAAAATACACAATATTTAATAAAAAATTAACTAAAATACACATTAAAAAATTAAATTTATGAAAAAATATTCTAAACTAAAATCATCCATAGACGCGTTTCGAGGTTATATATACAACTGTCTCATTTGAGGACATTGCGTCTCTTCTTTATATATTTTATATAAAATACACATTATTTAAAAAAGAAATAACTAAATTACACAATACTTAATAGAAAAATAACTAAAATACACAGTATTTAATAGAGAATAAACTAAAATACACAATATTTAATAAAAAAATAACTAAAATACTCTTTATTTAATAGAGAAATAACTAAAATACACATTATTTAAAAAAGAAATACCGAAGTTATACAATACTTAATAGAAAAATATTTAAAATACACAGTATTTAACAGAGAAATAACTAAAATGCACAGTATTTAATAGAGAGATAACCAAAATACACAATATTTGATAGTAAATTAACTAAAATACTCTTTATTTATTAGAGAAATGTTTAAAATACACAGTATTTAATAGAGAAATAACTGAAATACACATCATTTAATAAAAAAAAAACTAAAATACACAATATTTAATGGAATAATAACTAAAAGACACTTTATTTAAGAGAGAAATAACTAAAAAACACATTATTTAATAGAAAAATATCTAAAATGATCAATATTTAAGGGAAAATTAACTTAAATACACATAATTAAATAGAGAAAAAACTAAAAAACACATTATTTAATAGAGAAATAACTAAAATAATTAATATTTAATGGAAAAAAAAACTAAAATACGCTTCATTTAATTGAGAAATAACTAAAATACACATTATTTAATAGAAAAATAACTAAAATACACATTATTTAATAAAGAAATAACTAAAATACACTTTATTTAATTGAGAAATAATTAAAATATACTTTATTTAATAGAGAAATGACTAAAATACACAATATTTAATAGAGAAATAACTAAAATACACATTATTTATTAAAGAAATACTTATTATTTAATAGAGAAAGAACTAAAATACACTATTTTTATTAGAATCATAACTAAAATACACATCATTTAAAAGAAAAATAACAAAAATACACAATATTTAATAAAAAAATAACTAAAATACACAATATTTATTAGAAAAATAACTAAAATACACATTATTTTATATAGAATTAACTAAAATACACAAAATTTAATAAAAAAATAACTAAAATACACATTATTTAATAGAGAAATAACTAAAATACACAATATTTAATAGAATAATACCTTAGTTACACATTATTTAATATAGAAATAACTAAAATACACAGAATTTATTAAAAAAATAAATAAAAAACTCTTTAGTTAAAAGAGAAATAACTAAAATACAGATTATTTATTAGAGAAATAACTAAAATACACTTCATTTTATAAAGAAATAACTAAAATACACATTATTTAATAAAAAAATAACTAAAATGCTCTTCATTTAATAGAAAAATAAATAAAATAAACATTTTTTAATTAAAAATTAACTAAAATACACATTATTTAATAGAGAAAAAATTAAAAAACACAATATTTAAAAAAAAATATTTAAAATACACCATATTTAATTGAAAAAAAAAACTAAACACACAATAGTTATTAGAAAAATAACTAAAATACACATTATTTAATAAAGAAATAACTAAAAAACACAATATTTAATTAAAAATAATTATAATACAAATTATTTAATGAAGAAATACTTAAAATACACAATATTTAATAAAAAAATAACTAAAATACACATTATTTAAAAGAGAATAAACTAAAAAACACTATATTTATTGGAAAAATAACTAGAATACACATTATTCAATAGAAAAATACCTAAAATACACAATATTTAATAGAAAAGTTACTAAAATACACATTCTTTAATAAAGACATAACTACAAAACACATTATTTATTAGAGAAATTATTACAATACACATTATTTAATAAAGAAATAAATAAAATACACATTATTTAATAGAGAAATAACAAAATACACAATAATAAATAGAAAAAAATTTAAAATACACATTATCTAATAAAAAAATAACTAAAATACACTATATTTAAAAGAGAAATAACTAAAATACACATTATTCAATAGAGAAATAACTAAAATACAATTTATTTAATAAAAAAATCACTAAAATATTTATTATTTAATAGAGATATAACTAAAATACACAATATTAAATAAAAAAAAAACTAAAATACACTTTATTTAATATAGAAATAAGTAAAATACACTTTATTTAATAGAGAAATAACTAAAATACACATTATTTAATAGAGAAATATCTAAAATACACTTTATTTAATAGAGAAATAATTAAATTACACTTTATTTAATAGAGAAATAACTAAAATACACATTATTTAATCAAGAATTAACTAAAGTACACATTATCTATTAGAGAAACAAGTAAAATACACATTAGTTAATAGAGAAATAACTAAAATACACATTATTTATTAGAGAAAAAACTAAAATCCACAATATTTAATAGAGAAAATACTTAAATACACAATATTTACTAGAGAAATAACTAAAATACACTGTATTTAATAGAGATATAACAAAAATACACATTATTAAATGGAAAAATAAATAAAATACACTTTATTTAATAGAGAAATAACTATAATACACATTATTTAATAGAGAAATAATTAAAATACACTTTATTTGATAAAGAAATAACTAAAATACACAGTATTTAATAGAGAATAAACTAAAATACACAATATTTAATAAAAAAATAACTAAAATACTCTTTATTTAATAGAGAAATAACTAAAATACACATTATTTAAAAAAGAATTAACGAAGTTACACAATACTTAATAGAAAAATATTTTAAATACACAGTATTTAACAGAGAGATAACTAAAATACACAGTATTTAATAGAGAGATAACCAAAATACACAATATTTGATAGAAAATTAACTAAAATACTCTTTATTTATTAGAGAAATATTTAAAATACACAGTATTTAATAGAGAAATAACTAAAATACACATCATTTAATAAAAAAATTACTAAAATACACAATATTTAATGGAATTATAACTAAAAGACACTTTATTTAGTAGAGAAATAACTAAAAAACACATTATTTAATAGAAAAATAACTGAAATAATCAATATTTAAGGGAAAATTAACTCAAATCCACATAATTAAATAGAGAAAAAACTAAAAAACACATTACTTAATAAAGAAATAACTAAAATAATTAATATTTAATGGAAAAATAAACTAAAATACACTTCATTTAATTGAAAAATAACTAAAATACAATTATTTAATAGAGAAATAACTAAAATACACATTATTTAATAGAGATATAACAAAAATACACTTTATTTATTTGAGAAATAATTAAAATATACTTTATTTAATAGAGAAATGACTAAAATACACATTATTTATTAAAGAAATACCTATTCTTTAATAGAGAAATAACTAAAATACACTATTTTTATTAGAATCATAACTAAAATACATATTATTTAATAGAGAAATAACTAAAATACACATTATTTATTAAAGAAATACCTATTCTTTAATAGAGAAATAACTAAAATACACTATTTTTATTAGAATCATAACTAAAATACATATTATTTAATAGAGAAATAACTAAAATACACATTATTTATTAAAGAAATACCTATTCTTTAATAGAGAAATAACTAAAATACACTATTTTTATTAGAATCATAACTAAAATACACATTATTTAAAAAAAAAATAACTAAAATACACTTCATTTAATAAAGAAATAACTTAAATACACATTATTTCTTAAAGAAAAAAGTAAAATACACATTATTTATTAAAGAAATAACTAAAATACACTTTATTTAATAGAGAAAAAACTGAAATGCACATTATTTAATAGCGATATAACTAAAATACACATTATTTAATAGAAAATTAACTAAAATAAACTTTATTTAATAGAGAAATAACTAAAATACACTTTATTTAATAGAGAAATAACTAACTTTATCAATATTTAAGGGAAAATTAACTAAAATACAATTTAATATTTATTTAATAGAGAAATAACTAAAATACACATTATTTAATAGAGAAATAATTAAAGTACACTTTATTAATTAGAGAATGAACTAAAATACACATTATTTAATAGAGAAATAACTATAATTCACATTATTTATTAGAGAAATAACTAAAATACACAATATTATATAGAAAAATAACTAAAATACTTATTATTCAATAGAGAAATAACTAAAATACACAATTTTTATTAAAATCATAACTAAAATACAAATTATTAATAGAGAAATATCTAAAATACACAATATTAAATAGAAAAATAACTAAAATATTCCTCATTTAATAGAGAAATAACTAAAATACACAATATTAAATAGAAAAATAACTAAAATACACTTCATTTAATAGAGAAATAACTAAAATACACAATAGTTAATAGAAAAATAACTAAAATATTTATTATTTATTAGAGATAAAGCTAAAGTACACTGATTTTATTAGAAAAATAACTAAAATACACATTATTTAATAGAGAAATAACTAAAATAGCTAATATTTAACAAAAAAATAACTAAAAAACACAATATTGAATAGAGAAATAACTAAAATACAAAGAATTTAATAGAAAAATAACTAAAATACACATTATTAAATAGAGAAATGAATAAAATACACTTTATTTAATAGAGAAATAACTAAAATACACTTTATTTAATTGAGAAATAATTAAAATATACTTTATTTAATAGAGAAATGACTAAAATACACAATATTTAATAGAGAAATAACTAAAATACACATTATTTATTAAAGAAATACTTATTATTTAATAGAATAATAACTAAAATACACTATTTTTATTAGAATCATAACTAAAATACACATTATTTAATAGAAAAATAACTAAAATACACATTATATAAAAAAAAATTAACTAAAATACACTTCATTTAATAAAGAAATAACTAAAATACACATTATTTATTAGAGAAATAACTAAAATACACAATATTAAATAGAAAAATAACATAAATACACTTTATTTAATAGAGAAATAACAAAAATATTCATTATTTATTAAAGAAATAAATAAAATAATCAGTATTTAATGGAAATATGACTTAAATACAATTTTTTTAATAAAGAAATAACTAAACTACACAAAATTTAATGAAAAAATTTTATTATTAGAGAAATAACTAAAATACACATTATTTATTAGAGAAATAAATAAAATACTCAATATTTAATAAAGAAATAACTAAAATACACAATATTACATAAAAAAATAACATAAATACACTTTATTTAATAGAGAAATAACTAAAAAACACATTATTAAATAGAGAAATATCTAATATACACAAGAGTTAATAAAAAAATAAAAAAAAAAATATTATTTAATAGAGATATAACTAAAATACACTATTTTTATTAGAAAAATAACTAAAATACACATTATTTAAAAGAAAAATAACTAAAATACCTATTATTAAAAAAAGAGAAATAACTAAAATACACTATATTAAATAGAAAAATAACTAAAATACACATTATTTAATAGAGAAATAAGTAAAATGCACATTATTTAATAGAGAAATAACTAAAATAGCAAATATTTAATAGAAATATAACTAAAAATCACAATATTTGATAGAGAAGAAACAAAAATACAAAGAATTTATTAGAAAAATAACTAAAATACACATTATTTAATAGAAAAATAAGTAAAATACACTTTATTTAATAGAGAAATAACTAAAATACACATTATTAAATAGAAAATTAACTAAAATACACTTTATTTAATAAAGAAATATACTCTTTATTTAATAGAGAAATATCTAAAATACTTTATTTTTATTAGAAAAATAACTAAAATACACTTCATTTAATAGAGAAATAACTAAAATACTCTTTATTAAATAGAGAAATAACTTAAATACACAATATATAATAGAAAAGTAACTAAAAAACGCATTATTAAATAGAGAAATAACTAAAATACACAATATTTAAATGAAAAGTAACTAATATACACATTATTTAATAAAAAGTTAACTAAAATACATATTATTTAATAGAGAAATAACTAAAATACACATTATTTAATAGAGAAATAACTAAAATACACATTATTAAATAGAAAATTAACTAAAATACACTTTATTTAATAAAGAAATATACTCTTTATTTAATAGAGAAATATCTAAAATACTTTATTTTTATTAGAAAAATAACTAAAATACACTTCATTTAATAGAGAAATAACTAAAATACTCTTTATTAAATAGAGAAATAACTTAAATACACAATATATAATAGAAAAGTAACTAAAAAACGCATTATTAAATAGAGAAATAACTAAAATACACAATATTTAAATGAAAAGTAACTAATATACACATTATTTAATAAAAAGTTAACTAAAATACATATTATTTAATAAAGAAATAACTAAAATACACTTCATTTAATAGAAAAATAACTAAAATACTCATTATTAAATAGAGAAATAACTTAAATACACAATATATAATAGAAAAATAACTAAAATACACTACATTTAATAGAAAAATAACTAAAATACACATTATTTAATAGAAAAATAACTAAAATACAAAATATTTAATAAAAAAATTAATAAAATACAATATATTTAGTTAAAAAAAAACTAAAATACACATTAGTTAGTAGGAAAATAACTAAAATACACATTATTTACTAGAGAAATAACAAAAAACACAATATTTAATGAGAAAATAACTTAAATACACAGTTATTAATAGAGAAATAAGTAAAATACACTTCATTTAATAAAAAAATAACTAAAATACACAATATTTAATAAAAAAATAACTAAAATACACATTATTAAATAAAGAAATAACTAAAATACACAATATTTAATAGAAAAATAACTAAAATACACATTATCTAATAGAAAAATAACTAAAATTCACAATATTTATTAGAAAAATAACTAAAATACACATTATTTTATATAGAATTAACTAAAATACACAAAATTTAATAAAAAAATAACTAAAATACACTTTTATTTATTAGAAAAATAACTAAAATACGCATAATTTAATAAAAAAATAACTAAAATACACTTCATTTTATAGAGAAATAACTATAATACACATTATTGAATAGAGGAATAACTAAAATACACAATGATTAATAGAAAAATAACTAAAATACACTTAATTTAATAGAGAAATAACTAAAATACACATTATTTAATAAAGAAATAACTAAAATACACATTATTTAATAGAAAAATAACTAAAAAACTCTTTATTTAAAAGAGAAATAACTAAAATACACAATATTTTACAAAAAAATAACTAAAATACACATTATTAAATAAAGAAATAACTAAAATACACAATATTTAATAGAAAAATAACTAAAATACACATTATCTAATAGAAAAATAACTAAAATTCACAATATTTATTAGAAAAATAACTAAAATACACATTATTTTATATAGAATTAACTAAAATACACAAAATTTAATAAAAAAATAACTAAAATACTCTTATATTTATTAGAAAAATAACTAAAATACGCATAATTTAATAAAGAAATAACTAAAATACACTTAATTTTATAGAGAAATAACTATAATACACATTATTGAATAGAGGAATAACCAAAATACACAATGATTGATAGAAAAATAACTAAAATACACTTAATTTAATAGAGAAATAACTAAAATACACATTATTAAATAGAGAAATAACTAAAATACACGTCATTTAATAGAGAAATAACTAAAATACATAATACTTAAAAAAAATTAACTAAAATACACATTATTTAATAGAGAATTTACTAAAATACACTTTATTTAATAAAGAATTATTTAAAATACACAATATTTAATAGAAAAATAACTAAAATACTCTTCATTTAATAGAAAAATAAATAAAATACACATTTTTTAAATAAAAATTAACTAAAATACACATTATTTAATAGAGAAAAATTTAAAAAACACAATATTAAAAAAAATAACTAAAATACACCATATTTAATTGAAAAAAAAAACTAATAACACAATAGTTATTAGAAAAATAACTAAAATACACATTATTTAATAAAGAAATAACTAAAATACACACTATTTAATTAAAAATATTTATAATACAAATTATTTAATGGAGAAATACTTAAAATACACAATATTTAATAAAAAAATAACTAAAATACACATTATTTAAAAGAGAATAAACTAAAAAACACTATATTTATTGGAAAAATAACTAAAATACACATTATTCAATAGAAAAATACCTAAAATACACAATATTTAATAGAAAAGTTACTAAAATACACATTCTTTAATAAAGACATAACTACAAAACACATTATTTATTAGAGAAATAATTAAAATACATATTATTTATTAATTAATTAACTAAAATTCACATTATTTAAAAGAGAAATAGCTTAATAACACAATATTTATTAAACAATTATCTGAAAAACACATTATTTATTAGAGAAATAAATAAAATACACGATTTTTAATAAAAAATAACTAAATTACACAATTCTAATTTAAAAAATAACTAAAATACACAGTATTTAATAGAGAAATAACTTATATACACTATATTACTTAGAGAAATAACAAAAATACACAATATTTCACAAAAAAATAACTAAAATACACTTTATTTATTAGAGAAATAACTAAAATACACAAAATTTAATAAAAAAAATAATTAAAATACACATTATTTAATAAAGAAAAAAGTAAAATACACAAAATTTAATAGAAAAATAACTAAAATACACAAAATTTTATAAAAAAATATTTAAAATACGCATTATTTAATAGAGAAATAACTAAAATACTGAATATTTAATAAAAAAAACTAAAATACACATTATTTAGAAGAGAAATGACTTAGATACACATTATTTAATAGAAAAATAACTTGAATACACATTATTTATTAGAGAAATAACTAAAATACACAATATATAAATTTAAGAAAATTAAAATACACATTTTTTAATAAAGAAATAACTAAAATACTTAATATTTAATGAAAAAATAAATAAATTACACATTATTTGATAGAGAAAAACCTTAAATACACAATATTTAAGAAAAAATAATTAAAAAACACATTATTTAATGGAGAAATAACTAAAACGCACATTTTTTTATAAAGAAATAACTAAATTTTACAATTCTTAATAGAAATAAAACTAAAATACACATTATTTGATAGAGAAAGAACTAATATACACTATCTTACTTAGAAAATCAACAAAAATACACAATATTTCATAAGAAAAATAAATAAATTACGCATTATTCAATAGAGAAATAACTGAAATAAACAATATTTAATAAAAAAAATAACTAAAATACATATTATAAAATCCAGAAATATCTAAAATACACAACATTTAATTAAAAAAAACTAAAATACACTTTATTTAATAGGGAAATAATTAAAATACACATTATTTAATAAAGAGATAACTAAAATACTGAATATTTAAAAATTATTACTAAAATACACATAATTTAATAAAGAAATAACTAAAATACACAATATTTAATAAAAAAATAACTAAAATACACTTTATTTAATAGAGAAATAATTAAAATACACTTTATTTAATAAAGAAATAACTAAAATACTCAATATTTAATAAAAAAATAACTAAAATACACTTTTTTAATAGAGAAATAACTAAAAAACACTTTATATAATAAAAAAATAGCTAAAATACACTTTTTTCAATACTAGAATACACAATATTAATAGTACGTTTTGTATATCAACCAAAGTAACCGGCGGTTAAGCTACGATTATGATGGGTTGCTGAAAATCTTGGTTGATTTATGGAACGACAGAGGTTATAATAACGACAAAATTCAAAACTGAAATGTTAACATATTATAAACTTAAACAAATTTATTTATTATAATTTATGGTTTAATCTTTGTCATTAGCGTTAGTTATATATTTTTTTTATTTTATTGCTTAATCCAATGTATTTATCTACCTGCTTGTACAGTAATCCCAGTACAGGTTAGCCGGTTTAACAGGCAGCTATACACAATAGTAATGTTTGCTCTTTTGCACTCATGTTTTCCCAAAGCAACTTGGCAATGACCACATTCTAATAAACCCTACAAAAATAATTTATTATAATATTTTCTTGTATTTATTGCCGTAATATCTAACTCTTAATATGGCAGAATAACCTAACTTTTAATTTAATTTGTTTTATTTTATTAACACCTCTCAGCAGCAAACATTATGGCCCTTAAGCTTATGAAAAGTTTAATTATTTTTTAATTCATAATGCACACAACGTCCCAACTACTAGACACACAAAACACTAGACGCTAGACGAGTAACATGTGAAGCTTTTGTTCACTTTTATTTGCATTTCAAATTTACCGCCATGAATAACCACAATTTATAGAAATTTTCCAACGTTCGTTCATGGTGAGTGCGGTCGCAACCCTTGCGACCTTTTTCAGGTAACCGCGTTCCGTATATAAACTTGTTTCTGGATAACCGGGATTTCGGTCGCTTCGGTTGATAAACGGAACGCACTATTTATTTTAGTTTGTTCTTACTAATCTAATAACAAATTGCAGGATGATAAATCAAAAACACAAGAAAAGGTTAATCGAACTAAAATTCATAATCCACTTATTAATTATTTTGCTTAGAGAAGCCAACTGATTATAAAATTATTTAGTTGTTAGTTGAAGATTTTTTTCATATCGTTTGATAATATGCTATAAGATAGTTTAAATTAAATGTAGTAGTAAATATATTTAAATACAGACATTATACAAATTATATACATACATACATTATACATATTATTCAATGCTTTTTTTATTAACTCTATGAAATTCATTTATATTTATTATTATATTCATATTATTTCATATATTTTTTTATTATTTATTAATTAGTATATTATTTTATACAACATGTTTCGTTATTTTTAATAACATTTTCAAGTAAGTATATAATATAATAAATTTTTTTGATTGATTTGTATTTACAAATCAATCAAAAAAAATTTTAAAAAAATTGACGCAAAAAATTTATGAATTAACAGTTTTATAAAAATAGTTAGGTTATATTATAATTGCTATTTCTCACATTTTATGTGTTAATTATAAAGAAAACCTAAAAATATTCTTAAAATTTCAATCTACAATAAGATTGATAATATTTTGTGCATATTACAGACTTTTTAAGATATAAATAAAAAATATTTTTTATTATTTTTTATGAATTATATATATATATATATATAATATATATGAATTATATATATATATATATATATATATATATATATATAATATATATGAATTATATATATATATATATATATATATATAGATGTAAAACAACTAATACTCCTCCAAAATATATACACGCTGATAGTACTGGCCTCCAGAACGGAGGCAGGTACGAAAAACTGGAGGCAAATACGTTTTGGTGTGTATATCAATTTATTTCAACATAATACTTTACTAGAAGTCATTCTACAAAATTTTGTTCGGTGACCATTTCGACTCATACACATATACAGTTATACATTGTAGTACATTAAAGTCAACACTACGTGGCGCTATGCTTTTATACTGATATACATATTTTGTTGCGTGCCAGTAGAATAGGCCTCCTCATAAGTAAACGTTCTAATACGCCTCTTACAATTGGCAACATAGCAAATACAATTTATAAAAATAATTATATACTTTTAATATATCTAAACGGTTCACGTTGTTTATTAGTTTTGTATAGAAAATATGTAAAAATAAAACAGAAAATATTACTCAACTTTACGTCCAATGAAACAAATAAATAATATTTTTTATAATATATTATAAATATTTTTTTAAATTATTCTATCGAGGTATTGTGCTATGTAGAATGGATTTTAAAAATATTATAAAATCGCAGATATAATACTATTTAATATTTCTTTAATAATAATTTTTTTAAATGTGCATACAAAAAAAAATTATTATTTTTAAATATATTTTTTTAAATAAATTAAATAACAATAATATTGTTTATATTAGTTTAAAAATTTATAAAATTCTAATTTTAGTCTTGTTTAGTAAACTTGACATCATTTGCATGTTAAATTAAAATTAATTATTTTCCGTTTAACGCTAGAGAATTGCCAGGTTTAGTCGCACTGTCCTGTGGGGGTGCTACTAGTAGTATTGTTATGGAAAAATATTAAATCCTATCACATCTACAAAAATATCGGCAAACCTTTTCTCTAGAAAAATATTGACACGTACAGCGCCGTTTTTAAATTAAAATTGGTTCTTATGGGATAAAACGCCAACCAACTCAATATTCAAAGGATAAGATTTTAATCATCACTCTTTTATATGTTGAACTACTGACAATATTCTATGTTTTCATGTTTTTGTTTAAAGATTTGAAGTTATAATTAACGAGTAAAAAATTAATAAACAAACTAATTAAAAACGCTACTTTTAAAAAAATAATTGCGAAGAAACGACTTATTGCATCAAATTTTTACAAATTTAATGACACAGTGTGGACTTCTACAATGTGTGAAAATTTTATTCAATTATGTTCATGCGTTTTCTTACTGAGTTTGATTCTGTGAAGCTTTATAATATCACAACTATTCTCCCCCCTTAATTAGTTATCATTATTTTTTTATCAATTTGAATTAATTGTTAGATCAATAATTACGGAGATAAATATAACTATCCCATATTTACATAAATAAAATTATGTTACAAAAAAGGCTTTTTATGTTTTCTAACTAGCTATAACAATGAAAAAACTATTGCAAAAAAAAAATTATAGTGTCATCTTCAAGTTTAGTTTCAACTAATTAACACTTGAACACAAAAAACGCAGTAATTTATTTTACAAAAGGCTGTAAAGTTTTTTTTAATATAAACCTAATAACGTGCGGTTAAAGATTTACTACATTAAGGTTCTAACTAATTTAATTAGGTAACTCATTGATTGCTAGTAGTGACATGTTAAAGAAGGTTGACAGCGTACGTGTTGGTATGATGTTCAAACCAAGATAAGTAATTCCTACTAGCGTTCTTGGAGTCTTGTAGCACATTAGAGATGTTCAGATTTTTGTAGAGAGATTTATTGGAGATAAATATTGAACTGTTTGTAATTGATATATCTTCAGCTTCAGAATGTTAGAAACATACTATCCCATAGTTAAGAACAGTTGGCCCATACAGGTTTTAAAATTTATTTCAAGGTACTTTGCATTGGTAGATTGTAATAATTGTTTGCCGGAGAGTGACGGTGACATGCTGAAATTTACATTGATTGGCCCTAATTTTCAAGGTTTTAAGCTATTTTTGGATGTTTTAAAAAAAGTCTGAAGTTTCTCAGAGACAAAACTTGGAATTTTACTAACTGTTAGAATGACAAACGTAACTCTTAAAGGTTTTTTGTAAAAAGTAGATATAGCACCGGTCCAAGAATACCTTCCTGTAGTACCGCTGATTTGATGAGGTGTAAGTTAATTACTTTATCTTTATGTTTAACCATAAAAATGTTTTGGTTAGGTATCATTATAATACATGAAATGTGTAATGGGCAATTGCGTTTTCAATTTGCTTAAAAATCTCCGGTGTCAGACTTTTATCAAAGGCTTGGTTGTTGTCCAGAAAAGCAGCCAAACAATGTTTCTTTTTTTTTAGTGTAATTTGCTTTATTACTCTGTAAACCTGCTCTGTAGTTGTGTGTTAGTTTAAAAAATCAAATTGGTAATTTGGAATTAGATGAAATGCTTTTAATTTCAGTCTTTTCAGAAATATATTTTCAAAGATACATTTTAATTAAACTTATTAAGCAACAGAAAAATGTTTCTAGCACAGGTTAATGGAATAATTTGTGCCACTTTTCATTGAAATTGAAAATGTTCAGATTTAAGTAGTATAGCATTGAAAATATGTGTGAGTGCTTTTTGCACATTTTTTGGAAACTAATTCTAATTGCTGTAACTTTTTTCATAGAAATATGGAGATCATAGCCATGTTTTAATCACGTGTTTGACTCACATGGCAAGATGGCGTTAATAAACAATGTCATTGATAAAGGTATTCCAAAACTGATGACTGCTTTTTGTCTGCTTGTAGTAGTGGTAGTTTTTTTAGAAAATTTTTGATTTTTTAGTTTTTTCTCTAAGAGTAGGTTTTTAGCGGGTTATTGTATTTAGTTTTGTTTTGTGGATTTCTAGTAGACTTCCATATTCTTCTATTTATTAGTAGTGCTTTTTTAGTTACTTTTAAATCATTATGTAGCTTGTTTGTAGTGTTTGTAGGTTCCAAAACTGCTTAATGCTTAAATGTTGTTTTAAGCAAGACATTTGGGTGTATTTCTTTTTCTAATATGTTTTAAAACTGGTTCCAGTTATTTTATTGGTTAAAAAATCTGGTTTTTGTTTATGGTGTATGTGTGAGCTTAAGTAGATTAGGACAGGAAATAGTCTGAAAAAATATTAATTTTTTTTTTACTTGCAGATAATTTAAGGGATAACTTTTGTATACAAAAAAATGGAAGACATTTGTTTTTTATGTTACATAGCCAGTGTGTAGTTGCTTTGAGCTGGCCAAGTTCTAGGTCTCAGCGCTTGAAATTATGTTTGCTGTACTTTTTTGTAGACTCTGATTATGAATGCAGTAATTTTTGGTACGTCCCAGTTGAAGGCAGTTAGCACATTTAGGCATGACTTTTGTTTTGTTAACTGATTTTAATATGTATTTGTGGTATTAAAGGTATTACAATTCATAGATGATTAACTTGAGGTTACTTTGTGGTTTAAATGATACAAAGAACGTTTTTTAACATTACATAAAAACTGGGTTCTTGGTTTAAATAAAAGGTGTAGTATTGCACATCACGATTTTTTGGTTCTTGAACAGCTGCTTGATATTTTAGCACATCTGTTGTCAACAATTTGGTTATTATTTATTTTAAGATTAAATTTTTGTTTATTATCCTGATTGTTATTTAGCATATCAGTAAATTATTTAATGTTTGCTACTGCTGGGATGTATATCGGTGGAAATTTTATGTAGTTAAGTAGTTCTTTTGGTGGTGTACTCTTGCTTTTTGAGTTTATTACATGTTTGTAATAATCTATTAATAGCCGTTGTTTACCATTCCATGGTTTGGTTTCTAAAGAGTTTTTACGTTTAAACGTATATTAATTAATAAATAATAACAAAATAACTGAAATAGATTAAAATAAAATAATTATCAGTTTAACTGAGGCAGGGAATCCATTCATGAACCGGTAACAATCAGTACAGTGTAGTATTTATTATTAGTGGTTAATTGTTTTGGAACATATTTTTTTAATAATGAGAGTTAAAATACCACAGCAGTAAGTCACCACTTAAAAAACGCTATAATGTAGTAACAATTAATCACCGGTAGCATACTATAGTTGTTGTAATGTACACCACATAAAAAATTAAAATCAAAACAACTTCAAATAACTGTTCGTACCTACATTTGATAATTTTTAAAAATAACTATTTATTGTAGACTGTGTTACGGTTTCAATATTTTTATAATCTTATACACACAAAAAAACAACTAAACTAAACCACCTCCTGAATACAACAAATAAATGCCTATGAATAATAGAAATTTACAAAATACGATATATTGATAGTGGCAACATTGGCAGAGGCGTATTCGACATTTTCACATATATATTTTATACAACTGGAGCCTAAAACGATGCTTTGGCATTTGGAGTTCTATTGCTATTATTAATATACCAATTTTTTTTGTATATAATTAATGTTGTTTTTCTTTACCCCTCTTTAGGCGTTCTAATAAAGAATATTTTAAATAACTAAATGCAAAAAAATACACAGTTAAAACTATTAGATTTAGGGTGGAGGCTAGGTCGCCTTATGTGTGTACGGAGGCGAGTAAGATAGCTATGCATATATATATATATATATATATATATATATATATATATATATATATATATATATATATAATTCAAGATATAATTATTGACAGTGTAATACGGGCATTAAAACTAATGCGATTATTGTGTTGTGATTACCTACGATCACCGGCGTTTGTCCAATTTTGAGTTTAAGTCTGACGTATGTTTTGTGGTTCAAGAAAAGACATGACTTTTACGCATAAATGTAGAGATTTGTATCTAACTTTATGACTATTTTTTAACATGTTGTTAAAAATATGTATTATATAACAGACATGGTAATATTGCAGTTACAGAATATCAATATAACGTTAAATATTAACAGGCCTGTTATATTTATATTTTTAACAAGCTGTTAAAATAAACATAATTTTTTACAGAATACACCCCATATACTTATTAAATTACTACACCAATTTCATGTTGATAGAAATATATACAGTGTGTCCGCGGATGAGAAAACACATTAGGAATAAAATATTTATTATTTATTTTAAGACCGAAAGTTGTTCTTTATAAAAAGTTCTGCTTGTTTTGAAAATGAATTGACGATACAAAAATTTCAGATCAGATGTAAATGGTGTTAATAAATTAGGAAAGTAAGAAAATGCTTCAAGAGATACCATTATTTATTATTTTTTACAAAAATAAAGTGGTTTATAAACTAACGTAAAGTCTGAATACAAATTTTGGAATAAAAATTCAATTTTTTAAAAATTATTCTACATAGCTACCTTCCAACTCAACACACTTTTCTGCTAACTTAATAAATCTACCGTATACTTTACGAGTGGTTCGCGGTACATGCAGATCATAAATTGCTTCTTTTATGCGTTGTTTTAATATTTCCCTATCTGGATAATAGTTTGGGCCTAACCTTCCTAACCAATTTGCGCCAAAATGATCATGTAATAGGGTTAGTAACCCATTGGGTTATCTAAAACTAACCCTATTGCTAATAATTTAGCGGCATCATTTTGATCGTATTTTTCTTTAATTTCTGTACATTCATCACCGACCCAGTTTTATTGAATTTTTTTAATAATCTTTGTGTTACTTTTCTTGTTTTCTTGACACCGGCGTATTAGGAATTTTTTTATTAAAAACATCAATAGCGTATTGATAAGACACAATTCAGAGTACATGTAAGTAATATTCTGACGTATCATAAACGTCATTATTTTATTTTTAAAAATTTGAATTTTTATTTAAAAATTTTTTATTCAGATTTTACGTTAGTTTATAAACAACTTTGTCTTATACTTTTGTAAAAAATAATAAACAATGGTACTTATCCTTTGAAGCATTTTCATACTTTCCTAGTTTAATTAATATGTGATCTAAAATTTTCTTATCATCAATTCATTTTCTCAACAAGCAGAACTTTTTATAAAGAATGATTTTCGGTCGTAAAATGAATAATAAAGATTTTTTCCCTAATGGGTACGCCCATCCGCGGACATACTGTACATTTGAAAATGTGAACGTATCTTGTTTGATTTTATTTACGACCAAGCAAAACTTGAAAATAATCTTGTATACACTAGCCAGGTGTTTATTTTTTTTAAACAAAATAAAAAACCTTTTGCTACATTATAATTTTCTAACTGATAAATCATAGCTTTTGAATTTTATTATTTCACTTTTTGCAACCGTGTTCTAATTGTTATATCCCGACCTATTTCTTAAAATGTCAATAAATCCTGTGAATTGTTATTAGATTAGTAATATCAAACTGAAATAAAATAAAAGCACTTTTCATATATAAGTGAGATAATTCAACTTTTCCCGAGCGTCTGAGTTTAATTAAACGTGCTTTAATTGTCTCAACTTTCTGCGAGCGCGTATGTGGTCCAATTGTCAACCAGTAACTTTGTTTTTAAGTTTGAAAGGATCTCGTGATTTGATATTAAATTAGTAATAACATATTGAAAAATAAAGAAGAAGATATTTTTTATAAGCGAGATAATTCAACTTTCCACGAGCTCGTAATTTTAAGTAAAAGTAAAACAATTTTATTTCATTCAAATTTTGAACTAACTTATTAATTTGTTATTAACTTAGTGATAATTTATTTAAATATAAAATTAAAATATTTCTTTTTATTGTGTAATAATTGCTCATCTGCGAGCATCCCGATTACTTCATTTACTGCGTATATATAATACAATAGATCAAATTCAAAACAAAACAAAAGTAAACAACGCGAAGCGCACATCATTTATGATATACTCACTCACAGCCATAGACTCACAGCGTCAGCGTACAGCGAGCGTATTCACGGGCAAAATGGCAGCCTCGCGTGACCTCGCAATCCTGATATTCCTGATGCGCACTCGTCTAAGCAAGTTCTCCTATCTCTGAGAAAAACGAGAAAACAAGAGACATTAAAAATAAGGTTAATGTGTGAATAAAGTAAAACTAATTCATAATCATGTCAGCTGTAATTCGTGTAAAGCGCCGTTGTGACGAGGAACCATTAGAGGCGTTAGTTGTAAACTGCAAAAAACGTAAAATTGAATCAACTGTATTAAAATTCGCAGGAACATTAGAAAATCATGTAAAAATTGCTTAATTATATTGCAGAAATTAATAATGATAACAATTTTTTCAGGATGATGACATTTTAAAGCATATAAAAGAAAAGAAAACAAAGACTGAGTATGAGGAGAATTACAAAAAGCGGTTTTTAGATGTTCGGGATAAGTTACGTGAAAGAGCACAAAATGCATCGAAAAATAGTCGATATAAAGTTGTTAATTTGTGCAGATCTAATATAGATTCTGCCGAAGCTGGTAGTACTAATACAGAAAAAACATTAACAATCCTTGATGTTGAAACCAATGAAGAAAATGTAGAGAATTTATCAAATTATGTATTTGATTTATATTATACCAATTCTGACGATTTGGGGGACTTTTATGAGCATGAGCTTGTCAGGTAAATTATATTTGATTTAGTTTTGTCAATACTTTACATTTGCTAGAGTTTCCTGAGGTTTGTTTGAAAAATTGGAGGTTTGGTGCACTCTTTATTGTTTGAAAAGTTCGAGTGTCTGGGAATAACACTTCGAAGAGTTTATTGTTGCTCTGATGGTCGGTATTTCAATCATAGCTTAATCTTCAATTAAAATTATAAATATATTTTAGGTTAGTCAAAATTTTGGAAATTGTTTGCAGCCAAATAACAAAATAAACAAATTTAAATTATATTGTTTGGGTAGAATTAATCAACAGGGCTGCGTTCCTAAACACGGGGTGAGGGGAGAGTGACACCTCGGCGAGTGTGATGTCACATGATCAAACCGGGAACAGATTTTATGAACGAGTCGGGCGAGTTTAGGGTAGGATATAAGGTAAGGCCAACTTCATTGGGCTGTCAAAAATCAAAAGTCAATGCGTTAAATATAAAAAACATTTATTAGTTAATATGGCACAAGCTAATAAAAGAAGAAAATTTTTAGCTGGTGTTGTTCCATTAGCAAATGCAGTCAGAACCGTATGCATTTCATCATTTCCGTTAATAGATTATTTCGATGAAGATGCCAGAAACAGAAAGGCAAAAAGTAATTAGAATTACTAAACTAAATTACTTTTTCTAGCGTAATTACCAATTAAAATAAGTTTTAACATTGTATACATTATATGCATTATGTATATGATGATAACGTTAAAGTTTTGTAAAAGTTTGAAGAAAATTGGTTTGTAAATAAATCAGTGGCATGTAAAAAATCAAAATAAGATTTAAATTTCAGAATAACAATTTTTGTTCTTTTGCACGTTACTGTTTTATTTGCAAAACAATCATTTTGAAATTTTCACAGAACTTCAACGTTATTACCATATATGTAATGCATATAATGTATACAATGTTAAAACTTATTTTAGTTGATAAACTACACTGGAGGAATTAATTCAGTATGCTGCGCGTATAAAACATTACTTTCATTGCAGATGGCACACGGAAAAAGTCTACAAATAAAAATCTACTTACACCATGTAAATGGCTTATACTTTGTGCTGATTTACGATTGTTGTCGGTTTTTGTACTATTGCTCATAAAAAAGTTGTGCAGGTTTATATTATTTAGGAATTTTTAAGTGTTTTTTTGGAAACAAACAAAGTTTGACTATAATAATAAAACGTCAGTAATACGTGTAAAAATGTTGTCTAAAAATTTGGCTTAAGTTAGTAAGTCAATTTAAAAAATATTAATTGTTTATTAAAAACACATTTTTTGTCTTAACTTTGGATCCAATTAACCAATTTTTATCCGGATCATTTAAATGGTTTCTTGTTGCTGTTAGTGACATATAATGTTTGTTTTAAATGTATAGAACCCTAATATAATAAAATGTAAGATGTTTTTAATATTTACTTTGTATTACTAATGCTGGAATTCATGAAAGCCAGTTAAATTAACGGTTGATTAAATTTGACAACTGCAAAACTATTTATAGTAATGCTACCACAAAAGCAAGTTTTACACAATATGTAACTACCAGAACTAAAAGGAAAATAATATTTGATACTAACGCAAAGTAAATATCAAGTATTTATATTGAATTAATAAAAACAATTTTGACAGTTTATCGTATGTTGAGGTTATGTTGTCACATTTAACGCTGATTAACTTTAATCAGCTTTCATGAATTCCACCATAAGTCACACATAAAATGGCCGCCGTAATATAACTTGCTTCACTATAGAAACGCATCAACATAGGAAGTCAGGTGTCCAGTATCCATGGCATTTTCACATTAAAACAGACTAACTTTGGTCGGGTGTGATATTTCCCCCGCTCATAGAGGACGGTAACAAGGGTACGGTATGAACGCAGGCGAGAGTGAAATGTTTCTACTATAATAAATACATAAAAGCTAGTGATATGATAATAATTTTTTTTTTTTTGTTTATCATATCTCAATCTGTTTTTTTATTTATTATAGTGCAGAATTCGGGATAGGATTTAATACGTCCACATTTTATTTGTATTATAATTAATAAACCAATAGTCTTATATACCGTTGATTAATTCTATCCTAACAATATACATTGAAGGACGGAAGCAAATAAAGAAAAGAATTAAATCATATGATTGCTATGTTTTTGAACATATTGTTAATTAAAAACATGTAACGCAAATATTGTTAAGCATCAAAACCTTTTATTTTAAAATTAAATGTTCTGCTTTAATGCCCGTATTACACTGTCAATAATTATATTTTGAATTATATATATAAAACTATTCAAATCTTAAAAGTCTGTAAAATGCACAAAAAATGATTGTATAGTTTGTTCGCGTTAAGACTGCAGTAGTAGTTGTTATGGCAACTAGGAAACAATGCTCTGGTTGGCTTAGAGGCCTACCCAATTTACAATAGAATATCTACCAGATTAAAACAAAGCTACTTGTAATTGAATAAATTTAGTTAACAATTTTTACTATTTAATATTTATCAGTTTTTTGCGTTATTGTAACTAGGTTAACGCATTTGTAAATAATAATATGTATTTTAACTGTAAATTACAATTTTTTGTTGTTGACGTACAGTATAACCTCAAAAACTTAAATATGAGTAAACGTCATGCAATTCTAGGAACTTTTTTTAATAAATTTTAGTATTAAAAATGACTAATATACATTTCTACTAAACATTAATATTTAATTAAGAAGCAATAAACTATATTGTTTTTGCTTTAAAGTTTTTAAATAATTTAAAATCATTTTATTTTAATATAATAAACAAAGTGAAGTTAGCTGTATTATAATACCAACGAGGACATGTTGCAATTACAGTTGTGTGACCCTGACTTTATAAACCACTCCCATCACTGCAGTCTTAACGCGGACAAACTATAGATTGAAATTTTAAGAATATTTTTAGGTTTTCTTTATAATTAACACATCAAATGTGAGAAATGGCATTTGTAATATAACCTAACTATTTTTTTTAAACTGATAATTCGTACATTTTTTGCGTCAATTATAAAAAATATCTAAAAATATTTTTAAAATTTCAATCTGCAATAAAATTGATGATCATTTGTGCATTTTACAGACTTTTTAAAGTTCCATCCATAATTATATATATAATTCTATAAAGAATTATAGATAGTGTCATAAGGGCATTATTTACAAATAATGTGTAGATTACACTGACAAAGTTTCAACGGCCAACTTGAATTGTGTAGTTGTAGTTGGAAATTGTTTTAATTGAAAAACAATTAATTTGAATTGAGCTTAAGCTCCATTCTTAAACTTAACGCTAATGGTCTATTATCTTTATTTCTAAATATACTTTTATAATTCTTATGTGTCAAAAATGTAGAATATTGTTTCTTCTTTTTAATTTGAGTGAATGAATAACATTGCCACAATATATGATAGGTTTTTAATTTATAAACATTTACGCACTTTTTGGTATCACTCTAAAACTAATTATGGGTATACTCATGTGACTTACATACCTTGCGAACACATCATATACCAAAACTTTGATTTTTTAATGGCTTTCTGGTTAACATTGTGAAAATGTTTAATTTGTTTTCAAAATACAGCGCTAATTTTAAATCTACTTATATAATATATCGTGCTAACTGGAATTTTTTTAATTTGAGGTAATGGTAAAATCTTAGATTATATACTGTTATAGACATACCTTCTGATATTTTCTGATTATTTTGTGTTGATGCCCACAATTTACGTCACACAAGTGTTAGAAATAATCTGAGATTAAATTCATGAATCAGAGATTTATTTTGCTAATTGTTGATTGGCTCTAAACCAATTGACAGATATTTTGATGATTTTAGTTGCATTTGGTCAATTTATTCTTTGCTCAGTTCTAGGGTCAAGTTGAAAACTATGCAACCATCAAAATAATTTAATGGGCGTATTTTGAACATTTTTTATAATGATGTTAATGAACGTTACTAATAATATTTGAAAAACTTGATACCCGATTGACTAAAAAGTGAATTTTATGGCAATGTTAGCTAACATGGATGTTAAAATTTGTTCAGAATAGGCCCACTACATTCAAATAATCTTGGGTCCATCCTTGCTTATTAGTGTCTCAGATATTAATTATGACAGGTTATGATCTAATTTATAATGAATTTGTAATAAATGATGAATTTTATTGATAAATTATCAATAATTATGTTTTACATAAGTACAAACAGGGTTTACAGTTTACTACTACATACTCTACTAATCCATTCCGAAATCTCTGACTATTAGTATGGGCATAAATTAGTTAAATGAGTGGTCTAGTTTAGTGATACCGCCGAAACCGGATCCATTCCAGCCGGATTTTGATAACTATTCGGTCGGATCCGATTTTAAAATTTATAAATAAAATATAAACAAAAAATAATAAAATAGGAATATTAATTTTTCTTTGTGATTTGCGGTTAGTTTATTTCTTTTTTTTTATAGGCATCGCCAGCTTGAGAAAATAGTCTTTTACTGAAGACGCTGGATGCCAGCGTTGATAAATATTTTTCTGCTAATTTTGACAGAAATTGAAATTTTGTTTTATTCTGTTTCCACCAAACAAATGAATTGTTAGCGTTGCTTTTTTAATCACGTTTTTGTTTTTTTGTGGAGTTAAATTTATATTTATAGTTTATTTTATTATAGATTCGGTTCCGGTTTTTTTTTTAAGTGACGGTTCCGGTGTCCGGTCAAAATGTGGATTCGGCGGCATCACTAGCCTAGTTGCAAAATCGGACAAACGCCATTTCACTATTTCGAGTCAAACGAAAACAAAACATTTTATTCCTAAATAATATTATATGTAATAATGATTTTTTAACATACAAGGTGCGGCTCGAAAACTTGCTGATTTGAATTGGGCGCCAATGAGCGAGACTTGGTCAGAAAGGGGACCTTCCTTGTTTCATTTGAAAGATGGGGTCTTGAAGTTTTGTTACCGCTCTAGCCAGTTGGCGTTCGCCGTTGAGGCTTACTTTTTAAATAGCCGTTCGGTGGTCGCCACCCAACGTGCCTTCCGAACTCGGTTCAATATTTATTCCACGGGTCCCGTTCCTGACCAACAATCGATCGTTTCGTGGGTGGACGCATTTAGGGAAAGTGGCAGTGTGGCAAAAAAGGGCCTGGAGGTCAACGCACTTCCAGAACCCCAGAAAACGTCGAGAGGGTGAGGTTGTCGTGTTTGCACTCTCCTCGACGTTCGGCTCGCAAACAGGCAGGTGCTCTGGGGATTTCTGATCGCAGTGTGAGACGAATTCTTCACAACGAACTCAAGTTTTATCCCTACAAACTTGCTGTGGTGCAAGAGCTCAGTGAACGCGATTTTGTTTCTTGCCAAACTGCTTGTGAAGTGCTCCTTAACTTGCCTCACAACGCCCTCGTGTTTTTCAGTGATGAGACCCATTTCCACCTTTCCGGCTGCGTAAACAATCAAAACATGCGTTATTGGAGTGGTGCCAATCCCCGTGAACTTCATGAGAAGCCTTACTTTTTTGAGGAAGAACTGTTACTGTGAATGCAGTTTGCTTCAGAGAAATGATTTGAGGCATTTTTTCTCCCAAAGCTTGAATAAATGGAACTTGGGGTCTAATGGTTCCAGCAGGACGGAGCCACGGCACACACAGCGAGAATTTCAATGGAACTTTTGAGGGAATACTTCCACGAGCGCTTCCCCGATTTGGCTCCCTGTGACTTATTTTATCTGGATATCTCAAATCCATTGTTTACAATGACAAACCACGGATCCTGCAACACCTGAAGGACAACAACATTCGCCAAGCCATCGCCAACATTTCCGTCGATATGCTCGAAAGAGTGGAGCGACGCTTCAAAAAGCGGGTGGATCAGTGTATCGCTAATGAGCGCCGCCATTTGTCCGATGTCATTTTTAAAACCACTTGAAACAATAATTCAGGATGTGTACAATACGATAAAAAAAAGAATTAAATCGATAAGTGAAATACTTTTTCTTTTATTGACCTTTCAAATCAGCAAGTTTCTCTGCCGCACCCTGTATGTAGAATTATTCAAATATTTATTTTATATTTGTTAAAATCATTATTACATTTAATATTATTTAGGAATAAAATGTTTTGTTTTCGCTTTACTCGAAATTGTAAAATGGCGTTTGTCCGGTTTTGCAACTAGACCCCTCAAATAACACAACTTTCTAACTTTAAAATCATTTAAAAAAAACATTTGTTATTTTGTCAGTTTAATTGTCAAAATATAGAAAAACAAATGTATGACATTTTGTAGACAATATAATTACTCGCAATTTGTAATGTATAAAGAAATTAGGTTCAAAACCGGTTTATTTTACAACTTTAACTTCATAATATTCAATAACTTTTTTTAATTCTTTTCTAATTTTGATACTGTCATAATATAAATAGATATTTGAAGGTTTTCTGCTCTTTCGACTAAAGTTTTATAACTTTTGAGATATTTGATCAAATCATTGACATCTTAATCTTCGAATTCGGCTGTAGTACCTGTCCTTTCAAATTGGTGAAGAAGTTGTGATGCACCGGGAGGCATATATGGGCTGCTAGATTATCAAGCTTTTTTTAATAAGTTTTATTCTAGAGGTGTACTTATTTTTCAAGTGATTTATAGAATCTTCTTTTTCCTACATTCACAACTTTAAAATATTTGTTGAAAACATGTATCACAAACATTGTGTTGGGATGGTCTGCATCAAAGAAGAAACATCTAACCTTGCAAATTTAAAAAGTTCTTTATTGTCACAATTTTTTTTTTATTCTGTGACTTGTTTAAATGAATATATATCTTCTTTGCCACATAGACCTCATACAGATTTGTTTTTTTTTCGATTTTCTTAAAGCCTCAAACCAGCCTTTTGGTGTAAAAACTGGCTGCATAGTTTTTTTGTATTTTTCAATAAGGGCGAAATCTCTGTCCGATAAGAGGTAGGTATGGTCGGTTACTAAAAACGGATGTTCAATTTTCTTATAAATATGTTGTCTTACCAAGTGGAGCCATAGGGACATAACAGCCCAATTCTTGTGTTGGTCCTCACAGTTGTGTATATATACTATTAGTTTATCTGATGTTGGTGGGTCATTTATTATATGTTTAAGAAGAATGCTGCAAAATTCGTCGCTTCCTCTTTTAGCAATATCTTTGCTCCACATATACATACATATACCCCTTGTTTTTCTTACAATTGTAAATGCTCAAGTTGTAAGTCCAAAGTTTTTGAGATAAAATGTTGGTCCTACTGTCAGATTTGGAGTTCGAAGTGCTTGCTGAAGTTAAAACTTAATAGATCTGTTTTACCATCTTTTACTGCCAATTTACGGATGTCTTGCATTGATTGAGGCTCTTGCCTGATGTAATGCCAATTTTTTAACTTGCCAACAGAATCGTTGGTTTTGTTAGATTCAATCTGCATGTCTAGACTGTCGCACGTTTTGCATGTTTCAGTTCGAGGGAGTTTAAACGCGATATTATATTCTTCACAAAATATTCTCCTATATATTATTTAAATTATTTTCTCTGCACCAATCAAAAAATATATTCTTTATATAGACGGGAGATGTTTAAATTGTGATTTAAGTAGACTCTAGAAGGATTGTTTTGTCTACTATAATGGCTAGTACAGGGAGTTTATAATTGAATGGGATTATGTAATCACTTTAAATGTGCCGTTTTTTTTAAATTGTCCAGTGTACTATTTGTTTTGACAGATCAACTTTGTCAGCTGTCAAGCAAACATATGTAGTATAGTGGACAATTTTAAAAAGGCGGCATATTTAAGTGATTACATAATCCCATTCATTTATAAACTCCCTGTATATTTTGGTATAGCGTTGATATGATCATTTACGGATTGAGTAATGGAGTCTGGGGTTTAATTTCCTTGATTCAAATGCTTGCCCCTTTGATCCCTCTTTGGTGTACTACTATGCTTCATTTGCTTATTCCTGGCTTGTTTGGAACAATTTAATTTTAATCACAATGTTTATCAATTTTATTTTACTACTATAAATTTAATTGTATTTTATTAATTAATACTTTTTTAATATACACTGTATGCAGTCGATTTTTAAAATTACTGTAAAGTTTTAATAAATTTAAATATCAACATATAGCGATTTTTCGCGAGATACTATTGCTTACTATAGTATGGTGGTTAGTGTTGACAGACAGCACAGAAAAAAAAAATAAAATTTGTCAACAAGGTTGTTTAATTTAAAATTATTAATTTTATATATATTTATTTGTTTCTTCCTAGAATCGGATAATTAAAAATAATGATTGACCTATAACTTTGTAGTAATTTTATGTAACTACATCATTTAAGTGATAAAACTTGTTACTGGTGCAATGAAGTATCAAAAATGATGTTACTCCCACTACTCTTACAACAACATACCACTGGGAAAATAGTAGTATCTCGTGAAAAATCGCTAAATATCTAGCACACGAGAATATTCTAAGAAAGATTTAATTTTTATTTCATCAAAACTACTGTTCAGATTTTTTCTTGTTCTGTCATTGTCTGTGATTTCAATTTTATTTGTTACATAAATTTATTTGGTGCTAAATAAGTTTGATTGCTTCCAAATCTAGTTTTTTTTTTAACGTAATAAATTAATTTGTTAATAAATTCTTCATCATCAGCAGGCCTGATTTTCTGTTGCAATGTTGAACTTGAATACACTCCAACTTTTCTGTTGACTTACAAGTACACAATGATTTATAACTCACAGGTAGTGCAGATTTAAACAAAAGACTTATTTTTTTTTTGCAAATTTGCTATCTTCAAAATGATCACTGCATATACTTTTATCTACCTATAGGCAAGCCTGAACAACTGTTAGTGATCACAGCTGTGTAACCTTAACAACTGAATTAACAAGCATGAGAAAAGGATGCTAAAATGGGGGAAAGAATGAGTGCAACAGAGCAAACATCCTTTTTGTCTATATTAAGTTGTCTTATACCGGCCAAACAGTATATATGCTATAGTAGTATTCAATTTACATTAAATCATTATAGGGGTTTTATGGTGCAGGTGCATGGTATTTGTTTCAATTTAAAATAATTTTATAAGCATTGAGTTTATACATAATTAAGACCAAATATAACAAAATACTCAAAAAATAAAATTTTTCATATGCAAAACGATATAAATTTGCTATTAAAACAAAATTCATTAGATGTGCTACTGCTTCCAAATATGCTTTGTTACAGAGTTACAGGTTAATTTTGTAATCCTTTAGTTTTAAAAAAATCATATACAGGGTTAGTCAAAATTACCGGAACATGTAAATAATTTTTAATAGTTCATTTTATTGTGGAAATTTGGTAAACTTTTTTTTCAAAATGAACACCCTTTATATTTTTTTATTCTAAGGGCTGGTTTATTCATCTGTTCTGTAAGTTATTGATTAGTTATGTGTTCAATAAACTTATAGGTCTCTTATATGAAATTTTGGGACTCGGCGCGGATTCACGAAAATACGCGTGCAGATAAACTTTTTCATTACCACCTTCTGATACAAAAAAGTCATATGTTTTTTCAAAGCTCTTGCTAAGATATAAATATTTATACCAAAACAATACACAAAAAAAGTTCTCAAAAATTCTTATTTTGTAACATAATAGGTAAATTTGAATCTAAATTAATACAAAAAAACTAGTAATACTATAAAAACAATTTCAACCATATAATTTTATGCTAAAAAAAAATCACTTAAATACAGACCTGACATGTTTTTGACCCCTGTGAAGTTTTAACACACAATAAACAGATAACTATCTAAAGGAGCAACACACTGTTTTGGCAAATAACTTTATTAGGTACTAAAACGTATAGGTGTATGTATATGTAGCAGAGCTGTGAAGAAACCAGGAATCTAGTATCTGGGCGGAGTCAATTTGACTCCCCGTCTGTGGTTAAGGGTTACATAACAAAGATTATGTAATTTGTGATTAAGTAATTGACCATTAAGCAATCTAATTGACCAAACTTTAACTTCTGAGCATTACATTTAGTAAAATTTAATTCAAGATTTTTAAAATGTGAATGGATTGTCACATAGAACTTTTTGTACTTGAAACTTTCAAAGTATAAGTGAAATTTCATTTTTGGTACAATATAAGTTTTCACAGTCTTCAAAATTTTGTATTCAAAATTGGATGTTTGTTTTTTATTTTCTATTATCAAATAAGGATTTAATTTTTGGTTCAGCGGGACTTTAGATAAAAATTTGATTATTTTCTGTATTAACCAGTTTTCTATTATACTTATTATAGGTATATTGCATATTGGATTTTCTGCATTTGAATGAATTGTAATACTATCATTGTCGTTAGCAATTATTGCTTGTTCATCAACTTGTCAATCATTGGAGTTAATATTGTTTCATCAAAGTTTTCTATATAAAAGTTACTAATTTTATTATATTCATCATTTACATTTATTATGTTTTGTGATAATGCATTTGCATTTTTATTAGCTATGGCTTTTTAACGATCGTGTAATCACATTCTGACAATTTTAACCATTGTCTAGTTAGTTTGCAATTAGACTGTTTTATTATTTTTAAATTAACCATTGAAGTGGTTTATAATCACATACAATTTGGAACTTTCTACCAAATAAAAAAGATCAAGAAATGAAAACAGTTAATATCTGTATCTTTGATATGTATTTTTGCATTCTGTTTTTATCGTAGCAAGTTTTGCTAATTTTGCAACATCCTTAATGAACTTCCTTATAATAGCCAAGTAGACCAAATAATCCCTCATTCTGTTTTGTGGTTTTGGGTATTGGATAGTCACGAATAGCTTTAATTTTTTCTTAACTCCCGAGGGTGTCACATTCATTATGACCAAGATACGATATTTTCGTTTTTATGAATTCGCAATTTTAAATTTGATTTTTGAAGATGATTAAAGGCTTCTTTGAGTCTTTTGACATATTTATGGAGACTGTTGCTGAAAACAATTATAGCATCTATATATGTATATTCAACAGCTATGATTTACTATTTCTTTTAAGACTATCCATAACTTTTTGAAAGGTTGTGGTGTTAAAGGCATTTTTTTAACATTTTGTCAATTGTTATTTGTTGTAATATGAAATTATCTGTAATATTCGGCAATGGATACCGATTGTAAACAGTTTTTTTATTGAGTCTACGATAATTAATTATGATGCACCACTTTAGTTTCCCCAAGTTGGTGATGATCATGGACTGTTTGAAGGGTTAATTATTTTTTGATCAAGCATTGTATTAATTTGATTTTCTACTTTGCCTCTATGCACGTATGGGTACCAATATGATTTACAGTTTATTTGTATATGTTAAATCATTTCCATCTGTATGGAATATATGGTCATATTCTTTACATATTTTATCAATATTGAGTTTTTAATCTTGGTTCATGTGATTGAAAAATGTCTAAGGGCCGGTCTTTCATTTTGAGTTTAAGCTAAGGTTGGAGTTTAAGCTCTTTTCAAATCAGTTTAACTGAGTTTGTCAATGTAATTTGTCATAATGGATTATTTGTAAATAGGTTATGTGTCATGCTTTGAGTCATAAAAATGCGGGACATTTAAATTTAAAATAAAAGTTGATAAAATTGTAATAATTGTAATAAATGTTATGCATTACATGTTTTTAATTAACAATATTCTTAAAAATGTAGTTTAAATATGTTTATTTTATCATTTCGCTGCAAACATTTTACAGAATAAAATGTCATAAATAAAATGAAGTGAGAAATAAATGATATTTCATAGATTTTACTACCAACTTAAAATACATTTATTATATTAATCTCAGATCACAAACTGAGTTAAACAACGGATTAAACTATGATTGAAATATCAGCCCTAATTTATTTTTATATTTATTGTTAGAAAAATGTATTTAATATATTGTCAAATCTGACCTATTTAATTGTTGTCACTCATATTCATTAATTGACTCAACTGTAAGTGGATATTTAATCTGTATTTCTTTATCAACTTCCGCATTGGTCTTGATGGTGTACAGTTTATATAATCATAAGCAAAATTTGTGTGTTACTAATGTTGTTTTCATTCACTTTAGCATTCATCCGTTAAGTGATGAATTGGTATATGGTTCCTATCGTGACAACGGCATCGAACAGTGTGATTCAGATAATAGCGAGGATTCCAATGAAGAGAACAATTGGCGCAACGATTATCCTGATGAAGAAGATGCTGATAGTATAAATGATGAAGATATGATAGATGCAGTTAAGAGAGTCAATATAAATGAAGAAGGAGTCTTGTCTAGTGATGATGGTGAAGAAGGTTTTGTTTATAGTATAGATAGTGAGGCTGCTGGGTTTGAAGAAGACATTGATGATTCTGATGTGAATAGATATGGGGAACGGTATGCAAGATTTAAAGCAAGATATAAACAGGAAAAGTCAGAAGATTCTTCATATTATGATGAGGATCAAGAAGAGGATGATGATGATGTAAAATACTATGATTAATTATATTGAATAGATGTCAAAACAAAGTTAAAATAAATGCAATTACATATTTGATATACAGTTCAGTTTTTTTTTGTTGTAAATTTAACAAAGTGATGAGAAATGAATTAATAATTAATCAAGTATTCAAGTTCCGCCTAGGAAACGATATATGGGCAATTCCATTTCAAACGGACCAGAGCTGGGGGGGGGGTGCATTGAGTAACTTGCTCATGTATTTTTTTTTAGTTTCTATAACTTATTAGTAGTCTTTTGATCGGTATATGAGAGTATGAAACCCATAAAAAAAAATTCTACAATTTTTTTAAGTTTTTTTGTCGTTTTTTAACTTAATTGCATTTTTTGTTTAAAAACCGCAATTTTAACTCAAAAAAATAAATTTACTAATGAAATCGATCAGAAATTTTCCGTAGAATCCAAATCTGGTGCCATTTCAAGTCTATACCCTGTTTATAAGCCGCAAAAGCCATAAAACCATGTTTTTGTTCTCAGTGGGCTGTGCAAAAAGGAGCATTTTTTAACAGCCAAAGTTGACGTGTTTTGATGTAAGTTAATTAGAAAATATAAATTTGTTCTGTGTATTTGGGTTTTAAAGGTCTAAAACACAAAAAAAACTGCAAAAATAAGCCTCTTTTTCAACATAAACTTTTACAAATGCACATTTATCAGTTTTCAGAGAAACTATACACCAAATATTATTAAAAAACTGAGTTTTGCAAACAATTTTACATAGAAAATAGTCAGTGTCGTGCTTATCTGGCGATAAAAAACCCATCTAGAAAACAAAAATGTGTTCCTACACTTACTTAAATTTTTTTTATTTTTCTTAAAGATTATTTGGATTATATTTTTAAGGCTTATTTCAGAAGTCTAACAAAGTCATCTTTTGTTGTTTGAACCAATTTTCAGTCATTTTACTCTTTGTTTGATAGTTTTTGCGCTTGCTGCACAAATTTAGACTCGATCTATCGGCGCAAAAATTAGAAAATATTATTTTTGGCATTCAAACATAAATCCTCCTGGCGCTTATCAAAATTTGTAAAAACAAAGTTTTAAACCACACTCTAGTGTGTTTATAATATTTTTTGTGAATATAAAAAATTATTAATTTTTAACGCATTTTTTGTCTGAAAATTTTGTAAACATTTCTTTCTAGATGGACTTTTCTATAGACGATGAGTACAACACTGACTATTTTCCATGTAAAATTGTCTCCAGAATCCAAATTTTTAATAATATTTGGTGTATTGTTCTTCTGAGCGCGGCTAAACGTGCATTTGTAAGAGTTTATGTTGAAGAATAGGCCTACTTTGCAGATTTGCAGAGTTTTGGACTCTTAAAACCCAAATACACAGAACATATTTATATTTTTCAATTAATGTACATCAAAATACGTCAACTTAGGCGGTTAAAAAAAATTTAAAAAATGTTCCTTTTTGTCCAGCCCACTGAGAACAAAAACATGTTTTAATGGCTTTTGCGGCTTATTGACAGGGTATAGACTTGAAATAGCACCAGATTTGGATTCTACGAAAAATTTATGATTGATTTCATTATTTAATTTATTTTTTTGAGTTAAAATTGCGGTTTTTAAAGCTCTGGTCCGTTTGAAATGGAATTGCCCATATTTGAGATCCAGAAAAAATTTTTGTCAAAACATTTATCTATTTAACTTAAGCCACTTAAGGTATTCAACTTACAGGAATAATATTAAAATAACTAAAACAATAAAATATCAGCTGAATGCTACAAATAGAAAAATTAGTACTTGAAACTAATTAATATTTTTAAAATACAAAACAGGTAAGTCATTTTTGGAAAAAAAACATGAAAATACTTACTTACTAAAATTTGAATCTTAACTTACGTCACATACTTAATGGAGATTTTGCAGTTCCCTTTTTATATTATTTAAGACTAGTTTTATCTCTAATATTTTTGCAAAAAAACAAACCATTGCATATCTCCCTTATTATTGCCTTAAGAGCATGATTTGATGGTCTTGCTATACCAAAAATTTATTAAAAAAATTAAATGTAAAGTCGGGTGCATTCTAACAGACTATTGCAAACAAGCAGAGGTCGATGATTCTGCTATAGAAGAAAATGGTAGAAAGCTGAAAATTGTACGTTAGTATGCATAGTTTTAGGTTTCAGAGCGTGATTGTTTTAGAAATATAAAGTAAGCAATCATAAACAGCACAGTAAAGCCTCGTTCATACTCTTCCGATTTGCGATTTTTTTTATTCTAACAAAATATTTCTCGCAAAACCTTGTTCATACTGATCCGATTTTTTATTGCGTTATTTTCTAGTGATATTTTGTTTTTATTTTGGTAATTTTTATATTTGTACTAATGCCCGTATTACACTGACAATAATTATATCTTGAATTATATATATAAAAATATTTAAATCTTAAAAAGTCTGTAAAATGCACAAATGATTATCAATTTTATCGTAGATTGAAATTTTAAGTACATTTTTAGGTTTTCTTTATAATTAAATGTGAGAAATAGCATTTATAATATAACCCAACTGTTTTATTAAAACTTAATGCTTACTTTTTTTGTGTTAATCTCTGCATTTTAAACCTTTGCCCATACTAAATAAAATTAGCTCAGGCCAGAAGCAGTTTTTGTAAAATTTTACCAAATCCGGCAACATATTTAAATTCCATAAATCTTTATTACTATTTATTTCTTTGACATGCAAGTCATTCAGAGTAGACAATGAAAAAGCATTTATCGGCATTAGCTATTGCAAGTTGTCCTTGAATCTGAAAATTAAATTCAGATAACATGGTATCAAAAATTTTAACTAAATAGATACCTGAAAATACCTGATATTTTTGAAAATTTTGCATGGACCTTCCCCAAAACTTTTTTTCCATTGTTCTTGGAGCCATCCATGTCTTTTATTATATTTCATTCCCGTTAAGTACGACCTTATTTAAAAACTGTAACGTTGCAACGTTTTCCCAAATTAAACCGTGCCAAAAGACTCATGAATAGTTCTGCTCTGTTGTTTGTTTTGTTATCTATCAATAAACTTGATTTTGATAACAACAGGTTTAAATTTTGATTTGTCGTTTATTTACCGAAACTTTACATAATGGAGTTCTAATTTAAGACTAAACTTAACTAGGTTTTACAATCTGATTTATAGTAATAAAATGCTTAGTGAGCTGTTTATTACAACAATGACGATTGACTTTACAGGTGTGCTTCGAGGAAGACCACCTGCAGAGTTATCAAATCGGAGATTGAGTTTCTGACGACGGATGTTATATAACATATAACACCTCCCTTCATAAATGTGAACTTCCACGTTCACTTAAGTTTACTTTTGACGGATTTAAATCAATCTGAGATTTGTTATATTCATATTCATCAATTTTTTTTTTACAAATGTTTGCAACACTTATAGCCGATCTCACCGACACTTCTTAAATCAATACTTACGTAAGTTTTGCTTACAGCTAACTATTACTTAAATTTTATATGCGTCTCACCACTCATTTAAAACAGATACTTACGCTAAGTATAGTTGAGTTTCTGACTATCGAGCGGCACATCAGATATCAGCCAATATACATTATATTGACTCTAAACTTGGCGTGCGCTTTCGTTGTATTGTGTGTACAACTTAATATTAATATAACCATAAAATTAAATTGTTTGACATTTGAGGTTGTTTATCGGTTTCTGGAAATAAAACAATGAAAAGAAAATGAATTTATTTAAGTTACTGCAATAACAAACTATATTTTTATTAAAATTGCGTTTTTATATTGTAATAAATAAAAATTAAACTTGTCTTGGAATGACATTATTAATTGTATTCATAATAATAATATCAAATGAAATATCATCCTGTGTAATTATTATATTTTCCATCTTATATTAATATTCTTTTACTTGACACTTGCTATAAAAATTACAAATTTGGGGTTAAGTACACGGTAAGCCCTCGATATTGGCGACTTATATTTAACCATTAGTTACGGGTTAATATTGCGTTTAAATGGACGGTGCAACGCGCTAACCAGAGCTTAGCTATTCAACTAGTGGTTAACTTTTAAGTAGTGTCGGTGAGATCGGCCATTACTAATGTTAAGCTTCTTAAGTAAAAAATACGTTAGTACTAAAATTATTGTTGTTATAATATATAAAGAAATGTCGTGGTTGCTGATTGTCACTAATTCTAGATTGGGAGTTGAAAACTGCTTAATAGTTGCAGTGTTATGAACCTCACTTAAGGCTGGCGAATTGCTGTTATAAACTGGGGGCATTTTCATTAGGAAAACTACAGAACGCAGAAATGTGAAATTTTCAGGAATTGTTATTGATATAATTGTTTATAACTTGACATATTTTGTTTATTTTTTTATGCAATATTTTACGAAATAAATGGAAATTATTTTTCTACCAATTTTAAATTTATGTCACTATATAGAGAAAAAATTCAGGAAAACAAATATATATATATTTTTTTTTAATTTGCATTAATAATGGAGATGAACATGCCCTTAGATTAATAAAAATATATTTTCCAAGTCCCCACTCCGCCTTCCTATTTTTATAATATCCATGCTCTTCGACTATAATACAGCTAACTATTATACAAATACAATGCACGTGCTACCCTCTACCCCGCTCATCTAGCTTAGACGGTCATTGGCTGTTTCGGTATTAGGGGAATACATTAAACGCATGGAAGTGGAAGTACCGCCACGGCAAAATAAAACTTTACGAAAAAGTCGCCTCATTCTTAAATCTAATTCAATGTTAATATTAGGTGTGGCTGTTAAGTTCACTGAACAAATTAAGTAAAGGTGCCACCTTGATTTCGTTGAGAGGTTGAATCAAACTTATATTATCAAGTTTTAATGAACAATTATTCCTATGTAAAATTAAAGGAACATCAACCATAATTTGACTGAGTGAACAATTACTTTGAATAAATAGCTTATTCTTTGGTACAATAATTATTTCTGTTGTAGTTGGTATTACAGTATCTTTAATTAATTTTGTGTTGGCAAAAGTACAATTGTTAAATTTATGATTATTTAGAATTTCTTGAATACATGGTGTTACAGGTTGTATGTTCTGATAAGAAAATGGAGGGAGTATCCAAAAGTGTTTTGTTCAATATTGGAATTGATAACAAATTGTAGTACGCATATTGTTCTGAGAATGTTGGAAAAGAAATAATAAAAATTATTAAATTCTTTTTAATTTGGACATCACAGATTATTAGTTGATAGATTTTATATAAATTAAGAGGAAGTTCAATGCCCATATTTTTAATAAGATCTTGTTGAGTTGCAACGTTCAAAATCGTAGGATGTAACATGTGCAATCTTGCAAAATTTACCGCTGTATTCAGCTGTTCTATAAAGTTTTCTATTTCAATGAATTTGTATTGTAAATTGATTAATTTTAACATTATTTGCACTTCGGAAGAATCAGAATTTTTTTCTAATTGCTAAACAATTTTAGCTTGATTTTGAATAATATTGTTAATTTTTTGATTGTGCGTTTCAGTAAGATTTTGCAGTATTATTTTATCTTTATTAAACGAATTTTGAATATTTTTTCATTATATTGGATTTTCTGAATATACTCTATAATGTCCTTTTTATCTCTATCACCAAGAGTTCCAAATAGAAAGTTCACCAACAAAATTGAGTAATCCACGTTTACTTCTTAGTGAAATCATTGCCAATAAGTTATCTGAGAGAGTATATAAATGTTTTGTTTTTTCTCAAATAATAGAAGAATTAGAGTTTTTCATTAACAGTTTTAAGGGTAAGTTTCTAATAGCAATTTGAAATTTTGAAAGTAGATTTATGATGTCAGAAAGATTGATGTAATAGAAATAATGAACATTTTCTAAACTTATATAAGCTTTACCAAAATAATAGAGGGTTGTTGATTGGTTCAGTGTGGAGTTAAAGATGTACCGGGGTTAGGACCAGGATCGCAATCATCATCAGGAGGATAATCAGTTTCATTATCTAGAACAATTTTTTTCTTATTTTTAGTTGTTGTTCATGGTATTTTTTACCATCAGAAAATACAAATTTAATTTCTTGTTTAGTCACATTTATTGGTTGATACTGGGGTTTTGATTTTTTTGTGGGTTTTTTAATATTAGGTAGTTTTTTCGTTAACCGGAATTGGTACACATTCTTCTTTATATTTTAAGACTTCACCTTGAATATCGCGAATTTGATTCATATGTTGATCAATATTATTTTCTTCATCTATTGATTTTAAGTCTGGCAATCTTGATATTATGTCACTTTCATATCCATAAGTGATTACAAAAGGTTTTTGTTTTACACTGGAATGGTTTGTGTTATTATAATAAATTAAACTTTTAAGAAGTTAATAGTTAGAATTCAACAAATTGCAGATAGTGAAACAAAACCTGTGGTTATTAAAAGAAAAGAAGGAAACAACTGGGTAAATAAAGAAATAATTAATAAAATTATTGAAAGAGAAAAACATACAACAGATACAAACAAAACCCTCAAAACCAATATCTAAAATTTGAATATTACAAAATAAAAAAAGACACAGAGAATGCAATAATTCACGAAAGCAAAACTATTTTAAAAACAAATTAAAAAATGCACAAGGAAATGAAAGAAAAATGTGTTATGAAATGAATGAAATACTAAATAAACAAAAAAGTAAAAAAAAACGCTCACATAAATGAAATATCAACTACAAAGAAGACGGATGAAATAAACATTGCAAATCAATTCAATAAATACTTTGCAAACATCGGAAAGATCTTGCTGAAAAAATAAAACTACCAGATTCACGCAGTAACCTGACACTTACTTACAACATATATTAATAAAAATATAATATTTAAAAAAATAAATGAATGCGATATCAAAAGTATCATAAAAGAACTAAAGAAATCAACTGCACCTGGAAATCACAAAATAACAACTGAACTCATACAAGCAATAATTGAAGAAATTGCACCAACATTGACAAAATTAATAAATAATATATTAATAGAAGGAGTGTTTCCAGAAATCTTAAAAACAGCAATTTTAGTCTCAATACATAAAAAAAGGAGGTAACACTAAACCTGAGAACTACAGGTCCATATCACTACTATCAACGTTTGCTAAAATAGTTAAAAAGGTGATACTACAACAACTAAAAGATCACATACAAGAAAATAAACTAATATCAACATATCAGTATGCTTTCCAGGAAAATTCGGGAACAACTGGAGCGTGCACCGACTTAGTACAAGATATGTATGAGAAATTAGATGAAGGAAATTACATAATTAATATTTACATTGATATGAAAAAAGCCTTTGATACAATCTCAAAAAACCTGCTTACTAACAAACTCTGCAATATGGGAATTAGAAGAAACGCACTAAAATTAATGACAAGTTACATTACCAACCGCAAACATACAAAAATTGGAAATACATATAGTAATACCTAAACCACACTATACGGTTTACCACAAGGTGGAACACTAGCTCCTACATTATACATACTATATATAAATGACATCCAAGAATTAAACTTAACTGGAAAACCGTACATATATGCAGATGATACATGTATTATGTACAGTGGGACCAATCTCAAAGAAATGGAAAGCAGAATAAACAAGGAAATGGAAATTGTAATGGAATGGTTTAAAAATAACTAGTTAACAGTAAACGAAGAAAATACTACATATATGGTAATAGCTAACAAAAATAAAGTAAAGATAGATTTCAATATAAAAATTAACAACTTTGAAATACATAAAACATCTAAGACTAAATATCTTGGTCTATGGATAAGTGATAATCTAAGTTGGGATACACATGTAAATGCAAAGAAAAATAGTGCTACCATTGGAGCATTGTATAGAGCAAAAAATTACTTACACAAGCATCCAAATTTATAATACTTTATTTACTTCAAAAATAAATTATTTGGTAAATATTTGGGGAGATACAACCCAAAAAAATATAAACCAAATCCAAAGACAGCAAAATAAAATATTAAAACTTCTGCATAACTTAGAAAGAAAAACATCTACAATTCAGTTATACAGGAAGGTACAAGAACTAAACATTAAAAGTTAAATTAAAAAAGATATATATATTCTTATATATAAAATACTAAACGGCAAGATAAAAACAAATATAAAATTACAAAAAAAACAAAAGCATACATGGATATGACACTAGACAAAAAAGCAATATATTTACTAAAAAAAAAACAGAACAATAATAATAATAATAATATATTTATTCTCAGTGACAATATTACAAAGAAAAAAAAAATAAGAGTACAAATACAAAAATACAAAAAAGTACAAAAGTACAAAAATACAAACATTTTAAAATTTGTTGAAATAAGTTAAATTTAAAACTTGGGAGAATAACATTCTGACATACTGTAGGGTTCTATATTGCACAGCATGTGAAACACAGATTGCTTCATTAGATTATAACTAGATGTTTCTGTAAGTCTGCGTGGTAAAAAGTTAAATATTTTTATACAAGAATAAAAAGGACCTTTTTCATATTTACTTAGTCTGTGTGACGGTAACAAATACGTCTGGCCGTGTCGTGTATTGTAATGATTAGACAAAGTAGTTATTTGAAACTTATTTTAATGTTTATATATAAATTTTGTACATTCTAATATGTACAGTCCAAATAATGTCAATACTCCAGCAGATTTGAACTTTCCTCTACAACTCTCTTTGAAGGTAAACAAGCATAATTCTTAGTGCTTTTTTTGTGCAAGGAATACTCTACCAGCTTCAGAAGTGCTATCCCAAAAGATTATCACATACCTGATATGAGAAATTATAATAAAATAGTTTGCTTATATTGTAATTGGTTGTTTTTGTTAAAATTCTCAATCCAAAACACGCGCGACTTACTTTAACATATACATTGTTTATATGCTGGATATATGAGTTTCATTAAGTTGTATTCCTAAAAATCGTACAGAGTTTGTGAAATTATATGTTGTGTTATTAAATGTGACTGATTCAGATGTAAATTGTCTCTGGTTTGATTTAAAAAGAATGCAACTTGTTTTTTCTTTGTTAAGTATTAATTCATTACTCACAAACCATGATTCTAAGGATTGCATAGTGTGTGTGTCTCTAGAAGCGTGCAAGCTACTTGACCTTATAGTTAGTCCAGTATTAGATTTTAAGTTTGTGCAATGTTGTCTCCCAAACAGATATGAACTTATAAGTTTATTTGCGACGCCTCTGACACCGTAACAATCTAATTTTGAAAGTAAAAGTGGATACTCTATGCGATTGGAGAAAGTATCCAATTAACGTAATCAAATATTGCCGTTTCGGTGCTTCTGTTTTTTTTATAAAACCGTGTTGATTTGTTGAAAAAATGTTGTGTATGTTAAAAAATTCCAACAGTCTTATATATATATATGTTACTTTCTCGTAAATTTTTGAGAACGTGCTCAATAAGCTAACCGGACGATAGTTTCCGAGGTCATTAGAGTCACCTTTTTTGTGAATGGGAGTTAACATTGCAAATTTTAACTGGTCAGGGTATATTCCTGTTTCCATTGATTTATTTATAATATAACATAAAGGACTTGCAATAAAGCAAATACACTTTTTTATTAGACTTGGTGGAATGTCATCGTGCCCAGCACTGTTTTTATTTGGCATTTTCTCAACAATTGTAATCAATTCTGACTGAGTAACTGGAATATGTGATACAGCCGAGCCATTTGATGTTTTTGCTATAGCTTCTGCTATTGCGTTAAAGTATTCATTAAATTGATTTGCTAATTGATTTATAAATTGTCATTGTCTGGAATATGAATAGATTTAGATCTGCCCACTGTCTTTCTAGTTACATTCCAGGATGCCTTTGATTTATTCTGTGATTTATTCAATTTAAGTTCAATCTGAGCAGTTTTTTCCGCTATTAGTAAGTTGTACTGTTTTTGATGGTTTTTGTAAATAGGAACAAACTCAGGGATGTATTGCGATAATATTTGGTATTTAAGTAGATTATCTTTGCATGTTTTTAAAGCCTCCGACTGAAAATTTTTATGGTGGTGTCATTGCACAGATTTTAAAGGAAAGTGTTTATTAAAATATAGTAGAAATACATTAATAAACTCGTTATATTTAGCCGAGTGTTCTGTGAAAATGCTAAAAACTTCACCATTAAGATCTTGCAAAAAGTTTAAAACGTTTATATCTGAGTAAATTCGTTTCTTAAAACTTGGTTGTACAATACTTGTTTTTAATCTATATTCTAAAAACTTACTAGTAGAAGGCAGCAATGAATTTAACAAACTACCAAATAAAATTACAAAAATTGAAAATCTTAAAGAATTCAAAAAAGAAATCGGTAAATATTACAAAAATAAACAAAATAGCTGAAACTACGATATAAATATATCATTCATACTCATATACAAACTTATTATATTAAAATTCACGTAAAAAAAAACTAACTACCTATAATACTTTTTTTTTTATTATTGAGGGGTGAACATGCTTTACGCACTTTGTGTGGGGCTCCCGGTTACCCGTATACCCACTAAAAACCCTAGAACTTCTAAGCCCTCCAAGCCTTGCGGGATTACCGTTGTGGTATTACTTCACAAAGTCTGGACATTTTCTATTTATCCTATTATCCTCGGCTTCCTGCTCTTGCTTTCTCCTCTTCCTCTTTTGTTTCCATTATTCTCCGTATGCTATCATCAATGGCCTTCCAGTTGTATGCACTTTCAAGCATAAGTGGGGTCAGGTTGTTTACGATTATCTCTTTACCGACATTTAGATGCATCTCTTCTCTGGTGCTTCTCCAGCGAGAGCACTCTATTAGTGTGTGTTCCGGGGTATTTTTCTATCCACAATAGGGGCATTTGTCCTGTTCTGCTAGGCACATTCTTTTTAGATATGACCCAAAACATCCATGGCCTGTTAGGATCTGTGTGAGGTGGTAGTTCAGGTTACTATGTTTTCTGTTTACCCACGGTGTCACTAAAGGTATGAGGGTCTGTGTCCATCTGGCGACGTCACCCTTGCACTGCCATTCTAGGAGGTGTATGGGGATTGTGCCCGTAATTGCTTGTATGGCCTTGGACGAAACTGTTCTGTAGGCACTGGCTATTCTAATTGCCATTTTTTTCCTGGCCCGCTCTAGTATTATTGTGTTTTTTTTTTCTCGCAGCTTTCTATCCAGTTGGGTACGGCGTACAAAAGTATAGAGTCCACCGTTGCACCCATTACTTTACGTTTCTCCGCTCTTGGACCCCCTACATTAGGCATGATACGTGCCAGGACCGGTACAAGTTTCTCTGCTTTTTGCTTTACCTATATTTATATAAGGGCCCATATTCCAGTTTTTACCTATCCTCATCCTTAGGTATTTGATGCTGCCTTGGGATGTGATTGTTGTATCTGAAATATGTTTTTGAGGGAAGTAATTTAAATATATTCTTACTACGTTTACTCTTTATTTTTATATTAATATAAGACTAACTATAAGATTGATTTTATAACTGATTTATATTCACTTGCGCCCTGGTTTATATACCAACTTAACTTAACAGTTCAATGTCGCAGACTTTGGATGTGCTGATGGCGCAAGGTGAATAATGTTATGTATTATTACTTATTGTAATAATACATATATTTATTAATTTATTATTGTATTAAACATTTACATAATTTGTCCTTAGGGGAAGGTTGGCTATTACGCCATTACACCTCCTCCCTTTAAGGAAGTGTGAATTTCTATTGAGGATGGAAATTCACACTTTACATAGTTTCAAAATTATATATTCATTATTTACTATAACTACCCTGTAAAAAAAAATTTCATGTTTTAAGGCTTTTTTAGACTTATTCTATTTACCTATATTTTATTGTCATTACAGTTTATACATACATATTTTACTACTAAAAGTACTAGGATTTATTATTTTTATTTGTTGTATTTTACTATTCTATTTTTATGCACGGAGAATGTTACAGTTTTTCAAATTTAGTGCGCGTTTCGTTCGTTATTAGAACGAAGTCGTTTATTTTAATATTATCGATTCTTGATTGAAGATCGAATTTTGCTTTTCTAGTTTCTTTAATTTTTTGTAAAATGTTATTAGTTGTCGAGGGGGTGGTATTATAGCAGTATGAAAAATATCTGAGCCAGTCATCCCAATCATCGCTTAATGTATTTATGTACATGCGTATGTATTCGTTGATGACTCTGCGATTTCTTTCAACTGTGCCGACTGTTTGGGGTCTGTAGGGGGTTGCTGTCGCGTGTTTTATTTCGAATAGTTTGGTTAACTCCGTAATTGTCTCGTTCACGTACTCGGTTTCCATATCCGACCGTATTTCTTTCATCGGACCGTAGATAAGAATGAAATTTTCAAAAATTGCGCGAGCTATTGTTTTAGCTTCCTTGTTGGGGATTGCTACTGTTAGAACATATTTGGTTAAATCGCACTCCGTGGTAACTGCATACACGTTACCGTTGGTGGATTTAGGAAATGGGCCTATCGTATCAATGATAACGATATCAAATGCATTTTGGGGTGTGGGGTAATGCATAAAGAGGTTATATTTTTTGTTTTTGCCTTATTTATTTGGCATAGATGACATGATTTGATAAATGAAGCAATGTCTTTATTTATGTGCTTCCACTTATAATAAGATTTTAATTTGTTTGATAATCTTTTACTTCCGCAATGCCCGCCTAGGATTGGGTCATTATGGAATTTTTCTATAAGTTTTAATTGTTCTTCTCGATTTTTAATGTGTTTTATTGGTTGTGTAAGTAATATGTACTTGGTGTTATTTAGCGTTTTATTCGCTATATTTTTAAAAATTGACTATTAAATATTTATTTATGGTCCCTGGCTATTCTTTCAAGCCGAGACAATATCTCACCTAAATCAGATTCGTCTTTGGAGATGTTACCGTCTAGTATTATTCTATTTTTCCCATCGATCCATAGCCGTGGAGTATTTGAATTCATATTAATTATTATTTCGTCGCTTTACTTGCTTCAAAGTTTTCTAGTAGACTTTTTTTATGTTGTTTTTATTATTTGCTTGCTTTCTCATTGCTCGAATTTCTATAGCGAGTATTTTTGTGACATTTTTCTTAATTTCTTTCAGTTCCTCTATGTGAATTCGTGACAGGGCGTCTGCTCCGACGTTGTCTGTACCTTTAATATATTCGATAGGGAAATCGAATTCTTCTATATCTAGCCTCATGCGTGTTAGTTTTGACGATGGATCCTTCATAGAAAATAGATATATCAACGGCCGATTGTCTGTTTTTACTACAAATTTCTTTCTGTCCGTATAAATATGGCCTGTAGTGTTTTATAGCCCAATGAATGGCAGCTAATTCTTTTTCTATAGTGGATTTGTTTAATTCGCCTTTTGTAAAGGATCTAGATGCGTATGATATAGGTAAGTCAATGTCGTTCGCCTGCTGACTTAAAATCGCGCCGCATGCAAATTTTGATGCGTCCGTTGTCAATATGAAGGGTTTGTCAAATTGTGGGTACTGTAAGATAGGTGGTTGAATTAAAATATTTTTTATTGTTTGAAATGCCTCTTCAAATTCTGTGTTCCACTCGAAAATTACTCCTTTCTTGGTAAGTTTGTTAAGGCAAGCAGTACTTAATACTGGCAAAATTTTTGATAAATCTGCGATAATAGTTGCAGAATGCTACAAACCTTTTTACTGCTTCTGGCTCAAGGCTCACACTTGGATAGTTTTTTATAGATGGTTCGATAATGTCTATTGCACATTTCTTGTACCTGTCTATTTATTTCCTCTTTCTGAGTATGTGGTATTCTGTAATTTTTCGTATATACTGGGTTGTTGTCATTTGTGTTGATATTTTGTTTATAGAAATTGTTGCAGCTTAGTATTTTATCGTCGTTTATTGCGAATACATCGGCGTATTTTTCGCATAATTTTGTTAATTTATTTTTTACAGTACTTGGACAGTCGGTGTTTAATTGCTTTAATAGTTGTGCTTTTCTATCGTTGTATTCATTCTCAATGTTATATTTATTGTAGTTATTTAAATCTTTATTATTAATTTTTTGTTTATTTATTGTAAGATCCTTATTTGTTGTGTTTATAAACGTTATCAGAGCTTTGTTATTAGAATGCAGTTATATTTTTTAAGTCCTGTAGATAGAGTGGCATAGGATTTTTCTGAGGTATGTTGAAATTCCCCTTCTCTCTAGTTCTTTCATTAGTCCCCTCCGAACGCGTTCTTTATATCAAAGGTGATCAACACGGAAAATTTGTGTGTAGGGTGTTCAGCTACATGACCCACTGCTTCCCTAACATGTCTAAGTGCATCCAGTGTAGAGTGGCCTTCTCTGAACCCGTGTTGGTTTTCACTTAGGCCTCCATTCCTGTTTAGTTCCTCTGTAAGTCTCGTGTTGAGGACGTACTCATACAGCTTTTCCAGTGGGTTCAGTAGACATATGGGTCGGTATGCCTTGTCTTCGTTCTTTTTGGTAGGTTTCTCGATTAGTACTAATTTTGCCCTTTTCCAGTCCTTGGAGAAGGTGCCTTGCTTGATGAGTTTGCAAGGACCCTCGCGCAGAGTTGAGGTCTTTTTGTTGCTATAGCTCTGATCACCTCCGGCGGTATCATGTCTGTCCCGTGAGTCTTTTTTCTTTTAATTTTGCCACCTGTCTTAAGTATTTCTTCTTCTGTACATTCCTGTATCATATCCGTATCTGTTCTTATCTCCATCCACGTTGTTCTACCCAGGTCCGGAAAAAGTTTCCTTGCTTCAGCAGTTATCTCCTCCCCTGATAGTGCTATTGGGGATCTTTGGCCTATTTTATTTGTGACAATTTTATATCCTTTGCCCCGTATATCCCCATTTAGTTCCTCACACAGTTTCTTCCTGACCATCTTCTTGGATTCCATTATTGCCTTCTTAAGGGCTTTTCTATCACCTGCGTATGACTCTTGTGCTTGTTGCGGAAGGTATATGTCCCTTAGGTTTTTGCCGTTTAATCTTGTCACACTCCTTTTAGTTTTTATACATCTCCTTTTCATGTTTGCATTATCATCACTCCACCAATACATTGATTTGTAGTTTACCCTGCCCCCTTTTTTGTTTAAGGTCTTTTTGCAGGTTTTTATTATAGATTCCTTCAGCTTCTCAGCGGTGTGTTCCATTCCCCTTGTGTTTGGGTCTAGGTTTGAGAGGAATTTCGCCTCTTGCTCATTGCGGAAAGACCATCCGGTGATTTCTTTTGTCCTCTCCCATGTCTTTATTTTCCCCGTCCTTTGAAATGTATGTTCATGTGATCACTTAAATTCTCTTCCTCGCCCACATGCTAGTTGCTGATTTTTGTTACTATCTTAGAGGAGCACAGGGTCACATCTATGAAGGATCTTGCTCCGTTTTTTTTTAATGTAGGTACTCCCCCCTTATTTAGGACGCAGAGTTTGTTTTCGTTTGCCCATTCCGTCAACATGTCACCTTTCCGGTCGTCTTTGGGAGAACCCCATTTGCCTGACTTGGCGTTGAATCCCCGCCAATGATCTTATCTTTTTTGTGTTTTTTTTGGTCCTTAGTTCTGTTAGCCACTTTTTGAAATGTTTGGTGCTTTCATTTGGGGAGAAATAGCAGGCGTACATAACTGTGTCCCAGTCCTCCACCCAGGTGTAGCCTACCCCACTTCCTGATTTTTCCTTCCGGCCCTCTCTTTTACCTTTTGTGTTTGCACCAGTTTCCTGAATACCGGGCATCTCATGCTGTCCGTTTTGTGACCCTCTATATTGCATAAATAGCACTTCTGTTTATTGGTGCAATCTTTCACTTTATGTCCAGTCTCTCCACAGTTCCGGCAGGGCTTGCCATCCGTACTTTTACAGTACATTGCCTTGTGACCTATTACATTTGTAGCATTTTGGCGGAGCAAATACCTCCATCACCCTCCATCTATTCCAGCCTGAGCCTATTTTCCTTTTCATTATAAGGTACTCTGCTGCCTTTTCCTGCATGTTTACGAAGGCATATCTTACTCCATTCTGGTTGACCTTTTCTAATAGTTTCACCGAATCTACCTTGGCGCTCAGGTTGTCTCTCAGAAGTTCCCTGTTGATGTCTTCCTTCGCATCCTCTTCATTGAGATCTCCGTCCACGTCTAACAGCCGTATTGTCTTTTTTCTTTCATTTAATTCAATGTTGGCTACCTTGCTGATTTTCTCATCGAGTGTTTTCCTGAACTTCTTCCTTATTTCATCCTTATTATTTTTGACCACAAGTTCAATGTTGCTTAAGACAGTATTCCAACACTTTCCTGGCCATATCTGGTCCGTGATACAGGCTAGTCCCGATTTTTCCTTACCCATTGTCATTGCCTTCCTGCATTGCGTTGATTATTCCGCTACTTCTTTCTAATGTTTCCATCCCCTTTATGGTTTTTACTACAACGTGTGTCTTTCGTTTTCCTCTTCTGCTTTGCCATTTTGGGCAATGATGGAGCTTTTTGTGACCCCACACCACTATTTAGTTTCTTGTTGATCCTCCGTCATAGCTGCTAGCAATTCCGGGTGTCTCTCCGCTATTATTTTTGCAGGGTATCCCTTTGTGTTTTTGCTGCTACTTAATATTACTACTAAGTCTTCCTTACTCAGTTTTAAAGGTATCACTCTGATCACAGTTCGTGAATAGGTCTTCTGTCTAGTCTACGTCCATCAAAGCATGTAGTGCTTTGACCCCTTTTTTGTGTGATAGGCATTCATTGATCCTGTCCCTTTGTTGCCTTTCCTCCGCTGTCTCCATTGTTTCTGTTTGCTCCGCTTTATCCACTAGACTTGGACATTTCGGGTGCTGTCCTATAACGGACCCCTGTCTCTCCTGTTTTTCTATCATTTTTTCTAGTAAGTTAACCTCTCCATCCGCTCTCAACCTTGCTGAGTAGCCATACAACCAGTTGGCTGCATCTCTAACTTCCGGTTTAATTCTAGTGCTTGTTAGCGCAATATTTCTCAGATTTGAGCTTTTTGCAATTATTCTGCTTAGAAGATTTTTTAGCTTCCCATAGTCTATCATAAAATCCTCTAGATCTGCTTCCCCCTTCTGAGGAGAGTCAGCCATCCTCATTCTTTTATTGCTTTGGAGCAGGGTTTCTTCCGTTTTTAGTCCTGTTTCCTCCATATATGGAGTAGCAGGGAGTCCACTTAGATTTCGTAAGACTATGTGATCAGGTTTCCCATCCTTGTCCTCTGTTTAAGCAGCCGGTGTTTCTTCCTTTGCATCCGGGGTCCTCCTGATGGGTGACCTGCTCAGGCTACTCCATCTGCCCTGTTCCTTCGAAAGCTCCAGTTCATAACTTCTCGTTTCCTCTTCTTTCTCTCTCGCCGGGTCTTCAACGCCCTTGCGGTAGTGGTTTTCCGATTTAGGTGCGCCCGATTAGTCGCGCTTTTCCTCAACCGGGTTTTTTTGTTATTTTGGTTGTTGCCTGGTCATCGCATTTAGTTGTCAGATCGTTGTTTCCTCTAGAATCCGTGGAGCTGCCTGCCTTAGCAGTGGAGGATTGTCCGGAAACAGGATCGTTTCCGGTATCTCCCTTTTATTTTCATTTACTGACATTTTCATATTTCAAATTAATCTTGTCCTTGTCCAATCTTTTGCACCTATCTAGACTGAAAGGTGGTCGTCGTTGGGGGTCCAAATTGGGAGGGGTTTTTGGAGATAGGGGGTGTCGGGTTAGAGACTATTTTTTTATCGGTTATCCTCCTTTGTAGGGTAAGTTGTTGTTGGCATTGAAGTGAGGCCATTTGAAAAATTTAAAAAAAAAAAATAGTTTTTTTGTTTTTAAATTTGAAAATTCGAATGTTTTCTAGTAAAGTAGAATGAAATCTCTCAATGAGCGCGCTTCCTTGAGGTCTCGTAGCAATGTTAAAGTGTCAATTAATATTTAATTCGTTACTAAAATCTCGAATTAATTCGTTATTGAGCAAAAAGGGTTAGTAAGGATCAAAAGAGTATTGCCCTACAGGATTGTGAAGTACTGGAGGTCTGGAAATTGGATTTCTTTCATTTTTGCTTCCAAACAAATTCTACTCTCATTAATAAATTTGTTTAAATGTTTTTGAATATCGTAATATCGTTTTTGAATTTCTTTTAGATTTTCTAGAATGCCCTTGTGATTCGAACTTTCGTGATATTTCCTTAATATTTCTTTCTGCTGGAGAGGGTTGGTTACATAAAAACTGATCGTTCAAATTTTCGTGTTTATTAAGTTTCCATGTAAGTATTTGCTTATTAAATCTTTTTTGTACACGAGATTCCAATTTTGATCCATGCATCTCTATAAAAATTTGTCGAGAAAATAAGTTAATAGCTTTGTCTGAAATAGGCAGTTCTAAAAATGTTTCAGAATTTGAGTGAATTGTAGTTTTTCCAGGTTGATTAAATTCTTCAACAAGTTCACTAACTGATATACTTTCATGGCATTCTTGATTTTTAATTCGGCTTAGAGCATCAGCTACTTGAGTTTCTTCAGTTGTTATACATCCGTTCAAACTTTTTACTTTTTTATTCATTAGTTCATCTGAATTTATTTTTACTTGAAATGGTTCAGCAGTAGGGTTTGTTAATTGAATTTCAATAATATTATCTTTTACAATTGTTACAATTTCATCAATATTACATAATCCAGATAGTTTGCCTTGATTAACTAAATAATCACCGTCAGGCAATTTAGTAGGTATTTTAAATGTTTTTGTAGTATTTGCTGGAATAATTGTTTCAAAAATAATGTTTTTATTAATTGGGGTATATTTTAAAATTAAATTTGATAACATTGATTATATAAAATCATGCTGTTAGGGTCTAATATAAGTTGTAAACGTTTTATCGAGGTAAATTCTAAAATTCCGTCAAAATATGAGTGAAAATTATGAAGTAAACAAGGAATATTTTCTGAGATACCGAAATTATATAGTAATTGAATATTAGTTTGTTTATTAAGGGATGTTGATTTATTAAAGGATACAACCTTAGTTTTACAATTAAATATTTGATCGGGAAAGTAATTTTGAGCTATAGAAGGTTTTATTATATTTATCGTACTTCCTGTGTCAATAAGAATGTTTGCATTAAGTGAAGGAATATAAACATAAGGAAGTTCGGTACTTTTGTTATCTATGCAGTGGGGGGCGCAAATAACATCTCAAAAACATGATTTTGAACATTTTAAATATCAAAGAAAAAAATTAAGAATTTGCTAGCAATAAAATTAAGGGATAGCGCAAATCTCTATGAACAGAGACCGTGGAAAAAATCTAAGTTTTTTTCAATGGACACATTAAATAATGCAAAATTTTCCAATTTACAAGAACATTAGCTAACAGGCAATATTTGGACCAAACATGGTTATTTATAGTAATAAACGGAAAGCAATATTTTGCTTTCCTTGTCTTCTTTTTAATAAAGATCAAGCATTGATAACTCAGCTGTATCATCTTTAGCCAAGACAAAAAAATAGTTCAGTGACTAGCGCGCAAGTACCCGATCATGAAAAATTAGCTTTTTACCTATAAAACGTCATAAAGTGAAAACTTTAATTTTTTTTACAAAATAAGTGTTCAATTGACGTATCTATGCAAAGTCCAATAGACCATAAGAAAGAATATTTAACATTTTTTCTAAGTTGCAAAAAAAATAGGTCAGCCTCATTCCGGTATATTTTTAGAAGCAACTGATATGATATCTAAGTATAATCCAGAATTAAGGACACACATCCAATCCATTATGAATTAATAGAGTTAATGGGAAATGCTGTTATAAGACGTTATTAAAAAAGTGAAGACAGCTAAGTAAGTACTTCTCTACTTTGTTTGACTGCACCCCCGATGTATCACATCATGAGCAAATGTCTTAAATTTTAAAATTTGTCAAAGTAACGGACAAGTTAGCGTTGAAAAACATTTTATTGACTTTATTTACTCACAGAAAAAAACTGCTAAAAGCTTAGCCAAAAAAATTGTAAAAAATTAGAGAAAGATAGATTGAGTATAATCGATATTAAAAGACAAAGATATGACAACGGAAGTAACATGAGTAGAAAGTTCAGTGGTATTTAAGCAATAACAAAAGGTCAAAACAAGCAAGATCAGTTTGTACCAGTGTTACAACAGATATAGTAACTTTTTTAAATTGTTCAAAAAGTATTTTTATTTTCTTTTTTTATCTATTATTTGTTGGGAAATACTTATGAAGCACCCTAGTTTGAATTGCCATTCAAATACCCGATTATTTTCAAATAATGTTTAAAACTGAGACAGTGATAAAATAAGTACAAAAAGCATTTTTTACAAAAAAAAAACAGACTAAAAGACAAGATAAGAAAGTTTTGATGCAAGTTAAAGGTTGTAGTTAAAAGATTTTTAACGTTGCCGGTTACAACTGCATCATGCAAAACAAGTTTTAGCAAGTTAAACTTATTAAAACATATTAAGGTCGAAAAAAATAGTCAAAACTAGCTATATTATCAATAAAAAGATCCGTAGCAACACAACTTGACTATAATAAGATTGTTGACAAGTTTGCCTCAACCAAGGGTTAAAAATGATTGCTGCAAACGTTTTTAAATTTCTATTTATTGTAGTTTATATCATTACATAATTAAAAAAATAATTTATTGTTTAATTTTTGTTTTAGTAAGGCGCAAAAAGATGCCCTTGCACCGGGCGCATCAGAAGCTAATTACGGCATTGTATCTATGTTATAGGATTGAAGAATGTACTTTCTTAAAAATTTATATCATGTTAATTTTCATCATTCTCATTACCATTTTCGAAATTCGAAAAATCATTTTGTTCTTCAAAATTTTTATTTGTTTCAAACATCATGATAATAATCTTCCGCATTAAAATTTTGAAAGTTTCCAAAATTATTCTCTTCTACTAATGTTGTTTGTATAGACATCGGTTCCGGCTTATATTACGGTTTAGGTGGTTGGAAAGTTTTCCTTTGAGACTGATTTTTTTGAAAATTAAAATTACCTTTATTTGGGATTTATTTTGTGGATTGAACTGGTTGTTTGGTTGAGGTTTATAAGTATAAGTAGGTTGTTGGTTTGATTGATTTTGATTAAAATTTTGAAAAGGTGGTATGTTGTTTGTTTTGAAAAAAAGCTTCTGTTCATAAAATTAATTTCATCGTTAGCGATAGTTATTGCTTGATCTAGATTCTCAGGTTTTTTTAGGCGAATTTGACAGGATATATTATACGGAATTGATACGAGAAAGCGATCGAGAGCATTAGACGTCTAAAGCTCCTGCCTAAGTTGTTTATTTCTCTCATTTGATAAATTTATTTTTGCAATGAGTTTAGCAAGACTCGAACGTATTCTACTGCCAAAGGAAATCATATTTTCGTTTCGTTCTATTTTAATGTTTTTAAATTCGACTAACAGTTGTTCGATTGACCTGCTGTCGGAAGAATGTTGTAGTATTGCGGTTTTGATATCATCCCAAGTGTTAAGATCGTCTCGGGGACATAAAATTTCACTAGCTTTTCCGCTAAATTTTGAAAAAATTGCGGCACTTATAGTAGCCAATGCTTCAGCAAACTGCACATATCTGTTTATAATGCTTTCAATTGTTACAATGAATATATTTATTTGTGTTTCTTTTCCCTCAAACAATGGGATTGTATCGATATCAATCTTAAAAAGTTGATAATTCATTTTGATTACTATCGGTTGTTCTGAATCAGGCATTGAAATTACAAAATTGCTTTTTTGTGGAATAGTATAAGGTTTGAACATAGATTAATTAATACAATTTGCATATACAACTTGTTTTCTAATTTGAATTTGTTTATTTAAAAATATTTGAGCTTTGTTCGAATTCAACAAAAAGGGCAATCAATGAACTTACCGTTTGTTGACCGCCGATGATTTGTGGAGAAGGCTTGATTCACAGGTGGCGACGTTGAATGATCGGCCCGCAGTTTCTGGACTGTCTCCATACTCAGGAGAGCGATGCTGAATGATTTGAATCGGCCCGCAGTCCCTGGACTGTCTCGATGTTCAGAGAAGCGATGCTAGATAATTCTGTCCACACGATTCCTGGAGTCGTTTGATTATCAGAGAAGCGATGGTGAATGATTTGAATCAGACCGCAATTTCTGAGGTCGGCTGCTTTGCTCACGATTTCTTTTTGTTGCATGGAACTATTTCATAATTTAAAGTAATTTAGAATAATTTCACTATCGCGACGACTGCGCCAATTTTGATTTGTTGTTTATTTACCAAAACTTTACATAATGGAGTTCTAATTTAAGACTAAACTTAACTAGGTTTTACAATCTGTTTTATAGTAATAAAATGTTTAGTGAGCTGTTTATTACAACAATGACGATTGACCTTGCAGGTGTGCTTCGAGGACCACCTGCAGAGTTGCAGAGTTATCAAATCGGAGATTGAGTTTCTGCCGACGGATGTTATATAATATAAAACATTTAAGGAACGGTGTGCACCAGTAACTTTCAAAACATTTGTTTTGTCATATGTAGTATGTATCTCCTACATTATTGCAACTGTATGGCCTACAGTCTGTATTGTTACCAAATAGATGATTAAGGATCGTTTCACACGTATACGTTCCATTCTGTTTGGTTAATTTTTGGTACCTAATAGAAACAGTATAGCACCGACGAATACTCCCTCGTAAAGTGATGAGAGGGTCTCAATGAATTCCTCCTTCGCTTTTTTTAATTTTTCAATAGAGAAACAACATGGCAACAACTTATGATTACTACTGAGCCTATGTATGAAAAAATCACAAAACTTTATACAAACCGTGTATGTGTGAAAAAGTTTCATTCGTTTTTGGTTGCAACCGTATACGTGTGAAACGAGCCTTACAAAGCATCTTTGTCTTCCTTTAATTTTTGAAGATTGCCATGTGCATTAATATATATTTAATTTAATTTGTCAATTATATCTTTTTCAATAATTTTCAAATTGGCAATGAAACACCTTTTGTATCGTTTTTAATGCGATATAAATGCTTGATATAATTTTTAATGAAGTGATTTGTACATTTTTTTACATGTTTTCCATAAGAAACTTATTCTTTTTTACGGAAAAACACTGTCGAATCACCATCCGCAATAAATGTTGAATATTGAAAATTGTGCATTAAGAAGCTGTCGTCAAATCCTTCTACAATTATGTCTGCTTCCATGGCACCAGATGAACCAATTCTTAAAGCAAATGTGATTAATTGCTTCTTCGTTTTTATTTTCCGCTCTATCGCATATTGAGCAATATTTATTTCGGACACCGAGAAATAATAATTTACCGGTTGCTCGACCAATGATCAAAGCCTAAAATATGAAAAAATGTTACAATATTTAAATAACCAATACAAGCATTGTAGTTTTGTTTATGTTATAAAATGTACTTTTTTTTATTGAGGGGAAAATGCCTTTTGCACTTTGTGTGGGGCTCCCGGTTACCCGTATACCCACTAAAAACCCTAGAACCTCTAAGCCCTCCAAGCCTTGCGTTTGTAGTATTACTTCACAAAGTCTGGAAACCTTCTATTTATCCTACTATTCTCGGCTTCCTGCTCTTGCTTTCTTCTCTTCCTCTTTTGTTGCTATTATTCTCCGTATGCTATCATCAATGGCCCTCCAGTTGTATGCACTTTCAAGCATAAGTGGGGTCAGGTTGTTTACGGTTATCTCTTTACCGACTTTTAGCTACATCTCTTCTCTGGTGCTTCTCCAGCGAGAGAACTCCATCAGTGTGTGTTCCGGGGTATCTTTCTCTCCACAATAGGGGCATTCGTCCTGTTCTGCTAGTCATTCTTTTTAGATATGACCCAAAACATCCATGGCCTGTTAGGATCTGTTCCAGGCCATTATCTTGGATTCCATTATTGCCTATTTGTAGTTTACCCTGCCCCCTTTTTTGTTTAAGGTCTTTTTGCAGGTTTTTATTATATAAAATGTACTTACAACTCCTGATGCAGCATTATATTGTCAGTACTGAATATTTTTTTATTATTTTAGCTTTAAATTATTGTAGGTAAATTTGACAATAGCGTCGGTTAAATACAAAGTATAATGCCCGTATTACACTGACAATAATTCTCTATTGAATTATTAGTCCGTTCAAATTAAACGAAAAATCGATGTTTTAGAGAAATTTTACCCACAGCTTAGCGACCTGTATACTTAGGTGTATTTTGACTGTCTAAAGACTATGTATTTTGGAGTAATAGACATTTATATGTTTTTTTTGCATTTTTATCAAAAACTATGCATTTTGGGCAAAAATTATCTCTATTAAAAGTTGTAAAGCGGAAAATTTCCAATCGATATAGGTCATTTGAATTTTCCTATAATTATAGTTATGGATGAAACTTTAAAAGTCTGTAAAATGCACAAATGATCATCAATTTTATTGTAGATTGAATATTTAAGTAAATTTTTAGTACTTCGTTATAATTAACACATGTGAAAAATATAAATTATAATATAACCCATTTTGTAAAAAAATATTACATGAAATTTGTTTATAGCAAATGATCAATAATAATAAGAACTATAAGAGAAATATAACCATATACATACATAAAATGACTAAATTTCCAATAAAAATTTCATTAAAATTTTTCTATTTCAAAATGTGAAAAATTTAGGAATTACTTATGTCAAGATAAAAATACCTTTGAATTTTTACAAGTGTAACTATTTATTGTATTTTTTTAATATGGAACAATGGAAATATCTATAGAAAATGGAATGATATGCAACGTTATGCCAATGTTGAAAAGTCAATTTTGGATCGGCATTTATTCAGATTTAGGAGCTCCTCATCACATTAGCTGTACTCGCGCCACTCCCGACTAGTTTGTATTACAGGTGGACTGGTTTCCGTTATGAGATTCAAACCTACGATCTTTGGTTGCAGTAGTGAAGTAGTCCGATGCCTAGACTACTGCGCCTTGCTCCCTCTTTGAGCTCCTCATACTTGTGAACAATATTCAAGAGCATATATAAATTTTATATACAGGTGAGGAAAAAGTAATGCAATATGGCTATTTTTATTATTATTCAATTTTATCATACTGGAGACGTATTATCATTTGCCATTAACAATAATTATGAAGGTAAATATTTGTCAATCAGATGAATTTGATATTGTATGTATGTCCTTGGACCTTGATGATTGCAAAAATATTAAATTTAAAATCTTTGGTGCACTCTTTTGTGTTATTTTGTGTTTTTACTTAAAATTACATGTTAATTATATTTGTTTTTCATCTTGTTGTAAATAAACTTACTTCAAGCTATCACATGAGAAAACAATAAAATGGTAACGTGTTTAGTAGATTTCTACAATCAATCTCCGACATTACAAGCCCACACACAAAGGAATGATCTGCTTTTCTTCGCAGAAGTTACAATAAAGAAAGATTAAACTGCAGGGAAATCAAATTTCGGTCAAAGTTTTCCGACAAGATCCCTAATGTATAAGACATTAGTCTAAAAAATTTATTTTGAATACATTCAATATTATATATGTGTATTTCTTAGGATGGACACCATACTGATGGAACATACTCGAAATGCGAGTTCTTTAGAGCACAATAAAGTATTTTGAGTGTATTGCGAGATAGATCGGATGACATTCTATAAACAAATCCCAACATTTTTGTGGCGCGATTACACTATAGTGTATATAAACAATGAATGTAAGTTTCTGGTCAAAAATTACACCTAAATCTTTTATCTGATTTACTTGTTAAGTGCTACATTGTCAAAAGTATAATCGTAAGTTATATGCCTATGATTTCGAACAAAACTTATCAAAAAACATTTTTGTGCATTAAATAATAAACTATTATTGACACACTAGTTATGAACAGAGTTTAAGTAATTTTGTAAAAGATGACAATCCTCAAGAGATGATATGTTTTTATAAATTTTAAGATCGTCAGCAAATAAAAGAAATGAAATGAAGTTGAAAAAAGCAGGAAAAGTATTGGCACACAATGTGACTCTTTCTTTCACAAATCATTGCTGTCCCATCAGGTGTGCCCCGATGGGACAGCAATGATTTGTGACAGAAAGTTACAAATTTTGTTATTATAATTTAAATATCACTTTATTGTAACCAATAATAATACAATACAAAATAAGTAAGATATAAAATAATACAAAACATATAAATAATAAACTTAAATCCAAGATTGCCAACCATGGTACATTCTACCAAGCAAGTTTCTATCCATCGCTTGGTCCAAAAGACAACGAACTTGGTCTTCTGTTGATAAATTTTCATTTTTTATGGACCTAAATTTATTTACTCCTTTAACATGCTGTATCAATTTGGTTAATAAATCCTGTTCATCATTCCTATTATTAATTTCTTTGACTGTAATGTTACATGGGTTGTTACTTCCAAGTTTCTGTTTTGCAAATTCTAAAATATCAACAGATTTCCAATGCTTATCTCCTTCCAGTCTATCATTAACATCAAACCAATTTAAAGTGGGTTCTTCAATTAGTAACTTCATTGTTAATAACAAAATATTTTTATGATTTTTGAAAGCTGTTAAGGTATGTATCATGGTTTCTTGTAACGTTCCATGTTCACAATGTGGCTGCATCAAGCTTAGTAATTGAGGAGTTAAACGAAATGGAACAAGTTCGGGAATTGTTAGTTCTTGTGTTCCTGAACCAAATGCTATACCAAAATCGATGGAAACTGCTTGACCTGTTCTTGTGGAGATTAGTATATTCTCCAAATGTCTATCACCAATTCCTAACACCCAATTTGCAATGCACGATACTCCATATGTCTTGATAAACTGTTGACGATATGCAAACAAATTTTCTGGATCAATGCATATAGATCTAAAAGCTCTCCTAAAAATTATAAATTATATTATATAATATGGGTTTTTAAACATTAGAATAGGTTATTTCAGGGGTGGGCAAACTTTAGTTGTAGGCCAATTTGCAAAATCAGGATTAAAAATTAACAATATTATTTCTTTGGAAATTTTTTTATTGCGTATTTTTTATAAAATTTAAATTTTTACTTAATAATTTTAAGTTCAGAAATTGTATTTTTAATTGTATTCTCTATATTTAAAAAATTGCTACAAATCTAAGAATATTGTATGAAGTCTTTTCATTTGTTATAGTTTTTGCAATATTTTGTTACCCTATCAGTTCTAAATTACACCAGAAAATGATTACTTTAGTCTATGTACAAGCACGCCGGACTTGAAGTAAACAAATACACACGTTGTTCACGTGCACAGCTCGAGGAACAGGGTCGCAAGGCAATAGAAAAGAATTTATGAAGATAGAAAAACACTAATTAAAAAGATATTTATGGGGTATAGGTTCAGGTATATTATAGTACGACATCGGCTTAATTTATCTCAGCGGATTATTTTATTACCAATCGCCTTGGAGAAGCTATTATGTTAGTATTATATACCCTAAACAGATTATAACACCTTTTTGTATAAGGGCAAAAATATTATATAAATATACAATATTTTCACCCTTGAATGCTACTTAGAGTTCCAGGAATATAATACAAACATAATTGGTTGGTAATGGGATAACCAGCCAAGATAATTTAAGACCATGTCATAAAAACACTATATTTATGGGCATACTATAGCAACAGAGAGAGATTGTTCAAAAGAAATAGAAACAAAAAATTGATGGTTACAGAAGAGACGTAAAAGTGTTTTTATATATTTATTAATGGACTTTTAATGTTAATTAATTATAGTTATGCTTATGAAAACCAAAACCTGCGAGTTAATTCTTTTAGAATGTTTAACATTTTGATGTTTGATACAAATATGTATAGACAAAAAAATGAACCACATAAAACTGTTATGGCTTGCGGATTAATGAATAATTGGAAACAAAGAGTTTATTTTGAATTTGATCAGCCAATGAAAAGAAATAGTGAACAACGTAACTACATTGATATGGGTTCCGGAAATATCGGACTTTTGTCTGAATTGGAAGTGGGTCATGCTAAAACATGTTAATTTAAGTCATCCCCGAGAAGTATTACTGCATCTGTTAAAGCTCTTAAGAATTCATTTATTAGATTCTTGAAGAAAATTTATTAACAGGTTAACCTCAAAAACGTAAGCTATCAATGTAAACAAACATCTATAATAAATTATCATATTAAATAATAAATATCAGATCCATCATTGATCCCAACGTGTTGACTTGTTTCTGGCGGACGGAGAAGTAATTTTAAATTCTATCTGCACATCAATAAGTTGTATTATTTAAAATGATTAAGTACCTACTTATCTTATATGTTTTAAAATGAGAATATTATTAGATTTTTTACTAATCAAAACTTAAAGTTAATTTTATGTCAATTTTTGACTTAATAAATGTGAGATAAAGTATTTCTTGCAGCAAACAGCATGTGACATTTATTTATTATTTTTTATTATTTGAGCGGATTGTATTACATATAAGTATATTTTAAATATAGTTTTATTAATTATTTTTGGAAACTGGGGCTACTCGAAAACGTTTATGTTTTATTGTCACATAGCTAGGCAATGCCGATTGCCACAAGCAGCATACAAACAATGGTTGCGTTCAGAACAACTCATCAGTTGCCAGCGCTGACTCATCAATCAATTAATAAGCACTGAGCCCATCTGAACGGTATATTTTAGAGTGTTGCCAACTGTGTAAACTTTTATCAACTACATAAACATAAAGCTCAAAGTTTTGAATTTAAATAAATGATTTAATTAGTTTATGAAGCCGCTACTTAACAAGATATAATATATTCTCAATATGTAATGCCATTTAATCCTACTTTGTAATGTTTTCAGGTTTGATTATTTTTATCAGTTTTTTATATTTTTTAATTTCTTCACTCAAGTGTTGTACGTTGTAATCCCATATATTTATTAAATACCTATATTGCCTCTTTTCTCGATTTTTTTAATAATATGTAAATTTATATGCGCCGATTAACTGCTGAGCAAGCACGTTCAGTTCACATGATGAGTCGTTCTGAATGCAGCCATTGGTTATTTTAATTCTTTTTTAATCACAATTATTCACAGACCATACCAAGAGTTCTGTTGTGGTTCTAATAGTGATAGTCGTGATAAATAATAATTATGGTTAACTATTAATAGATAATCATGATGAAACAATAAAAGTTCCAAATGTAATCAAATTTTTAGCTCGCTCGCTGTAAGAAACACTTTATCTCACATTTATTGAGCCAAAAATTGCCAACTATAAATACTAATTAACTAAAGAAAATAAGAAGAAGAATGTAATATTTATTTAAACTAATTTTAAAACATATAAGGTAAGTAAATCAATTTAAATAATAAAACAATCTTGTAGATGTGTGGATGTGATTTAAAATTACCTCCTCGCTCGGCAGAATTGAATCGACAGTTATAACGCATGCGTATTACATACGTTGGAATCAGATAGATCTGATATTTAGGCCCCTTCACACGTAGATTCCGTCGCCCAGATTCTGAATCCGTATACGCATTCAGTCGCCCGGATTCATTTGAGACTACAGTGCCGTAGAGTATGGATATCGAAAAAATGTATTATATAAAATAACAATAAAAAAACGACGAACCATGTGGGTTCATCCAATACTTAAATTAAGAGAAACCAAACGAACTTTTGCGTTGAAGAATTACAGCAAGATTCACTAAGTTTTTTAATTATTTTCGAATATCAATTCGATCGTTTGAAGAACTTTACAACAAATTGGAACATAAATTAATTAAAATAAATACTACAATGCATAAAAGTATCACACCAAAAAACGGTTGGTACTAACTTTAATATAAGAAAAAATATCTATTAATTTCTTTTAAGTTTATTATTAAATTTTATAATGCATAAACAAGATAATAAACAAAAAAAGATAATATTGATTATTAATTTAAATTAATTAATTAATAAAAATTACTTATGTTAAATATTGTAGAAATAATAAAAAATGTAACTAATATTTTCTTTTGTAATTTTATACAATATCTTTATATTCATTTTATTTATTAATAATTAAAATATTCTACTTAAATATTTTTCTTTATTTTAAGCAAACTAGTTTTGAAAACTAAATTTGCATTATCAATGCAATTTATAATTAATCAATCAATTATAAATAACATTTTTTGGAACCTGAAAATTGTGGTGTATAAGTATTGATTCTATAAGCCTCGTGTGATCACTTTAAAAAGAGATTCAACACGAAGAAATCTAGACCTCGTGGATCAAATTTTGTTAAGATTTGACAAAGTTAGAACGGTTTAAAGAAAGCAAAATTTTGCTATTTTGCTAAATTTACGGTTTCTTTTGGAATAATGTTTGAAGCTTAATATATCAAATTGACTGCCCCATCATTAAACATAAAAATATGGGTTTTAATGTACATGTAATAAGGAATAATTTGAGCTATCGTGAACTTTTTTATTTTTCCAGAGGCCCAAAAATTGAGATACAAAATAAGCTAAAAAAGACGTTTTATTGTGAAATTTCTGACCTTCAAATGTGTGTCATTTTGAACAGGCAATATTCTAGGTCCAAAATTTTAGAGCTCTCATTTTTTTCATCCATATTTTGATCCCTAAAAATCTGAGCAAAATCGAAGAGGTCGACTTTTTCAAATTAGTCGGTAAGTAATGGAATTACCCATATGCGGCTAAATTACTATCAATGTTCACTTCATACAATTATTGTCGGCATTGATTCTATGAAGTGAACATTGATTGTAATTTGACAGCATACCCGATAGCTCGAACTCCTATATATATACTACCACTAAGTTGATTTGTTAGAGTGAGAAACTACAATTAGGGTTACAAATAATGTTACTAGAAAAGGATTTGGTATGTCTGGTACGTCTAACTGGCACGACTCAAAAACGTCTAATAATAACTAGATTAAAATTTCATTCTGTCCGAGTGGAATAAGTCATGAGCGTCTACTTACTTTAGAACATCTGCAGGTTTAAATTGATCAACGAATGCTTGATAATTATTGACAACATCTGTTTCTGTATATGTCTTCATTGCTATTGTATATGCTTGTTTGAATGTTGATTTATTTGGAGCTACTTTATACAGCCATTCTATATACTTGTCGCTTAATTCTTTTTCCATCACATCACTTTTTATGTTAGGTCCAGCACCATATTGTATTAATTCATTTAAATGTTTTGTATCTTCTATACACCCAATAATTCCCAGACATTTTGTTAATGGAATAACTGGATAAGTTATTATCTCGAGTTTTCTACTAGAACATTTCTGGTCGTGTTTTAGCAAACCATTCATTATTTCAAATAACTGTTCTATCCTTTCATCTTGGCGTAAATCCTCTCCATATTTGACCAAAAATTTATAAGCTTTGGTGTCACTACCAAAAATTGTCAATAAAATTGGTTTTTTATTTGATGTAAAAATTTTGATCTATAAAAATATATGATTATTGATAATTTACTTAATATAATTGCAATTTGTAGTACTTGCGGGTCAAATTTTGCAATTTTAATGTGGTATTCAACCAATGGGCGTTTATCTTCCGTAAATTGTCCTGGAATTTCAATTTCTTCCTCATAATTGGAAGAATTGAAATTTTTCAGCCATGGGCTATAACTAATTAATTTATTTGAATATTTAACAGTAAGAGATTCAGAAAGAAACTTTATTTTTTCCTCTGTATTCTTATTATTATCTAAAAATAAATAAAACCATATTAAAAACAAATTTAATTTCTGAATGTAGGTGACTAAATATTTATATTTACCATTTATAGTATTTTCAAATAGTTCTTTATATTTGTCTAAATGAAAATATTGAGAACCTCTAAATGAGTTTGTATCATTATAATTACACCCTGTATGAAACAATTCATTGACCATCTTTTTTATTTCTTCTTGGAAATGGCTTTGTGAGCCAGAATGCATTTTTTTAATTTTAGGAAATGTCATTTTCAACATAACATCAGCCGTAACTAAAGACTGCATTGATGCTAACATATTATCAATAAGCTGACTGCTTAAAATTTCATCTAATCTAAAATTATTTTAAATAAATATTACAGATTTTTATATATATAGACACAAAATTACTTTAAACAAACTTCTTTTGTATACGGTAAGATATCTTCAAATTTTAAGTTTTCTTTGGTGATACGATAGGCATATATTATGGAACTTTGATATTCTAAAGCAATTCTTAATATAATAGAACCCACAGCTTCACCTTTATTAGAATTAATTTGGGCCAATAATTGTGGAATCCATCTTATAAACATCCATGTCGGAACATTTTTGGACTAAAACATATACTATTATTACCATATGCGTAATGCATATAATGTATATTATGTTAAAACTTATTTTAATTGATAATTACACTGAAGGAATTAATTCAGTATGCTGCGCATATAAAACTTCACTTCCATTGCAGATGATACACGCAGAAAGTCTACAAATAAAAATGTAATTACACCATGTAAATGGCTTATATTTTGTGTTAATTTACGATTGTTGCCGGTTTTTGTACTATTGCTCATAAAACAGTTGTGCAGGTTTACATTATTTAAGAATTTCTAAGTGTTTTTTTTTTTCAAGTTACTGTACGTATTACTGACGTTTTATTATCATAGTCAAACTAGTCAATTAGCCAGTAATTTAGTTGTCTACTCTCGATTAAATTACTTGCTATTTGACAAAATTTTTACCAGTTTTGTATTTATGTTTTATTATTTATATCTCCGGTTATTATTTTAAATTATTTATTTTTCAGAAATTAATTTTTATGTAATGTAGTATATTTTGTTAATAAAGTCTGTGATTATTATTGCCAATTTTGTATTTGTGTGTATTATTAATCATATCTGTGGTTATTATAATTTAGATTTTTCAAAAATTATCATTTTTATAGGTAAGTGTAATTACATTTTAATAATAATAATACATTTTTATTTCACTTTGGCCAAATTACATGGATATGAAATGTCACACAATAAAATATAAAAATACAAAAACACATAACTAAATAGAAATACATATTAAAATCTAAAGTTTAAGATTAAAATCTAAATAGACAAAAAACATACAATACATAACATAAAAATCATAAATATATTTATCACAGAAAAAAGTCATCAATTGAATAGTAACAATTGTCACTTAAATATGAATGTAGGTCTTTTTTGAACCGTTTATAATCATTAATTTGTTTTAAGTTTATAGGCAAATTATTATATGAGGCAATACTGGAGTACTCAGGGAACTTGAAACTTGTCGAACGAGGTATTGCTGTTCTAAGATATACATATAAATATATTATTACAGTTATATCTTCATATTTATTGATTCCAGAGTTTTATTTTCATTTTTATATGTTTTTAAATACAGTTTGATTTATATTATTAAAATTTACATTTATTTAATTTAATAATTAACGTTTGTTATTGCACGTAGGCCTACCTACGAGACCGCAATGCGACGTTGCCAAGCCTATCAGCACGGCTTGTAAGTAGAGACGGCTGTGGCTTGGTAGTTGGAAAGCTTTATTATCAAACGTAATTTTATAGACAAAATTTAAAACTTTTCAACAAACTTATTTAATTTAAATATATTTATTTTATTTTATTTAAATATATTAATTTTATTCATTGTATTCATTTTAATTGCAATTTATTATTAAAAGTATTTTAGAAACTCATTTCTTTCTAGTCAGATAATTTAAAAAATAAACTCAAGGTTGGTAGAAAAACGTATATAGAAGGTTGTTTGGTTTTGCCTCTAAATGATATAGGTGCAGGTAGTGGTGCGGGGTAAAATTGTTTGATGACGTAGAGAGAGACCAATGTCTTGCTTTAGATGTTCTTTTTACATAAATAGTTGTTCTAAACTAAGTTAAACTTAATGAAGCTGGTATTATCTTTAATTTATATCTTATTATAGAATTACACCAGGGCTAGCTAATATCCGCTAACTTAATATATGAATTATATGTAAAAAGTAATTAATTAATTAATTAAATTATATTTTTATATTTAAAGAACACGTATAATATTTAATTGCAATGCTTGTTTACTGTAGCCAAGTAACATATTGTTTGATTGTGTAAATAGGAGACCCGTGTAAACAACTCCGCCCCTTTGCTAAAACCAGGCAACCGTCTAAATACAAATTTTCTACTAACCTTGTAGTATAAAAGCTAGGCAACGTCACAAAAAAGTTCATTTTAGTTTGGCTAGTTTTTGAATATTTCCCATTGTTATTGACGATCGGCAAGGACTCGCCTTGTCTGGCAACTGGGAGCGGTTGCGTATATCTGGTAGCGCAACCTCTCTGAAGAGGTGAAAATTGAGAATTTTCAAAACATTTTAAGATAAAAAAAAAAAATTCCATAATTTTCTGTTACTTTATCATTATAAATCTATCTTGCCAGACAGTTTTGCTATCATTAACATTGTGCCTGACATAATTTAAATAATTATAAATAATAATTTTAAAAACAATTTAAAATGTCTGGCAATTTAATATATTGTAATTTTATGATAAAAGAATATACAGTTAATTTGCCAGACAAAAATTAGGTTGTTATCTCTGTCACGCACCCGAGGTATTATTTGCCGCGCTCTACCTCTTTCCTGGATGATCTATTCGCTTATTAAACAACCAAATTTGTGTCTGGCAAGTTAACAGTATATTCTTTTATCATAAAATTACAATATATTAAATTAACAGATATTTTAAATTGTTTTTTAAAAATGATTATTTTTTAATTATTTAAATTGTATCAGGCACGATGTTAACAATGGCAAGATAGATTTGGAATGGTAAAGTGACATATAAAATTATGAAAAAAAAATTTGTCTTAAAATGTTATAAAAATGCTCAAATTTCACCTCTTCAGGGAGGTTGCGCTACCAGGTATACGCAACCACTCCCAGCTGCCAGACGCGGCGCGTCCCAACCTAACGTCAATAAGAATAGAAAATATTCAAAAACTAGCCAAACTAAAATGGTTTCTCAAAAACGTTGCTAGCTCTCGTACTATTGGTTTTAACTAACTGCACAGTCTGTCAGGTACAGTATGAAGTTATCAGATACCATAACCAACTTACCACAACAATTACTCAGAAAAAATCAACTATTATCTTATATAAATATATGTATAAATCTGTTATTTCTTGTCATCTGTTTTCGATTACCCAAACTATTAAGAGGACAGCTGTATAGATTTGAATTTATTATTTTATTTTATTACATTATTTTTATTATGTCTATGTTTATTATTAGTGCAAATGTCTTTTTAATGTATTTTACAACATCCGGATTATTTATTCGAATAACACCATCCATTAGCATCATCTGTACCTACCAGCTAATCCCTACTCATAAAATAGTCTTCCTTTAAACCTTACCTACTTCAGATCATTATTAAACCAAACAATCAGCCGTTATTATTATTTAATAAATATGCTGCAGTCTAGAGCATAACTGCTCTACTCCATGTGTGCTTACTGAAAATATGGGCGCATGCTCAGATATGCATATTAAAATAACTCACCTCTGATTTAAATTGTTCCTTCCTATCACCGGATAATGATTCTAAATCCAACAGGTAAGGAAAAAATAATCTTCCATTTAAAGAATTGTATATCATTGCTCTAAATGAGTATAATATTAAGTTAGCTTCATCTCCAATGTTCATAAAAAACTGACTTAACTTATGGTAACTTTCAGCAAGAATTTTCATAGTAGATCCATCCTTCTTTAATGATTTTTCACACTTGTGTAAACAAGTTTGTAATATATCGTAACCATACAATTCAATATTTAATGGAGATGGATAGTTGATGCTACTTATACAGTTCCTTATACTATCTTCCAAATCTTCACCATTCCCCAAAAAAACTTTTAACTTGTCTGTTATCAAAGTTACATGATTAGATGTAGTAACATATAAAGTAGGATCACTTAAAACTTCTTGGTTTTTTAGTAGCGACTCTAAATATACAAAACAAAGTGTTATGTTAAAATTAAATTATGAGATCTGTCAATTATAGTTATATAATATAAATTAGTAACATTAGTATATTATTAAAATTAACCAATGTTTGACTATTCAAAACCAAAAACAAACAAAAAAACAAAAACAGCTTGATGGCTGATATGACTTAACATCATAAACAATTAAAGTATTGTTTAATATATAAGCTTCAATGTTAAAAACTTTGTGACATTATATGTTATAGTTTATTGATATGTTATTATACGTATATTATTGTATATTATAACTGTGTAAACTTGTCAATCAATAAACTTTTATTATTATTATTATTAGAATGTAAATAAATAGCTGATTTTTCCAATATTGGAACTTTTCCGATTCAGTAGAGTAGCAATCTGGAATTACCATTGATTGATAAATGTTGTAATATACCGTTCATGACATGTAGATAAAATTTATGAATGTTTATATTACGTTATTTCTGTTCACAATTGCAATAATATTATAGTAAATAGTGCAGATATGTACAAGTAAAATGTTTATAATATTTGCAAAATAAATGCTATCACAGTTTCAATAATAATTTGTTTAATACTTTGATGTGTATATGCCATCACATGTAATGAACAGTATATTATCCCAGGTTGCACATCTTAATATATTTCTCAATCAAAGTTGTTAACAAAAGTTTTTGTCTATTTACATCTTAGCAGCAAATAATAACATGGCAATGAGAATAATGAATTCTCATTATACCCCAATGGTTAGGACCTGCCATATTTAAATTTACATAAAAAATGTAATTGAATTAAAATGACTCAGTAATACATGTATTCTATATAATAATATTTTCTTTATTCAAATAGTATAAAATAAGTACATAGAAATATTATGTTTTTCTGTTAGAGATAATCTGTGGTCTGGATATTTATATAATTAAAAACTTATATATATATAAGTGTTTATAGTGTGTGTGTTGTGACAATGCTCAAAAAGGTACTCATTAAAATAGTTTCTTCATACAAATTTAATACATTCAAAAACAAATAAACCTGTTACTGTTAGTATCTTATTTGATTTGAATAATGTACGTCATGAATCCTGATACTTTAAAGAAGTAAGCAGTCGAAACACACGCTTTTGAATTACAAAAACACGTATATCATTAGTTGCACACCAGAATATTATTCTAAATTTCAAATGGGAATAAAAATTTGCGTAGTATACGGTTTTTGATATACTTAAATCAACGTAATTAATAAGAGATCGAATACCATAACAAGCTCTGTTTAGTTTAGTACATAAATGATTTAATTGAAATTGCCATTTTAGATATTCGTCAATGTAAACTCCTAGAAATTTAGTATAGGTAGTTAACCATAGGTTTTGGTAGTCATTCATTATAAACTGTTCTGCATTGAAGTTAAATTTTGATTTAAACAAAACACAGTTGGTTTTCTCTTCGTTTAGTAACATACTGTTATTGTGAAATCAAGTTTGCACCAAGTTATAATGTATCCTATTGCTTAAGAAAAGCACTTTGTATGATTTAAAGCCTTCATTCATTTTATTATTAGAATTAATTTAAAATAAAAATTATTTTAATTACTTTTTCTTTTTGTAAATAATATTGTAACAACGTTAAATAACTATTTATACTATTTTCTTAGAGTGTGACTAATGAGAATTGCTCACTCCATAAAGTAAATACTATAGACTCACCTGCAAGTTTAAGAGCTCTTATCAAAAATTTTGGATCATCACCTTTCATCAAAGCAAATTTGCTAAGATATAAATTATGTTTGGCTGAATTTGCAGTGCACCTCTTAATATATTTCCTTGCAACTTGTAGATTTCCTTGTTCAAGTGCATATTCTACCATCTCAGTGTCCATTTTTAATAATATATCTTTTGATACAGGAGTTTTCCTAAATTTACTCAATAATTTTCTGTAATGATTTCGGGTTTCAGCTTGCCTTAGAGAGACAAAAGTTTCTGTTTCACTTTGACTTATATTATTAACAGTTCTGCTTAAGTCTCCAGAAATATCATTCTGATTGAAGAACACATATATTTCCATTGAATTACGCATGTTGATGATTTTTCTCCTACGTATTGATGAAAATAAAGGATTTATATTACCCCAATTGGATAAAAAATTAATTAAGTGTGCATCAATAAAATGTTTAGATAAATCTATATTCTCAGTAATTAGCCCCATACAGGCAATTTCTTCTGAATAATTATCTTTTAGATGCAAGCATTTCATTTCATCATTTAAATCCATTAGTATAGTATTGATGTTTTGAAGATTTGGTACCATAGTTTGTGCAAGAATGTAAAATGGCATTACTTTTTGTATGGCCCAGTCATCATTCCACATCCTTTCATAAGTACATATTTTTTGTTCAATATGAGTCGATAGTTCACTCCATTCTGACATTTCAGCAAAACATTTTAGATAGGCCTCGTAGTAAAAATCTTTACGATCGATAAGCACATCAACCTCTAACAAATTTCCATATTCAATTTGGGCATCACGGAAAAGTCCTTGGCATTCTGTTTCAATAGCCTTAAGTGCATTCTCAGGACATTCCATTTTAAAACGAAATATTGAATGAACAACATCCCATTCTTCCATATCCTTGTATAATCTAAAATATATAGTTTATTATTTAAATACATATATGGTTTATTACACTTATTAATAAGTAGCTATGAATAATTCGTTCTAAACAAAAACTAAAATGTAATATGTCAAACAATATTCCTAAAAAGCTCTCAGGTTTTTATGTTGTATGTTAAAATTAAAACAAAAATATCATAACTAATAAACTGACTACTAAATAATTTAAAAAATCTTCAATCACCAAGATATGGAGCATTATTCTGCAGTACATTTATACTTGCCAATATTTAAAGTTTCCAAAAATATAGAACTAGCATTTTATAATAACGATTGATAACTGAAGTGTATTTGTTGTTTTAAATATGATGTAAAAGTTTGAAACAATATAATAAAATAACAAAAGATTTAATTGAATACAGTAAGCCATAATTATGAGAAATTTCTTTCTTCAGATTATTTTAACATTTGATTTGGTCTCTTTATGCATTTTTAATTTTGTATGTTAAATAAGCAAAATCTGTTTTCAAAAAATAAGTTAACAACAACATTAAGTTAATAAGTATAACATCATTTTAAAGTTATTGTAAATACACTTCATTTGTTTTATTTATTTGTTTATTTCACACGGTTGCTTGATTTTTTACATCAATATAAAAGCATTTACAGACACTAGTTTATTATTATTAAAATTGATCATCTATATTTACGAAAATTAGAAAGTTATTGTATAAGGATATTAATATACTAAAAATTCATACAATTTACAATTGCTCCGGCTATTCTTTTGTGAACCGCATGTTCCCAAGTACATTATACAACATTATTGTGCTCCCTGGCAATTGCGTTCCCATACATGCCATACTTCAGCCCAAGACGAGCAAATTAGCAAAGTGACAGTATCATTTAACATGTTTGCAGATAAGTGTAAAAATAATAATTTAGTACATAGTTCCCAAAAAAATTTGTCCCCATGTGTTGATTATTTAAAATTAGGTCTCCATAACGGTAGTCACATAGAATACGCTTCAAAACAGTATGCCTAAAGAATCCTTGCAGGATTTAAATAATTGTATTGATAAAACTGATTTGAGCCAGCCATTATCTAACTTATTAATTATATCAAGTAAACAAATGTCCAGTAATAAAAAGTCAGCACCAAATACTACTAATTTAAATATACATGAGCAGCACCTAATTCAGCTGCACAAACAAGTTCTCAACCTAATACTCAAAAACATTGGGGCCAAAAGTTAAACCTTTTTTTTACTTCCAAGAGCAGATATTTTAGGGCTTATGCTGCTACCACACAAACTGCCTTTGAATATGTACCTGAAAAGAAGACAAATATATACTATCGCACCCGTTAATTTAGAGAAATGGAGGCGCTGTAGATACTGTATCTGGTAAAACCACACTCTCATATTAAATGTAATTATGGTTAAATGAACACTAATCATATCAATTTAGCCAACCACATATTGGAAATAATGTTATACCAAAGGTTTGTAAAACCAATGCCAATACAAAAAAGTATTTTCAAATAAAAAGAATTTCAAAAATACTGCTTTTGTCATCAAAGAAGATTTAACATCAAAAAGACAGTACTTATTTAAAGTGGTCGCTGCTATGTGTGGTAAACACTTCAGTGTCTGGAGTATAGACGGCAATATATGCACAAATATAAATGGAATTGTCTATAAAATACATAACACCAATGAGTTATCAAATATTGAAGATGCACTAAATACCGTTTTGAAAAAGAATGATAAAATTATCACCGTCTGCTGCATCCGTAAAATAATAAAATACATTTCTTTGTAAGGTATTTCTATAACTTTTTTTTTATCTTTTTTCTTATTTTAAAATATATATAAATTCAATATTGTTGTTTTATATTTCTTTTTTCTGATATAATGTATATTTATTTTGCTACAATACACATTTATTTACTTTATGTTTTTTGGCTTATATGTTTTCTTTTTCTTAATGGGGGCTACTTATTTGCAGTAGCTAATCAGACGATATTTTATAAAACCCGCAACTAGCTATAATATACACAACTTTATTAATTAATTTAAAAAGCCCAGTAAATTTATAAAAACCCAAAAATACTATCTTTACCTCTTGTTTAAAAATTTAATTCATTTATTGTTGTTTATTTTTATTACTTTAAATATTTTATTCAATGTTGTAAAAGGAATGCAGATTTAAAAGTGATATAACTATGTTTACTGTTGCTCATTTGAACGTTCGTTCTTTACTGCCAAAGATTAACATTATTAGGGATCTTGTAGGTAACAATGCTTATGACGTGCTTATGATTAGTGAGTCATGGCTAACCATGGATATTCCAGACGTTTATATAAATTTAGTAAACTACAAAATCACGCGTATGATCGCATTAATTGACGTGCAGGTGGTGTTGCAATATATACAAAAAAAGAAATAAAATTTAAGATTATTATTACATCTGATTTAATTGAACAATGCTGGATAGAAGCTACTATAGGCAGCAAAAACGTTGCGTTTGGGGTTGTATATAGACCACACGACACTGCTCATAAACATTTTATAGATTGTTTGGAAGACTCATTATCGCTGATTGTTCCAAGTCATGAGCACGTCATTTTAATGGGAGATTTTAATATAGATGTTCTAAAAATTGATGACTTAAATACTTTAGCACTAATGGATATGATGGACAGGTTTGGTGCTCAACAAATAATTGATAAACCAACACGAGTTACACACCTAACCTCTACTCTTATTGACTTAATATTTGTTACCGATGTCAAAATTGTTTCTACGTTTGGAATAAATAACATTGAAGATGTTGCAGATCATGAGTTGACTTTTTGTACGTTGTCTTTAGAGCCTATGGTATCAACTACTACATTTCGAAAATACAGAAGTTTTAATAGCTTTAATTTAATTTTATTCAAAAACAACTTACATAGTGTGCTACTTCATTTAATAATTAATATGAATGATATTAATGATAAAGTAAACTTTTTTAACAAAGTTTTTATTGAATTATTTGATCGACACATGCCCGTTATTACTTCTAAATTTACTAAACCACATGCTCCTTGGCGTACAGATACAATAAAATTAATGCAGTCCCTACGTGATAAGGCTTTATGTAGATTCAAAAAATCTCAGTTGCAAACTTATTGGCAATACTACAAACAATTGCGTAATCTTACTACGGCAGCTATAAAAAGTGAAAAAAAGGCATATATTCAGTATAGATTAAACAATTCAAAACCTTCAAATATGTGGAAAATAATGAAAGATTCAAATATATATGGAAAAAAATCATTTATAATTCCACCAGTTTTGTCAGATGTTAATGCTATTAATTCAGCGTTCATTAATGCAGTCCCTTCATTTAGAGGAGATCTAGATGAAGTTCTGACTATATATAATGATAAACAAAATAGTTTAAATCAACTTTCATTTAAATTAATTACTGAATCAGATATTTTAAAAATTATTAATTCTATAACGAGTCTTGCGTCAGGTGATGATGGCATAATGTTATGTTGCCCTAACATAACTCCATATATTGTACATATAATAAATACTTGTCTTATAGAAGGTGTTTATCCTACAGCTTGGAAAATGGCATTAGTTGTACCACTTCCTAAAGTATCAGCACCAATGTCTTTTAAAGAACTCCGTCCAATCAGCTTACTACCTATTTTATCAAAAGTCATGGAAAAAGTGGTTGATAATCAATTAAGAAAATATGTGACTGATAATGAAATTCTTCCGGAAGTACAGTCAGGGTTTCGTCCAGGTTACAGCTGTCAAACTGCTCTACTTAATATTATAGACGACATTGTCAGAAATAGTGATAGTAAAAAGGTGACTGCTTTAATTTTATTAGACTATTCCAAAGCCTTTGATACCATAATACATAAATTACTAATAGCTATTTTAAAAAGTATAGGCTTGACTAACATCCCAATCAAATTTTTTACGGCGTTTTTGTTAAACAGAACACAAAAAGTCAAACTCAATAACGCAATATCTGATATGTACCACAAGGCTCTATTTTGGGACCTCTACTATATTCATTATATGCAAGCTCCTTAAATACAGCCATTACTTTCTGTAAGACACACTTTTATGCGAACGACACCCAACTTTACTATTCATTCAATATTGACGACACAGCTGAGGCTAAAGCCTCAGCTGTGTCGTTAAAACTAGAATTAACTCGGACTTAGACAGTTTACAGAAACTTTCAGAAACACATGGACTTATTATAAATCCATCAAAGTCAGAGTTTATTCTATTTGGACCTAAACAGTTGAGAAAAACTACTACAATCTAATCTTATGAGTATTAAAATAGGTGATCAACTTTTACATCCAAAAAACGTAGTAAAAAGCTTAGGAGTACTTATAGATAGCAACTTGAAACTTACAAATCATGTCAACAAGTGCATACAAAGATCTTACTTTGCACTAAAATCGTTGTATAGTAGTAGACATCTCTTAAACAGAAATATTAAGTCTATACTTTGTAACTCGCTTGTTTTGTCAGGTTTCAACTATTGTGACATTTTATATGACACATTTCTCGATAATTATGACAGTGTATTCAAAAAGTGCAAAATTGATGTATGCGATTAATATTTGGAATTCGGAAGTACGATAGAATCTCTCATAAACTTGTTGAGCTAGGATGGCTAACTATGGATCACCGTAGGGTGTTGCATTCTGCTTGCTTTTTTCACAAAATAATAATCACAAACAAACCTAGTTATTTATACAGAAGAATCACTTTTAGAACAGATGTACATAACTTGAATATAAGGTTTAAGGGTACGCTTACACCACCATTACATAAAACTAAAATATAACTCATATTTACAACGCTATTCAGAATAATTTAAAAAACTTATCTTTAAATGTATTCAAGCAATACTATCCAAAAATTCTTCAAGCGCGGCAAGATCTCTGATAATGTTAATTTTACAAAATACTTATTTATTTGAGCAAAACAAAATTAAACATTTGAATCTGCATTCCTTCAAATAGATATTAAATATGGGTTTCTATTAAATATAAAATGTATATTTTATAGTAACACTGTGGGATTTCAATTTATTTTTAATTTTATTAATTAGATCAAGTGGTAGAACAGACGCTTTTTCATCACCTTGATGATAAAGTACTGAACTTCGCCTTATTTTTACTTTTACTTTGGGTATTTTTATTATTATTTGATTATTTTTTCTTCTATTTTTTATAGAATATATTTTTATGTATTTTTTGTACTTTAATTTAACTGTATAAATAAAAGTCATTTATTATTATTATTATTATTATTTTAAATTAACATATATTAAAACATTCACTACAATACAATATAACCTCACAAAATATTTTAATTAAATTTTAAAATACATTTGTTAATTTAAATTAATTAATATATTATTTATTAAATTGAGCCGTAATATCCAATTACTAATAAAGCCTAACCTAACCTAACCTAACTTTTTTTAAACTTTATTTTCTTAAACACGCCTGAGTTAATAATAAGTTATATGCTTAATGTTTTTATTTGTTATAAATGTTAAGCATATATTTAATTGCTTATCCATAAGTTTTAATAAAATAATAAAAATTAAAAGTTAGGTTATTCAGCTAATAGTTTATTTGGTGCTTTATTAGAAGTTGGATATTACAGCCCTTATAGTATTGTATATTCAGTAAAACTAATTTATGATAGTAGGTAGTTTTTTTTTTTAGATTTTTGGCGAATCAGCCTAAGACTATTAACAATGATAGATAGTATTTTACTCAAGAATTGACTCAAAGAATTAGGTTTAATAGCTCGATTATCTAAGATGATATTTTTGTTACTTGTTTATTAATTATTTGTATACATATATAACAGTTTATATTTTTTTAATTATTAATGAATTTATGTTTGATAACTAAACTTCTCATCAAATCAAATAAGATTTTAGTCGAGTAAATTTTGATTATACAGTGTGTTAGACAAAAAACGTACGGTTGAATAACTCTGTTATTTTTTAACCGATTTATATGATTCAAAAAACATTTTAAATGATTTTTGCAAAATTCATTTTTTATTTTATTTTTTAAATCTTTATGATATTTTTAATACAACCATGTAAAATAATAAAACATGTACTTATATAACAAAAATTTTAGAAAAATTTAAAAAACATATTATTTGTTTTTTATTTAAAATGATCGTATTTGAATAGTTGGCGTTGAAAATAATGATGATAATTTTTTTGAGTGTTTTTATATTATTATGCATAATATAATAACTTAAAAAATAACGTTTTTAAAATTAAAAAAATTAATATTTTTTTTATTATTTTTTATTTTTTTTATTTTAAATACGACAATTTTTTGTTACTATATTATGCATAACAACGTAAAAACACCCCAAAAATAAAGATTTTTTATTTTCAACGCCAACTATTCAATTACGATCATAAAATGATTAATGAATAAAAAACAAATATGTTTTTTAAATTTATTAAAAATTTTTGTTATAAAAGTATATTATTTTACATGGTTGTATTTAAAATATCATTTTCAAGATTCAAAAAATAAAATAAAAAATATAATTGTTGCCATTTAAAAAAATAGAGTTGGTTGCCATAGCAACTATACTAAAAGTAAAAACAAATATGTGTGTGCCTGCCTTTATAATACGAGGCATTAGTATCGACGTCACACAACAGTAGCGCCATTGGCGCCAACGTGGATTATCACAACAACTATTTTATACATAGGTTTTCTTATGGAAGATACTTGTTGGATTTAATTGTGTTGTTATAAAATATTTTTCAGCAATGCAATGATCATTTGTTCAGCAAGGTAATATTTTATGTATAATATGTAGATAATTAATTACACAATTTTAAATTAACACATATTAAAACATTCACTACAATATAACCTCACAAAATGTTTTAATTACATTTTAAAATACATTTGTTAATTTAAGTAAATTAATATGTTTTTTATTATATCTATAGTATTGTATATTCAGTAAAACTAATTTATGATAATAGGTAGTATTTTACTCAAGAATTGACTCAAAGAATTAGATTTAATGCCTCGATTATCCAAGATGATATTTTTGTTATTTGTTTATTAATTATTTGTATTTATAACAGTTTTTATATTTTTTTAATTATTGACTATATTAATGAAATTATAATAAACAACTAAACTTCTCATGAAATCAAATAAGATTTTAGTCGAGTAAATTTTGATTATATAAGTTTCGGATTGTATTATTGGCAGATCAAACATATTTTATAAAATTCATTGTTAATACACAAACAAAAACGTTATCATTATCATGTAACGAGCAAGCTCGAACTAGCATTCGCAAGGTTCTCCGTTTTTGAGCCGCACCTGCTCGGAGTAGTGGAACAAGTGAAATAGCGTTTTGTGCTGTTTTGCTATGAAAAAGCCCGCGATAAATTCTAACCTCATTTAAATGTTTTCGAATTTCAATTAATTCATCGTCGCTACTATCTGACGATTCAGAAATTATCTCAGCGACAATAGCTGATAAAATACTGGGAATCCATTATTACAGAACGTATCAAAATAATCAAATGTCAATGTCAATATAGGTTATGTCAAGTTGCACCGTAGTATAATCACGGTTCTAAAAATTCGAGCTCTCAGGGAGCAAGAGCAAGAATTTCGCATCAGTGGAAAACGACCAGCTCGAGCTTAAAATCATCGGTGCTACCTAGTGGAACACGCTCGGCTCGAGCTAACTCGCACCAGCTCTGCTCCAAGCGACGAGTGAAAAACGCTATTAGTGACCATGCAACCACAACACAATATAAAATCCATTGGTGGGTACTGGGTTCAGTTATTAAGCATAACCTGGCGGAGCGGGTAATGCTTGAGCTTAGGTGTCTTTTTAGAACTTATTGTTCTAACAAACAATCAGAACGGGCCCGAGAAGTCCCGATTCCCCAAACCAAAATCTCCTCCAATTACCAACCGCCGTGCAATTTGATAACCACGTTAAGTTATATTACAACAAAAAATTGCTAAATGCTGAAATTAAACTATCAACTCAGTACCCCGGAAAACTCTAGTCTCAGTAAAGAAACAAAAAAATTCATGCCCTTATTCGAAGGGCGATATGTCATAAAAAAATGTAGTAGGAACCAAAACTTGACAATACCGCTATAGGGTGAGGAATGGGGCATGTTCCACGCGTCACACCTTAAGAGCTATTTTGCACCAGATGAGTCTTCTTATTCTAATTCGACCCTATCTTGAAGGTTTCTAACTTGGTCAAAAGGGGGCAGGTGTGACAAAACTACAATTGCTCCGGCCATTGTTTTGCGTACCGCATGTTCCCAAGTAAACATCATTGTGCTCCCTGGCAATTGCATTCTACGTGTGCATTGCCTGACTTTCAGTGAGTAATCTCTCCGACTCTAAATTAATTACTTTAATTTCTCTACCTATGTGGAACTATTGGCAATGTCTACTTTCAGAACGACTAATCATGATTCGAACTGAACGCGCTTGCTGACTGCTGCTGAGTCATCGTTTGCTGGCAGCGCTTGTCATCACAGAATATCCAATATAATCCAATTGTCATTTTACTCATCGTACATTTAGGTTTGCTTGCTTGCTGACAAATCAACTCAGCAGTTATTCGGCGCATATAAATTAATAAATTACAATGTACAAGACTTGGGTGAAGGAATAAAAAAATATAAAAATAATCACCTAAAAACATTACAAAGTGAGATTAAATGACATTACATACTGAGAATATATTATATTTCGTTAAGTAGCGGCTTCATATACTAATTAAATCTTTTATTTAAATTCAAAACTTATGACCTTTATGTTTATGTCGTTGATCAAAATTTACACAGTTGGCAACAGTCTAAAATATACCGTTCGGACGGGCTCAGCGCATATTTCCGATTGATGACTCAGCGATTGCGACCGATTAGTCGTTTGCAACCAATGGTTTATTTTATTATACAATTTATAATTATATATTATTCACTTTCAATTCTTTTTGTATTCGTTATACTTTTACAATTTTAGGTTTTTTCTTTGAGAATAAATGAAAAAAATTAGATGTGCCTATATATTATTACATCATTACTTTTGCAAATATATTTGATTTTTATGTGCACCAATTATTGCCAATCATGAAAGTGAATTCAAAATTATCATCAAAGCAAAGAAAATTATTCAATTAAATAAATCTGTGTTGAAAGAGAGCAGATTTCATTTGTTTAGTTTTGAACGTTTATTATTTTTATCATTTATAGGTATAACATAAAACATTCTTTTGTTACACTATTTCTATTATAATATAACTGAATATCTTATTTTTATATTTCAACTCATTTCAGTTTCTGAGCTATCCAAATATCTAAAAAAAAATATACATTAGTATTTTTTTTTTTCACAATGTGTTTTGGAAATTATTTAATATGTCATAACAACATAAAAATTACCTTTGAATTTCATCTGGATTACTATCGAGAGTGGATAGAAGAATTAGAAAGAAGTTTAAGAAAACAGATAAACAAAAAAAAATATTGTAGGAGGAGATTTCAACGCAAAATCACCGAGATGGGGAGGCTACAAGAACGATTTAAGAGGAAAAATCTTAGAGGAGATGATAGCAGGGTTAAATCTTACAATTTGTAACAAAGAAGACAAACCGACGTTTGTAAGAGGAAGCTCAAAATCACATATTGACATTACCATAGCAACGTGGGAAATGGCAAAAATAATAAATGAATGGACCGTGACTGAAGAAGAATCATTGAGTCTACACAAACATATACAATACAATACAAAGGAGAAAGGAAAACAGGAGCTCACGAGAGAAGGTAAATGGAACGTAAGGGTGCGTTTATGCTGCACATCGCCGGGGCTGCTCGCCAAGATTGGCGCCGGGATGTTGTGGCGATGATGAAACAAACCTATATAATCTTATGGGAGCATTTATGCTGCACCTCGCACATCGCCGCGCTGCTCGCCACATTCCACGCCACTGCGATGTGAACAAAATAGTTTGTTTTTTATAATCGGACCATCGCCGTACATCTTCAAACTAGCGCTCTGATTGGTCCGTTTATTGCCAGTTTTGTGTGACGTTAACATAATGTAATTTATATTATCAAACTTATTTAATTAGTTTAATTAATTAGTATGTTACTTCAAACCATGTTGAGGTTATATGCAATTTATAAGAATGAAGTTTTATTTGCATGTAGTGTGTTAATTTATCAAAACTTTGTTGCGTTTACAATAATTTTATGAAGAATTTAATTGAAATAAATCCGCATTAAGCAAGAAATTGTTAAAGCAATGTTTGTATTTTTACTGAAGTGGCATAGTAATTAATTATTTTAACTTAATATTTTTACTTATATTAATAATTTCATTATAAAAATATTTTATTTAAAAAAAATACATATCGATTGTCACAAATCAAGATTAAATAATACTTGACTTGCAATTTAAGTTAAGAATTTGTATAAGCAATTAATAAGTACGCAAGTTTATATTGGAATCTGTTTACTAATTATTTATTTTCTTTAACATTATAAATTATATTAAATATTTTGATTTAATAATATAACTTATATTAATAACTATAATATATTAATATTTGATTAATAAAATAAAACTCGACAGTAATTAAATAACGGCGAGGTGCGAGCAGCGCGGCGATGTGCATTTATGCTGCTGAATGGCGATGTGCGAGCAGCGGGCAGCGCCAATCTTGGCGAGCAGCGCGGCGATGTGCAGCATAAACGCACCCTAAGAAGGAATGGAATGGACAAAGAAAAGATAAAGAGAGACATGGAAACAGAAGAAGTGACAGAAAACGAAAATATTGAGAAAAAATGCGAGAGGTACTCAGAAAAACTGAGAAAAGCGGCGGAGGAAGCAATTCCTAGGTACAGGGAAGGCAGACAAAAAGGACCATACTGGTGGTGTGAGGAAATAAAAGAATGCAGGAAAAACACAATACAAACAGGGAGGAAAGTCAAAAGGCAGAGAAGAAGAGGAGAGAACACAGAGGAAATAGAAGAGAAACTAAAAAACGACAGAAAAATCTTTAAAAAGGCAATTAGGGATAGCAGAAAAAGATGCTGGAAAGAAATGATAGAATCTATAGATGGGGATCCATGGGGAAAGCCGTACAAAATAGTGATGTACAAATTGGGTGGAAGAACGATTCCTTTTGTTTAAAAGAAGACGAAGAAGAAGAAGTCATAATTAAAAAACTATTTCCCAAGGGAGAACCTGTAGAAAAACCAGAAACAAAAGAAGAAGAAGAAACAGTGGAAGAGATAAAAGAGATCATAAAAGAATTGCCTAACAACAAAGCACCAGGTCCGGACGAAATAACAACAGAGATTTTTAAAGCAGCTTTAGACGAAAACGAGATAGAAATAACTCAAATAATCAACAGGTGCCTAAAAGAAGGAACTTTCCCAGGATGTTGGAAAGAAGCCACTCTGGTACTGATTGAGAAAAAGAAAGAAGTAAGAAAAGCAACGTCATACAAACCAAAATGTTTAATCAACACATTGGCTAAAATAATGGAGAAAGTTATTGTACGGAGAATAGAACAAGAAATAGAAGAAAAAGGAGAATGGGAAAAAGAACAATACGGATTTACCAAAGGAAAAACAACTTTAGGAGCTATAGAAAAAGTGAAAGCAATAGCAAAAGAAGCAAACAGCGAAACGCAGAGAAAAAGGCAACACTGTGTAATGATAGCGTTGGACATACAGAACGCGTTTAATAGCGTATCATGGGCAGCAATCATAGAGGCGGCAAAGAAGAAAGAACTGAACAGAAAAACAATCAAGATTATATGGAGCTACTTACAGGACAGAAACCTAGTGACCAAAAAGGGAAGATTCAAACTTACCAGAGGGGTACCGCAGGGCTCAGCACTGGGACCAAAACTGTGGAACCTTGTTTATAACGAGTTACTTCGAATGAAGATGCCGGAAGGCGTGTCAATAACAGCATTTGCGAACGACATAGCAGTAGTAGGTAGAGACGTAGAAATAGAAGTACTAAAAGGAAGATTAGAGCTGGCAATTGATATGATACAAATATGGATGAGAAGTAAAGGTTTAAAACTAGCAACACAAAAAACTGAGGCGGCATGGCTATCAACTAAGAGGATTAATAGAGGAACAGGTAAAATACAGGTGGGAGATCAAGAGATAACCATAGGAAAAAAAAACAAATACCTTGGAGTGATACTCAAAGCAAAGGGATGGAACGAACAGGTTAAGGAAGCGGCCATTGGAACAAAGGAAATGGAGAGAAAGCTTGGTAGACTTATGCCAAGCAACGGAGGTCCAGGAGAAGAAAGCAGAAGGTTAATAGCAACGGCAGCAAGAAGCAAATTGCTGTATGTCGCAGAAACATGGGGGGAAGCCATGAAAACAAAAAAAAACAGAAATGAAGTAAGAGGAGCCACAAGAGCAAGCTCGCTAAGGATTTGTAGAGCTTACAGAACAGTGTCACAAGATGCAGTAGAGGTAATTGCGGCAACACCTCCCGCGGATATGATGGTGGAGGAAAGAATAGAAATAAGAAAACTTGTAAAAGAAGGAACAAGTAAAAAAGAAGCAAAGATAAAAGCAAGAGAGAAGACTATGGAAAGATGGCAGAGAAAATGGTATACAGGAGAAAAGGGGAAATGGACGAGAGAACTAATCCCAGAGATAAAAGAATGGGTAGAGAAGAAACCCGAGACGTGCTATTATACAACACAAATACTGACCGGGCACGGAGCATTTGGAAAATTCATGCAAAAAATTAAAAAAATAAAGGAAGAAGAAAGGTGTACATTTTGCCAGGAAGAAACACACGATAACGCAGAACACACTCTAGTAGAATGCGAGGCGTGGGAGGAAGATAGAAAAAAACTAGAATATATACTAGGAAGCAAAGTGGATAAAACAACAATCATTAACAAATGCTTAAAAGATGAAAATAAATGGAGAGCGCTAAGAAACTTTGCAACAAGTGTACTAAAAAAAAATTGGGAGTTTGACAATAGAAGAATATAGAAAAACAAACAATGGAAACAAACACACAAACTAAAAGCCATAGAAGAGAAAGGAAAGAGATGAAGCTAAATAGAAACAAGAAAACAGAGAAAAAGATCAAAATGAAAAAAATAAGAAAGGACATGACAATTGTGCATACCAAGAAACAGAAGAAAAAAGAAAAACATTTACAGAGACTACAATACCAAAAGAAATTGCAGAGATAAGGAGAAGGAGAAAAGAAATATTGAAGGAAAGCAGAATAACAGAAATAACAAGGCAAATACCAAATGGTAGATATGCTATCTCAAGACTGACTGAGAACGCAACCTTTCAGATAGTCAGAATATATACCTTGCAACTAGAGGACATGAAGAAGTAATTCCTGATTGAGATACAAGGATATCACTGGAGGTAAAACTTACAAACCTAGGACTGCCAAAAGGAATACAACTAATGGAACTGCATAAATTATTCATGGAGGAGAGGGGATACGATGAAGAAGAAGTGAACGAAGACCTTAGTAAGCTAAGAGCACATCTAAGAACAAATTATATAATTAGAGTAAATAACACAAGGATGGGAGAAAGAAGAGAATGCAGAGGTAGATGCCAGTGCAGATAAGAAAAGACAAAATAACAAAAGAGACAGACAAAGGTAGGGGGGCTATAGGGAGAGAGGGGCCGGGAACAGCATGCGTGCTGCAGCTGATGCGTGAAAGTCCGCAAGGCAAAAACCAGCCCACCTCAAACTAGCGCCAAATGTAGGTTAGTCTAGACAGAGACATTATAACAACAGGATTTGCGCAGCGAAGAAAAGCGGAAGCTATTACCATGCGTAAGTTATTCTTAAGGGCCACTTGTTGAGAGCCAACAACACACTAAAACTAAAACTATCACATAAAGACTAGATTTTAGCAGCCTGTGAACATTGACCTTGAATATTTGCAGCTTATAAGTCTCGGGAAATACTGAATTTGGAAGTTTATTCCATGTGTCAATAGTACGGTTAAAAAAATCTCTCTTGAAAGTTTCTGTCGTACATCTGTGAACTGTCGGTAAATATTTGCTAGAATTCATAGCAAGCCTTGTACTACAAGTAAATATTTGTTTAGATGGCAACTTGAACAATGTCCATAGAAATATCTATAGAAACTGCAATAATCTGTAACATTACGCCGGTGTTGTAAAGTATCCAAGTCAAGTGTAGTTTCAGATGCTCCTCCCTACACTTCAGAACAATATTCAATACAAGGACAAATTTAAGTTTTATATATGTATATGGAAAAGCTGAACAGAAGTAAAAAAACATCTATTAATAAATCCAAGTTTTCTAGATACCTTCAAAGCTATGTCAACAATATGGTCGTTCTAAAGAAGATCATCCGAGACCCTTAAAAGACAAATTAAAGAAGATTTAGATCTGAATTCGTTGTTTATTTTAATATTTGGTACTGATGATGATTTTGATTTTGAAACAGTAAGAAGAGTTTTTTAGAGTTAAAATTAACCAAGGTGAGAGTACCCCATTCAGATATTGTTTTGAGGTCTTTTTTTACAGATTTTAACCAAGAAATTACAAGATGCTCTGAAATATTAGGTATGCATATTAGTCATATGGTGTTTGGAAAGTATGAAGTATGAAGGGTGATATCATCTGCAAAACTATGAAAAAGTTTATTAATATAAATTAAAAATAAAGTCGGCAAAAGAGCAGAACATTGTGGTACACCAGCAATTATGATTTTAGGATTAGAGTTAAAACAATCAATTTTAACTATACTTTTTATATTGTCAAGAAAGCTATTGATAATTATTACAGATTTGTGATGAAAACCATACCCTATCAAATGCTTTGAAAATGCTACTGCAAGATGTTCTCCTTGTCTAAAGTAGAATTCCATTTGTGACTAACATATGTCAGAAGATCTGTTATCAAAGATAACTTTATTTTGTTCTAAGAACTTGACAATGTAGAAATTATATTTTTCAATTTTTTTTGACAGATTGGACAATAATGCAATTGGTTTATAATTTGAAGAATCAGACTTGCCTCCCTTTTTAGGTATAAGTTAAACATTTGCAATCTTCCAACAGTTTGGGAAAGTTTCTTTTTTGTATGAAATGGGCAAAAGGCTAATATTTTAGTCAGAATGGGAACTAATTCATTTAAAAATGTTTTAAGGATAATAAGTGGAATTTCATCTATACCTGATGCCTTTCTGGTATTTAATTTAAGAAAATATCTTATAACAACCCGTTGCCTAAAATGGATTTGACCCATCATTTTACCACTAGCTGAAGATTTTGAACTACCTTGCTGAAAAATTCAATTAGCTTTGTTTTTGTCAATCTTTTATCTTTTTCAGATTGTATTAGATTGTCACAATGTTTTTAAGCTTTTTTATAATCTTGATAAGTCTTATCGGAACGATTACTGGTGTATTTGTTAAATGCTTTTCTCTTCTTATTAACTGCCTGTCTTTTCTGAATTGAATACAAGTGCTTTTGTTTTGGTTTAATAATCATTTTTGTGTGATTCTGCTGCAATATGTAGATCCTCAGAATGTAAACAATGAGTATCAAAATCGAAATGATAAGAAAATTGTTTAATTTTTACTATGTTCACCTTAGAATAATGATAGATAAGATGCGGTTTAGGTTCAGTAGTAATAGGAAGAGAAGTTTTAACAACAAAAGTAATGTAAAATAATCTGAAATAGTTAAAAGATACAGATCCAATACTTGTTGCTGCCGGAAATAAACAAAAAAAAATGTCACCTCACCGCTGCCGATTTCTTATGGAAGATCGCTATTTTGAAGAGCTTCCTTTTATGCGCTCGTTTGGTAGCGGCGGGAATCAGTGTTAAAAAAATTGACAACTGTTATTGTCATTTCAAAATAATGTTTTTGGAAAAAACTTAAATAATATTATTGAATAACTTTATACTGTACATATAATAATATAAAAACATTTTTCCGATCATTGAGTGACATTAAAGCCGCATCTCATGAGAATTATAAATTTGCTTTGTGCAAAGCAACGATAGCTTTTGTTTTTTAAATGAATACTGGTATTACCAATGGTAATAATCTTAGTGAAAAAGTTTTGCAAGCTGAACGTGTTTTGAAGGAAATTAAAAATGAAGGTTTGACTAGTATTGTGGCTTCTGGACAACAGAAAGATGAAAATGTTGAAGAAAAAGTAAATGCTGTTAATGATGAGAATAATTCTTCAAACGGTAAGCAATAATTTAATTATATTTTGTTTGATTCTTTACTCCAGCTCAAACTACTAGTTAGTAATTATAAATCAGAGTGACCCATCCACCCACCCAATTGTTGGTCATCAAAAGATTGGATTCATCATCCCGTCTTTTGACTTCTACTAACAAAACTTTGCAAAAAAGAGAAACTTCCAATCTCTTGATAACAAATACTCAGGCATTCCAGTTCAAAGTACTTAATGGTAATAATGATCTGAAATGACCCACCCAAGAAAAACTTCCAATCTCTTGATAACAAACTTTTGGCACTCGATAAGTAAGCATGATCTGGTGTTATCCACCTGCACTCCTAAGTGTTGGTCAATATCACCTCCTCCTTCTTAGACAAGAGATTGGATATCACCTCCTTCTCCTTCAACTAAATGACTTCTAACACTTGCAAAGATGAGAAAATTCTAATTTTTTGTAAATAAACACTTGAACAAGTGGGTAGGCATCAATGAAGTAGAGTAGGGTAGAAGGGGCATTAAGATGCGCAAAGCCGACACACATGAACGCTGCCATTTTAGCTCATAAAAACTCGTTTGTTTACATTTGGTATCACGAATTAGGCAACTAACAATACTCGGTACATAGCACGACATCTATCATTGCATTTAATTTAAAAATAAAGAAGCGCTATATTTGAATTAAAACTTTAAAAGTGATTGAATGATATAAGTTTATGAAATTTTTGTCTAGTTTATATCCGCTATTTTTAGTATAATATAATTTACGTTTATATAAGTTAACAATTATAACTTTGCAATATAAATCATAGTATTTTTATCTAAAAAAACACATTTGCCAGTGTTCCTGCTTTATTATAGTTTTTTAATTTAAGAAACTATCTATAATAATTTTATTGTAGATTACTTAAACAACGCAGGTATATTTTATTAATTACACAGTAATCCCATTACACATAATTACAGATAATATTCTACTAATTGAATTACTCGGAAATTTCAGAGATTTACGTCCTTAATTATATTATAATCTCTTTGAAATGTAACTGCATAGTTATTTTCTACTCGCAGACTAATATATAAGCAAGTTTATTGTAAATAATTATCACTTATCTCTAGTTAGTCTATGAGTAATATATAAACGTTTCGTAAATAAAAATTTTACTTAAATATGCCGATCTTTTATTTTTATAGTTAGGTAACCCTCTTAAATTACATGTAAAGATAAAAGTCGTACCTGTGTACCAAGTATTGTTAGTTGCCTAATTCGTGATACCAAATGTAAACAAACAAGTTTTTATGAACTAAAATGGCAGTAACCAAACGCTGCCCGAGGTTCAAGATGCGCAGTCGTCGTTGCCTGTTCTACCCTACTCTACTTCATTGGTAGGCACTCCACTTCAAACTACTCGCTGCTAATCATGATCTGGAGTAATACTACTCGCCTAAGTGTTAGTCATCAAATTATATATTTTTAATTATATATCACCTCCTTATTTTTGGACTTCTAACCATTGCAAAAGGGTATAATTTCCAATTTCTTGATAACACTCAAATGGGTGGGCGGAGCATGATTACAAGCAAGTATTTTGAACTGGACTTCTTCAGAATAATTAAATTATGTATATTAGAATTTTTTTCACTCCAAAAAAAGGTCTAAATCTAATATATGGATATATAATTTATATGAGGCCCGCGGAGTTATGATGCATTTCCAAAGTGGCCCGCAAGATTGTTAGGGTTGGCCACCCTGATCTAGACAAAACTAATAAAAAAATTTGAGCAAACATCATTTTTTTTTTCGTTTCAAAATGTAATATTTAGGAATTACTTAATACACTGCTCAAAATAATTACAGGAACACATATAGGTCTTAATAATTTTTTAATTTTTAACAATTCGCAAATTTAATAAATCTTGAATCAAAGACATACATTTTGTCCAAACAAATTTGCAAAAACAAAACAAACTTTACAAATTTCAATAAGTAAAAGTGGATTATGTATAATTCTTGGCAAATAATGAATTTGGAAGCTTACATATGGCAATGCTATTTATTTAATTATAGTGTCGCATTCTTCTGTATATTACTACCAAGATTAGTCTATTTGTTCATATTTTATGTTTCAAAAAGTAATCCTGCTTGTAAAAAAATTTAAATTTAAATTTAAACAAATATTCTACAAGGGTCATATTTTCTTTATTTTTTAATAACCATAGATAACAACTTTTTTTCTATTGTTGTTTTTCAACAAACAGAATTTTTATTTCAATTTAACTTTAACTCAATTATTTTAAAAATAATAATTGATACTTACTCAGCTAATTTAATCCAATGCAACGTTTCATAGTCAGGTTCAGCACAAACTCCTTTTTTGGTAGGTGGTTCTGCACTATAAAGGCTATTTGATAAGTATTCTTCTAAAAGTAAACATCCAACTGGCATAAGACCAGTTTTTAAGCAAATCTTGCTCACAGTATTTGGATGAAATTGCATAGACTTGTTGTACTTTAATGCAATTTCCAATAAACCACTGATAAAAGTCAAATTATAATAGGTTGATTGTGTAAATATAGCATTTATTGCAACTTTAGATCTGTCGATAAATTGATTCGTATCATAGCATGTATTCCAAGCAGACTCAAAGAGTGAAACAAAGAGAATCTTGCCAATTTGAGAATCCAACTGAAAAGATATTTTTAAAATTATATTAAATATTCCATTCACATACAGTTTTGTCAAAACTACATAGAACTAATGTTAAAATATACATAGGCAAGAAAGGGATAAACAAAAGGCGTTTTCAAGTCATCCCAGTTAGGAATACCAGACAAGCCAAAAGTAAACTAATCCCATTCTATTGAGAATTTTTTTTTTTTTAAACTCACCTTGCATAAAGTGATTAGTGGTGCTAGTACATCATTCAAACTGATTTCTATATCTGGCCACTCTCCAATCCTGTAAGATCTGCACATGATATATTCTTCTTGTAGTTTCTTAGTACGAGCAACACGCTCCTTCTCCTTATGCAATTTGTTACTTATAGCCCTATTTATAAAAAACTTTTTCAAATTCTCATCCTTCTTCAAAGGTTGTTTATATTTCTTATTAATAGCTATACGATTAGGATCTTTAAAACCTTCATCATTAAAAACAAGACTTGTCTCGCTTTGTGAATAACTACTTCTCTTCTGTGTTAAACTACTGATTGTTGGATTATAAATACTCTGTGTACTTAGACTACATTGAGTGGCCCTTATTACATTTAACTCAAAATTTTGACTATATAAAGCCGAGGCTGTAATAGGAACACTGGCAGACGATTGTCCTTTTCTATGCTTAGTCGCTTCAGAATTATGGTAGCTGCATTCATGCAATGGAAAATCAAACAATTTATCTTCATCCTTGTCATGGTGAAGCAATATATACGCACAATAAGATAGATACAAATCTTCATTCGATGGATTGTACATTTGTTCAAGTAAATATAAATATCGTTTATCAATTTCTTTAGGCAACAACTCATTCTTTACCCAAAAATTCAACAATCTTGCTTCTAATTCTTTTCCCGATTCAGTTAAACCATAAAGTAAAACTGATTTTGATAAACTGACTAGTTCTATACAATCCTCGTCTTCCGAAATACAGAACTTGTTGTAAATGGATAAACAGATGTCATACATAATAGTTCTACAAATTTCATTATTGCTTGTAGTAAAACTAGCAACGCTTTTAATATACGATAATAATTGTGGTACTGAATGATTAGAAATTGATTTTAAAAGTAGCTCTAATGTTAATATTTGTATGTCATTTTCCAGAGAACATAATAAATCTGTAATAGGTAAACGTTTTGTTACATCTGTACAGTTTTGAAATATTCGTAAATATCTACATTTTGTAGTATTTGTATCTACTAATGAAAAATGTGTCAAAGTTATTTTAAGAAGATCTCTTTGCATTATTTCTTTGTAATGTTTCATAATAGCTTCAACGCAATATGCAAATTTATTTTTTTCAAAAGTTTTCAATTTAGGTATTATCATGGTCTCAAAATTACCAACTTTAGATCTGTATTCGTCACGTTCGTTCATAAATTTCATAGCTAAACCAATAGTCTCAGAACAAGTATGATAAATAAGCTTTTGTGAGCTCATTAAATGTAATTTCAATTTGGTTGCTATTGGTTTGATTGTGTTTTCCCATGGAGCAATACCATTAGATAATAAAATATTGACAAGGTGTATCCCTATTTGATGTTTATTTTCTGAAGTACCTTCTAATAAATCAAGAATAAATTGATAAGGAACTTCAATTTCTTTCCAATTTTCTATTGCTAGTTTAAAAATGTTGATGTTGAATTTTAAATTTTCCTTTGCTTCATCGTATATATTGTGAATTAAAAACTGTAGCAAAGCTGGACTGTGATGTCTGTCTTCAGTTAGTATTTCCACATCAGACCATGATGTTAATATCATAATCAACTAAAATAAAAATAAATTATTAACAAAATATAAAATACTATACATACATTCGGGGCTATTCTCTATGCATATTGCCAGAATGTAAGCAGTATATAATATATATATATATTGCTAACTAACAATATGAAATGTCATTTTAACAAATCTTGCTAGCTAACAATACAAACTGTCATGTTAACAAATCTTGTTTACTAACAATATAAATTGTCATCAGATCAGGAAGCGTGGCAAATCTCTAGATAAAATAATAATAATGTAAGTAATCATAATTTGTTAAAATGACAGGTCATTTTGTTAGCAAGCAAGGTTTGTTAAAATCATAGTTCATATTGTTAGTTAGCAATATATTTTGCATACATTCTAACAATGTACATAGAGAATAGCCCCGATTAACTACTTTTATGATCTTAAACATATTTTAATATAATTTTTTGATTTGATCTAAAGATATTTTACTGTTATTCATATATTTTTTTTAAATGAAATCAAGAGATAAATAATATAAAACAAGTCAATACAATACACAGATAAAAAAATTAATGATAAAAATTAGAAGAAAACATAAATGAACAACGACAATACTAGTTTATGATAATTTATGATTTAGTATTTGACCATGCCTGGTGGCGTTTTTACTAAATACAATGGTATTGTATAACGTGTTATTTAATTTCTTTAATGAATTAATGTTAGATTTTACAAAGTATTTGTATAACATATAGTTAAAACTTTACTTTCCCTAAACAATAGTTTGCAATGTTGACTTATCAAATAAGTCGTAAAACTTCTGGGGAACAACCCCATATTGGTAGTAAAATGTGCATAACTTTAATAATGTTTTTTGTAAGTTATTAGATCACATAACATAACATAGTGGAGCAGTTTTATACATACTGTATCTATGTGTTCATTCCAGTTACATCTATTGTTATTCCAAGAAACTTGTTGAATTATCTTGTTTAAGATAACCTATCACTACTAATAAAATATTAGGATTGACCAGAAAATTATTGTTAGAAAACTCCAAAACCCAACCATAAAATTTAAAAATGTAAAATTCTGTTAATAAAATGTCATAATATTGGCCATAAAATGTTAAAAAGTGCAAAACAATTCATAAAATATCAAAAATAACAACAACCAATCATGAAATATCAAGTTATTGTAAAAATGTACCAATATCCAACCATAAAAATTGGCAAAATCTGGCTCAATGCCATGAAAATATTGTTAAAAAGCACCAAAATTCGTCCATAAACAGATAAAAAAAGATAAATTCTTTTAGTAAAAAATCAATATCTTATTGTTCAAAAGCACCAAAATCCTGCCATAAACTGTTGAAAAGTGCAAATTTCTATTCATAATATATCCAAAACGGCAAAATCGAGCCTTGAAACATCTAAATATTGTCAAAAAGCAATAAACCAGTAATAAAACATTAAATACTTTCAGATAGAATAAAAATCAGACAAATAACGGTTTAAAAGTCAAAATATTGTTATAAAGTACAAAAATTCGGCCAATAGCTGTTCAAAATATCAAAATCCGTTCATAATATATTAAAAAAATTTAATAAGAAAAGAAAAAAATGACTAAAAACAATTGAAAACTGCGAAATTCTGTTCTTAAAATAGACCTTGACATTTTAAAAAATTGTCAGAAAGCACCAAAATCCAGTCATGAACTTTTATCATAAAATAGAAAAATCCAGCTTTAAAGTATTAAAAAATATTGTTCGAAAGAACAAAAATCTAACATAAACTGTTGAAAAGTGTAAAAAACCTTATGTAATTTCAAAAATGAAAAATATTGTTAAGAAAAACCAAAATACAGCCATAAACTGTCAAAAAATATCAAATTTTGTTCATGTAATAACAAAAATAGCAAAATCCGGCAACCCAGGTTTTGAAATAGATAGGGCACCGTATGCTTGTAGGTCCATTCGTATTGCAGACCCTTGTTTACAGATAGCTACGTCACTGTTTGTGAAACTTATTCTAGCAAATTTTTTTTTGTATTTTCCCACCCATGACATCTACTTAAAATGAGTTTGATATGGATATTTTGTGGCATATATTTATCCATATAATTTTCAATTTTTTTCAAATAATCTAAAAAATAGGCAATAGGGACCTATGAGAATATTGTTGTGTCTCGCAATGTTTTCTTGCTTATTACTACACTACGGTTTTGATCTTGCATTTCTGTGTTCAATTGATTAAAGTGGTAGAAAATTTCACCCAACTATGTCATGGTGCAGCGATCAGCACATTTTTGTTTTTTATCTGTCAAAAAGATTTCTATTTATGTTTTAAGAAAAACAGCTCTGAACTTGCAAACTGTCAATAGATACTAGTGATAAGTCAATACTAGTGAAGTGAAATACCTATCAATTAAAATTAAATCATCAAAGGTATTAAAAATGAATTGGAAAATGAAGTTATTTGAAGGACAAATTGAAATGATTGTTTTGTTAATTGTTTTTAAGTTAGTTGATCTTTTGTTAAAATAAATGTGTATGTTTGTGTGAAAATATTCTTCAGGATTATTTAGGCGTTCCGGTAATTTTTACTAACCCTGTATAGAAAGTATGGTTAGTCAAAACAATATGTTAATATTACTATTTACACAGAACAACACTAGAAGTTTTGAGGTTCAAGTCTCTTATTTGAAGGATCAGTTTTTCTGGATAAACAAAAGTTGTTAAATTTTTTCGTATAAGAAGAGAAACTTTTCTTGTTAAAAAACCAAACAATATTGGAAGAATCCCTGAATTTGCACAAAAACTTTGGTGTGTGGTGGTCTTAATCTCTAGCTAGCATCAGTGATTAACCTAAATAAAATTAATTTAAAACAATCCTTATCTAAATAGTGACCAACATCTGCCTGGCAAATTGACCTAAAGTTTGTGCTAGTAATGTTTTGTAGAAGAGAAACCTAAAAGCTATTTGAAAATCTAAATGTTCATTGAAAACAGGATATAAATAAAAAATAATTTTTATTAAGGTTCTATTCTGAAGAAACCTGAAAGCACTAAAACCACTAGAACTTTTACAAACGCTATTTGACAAACTATACTGTATAATGTTTTTTGATCATTTGTTGTAAAATGTCAGTGCCAATAATAATAAGAAGTACTAACTCAACTCTTTAAAATTGACTTAATTGACAAAATTGTTAAGAAAAAGAAAGAACTAGTCACATAAGAAAAATAACGTACTACGATTACTTTATGTTAATAATTCTAATAACAAACTTACCATATCACTTACGAATGAATTAATTTCATTTCCAACACAGCCATCATTGATTATTTTCATTATAGGTCCTATTAGATAACGCCCGTAATGCTTTAATATGTCTTGCTTATTTTCAATCATACGAGCCAAGAATATTTTCACATTAGCTTCAGTATTATCAGCCAACAATATAGATCTCAATCCTTGCATGCATATGGTTGCTTCTTCATTGGCTAATAGTCCCTCATCATGCATATGCTGAACTAAGCCGCAGACAGTTGACATACATTCATGAGAATTAATGTCATTTTCTGCTATAAAAACTTGTAAGGCACTGTAACCATAATCATTGCTTTGATGACCAGATATATCTTGTGAACGCACTATAGTATGTGAAAGATCATATCTACATACATCTTCGCTTAATGTGCTGTTAAATAAATGCTGCGATTCTATATAAGTAGATGTGTGAACATTTTGTAATTTTGTTCGTATATTTACAATTTTTTTCTTTTCTTTCACAACATCTTTTCTTGCAAAACTGTATTTAATATTTTTGTTAATCATCTTGCCCCATATATCATCCGGTTCCCGATTAAATAACTTATTATATAATCCCAAAACACGAATATTTGTATTACAAAATATCGATATTGTAGCTTTGTAAGCATGACATTGATACAAACGGAATTCTTCACCTTCCACAAACTTTTCTTTAGATACACTGAATAAAATTTTCAAGAAATTTTTAACCAAGTCAACTCCTGCTCTGGCTGTAATCAAACAATTCTTATTTGATATTCTCTCCGTTTCAATTTTCCCAAACATTGCTTCAATGAATATAAATTTTATTGATCTTTTTGTGAAATCTTGTTCATTATTATAATTTATCAAATCTTTTATTATAGTAACATAAAAGCTTTCAAAATTCACATAATCTGCATAACGTAATAAAATACAAAAGCATTCAGCAAATTTCAATTTTTCCAAGTACAAACAGTGATCTGTTTGGAAAATGTCATCATTCCATTCATTAAACAATTTAATCAATATAGTTGATTGATCATGCAATTCATGCATAAACAATTTTAAGATTTCATTTAAATCTCCGTTGTATTCATTTTTTATTGTTATATACATATTTAAAGCTTGTGAAAGTATATTTATTGATTTGGACATTTGAGCAGCTTCAAAGAGAATCTTTATTAGCAAGCTTGTCGATTTGATTTTTGATGGCATATTGAATAATTCAACATTACTTTGCTTCATATCTTTTAGTTCTTGCCTAAAAATAAATACATATATAAATTATAACATAATCTAAACACTCAATACAATGGATGCATATGGTGAACTAAGCCGCAGACTTAATAATGAAATTGACAGCTATATTTATTCGATATACTACATGAAACTGCATAGATTGTAAGAAAACAGTGTTTTCAGAATTCATTTAACCATACAATTTAATATTATCCCAGGGTTGCCTAGATGGTTTTTCAAGACATACATGAAAAATAAATAAGACTGCTCCATTAAGCACAGTAAAAACGAACACAAAAAACATTTTAAAATAATTTTTATCAAATCAAATAAAGTGTCAAGATAAAATTTGAATGAGTAGATACCAAGATGAGCATAGTTTTTCTTCGTCTTAAAGTCAAAATAGGAATTTTTTAGAGCACCATGTAATCTAAAGTTTGATAAATGGTAGAAAAAACTTAATCACAGCCAAGTTCATTTTTCTACACAGTATCAAAATTTAAATACTTACGATATATTCTCCGACAGCTCCTCACCACAGATAAGACCCAACGTATAAGTAATTTCATTTAAGCAATGATACGTTTCCTCATCTGACAACTTATTTCTTATCTTTAATTTATCCAATACTGTATACAAAATTGTAGCATTATTAATAGGTCGTTTAAATGTAGCTAAAAGTTGCACCAATTCAATCAATTTATGAATATCCAATGAATCTCCAAAGTGTTTCTTTTCCCAAACAGCCATTACACCATTCAAAATCATATCTGCATCTATATCCTTACGTGTATTTTTCAGGAAGCTTAATAAGACATTATACATATCTCCTGGTAAACTAGATATTACATACATAAACGAATTATCAATTAATAATGCATCAGTAATCATTTCTTTAAATTCGGTAATAATAAATTCGGTGTTTGTAACAGAGGTGACTGGATTGACTTTTTCAATCATATCAGGATGGCATAAATAATCAACTAAGGCCTTCAATTCCATTTTATTTTTTAATAACACCTCTAATTTCAACACACAATATTCATGTGTGGTATATGATAAAGTTTTCATCTGAAGAAACTCATCTAATAAAATCTTTAATTCGCCTGACATTTTAACCGAACTTAAACAAGAACCGGGTAGAAACAATATTCCTTTAAGAAATTGACGGTGATTTTGATTAATACTTCCAGATGTTATTGAAGGCAGTTGAGTCCAATGTTCAACCACAAGTGTTTCCAGTCCTTTTAATAAATTACGATCATCTAACTTTGGTATTAGCAATTTCAAGTTGGTGCTCCAAATATTGTAATCAAAATTCAAAAACGGTAGGAAACTATATTTCAAAATGTAGTCATAAAATAAGTACATTAAATTAGTAGTGAAGAAATCAGGAATATATTTAATATCAAGAATGCAATTAGTTAAATCAATTATACGATTCATAAATGATATTTTTAAACTGTCCCATTGAACTTTCTCCACCAATGTTGAGGGACTATTGTGAATGTTACTTATAAATGTATTTAAATAAACTGATAGTTTCAGATTTTTTTCTACTAACTCGGAATTTAAATTTAAAGCAAAAATATGTGCATCCAAGTAACATATTAAACTTTCTAACCATTTAATTGGATTTTTTAAGAATTCCTCACACAAACTATGTGAATATTTGTTGAAATATAGTTCTGAATCCATTTCAAAAATATTTTTACTGATACTTGATGATATTTCTCTGTATATTTTCATGCAACTTAGTCGACAAAATGAATTCAGAGAAGTCGTGTGTTGCAATATAAAAGCAGCAACATCATCCAATTGGTTTACAGAAAACGGACAGGACTGCAAAATTACAGAAATATTACTCACAGCAATTTCAAATACATCTAAATACTCATCAGAATATTTAGTTAGATTTGTGATAATTGTGAGAATTACATCTAAAATGTATTTATCTCTCCATATTTTTTCTTTAACTAAGTGTTCTCGAACGCTGTTAACAATCAAAATTGCACCAACTCGTTTTGAAGGATCAGGATGTGAACTAAAATATTTATATTTTTGGATAATCATCTCCATACAAGTATTATTCTCCATAGCTGATTCAGATGTTTGTTTTGTAATATAAAGAACAAACTCCTTAAGGCACAGTTCAGATATTCCTCTTATTCCAGAATTATTTCCATCTGATATTCCATCCTGAAATTTTAAAATCATATAAATAACAGTATAAAATTAAATTGGATATAATATTCAAGACCTATAGTAACATCAAATTTTTTTCAAAATTATCAATCTATTAATATTTTTAATTTTCAATCATCATTACAGAAAGCAAACCTAATGTATGCGTTTGTAAACTCAACGTATCCTGCTCCGGAACGAGTTTTAGTTGGATTTGTATCCCTGCCATTTTCTAATTATTGCCTCTCTAACAAATCAACTTGGCAATTTTTTGTTATTTTATCTACTTTAAATTGTTTGTGAACAAATGAGCAATTTTAATTGGTTTTTGCGTTTCTTATGCCACTGCACGATTTTTGATAAACTTTACACTAACAAAATATTTTGAATTGATTTTTGGCTTGAAATTTCTGTACAATCTAATAATTAATCTCTGAGTCTAGTGCTTGAGTTTTGGTAAATTCATGCAAAGTTGGTAAATTGGTTTACTGCAATATTTCTGCAATTTTAGATGATTAAATAGTAAAATGGATTAAAAAAAAAATTAAGCTAGTGCAATTAATACTAAACGTCCGCATTAAACGGTATCATTTAGCATTTATGCAATTGGCAGTCATTTCATTTTTTGGTCATACAAGGCATACTGGTGAGGTTTGTAGAACTGAAACAATTGTCCCTTGGTGCTTATTAACTCGTTTCATAATTTATTGACAATTTAAAATAGTATAAAAGCCAGGAAATAGCGGCCAATTGCATAAATGCTAAATTTTAAATAAACAGTAAAAAACTGGGTTTTTGTATATAAATTATATTTTAAAACAATATGTTTCAGTAATAAAATTATACAGGATTGGGTAAATGTGTGGGAGTACAAACTGATAAAAAAATGTAATTATGTAAAGTGAAAGAAAAAGTCTCTAGATAACTTACATCTGTATTTTTTTAATTCAAAACAGACAAATTGTTGATATTTAATTTTTATTTTAAGTACAAAGCAGGTTGCATGTTTTATAAATAATTTATATTACACTAATTAATCAAAACTTTTGATTATGGCAAAAGGTGCAATTTCCAATCTTTAAAAAAAGATACTAATATGAATGCATTACGCCATTAGAGTTAAAACAAGTACAAGAAGTAGATATTACAACAAATAATTATTTTCTGTCTTAACGCTCCAGCGCACGGGCACAAGCAATATATAAAAGTTAAAGTAACTTTGAATAATATAATCGTAACGCTTTCAACTTCTATGTACCTTTTAGAGTTGTAAAAAGACATGTTTTGGTGTAATTAAAAATTAAATTTAAAACTTGATTTTTACGTAAAAGCACAATATGTCCTGATAAGCCTCACCCGTGTGCTGGTGTTATTTTCTATAAAAATTGGTTTTTGCCTGCAGGTTGTTTCTAAAAGAATTGGACAATAATTTAGTCTCGGAAAATATCAAAGAAAAAGCAGCTTGTATATATTTCCTAAGAGTTATACGTGAATCGGCTAGACGTTTATTTGGAATTCCAATCCCTGAAGACAAACTCAAACCTACCCCAAATAAAAAAGGCTACTGCAAATATTGCAAAAGGAGAAAAACACGCTACTTTTGTTAATTTTGTAAAAGTTAGCTGTGTATGCTACGATGCTGTACGGAGTGTACCGATAGAAATTAGAGCTAACTTTAGAACCCCCTGTTGTGTGTTCCAATTTTTTTAAATTTTGTTTTGTTGTTTTTTTTAATATTTTAGTATGCCTATTATAGGAAAATTATAAATTATTGTTTTTTGTTTTGTTTAGTTTTGACATAATAGCTTTTTAGTTTTATGTGCTCCAAAAACAATAATTTTTTTTTTACTATTCCAATTATGCGCAATATAACAAAAATAGATGTACTTCAAAATAATCGAAAGTCACTTACTTAAATATTTAAGCAAATATTTTTTACAGTCTATTATAAAATGTTCCTGATACGCCTCACCCTTGTGCTGGTGTGACACCAAAGCCACCTGTTTACTGGAGGGTTAAGTGTTGTTAAAACTATATGCCAAGTACCACAATAAAATCAGCAAAGAATGGAAAGTAAGAGCAGAATAATAGTAGTAATAGATTGATAAAGAAGATGCTAAAGAGACTGCATACCCAAAAGCAATGTGGACAAAGTAAAAGAAAAAGTATTGTTTTTAGCAGTGATAAATAAATATTGTTTAATATGCAGCCACCTTAATTCTGTTTTAAAACTTACAGCAGTAGCTCTGCGAAGATGGAAGTCTCACTGTATAATTTATAATACGCAACAATGATTGCTGATAGTGACAACAGCCATAGCCTCCTCTACTTACAAGCCGTGCTCATGAAACTTGGCAACGTAGCCTAGTATCAGTATATCAGTCCTATTGAAATACATGCAAGTCAATGTAAGTTACAGGTGCACAGTGGAATAAAAGTGATTTTAATACAAATTTAAAGGTAAGTTCTCGAAATTTTTATTATCTATGCTTAGCAAAGAAGTTATACTACACATTTTCTTGTTTTCAAAAGTTAATATCAATATTAATAGTTACAATAACGCCGGAGTTCTTGGTTTTATTTATTTTTAAGTTATGTAAACAACATTCCGTAAAGTTAATATTAATTAATAAATGCAGTTAAATATCTTATTTTAGTAACTTAAATAAAGTAATTGAATTCTTTAATCTGTTGTGTAAATAATAACATGTATATTTTTTATTTTAGATGCAACAAAGATGTTACTTTAGTGCAAATCAATATTCGATTCTACATTGAAGACAAATGGATCCCGCAGTGTTTAATTTCTACATAAAGAAGCCCAGGCATTGTGCATAAATACCCAAGTGGATCCCTTTATAATACAGTGTTTATGTGAAATATTTAAAAAAAAGTGATATCTAATTATGTTGTATTGTATAAACTTTGTGAACCCGAAAGAACAGAACTTGCAAAGAGGTAAATTTGATGTAAGATTAATGCATACAAGCAATTAAAAGCAAGCAACGTTCAAATATTAGTCAGTAGCAATCGAATAGCACTGAATATCATACACGTAGAACAATATTTATTACTTTTATTTCCGGTCTTTATCAAAAATAAATTTGTCAGCTGTCATATAATTAGTTTTATGCATTAATCTTATTAATATCATTCAAACTATTTGTAATATTAATTAAATTTGCAATATTGGTCTTTAAGCATGTTCATTGGGAAATATTGTTAGCCCAAACACCTCATTTTTCCGCTATTATCCAAATCTTTAAATTTAATCGATAATATAAATAGTTATTATAGTATTATATATGATTAATATTTGAAATGTTATTGCCACGATTGTCTCAGGTCTTTATAAAATCATTATTAATATATATTATAAGAAGTTTTCTGTTTCGATTTAAAAATAATTAATATTTTACTAATTTAAAATGAACTTTTACAACTTTGCAAGCTATAGTTTTTATTATAAAAATGTGTATTATTTAAATTTTGCTAAATGTTTTTGAACAAAAAAAGATTTTGAATATACGGTAAATTTCCAATTTCAATATTGTGCGATAATAATGCTATATTTTTAGTAGTACATAAGAAAATCAAAAGAAGAGAAGTCTTAGAAATTAGTGCTTACTATTCGCATATGTATTTTTTCTATTTATTAAATATTTTAATATAAATATTGTAATTATGTAACAAATATTTTTCTGATTTTGTATTTATACATAATATGAAATTATGTTCTAGATGTATGTAATATATCTTCATTTATTAAATTAAAATAATTTGTTATTAAAATTTAAATTTATTTATTTTAACTTATTATTCCTAAAACTTTAATTTTTATATAGCAATATGAATTAGTCGGCAGTACGGCAGAGAGGGCATGTACAAATACCAGCGCTAACGAAAGTTAAGCAACGGCCGCTCTGGTCACTACTTGGATGGGTGAACCCAAAGTGATGCTGAGCGTAGCGTTCTTCCCAATATGGGTCCGTTACCTCATATAAGCATCCATACATGTCTTCTCTGTGGCTCGGTGTGTCCGACACCTCGACACCTAACGGTATTAAGAGGTTATTGAATATATATATAATATGAAGAGAACGAGTATCGGCAATAGGACTACTACCGACGACAAAAGCGACGTTGCCAAGCGTCTCAGCACGGCTTGTAGTAGAGAAGGCTGTGCAACAGCAATACAAATCCCTTACATACAAAAAATTACTCATACAAAATTCCCAATTTCAATCCATCTTACTACTAACTTAACAAAACTACATGGAAAGAGTTCAAATCAGTTAGTGATACGTCTATAGAAAGAGATCAGAAAACTGCTTAATCAAAAATCCTTTGAAAAGTTCTCAAATAAAACATAAGATCAAAATCATATGCTTAATAAACTTAATTTTCTTTTTAATTAACTATAATTCATTAAAACGCAACAACTAATGTTCTGTCAAATCTGAAAAAGTTCAATTCATAAACGTAAACTATATATTTTAATTATAATTAATTTTTGTCAAATATTTAATTATGATTAAATGTACATTTGATGAACTGTCAGCTATAATCTATTTCTTTAAATCCAGGATAAAAACTACTTTCTTCTTAGCACAATTATTAAATTTTATCAATTTTATGTTTTTTCAACTGATGATAGCTATAACCTATAATGCAATTTCAAAATGTCGATGTTGACAAATCTATTTTATAAGTAATAATAAACCATAATTAACTTTCATAAATACCATATTGGCGTTAAACATTTAATCGTAATTACGTAATTGACATTTTCATAAATACCACCATAAATCTCAGATTGATTTTGTATCATAGTTTGTGGATTATATATTAGTACATATATACTCCATGCACCCTGTTTGTATATGTAAAATATAATTGCCATTAGGAAATAAATTAATAATTTATTCAAGCTCAATCACATCGACCTCAAAACGACCAAAAGTCAAGCACAGAGCCATAATCGATTGTTTAATTATTTATTAACTTTAGAAATCATTACTCTAAATTCTTTATCAATTAGAACATTATTAATAACTGACACACTAATAAACAAACTATTAATAGGGGTCAATTGATGTCATTATTAGTTTCTTCTTTTGAATAATGTTAATTTGAAACTCATCATTTTTAATGTTTTGTTTGTTCACAAATCACAGATATCATCTGTCATATGTATATATTTATACTATTTAAGAATTTATTATTTTTATTACTTTTATCATTAGCTGCTTTCCCATTACGTTCAAACAGACCCTGGTGCACTGCGTTCCCGTTACGCATACATAAATGGAGTAACTTGCACAAAGTCGTCCTACCCCTTTCTCTTCTAGCCCCAACCTTTCAAGCGGGGCAAGTTGCACTTGCTCATTTGATTGGCTGATTTAAAAATTACATCTGACAGCAGACGTTACTTAATGAAAATATATATCAGGAACAGTCAACAGAAGAAATTACAAACAAAAATTAAATATTAATGACAAAGAAACAAATCAAATAATAATCACATAAATGTAAAAATATTTAAAAAAATCTTACATTTGACAAATGCTACAGAAACATGTTCCCATAAAGGTGCAAGACGCTCGAGTGTAACTTGCACTGGTGTGCGCTGGGGTAAGATGCCCTGGGTTAAAAACTCTCGTAATGAGAAAGCAGCTATTGTATTTTATTTTATTATCTGTATGTCTTTTTCGATTGTACATTGAAAGAAATAAAAAATTCAATTTATAAATATTATTTATACATCATTGTGACATGGTGCATCCGGTTAATTGATAAAATAAAGCAAAAGAGTTAACTTCTTCATGTGTGCAACACAATACAACAAAAAAAAAAGAAGGACACAACAAAAGATCAAGCAGCAATTGAAATACATGAAGAAACAACTACTTGGAGCAAAAAAAGCATATATGGACCACAATTAAATACATAAAAACTGGAAAATAGGTGTCAGAAGAGTGTTAAGCCCATTACTGTTCAATATTTTCTTAGATAATATATTAAAAAATATAAAAAATTAAAACAAAAAACTGAAAATCGGATATTAACAAACAACAATAGAAGAATGTGCATTTGCTGCTACTATTCCCTCCCATTGATTACCTCACGTAAACCAGCTGTTTTAAAAACATTCTGCCCAAGTATATCATATGGTGTTCAAGAAAAATACAGATAACTATTCGCGCTTATAGATTTCTTTCAGCTTCATAAAGAACCATAGCAGATTCCTAATCAAACATTAACAGAAAATCGTTGCTGGAAACTCCTACTCTTTGTTACGTGAGGATTCTCTAACAAATAAGAGTGTAAGTTTCAAAAGTTTGTAATTTCTTCTCTTGTAAAAATCGCTTCATAAGTAGTAATAAAATAGATATAATAAAATTGGGGTCGTTTTTTTACCCTTTCATGAAGCCACTAACATAAAGTTACAAGTTGCTCAGCATCCCCAGGATGAAGTGCTTGAACACCCGTATAATGGTAAGAGTGTAAATATTCCCTATGCAGAGTTTGCAAAACAAAACTTTGCGAAAATCCCAGATAAACTGATTTATTATTTTAATAAATATTTCAAAAACCGTAAGTCGTAGACCTATAATAATAATTAAAAAACTGATGATCGCGTTATATCACGCAAAACGAGGCATACATTAAAAATCAAAATACGTCCACTATATAGATTAAAAACCATATAAAGTCATTTTTGAAATAAATTAAAAATGCAGTCAGAAATTATGTATTTCCATACATTTACCAAACCCTGTATATCCAAGTTTGTAAGGTTACACTGTACATCAGCAACAATTTGTGTTTTAAAATTACAATACATATAATTATTTACAAATGCGTGAACCGCTTAGATATAAAGACACAACAAATTGATAAATAGTAAAAACCGTTAACTGAATTTATTCTAATGCATTCAAGTAGCTTTGTCTCCTTTGTCTTAACCCATTAAATATTCTATTGTAAATTCAGAGGGCCTTTAAGCCAATCAAAGCATTGTTTTCCAGTTGCTTTAACATTTACAACTGCAGTCTTAAGGCAAACCAACTATAGTAACCAATTATTACAATCAGAAACTATAAACTCAGATTATTATTGACTTTATATCATTATCAAAATATAATATCCATACTATAACAAAAGTTATGCATATTGTCCATTTTGAACTATGTACCCCTATAATTTATTATTGTATTACTGAAGTACAGAAACAGATACAGAGTGAACCAATATACAACTGATTATGTTCGGTCTGAGATGGAGAGTTCAGAATCATTTTGGATGGAGATGTTAAACCAAAACAATATCTATATTATATATTAGTAATGCAATTTCTATATAAATTATAATAATAACTGTTTTTAAAATTTATATTTTGTATATAATAATACCATTAATTTTAACGGATAAGTCTTCCAATTCATTTAAAATTGCTACTATTTACTATTTTTCCCAAAATTAACTATTACAATTTGTTATTCTAATCATAATGACAATATTATGTAGTAATTTACCATTAGAGCATCTAACACTACAAGTTGAGTGCTTTCCAGTTGTTCTGGCCGTGAATACCAACGCATCAATTGAAGTAGCAATTCATGGAACAACCATATCATATCAATATCAATGGAAAGATGCAACAAAGCCATAATAATTCGTTGCAACAATTGATTAAGATTTGATGATTTTGATGCCATATTTACAGCTGCAACATATAAGTTTCTATAAATGCATTGCAAAGAATATAGTCAATGAAATACTCTTATTAATAGATAGTATAATCACAACCTATCACTATAGAAAATGCTTAGTGATAAAACAATTTTGATTATACATATTATAAGCTATTTTCTAATTAATCTAATTAATTTTGATAAAATACATTTTGATTTTCAAATACTTATATATTCTTTTTATAAATAAAACCCATATAACAATATGCAGTATTTTTCTTCTGTAAATTTAGTTTTTTTGGTGTTTGACAAGGTTTATATTTCATATTTATAATTTATAAAAACATAAAGTAGGTCTTGGCTAGTTCTAAAATCAGAATAAAAATAAAATGAAACAAAGATGAGTAATAAATAAACTTTAAATATAAATAAACAATTCAAATTATTTGATTTATTATTGAATTCTATCTTAATGTAAAATTGTATAAAATTTACTTCTTTCACCACATACTTACATTTTCCCAATAAAACCATTATAGCTGCATGCAACAATTCAGCTCCTGCCATTCTAGTCTTGTAATCTCCACTATGTAGAACAAGCTCCAAAAGTCTAGGTAGAAATTTCTCTAAATAAATATCCACATTACAGTTCTCGTATGGCAATGTCACTTTCAAATACATATCTTTACCAAAACCAATTTCTTTTATTTGAAAAGAACTATTAACAATTTCTAAACACATTTCCACATTTAATTTGGTTAACAAACACAATATCTTCTTCTGTAAACTCAACAACTCTGGTTGGGTTTCAATCAAAACTCGACGATCTTTTAATCTTTTCTTTGATTGATCATTGCCAGTGGTTATATAATCATTCATTGGAGATGTACGAAGATATGCATCAAGAACAGGTAAAACCTCTTTCAAAATTGGCGTCATTGTTTCTTCGGGCAAATTATCGTACCACCGTTCTAGCGTGTCTACTCCTAATTCCGCCAAAGGGAATGTATTACGACCCATTAAAAAAACACGACCCATAAGAAAAGTATAATCAAAATTGGTAGCAGCAATTATTTTCGTAGGAGTGGTAAGAATAACTTCCATGCAAGAAATATCGTTGTACTGTTTCATTCGTTGCAACATTCCTGAGGAATTAAAACAAAAAATGTATAGCCAATATCTAAGCAAGACAAAATATGATCAAAATTAATGTAATTATAATACAGTTATCATACAATATATTATTTAAATTTTAGTGTGTAGACACAACAAGGACCCTCGCTTTGACCCTATCATGAAAAAATATGAGATATTTTAATTTCTAATCATTTATTACTGTATAAGATAGTTATATGATTAAACGTTATCAATTACTGTAATTAACAATGCCACTTCATTTTAAACACAACAAATGCTTAAAGTTGAAAGTAAAAATGAAGATATCATGCTCAGGTCGGTGCCAGAATCGCCATTTTGTCCGCACATTTAATTACCTTCGATAAACTTGCAGATGTTATCAAATAACTCCCGTACATGTGGTTTTGTTGCAACACGGTACGAGTTGAAGTAATCCATTTTATTGCATAATTTAAAACTGCTACTTAATAACTTATAGAAACCAGAAATTTTAGGTTGTTTCAGTGATTTTTTTATAATAGCAGTTGTAAATTTGATCACCCACACTGTAAACTCTTCTGGATCAATTTTATCGAGCAATTCAACATATAAATCTATTAAATTAACAAATATTACATAATCACTGGCATGTTCCAAAGCAGATGTTTCATTTACATCATTTAGATTTAATTTATTGATGAGTATGAGTAATTTTTTTATTAATACTTCTACAATTGTAGTAAGTATATTTTCATTTTGTAAGCTCAATCGATTCTTATTAATTAAGCTAAACCAGAGAGGCATAAAAGACTTATATGATATTTTATTAGAATTCGTGGGCAATGAATGGGAGATGCTCCACATAATCCCTTGATGAACAACATCTTTTAAAAAATCAGACAAATTATACACATTGCTTTTCTGAATATGTGATATATTCATGATTAAAGAATCAATTACTAAATTGTGATGTACAATTTCAAATTTCGGAAATAATCGAATCATTAATATTATCAATTTCTGTATAGATGTTATATGATGTGTTCGCAAGTTATCCATTTGCTTAACATAAAATGATAATGTTTGTATGTAGTCGGGTAAATGATCTAAATCAAATTCTTCATTCAAAATAAATCCTTTTTCAACATGATGCAGAAGCCGTATAAATAAATCAAAAAATTCTTCATTACTCATATGAATTTTGCACAGGTCAGCAAAATATCCAAAACCTCGAATTGATACTCGTAATATCGATGTTTCTAACTCGTTATTATTAATAATAGCCATAAATGAATTAGAAAAATACTGGTATATTTCGAGTGAATCAATTTTAGCAACTTCTTTGTAAAACGCATCGATTGCAGCAAATCCTGCTTTAAAATCATCAGAATTGACTCCTTTTCCAATCCATTTCTTAAGTGTTTCATCCCATCGTCTGAATTCTTTTGACATCTCACCAATAAATAAATATATGTGTTGAGCAATTAAATTCAAAACTGCTCGACCATTCATTCTACGAGTTTCATTAATCTTATATTCACAATTATTTAACAAGATTTCATATAATGATTTCATATTATCTATTTGATAGTTGTACAAGTAATGCGTAAAGAAATCAAAAAACCCTTGTAAATTGGTTTTTGAACAAATTTTTGGGTAAATTCCATTCAACATTAAGCCTGGTAGCTTTGAAGCATCTCCTACAGCCATAGATCGATATCTGCACATTTTACCAAATAATAGTAATAATCCCGATAGTACTAAAAACATAATTAACAGAATTAAAGCAATATATAAATTTCAAGTAGAGCATTTGATAACAAATCTACTAAGGGCTGCTTGCACCATCTCGCTTAAAACTGGACTTCAGTCAAGTATTACTTATATTCAAGTAAGCTTAAAATTATAATTTATTGCACCACTGCATTTTAAGCTGCACTCACGTAAGGTACAGATAAATGCGGCACCACAGCAATATTTATGTATTATAAAATATAAGTAGGTACCTACCTGGTGATTGTACTCATATGTGCGTACTATCCACCACTCGTGTAACTCTAGGAGATAAAGCAATATTAAAAAAAATCATTTTGTGTTTGCATTATTTCCTGAGAACTAGTAAATTTGATAAATTCCGGTGATAATCTTGCTATTGCATTTGTCACCCCGACTATAATGCAATATGCTGTAGACATACACTTAGAAGGTGCTTGCCTGTTCATAAAATTGGAATTACTAAACATTCCGATTTTATGGAACGGTTGCAAAGCAATTTTCAAAAAATGCAAAATACACATTAGTAGCAATAATTATTATAAGTTAATTTAAGTCATTAGTACACCTACCTATCGTAAAAAAATTCACCTTCATTCTCAATTCGTTGGAGCTTTTTTATACAAAAGCAACAAAAAAAATCCAATTATCAAAGTAATGCATCGTATACAGGGTTGGGTAAATGTATGGAAACACCCAATTTCTGACTGCATTTTTAATTTGTTTCAAAAATAACCTTGATAAAAGTTTTTATATATTTTTTGTGACGTATTTTGATTTTTAATGCATGTCTCGTTTCGCGTGGTATACGCCATCATCAGTTTTTTTAAATGTATCACCCAGTATTTTATTTTATATTCAGAAAAAAAAATTTTTAACAATTACAATGATATAAGATTACAGTTACAGTTTTTAAAATAATAAAGTAGGTTTTTTAATGTTTATAGTACATTAATATGTAATAACTAAAGCTAGGATTTATATGCGTTAAGATTTTCACCAATATTATATGTATATCAATTTTGAATGTATATCTCCACGAATTATAAGAAAGTAAAGCAAATGGCACCTTCTTATTTTGGCTTATTTTGCCTATTTTTGGTTTTATGCATATTTTAGTTTTTATGCATATTTAATGCATATTTTAAGAATTTTTATTTGTTTTTCATTATTTGAAAAGCATATTTGATACTTATTTTAAGTACTTTTGCCTATTTCGGCATGTTTGTGCATATTTCTGCTTATTTTAAGCAATTTTCGATTTCATAAAAATTATAGAGTTATAAAATATAAAAAAAAAATGTATATATGCAAACGTTTTAAAATAGTCATGGGCATGTATGACTCATGCTCCTCACTCGAGCATGAGCGATTATTGTCCGACATTTTATTACAAATTCTTTTAAAAATAAATTATGTTAATTATTATTATTGTCAAACTATTATTATTATTTATTGAATTTTATTTTTGTTTCTTTTGTTGTGTTATTATTTTTTAATGCGTTTTATATGAAAAATAAATTTTTATGCTTATTTTGATGATTTTTAATGCTTATTTATGCGCTTATTTTGCAGTTTTTTACGCATATAAGTCCTAGCTCTAGTAATAACTGTAGAATTAAATAAATAATTTGTTTGATAATGTTACGTTTTGTTATTTAAATTTATTTCTCTGTTTCCTAAATACCATACCATTGCTGATATTGAATTAAACTTTCTCGTTTGCCGCCAAATTCGCAACCGTCGTCAGCTGCTATTTAATTCGACCGCATAATAAGCAAATATAAAATCTTTCTCTCTAGCATAAAACCAATAGGTCATAACATCAGAATACCAAAACAAAGCACTGCATAAAAAATGCAAAATGTACACCTGCGTAACGCGCTCTCCTCGTTACCGTTAATAGAAATCGTTACAGAGCAATGATCAATAATTATTTAATTTCGAATATGTGGAAACAATGTGGTTCCAAACGGACGGCGCCACATGTTTTTCAATTCTGTGAGAAATTTATTTTGAGGAAGATTACTTGATTTACTTGAGATAATGTTAAATCTTTTGTCTAAGCCAATAAATCAGCAACTATTGACGTCTTAGAAGCAAACATAATTCAGACAATTGCAAACATAAAACTCCACCTGCTATAAAAGTAGTCGGAAATTGGATTGACAGAATTAATTTATATTAATTAATAGCTAAGCGCTTGTTATTAATAGCCGCGGCAAATATTTGTCCAAACATGTTTTCAAACATTAATGCCATTGAATGTAATTTCACATCAAAATAGTTTTAAGATATTAAGATGAAGAAGAGGTATTGAAGATTTTCAACTACTATTTTCATAATTGTTTACAAGCTTTTTTATACAGATTAGTTTGATTGGAACAATCACTAATGATTTTGTTAATTGCTTTTTGCTTCTTATTAACTGCCTGTTTTATCTAAATTGAGTACTACTTCTTTTGTTTTGGTTTAATAACAAAGAATGAAACAAATTTGTTGATGACGTAATGGTTTTTGTAAGATAAAAAATTGTTTCATTTCAATGATTGGAATTTCCTAAATTTTTTTGTACTGTGTAGTATTCTGCATAGAACCCAAAGGCCTCACTAGGCAGTACTAACTTAATTCTAATTATTCTTTATTAGAGGGATTACAATCAGTAGCACAAACAATTTCTTATGAAGTTAGTTTAGCATTAACTTTATTATCTTTTTAATTTTAAGTTTAAAAATTTTAGATTTTATAAAATATCAAAAATATCTTTGATTATTATTTTTAAACATTTTAGCAGTTATTCTATGTTATATATAAGGCTTCAATGCTAAATATATAATACAATCAACTTCTAAATCTCAATCACCATTGTATAAATAACAATCTTATCTATCAAGTACTTGAATGTAAATGTTTTTTTTTTTCACATAACCCCAATATTCCCTCGGCTATAATAACGTTCAACATGACCTCAATGACGTTTACTACATCCTCACCAAACTCTCAGTCAATATACCTGTAATAACAATATAGATTACATTTACTTTAATAAACAATGCTAACAATTAACTCTGTTGACAATCTTAAAATCACTTTGAGAATTGGAATTATTCTGCCGCTTTTGCATAAAAAAACAAGCATTCTATTTGTTAAGCCTAACAAAAAATGTCACTAATGGCCGATCTCACAGACACATCATAAAATTTAAACCTGAGTTAAATTGCTAAGTCTGGGTTAAAACATTGGACTGACAATATAAACACGGACTTAATGCTTAATTATTGTTTAAATATAAGTTGCCAGTTTTGTCTTTACTAATAGTTAAGCTTTAAGTCCACGTTTATGATGTCGGTGCAACACGCTAACTCGAACTTAGCAACTTAACTCGGGCTTAAATTTTAAGATGTGTCGGCTTAAATTTTAAGATGTGTCGGTAAGATCGGCCATAAAATAGATATATAAATTCTTTTTTTTTTTTTGTTGAGATTAATTTGAAGATTGAGGTTTTCAGTTGATTTTTAGATTCCTACAATATCTTGGTTTACTTCCTAAGATATGTTGAGATAATACTAAGACTAACTTTACATTCATATAGGAAGGGGAAGTGAGAAGTCAGGAAAATTGCCACAGAGAGCGCAAAAGTTTTGCCAAAATTATATTCTGTGTCATTTTTACCAGACTTCTCACACCGCCCTCGTATTATGTTATATAACATTACCCAGTTTATTTTACATAAACTGATATTCAAAACAGATGACATGGTAAAAATTTGCATTGTTGCCATGTTTATCTGTACCTTGCGTAAGTACTGCTTAATATATAGAAGTGCAACAAATTATATGTTTAAACTTCACTTGGATTTAAGTGATACTTAACTACGGTTCAATTTTAAGCAAGATAGTGCTACAAGCGGCACTTAATAATGTTAAACTTACCATAACTACTGGATTGTTCCACTTGGATATTAGTTTGAATATGTTGAACAATTTTGCATAGAATATCATCAGGTACATGCAATTTTGATTCTATTATTAATGTGATGTTTGTTAGTGCTTTGGATTTACTTAGGGCACTGGTTTTTTTAGTATTGCATATGAATAAGCTTATATTTATAATTTTAGAAAAATGCTTCTCAAGTTCTTTTCCTAAATTCTTGATGAGCGAGTATAGTAAATCAAGGGTGCAAATGATGCTTTTATTATAACCTAGTTTTGTAATCTCTTCTAAATATGTCAATAATCCTTTATTTTGATCAAACGTTACAAGCAGATATTTATCTAAAAAAATTAAAAAGTTTGTATTAATATAATAGTTTTAAATATTATAATTGTAAAATATGATGGTACAAATTCAAGTGACATTAGCGCATCTAGCTATAACTGCATTTGGCTATTAATCCAAAGTTTTTTTTTTAAATTGACAGTATTGATGTGCATTTTCTCATAATTTATATTGTATATGATAATTCCTTACAATCAAAATTAAGCTACTGCAGTCATCTAAAAGCATTATTTGTTAATATCGATTTTAACAAATGTTATTATATAATAATAAAATCAATAATTATTTATTTACCATAATAATTATTAAAATAATTATAATGCTGACTCTTAAATCCACTCCAGAGGTATACATAAATAATGAGCGCGTTTTAAAATGCACTCTAATAGTAAGATTAAAGTTTTTAAATGCAACCAGTACAAACATGACCTTACAAAACATATTGTCACATATTTATATCTAATTTGTAGCTGTAATTATGATATATTTTTACACAGGTCATTACTAAATTTAAAATCGCAGCTGCAAATTATTAACTTAACAAATAAACTTATAAGTTTTGACATATATATTTGTCGTTTAAGTGCATTAACAACAAAATTGGATGAATTGATTTTTGTTTCAACACTCCTTAAAGATGTCGAATGTGACCAGAGAAAAAAAAATTCTCAAAAACTCTCTTTAATCTTCATTCGTTTTATGTTTATCGCAGGTCCTATGTGCCTGTGCGCAAATTTACTATTAATTAAACAATAAATAATTTGTTTTACTTTTTTATATAAGTGTTTATGGATAAGTGTAACAAAAAGAAATAAAAGCACATACTTTTAGGTAGGCCCTACCCTACCATCAAACCTTTTGACGCATGATATAATAGAAGATATGTCTGTACACAGCTATCGCCCCCTTTCTTATGATATGACAAAACAGTGTTTTTATAGATTGTTTATCAATTTTAAAATGGCCTGTATTTAACTGTAATAATAACAATAATCACACTGCAAAATTTGAAAAAAAACGTAATTTTATACTTTTAAGCAGTGGGTGAATAAATGCCAAAGAAAGTTTTTTTTAAATACTGCACGAGTATGTTTTGTACATTTGATTGGTAAGTATTATTTATTAAAGTTTAAGCTTCTGGACTATTAATCTAAGAGAAAAAGTTAAATTTTAGTGCAACTTTATCTATAATCTACAGTTTGTAAATATAAATACAAATTCTAGCAACAACCGTTTAAAACTAAAAAAACTTAGTTATATATATTAATTAAATAACATTAATCTATTATATTTAATTATATTTATAAATTAAATAAATAGAAAATTGATATAATAATTATTCAAAAATTAAATGTATAAAACATTTTATTCTAGGTGTTAAAAAAAGGTTGTAAAATATTTAAAGAAGTTGTAGTATGAACCAAAACTAGCAAAAAAGTCTTAATAAACATGAAAAATCAGCCCTGAACGTTTGGCGGTTTAACTACGGACCACCCTGAATATTTGTAATCTCAAAATGCTAATTATCCATGTTTTTGATTGTTTATGAAGCTAAATAAATAGTAATAAAAAAAAAACACATAGGGACAATCTTATTAACCTGTTAAGCAGTTAACTGATATATATATATATATATGTTATTTTTTTAATTTTCGCGGATATAATTTTTATTTAAATTTATTTTCGGATTATCTCGCGTTGTTTGATTGAGTTGGACTCGACGTTTCGGCAGAATCCCATCTGCCATCATCTGGACTGATTTATATTTATTATTAAAATAATATATATTATATATCAATATGATATTTGAAACTAATTTTGTTGTCAAAGCTGACTTACAAGAAACTTTATTGAGTGTAAAGCTTCTTTGTTTGACTTCTGGTTGTTGGTCGATTAATTGATCTTTCTACAGTCAAAACTTGTAAAGGAACTGGTTGTGACTTGGGTGCTGTATTTAAATTAGTTGTTGTTGGTAAAGAAGCTGTTAGTGGTTTTTTTAAATTTAATTTAGTTGTTGCCAATGCTGTTTTCCAAGTAGATGGTAAACGCAAAGCATCATCTCTCTTATTGAGATTGTCTGGTCTTTTTTCAATTTCGATGGTTTCTCTTGTTATTCTAGTATAAAAATGATTATGCAGGTTGGAAAGACCGTTTAGGTTGGAAGCAATATATACCATCAAAAAGATAAAGATTTGGAATGAAATTATTTTATTTGTGTGAAAGTGAAAGTTAAAGCAGAGCTAGGATTTTTGAACCCCACCGCAAAATGTTGAAAAGAGCCCACTCAGAAACGGTTTTAGAAAAAAGCATACAATTTTGCAGTTTACAGATATGTGTCAAATTCTTATTTAAGGTAGGCAAATCTACACTAAATCAGTCAAATTGTATACTAAACTGTTAAAAAACCTACTACGTCTAACAAAATGTTACTAAAAGTTGGCATAAATCTGCCAAATTGTTTTTTATTGCAATTTACCAAAATGCATACCATCTGCCAGATATGTCAAATTGTATTCTAAATTGTCAACAATGTTACTAAATTTGTCAAAAAACTATTTAAAATGTCAAAAAGTTAAAATGCATACAATCTGCCAGATGTGTTTCATTCAAAATTATCAAAAACGTTGTTACATCTGCCAAAAAGTTAACCGTCAAATATGTTACAGTAATATGTTGTTGTTGAACTGCAATATAAATTGTCAAAAAAGTTACTACGTTTAGAACTTTGCCCAGCTCCTTGCTTCGAAAATTTACCATACAAAATTTTAAATATTGTTAAATTGTATTGTTTATTCTACAAATAAAAATTTAAATGTTTAGTGTTTTTTTATTTCATTTATTTATAGGATTATTCTAAATTAATACATTATATTGGATATAACATTAAGCGGCAGTGTGGGTTAGTTGCTTAGATGCTTGCCTCTTATGCTGGGGGTCCTGAGTTCAAATCCTACTCTGCCGTATATTATTTGTGAATTTGTTCACCACTTTAACCGCTTCGGAATTCATGGTTTCAGCAACAAACAATACAAGTAGAAAGAGATGACATCAAATCAAACATATTGTTAAATCTGAACCGCTCAAGTCATTTGTTGTATGCAAGCGTTAAATCTCGTACATAAACTGAATATTTTAAAATTAAACCACTACTCATTTGTTTTTCTTGTATAATTGCAACCACCACGCATCCATATCCCAAATTGATTATTTTAAAAGTAAATTGGTTGAGTTTTAATGATCTAGACTCTAGCTGAAGTATGAAATGTGAATGAATGCTTGCAAGTTGCAACTCAAATTAATTACTAAATTTAAGAGAAAATTAACCCCTACTAGCCATTTGTTAATTTTGCAGAATATAAATGAAAATTATTATTTATTTATAAATATCGTCCGTGACTCAAATCATCAACAACTCGAGAATGTTTAATTTGATTACTCAAAAGTCTCGACATCTTTTAATAACTAATTAACAACTCAAAATCACCTATCACTATTAATATATATATATATATATAATCTACAACCTTTTGTACCTTTAGGTATTAATAATGTATTTCTATGCACAATAATTAATAGATAAGTCAAAATCTCACCTAGAGTATCTAATGATAAATTATCAGCAAAATAGTTGGAGATCCTTGCAATACACACTTTCCCATTTTCATCTGGATTTTGAAGTTGAAGGGAGTCGAAGAGGTTTTTAAATTCATCTTCCATTGTAACATCAATTATAAATGCTCCTTCTGCAAAAATATCATAATTTGAATTTAGAATGATAATTTTATTTGTATAGTATGTTTCAAGAAGTAGTGAATAATAACACAAGTCCAAATTAAGTAATGAATTATCGATGTTAATAAATGCAGGTACACAATTGTTTCAGAATTCAAAGTGGATATAAATAAATATTTTTTTTTAGAATATCCTCTCTAAATATTTATTTAATAATAATAATAATAATAATGAAACATTTATTTTATCTGGACTTACAAATACAAACATAGATATGTACAAATAAGTAAAGTAAAATACGTTTTGTTACATTGAGTCTATGTTTAGGGTAAAAATATATGTTTGATCGTGTAGAATAATTTTTTTTTTGTGTTTTCTTCAAATTTATATTTAAAATTAAATAACAGAATTTGATATATAAATAATCCATATACTGTTAAAATATGATTTTCTTTAAAAACACTTCTACAAGTATTTCTTAGAGGGATATTAAACATAATTCTAATCACTTTTTTTTATTAATATAATTTCATTTACCCTACACTATAATATGATAAAATAAGAAAAAGATATATATGTAATATTATTTCATAACTATGATTATAATCTGTTATTATAATTTTGTTATTATAAAAATAACCCTAGTTCCCCAAGAAAGCAATTGAGTCCACTTGCTAATTAGATTCTACATGAAACTATATACTGTTTATTTTTTTTTAATTAACATATTTTTATATTTTTAACCTAAAATTAGACTCGTAGAAAAAAATCATTAGAATTTGATCTATAATTTTTCTAAAAATTCAGAAAGCCTTTAAAATAACATATTATCTCATTTTATCATATTTATACCTAATACTGTTTTATTTTAAGTAAGACAAGTGGTTACCTTTCTTTTCTAACTTTAAAGACAATGTGACACGTGTTTTTTTGATTCTTTACAAGCTAAAATTTGGATTGGCTTACTTTTTTTGCATAAACTACTCATAGTATTATCTACTCATAGTAAACATACATTTATTTATTCATTTTAAATCTCATTACTTAATTTAGGTTTTTAATTTGTTATTTTACTACATTGTTGAAAATAATATATTATATAATATTCTTCCCTCCTGTAAAACACAGTGAAGGTTTATCTACAAAAGAACAGTTACAAATGGAATTTGATTCAAATAAATTTAATTTAGATTAAAATTGGAATATAAAAAACATGTAACACTTGATAATTTTAGTTTTTAAACGATTTAAACAAATATAAGTGTGGTTATAAATAATAAGAGCAATAAACTATTGTATTACGACTTACATCTAGACAATAAATTAAAAAGTACCAATTTTAACGTACTTAAAAACAGCCGGGTGTTTGTGTTGTGATTGTATTTGTCAGCTGATTGAGCTTGGCTCCAGCTCGAGAAATTTATAGGTTATAGGAGACGGGTGTGAACTTAGCACGCCAAGCTAGCACGCCATGGAGGGGAAGGTTCCCCCACCACTTCACCAAAAAACATTTCTAAAAAACGTTAATATATCAACTATTATATAGTTTTAATGACATATTTTAAATATTTATGTAAACTACACTATAATAAATTAATATAAAAACTATTTTTCTGTATTATGTACTTTATTAGTTATACTACAACCGGAAAAAAATCTTACAATAAAATAATAAGGAATCATTACGCCGCATTTTTGAGAGTGATCATATTTTTTTAATAAATTTGAAATTTTGTATTATTGCTTTTTATAGTTATATTAAACTACTGTAAAAATTTAATGCGGGCCTCTTATCGGAAAATGCCACTTTCCTCTTATCAAATTTTACTTTTTGTCGTTTTTGAGAGTGATCATATTTTTTAATAAAAATGAAATTTTATATTATTGCTTTTTATAGTCATATTAAACTACTGTGAAAAATTTGATGCGGGCTTCTTATCGGAAAATGCCACTTTTCTCTTATCAAATTTTACGTTTTGTCGTTTTTGAAAATGATTCTATTTTTTAATAAAATTGATATTTCATATTATTGATTTTTATAGTCATATTGAACAACTGTGAAAATTTGATGCGGGCTTCTTATCGGAAAATGCCACTTTCCTCTTATCAAATTTCACGTTTTGTCGTTTTTGAAAGTGATCATATTTTTTAATAAATTTGAAATTTCGTATTATTGCTTTTTATAGTCATATTAAACTACTCTGAAAATTTAATGCGGGCCTCTTATCGGAAAATCGTGAAAAAGCTTATCGGCAGAGATTTTTTTGCTATTTAAAATATTTAATATATATATATGTATATAATATATATACAATTATATTATTTTACACAATGAAAACAAACATAATCAATTAATTAAATTGTCTTAAGAATTTAATCGAGTAATAATTAATTTTAATTATCTATGTTCCGATTATGTGTAACAAAAGTATGCATATATTGTTTTTGCAATTATATTTTATTTGATAATGCTTTTGTTTGTGTATTAACAATGAATTTTATAAAATATGTTTTATTTTACAAATATATTATAGATAATTGCTTTTGATCTGCCAATAATACAATCCGAAACTTAAATAATCAAAATTTACTCGACTATCTTATTTGATTTGATAAAAAGTTTAGCTGTTTATTATAATTTCATTAATAAAGTCAATAACTAAAAAAATATAAACTGTTACATATACAATTAATTAATAAACAAATAACAAAAATATCATCTTGGATAATCGAGGCAATTCTTTGAGTCAATTCTTGAGTAAAATACTGCCTATTATCATAAATTAGTTTTACTGAATATACAATACTATAGATATAATAAAAAATATATTAATTAACTTAAATTTAACAAATGTATTTTAAAATTTAATTAAAACATTTTGTGAGGTTTATATTGTAGTGAATGTTTTAATATGTGTTAATTTAAAATTGTGTTATTAATTATCTACATATTATACATAAAATATTACCTTGTTGAACAAATAATCACTGCACAAACACTGAATTGCTGAAAAATATCTTATAAGGCCACAATTAAATCCAACAAGTATTTCCACCTATGTATAAAATAGTTTTTTGATCATCCACATTGGCGCCAATGAAGCCACTGTCGTGTGACGTCACTACTAATGCCCCGCATTCTATTAATTGGATTACTTCAACATTCCAGAGATTTACGCCCTAAATTATGTTATAATCTCTTTGAAATGTACCTGCATAGTTATTTTCTACTCGCAGACTAATATATAAGCAAGTTTATTGTAAATAATTATCATTTATCTCTAGTTAGTCTATGAGTAATATACGTAAACGTTTCGTAAATATATTATTATAAATTTGTGGTTGTGGTAGTGAATGGTTTTAAGTCTTTTATTTCTGTGCTGTGTGGTTAAATTTGTTCAATGTGCCGATTACATTTGCAGCATTAGGTTGTAACAACATATCAAACAGAATAGCGGGAATGCTAATACGACAAGTAATGATGGTCACAAATAACAAAATGCTACCAGAAAAAGATTTTTTGCAGACAATTATTGTTTTTATATTAAATAAATTTGTAAACCATTCCAAGTTATTTCCCAAATTAGAAAATGAAGCAGAATTTAAATTAAATCATATATTCCTTTTGATTAAAATAATTTCTGCTTCATATTGCAAAATTAGATTTTTTAACTTATTTAAATTGCATACTGAAAAAATTACAGATGGAAATATTTGCCTAAAACTGCATCAACTTATATTATTTAATCACCAATAAAATTTTTACTTAAATATGTCGCTCTTTTATTTCTCTAGTTAGGTAACCCTTTTAAATTACATGCAAAGATAGAAGTCGTACTGTACCGAGTATTGTTAGTTGCCTAATTCGTGATCCCTAATGTAAACAAACGAGTTTTTATGAGTTAAAATGGCAAACGCGGCCCGAGATTCAGATGCGCAGTCGTCTTTGCACTAGGGATGGATTAAATAGACAATTTGATTTTCAATAATGATTTATTTTATCATTTAGTCAATACTGATAAGTTGTGAACAAGAACAACTATCACGTAGCAGACGTTTCGGAAGCTATTCTGCTTCCTTCCTCAATGCTAAAAAATATTAATTATGAAAAACATAAAAGAATTGCAAAATAAGAACAAAAAAAACAGATTTAAAACTTAATTAAAATTTGAAAATACATTGCAACCACGTTAAAAATTGTTCTTCGTTATTTGTTCAGTATGTCGATATATATCATCATCTATGATGTGTTTTGTGTTCATTGTTTGGTTAATTGTAAAATAGATTAGAATAATTATATATATATTTGTATAACCATTCGTCTAGGAGGATAGAATGTAATGTGTGGAATAGATTTTACCTGTATTATTTTTTAATATGAAATTCTAATCTGTATTGGAAAAGAATGTGTGTAGCGAATGATTTTTCCTAGGTCAAATAAATAAAATAAAATAAAATATATTCCATTAAATTACTAATGTATTTCTAAATCTTTTGATTTATATTATATATCTATAAGTGCAATGTATGTATATGTATTTACAATTTAAGAACAATTTCAGTGTTATTGTGCTAACAAAACAGTTAAAATATTAATTATTAAAATTTATACTAACAGCGGCCTAATTGGATTTTATATTGTGTATAACTTTATCTACGTTGTCAACTCAACAAAGCAATCTACTATTTTGTCAATTTTAGTTTTATCTTAATTAAATTGTTATATACAATGCTCAGTTTCTCTACATATGTGTGAAAATTACACATATGATTACTATTAATATGTAACATTTCCGCTACAAGTCTTCTTCTGTGTATAGGTTCAATCAACTTCCAATATTTTTGTATGATCAAAGTTGAATCTGTGGCCGGTTTCATAATTATGATTTGAAATAAAGTTTTTTGTGATTGATTGGTGCAGTCTTGTTTGTGTTGTTTTAATCTTTCGCCTAATTTTTAACTTGATTGACCTATGTAGTTAATTGAGCAGTTGTTACATGGGATTGAATAGGTTGTATGTTTAGTGTCTGGTTTAGTAATTTTGTCTTTTAATTTAGTAAATAGTCTATCCATTAAAAGACAAAATTACTAAACCAGACACTAAACATACAATCTAAATGCCTATGGCATCCTATCCATAGGCAAGGGGGAAGTAAAATTTTTACTTTGGCTTACTTTCTATTGTACATAAAGTAAAATGAAGTACGAATAACTAAAAATAGTGACAAAAAAAAAGCATCTAGCAAACAAAAGTGAACAATAGCTTCACATGTTGCTAGTCTAGTGTCTTGTGTGTCTATTATTAATTGTAACGTTATGTGCACTTTTTAATTATAGACTTCAAGGTAATTAGTTTAATATCTAATCATCAGTAAAATAACCTATTTTATAATGTATTTTATTAAAACTCAGCATATAATTTGTTAGCTGCCGAGAGGTGTTAATAAAATAAAACAAATTAATAATTAATTAATAACTAACGCTAATGACAAAGGTAAATGATGATAAATGAATCCATGAGGTTTGAGACTATTTAAGATTACACAATTTTGAATTTTGACGTGTTTGTAACCGTTGTCCTTCTATAAATTTCCGCTAATAGTTTATTATGTGCCTTATTAGGAGTTGGATATTACAGACTTTGATTAATTTTGAGTATTTTTTGTAAAAATATATTTTTTATAAAATGCACCATTTCTGAGTTATAAGCAAACTCCTGAACTTCAAATAAAGTACATTTTACCACAAACACACATTTATTTTAACTAAACAAATTAAAAAAAAAAACAACAATAACATTAAAACAAACAACAAAACAATCAAAAATATACAATTTAAAAATTCAAATTTCTATAATAAAATAAACATTTTGTATATTTTTTGATGATATTGTTTTTTTAGTCGTTTGGTTAAAATAAATGTGTATGTTTGTGGGAAAATGTTCCTTTTAAGTTCAGGAGTTTGCGTATAACTCAAAAATGATGCATTAATAAAAAAACAATTTTTACAAAAAACACTGAGAATTAATATTAGAATCAAAAAATGTAAAAATATACATGGTGCTCTATTTGAAAAAAAAAGTTTACCAAATTTCCACAATAAAATAAACACCCTGTATATTGAAAATATTTTTAATCAATGGTTTGTTTAAAACCAAATAACTTTTGTTTGAAACTTTTTTGAAATTTTTTGTGGTTGAAGAATTGTGTTCCGGCAATTTTGATTAACCTGTATGTAAACAAGGATAATTTTTCCGATCCATGTTCTGAACGCATTGCTAAATGTCAGCAAAGTTAAGTTAGGTTATGAGCATTATGTTGAATATTGAACTGTGAAGTAAGTTTGGCATGTGCGGTTGTTCTAAAGTACTGCTTAGGTTAGGATTTTTAAATTTTAAACAAATTACTTATAATATTAGTATGTCTACAGAAGTGAACAAAACATTAAATGATGGAAAAACTATTACTGAGGGTCAGGCCAAAATAACAACGAGTGGCAAGGTTTTTTATAACCCAGTACAAGAGTTTAATAGAGATTTAAGGTTATTTAACAATAACTTTCTATATGGCTTATTTTTATTGTTATTATTGTTTTAGCATTTCAGTGTTAAGTACATTTGCGAGCTTATACAAAACAGAAAAGAGTCATAAACATAAAAATACTGAAATAAATTTAAATGTAGATCCTTTCACGAAGGCGGGTATTAAATATGAAGATGGTATTACAATATTGGAAGCTTTGTCTGCAACTGGTTTACGTAGTATCCGATATGCAAAAGAAGTTATTGGTATTAAAAATATTGTAGCAAATGATATTAGTGCAAATGCTGTAAAAGATATATTGTCTAACATTTCTGATAATAATGTGGGAGAATTAGTAACAGCAAGTGAATGTGATGCAACGTAAGTAATAGAATAAATTTTAAGTCTTATGATGATTAGTGTCTGGTTATGGATTGCCAAACTGTAATAATAGCGATGTTAACGGATATGTTTAACATGTTTAGAGATCGTGGTTTAAATTTAATACCATTAAATGTGTCATTTTTTGCACAGTGGTTTTTTTACTGGTGCAACTCCGATGTTCAACAACATCTGCTTATTGTTTCCCTGAAGTGATTGAATAATGCTATAAATAAAAACAAATGACAAGTTTATCATATTAATAGTTATGGAACTATTATTCATATTATTAAGGTAATGATTTTATTTTATTTATTTATTTTATTTTATTTTTACATACATGTTTCAATGAGTTATCATCATTTTCAATGTATTTAAATTATATAATATTTCAAACTGATTTATTATTATTTAAAAAATTGTTTTTTCTCGCTACCCTGATATCCGTTTTTATTTATTTAAATTTCTATATTCCCGCTGACTTGAATTTTGATTTTGTCATTTATAAGACGTTACAAATTTAAAGGTTAGATAATCTATCAAATAAATATAAATATTTACATTATAATTTTTAAATATTTTGAAATTTTTTCAGATAAATTGCCAAAATATGTTATTGAGCAATATTTCTTATTTACTTCTTTTCTAAATGGATATATTTCATTTATGCAAATTTTAAACTGTTTTTTACTGAGAATTTTATAAATAGTTGATTCATTAAAACCATTGTTTTTTGCAATTTGTTTAATTATATTAATTTCATCTTTAAAATTTTGATTATTTAGTGGAATTGAAATAGCTCTATGTATTAAACTATTAAAAACTGATAATTTATGATTAATTGGATGAAACGAATCTTTTGGTATAATTGTATCTGAAAAAGTTGGTTTTCTATAAATTTTGAAATTGAATTTTTCTTCTTCTAAATTTTGTGAAATAGTTATGTCTAAAAAGTTTATTTGTTTATTTTCTTCAACTTCTAATTTAAATTTTATTGTTTTATGAATATTATTAACATAAGTCAATAAATTTTCTAAATCATTTGTATTTCCTTTGAAGTAAATAAGAATATCATCTACATAGCGGTACCAGAATTTATTATTATGTTTAAAAATAGAATTAAATATTTGTTCTTCTAAGTTTTCCATAAAAATATTAGCCAAAATAGGTGATATTGGACTCCCCATTGGTAAACCATAATTTTGTTGATAAAATTTATTATTATAAACAAAATAATTTTGTTTTATGCATGTTTCAAATAAATTTATAATTTCATTTATTTTAAAAGGACATATTTCTTTTTTATATATAAACTTTTTAATTAAATCTAAACATTCATTTGCTGGAATTTTGGAAAACATGTTACAGACGTCCAAACTTATTAACTTACAGTCAATTTTAGTTTTATGGTTTTCTAATTTTTTTGTTATTCTAATATGGTCTTATAAAAATCCATAAAGAAGGAAATCCTATTCGACCAGTTGTTTCATATATAAATTGTCCAAATTATAAGTTATCTAAATATTTAAACAAATTAATTAAATCATATAATTATACACCAAAATTTAGCATTAAAAATACATTAACAAAAAAATTAGAAAACCATAAAACTAAAATTGACTGTAAGTTAATAAGTTTGGACGTCTGTAACATGTTTTCCAAAATTCCAGCAAATGAATGTTTAGATTTAATTAAAAAGTTTATATATAAAAAAGAAATATGTCCTTTTAAAATAAATGAAATTATAAATTTATTTGAAACATGCATAAAACAAAATTATTTTGTTTATAATAATAAATTTTATCAACAAAATTATGGTTTACCAATGAGGAGTCCAATATCACCTATTTTGGCTAATATTTTTATGGAAAACTTAGAAGAACAAATATTTAATTCTATTTTTAAACATAATATTAAATTCTGGTACCGCTATGTAGATGATATTCTTATTTACTTCAAAGGAAATACAAATGATTTAGAAAATTTATTGACTTATGTTAATAATATTCATAAAACAATAAAATTTAAATTAGAAGTTGAAGAAAATAAACAAATAAACTTTTTAGACATAACTATTTCACAAAATTTAGAAGAAGAAAAATTCAATTTCAAAATTTATAGAAAACCAACTTTTTCAGATACAATTATACCAAAAGATTCGTTTCATCCAATTAATCATAAATTATCAGTTTTTAATAGTTTAATACATAGAGCTATTTCAATTCCACTAAATAATCAAAATTTTAAAAATGAAATTAATATAATTAAACAAATTGCAAAAAACAATGGTTTTAATGAATCAACTATTTATAAAATTCTCAGTAAAAAACAGTTTAAAATTTGCATAAATGAAATATATCCATTTAGAAAAGAAGTAAATAAGAAATATTGCTCAATAACATATTTTGGCAATTTATCTGAAAAAATTTCAAAATATTTAAAAATTATAATGTAAATATTTATATTTATTTGATAGATTATCTAACCTTTAAATTTGTAACGTCTATTAAATGACAAAATCAAAATTCAAGTCAGCGGGAATATAGAAATTTAAATAAATAAAAACGGATATCAGGGTAGCGGGAAAAAACAATTTTTTAAATAATAATAAATCAGTTTGAAATATTATATAATTTAAATACATTGAAAATGATGATAACTCATTGAAACATGTATGTAAAAATAAAATAAAATAAATAAATAAAATAAAATCATTACCTTAATAATATGAATAATATAAAAGGATTTTATAAAATAAAAATAGAAAATATAAAATAGTTATGGAACTGATAACAATCAAAATTGAACTTTTCTAAAAAAAGGCAATATTTCAGTGAGGCTGAAAAACATTGTTTATATTATATATATATTGAAAATAAAATTACGGATGTTGTAACTAACAAACACAAAATAGTAGTTTGGAAAAATGTTACATCTGAATTTAATACAATTAATTTGAAAAAGATTTATGAAAATATATAAAGAAAAATTTAAATTTTTGCTAACAGTATCAATTTTATCATTTTAAACTAAAAAATTGGAACTTATTATTTCATAAACATATATTATAAAAAATATAAATTTTTGAAAAAAGTTTTCTTTCTTGATCAAACCTTCCACGTGTTACGTCAATTTTTGCCAATTTAATAAATTCATTCATAAATAATTTAATACATTTATTATTTACATGTCAATATTTTTGGTTATTTACACTTTTTGATTTATTATTTTGAAGGCTGGCCATGTATTGGTTCCAGTTTTTGAGTAAGATTATAATTAACCTAATCTAACTATGTGTTGTAATGCTATGTGTTATGTTTGTGATGTTGGCTTCATACAGATCTACTAGTCTTGTATACCTGTGTCTGTTTTGCCAACGCCACACCAAACTAACACTGCATATGTGAGAGTAGGTCTAATTATTATTTTGTATAAATGAAGCTTTGTGCCATGTGAGAGTGGATTGCTTTTATGTATAAGTGGGTAAATGGTTTTGAAAATTTAGTCTAGTATGTAGGATTACTCCTAGGTACTTGACTTGTTTTTTGATTGGAATAGTGGTCATTGTTAAATTTTGTGTGAATATGTTAGTAAATTTCTTTGTAAATATGATTTGTCTCTGTGTTAATTTTTAGCAGCAATGGCTAGTAAGAGCTTGCATAGATTGCAGTGTCATCTGCATAAAGAGCTGTTTATGTGTTAGTGAATGTTGGAATGTCGTAGTGATATATGTTAAAAAGTTTTGGAGCGAGGATGGATCCTTGAGTGACCCCGTCCTTATATCTTTATTTTACAATTTGAAATTTTCTATTGAGGAGATAAATGTTATAATTGTGTAAGAGTTTAATAATTATGTGTGGGTATTGTTGTGTAATTAATTTTTGTATGAGACTCATTGTTGTCTAGACTCTGTCAAAAGCCTTTCTAATGTCTAACAGAATGATGTCTGTTACTTTTAGGGAATGCAATATTGGGGACTTGAAAACCGGGATCCCCTATGTTTTTTATTGGTGAGTTGGCATTGGCAAGTTTATTTTGGAGAAGTGTAGAATCAGAACGAGCATTTTAAGCTGCTTTTCAGATCGGCAGTAAAATAAAATTATTGGTTAATTATTCTAGAAATGACTTTTTTGTAATTCAGTAAACAATTAATATAAAAATTATAATTTCATTTTCCATAATTTTATATTCAAGCAAAAGATATTAGAAAAGCAACATCTCCAATTCGATTAGTTACAGCTGTTAATATACCAGCATTATAAGATTTAATATTTTCATAATAAATAACTTAACAATATAAAACTAACCTTAGTTCATCAATTTTATTTATTAGTGGTGCAAAGTAATTGTAGCTTCATTGTCTTGTTTCAAACGAAGAAATCGAATACTATCGATAAACTTTAGCATGTCTAAATAGGTAGACAATCAATACAATTTAATTAAAAAAAAATTGGTGGCAAGTTGCTATGCTGAAGTTTATTGATAGTATTTGTTTTTTTAGGTTGAAACAACATGATGGAGCTACAATTACTTTACACCACTAATTATTATCTATAACTTGTGTTAAGAGCACTTAAATCAATTATTTGAATTTGTCTTTTACCATAAAGCGGTTCTTACCACCAAGACACATTGATGAGGTTTGGTTGGTCGCTTTGAAGGTGGATTGGGTTTGAGTAGTTGATTTTAAACTATTGTAATTTATTAAAAAAAAAATCCAAAAATATTGTCTTGAATTTTGTTTGACTTTCACTTTGACATATTCATAATTACTTATATACTATATAAAAAAACTGGTATTAATTTTTTTGCTTGGTATTACATTCTCTAGTTACTTTGTCTTTGTTGAAGTTAATTGAAATACAGTAAAGTTCGGTTATAACGAACTCGAAAAATGTACCAGTTTGTTATATCCGAAGTTTGTTATAAACGGTAATAAAAAATATCGTAATTTGTTTTATATATTTATTATTCTTATTATGTTAAAAGTAACATAAATATCGTTTTTACAAAAAAACGGTATGTTGACATATGTATGAAGACCTACAATTTGTAAAAAAATCTTTGAACGTTTAAAGACGATTTTTCCATGTTAATTAAATGGATAATTTGATTTGTCTGCAGGCACGCAAAAATACAGTTACCTATGAGTTTTATTATTTCAAAATAGTTATTTATCATAAAAAGAAGACATTTAACTAGTCCTTTAAAAAAAATTGCGATTTAGGAAATAACGGACACAATGAGGGTATACGATGAAAACAAAATACAATACTTTCAAGAAAATACCGCGCAAATCCATAAATCGAGAAACCCCAGAAAATAAACCCCGAAAAGAACATTATAACAGGAAAATTGTGCCAATTTTAGATATATTTTGGTTCTCTTTATCCGAAAGTTTGTTATAACCAGTAAAAAAGAGCGTTGAGTTTATGAGAAAATTTTCGTTGTTTCAAATTAAGTTTGTTATAATTGGACTTTACTGTATTGTTAGTAATTCTGACAATTTGTTGAACTGTCCCATGTCACTGTCGAAATCCAAACTGTTGTTTTATTGTCAGTTTATGTCTTCTTTCTGTCTATGACGAGTTTCTCAGCTATTTTACTGAGGGTCGTCAATAATGATATGGGTCTGTATGGGGATGAAGGGTTTTGGTGTGGATGTTTGATTGGTATGATATGGGCAAGCTTCTACTGTGTAGGAAAGTCAATGTAAAGCAATTGCATAATACATTTATTTGAAATTTGTTTTATAGAAATGTTTTGAAAGTTATCATGTACGGGAGCTTTCAGAGGAGCGAGTGTTGTGTATTCAAGGTGTTGTGCCAAATAATTTTTCACTTCTGCTATCTTTTTTTGTTCGTCAGTCTTATTGTTTGAATCTAATTTATGAACGTTTTCGAAAGCGTCACTGATCATGTAGGCTTTATCTTTGTGATTGATTACTGTCATATTATTATTTAGTAGAGTTGGTATTTTGTTACATTTCCGATTCAAAGCTTTCACCATTTTCCATATGGTGTTGTCTTTGTGTGAAAGAGATTCAATTTTGCTCTTCCACACTTTGTCACTAAGCATTTTTTGGTTTTGCAAATTCAATTGTTTTTGTCATTCAGTTCACTTTAATTTTGATGTCAACAGTCTCAATTTTGGTATTTATAGTAATTTTTCTGTCCCAACAGTTGTCTTGTTATATGTTATTATTTTTTGGAAATTTTGACTTTAAGTCGATTGTGGTTGCTGTTGAATCGTTAGGTGGATGATGTGAAGCTTTCTGGGTGTAAGATTAATATGTCGTGTTCAAGTGAAATGTTTTATAAAGTGGAGCAATTGGTGTTGTCACAATCTAAGGGTAAAACACCACCCGTTGAAATCGTCCAGAATCAAAACACGATTTTCCATATCAGTAATGTTTAGTATATTGTTATTTGATGTTTAATTGGTTGGCTGATTGTATGATGCTTTTAACACCAGTCCATCTTCCAATCGAATATTGTTCGATGTTGCTATCTACTCTCATGTTCAATTTTGATATCGAATAGAGTTTTTGATCAGAATTGAATTGGCTCTATCTGCTCTTTTGTATGAGTATCCATGAATTTTGTTTCCAAAATCATTGAGTTTTACTTCTATTCAAAAACTCTTATTACCTCACCTAATTTAATTGTTAAACCATTAGCGTTTATACTTTGTATTTATCTCCCTGCCTCTTACAATAATTTTTTTTTTCCCGCATATTTTACTTGTGATGGACTTCTTGGTGAACCAAAATTATTAGATCTGTATCTTTCAACTATACCAAAGATTACAACAACTACTGTTAAGGATGCATTAGGAATTTTCAACCATTCACTTATTACTTTTGTTGTTAAAATTTCTCTTTCTATTACTACCAAACCTAAACTGCACCTCATCTATCATTATTCTAAGATGAACATAGTAAAAATGATGGATCGACATATCGCAGCAGAATATCTCAGAAAAACTATTCAGAAAGTCATAAAAAAATTTATTCCATTGTTTGTTATTAAATCAAAACAAAAGTATTTGTACTCAATTCAGGCAAAACAGGCGATTAATAAGAAGCAAAAAGCTTTTAACAAATGCATCAGTAATTTTGAAACAAACTAATACAGCGGATTTTAAATTTTGATAATAAGTAAGCAAAACCTATCAAAACTCAGTTTATTGCTGAATTTTGATGCTTTTTGACAATAAGATATTATTGATATTTTATTAATAGAATTTTGAATGTTTCAACTGTTATTGGCTAAATTTTTGTTTTTTTTGACATAATTTCAATATTTTATAACCGGATTTTTTTATTTTTGACATTAAATAAAAAAATAGAATTTACACTTTTCAGCAGTTTATGGCCGGATATTGGTGCTTTCTAATAATATTTTGATGTTTCAAAGCTGGTTTTTGCTAATTTTGACATTTTATGGATAGAATTTTACATTTTTGTGGTCGGATTTTGGTACATTCTTTCATTTTTGACAGTTTTTCACTTGGTTTTGTCTATTTAAATTTTATGACCGGATTTTAACATTATTGAAGTTTTATAAATAGAATTTTTAAACTTTTACGAAATTTTGGGCAAATCTATCTGGAAATCGCTGCTGCCATTCCCAACTACTTATTTGTGTGAAGCAGGATTTTTCTTAAATTTTTATCATATTTAAAAAACTGCTTGTTCTTATTAATTTTTATCCATGATTATTATATTTGTGAAAATTGATGAAAAAAGTTAATTATTAATTTTCCGGATCAATATGACTGACAAAACACACACGCTCTTGATGAACCTTATTCAACGCAAATAATAATCTAGATTTCAGTTTTTACCTTAAAAAATAGAAGTTAAGTTTTTTAAATATTAAATCTTAATTAAATAGATTACTTCCTTCTGAAGATGATGAAATTTATCTGGTGTGTTTTTGAGTTTTTATTTTTTAGTGTAAAAAGTCAAAATTGTCAATTGACCTTAAAACCGGGTTATGGGCAAATATGACAATTGAGAACCTACATTGGGACTTGTGGTGGAGGAGTATGTTGTTTTTAAAATAAAAGAATGAAATAATTTACCAGTTAGGGAGAGAGAATGCTGAAAACCACTGCAATCTCTCCGGAATGATGAATTAATTAATATAGTTAAAAAAAAACACATTTATTTACAGCTACTTTATTTACCGACCGATTATGGAAAATTACCCAATTAGCGCATCATGATAAGAATAATGGAAATTTAGAAATTAAATTCTCTACCTCCATTGAAAATGTTCCGAAAATCTATAGTGTCAGTTTTGAGATATGGCGTGTTTTAGTCCAAACTTTGGAGTTTAATAACTTTAAATAATTTGATGAGTGGCTTGCCCCAGCTGCGCTCCTTCGTGGTTTTGGTTTTCTCCCCTTTTGTGGGACAATTTTTCTACTAGCAGGTGGATTGAGGGATTATACTGGTAACCACCTGTATTGCCCTTGTAAATGCCGTTTGATAAGCGGTTGCTATACGTATCGAGGCCAGTCTTTATATCTTTTTTAGTATTTTCCTGTACCAATCAATCAGTGCATACTTACATCACGGGGCTGAAGCTTTAAATTTATTTTATTTAAAAGTTATGTTTTGTTGCTTCAAAGAAGTTTAAAATCTATAACCAGAAGAAACAAAAAACTAGTATTTTCAAATAGAATAAATAAACTTACATATGGAATGAAAAAAATTTTGGCTCATCTTTCATTTGAATAAACACATCACCAACTAAAAAGTAATTTTTATACTTGATAATTGTATTTGCAATATCTAATGATAGGAAAAATAAATTGGGTACAGGTAAAGAAAAATATAGAAACTCAAATTTTAATTAAAATGTTTTATTGATTCTTAAACAAAGAAGTTTAAAATAAAATCTATAACCAAAAGAAATAATAAAACTAGTATTCTTGAGAAGGGTGTCAGATTTTAACCTTCTTTGAAGCTACAAAATGTAATTTTTATTTAATTTTAAATCAAATATAAACCAATAAACACAAGTAATATATCAATAGTTATTATATTAATAATAATTCTGAAATGATAATACATTAGATCAATTTCAAACAAAACAAAAGTAAACAACACGAAGTACACATCATTTATGAAATACTCACTTCACAGCGTACATGACGTCAGCCATCGGACAAAATGGTAGCCTTAGTGCCATGGGCTCGTAATTTGGGTGCGTAGTCGTCAAAGCGCGTTCTCCTATATCTATCTCTGATTTATTAGAGTAATCTATTTTATTAACTAGACAGCTAATTAAATATATGTTTAATATAGACATTTATAACAAATAAAAATATATTGAGTTTATAATTTATTAGCTGCTCAAAGGTGATGATAAAATAAAATATATTAAACTCAATTAAAAGTTAATTTAAGCTAATAGTTTATTAGGTGCTTTATTAGGAGTTGAATCTTCCATTCAATTTTTTAATAGCTTTTGTTATATTTATTATTTTTTTATTAATGTTACTCCTGATCAAACCACATGTATTAAGCATCATAATATTGAAATGAATACTGTTTTAATTGAACACTCTTATTATCAAAAAATTACATAAATTATTAAGTGTTTTTTAGTTTTCAACCTGAATTAACTTTATTTATCCAGCAGTTCAAATAATTTATGAATTATTTTTATTGTGTGTTTCAATATTAAATATTTGATCAAACGTTTAATATATTATCATCAGTGATAAATCAGATGGAAATGTCTACTAACGAAAATTCTTTTTATCATCGATGTTAGTTTATATTGCTGTTAAAATAAATGTAGGCAATCAGACTCAGAGTTTTTTAAATGTTGTCTAGCAACGTTGAAAATGTTAATCACATCGCTGTAAAAAAATGTTCAGAATATGAGAATAAAAGTAATAATGAATCATTTATAGCTAAATTTCTTTATAATTTATGTCACAACTAGTTTGATTTATAAGATATGATCTTTTAAATGAGGCTATTGTGTTGATTTCAATATGTTGACATTTGGATGTATTTTAATATTTGAAATAAATAGGTAAACACTATTAAAATAAAACTATTTCTAAATTACAGTTATTTAGTAAAAATTTATGTTTTATTCTTACATATTTTTAATTCAATAGATACTTTGTATATTGTTAAAATTAATATTTATTTATTTTTTTAAGATTAATATATATGTATTATTTTAATTATTAATTTTAATATTGATTTTATGTATCAATGACTAATTATTAATATAAAAATAGTACGTTGTCTTCAATATTATTAAATAATAAAGTTTAAATATTTTCCGCAATTAATCACTTTGCGCTCGAAGCGCTTCCAAGTGGTGACGTGTAGAACTAATATTGTGATTCTGACGAATGACATAGAGCTCGCGCTTCTGTAGTATGTTCTGTGTGATTTGGCAATCAATATACTCAATCCCAATTCAATTCCAAAGCGGCCAACCAAATACAGACAATTGATTCGGTTTTCACAAATATTCATCAATGCATCTTGGTGGTAATACAGCATTGGTTGATGTGCGCTATGTTTCTGTGGTTTTTCCAAAATAGGTTAACTTTGAGAATGAATCTTTGTTTAAATTTGAAACTTTTGGATAAATGTGAGAAATTTTATTTTGATATAATTATGTTATATGCTCAAATTTTAAAATAAAAAATTAAAGGGGGTTGGTTTGTTTCTTATTTATTGATTAATAAAATATAAACATAAATCTAGTTAGCCTTGATATTTTATTCTGCCCTTGCTGGACGTATCTGAAATAGTATGGACAACAATAAGCTTTATGCTCAGTAAGTGTATTATAAACTATTCCTTTGCTAAATCACCCCGGAGTTGCACCGGAATTAAGGATATTGCATTTCTTTAGAAACCTGTTCCTGGTTACTAACTTGACACCTTTTTACTACGTGGACACCAAGCCTTACGGGATGGTCTGGAGCCCCGGGTACAGACCACCCGTAACACCAGTCTAGGACAATATATATTGTCCCTGGTTAAATATATAATATAGTACACTTCAAGCCATAACGCCACCAAAAATGGACAATACATGTATTACCTATCTCTATATAACTGATATTTTTCACTTATATTGTTGTTCCTAGCCTACTTGACTTAATATGTATTACAATCTTATATCTATCTAAATATCTGTTAATACCTACACAAAGTGTCAATAATGTGTTGTTCTATGGGTAACTTATTTTTAAATGTTACAGAGTTGGGCAGAATTTTTAGGAAAACATAATGCCTTTTTAAATTTGACATAGCTCTTCAACTTTTTTAATTATCCCAAAAAAACTAAAAACTGTCATTTCTTTTCAAATTTAAATAACTTTTGTCTATTTACTCTAGACTAGAGCAAAACTAAAAAATATATTCTGTAGATATTTTTGTGTAGAATTCAAATAAGTTAACAAAAAGTCTCTTGTTCTAAATTAAGATTATGATTTGATAATGAAATTGAAAATTAATCCCTTAAGGAAATCTGGTGTTTATAAAATTTCATGTTCCATTACCACATAGTAAAGGTTTTAACCATACTTTATATTAAATAGGTTTTTTTTTGCATTTATCTCAGACCTTATTAATATTTTTTCACTCACCGATTTGTTTATTTACATATTTAAACTAGCCAATTTATCTAAATTAGGTCTATTATGTATCTTCACCGCAATGACAAGTTTACTGCTATTGATTTGGATCCCTATGGGTGTCCCTCAATATTCTTGGATGGAGCAGTACAAGCAGTTCAGGATGGTGGTTTGTTGTTAGTAACAGCTACAGATATGGCAGTATTAGCAGGCAATACTCCAGAAACATGTTACACCAAATATGGGGCTATATCATTGAGGTTGAAATCTTGCCATGAAATGGTAAATGTATTTTAATATATATAGTATCACATAAAATTTTGTTGTCATTTTTTTAGGCATTAAGAATATTATTGCAGTGCATTGAGTCTCATGCAAATCGTTATGGACGTTATATTGTCCCTTTAATATCAATATCTGCAGATTTTTATATAAGAGTGTTTGTACGGATTTATACAGGTCCGAATAAATGTAAATACACAATCAGGTATCTAAGTTAATAACTATAATAGATTTGAAATTAACTACTCTATTCTTTTAGTAAACTTTCAATGGTATATCACTGCACTGGTTGTGACAGTTTTGCATTACAACCATTAGGTATTTTAAAAAATCACAATGAGAACCAAATTAAATTTGCATTGCCTACAGGACCATTTCCAGGTTCTGCTTGTGAACACTGTAAACATCCATACCATGTAAGTTTAAATTAATAAATATATTGTTCAATTGATCTGAGGGAGGAAAGGAATAAATATAGAAGCAGGCTTTGCTTCACAACAAATGAATTAAATTGTGATGCAATCAGTTTATTATTCCAGTCAAGAGGAAATAAACAACATGACATGTACATAATAACTGAGCAAATAAATCTGGGACAGTTTGATTTTTTAATGTAAATGGGATTCAAAAATCAAGCATAACATGTTAGATTTAATTTGGTTATAGTTTGTATTATGTTTGTAATTGTAGTAATAATTAGGAAGGAGTCTTGTAAAACAGAATTTATGTTAGTTATAAAAATATAATATTTATTTTCTAAAATAAGTTTGGAAATACAATACAAAATGCCACAATTTCAACAAATCAAAAACGTTATAATTGCACTGTAGGAATTTTGTCACAGATTTATCTGCTCAGACCGTAAATTAGACATAATAATAAAAATTGTTAATGTTTATGCAGTTGGGAGGGCCAATATGGTCGGCTCCATTACATGATAAAGACTTTGTACATAAAGTGCTAGAAACTGCTCCGACGACACTTGGTACATACAAACGTATTGAAGGAATTTTAAATGTTATATTAGAAGAATTAGAGTGCCCATTATATTATACTTTAGAACGATTGAGTGGAACATTGCATGCAGAAACACCATCAATATTAACACTAAGGTAAAAACAATATTTTTTTAAATTTTGTAAAACATATTCCAACATATTATTTATTTTTGAAAAATAAATGGTTTACAATTACGTAATGAAACTCATAAGAAAATCTAACTAAAACCATTTTATTTTAAAACATAAACAATAAAAACAACATTTTGGTACATATTTCAATTTTAAAATTGCAGATCTGCAATTTTGAATGCTGGATATGAAGTGTCTTCAACTCATATGAATAAAACATCTATAAAAACAAATGCACCAGCAAATGAAATATGGGATATAATGCGTTGTTGGGTAGCTGAACATCCAATCAATCCAAAACGATTACTAGAAGGTACACCTGTAAAAAATATTTTAGATAAACTACCACAAAAGAAACACAGTTTTCAAATTCACCCAAATGCAAATCCAGAATCAAGACAGAAAGGATATTTAAGGTTTCAAGTTAATCCATTACCACACTGGGGACCAGGAACTAGAGCTACAGCAATGTAAGTTTAATGTATGTTACTTGTGCAGGAGAAATATCAATCATTTTACTTAGTTTTTCCAATCATGGTTTTGTAGTTTAGTTCTTTAAATGCAGATATTTATTTAGTATCCTTTAGGTCAGGGTCTTAGCATCCTGACTGATTGTTAGCAATGGCTACTGGTGCTGAGACGCTCACAAAGATGTAAAATTAATTAGCACCTCTAAATTGTTTAATCTTCTTTTCATCGACCTCGTCAAAGCATACTACATGGGCTTCGAACTTAACGATGACAAAACTCTCTACACGCTGCAGTTCGCCGACGATCAGGTGGTCATCGCCCAAAGCAAAGATGACCTAGAATATATGTCTAGGAAACTAAAGGAAGAATATGACTTGTGGGGATTAACTATGAACATCAGCAAGACCAGATATATGTGTATAGGAGGGGAGAATACTGACCTTGTACTCAATACTGGCGACATAATCCTCAGTTGCGAAGAATACAAATATCTTGGAATGACCTTTCAGAGGGACGGAAGGGACACGCGCGAAATCCAGATCCGCACAACGCAAGCCAGAAAACTAATAGGCGCACTAAATGGTATCCTCTGGTCAAATGGCATCACAAAGAAAAGAAAACGACGCATATATGATCTGCAGATAAAAGAAAAGTATCTGCGGTTGAAAAGGATGCACTAAGAAGATCTCCTAGAATATTGCGCCTTGAACATATTACAAACATAGAGATTCTAAATCGTATGAAGGTTCTAGAGGAAGAAACTATATAAGAAGTCATCAAGCGTAAACAGCTTGTATGGTTCGGACATGTCAACAGGATGCACGACGAACGTATTCCAAGGTTGCTGCTTTACTGGACACCACAAGGAAAAGAGGGCTCCCTAGAAAAACATGGGTCACCGATATTCGAAGATCACTAAGTGAAAGAAATATCCAAGAAGAACTGTGGATGGATAGGAGGCAATGGCAAAGAGAAATCGGAAGGCGACGACAGACGCTTTAAAACCGATAAATATATATATAAATTGTTTTTGAAAAGCTTAAAATTTGTATATCATGAGTAAATCTAATCTAAAACACGAATCCAACAGTCAGACAGCAAAATAACGGGACGTGTAGAGTCAGCGCTACACTTTACATGTCAAAAAAATGATGTTAGCACGAATGTTTTCTCAAGGCTCAAATATTGCCAAAACATTAATTTAATGTATAAAAATTACAGTCGGCAGTCGCTAGAAGCAATCATAGCAAGTGAGCGCAATTTTCGGTGACGTGCTCTTGCTAAATTAATTAATTGGAGATTGCGCTCATTTGCTGTCTTCAATTCTAGCGACTGCTAACTGACAGGGTTCCAACAAAAATGTGTGACTGTTAGTTTTGTGATTTTTATACTTTAAATTAATGTTTTGCCAATATTTGAGCCTTGAGAAAACATTTGCGCTGGCATCATTTTTTTGACATGTGTAGTGTAGCGCTGACTCTACTCGTCCCGTTATTTTGCTGTTGGATTCGTGTTTTAGATTAGATTCACTAATGATATACAAATTTTGAGCTGTCCGAAAACAATTTGGAGGTGCTAATTAATTTTGCATTTTTGCGAGCGTCTCAGCGCCAGGTGTCCCGACGGTAGACCTGCTGACTCTAGACTAGCTTTTCATGATTGAAATGGAACCCAATCTCAAAATATCAAGCTTCCAAAAACTCTTGCATTTTTTTGACTTGAGCTCTTGGACTATATAATCAGTATTTTAAACTTATTTAAATCCTTAAATATGTTGGCTCACATACACTTCTTGAGGTTGGAGTTTTCTTTATCCTGGCTTTAAACATTGGATGTAATGTTTAATTAATTTGTGGTTATGTCTGTATTTACATATATGGATATTTTTTTAATTAAATATTAATATAAACAATTGAAAACATCTTTGTTGTTGGATATTATAATATCTATTTTTAAATCAATTTTAGAAATTGATACTTGACAACTTTTTTCTTGATGAAGGAGGGGAAATCCTTAAAAGATGTACTGGATTTGTGAGGCCCTAACGCCTACCAGCTAAACCCCTCTCGCTCCTTGGGATATCCACCTCATGACATTGCTTTGTTGTCACCTGGCCTGTAATGTTATTGGTTATATCCTTGATGCTGTTCTACTCTCTGCTTATCTTTTCTCTCTCCTCTTCTTCTTTCTTGCTTATTATCGTTTTGATCATTAATTCTACGACCTTCCAGTTTTATTTATTCTTTAGTATAGTATTATGTTGTTAGTGGTTATTATTGGGATTACTTTTTAAGCTCTTAGCTAGCGCCATGGCGGTTGAAATGTCAACTATTGCATGTTGAAAAAAAAAATGAATAGGTCCAGTTCGGTGTGTTCGGGAATATCCTCCTCTCTGTAAGAAACTGTTATGTGAAGTTTACATTGTAGCCCCGGTGTTATACTGTGTATCAGCCACCACTGACGGGTCTCACTCGGTTGCCGCAAATCTTTCTTATGTACTGTTGGCCCTCGGTTTGTAGCATCGCATGTTTTGGTACTATCCCGGCTACCACTTGTTTAGCCCCTGTCGATACCGTACGGGCAACCCAAATTGCATTCTTCTGCGCTCTATGAAGCAGTTTTCTATATTTGGCTTTGTTCTGGGCGAACTCGTACCATACAGGAGCACCATACAGCATGTTCACTCCGCACAGCGTCCTTCTGCGTCTTGCCATTGCACCTCCCAGGCTAGGCATCAGTTGACTTAGCGTAGTTACGGCCTTCTAGGCTTTTCTGATGTTTTTACCGACGAATTTCGTGCATTTTTCCATAGGGTCGGTCCAGGGAACGAACCCCTACTTGGATTTTTGTAACTTACAAAGTATGGAGCAACCTGCCTATCTTCCAGGACCCCGATTATGCCTGTCCTGGGGAGCGAGTTAAATGTATTACTTACGTCCAGCGTCACTAAGACGGCATATCTCTTTTTGCGGCTCTTATGAGCTTCCACTAGCACAGCTTTCTTAATGGCATCTTTGGTTGAGTGCTTCACCCTGAAGCCATACTTATAGGTTGTAAGACCACCTCAATTTGCTATTTCCTCCGTTAGCCGTTTGTTCAATATATGCGTGAGAGTGTTGATCAGGCATAGTGGTCTGTACGCCACATTCCCGTGGCAGTGTTTGGTTTTTCCAAGCTGCGTTCCATTTGACAAAAGAGTCGCACTTGGTTGCACTAATTCAGTATTTTTTTATTTTTGAGGTAGAAAACGTTCCAAATATTTTCTAGTTCTAGTTTATCAAGTGTGAGACGCTAGGGCTGTTTGGCCAGTTAATTTGATTATGGCATGGTTTTGTGCCATCTTCAGTTGATCCTCATAAGCTATATAACATGAATAGATTTTCGTGTCCGGTCTCCACCCACACAAAACCATTTCCCTCGCATTTTTATCATAAAGCCACATTTTGTTGTTCCTTGCCATATTCCGGTTTGACTCGGCTACTAGGGTCTATCGCTTCAGAGGAACACGTGTGTCTAAACAGGTCCATAGCTCTATTGTTCCTATTTAGGTTGGTTTGGAGCAGCTTTATTTTCTGGCTGCATTCCCTCTCTTCTTCCTCAGATCATACTACCTATAATTAAGAAATATCCCATTATAACAAACTTGCTTACCACAAAACTATTTTACTTAGTTTAGAATTATGGCCAAATTTGCGAGTATGTATTTTTGTTGATAGAAAGATATTTAGTAAGGTTCATGTACTCTACGACGCAAAAGCATGCTACCAACAAGTTTTTAATTTGTATATAATTTCCTATTATACAATATAATAATACACGGTGAACATATTTATGCTAAGCCAAGTATTAATGTTTTCATTACGAAGTTGTAAATATTTTATTAATCAAATTAATGTTTGCCATTTCTTCATATGATGTTAGAAATACTCAAAGAGAATGCTCTGTGTGGGGATCCAACCCACAAACTCTTACATTGTACGACTACCACATCTGGAAATTCAGTTGCAAATTCAGAAATTCCAACCTAAATTATTGGGTTCTTTAAATGCAACATCAAAATCTGATTCTATTCTTATCTGAAAGGAGATGTACTCATTACAACACATTTTTACTTAACCACAAAAATAGCAGATAATTAAATATTATTGAATTTTTTAGGACAGGAGAAGAAAAAATTAATAAGAGTAAAAAAAATCAAGGAAAACGGAAACGAGAAACTTCTGAAGAAAAGAATTCTGAAAAATAAATTTTACATTAATAAAATTTGCCTTTATTGAAGTATTGGGTTTTACTATGTACCTTCATTTCTGATCTACTTTACAGATCATTTTGATTCAACATATAGAGATACATATATATGTTGTCTGCTCACAGCATGTTCAGCTTGTGGGCAACGTAATATATAAATCCAAACTTTTTAAAATGTAAACATTGTCTTTCCTTTTTTTAACACTTACATTGTACATTATTTTATATTACAAATTGAAATAAAGTTATGTTAACCTTTAACCATAGACACCTATTTTTTAACTTGTTTCTTTTAAGATTTATGGCAATCAGCCTAAAAAGACTATTAATGTTTTTTACTTGTATATGAACACCTGAATACACTTCAATATAGTCACATAATATATGTTTTTTAAACATTAATCATTTTAGTTCTATCTAAATATCTATAAAAAGTAAGAAAAATAATCACAATACTTTTTTTTTAGACTATATTATTCTACATAAAAACAAATAAAAATTATAAAACAACCAAAAAACAACTTCTAAAAAAATGTGCAGACTCTGTAAGCAACATTTGACTTTTTGCATTTTATACACTTTATATCTTGAATTATAAATAAAACTTTAAATGTCTGTAAAATACACAAATGATCATCAAAATTTTATTGTAGATTGAATTTTTAAGAACATGTTTAAGTTTTACTGTATAATCGACGCAAAAAAGTATTCATTAGTAGTTTTAACAAAACGGTTAATTTTTTAAATAAACATGTTCTTAAAATTTCAATCTACAATAAAATTGATTATCGTTTGTGCATTTTGTACTTTTAAAGTTTTATCTATAATTCAAGATATAGTTATAGACAGATATGTCAAATGGACATGATTTTTACAACAATAAACAGTAACAATTACAAATATAAAATTTAAGTCATTTAAAAAAAAATCTATAAAGTTTAAAAAAATATTTTTATACTTACATGCTTTATTGTTATTTTCTAATGAGCTATGTATTGAATTATATTTTTTTGTTCATAGAAATATTAACATTCTTTAAATTTAGAGTAAAAAAAAAAATAGTCTATTCTTAAATAGATAAAAACATTTATTTAATTTATTTATTAATATAATACAATATATGAATATGGATTTTTTTAGTTTTGAATTGTATAACTACAGTTTAATTAAAAGTTTTAACTTAATTAACTTTATCTTTTTTATCAAGATTATTTTTTTTCTCATGTTTTCGTTTCATCTTTAACAATTGTACACCAATTATGTATAACACTACTCCTATAACTATACCAGCATGATAAATTGAATTATAATAACGCCAAATCCAATCAAGTGTCATTAAGTGGAAAGCAATTGCCAGATAGGAGAAAAAGAACATTTTAAATATAATCCATAATTTTTCCCATATTTTTAAAGCCTGAAAATATACATATATAAAAAATACAGTATTTATTTCTATTTTCAGTTTCTTAAAATAAACTAAATCTTTATAATTACCAATCCTTTTTGTTCATTCAGTATCAATTTCACCCAAACATCCTCCACAGGTAGTACAAAGGGAGCACAACCCAAGCAAATATAATAACCAGTATAAACACCATGCCAAAGAGCAGATATAAACATGGTAGCAAAACTACGATACTTTTTGTTTGGGAATCGTTTGTATATGTTCACAGCCAACCAATATTGAATGCATCTGTTCCAATGTTTCATGCTTTCACGAAAAGTTGGACAAAATTCTACACCAATTGGGTCTACATTACGAACAGTTTCAAAATTATAGTCAGTTTTTGATAATTCAGAAGAATTGTCCATGCTAAAAATAAAAATAAAATGATAATTTTTGTACTTAAACTTAAATAAACATTATGGATATTACATGGTCTTAGAAATAGAAACGTAGTATTATATAGTATTTACATAGAATGTCCATTTTCCATTTATAGGAATTGCAGCAATGCTCATACAGTACTCCATTAGCCGCTATAATGTGCAACTTAATGTACACGAAAATATTGTTTGAAACACACTCATACCTTCGCGCGTCCTTTTCTCGAGTTCACATTTCACACAATCCATGCAAGCGCCAAGTTTACTGTACATGTGGAAAATAGATAAAATATTATGTCCGTTGCACAACATAATGTATCCAAAAGTAAACAAATATTGAATGGTTGATGCTGATACATGTTTAAACTTCATTGATTGATCATTGTTCAGTATACCTGATGAAGCCACTGTTTGGTGAAACAATTATTGTAGTTACTATAAGTGTACGGACACAACGGCGATCCTCGATCCGATCATAGCATCGAACAGCGCTCCCTGGAACACAAGTTTGAATTCAGTATAAATACCAGTAGCGAGGGTCCTAGCTTAGAACAAATTTTGGTGTTCTAGGGTCGGAGCGCTGTTCGATGTGCGAGGGTACGATGCTATGATAGAAGCGAGGATCGCCGTTGTGTCCGCACCCTTACAATAAATCTTCTTTGAACCTTTACTCTATATTTGTCTTTTATTATAAATGTTCAAAAATAAACAGTTATGATAACTTGCCAGTTCAGAGTACAAACAATTTGTTTGACTACCACCTAAGTAGCAAAGCTGGTAGGTACTTTGATTTGTTAAAACGTCAATTTGTATAATTTTTGCAAAAAATCAAACTTAATAGATCAATATAACTTTTGATTATTAAATAAATTCTTTAAAAAATATAATATGACATAGGGTCTTAACTGCATTTATGGCTAGTTAATGATGTCGTAATATGCGAGAAACGCATTGCTACCGGCCTAATAACTATAACTGGCAATATAATATGACTTAAATTAAATAAATTTATGGTATAATAAATAAATAAAACTTACATCTGCTTAAGTTCACTGAACTTTTTTGAAGGGCCATGTCCCGCTTTAGGTTCAGTGAATGTAGGATATGCTCCAAGGCATGCAACTGTACAAATACATTCAGATAAAATCAAACCAATATAAAGTCGCATTCTGAAAATAAAGAAATTTGGCCAAATATACCAAAGTCTGTAGAGGAATGAACACTCATTATAAAACTCTTCGGTTTTTGCATACTAAAAAATAATTATCATAAAGGCTATAAAATATAAGTATACTTCAAATAAACATACAGATAGTGGCCAAAAATGAGATGCAAGTAAAAATAAACTTGCATAAATGGGCATATAAATTAGTTTGTTAATTGTAAATGGCTTCCAATTTACATGATCTCTAAATGGTGTGTTGAAATAATCCTTAAAAGTTTTATATGTATAATATGGGCCTGAAATTAAAAAATACTTTTATAAAAACTTATATAAAACTACTAATATTACCTGTTAAAACACCAATGTAATTAAAAGAATAATGAATGATATCCATAAAATTTATATTAAATATGTTTGTTTCATCTTCCAATTTCTCTTCTGTACTCTTTTCATTATTGTCCTTCTTTTTCTTCGCATTGTAGGATGTATTTACTTCAAATGCTAAACCAACTAATTTCAATGTGAGCATCATTTGCACAAGATTTGTGTGACCAGGTGGGTATGGTATACCAAAATAGACAGTTGAGCGGAAGAAAAATAGATATAGGAAGGAGAATACAAAGCTCGCAAGGTGACATTTTCTAAAATATATTTTAAATTAATAATGTGTTTGTGAAAGTTACAATACAGGTGTTACTCAAACCACAGACCTTCAGTCGAGTGTTTTAATATATCGCTCACCGACAACAATAGTGGCACATCTCAATTTTTGTAAATATTGTAATACAGCATACAAATTCAAATTTTATCTTAAATAGATCATGTTGAACTATTTAATAGTTCATGTTGAACTAATTAATAGTTCATGTTGAACTATTTAAAAATAAAATTTGAATTTTTATACTTAACTGCTACAATTTGACAGTTTTTTAAATTTAAATATTCACATAACATAAATGTCAGTCAGCAGGTAATTACACATTTAGTATATATTCATCTTTTTTTAAGAAAAACTGTCCTTTAAAGTTTTGAAAATTTTTCAAAATTTAAAGAAAAAAAAATTGTCTGTAAAAAATGATTCTTTGAACAATTTTGAAGAAAAAAGTTCATTACTGTTTTTTTCCTAAAAATGCAACCCTGAGAAGTTACAAACGATAAAAAAATATAAAAAACGCTTGAAGGCTTGTTATATTTATTGTTCCTTATTTTAATGGTAATTTTGTGTTTTTGTAAGTCGTAAATGTTGTAAAATAATGTTTTAGATATAATCGTTACTAATTATTTGCTAGAATGACAAAAATTGCATTATTTATGTAGCCGGTCAATTTGACCGGATTGTAGTATGAGAATATACTATAATGACCTTATGCAACCTGAAGACTAAAAAAATGAATGTTTATGATAAAATAAGACAAGATAGTTTTTATTAATTTAATAAATAGTTGCAAATAATGAGTTTAAAAGCTTCCATTTGTTAATAGTCTGGTTAAAGAAAATCTCAAAAGTTTCGATCTCACATTTCTAAACTGATGGTGAATAATTGTTAGAGAACTCCAACAAGCCTTGTACTATGAGTAAATATATGTTTAGGTGGCAACTTTGAAGAATGTCCATGGAAACACCTATAGAAAACACAAAAGCTCTGAACATTATGCCATATGATAACATTTGTTCTTTTGATCGTGTTTCTTCAATCAATCATTTATTATTATCAGCATGCATCTTTTATTTTTATAGTTCCAAATTTTTATTCAAAATCTAATTATTTTCTGTATATTTTTCATTTATTGATTCTCAGATTAATTCTAAGTATTTTTTATAAAATGCACCAGTTTTAGTTATAAGCAATTAATTCAAACTCTTGAACTTCAAATAAAAAACATTTTCCCACAAACACACATTTATTTTAACCAAATGGATAAAAAGAACCATAACATCAGAAACAAATAACAAAACAATCATTAAAACTGTAAAAATATAGATGGTGTTTTATTTAAAAAACTCAAATTGCCATGATAAAATAAACACTGTATATTTTTACATTTTATAATTCTAAAAATTATTTTTTTAATTTAAATCAATAAGTGAATTAAAAAAAAGGCAATAAAGAACTAAAATGCACAAATACTAATGTAATAAACTTGAAAATTTTATAATGTAACATTAGACACTCCAAATGATAATGCAATCAATAGAAAATAAAAAAACGAGGATATATAACTTTGTAATTCAAATCTAACAGATGACATTAAGATGAACCAACTCTCATTTTAAATCACAAGAAAATTATGTGTAATTGTAATAAGTAAGTTAAAACAAAATCATCTTACTTGAGTTATAAAATTAATGCGGATTTAAAAAAAAAAAACAGTATATTGATGAATCCAGAGAACTATCCAAAGAGAATTATAATTAGCTATATATTAGTTATATTTTTGCAAGAGCCATTTACAAGAAAACCACAAGATAAGAACAATGAAAGATTTGTAATTTCATCGTCAATTATAAATAATTTTGACAATTTACATATATTTCATATCAACAATACAAAGTATAAGAAATAAATGCAATGAAATTGAAATGTACTTAAATGATATAGGCAACTATTACAATATACTATGCTTTACTAATAAGATAGAAAACATGGAGAAGCTGTGGTTGTGCAATGCAGTATGAATTTAAATTTATTGTAAAATTTTGGGGTTAAGTGGAAGAGCAGCTCTATAGCTGAACTTCGCCCTTTTATCTATATAAAATGATAAATAAAAAATGCAATACAATACTACTGATCATTGGCCACTTCAAAATGAAGTTGATGAACATGTAACTATGTACTTCCATCATACTCTACTACTGACAAGCATGATATTTTTAAAAAGAAATATTAAATTTATAAATAAAAGTGAAATAGTTAAACTTTCTTGTGAAATTGCATAAGTGCAGTTGCCTGATTTAAATATTATAATAGTAACAATTATGTTCAATGTTCTATCTAGAATAAATTCAATAAATTTTAAAGTTATCATATTAGGTAATTTTAATAGTAATAATACATTTTTTTTTTAATTCCAATCAACCAAAAATATATACAAAAATATGCAGACATTTTAATCAATTTTCAAGAAAATTTTAAATCGTTACAGAGCAGTTCAATTTAAAAGTTAAGAAACAATTAGTGTGTAGTACTCAATTTTAAGCCAAAACATGTTTTATAACTTTATTGAAAAATGTGTGATTTCTCATTTGTAAAAAACAAAAATATACACTTTAATACCAACAACAGTCTATACTTCTTTCATTTCCAGAAAATCAAATGGCACTGCAAAACAAAAAAGTTAGTAATTATATGATAAATTGAGAATGTTCCCTTAACAATTATCTTTGCTCTACAGTAACTGTACATGTAAAACTGCAAATAAAAAATTGTTATTAACTTATAGAAATATGTATAGAAAAGAATTTAAAAAAACAAAAATTTGCAAATAAAAAAAATCTGCAAAATAATAATGACTGTAAAAAACAAATACCACAAAATTAAACTTGATAAGTACCTACCATACACAATAATCTTACAATAATTGCTAACACGGAAACTTGGCTTAAACCATATAACCTAGAACTATATACTCTAGATTACAACTCTAGAAACACAAAGGGAGCAGGAATTGTAATGTATATTAAACAAGGTATAGAATTTAAACTAATAACAAATAAAACAATTAGAAACATACAAATTTTAACAATACAACTAAAAAAGGAAAATACAGCAATACCTAACTCTAATAAACAAACCACCTAGAATAAACTTCAATCTTCTTAACAGAAAGAAAACACAAATAATAATAGGCAATTTAAATGTCCACATTGCATAAAATGATTAATACAACAAAAGAATATTATTTTAAAATGGATATAAAATAGTAAATAAAACATCCATAAAATAATACAGAAGAAATAGCAAAACTATTAAACAAATTAAAGAAGTTAATTATTTAGGATTAACAATCCAAGACAACTGAAATTTTAACCGATAGCTTCTTTAAAACCAAAAAACATTTGTTTAAAACTTTTTTTTAAAATTTTTATGGTTGGAGATTTATTTAGGTGTTCCGGTAATTTTGACTAACCTGTATATTTTACTTATTTTTAATTGTTGTATGATGGAAGCAAACAATTGTGTTTTGTATTTAATACTAAATAAAATTGTTATTATTATTATATACATATAGCTCTTGAGCTGGTAAAAAGTTTTTTCTTAACTTAACCCTTTCTATCACAGCGATACTATTTAGAATCACAATTTATTAGCAAATTTCTATAGTATTTCTACGTAACATTTTGTTATGTCAGTGTTTATTTTGTATGTGTAGATTGCAATATTAGGTTAGTTTTATATAAGTTTCTCTTGTGAGTCAATTGTATAAAAATAATATTTAGACTAATATGAACATCACTCGTTTAAAAATATGACTCCATTTGGCATCATTAGGTGTTTTCCATTTGAGCGAAAATTCTCTAACGCACCGAGTGCATAAAACTCGGTGCGTTAGAGAATTTTTATGTGCGACTATTTTGTCAAATGGAACACAGCTATTGTGAACAAATTGTATCCTAGTTCTAGTAAAACATCATTAAAATTAATTTTTATTAAAACTTGATTATAGATTAGATTACCTTTTATAATTTTATATTTGATTTAAATAATTAAATAAAAATGTCTATTACTATAATTTTATCTTTTTGTATTAATACATTTTATTAGTTTTTTTGGGAAGAAAGTATGTCTCATTTTGTGGACTATATTATTTAGTAACATTAACTATTATTTCAATATTTTTTATATAAAACAACTTTTTTATTCATTAAATAAATATATTTTAATTAAATTTTTCTTTACTATAAATTTTGTCTAGAATGCAAACCATATGTGGTGTATATGTAGATTAACGCTTACTTCATAATATTAAATTAACGGTATTACTAGGAAAGGAAGATGTACTGAATTGAATCAAGTTCTCAATTTGAAAAAACATGCTTGTCTTTAGTACCAGAGAATCTTTTAGAAAAAGTATTTTAACAACATAATTTGATAACAGTTGTTTATCGTTTCTCTGAGAACATTCACATTCACAAGGGTGTCATTTAAGAATCACCCAATAATATATAATTGATGGTTGTCACCTCTACTACATGATAATTCATGTTTATGCAATAATAATGCAATTTACTATGTTTTTTTTATCACAAATTTATTCTTACAAATACATTACTAGTTTAACTTATTACATCTGTAGAAGGTGTGTAGAAGGTTCTAGTAGATATATCAAATATTGTGTAATATTAATAGTTTATCTTTTTTTGGAAAAAGTGCCAAATATAAAATCAGAGTGACAGAACTCTAAAAGAGTCGTATCTATTGAATTAATTTATATATTATAGTAACTAGAAGGGAGTCAAAATGCCTCCAGGTAAAACAGAAAAAGCATGCTCCATTCAAGCACTTGTGTAGGCTAGTCCTTATTCCACTCACATGCTTTTATAGTTAAATTAGATGGCAAAGTGCATTTAGGTGTCATGTGTTTGTTAGTGTAATAATAATATATTTATTTTTGTGAATAAAAAAAGGTTAAGTGGAAGAACAGCTGCAGGCTGAACTGCACCCTTTTCTTTGTATGCAAACAAAAAATAAAGACATATTATTATAAAATTTATAAAAAATCACAATAAAATAATACCATGCTTCACTAGGCACTATGCACATTGCATCTCTTCCAGTTACTTGTATACAATTCAGTCATATCAGTATACTAATTACATATTTGCTTACATACAAGATATGTGTTCATTTCAGTGTAACGCTTTTTTGCCATTGTATCCCTATGCAATATTTCTAAAAGGAGTTCAAAAAGCAGGCTGGTTAAAGTTATTAGAAATTAATCGGAATACAGCCTTAATACTAAAATTTTGACTAATTAATGTAAATATCAAGATCGATATATTCAAACAGACAATCTGCTGCCCAGCAAACATTAAACTTTATTTATAGTAATCCTTATAATGTGATTACATATATGATTAATTTTCACTGTATTTAATACAATGATACATGAACAGTATGATCAAGAAGGCAAAATCATCAATCGTGTTACTACATTTTCACAAAGCCTCACAATTGATTTTGCCTACTTGATAGATTTCATATCTATCGTTGGATTGAATGCAGATCTGATACTTGTACTGCATTCGATTGATACAATTTTGTTATATTAAATTAATTAACACTTAACTGTAGAAAAATTGAATGTCTCACCTTTTATCCAAATATAATATTATGAGTGCATTAACTAGAACAAATATAAAAGTGTGCAGTATGTGGATTCCGGAAACAATGAATATTATTATCAAACCCACAAATGTTCCAATATTTTTTTTCTGATCATTGCATTTAATTTTTTGATACAATATACCAAAGCACACAGAAAATATTAACAAAGATAAATAAATAATATCGTCTGGATCCATATTTAGAAATGTCGATACTGCGGGTTCCAAACCATCCAACAATTAATTATTACTTAAGTACAAAGGTCAATATGGTCATCAATACTTGATAAATATTTTTTATCTTGTGCTTCACGTTTTAGAAGAGAACATGATAGTAGCACATACAATAAATTTAAGCTGGTATCATGTGGCTATCATGTTGAAATATAAATGATAAATGAATGTAAATTATTGTAAATCAGTTTTCTGTTCGTTCTGTGATGCGATAAGAACCGATGTAAACCGAGAAGCTGTTACGAGGGAAAATCCCAATATTTTCAACGGGCGCCTCCGCCCTCCGACCGGACCCTACATCTGCGGGGGACCCCTATTCAGGGGGGTTATTCTGGCATGTATCTCGTATCGCTTATCGCAATTAATGACATCATTAATTTAAAAAATCTGCCTGTGATCTCTTTTTGTACTACAGGATCATCTAGTAATATAAATTTAATACCAAGCTTTATGTTAATTGTATTTTTTAACGTCAATATGTATTATTAATTACAAATTTATGATTTAAATGTCACACTTCCCCTCTGGTAGGACAAGTTAGGTACATTCTTAAAAAAATCGCAAAATGTTAAAATAATCGCAATTTTTTGGTTTGACAGGCGGCCATTTTTAATCGCAGAAAAAATGAAAAAATCGGATGAGTATGAACGAGGCTTAAAATCATAAATTTCTAATTAATAATACATATTGACGTTAAAAAATACAATTAACATAAAGCTTGGTATTGAGTTTATATTACTAGATGGTCTTGTAGTGCGAAAAGAGATCAACGGCAGATTTTTTAAATTAATGATGACGTCATTAATTGCGATAAGCGATATGCGATACATGCCAGAGTAACCCCTCTGTCTCAATCTGAATCAAGCATGTTATCACAGATGTTATACTATATACTGGGGGGTTATTCTGGTATGTATCGCATATCGCTTATCGCAATAAATGGAGGGGAAGTGTGACATTTAAATCATAAATTTGTATTTAATAATACATATTGACAATAAAAAATACAATTAACATGAAGCTTGGTGTTGAGTTTATATTACTAGATGATCCTGTAGTACGAAAAGAGATCACCGGCAGATTTTTTTAATTAATGATGACGTCATTAATTGCGATAAGCGATATACGGGTCGACCCCTGCATGTATCGCATATCGCAATTAATGACATAATTAACACATAAAATATAAGAAATAGCATTTATTATTAGCGATTTTTCGCGAGATACTACTATGTTACTAGTGGTATGATGTGGTAAGAGTAGTGGGAGTAACATCATTTTTGACACAACTTTATTGCTCTAGTAACAATAATTGTCGTTAAAATGGCATGGTTACATATATTTAAATTATAGACCAATCATTCTTTTTAAATTCTCTTTCTAATGCCCGTATTACACTGTCAATAATTATATCTTGAATTATATATATAAAAATATTTAAATCTTAAAAAGTTTGTAAAATGCACAAAACATCATCAATCTTATTGTAGATTGAAATTTTAAGAATATTTTTCGGTTTTCTTTTAATTAACACATAACATGTGAGTAATAGCATTTATAATATAACATAACTATTTTTAAAAAACTGTTAATTCGTACATTTTTTGTGTAAATTCTTAAGAAAAACTAAAAATATTCTTAAAATTTCAATCTACAATAAGATTGATGATTATTTGTGCATTTTACAGACTTTTTAAGATTTAAATATTTTTATATATATAATTCAATAAAGAATTATAGATCAGTGTCATACGGGCATAAGAAATCTTTTTTTTTTTTTAATTTTTATATTCTCTATCTAATAATAAAATGTAATTAACAAATTATATTTTGTACCTACTAAACATCAATATTGTAATTAAAGTAATTCAATGACATCCATCAAGTTTAATTATAACCTAAATCGTCTGTCAACGGCATACTATAAGCAGTAACCTACGTATCATGCGTCGAAGCTAGGTAAGGCGTAGTATGTCGTGGTATTCGGTGGTATGAAACGATGACGTTTTAACATACGTCATTGATTTCCCCTCCGTTACTAAATGCTCGCGAAAATGCAGTGGTATGTCTGTCAACACTAACCATCTTTATAGTAAGCAATAGTATCTCGCAAAAAATTGCTAAATATAACCCAACTATTTTCTTAAAACTGTTAATGCGTACATTTTTTGTGTTAATTCTAAAGAAAAACTAAAAATATTCCTAAAATTTCAATCTTACAATAAGATTGATGATTATTTGTGCATTTTAGAGACTTTTTAAGATTTAAATATTTTTATATATATATATAATTCAATAAAGAATTATAGATCAGTGTCATACGGGCATAAAACAATAATTACAATCTGCATTTTACTATTTTATATATCAAATTATACTACCTAGTATTACTAATCTTTCTCATTAAAAAAATCAACATAATTTCAATCATTATGACTTTAATAAAATTTATAAAAAAATATAATAATCTTGTTTATTACAGACAGTCAATATATTCATGTATAATAATAAAAAAGTAAAACTAACTTGAACATTTGTTTAAAATATAAATATATTGACAAATATACATAATATAAATAATAATTCGATAACCAAACCGTAAACAATGCGTGCTTTAAAGTTACGCATTCGTATGTCAGTTTTTACTTGTATCTAGTACATCTTATAAAGGAAATTTATTTATTAACTCTTAAGTTACTTAATAGAAACACTAATAGATTTTTTACACGGTTAAAAAAACTAGAGTTAGTAATTTAAAAAAAGTACGAATTTTTTTATTACAAATAATTAAAAAAAAAGTGCATAAACTCGAAAGTAAAGTATTAATAATAAGGTACATCGAGTCTAAATGTATTAAACATAAAGATCTACTTCATAAAATTATTACAACTACAATGATATAAATATTAATAGAATGATCAAAAACAACAATTAACAACAATACAAAATGTTTTATTATAAACTTTTGCTTTATTTTATATATAACATAATAGAATAATTATTCTGTATAAAATTAAAACACAAAACTAGCATATAAAAGAATAATTATTTCTCAACAATATTGTTTACATGCATTTAATATAATTTTTATATTAAACTGCACTAATGAAATTAAATTCCATTTTCTGTTTGTTTCAAAGATTTACTTCCAAAAGCAACCTAGTATTTAACCATTATTTCGCTTGTTAATATTGCACTTTTAAACCGTATATAGCGTAGTGACTAGTGCGACAGAGTAAAACATATTAAAAGTGAGAAAGTTAAACGGCACAACGGCAAGTTGCCCACCCACGGATTTGGACACACTATTTCCCTATGTTAATATACGGTGATTGTCATATATATTATAACATCCTTGCTATCACCGGTGGAGGACCTTTACAACTACCCGCAATTTCACTCCACTACGTTACACAACTTGGCCTTCAAATACCAACTGTCAGGTACCTGAATGTACCAACCTGAAAATATAACTAAATTAAAACCCTATCTACAAATTTATGTGTTAGAGCCGTCTGACACGAGACTGATTTTAATACAAGTGTCAGTACAATAATTTTAAATCCGTCAATGTATACATATGTCGCCAAGAACACTGGATTATAAAATAAAATTTTTAAATAATTGGCGCGCAAAATTATTGTACTGACACTTGTATTAAAATCAGTCTCGTGTAAGACGGCTCTTATACTTATGTATTCAACTTAATACAAATTAATAAATTCATCTAATCAACTTAAAAATAATGCTTGCCCTACTTCGTTGCCAACTTCAGGGTAATTTTATCCTACACCTTCACCCTTCTTTTGGCAACACTGCCGAATACTCAGTAGTCAAATATCACTTAGTGCAAGCGGGAATACACGTGCCATATGTTTGTCAAATTATAATAATTCTTTTTTTTATAATACTTTTTTGTAAACATTGTCACGGGCTATTTTATTTTTATATAGATTTTAATTGTTCAAATTCCAACGACAAAATTTTTATATAAACTAATAAACTTAATAGTTTTTTTATCTCCCCATCTAGTCATTTTGAAAATAAAATGTAGAAACAAAAATACAAATTGTCACATTCGCGTCAGCTACTGTCTACTGGCACGCCATGTGCGTTCATACATGCTTTATGGCATGCCTTTTGTCGTTCCTCACCACCTACTTGCACATTGCATGCCAAAAAATCTTTTTTTTTTTAAATTGTGCAATCGACTTGCATGTCGTCTAGAGGCATGCCATTTGACAGAATACAACTGGTAGTAGATGGTATGAAATTGTGCAAATAACTGGCATGTGTATTTGCGGCTTAACAGTTCAACTGATGTGTCCTTGTTGCATTTAGAAGGCTATTTTTATTAATCAAACTTCCGCAAAATAATAATAAAAACACTTAGAACTTTCACTAAAAATTTACCCATTTTAACGATATCCGCCGTCTACACGTGTCAGTAAATAAGTTCTATTTGCTCGACTGGAATAGCTACTGCTGGAGCGAGTACTGTACTGGATTACTATAGCTGCTATTTCATTGCGTTCTGACAGATCCTGTTGCACGCCAGGACAAGATGCACTGCGTTTCCATTACATTTTATAAAGTGGGGTATCTTCAAAATTAGTAGAAAATTTGTATTTAGAAGGTTGCCTAGTTTTAGCAAAGGGGCGGAGTCGTTTGCACGGGTCTCCTATTTACACAGTCGAACAATATATTACTTGATTACAGTAAACAAACATTGGCCGCGTTCAGGACGACTCATCATGCGTACTGAACGCGCTTGATGACAATCGTTTGCTGGCAGCGCTTGTCATTTTACTCATCATACATCTAGGTTTGCTTGGTCCGCGCTTTTATTTGAAAAATAAATTCATCATTTCAAAACCAAACTACAGAGCAGTTATATATGTTTTTAAATGGAAAAAGGAGCAACATAGGTAAATGAGATTACAACGTAATATTAACGCTGTAATAACTTGAGTGAGAGAAGTAAAAAATAATAAAGATAATCAATTGCCGTACTTCGTTGCCAACTTCAAGGTAATCTTATCCTACACTTTTACCTTAGATGGCGTTACTTATTGAGAATATATTATATCTCGTTAAGTAGCGGCTTCATAAATTAATTAAATCATTTATTTAAACTCAAAACTCTGAGATTTATGCTTATGTAGTTGATAAAAGTTTACACGGTTGGCAACAGTGGCAAAAAATACCGTTCAGACGGGCTCAGCGCTTAATAGGTCAGCGCTGGCAACTGATGAGTTGTACTGAACGCAGCCAATGCTATTAAATATTAGATGTGTTCTTTAAATATAGAAATGTAATTAAATTAATTAATTTTTTGTTACACATAATTTATATAATAAGTTAGCGGATATTAGCGGGCAGTGGTGTACTTCTATAACTATAAAAAAAAAATAAGATTTTGCTTGCATTGTTAAGCTTAACTTAATTTGCAACAACCATTTATGTAAAAAGAACATAAAGCGAGACTTTGATCTCCCCCTACGTCATCAATCAAATTTACTTCTCACCACTACCCGCACCTATATCATTTAAAGGCAAAACCTGGCAACCTTTTAAAGAGTGGTCTATATAGTGGTCCCTTTTTAAAAATTAAAAAAAAATGAACAAACATATTTTTTTTTGGTATATTCGAAAGAGCAAACATTCCCATTATTTATGGAACACGATTTCATTTATGTGGCTACCTCAGCTGGCTTCGCAGCAGCGCATCTTGTTAACCCAGTTTTCCAAAACCTTGGTGACGGTTTCTGGCTCTATCTCACGAATGGCTTGCTCAATATTTGCCTTAAGGGTCTGAATCGTTATGGATTGTTCGCATAACATCGGTCCTTCACGGCACCTCACAAAAAAAGTCTAACTGTGTCAAATCGCAGCTCCGAGGTGGCCAATTGACAACGCCAAGACGGCTGATAACATGATTACCAAACTTGGCGCGCAAAAGATCGATTATGGCATGGGCTGTGTGGCATGGCGCACCATCCTGCTGAAACAAAAGATCATCCAAGTCCATGTCTTCAATTTCAGCTCACAAAAAATTGTTTATTATGCTTTTGTAGCGCTCACCGATGACCAAAATAGAGTTTCCACCAGCTTAAAAAAAATGAGCCAATTTTGCCACCGCTCCAAACTGTCACTCTCTGAGAATGCATTGGCTTCTCGACAATCAGGTGCGAGTTTTCCAATCCGCAGATACGACAGTTTTGCTTGTTAACATAGCCGCCGAGATAAAAATACGCTTCGTCAGAAAAGATGATTTTTCGAGCAAAACCTTTGTCTATTTCGAGCTGCTCTAAGGCCCAAACTGTGAAGCGGTAACAAACCGGATGGTCGTGTGCTTTTAATTGCCGAGTCAATTGGACCTTATAAGCAAATAATGCAAGGTCTTTGTGCAAAATTTGCATCAGGTTGGTGCGTGAAATGTTGAGTTGTTAAGATCGATGGCAAGTCGATGTTCCAGTGGTGACACTCCGCCATACCCATCGCATCGCAATAGAATCGCAATGACGTCACATTGAACGTTTCATTCTATTCAATTCTCAATTAATAAAAAACATATATTCCGCCTTAATTTTTATTTCTTGATCTCTTATTATGATTGAACATCCAAAATTAAATAAACCAATGTTTATTAGGATGTCGTTTAACTCATTTTACAATAATTAAAAAGAAATAGCTTTGTTATTTTAGCGAATCGAATTGAGATGACGTCAGTGATTCGATCGTGTTCAGATTTGGTACTCCGCCATGACAAAATATTCGATAGAAATCTTACTCTAATTACTAATGTTGACAATAATTTTGAATGTTGACAATAAATTTAAATATGGTTAATAATAAAAAATATGTGATAAAAAAACTGAAATCATATTCACTATTGTTACTTCAATCAAATTAACAGAAAATGTAAAGGCATTACCTAATATAATAAATATAAATTTTATTATTTGTTAAGTCCAGAAATTTCAATATTCATTTTCATAATGAAACTAATACTTTAAACGAGTTTACTTAAAAAATATGATATAAATAATTTTATTATAATTAACATATTTTGCACTGTTTTTACAATGTGATGCTTTTATATTCTCTATAATTATACTATATATAGTAGTAGTATAGTAGTAGTTTCACAATTATTTAATATTTCAATCAAAATGGATATGAAAAATAAAAATTTGTTGATGCTTTCTATTCACCCTCATGTTGCAATTTGAGGTTAAGAATTAATGACGATACACAAAAATCAGTCGCTTTGAGTCGATTCGAAACAAAATGTTTAAAAACTGACGTATTCTATGACAGAAAGCAATAACGGAGTATCAGAATTCTATCGATAGAATCGACAAATTAAATGCAACGTTGCCAAGACAACATTTTTATTCGATCCACAACAAATGCCTTTATATTATAAAACCTTAATTGTATTTAATAATATAGTAATCATTTCTGAACCATAAATTTCATTAATGTGTTATTTTGTATTATTAACACCTAATTAAAAAATATATAATAGATTTTTTATCATAATAAATGTATACATTGTTGCAATATTTTGAACGATCCTTTTCTCGCGCATGCACTTATATATGTTCATCTCACTCTATTTAAAAGTCAATACCGATCTTTTCCGAACTATTAGTTCTGTAGTAGTAGGCGGTGTAAAATCATTAAAGCGATCGATTAAATTCTCTGACGTCATTTCGATTCGACTGACGTCATTTCGATTCGATTGCGATTTGCACGTCGGAGTGTCACTACAGGACAGAGTCGCACACTCTCGGCTACGGCAGCCACATTCACGTCAGTGCGCACCGTACGACGGTGGGGACCGTGTGTGTTGGCCACTAGCATGCCAGTCTCACAAACTTTTTGCACAAGCTTGCGTACTGCACGCGCGGCCTCATTGCGTCAAAACTTTTTTTCAATAAACACACTGTTTGGGCTACAAAACATTGATTTTGAAAACAAATTTGCAATATTTCCCAACGTTGTTCAAGAGTTAAGCGATTCATTTTGTTCCGCGGAGAAATGATATTGACTTTCTGTCAAGATTTTCTACTGGAAAAACCTGCCACTGTCAAAATAACAAATGATTAAAAAGACACCACTAGATGGACAACCCTATATATACGTTTTTTTACCAACCGTGGGGTAACTTGCACAAGTCGTCCTTTCTCTTTCTCTTCTAGCCACAACCTTTTAAGCGGGGCGAGTGGCACTTACTCATTTGATTGGCGATTTAAAAATTACATCCGACAGTTATAAATACAGACGTTAATTAGTTAAAATATATATCAGATATATGTAGATAGATAAATATATTTATTTACATAATACTGCGGTGTGTAAATATAAACATAATATAAAGTAAATTATATAACATTGTAAAAATATTAAGTAGTATAGTATGCCCATAGATATAGTGTCTTTACAACATGGCCTTAAATTATCTCAGCGGATTACTTCATTACTAATCGCTTTGGGGAGACAATTATGTTTGTATTATATACCATAAATAGCGTTTATAACACCTCGATGTTCAAGTGCGAAAATATTATATAAATATACAATATTTTCACCCTTAAAAATTACCTCGGGTTCCAGGTATATAATACAATCATAATTGGTTGCTAAACAAAAAATCCTACATTATTGATTAAATAACTCGTCCATAGTCCATATTATAAAATGCATTGCGGCCAGTAATGCCCGTATGACACTGACGATAATTCTCTTTTGATATACATATATATGTATAAATATATTTATAGGAGACTTTGTGTACATAAAACATATTATTTTTTTATTCAGTTGCTAATAAATTTACCTAAAATTCTAAACATATTATTCAATGAGATTTTTTTTTTGAACTATTTTTCTAAATTTATACATACATATATTCATACATATACAAACATTTTTACAACTAAGTGTTTGTTTGAAACCATAAGGTTTTTTTGAAGGATCGCCGATTTTGACGATTTTTGAATATTAAAAACCTCTTGATAATACCATTTTTCATGTAGATAACCTTTTTTCTTGTGGTCTGAAGAGTATTTACTGAAATTTTGACTAAAATGAAAATTACAAGTTTTGAAAATCGTGAAAAAATGTGCAACTTCTTGCATCAAAATAGTGGTGTACGTATTGATTCTATAAGCCTCATGTGATCACTTTAAAGAAAGATTGAACACAAAGAAATCTAGACCTCGTAAATCAAATTTTGTTAAGATTTGACAAATTTAGAACGGTTAAAAAAGCATAATTTTGCAATTTTGCTAAACTTGCAGGTTTTTTGGAATAATGTTTGAAGCTTGATTTATCAAAATGACTGCCCCAACATTAAATATACAAATATGGGTTTTAAAGTACATATAATAAGTAATAATTTGAGCTTCTTATATTTTTCCAAAAGCTCAAAAATTAAGATACAAAATAAGCTAAAAAACGTTTTATTGTGAAATTTCTGACCTTTATATGTGTGTCATTTTGAATTGGCAATATTTTAATATACAAAATTTTGGGAATCTCAATTTTTTCATCCATATTTTAAACCCTCAAAATTTGAGCAAAATCCAAAATGTCGACTTTTTCAAATTAGTCGAAAAGTAATGGAATTACCCATATACAGGGTGATTATAAATGTTTGGGATTATGTAACTATCTAATAGCTGTTTCCCATTTGACCAAATAGTCGCACTTGGTGGCACTAATTTTATGGGTGTGACTAATAAGTTGTTCCATTTGTCAAAAGCGTTTTAGATATTCGATGTGTTTTTTCGAGGTAGAAAACGCCATATTTCCTTGTTCTTGCCCGCGAAATTTAAAAAAGGCAGTACAGATTTGATGGTTTTATACGACCGCTATGTACAAATCATAGATAAGTACATTTCAAAATGCACAACTTAAGCGCGGCGGCCATGCATAAAACAAAACTGACGTTTTAAGCGGGAATGCCCGCGGCGCAATGTTCCAGCTCGAATATTCCACATCGAAAATAGTCGCACTCGACCTCTAACGCACCAGGTGCATGAAACGGTCAAATGGAACATACCTATTGTACTTTAGTGCCGCTCTACATACAGCTAGACACAAATAGTGTGTGTGAGTGTGTATAATAGGCAACTTAATATACACAAAAATGATGTTGGTTGTTGTTAAACTCGTGCCTTTGCCCGTTTTAGCATTTTTCAATTTCGGAACAACGTTGCCAATAGAATACGTAAAATGTAAGCACAAATGAAAAATGCTAAAACAGTCAAAGGCATGAGTGCAACCACGGTAAACATATTTTTTGTGTATACTAAGCTGCCTATTATACAAAATTGCGATTGTTTCGTTGCTTGTTTGGCACGTAGCGCAGTTTTGCTGAAAATAAACGTCGTCCACATCAATATCTTCAAATTCCGGCCATAAAAAATCATTAATCATAGTTCGGTAGCGCCATCCATTTAACGTAACAGTTGCACCAGCTTTATTTTCAATAAAAGTAGGGTCCAAACACACCGCCAGCCCAAAAACCGCACCAAAAAGAGACACTTTGAGAATGCAAAAACTTTTCAACTATAATTTTTGGATTTTCTGAGCCCCAAATGCGACAATTCTGCTTATTAACGTAGCCTCTGAGGTGAAATTGGGCCTCTTCACTGAAGATGATTTTTCGATGAAATTCCGGATCATTTTGATGCACTTGAAGAACCCAATCAGCAAAGATACAACGTTTATGGTGATCAACCGGCTTGAGTTCTTGTGTTAACTGAACTTTAAAAGCTTTGAGACTTAAGTCTTTATGCAAAATACGGTCTAATGTTGTTGTTTCTGGGTTTTCTTCAACACTACGGGCTGCATCAGCAATACTCTCATGTTCTTGAGCGATGCACACGGTTTTTATTCTTCACATCACAAACTTGTCCTAACAGCTCAAATTTTTCTACCAGGTTTACTATTGCCGGCCGAGAAGGTGCTTTACGACGACCAAAAAGTGCTTTAGTTTTGCGAACTGTGACTGAAATTTTTTTACCATTTTTGTAGTAAATTTTAATAATTTCAATGCGTTGTTGAAGCGTGTATCGTTCCATTTTTAATAATGGCGTAGTTTTTACTTGTCAAATGTTAAAAGATAATAGTCTACTATTTAAAATGAAAGTTCTTATTGGAAAACCCTTTATATTGAAACCGGTCTGACCAAAGAGTAGAATTTATTATTATTAATAATAAATAATATATAAAAAAGTAAACAAATAACTCATAATATAATAAATATAATATTTCCATAATCAAAGCAGAGATTTCCCCACCAAACTTACACTCCGTATGAGGATTGCACTATATAATGAATAATTTTAGTTTCTGGACGGATTACGTACAGTTAAACTTTGGCAATGCATCGGATCTAATATTTCTGGAAGCAAACATCTTTCATAAAATAAAGTCAACTTTTTAATAAATTCTTCGCAAAATAGCTTATCTTTTACAACTTTAATAATTTCAATTTGTGTGTATATTACAAAACAACATAAATTACGCCCCGTGATGTGCATTTGCCATTGTACTTGATAATAATATGGATGATTCTTTTTTAAAATAATGGTATCATCATCTATTTTTGCAAATCTTATTTTTTTTTGTAAAATACATTCTTTTAGCAATAAATTTCGGACACTAAATGGACATTTTATCTCAACGACTATATCTGTATCAATTAAACCATCTGGACTAGCAGCTAGAAATGGATGACATTGATCCACAAATAAACCACATTCTCTTACCGTCTTATAAATTGTATATTCTAGTGCCTTGATAGCTGCAGGTACGTGAGTTATACCATATGCCGTTCCAATACTACCTTTGGCGAAATCCTTCTACAATGATATCTGTTTCCATAGCAGTACTACTTTTATTATAATTTTTGAAACATTTGTGTTCCGGAATTTCGTTGCCCTGGTGTTTTTGACAAAATGAACAATATTTGTTTTTTATGCCAATAAATAGAGGTTTCTTCGTAACAGCCCTCATAATACAGGCAACTTCCGATGAGGCATTGTAGTTAGACCTATATGAGCGTTTACTCCAAGCACCGTCTGCAATAACTGATATTTCAGAAATCCCGTCTGTGTCAATATTGCCTGCTTGTATGGCCAAAGCATGTTCTTCTTTGCCGTTTTGTTTTAAACATTCCCATAAATTTGAATGTACATCATCTGAAACTTTTTTGGAACATGTGTTATATGTATTTTGGGACATATTTGGGATATTAAGGTGCCTTAAAATTTCATCCAACTGCGAAAAACCGCATCCAGATGATACAATACCAATAACTGCTGCATTATTTGTGTCAATGGCGCAATTTTTGTGATTAGTAAGGTCAATTTCAACTTTTCGACAACACATTTGACATTCGAACATAACCACACTTCTGAGACCCAACTGACATTCTTTAATAAATATGCAATTTTGCCATCCACAATCAAATGGCTTATGAACGAAAACCTCCAGTATTTGTTCAAATAAACCGCCAATATCAACAATTCTACGTCCAGACAAAATCGGTGAATTTAAGTTAGCCTGGACATCATACCTGCTATTATTTGTTGCATTTGTTGAAAGTGTGGGCAAATTTGGATAATCTTCCTCTAAGAAGGTTTCCGAGATTTGAATATCGCTTCCTTCCACGGCCTGGCTAAAAGTGGATTCCGCATTTGATATGTCCATACTATTGGCATTGGATGTATTGGTATCGTTTAACCTTTTGAGTTTTAGTGCTGCGGACACCCTGCAATGTTTATTCTACTTTTATCATTTATTTATCAATTTTATTTGTAGAAAACCTTCATAACCTTAGTCCCAGTGCGCTCATCTACTAAAACAATTAATTTATCCCACAACAAATAAATATAAAAATAAAAAAATGAATTTATTTTGAATCTTGAATGGTTGTTAAACCCGTATGACACTGTCCATAATTATAGATCAGACCATTTACGTGTGTAAAACGCACAAACTATCAAGGTCACAATTATATCTTGAAAAATTAGAACATGTTCTATTTTCCCATCTATAACACTGGACAACAGCATTTCTGATGATTGAGTTATGTTACATGATACTAGCCTAATTTTTAATGACGTTTTCAAATCTGTGATCGAAATTTATGTATCAGCTATGGTTTAAAAAATATGACACATGAGCCGTTTTACAATAAAACACAACACGATTAAAGTTAATCCTATTTTATTGATTTCTTAAGTTAAAAAAACTTTCTTTTATAAGACTTCCTTACAGAAGTTGAAGTTGAAGAGCTGTTCTGAATGCTCCAACAATAGTCAGCCATCATGTGTGCGTTCCAGTAGCCTTGATAGCGTTCCTCCATCGTACGAAGGTCCTGGTGGAATCGCTCGCCCTGTTCTTCACTTACATCCCCAAGATTAGCAGGAAAATAGTCTAGGTGGTTGTAAAGAAAGTGTAACTTGATGCTCATGTTACATCCAAGCGCTTGAAAGTGACTCATTAATTGTTCAACATGTTGAGAATAGTCAGCACCTTTCTTATTTCCCAAAAAAATTTGAACAAGCCAAACAAACTTATTCCATGCCTTTTTCTCAATCTCTGTCATAGTGTCCGTAAAATTTGTGTCTTTTATTAATGATCTTATCTGTGGCCCATCAAAAATGCCCGCTTTTATCTTTTCTGCACTCAGTTTTGGGAACTTTTTTGGTAGAAAAAGGAAGCAATTTCCATTTTTGTCAAGACCTTTAATAAATTGTGTTATAAGCCCTAATTTTATATGCAATGGAGGCAAAATTATACGATCCCTTGATACTAAAGGGGGGTTTATCACGTTTTGTTGTCCTGGAACTAACATTTCCCGAGTAGGTCAATCCTTTTTAACCCAGTGTTGACCTTTAGCTCTACTATCCCATAAGCAAATAAAACAGGGATACTTTGTGTAACCACCTTGTTGGCCTAATAGAAAGTTGACCATTTTTAAATCAACACATATGAGCCAGTTGTTTTCCACATATTTAATTTTGTCCAAAACCAGAGCAATAGATGTATATTCTTCTTTTACTTTAGTAGAATGTGCAATAGGTAATGACCCTAATTTATTCCCATTGTGTAAGAGAACACATTTTAGACTCCGTTTTGACAAATCTATGAATAAACGCCACTCACTTGGAACATAATTTCGTAATCCCATTGCAGTCATTAAACCAGGTACATCTCTACAAAATACGAAATCATCTTTTTTATCAAAATATTTTAGGAGATTCTGTTCTCTTGTGCGGTAATATGAAATTTTAGATCCTTTTGTTATTAAGTTCCTTTTTTTTAGCCTAGAAGCCAAAATTTCTGAAGCAGACTTCGACAGTCCCAGATCTCTGATTAAGTCGTTTAAATCATCTTGGTTGAATGGTTTTGGCTTTTCCAGGTCACATTCAAAGTCACTATCACTACTGTCAAGTTTTGTCTTCAAATCAAATGGCTCCTCCTGTGAAGCATAAGCTTCAGGTTCAGGTGTCTTAGGACTCAAGACACATCTATGTGCCGATCGTATGGACGGATATTTCCATTTGGCTCTATTTGTTCGGTTAATGCCAGTTATGTTCACCAAACAAAAATAGCAGTCGTCATGGTGGTTCCGTGGTTCATTCCAGAGCATAGCGGTTTCGTACCGGAAACTATTTCTTTTCTTATTTGTCCATAAGTGTAGAAACTCAACGCACGTTTTGCATACCTTTTGAGGAATTCAAGGTTTATCTTTCATATCCAACGTGTGCCCAAAGTAATTTTTGTAAGCCTCATTTACGAACGTTGTCACATTTAAACGGCATACTTTAGACGTATACTCTCCGCAAATGAAACAAAAATGGTTTGGATCATTCATACAATGTCTTCTTGACGATGCCATATCAAAATATAGTTAGATAACTCAATAATTTGTAAATTAATAGCAAATAAACACAGCAAGAAAGCTAATTTTAAGTGAAAGCTGTAACTTGTAAACAAGAGCTGTCAGAAAAGAAATGAGGTTATATTTGGAATCAGCGACGCCAAATTAGTAAACATCAAGTGACATAAGTCATTCATCAGTCATAAAGTTCAATTTTGTTGGCCAGTGTAATCGACGCGAGCGTGATGTGCGCATATCATTTTGTATTTTCTTATATTTTTTTAATTTTACCACTGCAGCTCCACATATAGCAAATGCTACCACTTTTTTAATTTGTTCTGCTTCCATTTTTCATTATTTTCATTAATTGTATAACTAACTGTAGCAATAATCAATTCAAAACAAATGACATAACCTGCAAAGTGTAGAACATTGAAACTTGATTTGACAAAGCATAATTATAGACAGTGTCAAACGGGTTTTAGAATAAATTACTAAGGTTATGTTTTCATATCTAAAAATTACGACACATACCTCTTCATCTTATTTCGGACACTTAGATTGCGAGATTTATAACGCGGCATAGTTGATATCAATATATATATATATATTGGATATATTATTATTGTAATAAAACACAGAAAAAGAATGATTTTATTTAACAAAAACGAAAAACAGCATAAATAAAGGCCGCAGTTTTTGTGCCTATTTTACGGGGTTTGTCACGATCGAGCCGAGCGCTTTCATACGAAACGCTACTTGAGGGTACGTGTAAGAGAAAAGAGATAAATTAATATAAATTTTACCCCCAAAAATTTATATACAATTTACAAATTGGGCGATATCTGGTGATGTTTTTCTTTTTGATTAGATTGCACATTGAGGCATGCTAAAGCATGCCGACATATGCATAATGTGACATATTTTACTTCTTATATGATAGTAATTTCAATAACAAAATATACAATGAACTTATAAGAGTATAAATACAAAATTAATTTATAATTAAATTGGTAAATAAAATCTTTTGGGTTGCTGGTATAACCGTTGTCGTATTCTCTGTTTTTAGCTTTGCATCTCCTTTCAATAGTAAATATAAATCTGTTATTGTTGAACGACATCGCGAGCGAAATGCAGACGGGTAGTGCGTGGACACGTAAAATATCAAAACTTACTTCCAACTAGGCAGAGTCGTTCAATTTTAATTAAAACAAAGTCAATTACTCAGTTAATTTAAAATATAAAGTTATGAATTTTTGCATATGGACTAATTTATCTATTGTCTAGGTATACTCGGTCGAAAATTTTAAATTAAGATTATAATATGACAAATCTGAAGAGGTAGCCCAAACAGTACACAAATTAATTATTTACGCAAAAACAAAATCGCAAAACTCGATCGTATTGACTTTACTAAATGTTTAAAATTTCAAAATTATATGTTTATTATTAGCAGCAGAGTAAAATGATTTTATGTTAACATGTGCTATAGGATCTATCAAACCGCCTTAATTTTAAATACTTATTTAATTTGAATATTTAATAAGAATAATATTGCATATAATATATTATTAGCTACTTGTTTGTAGAGATAAACTAAAGAAAAAGTTGCCTATTATACTGGCCATACTATTCTATAAGTCTTTTGAATGTTTTAAATAAGTATAAAAAAACTAATCATTTATAAAATAATTTAAATCAAGTCTTAAGTCATCATTAAAAAAAATGATTTAAATCAAAAGATTTAAGTCAACAAAATGATTTAAATCAAAAGAATGATTTAAGCATTTTGAATCCTTACAGCTCCGAGACGTGGAGACTGTACCTTTTGAAACTAGATGCTAGACCCCTCATATATCCGATGTCATTTAGAAATTATAACCTTAAATCTGACATGATGAACATTACACTAATTTCAATTCTATTTCTATAAAAATATAAAACACTTGATTATATTACACTTGTAATTTTATATTGTCACCTATAAATTCATAATGAAAGTGAATTTTATAGAAATTCAAAATTTTAATTGATTGAATTGTTTTATTACATTAAATTTTAAACATGCATTTATAATCGAATTAGGTTTTTTACATTTTTGCGGCATTCTCTTTATTTATTAATGTTAACAAAAATATAAGTGAGTTTTACGAATAAATAAATGTAATACAATTCAAATACGGCTGTCACCGTCTCCCACGCTCTCTCGAGGCTGTGCATCGAGTGGATGGAGTAAACACCATCATCTCCACTCCAACATATCCGAACGCTTAAAAACGTGCTCCTTTTGCTCTGTTTGACATTGCCAAACGCGTAAAGAGCAATTAAGAGTTAAAGGAACACGAGGAGTAGAATAAACAAAAGTATTATACTATTTGATTTCGGCGCGCACTTTTGGGCGGAAACAGAACAGTGAAAAAATATTTTATAAATATTAATTACTTTTAATTAATAATGAAAAAATACAAATTTACATATTTTTCATTTGCATATAATATTTGTGGATTATTATTGATATATTTAACATAAATTTTAAATTTATTGTACTGTCCATTACATTACCATTAAAACCATAATTACCAATGATATTTTAAAATTACAACTTTTTTCAATACGAGTAATCCCAATATAATAAAAACTTGGTATACACGAAATAGTTGTTGCCTGTTTTTAACATCGTTTACATTCCATGAGCCTAGCTATATTGAGATTACTGCAATAATTAAAATAAAATAATGAAACGTTTTACTAACGCTCTCAATTTTAACAAAAATCTTTTTGAAACTGTAAATATCCATTAGTTAATTGCGCACATGCAAATTGCTAACCTATTCTTACAGAATCGATATAGTATTTTAAACATTAATCGGAATAAAATTGAACGTTATTTGATTAAAAATAATCAGGTGTTTTTTAATAACAATATTTATTATCCATAACTACATTAAAAATAAGAAAAGTTAATAATGCATTGGGATGTTTAAATATTAGAGTTACTACATATTTTGCACAAATTAATTCAAGTACATTATACAACAATCTTAAATTTATCAAATGTGGCGAACTGATTTATAACCTAAACTGACACTAAATATGATAAAAAATAATCAAATTTTAATTCAACATATTAAGTATACAGCATTATATTAGCACAAATAATTAACTTTTCCTAACAATTTATATTACAATGAAACAAGGAATAAAAATTCAGAGAGCATCATCACGGTTTTCGTTCAGGTTAGAAACTTCATTACGTATTTCACGAATGACAGTAGCCAATGCATCGGGATTAACACCTGCTTCGATTAAACGAACACATAGTGTTAAACATTCTGGATCAAGTTCGGTGTTCATCAGGCGGGAAAGTTCTAATAATGTAATGTAAGCTTCTTTAGCTTCAGTGACTTGACTAATTGCTACATTAGGCATCTAAAACATCTAGGATATCAATTACCTGTAAATATTACAATTAATAATCTCACCTTCTCACAATAATAAATTTAGGAAAGTTAGTTGAGGTTTGAGGTTAGTCAAAAAATTATAAATACATCTGAACGTAGCAACAATGGAAACTGTTTCGGTGTGGGTGTGTGGCGTGTGATTCAATCAATGAAGTAGAGTAGGGTAGAAGGGGCAACGACGACTGCGCATCCTAAACCTCGATCCGCGTTTGGTTACTGCCATTTTAGTTCATAAAAACTCGTTTGTTTACATTTGGTATCACGAATTAGGCAACTAACAATACTCGGTACACAGGTACGACTTTTATCTTTGCATGTAATTTAAGAGGGTTACCTAACTATAAAAATAAAAGCGCGGCATATTTAAGTAAAATTTTTATTTACGAAACGTTTACGTATATTACTCATAAACTAACTAGAGATAAATGATAATTATTTACAATAAACTTGCTTATATATTAGTCTGCGAGTAGAAAATATCTATGCAGGTACATTTCAAAGAGATTATAAAAAAATTAAGGGCGTAAAATAAAAGAACAGCATATTTAAGTAAAATTTTTATTGGTGGTTAAATAATATAAGTTTATGTAGTTTTTGGCAAATATTTCCATTTATAGAAGTTTCTATATTTGGCAAGTTTATGATTGGAATAGAGCCTTCCATGAGTTTGGCATAACGACCGGATCGAGGTAGATATGTATAATAGGGTGACAGAGTATGAAGTTGGTAACGAGGTATAGCAAACAGTGTTGCCAGTTGACAAATCAAGAAGAATTAATAAGATAAATGAATATTTTATTATTTTATTTTATAATGTTTAGTTTTAATAGAAGATATAAATATTTTTATTAATTAAATTAATTTTTGCAATTATGTACTTCATATGATACCAGAAATATTTAAAGAACAGGTCCTTTTTTTAAACATTTCTAGCATCATGCAAAGTAATTGCAAAAATTAATTTATTTAATAAAAAAATTTACATGATAAAATAAATGTATCAATAAAACACAATATACTATTAATAATAATTAAAAATTATATATTTTATCTTGAAAATAGCTAAACTAGTTGATAATTCATAAATTATTTGGATACGTGTTTGTACAAATTCAAATCTTATAATCAAGTTAAAAACATTAACAATTGAAAACAATTTTATAACAAATTAACTGATTTGTTAAATGTTTCAATTGCTAAAATTTGAACTTGATCATACAAAACCGTATACGATGTGCTCAAATTTATGGTTGTTGACATTAATGTGAATAAACGATAAACGTTTCATAAAACTTTGCTATTTGTTTTGTTAATTTTATGGCTAGAGTTTGTATCATGGACACATGATAGACTTATTAAGCTACAATAATATAATGTTGCCTACAAGTATTAATTTTGAAATGAGCATTTCGTGCAAGTTGTACACTATGCTTTGTTACAACTATAATATTTATAACGTTTACAAAAAGAATACAAACCTCCCATGTACAATAAACTAAGAGACCCCTTCATCTGACTGTAGTAATTTAGCTCCAATATTCCATTCACCCACAATTATTATGTGAAACATCAAAATATGAAAAAATGATCTGACATCCAAAATCATTTTGTTGCGAGCATTACAATTTGTTGATAATTTATACACATAAGATTTGTAGTAGATGAACTAACAATAAACTGCAGTTAGTAATATTAACATTTAACCTACAAACTCTACAAACTTCACATTTTTTTAATGCCATAGCTATTAATATTTCATTGATATTATAGTCAAGTTAATGTATAAAAAAATATAGTAATATTTATATATAAACTACAATTTTGCAAATCTCACATTATCTTATTGATTTTGTAGCCAAATTATTAAATGTATAAATAAAATATTATAATTCATAGTATTTGTAATATATAACCTATAAACTTGACATTGAACAAATCTCACTTTATCTCAATCTAAATTGAAAAATTGCAACACTGTAAACTTTTGACAATTCGTTACCAACTTCATTTCACCCTATTATACATATCTACCCCGGATCGATTAAAACATAATTCTTCAAAATGTTGTGAACACACTCTAGTAGTTTGACCTAAATTTCGAGTTATTTTTAATATATTCTTCCATTTTGCATATGATGTTTCTGGTATCCTTAAGATTTAATTGTTATTTATCTCTATTAATTGTTATGTTTGATTGCTACTATTATTTACAATTGACCGGTAACAATAATTAACAACATCCATCCAATGTTTCTAAACTAGTAGCAGATGCCACCAACACAAAAAATACTATTTTATATTATTATAATATAATGTATAAATACTTACGTATGCAAAGATATTCCCGCTATTCTGTTTGATATGTTGTTACAACCTAATGCTGCACATGTAATCGGCATATTGAACAAATTAAACCATTCACTACCACAACCACAAATTTATAATAATATATTTACGAAACGTTTACGTATATTACTCACAGACTAACTAGAGATAAATGATAATTATTTACAACAAACTTGCTTATATATTAGTCTGCGAGTAGAAAATAATTATGCAGGTACATTTCAAAAAGATTATAACATAATTAAGGGCGTAAATCTTTGGAATTTCCAAGTAATCCAATTAGTAGAATATTATCTGTAATTATGTGTAATGCGATTACTATGTAATTAATAAAATATACCTGTGTTGTTTAAGTAATCTACAATCTACAATAAAATTATTATAGATTGTTTCTTAAATTAGAAAACTATAATAAAGTAGAACACTGTCAAATGTGTTTTTTTATATAAAAATACTGTGATTTATATTGCAAAATTATAATTGTAAACTTATATAAACGTAAATTAAATTTTACTAAAAATTAGCGAATATAAACTAGACAAAAATTGCATAAACTTATATCATTCAATCACTTTTAAAGTTTTAATTTAAATATAGCGCTCCTTTATTTTTAAATAAAATGCAATGATAGATGTCGTGCTATGAACCGAGTATTGTTAGTTGCCTAATTCGTGATACCAAATGTAAACAAAGCGTTTTTATGAGCTAAAATGGCAGCGTTCATGTGTGAATGGTTCGCGCAGCTTAATGCCCCTTCTACCCTACTCTACTTCATTGGATTCAATCAATGAAGTAGAGTAGGGTAGAAGGGGCATTAAGATGCGCAAAGCCGACACACATGAACGCTGCCATTTTACCTCATAAAAACTTGTTTGTTTACATTTGGTATCACGAATTAGGCAACTAACAATACTCGGTACATAGCACGCATAGCACGACATCTATCATTGGTTGCGTTCAGTACAACTCATCAGTTGCCAGCGCTGACTCATCAATTGGAAATAAGTAATAATTTTTTTTTTTTTAATATATTTGCCGATTAAAAGCTGGTGGCTAATAAGTTGCTTTGGCAGCATAAAAGCGTACCTAAATGTATGATAAGTCAAATGACAAGCGCTGCCAGCAAACAATGATTCCCGCCGCCCGTTCAGTTTGAATGATTGACAGCGATGAGTCGTTCTGAACGCAGCCATTGCATTTATATTGCGTTCCGTATATCAACCGAAGCGACCGAAATCCCGGTTATCCTGAAACAGGTTTATAAACGGAACGCGGTTACCTGAAAAAGGTCGCAAGAGTTGCGACCGCACTCACCATGAACGAACGTTGGTGAATTTCTATAAATCGTGGTTATTCTTGGCGGTAAATTTGAAATGCAAATAAAAGTGAACAAACGCTTCACATGTTACTCGTCTAACGTCTAGTGATTTGTGTGTCTAGTAGTTGGGACGTTGTGTGCATTTTGAATTAAAAGATAATTAAACTTTTCATAAGCCTAAGCTAATCTTAGCTGCTGAGAGGTGTTAATAAAATAATGCAAATTAAATTAAATTAAAAGTTAGGTTATTCTGCCATATTATGAGTTATATTACGGCAATAAATACAAGAAAATTTTATAATAAATTATTTTGTAGGGTTTATTAGAATGTGGACATTGCCAAATTGTTTTGGGGAAACATGAGTGCAACAGAGCAAACATTATTATTGTGTATAGTTGCCTGTTATACCGGCTAACCTGTACTGGGATTACTGTACAAGCAGCAGTAGATAAATACATCCTTTCACTGTTCTGGACGGTTCCGGAGAATTCTGTGCTTGACGCCCCATGTACCTTTCACAGAGAGCGCGACGCCCCAACTTGTTCCGAGTTTCCTTCCCCTCTCCCTTCATGCACCACCTATCACGACGGTGCATCATAACGGTTTTGTGCGTCAAGCCCCGGGAGCGTGATGCTTTTGAAAAGAAAGCAGTATACAATCATCTAAGATTAAGCACTGAAATTAAAAATATATAACTAACGCTAATGACAAAGATTAAACCATAAATTATAATAAATAAATTCATGAGGTTTGAGTCCATAATATGTTAACATTTCAGTTTTGAATTTTGTCGTTAACCGCTGTCCACAGCCGTCTCTACTTACAAGCCGTGCTGATACGCTTGGCAACGTCGCATTCGGTCCCATAGGTGGGCCGGCCTACGTGCGGTTCGAACGGGAGAACTCGCTACACAAAATAACAAACGAAAATTATTAAATTAAATAAATGTAAATTTTAATAATATAAATCAAACTGTAATTAAAAAACATATAAAAATGAAAATAAAACTCTGGAATCAATAAATATGAACTGTATATATGTAAAATGTAATTACACTTACCTATAACAAAATATTATATAAAAATGATAATTTCTGAAAAATCTAAATTATAAGAACCACAGATATGATTAATAATACACACAAATACAAAATTGGCAATAATAATCACAGACTTTATTAACAAAATATGCATTACATAAAAATTATAATTTATAATAATAACCGGTGATATAAATAAAACACAAATACAAAATTAGTAAAATTTTGTCAAGTAGCAAGTAATTTAATCGAGAGTAGTCAACTAAATTACTCGCTAATTGACTAGTTTGTTATACTTCATATATACATAATAATAAAATGCAAAATGAGTAATAATATAAATTACAGACCAAAGTTGAGTCTTATAGAAGCAAAAATTGCTTAGTTCACATACAAATAAATTACATATAAAGAGCCAACAAATAAATAAAGTTTTAGCTGTAATTTGCTGTTATTCGATAAACCAGCCAAAAAATTAAAAAACATTGTTATCGCACAATACATTTTTTTTTAATAAAAGCTTTAGCGACTAAACAGATGCTTGCAAATTGATATTTAAAGTAAGAGTTATTTTTAAATTAGCAACATGTTAATTACTTTTATATCAGTAAAGGAAACTGCTATATTAATAATTAACGGCATACAAAACCATCGCAACGAAAATAACTTACTTACGTACAATAAATATGTTTCCTGTTTTCTATATTAAAAAACATCACTGGCACTAATTTATAATTATATTTTTACAGCACTTCTATAACTTATGATAATAACTACAGTCCGTTAGAGAAATTTTCTCTTCACAGTCTTTATCGATTTCAAAAAGTTTAAACAAAAATCACTTTTTTTTAAATACTTCGCACAAGCACTATATTATTAAAAGGTCCATTGGTTTGTTTATATTTAACTAGTGCACTTTGTTCTTCATGTTGTAGAAATAAAAAACTACGGGATCCACTTGTCTCCAGTGTATACATCTTCTTGGCATCTAAAATAAAATAAAAAGTACATGTTATTATATGCACAACAGACAATAAAATTAAATCACTTTATTTAAATTATTTAAATACAGCATTTAACTATTATTTTAGTGTGTATTTATTAATTAATATTGACATTAAACTGGTTTTAATCACATAACCTAAAAACAAACTAAACCAAAACACCAGCTTTATTTAAATTAAAAACATTGATATTGACTTATAAAGCAAGAAAATAAGTAGTATGACATTTTTCCTATACACATATTATAAATATTTGTTAGACTTACCTTTATATTTGAATTCAAAACACTTTAATATCACTCTTCCTACCACTTTCCCATGTATTTCAATACAAACTGATAGCCCACTTTCAGTGTTGCCAAGTTTCTATGAGCACGGCTTGTAAATAGAGACGGCTGTGCGCTGTCGTTCCATAAATGAACCAAGATTTTCAGCAACCGATCATAGCAGTAACCTAACCGCCGGTTACTTCGGTTGATATACGGAATTTAAAAATAAAAAAGCGCTATGTTTGAATTAAAACTTTAAAAGTGATTGAATAATATAAGTTTATGAAATTTTTGTCTAGTTTATATCCGCTATTTTATAGTAAAATATAATTTACGTTTATATAAGTTAACAATTATAATTTTGCAATATAAATTGTTATAGGTTGTTTCTTAAATTGGAAAACTATAATAAAGTAGGAGCACTGTCAAATGTGTTTTTTTATATAAATATACTATGATTTATATTGCAAAATTATAATTGTATTTTACTAAAAAATAGCGAATATAAACTAGACAAAAATTGCATAAACTTATATCATTCAATCACTTTTAAAGTTTTAATTTAAATATAGCGCTTGGAATTGGTTTACTTGCTGTTTCTCTCTTTAAATGCAACAAATTATGCTTTATTGGTTTCTAAATGTGTTCATTTTAATAAAATTACTAATAGTTTGCTTTGCTGTCCTTCTTAAACGCTTTTAATAAAATCTACACATTTAGAAACCAATAAAATATAATTTGTTGTATTTAAGGACCGACGTTAAGTTAGGTTAGGTTAGGTTAGGTTCAAAATCCATACAATTGTATAATGCTAAAATAACAATAAATAGAGGTAATTTAAACAATATTAACAAGCTATAATGTTAATAATTATGTAAAAATATTAAATTAAATAAAATAAGATAACTCTAACAATATTACAGAAGATTAACGGTTTTTTAGTTTTATAATATATCAACATTTTTCAATGTGTTCCCGTCGGTAGATTTTCTTGAAAATTCGGATTTAAGCTTTTCACTGCAAAATCAACCTACCGTGAAAATTTTATGAGGGGAGGAAACCGAAAAATGCAATTTTCCTCTTGTTATACTTTTTGGGGTGCTGACATGATTTGATTTTTTTTCAATGTGTTCCCGTCGGTAGATTTTCTTGAAAATTTGGATTTAAGCTTTTCAATACAAAATCAACCTACCGTGAAAATTTCATGAGGGGAGAAAACCGAAAAATGCAATTTTCCTCTTGTTATACTTTTTGGGGTACTGACATGATTTGATTTTTTTTTCAATGTGTTCCCGTCGGTAGATTTTCTTGAAAATTTGGATTTAAGCTTTTCTATGCAAAATCAACATACCGTGAAAATTTCATGAGGGGAGGAAACCGAAAAATACAATTTTCCTCTTGTTATACTTTTTGGGGTACTGACATGATTTGATTTTTTTTCAATGTGTTCCCGTCGGTAGATTTTCTTGAAAATTTGGATTTAAGATTTTCAATGCAAAATCAACCTACCGTAAAAATTTCAGAAAGGAAGGAAACCAAAAAATGCCATTTTCTTCTTGTTATACTTTTTGGGGTGCTGACATGATTTGATTTTTTTTCAATGTGTTCCCGTCGGTAGATTTTCTTGAAAATTTGGATTCAAAATTTTCAATGCAAAATCAACCTACCGTAAAAATTTCATGAAGGGAGGAAACCAAAAAATGTCATTTTCTTTTATTATTAATATTTATTTATTTTCATTTAAAACTTATTTATAAATTTTAATTTTACACAGATCTAGTTAAAATAAAGACACTTATTTTGCTAATGATTGCGTAAAATTATAAAATAATCTGACAAAAAAATACTCTAAAACGTTTGAAATTGTTTGGTGTAATTTGGGTTTTTTCGTATTGCTATTTAGTGTTCGCCGCGCCATCTTTTGATAACATTAAACGTTTTATTAAATGCTAGCGCCCCTACTGGCACTATCCAATATCACACCCGCCCGAACGTAACAAGATATAGAAGGATTCTGTTAAAAGAGGCGCTGTCCATCAATATAGCTTTAAAAGTTCTCCAGAGATGACGCTATATAATTACAAAATTTTAATGAGAAATTGATCCATTTAAATTATTAAATTCTATATTTTCTGAATTGACATAAATAATATATTATTTATAACCAAATCTAATATTCAATGTTTTCTTTATTTATTCTATGAAACTCATTTATTATTTTCATTTTTAAATTATATATGTTTCATACAATGTTTATTGATTTATTACTAGTTGTAAATAATAAATCAATAAATATGATATGAAACTTTGAAAATAATATATTTTAATATTAAATATTAATTATAATATAAAAAACATATTTTGTTTTTTTATTAAATGAGATATAATAATAATTTGATTACTATATCATCTCAATTTCATATATTTCTTTTATTAAAATAAAACAAAAATGTTCAACTCCACACGTCCCAAACAAAAGTCATAATACATAAAATACTTTGTATAAATACTGTAACACATTGTAAAGGTGGAAATTTGTGATTATTCTGCCCAATATCTTTGTTTTTATTCAGTTGGCTCGGTATAGTTTATAAAAAGCCTAGATTCCTTGAATAGAACCACAGGTTAAAATATAAAATAAATAATATAATTTTTATCAATATTTAAATTTAGTGCAAACAAAACAACACAAACTGTATTAAAAATAATAATTTCTATGTCCGTGTATCAGTTATTTAATTTACCACTCATGGGGCTCGCATTTATAATAAATAATTAATAAAACAATAATGCACCGAGAAATTTTTATAATCGATTCATGGACTCGCATCGTATTCTCGAGATGTGCGAGACTCGATTAATAAGCAATTATTAAATTAATCGAATACTAGGTAATCGATTATTGAAATACTCTATTATGCCCATCACTACAAATAAGGAAGTTCATTGTATTATATATATTTTCAGATATAATTTTTATTTCTGTAATAAAACAATACAAAATTAATATAAATTCAATAATTAAATCAAAATTAAAAAAATATGAAAAAACGCACTTGAACCGTTTTACTTCTAAGATCTTCAATTGTTCGTACTACCATAGCATTGCTCTAAAGTACAAATAAATTATTTATATTATTTTATAACGGGAGATATGTGTGACAATATACTGACAAATATAAAATAAAATAATATTTGTAAAAAAATATATTTATACTTAGTTTATTAATTGATTTACTCTGGAAATGTATGTAATAAAACAGACAAAATGTCAGAAAAATAAATCTATTTATTATAAATAAATTATAACAAGTTTATAATTTAAAGAAGATTATAATCTCTCGTTATAAAATAATAGTAATATTAAAGACAATCAATTACATATATATAAATATTTTAACAATTTTATATAAATCAGTATTAAATTTAATTTTATAAATTTCTAGCATATACAAGGTTTAAAAAATTTACCTACAATATTGTCGCCCTTTATGTGTATTTCCAAGTCTTTTCATAACTTGTTTTGTGTTTATCGCAGCTCCAAGCTTAGTCCCATTTCCAACAATCAGCAGTCACATAAAACAATATAAACATATAAATAAATAAATTAATGAGTAATAAAAAGTTCTTACCTTAAAATAATAATGCACTAAGCAATTGTTTTTTTTTATGGTAGGAGGGGAATCTTTAAAAGCCACATTGGTCTTGCACGGTGGGTGCAAAATGACAATTTGAAGAAGTAGCACCGCAAAAATTAAACTGTGTATATCCATCACAGTGTAAGCAATCTGCTTACTCTTTTTCACCCTGTATTGATAAAACAAAACAGATATAATAAAAAACAAAAAATTAACTACAGTTGTATTTTTTACTGACCTTTAGTATTACCAAAACATCAGAAATTAAACAGTAAGATATTATTTTATTTCAGATAAATATAAAAATGACGCTATACAAAATTTGTGAACAGGTTTCCAGATCACCTTAAGAGTAGTTTAACCGTTCTGTGGTTTAACCAGAACATAAAAAAAATATATTTTATCACAAAGTGTAATACATGTTAGGACAAGAAATTATAAATTAAATTTAAAAAATTAAATTATAGTAGTAAGATATTATTTTATTGCAGATAAAAACTTAAATAGTGAAAAAATTGTGAACAGGTTTCCATATCACCTTAGAGTAGTTTAACCAGAATGTGAAATAAAATATATTATCATATTACAAAGTGTATCAATAGGTCAAAATAAAAATATGTTATCTGAACCTATTGATACACTTGGTAGAACAACAAAATGCTTCATATATCAACAAGCCAGTTAATTTACTCATGAGGTACTGTTCCAATCCTTTTGTCTAGAGGCTCGCTATAATTAAAATTTGAACATTGATTGTTATCAAAGCTATATAATTCAAATTCCGAAGCCATATCTTACCACAATGCAGACATAATTTGGACTACAAAAAGCGAGTACTTTGGATTTTATTATAATACACCAATCGTCCTTAACCAAAAAATAATCAGCATTTTACATACACTGTGGTTTGCAGTTGTTGTAGAATAGTTAAAAAATGTCTCTAAACTAAGAACTATTCTATTCTGTACTGCTTAAATACCACAGTGTTTACCAAAGCACTTACATCCCCTGGGTCATTTATCGCATATACCCAGAGAAAAGTTATGAGACATTTTAGTTTTTAAATTATCAGATGCGACTACTGATTTTGCATATTATAAAACACAGATCATTATTATTAGTTTTTCTATTTAAACTTGTTACATGTCTGTGTACATTTTACATTGATACTGTGGTAAATCACATTATCATAGTTTTAATTAACCAGTTATGTTTGCTTGCACAGCGGACAATATTTATTCATTTCTGTATAACATTTGTAGTGCAAAAATCTAGTACATCTTAAACATATGTTTATGTTAGAATCTTTTGAAGTATTTTTATTACATCGTAGACAGTACTCGCCCATATTATCAGAAAACTTTAATAGTTTTGTTTTCATTTCCTGTCTATATTCATCTGGGTTAAACTGTTTCAATGGTCCAGCTTTTATATTTTCCAATTATAAGAATCTTTTTGAAACGGATGACTACACATTTTTATTACAAAATTGTGTGCAAATGTAATATTTTTAATTTCACAATACATCTGCATAAACTTTTTAAATTTGGTTAAGTACAATGTTGTTTCTCTAAATGTACTTGAAAAAGGATTTATGACTGAAAAATAGTTATTTTTTAAATCCGCTACTAATAAAATCCAATGTTCATTTTTTATAATTTTCCAAATTAGTTTCTGTGCAAGCTGTATAGCTGGAAAATCATCAATTGAGTCGGCATTTAAATTTACATTTTCTGTGATTAATACAGATTTAAGAGCAGGAAATATAACACAGTTATTAGAATTATATACTTTTATGTAAATTACATTTAGATATGTTTCAATTAATACATTACTTAACCATTCTCTAGAAGATAACGTGTCAAAATCTTCTATAGTCAAGTTTGAATATAACGTATGCAAATAGCTAAATCTTGCTGTGCAGTAATTTCCCAAGTCTGCTGACCTTTTATAATGTAAATTTTTTTTATTAGACCATTAGGATATATTTTAGTATGAAACTGCTGTATATTATTGTTTATTTCAGCCACACTGTCTTTGTGTAACAATGGACTGACACTTTGTTTTATAATTTTTTTTTTTTCAAATGATTTTTGTTGTCATCCATTAATTTATTATCCACTTTTTTCAACCGCAACCGTTTTAAATGAGTGCCAGTAAAATGAGTGGTCAATTTTTTGCATCTTTTATTCCACGTTTCTTCAACCTCATTTTCGTCTGTGGATTTGCATTTTTGTTTTCTACGCTGCCTGCAAAGCCCTGTATTGCTTATTTCAAGGCTACTTTCTATCGAATGCGCTAAAGCAATTTTACGCAACATCCGGCGAATATCTGCAGGTGGTACGCGTTCTCTTTTCAACGCGTATCTTTTAATCTGCCCAAACCAATTTTCGACACAATTGTTTGAGATTCGAGTCAAATTGGCAAAATACGTTTGATTTAACATTAGCCTAGTCCACAACGGTATAATAGCCATGTATTTTTGCAGCAGTAATTGGTGCAGTTTTGGATTATAATATTCATTAATCAAACTTGAATTTGTATTAATTTTTAACAATCTACAAATATTGTCAAAGTGCAAGAAAAATGGACTTGATTTAAAAAAATGCCCATCTTCGTCATCATCTACATCGATAATGTTTTTGTTAGATAAACTTGGATCTGGAACATATTTTTGATGCATTAAATAACTAATCATATTTTGCACATCTGTTGTTTTGTGTTCAGATAACAATGTTATTGACATTGCTTTAAACCATTCTTCTATGTCTTTGTATGTACTATATTGGAATGGAATAGCTATCATATCAAGATACACTGCTTTTATATTTTTATTTTTAACATTTTTTGAAATATGATCACTAATGTTTTTCATTAAGTGAGCACAACATAAATGGATTGTAACAAAATCCTTCTTTTGTTTTTTTCCCAAATAAATAATTTCAAAACATTCTGCAATATATTCTTTTAAAGAAATATTATTAAATGCTCTGCTTATTGCATGTAAATTTGCAAAACTAAAATCTGTCACTATTGCACTAAATGGTGATCCAGAATAAAATTGTTTATAGAAATCCAAAAATTCTTCAAACAAGTTCCTTATTGTTTTTGTGTCATGCGTGCATGATATCATATCAAATACTGACACAATTCTGTTTGTTTTTTTAACTGATATAACACCAGAATACAACAGAACCCTTTGATGAGCACTTTTTGTTGGAGTACCAATGCCTCCAGTTGCATCAAAATATAGTAGAAGAAGGTTGCAATTTTTAATTAGCAATATTTGTTCTTTGCTCATTATTTTCACAGTTATTGGAAACGATATTTTTTTTATGTATTCTGGATGAGCTCTTTGCATTAATAATAAATTAACTTCATCATCGTTATCCCTTTTACGGTTTCCACAACCTTCTGCTCGAATTTTTCGAAGAACACCGTCAGTTTTTACGAGATGTAAATTTTTGGATTGTTTTACACATTTTTCATCGACCTTTAAAAATGTTTCTCTTTTATATTCTTGGGGATATTTTAATAGCAGTTTATTTTTTAAAATGTCTCTGTCCGGACCTCTTACTTGAGAAGTTTTATTAATTTTATGACTGTAATTTATTGATGTGCTTAATAATTGTATGCTGTGATTGCCTTCTAAATTTGGTTTTCTCGCTATCAAAAACTTAAATTTTTTGCAAGTTTTTTCATAATGCAAACACACAGCAGTTTTAATAAAGTATTTTTTGCTTTTTTTCCATTTTCTAAACACAATATCGCAAACATTATTAAGCTTTCTTTTTGTATTTTCTCTTAATACATAATTTATATTTGCATGTTGCTTTTTCTCATTTGCATACTCATTATCAAATAAGTATATCCATGTTTTTTTATCAATTTCAAATACTCCTTCAAGTATTTTACAGTCCTTGATAGTCGATCCTGGTAAAAATTCTACATTTTTTTAATCTATCGGTAGAATAGTATTAAAATGTTCTAATCTAGAAACATTTAAAATTTCTTTATCTATTATTATTTCTGGATCAGTAATGTTATTATTTCTATCAGGCTCTTTAGTGTCATCCGTAATAACAAGTGAACTTAAATTCTGATCAGCAACATTATTATTTGCATCATGCTTCTTTGTATCATTTGTAATAATAGATAAACCTACATTGCGATCAGTAATGTTATTATTTTCATCATGCTCTCTAGAGTAATTCATATTAACAGATGACCTTGCGTTCTGATCGGTTATATTATTATTTGAATTATTTTCTTCAATTTTAATATTTTTTGGAATGTCATAATCATCAATATGATCTTCATGCATCGATAAACATTCGTCATGATTTTTATTTTGCTCTCGTTTGTGTAAATTAATAGGATTTAATGAATCAACTCTTTCTGAATTGTCATCATCAACTATCGGATTAGACACAAACTCAATTGCTTTTTGTTTATCAACATATAGTTTATATTTTTTTTCAATATATAAATCTTTCTGAATTACATAATGAATTTTTCTTTTTAAATTTTTAATTTCATTTTTACTAAGATGTTCAATATTCCAATTTAATATAAAAACATTAATGTCACGTTCCAATTGTTTCCTTATAAAATTGAAATCTTCGTACTTATAAAGTGTAGAAAGTATACAATTGTGACATTAATGTATCTATAAACATTTTTGTAAATTTCATACTTAACTAAATAATGTGTGTATTCTATAATAATATTAATTGTAATTATTGTATAAAATATAATTACTCAACTAATTATTTTATATATTATAATAATTACCATATATATTATAATAATTGATATTAAAAACTACTTACTTAAATAAATAAATATTTCTTTAACATCAAACACCACAATAAACACTCGCACAAGAAGAAAATCTAGTGGCACTTCTATTGTGATCACAGAACACACTTAACCTAACTAAATCGGCCAATATAGGTTAGTTCGCCGATTAAACGTGAAACAGTATGAAATGCTGCCCACAGATGGCATCAATGCAATGTTGGTTGCATATATGACTTTATGCGTGCGAAAATTATGTTTGTATAATACAATACAATTATTTATTTATTAAAATAATGTTACATTTGCGCTTACATTTCATACATTCCATGAGCGACGCTGCTCTGTGATTAAATGGATGCTAAAACGGGCAAAGGCACAACTAACATATTTTTTGTGTACAGTAAGTTGCCTATTATACCGGCCAAACTATTCTTGGCTTGTATATAAATATCTATCCATATATTAACATAACAAATATATATTTTAACCCACCATTGTCACAATGTAACATAATCATTTGTCTGTATATAAATATGAAATAAATATATTTACTACTACTATGATAGTAAAATTAATTTAATAAATAACCACTTAAATTAAATTACATAAATTACACCTACAATTTGCAAACCAATTAAAATGTACACAAAACAAATTACTGTGCACAAAAGTATTTCAAATACTTGTAATTAAGTCCTAAACTTTTTTTACAGAACGTAACAATTTTTTATTTTATATAACATAAGAGCATTGTATTGACGTTCAACACATTATAAAGATATTACTATGTTATGCATGATGCATAGTAACTTAAAAATCACAGTTTAAAACTTTTTTTTTTAAATTTTGATTTAATTATTGAATTTATATTTATTTTGTATTGTTTTATTACAAAAATAAAAATTATATTTGAAAATATATATAATACAATGAACTTCGTTTTTTAGTGATGGGCATAATTGAGTATTTCAATAATCGATTACCTAGTATTCGATTTGCACTAAATTTAAATATTGATAAAAATTATATTATTTATTTTATATTTTAACTTGTGGCTCTATTCAACAAATCGAGGTTTTTTATAAAGTATACCAACTGAATAAAAACAAAGATATTAGGCAGAATAGTCACAAACTTGCACGTTTACAATGTGTTAGATTTTATACAAAGTATTTTATGTATTATGATTTTTGTTTGGGACGTGTTGGTAGTCGTGTGGAGTTGAACATTATTGTTTTTTTTTTATTTATTAAAATATATGAAATTGAGATGATATAGTAATCAAATTATTATTATATCTTATTTAATACAAAAAAACAAAATATGTTTTTATAGTATAAATAATATTTAATATTAAAATAAATTATTTTCATTTTTAAATGATATAGAATTTAATAATTTAAATGGATCAATTTCTCATTAAGGTGACAGTCGGTTGATGCGCCGTAAATGGAAAAGTACATAGTAACCTTTTTCACGTTCACAACCAAACTACAAAACCAATCATATCGTGCTATACGTGCTTTGAAAGGTTGAACATTCTGCCAAGTTTTAATTAAGTTTTCAATTTTTTATGTTTACTACATTTTTTTATATTAATTATTATAAACTATTGTACTTATTTTTGACAAACTAACGCCGTAAATAAATTTCTTGGTTGATTTATGATAACTAAACTAATATTAAACCCGACCTTAGTGACATATCTTTCAATTAAAATCATTTTCACAAAAATAAAGTCTGTATTTTTTAAATAAACCTGAAAACAACTTTTCAATAATTTTTGTTATAAAATAATTGTATTATTAGACAACTTCTTGTACAAACGACTGCCGGCAGTTTGGACTCTTGGTCATAGAGGGAAAGCCAGTCTCATGTGTTTGTGAGATTGATATTTACTTTTATGACAATCCCTCCCCGGACCCTTCTTTCTAGTCGCGCTAGGCAAAGACACGGTTTGGGCACATGCGGGCCACATATTTGATGGCAATTGATAACAATAAACAGACGTAGAAACAAAAAGGGTTTAATTTTAAATTTTATTATAAATGGGTTTTGCAATTGGTTGTTATAATAGATATTTTATTAAAATAAATACTAACCATTTGTTTAAAATACTAAACCAATAAATACAGTTTTATTTTGATAAATATTATTTAATTATTTATTTGTTGTATAAAATGAATTGAATTTACTAAAAGTATGAAACTATTATATTGTAAAATGAATAATTGATATAAGTTCTACTGAATTAAAAAATATATAAAGTATATTATTGTGTTATAATAAATATACAGCAATGTTAGTTATTACTGTTATTAGTATACATAATTATTAGAGTCAAGTGAGGTAAATATGAACCGCTCTAAATTAATAAATAAAAGAAGCATGTAATTAAATTACTAATCAATGTATGACAAAATTGTAAATGGTGTTGTTTAGCTTATATTGGAAAATAGAGAAAAGTGGTAACAATCAGTTGCATTTTTTTTGTCAAGTTAAGTTCTTTCTTAGCAATGTAAAAAAAATGAAATTAATTTAATTTATTGCAGCACTTTTCGAATAACCGACAACTAAATTGAAGTTTAAGTTTTGTAATCATTTTGCACTGTGAAAATAAATCACAGATTATATTTTGTTTGTCATTCTTATTATTTTATACTTTTATTTGTTTTTAATATTGTTATCGCTGTATGTGTCTGAAATGTACGTAAAAATATTTGTAATGTAATTTATTATATATATATATATATATATATATATATATATATATATATATATATATATATATATATATATATTTTAAAATTATATTTATAAAAAATATACTTTTATATGCTTTAATGGTCTAACCACCGAAACTAGTCTACTTGAAATAAAGACAAAGTTAATGCATATAAAAGTATATTTTTTATATATATAATTTTAAAATATATATACAGGGTGTTAGACAAAAAACGTACGGCTGAATATCTCCGTTATTTTTTAACCAATTTATATGATTCAAAAACCATTTTAAATGGTTTTTTGAGTATTATAAAGGCAGGTACACACATATTTGTTTTTATTTTTAGTATAGTTGCTATGGCAACCAACTTTATTTTTTTAAACAGCAACATTTTTTTTTTAAATTTTTTGATTCTCTATGGTATTTTTAAATATGTAAAATAAAAATATACTTTTATAACAAAATTTTTTGATAAATTTAAAAAACATAAGATTTGTTTTTTATTTAAAATGATCGTAATTGAATAGTTTGTATCCAGGCTGGAGCCTGGATACAAACATTCAATTTTTTTGGTCGAGGATATTGCGGCCAAGAAATCGTTCAATGTACAATCGTCTAACTTGTAACAAATTGCCATCAGCAAGTCCATACATGACATGCATGTCAGTCATCTCGGCATTTGTATAGTGATTCATGGTAGAGGAATTCACTAAAAGACACGTCAAACAGCCAAACGTCACTCAATCTAAACAACTGCGACCGATACATGTGATTATCAGTAACGAGACGCATTCAAATGAAATCCACTTGTACAGTAGATAAAACAGTCGTTCCAAGTTATCGTTAACAATTTTTTATACTTGATAAACTCATTAATTTTTTGTACTTGATATACTCATTGGCGTACGTCATACTTTTATTTACATTAATGATTTCAACAAATATCGTATATGGTTGTCGCATATTTTGTTCACTCTGTATTTTCGAAACATAGGGGTTTTATAGAAATCATCATAGGACAAAACATTCTTAGAATAAACTAAGGAATAACATGTCTACCTAGCACCCTGTATAAAAATGACTTTTTGACCGGAATTTTATATGTTTTAAATCACAGTTTTTCTTAAGCCTAAAATATATTATAAAACATACTACCTCTGTTCCATAATAAGTGAGCCATTACCGTTTTATATTTTTTCCATAATGATTGAGCCATTACCAAAGTTTATTTTTTAAAAATAAGTTAGCCGTTTTCGTTTCAACGTACTATATTTATACTTATATTTTTACAAAATAACTTATAACTAATAAAAACTGTTAGTATAAACGAATAGTAGGCAAGCGATTTTCCCTACAAAGCTTTGCCTTGCTAATATGTTGAAGTTTATAATTATTGTTGAGGTATCCGGGGTAAGGATCACTTTATTAAATTCGGGGAGAACAAATAATCTTACTTAACTTAATTCTTTATTTAATATGGATGGAACCAATGCTGAAGATAGACTGGCTTAAATATATAAATGTAATAAAATAATGTATAACAAAAAATAGATCGATACAAAAAATATAGAAAATACCTATAAATAAAATATATTCATTTTAACATATAAATTTAATATAAATATTTATGAGTATATTACATCATCCCCCCCTAATTATGAAATAATTATACATTATAACAAAATAGAAAACAAAAAATATATAAATTAACAAAATTCGTCTTCTTATAAATTGAAATAAAATAAACAATTATTAATGATAACTAAGACGCTTAGGCTTTTTCCTAATTCTTTTAGGTCGTTGTGCCCAAGGTACAGTTGCATCACTAGATTCAGGCAAAGTGTTGTTAACAGGGATATGATTATAAAACTTAAGCATTTGATTACTATGGCGCTTCCATACCAAATTAGCATCCCCAATAATATTAACTTTATAAACACAATGTCCAAGTTTTTCAATTACCTTAGCCTTTACCCAGTTCTTTTTGTTCTGTGAGCGATGGTCGGTAACAAAAACTAACTCGCCTAATTCAAATAATACTTTTCTGCGACCTTTATAATACTTTTTCTGTTTATTTAATTTTAAATTGACATATTCTTTCACTTCTTCTTGAACTCTACCTTCGCTATTGATTTTTTCACGCAATAAATCAAACCTTGTTTTAATATTTCTGCTAAACATTAAATATGCGGGCGCTACTCCTGTTGTTAAATGAGGCGTAGTGCGATAATCAATTAAAAAATTATTTAAAATCAAATTAATATTTGAATTTCTTTCGTCACTCAAAGCATTTTTTAATGCATTCTTTGTTGTTTTTACACTGTTTTCTGCAGCTCCGTTAGATGCTGGATTGAATGGAGGTGAAGTAATGAATTTAACGCCGTTGCTTTTCAAAAAATCTTTAAACTCATACGATTTTTGAAAAGCTGTTGCATTATCTGAAATTAATAAATCAGGAAGACCAAATCTTGCAAAACATGTACGTAACACTTGAATTGTTGTTTTTGCGTTCATGAAACTGGTTGGAAAAACCTCTAACCATTTTGAATGCGCGTCAATAATTATTAAATAATATTTGCTCGCATGTTCCATGTAGTCAATATGTATACGTGACCATGGCATTTCCGGCCATTTCCATGATTGTAATTCGGTTTTTGGGGGATTATTTTTGTTTCTTAAACAACTCTCACACGATTTGCATATTTTTTCTATGTCCTGTCCAATACCAGGCCACCAAAAATATGAACGAGCAAGACTTTTCATTTTTACTACCCCCATGTGAGATTTATGTAATTCATTTAAAATATCTTGTTGAATACTATTAGGTATGATAATGCGATTATTCCAAACCAAGCATTTATTTTCAATTGATAATTCCTGTCTATAAGGATAATATCTTTTAATGTCATTGTTTGAAATTGAGTGTTTGTTTGGCCAACCGGATTTTACATATTTCATAATTTTGATGAAATTTTGATCTTTACCAGACTCTTCCTGAATACATTTAGCATCAATTATACAATGCGGATTATTTTGAAAATAATTAATGTAATCTACATCTACTTTATTGAAATTATCTTCAGAATCATTCAATGGAAGTCTTGATAGAGAATCTGCTTGATTTTTCTCCGATTTAATATATTCTATATTGTAGGTAAATGTGCTTAAAATAATTGCCCAACGTCTGAGTCGATTGGCAGAGTATTGAGGTATTCCCTTTGTTGGATTACATATAGTAATCAATGGCTTATTATCCGTCACCAACGTAAACATCCGACCGTACAAGTATTGATAAAATTTGCATACGCAAAATATTATGCTTAAACCTTCTCTTTCAATTTGAGAATATCGTTGTTCGGTAGCATTTAGTGTTCGGGATACAAAAGCTATTGGTTTCTCTGAACCGTCAGACATAATATGTGTTATAACACCACCTATACCATAGGGTGATGCATCCGTTGTTAACTTCAAAGGCAATTTTGGGTTATAATGTACCAAAACTTGAGATGAAATTAACATTTCTTTTACAATATTAAATGCATTTTGGTGTTCTTTGTTCCAAGTCCATTTTATATTTTTGTGTAATAAAGAATACAATGGATGTAATATTGTAGATAAATTATTTAAAAATTTAGCATAATAATTAACTAATTCTAAGAAAGATTTTAGCTGTGTTATATTAGTTGGTATTGGTGCATTTTTAACAGCAATTATCTTTTCTTCAGTTGCATGTAAACCATCCTGATCAATGCGAAAACCTAAGAAACTAATTTCTTTTACAAATAGGTTACATTTATCACTTGACAACTTAAAACCTACCTCTTGCAATTTGTTCAAAACTGATTCTAGCCTGATCATATGTTCATTAATGTCTTTCCCTGCAATTAATATATCATCTAGAAAAACTATGCAACCTGGAATATTGCTCAATAATGATTCCATTATTTTCTGAAATTTTGCTGGTGCTGATGCAATTCCAAAAGGAAGTCTATTGTAAACAAATAGTCCCTTATGCGTTGATATTGTTACCAACTCTTTTGATTTTTCATCGAGCAATAACTGTTGGTAAGCTCGCGATAAATCTAATTTTGAAAAAATCACACCTCCTTCTAACCTCGCAAATAAATCTTCAATTCGAGGTAGTGGAAATTGATCGATTTCTAAAATAGGGTTTATTGTTACTTTAAAATCACCGCATATTCTTACTGTCTGATCTTCTTTAATATCGGTACAATTGGTGTACCCCAAGAACTAAAATCAACCGGTGATATAATGTTTAATTCTTGTAACCGTTCTAACTCGGCCTCAACTTTTTCACGCATTGCATAAGCCAAAGGTCTAGCCCTAAAAAATTTTGGAGTAACCGTATTGTCTTTAATTTTTAAATTAATTGTTCCTTTATTAAATAACCCTAAATTGTCATTAAATAGTTTTTTATATTTATTAAATATATTATTTGCATTTGCAAAATTTACTTCTGAAAATATTAATTTGAATACTTCCATAAAATCTCTCCCCAAAATAGATGTCATTGCATTTTTTATAACATACAAGTGCATCGTACATTGTTTATTATTATATTTTATTTGAACTTCTATAAATCCATTTGGTTGAATTTTATCACCATTATAAAATTGTAAAATTTTATCCGATTTATTTAATTTCAAATTATTAAAATTTTTATTATAATTATCTAACGAAATTGCAGAAATACTAGCTCCCGTGTCTAGTTGGAAATTCATATTAATATCATTTACGCAAAGATTTATTATAATAGGTTTATTATTGCTTGAATGTTCAATAGCATATTGCGTGCAAGTATCAATAGAAAATAAACAAGAATCTGATTCCAGAAAATTACATAAAGATTTATTTCTATTAAAAGAATTTGAATTGTTTTTGTTACCTTCATTGCGACACATGGGCGCAAGATGTCCTTTTCGATTACATCGATTGCAAAATTTATTGCGATAAAAACATTTATCCGCTTCATGGTTACCTCTGCCGCATACAGTACATTTGCGCGTGCTTGACTTAGCTCCTCCTGGGGGTGACTTAACGAATTTCTTACTGCCACTAGCGCCAACCTGATGAACGGGCTCCAACTTAACTCTGGATGATGATGATTGATTCGCCGCCATTTTCGCTGTTGCAATATCCACCGCTTCGGAAAATTTCACTGTCTTTTTTTCTTCTAACAATCTATCTTGTACTGGACCCTTGTCGTAACCAATAATGAAATGATCACGTAACACCATTTCCACTTCTGTAGCTTCAAATTCACAATTCGATGCAAATGATCGAAGTCTAGCCGACCATTCTTTTGCTGTTTCATGGACATTTTTTGTTGATGTATAAAATTTATACCTTGCCGAAAAAACTGAATCTTGCGGCTTAAAATGTCCTGTTAATATAGTTAACAATTCTTGGTAACTTTTTGCTTCTGGACACATTGGCATACATAGATTGTATACTAATCTATATGCTTCCTCACTCAGCACGTTTAATAAAATAGCACGTTTTTTTTCATTTTCCACAATTTCCTTTGCAATAAAATAATTTTCGAGTCGTGGTTTACATAATGACCACTCCGAAATTTGCGGATCAAACTCTCTTAAATGCCCCAACGTTTCACTTTTGTTTGCTGGCATTTTTACACACGTTTTTTTCGTTTATTTAAAATCACAATTTTTATTGTTCTATTTATTATATTATTAATTTTGTAATAATATAATTACACTAATTTTCCTCGTCGCCACTGAGGTATCCGGGGTAAGGATCACTTTATTAAATTCGGGGAGAACAAATAATCTTACTTAACTTAATTCTTTATTTAATATGGATGGAACCAATGCTGAAGATAGACTGGCTTAAATATATAAATGTAATAAAATAATGTATAACAAAAAATAGATCGATACAAAAAATATAGAAAATACCTATAAATAAAATATATTCATTTTAACATATAAATTTAATATAAATATTTATGAGTATATTACAATTGTTACCGTCACAATCTATAATCGATTTCATAACTGTTTGTAAAGTAATAAACACATTATCTAATGTATGTCTAGTCACCTTTTTAAAAGATTCTTCGACAACTCTTATTAATTTGTCAATATTGCGCGGTGAATGCTGGTGTTGTAATGATTGAATAGACGAAAAAAAGCCAAGATCAAGCACATTCAAATCGGGACTATTGGTCCGTTGAAAAGTAAACGAAATGTTCCAACCATCCCTCCTACATTCGGTCCGAAGTTGCTCATCTTCAATAATGCAATGTAGTCTTGCATTATCATGCGGTATGATTATATTGCTAGAAGTTTTTGAGAAACCCCTTGGGCACTTTTCTTTAATTGCCGGAATCAATTTATCCATTAACATACGTTTGTAAACATCTTTACAGATTTCTACAGGTTTGGTTACCATTGCACCTTTGGATCAATTTTTGCTATTTTGCGAGGCTGGTTCTTGTACTATAAATAACCATATTCCAATTTTTTCATTAAAGAACTGGTTACGATAACGATCGTACCGCGGTCGGCTGCCAAAAACATCACTTTGATCATGTTTGACTTACTTTGAACTTGACGACATGGTTCAACTTTATCAGGCAGAAGATAGATGTTCTGCTTTACTTTAGTGATATAAAACCACTTTTCGTCAATGTGGATGTAATTCATTAAATCCTCAAACTCGCCATTTTCTTTCACAAACGACTGACAATAATCCAGACGTGATACCTTGTTATCATCCTTTAAAAGCGGTTTCAATGAATTGGAATGTCTCTTAATTTCACCATTTTTTAGCAACCTCCATAGCAAGGAAGGCGGTATTTCAGTAAAAACTGAATAATGGCCGTTCGTTTTTGATTGATTAAATTTGGTCTTCTCATCGTTTGAAACTTCCGGCGTTAGAAAACTTTTGCTTAAAAAACCGAATGTTAATTGTTGCTTTTGAAGAATTAAACTGTCAGATATTTTGACGTCTATGGCACATGTGATTAGGAATTTGGTGTATATTAAGAATATCAAAATAGAAATTGAAAAAATAACTAAGTGTCAATAAGTTTGAAAAAAAACTCTTCAAAACTTTTTAAATGTTATTTATGTCATTAGATTTGCTAACATGTTTTATTTGGTTATCTCTGTTAAATTGCTAGTAACTTTTATCTGAACAAATTAATCAACTAATACCGATTGTTCTGAATAATAATAACGAATGTTATATTAAAGCACAATTTAATTATTTCTACGATGATTTATGAAAAAAAAAAAATTACAGTCAAGTGCAACATATGCAATGCAAATCCCAAAACTATAAACATTTTAAAATTAGTAAAATTTTTGCTATACAATAAAAAACGTTAAGACTAACAAATTTACAGGTAATTAAAAAAAAACGTTTATTTGTAACGGTCGATGTATATAAATACAGATTTAGTAGAACAAATAACGGGAATAAAGCAAGAATTTTTTTGAAACCTAATTTTGGTTGCTCTAATTTATAAAACTGATACAATTTTAATACCAACATTTTCAGTTATTCTAGAAATTCTTGTTTGCAATCTTCCTAGTAACGTATTTTGTACATTTTCACAAATCTTGCTTATTAATAATTTTATAAAATTAAAAAGGAAAACGATAAAAAACGATTGTTTTCTACCAATTACTTCCATTTGTCATTTATTTCATACTGTGCAGCGGTGAAAACAAAAGCAACAATATTGTGCAACGTATTTATAAATTCAACTATTTATTTGCATTTAAATAATAATGACAATAAGTTGAACCTAAATTATCAACTTTTTTATAAAACTATAATCGTATTATCAAATTTAATCAAACAATTATATTTTCATAACCAATTAAATATAAATGACTAAAATCAGTTTGGTTCATATATTATTCTGGATTAAAAATGATAAAACAAAATCTTCTTGATATATTTTTAATTATTTACAAATGTAGTATTGAATAATATTTTATTTTATTTGCGCGCGCCCCTGATTCTAATAATCTTATAAAAATTATTACTTATCACTTCAAAGACAACTCTGCACAATTCTGCAAAAAGACTAAATACACACACGCACACGTATACCGTTTTGAAAAAAAAACAGTATAAGCATAAAAAGAAAATAAAGAAACTAATCTCGCTACAATAATTAATAAGCAGTATACAAATCAAATTTGTAAACATGCGAATCTAAATTGTATTTAAATTTGCACAGGTGTACATCGCGGGGTAAGGGGTAGTAGGTCTATAAATAAACATAGGTGAAAACGTTTCAATATTCTCAATATATTTTTTAAACATTCGTATCATAAAATATTATATTATTATGTTACAATAAGGTTTAGTATAATTTTATCTTTGTTACAAAACACAATAGATGCACACAAATGTTAAAAAAATTGCAATTTCTAGAGTTTTTTTGTTCAATACCTATTAGTCAAAAATAACTTAATTGTTAAAATGGAATTGTTATACACTACTGTTTAAATACAAACTGCACACATAATTTAGTTAAAATATTATGAAGTATATATTTGTAAATATATCTAATAATTATAGAAACAATAATAAAGATTCAATAAAATTAAATATTTTATGCGCGCCCCTGGTGCAAATCTATATAAATTCGTAAATACATAACATAATTTTGTAAAAATACGAATTGTTTTCGTACTATGAAATATATAATCGGCTATGATGCGCGCTAGCTCGAGTAAGTTGTTATTCTGCGCATTAGGCTTAATTCAACTATTTAGCAACAGGAGCCAGCACATGTCGGACAAATTTCAATTTTCTTGGTTTCGCGGGTAGACTCTGCCCTTAAAATTTTGTAATTATATAGCGTCATCTCTGCAGAACTTTTAAAGCTATATTGATGGACAGCGCTTCTTTTAACAGAATCCTTCTATATCTTGTTACGTTCGGGCGGGTGTGTTATTGGATAGTGCCAGTAGGGGCGCTAGCATTTAATAAAACGTCTAATGTTATCAAAAGATGGCGCGACGAACACTAAATAGCAATACGAAAAAACCCAAATTACACCAAACAATTTCAAACGTTTTAAAGTATTTTTTGTCAGTTTATTTTATAATTTTACGCAATCGTTAGCAAAATAAGTGTCTTTATTTTAACTAGATCTGTGTAAAATTAAAATTTATAAATAAGTTTTAAATGAAAATAAATAAATATTAATAATAAAAGAAAAATGACATTTTTTGGTTTCCTCCCTTCATGAAATTTTCACGGTAGGTTGATTTTGCATTGAAAATCTTGAATCCAAATTTTCAAGAAAATCTACCGACGGAAACACATTGAAAAAAAATCAAATCATGTCAGCACCCCAAAAAGTATAACAAAAGAAAAATGACATTTTTCGGTTTCCTCCCTTTATGAAATTTTCACGGTAGGTTAATTTTGCATTGAAAATCTTAAATCCAATTTTTCAAGAAAATCTACGGACGGGAACACATTGAAAAAAAATCAAATCATGTCAGCTCCCCAAAAAGTATAACAAGAGGAAAATGGCATTTTTCGGTTTCCTCCCTTTATGAAATTTTCACGGTAGGTTGATTTTGCATTGAAAATCTTAAATCCAAATTTTCAAGAAAATCTACCGACGGGAACACATTGAAAAAAAAAATCAAATCATGTCAGCACCCCAAAAAGTATAACAAGAGGAAAATTGCATTTTTCGGTTTTCTCCCTTCATGAAATTTTCACGGTAGGTTGATTTTGCATTGAAAAGCTTAAATCCAAATTTTCAAGAAAATTTACCGACGATTGAAAAATGTTGATATATTATAAAACTGAAAAACCGTTAATCTTCTGTAATATTGTTAGAGTTATCTTATTTAATTTAATTTAATATTTTTACTTAATTATTAACATTATAGCTTGTTAATATTGTTTAAATTACCTCTATTTATTGTTATTTTAGCATTATACAATTGTATGGATTTTGAATGGGGTCGGCAGAATGGGGTGCTAACTTAACGTCGGTACCACAGATCGTCGGTACCTTTCTTATGCGGCCCTTTCTACCCTACTCTACTTCATTGGGTAGAAGAAAACTTTCCTCCATAGCGGGCTAAGTTCACGCCTATCATGTAACTCACTCAATGAAGTAGAGTAGGGTAGAAGGGGCATTAAGATGCGCAAACCCGACACACATGAACGCTGCCATTTTAGCTCATAAAAACTCGTCTGTTTACATTTGGTATCACGAATTAGGCAACTAACAATACTCGGTACATAGCACGACATCTATCATTGCATAGCGCTATATTTGAATTAAAACTTTAAAAGTGATTGAATGATACAAGTTTATGGAATTTTTGTCTAGTTTATATCCGCTATTTTTTAGTAAAATATAATTTACGTTTATATAAGTTTACAATTATAATTTTGCAATATAAATCATTGTATTTTTATCTAAAAAAAACACATTTGCCAGTGTTCCTGCTTTATTATAGTTTTTCAATTTAAGAAACTATCTATAATAATTTTATTGTAGATTACTTAAACAACACAGGTATACTTTATTAATTACACAGTAATCGCATTACACATAATTACAGATAATATTCTACTAATTGGATTACTCGGAAGTTTCAGAGATTTACGCCCTTAATTATTTTATAATCTCTTTGAAATGTACTTGCATAGTTATTTTCTACTCGCAGACTAATATATAAGCAAGTTTATTGTAAATAATTATCATTTATCTCTAGTTAGTCTATGAGTAATATACGTAAACGTTTCGTAAATAAAAATTTTACTTAAATATGCCGCGCTTTTATTTTTATAGTTAGGTAACCCTCTTAAATTACATGCAAAGATAAAAGTCGTACCTGTGTACCGAGTATTGTTAGTTGCCTAATTCGTGATTCCAAATGTAAACAAACGAGTTTTTATGAACTAAAATGGCAGTAACCAAACGCGGATCGAGGTTTAGGATGCGCAGTCGTCGTTGCCCCTTCTACCCTACTCTACTTCATTGAACTCACTGTATATTTCCAGTCTTTTCACAAGACAAGAGTCGCCATCTGTTGAAGCTGGTCCGACGTTCCGAGTGTTTCTATACTTCACTTTTTAAAATTATTAAAGTTCGTTGAAAAGAGAAATAATAAATTGGTGGTTGCTAATAATATATTTTTTAAATTAATATAAAGTGCAAAATAACAAAATAAAGGTACATTTATTATTGTAAAAAAATGTTACATAACCTAAAAAACGATCTTTTTTAGATGAGCAATTATGCAAAATATGCCACATTAACAAAGCTCACAACAGATTATGCTCGCCGTATGGATAGGCTAAGTAAAAGAATATTCACAGAAGTAGCACGACCAACAAATAGCAAATCTATGAAAGTCGTTAAATTGTTTAGTGAAGAGCCAGTAAATAAACGTAAAGAAATTCATGCTTATTATCCCAGACACGTAGAAACTGGTAAACTTATGCTGAATTTGAGATATTATGGATTATATAGAGATGAGCATGCAGATTTTAAAGATGAAATGGATAGGATGAGGGCATTGCGTGGTAAAGCAAAACCAGAGAGGAAACCAAAACAATAATATTATTTTGAAGTATTTGTAGTATATTTGTATAAAATAAAAAAAAATAAAAATGTTTCTTTGGCAGATTATTTTATAGCACATGTTAATTTGTTCACAATTCATCTTGTTGAGGTTTACGCTTTCCAGTTTCACCTTTTAGTTTCTCATTTAAGCAGCTGACATCCATGCCCTTCAAGGCTCTATCTGCACATAGATATTGCTTAAGGTTTTGCTTCCCTTGATATTTAAAATACCAATCTTCAATATCACCTTCATTCTGCTCCAGTAATGTTTCACACTAAAAATAAAAAATATTAAAAATTGTATAGATAACATTTTTTTTTAAATTCGATATAAAAATAGTACAAAGTAACCAGGGGCGTGGCTACCTGTAAGCAAGGGTCTGCAATCTGAAAGGGCCCATAAGCATAGGGGGCCCTCCGACGGTTATTTCAAAACTTGGGGCCCCCAAAATTTAAAATTTACAAAATAAAAGTTAAATAGACAAAACTATACTTTTTTTCAAAATTGTTTATGTCTATGGGCCCTTTTCAATGTATTGCGGTGGGCCCAAAAATCCTAGCTCCGCCACTGAAAGTAACTTATATACTTTTATAATTTATATCAAATATATACTGGCTAATGTCCAATATATTTTTTAAATTGCTACAATTTAAATACTTATTTTTCTAAGAGATAAGTTTAGTAATTTAGCTAGAAATGGCAACCCATAAAACGGAAGCTGTCATCCTGGTGGGTAGAAGGAAGGAGATCACAGTTGAAATCAACCTAGGGGATACAACAATCACATCCCAAGGCAGCATCAAATACTTAGAGATGAGAATAAGTAAAAACTGAAATATGGGTCCTCTTATAACAGAGGTAAAGCAAAAAGCAGAGAAACTTGTAATGGCCCTGGCACATCATGTCTAATGTAGGGGGTCCAAGGGCGGAGAAACGTAAAGTAATGGGTGCAACGATGGACTCTATACTGTTGTACGCCGTACCCATCTGGATAGAAAGCTGCGAGAAAAAAAAAACAATAATACTAGAGCAGGCCAGAAGAAAAATGGCAATTAGAATAGCCAGTGCCTACAGAACAGTTTCGTCCAAGGCCATACAAGCAATAACGGGCACAATCACCATACACCTCCTCGCCCAGGAGCAAGCCAAAGATAAAGGGAAACAATCAAAGAAGCACAGAAAAGACAAGAGAGTGGAAGAGTGGAGACAATGAAAAAAAAAAAATGATGGCATACATGAAAAGTAAATTTGTGTATCATCTGCGAATTGGTGTATTTGACAATATTCAATAGATGTTTGTAGATTTAGTGTATAAATTACAAAAAATAAAGGCCCAAGGAGCCTTGAGGAACACCTCTATTAGAAATGCTTTTAAAAGTTTGATACCCATGTTGCTAATGGCAATGTAATGAAATATCAAACATAAAAGATCGTGGTCGACAATGTCAAACGCCTTAGAAAAATCTAACAACGTCATTATTGTTATCATTTTTTTATCACTAGCATCAATAATATCGTCTGTAATTTTAGCAAGAGCAGAACAACAGCTAAATCCAGGTCGAAAACCAGACTGTGTGTTGTGAAAAATACTATATTTTTTAAGTGTTTTCTTAGTTGTTTTTCAAGAATTTTAGATAACGAGGGCAATATGCTTATAGGGCGAAGGCCATTACATTGCATTGGTGAATTAATTTTAGGAATAGGCTTAATTATAGATGTTTTTCAGCAGTTTGGAAATTTACTTTCGATAAGACAAGTATTGATAATGTGAGCAAGAATTGACAGTAAAAAAGGACAACACAGTTTAATTACAGATATTCCAATATCATCTGCACCAACCGCTGTGGAGTTTATATTTGATATAATGTTTAAAATTTCAATTTCAGTAACTTCGTGAAATATTAATAATTTGTCAAACTTCTTTAACAAATTATCAGTATAAAATTGTTTTGTTTCATCACAAATTGTAACGAATGGTAAAGAAGTAGAAAAATAGTTATTTAATAATTCTAGATCAAGTAGATGATTCGGTAGAACATTATTATTTTTTGAATTAAGAAACCCATGACGTTTTAAACATAAATAGGTATCTTTAATACTTTTTTTAAATTTATTATTTAAATATGATTTTTTTTCATTTCTAATTGCCAACATTACAAAGTTTCTAAGTTCTTTATAAGAATCCCAGTCATTATCAAGTTTGTTTAAATTTATTTAATGAAGCATTTCTATTTTTTATTAAAAGTTTTATTGTGTTAGTAATCCAAGGCTTGTAAGATTTTGTAAATCTAGACGTCTCATACGGAGCATGTATATTAAGTATTGACAAGAAGAGTATCATTTAAAAATTGTAATTTATCATCTATGGTATTGATTTCATAAATGATTTTCTACTGTATACTTAATAAAGTATCATTAAAATGTGAATAGTTAAAACTGCTGAAATCCCTATATGTATGAAATTTTGCTATAATCTTTTGTGTTTCAAAGCACAGATTACAAGAAATGAATTCATGGTCTGTTATGTTATGCATAACAAGATGTGATAAAATTATTGTTAGATGTAAATATTAAATCAATCATAGTTTCTGTTTTCTTTGTTATTCTAGTAGAAAATGTAACAATTTGTTTGAAACCATAACAATCAAAAAAAGTGTGCAAATCAATCGTTTTTGTATCGTTAATGTTGTTTTAAACTTAACAAACCTTCCTGTAACGATTGAATAAAAGCATTATGATTTAATATATGTGGAATATAGACTAATCCTATGCACAATTTATCTTTACCTGTTCATATATGAATTAGTAATTGTTCAACGTCAATTGCACATGGTATTCTTTTAAATTTCAAGTTTGTAGTGATGTAAATAGCAACACCTCTAGCCCTGATAAGTCTATCATGGATTGAATAACGTGGAATATGAACTGACTCATTACTATTTGCTTCCGACAGCCAAATTTCAGTTAAACAGAGAATGTGGTATTTGTACTTTTCTAAAATACGTTTAACAAGGTATTTATAAGTCCTAGTTTTAATTTAGTGAGCATTATTTGGTTAAAATTAGATGGCTATACATAATTAGTAACATAAATTATATATTCTAGTAAAAATACAATATTATTATTATAAAAAAGAAATAGATAAACTATTTCAATAATAAATGAATAATAAAAAAATAAATTTGCAAATGTAAATGATTTATTAAAAATAAAATTATCAAATATTTAAGTAGTAGTAGTAAGACAAGTTATATATTAATAAAACAACAAAAACCTCTTTCAAAATAAATAAAATAAAAACTTTATAGCAAATCAAATTGAGCAAAAACCTAGAAACTAAAACAATGTATTCTTAGACTCAATAATTTAATTACAATATTTGTTAAAATCATCCCAAGTATTAGTTTTAAATAAGTTACCAGCATTATTAAAAAATATGGTCCCATCATTAGTCCATACGTTTTTAAAGATATATTTTTTTACGGCTTCTTTGTGTATTTCTAGCCTCATTTTTGTAAGATCTTCTTTAAGAAAAATTCAAGTTGTTTTTAGTTTGCTTTTAATTAGTCACTGTTTTTTTTCCTTATTTTGCCAATGCAAATCACGTTTTTGAAGGAAATATTCAATTTATTATTAAATAAATCAATTGCTGTGGCTTTTATATCCTCTTTATAATTTTAAAAATAAATAAATAAAATCATTTTCATTTTCCTGCGCACCGTAGATTCTTAAGCACTTACGATTCTTATACTGATTAGAACTATCAACTTGTATTTTTAACATGTTCACTTCACTTTCTATTTTTTCAATTTTTTCTTTCAGATTAATAACTTGTTTATGCATTTTATCCATGTTTTCTTCTACACTTCTTAGTAATACTTTGGCTAATCTTTTAGCCAAAGTATTTAACAAGTCTTCATCCTTTAATATAGTTGATATTATCTTTTCCATATCACTCATTTGGTTTTTAGTTAACGGCATGGTATTTATATGATAACTAGTAAGAGATGCGCAGAACTACTCAGGCTAAATATTATGCGTGTGGAAATACAGCCCATACACGTCTACTCTCATCGAATTCTTTATATCTTGCCAAGACACCCTTTTGCCATTTACAAAGGTTTTTTAAATTTGTGATTTCTAAAACTACTTTTTATAGACTTAAGAAAGCCGTTTTGTGAGTGTCATATAACTTCAAGCACAACCCGCATAATTTAACTCCTTTTTAAAATCGGTTTGTTTGCAATGTTCTACAGATTACGTGAAATTTCCAGTGTCATATAAGATGTACGAGAATCCAAATGTTCAACTGTTTACTAATTTTTGTGAAATATTTGTTTAAACGTTAAGAGTATTATTTCATTACACCCCAAATTTAGTAAACTTTTTATTGTGCTATAAGTTATTTTTCTAAAATAACAATACGCGGCATTAGTAGTGAAGTCACACGGCTATGGTCAATGTGCAATATATCAAGTTTTGTATACAGAGATTTTCTTAGAGCCGTCTGACACGAGACTGATTTTAATACAACTGTCAGTACAATAATTTTGCGTGCCAATTTTTCAAATTAACCTGTTCCAATGGATAAAATTTTACTAAATAATTGACACATAAATACGTCAATTTATCTATGTTGCCAAGATTACTGGATTATAAAATTAAATTTTTAAATAATTGGAGCTCAAAATTATTGTACTGACACTTGCAAATCAGTCTCGTGTCAGACGGTTCTTATGGGAGATACTTGTTGGATTTTATTGTGGCCTCATAAGATAATTCTCAGCAATTCAGTGTTTGTGCAGTGATTATTTGTTTAGCAATGTATTATTTTATATATAATATGTAGATAATTAATAACAATTTTAAATTAACACATATTAAAACATTTACTATAATATAACCTCACAAAATGTTTTAATTAAACTTATAATACATTTGTTAATTTAAGTTAATTAATATATTTTTTATTATATCTATAATATTGTATATTCAGTAAAACTAATTTATGGTAATATGTTGTGTTTTACTCAAGAATTGAGTATCCAAGATGATTTTTGTTATTTGTTTATTAATAATTTATATATTCAGGGTGTTAGAGAAAAAACGTACAACTGAATAACTCCATTAGTTTTTAACCATTCAAAAACTATTTTAAATGGTTTTTAGAGTATTATAAAGCCAGTTACATAAATGTTTTTATTTTTAGTATAGTTGCTATGACAACCAATTTTATTTTTTTAAATGGCAACATACTTTTTTTTTTTAGAATCTTTATATTCTTAATGTAAAATAATAATATACTTTTATGACAAACATTTTTGATAAATTTAAGGTCTGTTTCCAACATACAATTTAGACGGTTTGCAAACCGTTCAAACTGTGCACACAAACAAATATTTGTCATCCTTAGGCAATCTTTTATACACAGTAATTTGTTTGTGTGCATAGTTTGAACGGTTTGCAAACCGTCCAAATCATATGTTGGAACAGACCTATAATAAACATAATATTTGTTTTTTATTTAAAATGAATGTATGTAATTGAATAGTTGGCATTGAAAATAACTAATGTTTATTTTTTGAGTGTTTTTATGTTATTATGCATAATATAGTAACTTAAAAAATTACGTTTTTAAAATAAAATAAATATAGTATTTAAAACAATTTTTTTTAAATTTTAAATACGTCAATTTTTATGTTACTATATTATGCATAATGCCCGTATAACACTATCTATAATTCTTTATAGAATTATTATATATAATTATGGATAGAACTTTAAAAAGTCTGTAAAATGCACAAATGATTATTAATTTTATTGCAGATTGAAATTTTAAAAATAATTTTAGTTTTTCTTTATAATTGACGCAAAAAAATTATGAATTAACAGTTTCAAATTTGTATACATATTGGCTGCGTTCAGTACAACTCATCAGTTGCCAGCGCTGACCCAATAAGCGCTGAGCTCGCCTGAACGGTATATTTTGCCACTGTTGCCAACCGTGTAAACTTTTATCAACTACAGAAACATAAAGCTCAGAGTTTTGAATTTAAATAAATGATTTAATTAGTTTATGAAGCCGCTACTTGACGAGATATAATATATTCTCAATAAGTAATGCCATCTAAGGTGAAGGTGTAGGATAAAATTACCCTGAAGTTGGCAACGAAGTACGGGAATTGATTATCTTTATCATTTTTTACTTTTCTCACTCAAGTTATTACAACGTTAATATTACGTTGTAATCTCATTTACCTATGTTGCTCCTTTTCCCGTTTAAAAACATATATAATTGCTATGTAGTTTGGTTTTAACATGATAAATTTATTTTTCAAATAAAAGCGCAAACCAAGCGAACCTAGATGTATGATGAGTAAAATGACAAGCGCTGCCAGCAAACGATAGTCATCAAGCGCGTTCAGTACGCATGATGAGTCGTCCTGAACGCGGCCAATGTATGTATATAATTTAAGATATAATTATTGACAGTGTAATACAGGCATAACAACACCCCAAAAAAAAAATATAATTTATTTTCAATGCCAACTATTCAATTACGATAATTTTAAATAAAAAACAAATATTGTTTTTTAATGTATCAAAAAAATTATGATGATTACATGGTTGTATGAAAAATATCATAAAGATTTCAAATTAAAAAAAATAATGTATGTTGCCATTTAAAAAAGTTGGTTGCCATAGCAACCATATTAAAAATAAAAAACATACATGTGTGTACTTGCCTTTATAATATTTTATATTTTCTATTTTTATTTTATAAAATCCTTTTATATTATTCATATTATTGAAGTAATGATTTTATTTTATTTATTTATTTTATTTTATTTTTACATACATGTTTCGATGAGTTATCATCATTTTCAATGTATTTATATTATATAATATTTCAAACTGATTGATTAATATTTAAAAAATTGTTTTTTCCCTAATATCCGTTTTATTTATTTAAATTTCTATATTCCCGCTGACTTGAATTTTGATATTGTCATTTATTAGACGTTACAAAATTTAAAGGTTAGATAATCTATCAAATAAATATAAATATTTACATTATAATTTAAAATTTCTGTTTAACTAAAATTTATTTTTATTAACATATCTAGTAGTGGTGAATTATATATATCTAATTGTTCATTTATTACTGTATAATATTAATAGTTTAATACATAGAGCTATTTCAATTCCACTAAATAATCAAAATTTTAAAGATGAAATTAATATAATTAAACAAATTGCAAAAAACAATGGTAATAATGAATCAACTATTTATAAAATTCTCAGTAAAAAACAGTTTAAAATTTGCATAAATGAAATATATCCATTTAGAAAAGAAGTAAATAAGAAATATTGCTTGATAACATATTTTGGATGAAAGACCCGATACAGAAATTGAAATTACAAACGAAGAGGTGAAAGAAGCAATTAAAAAGTTAAAGAACGGAAAAGCACCAGGAACGGATGAGATAACTGCAGGCTGCGTACACTAAACAGTGCACTAAAGTTTACGATAGTCATTGACAAGGCAATGAAGAGGGCAAAGGAAAGAATGAAAGCATATAAGGTAGGATACTGGAAACTAAGAATAACGGAAATAACAGAATTACTTTTTGCTGATGACATGGCAATTATGGCAGAAAGCGAAGAAGAATTACAACACAACGTAGAAATCATAAAAGAAGAACTGAGAAAGGTAAATATGAAGATAAACTATGAAAAAACCAAAACGATGATAATAGCGAAAGAAAACAAAAATCACAAAATAAATATAAACGGTAAAGAGATCGAACAAGTAACACAATACAGGTACCTAGGTACAATAATACAAAACAACGGGAAATTGGATAAAGAGATTGAAGACAAAATTGGCAAAACGGCAAAACTATATAACATGCTAAAGAAACCGTTCCTCAATAAAAAGGAAATTGCAAAGACTACAAAAACAGAAATAATCAAGAAAGTGATAAGACCAACTTTAACATATAGTAGTGAGACCTGGACAATGACAAAAAAGCAAATAGAAAGAATCAACGCAATGGAGATGAGATTTATCAGGAGAATTGAAAATAAATCACTAAAAGATAAGATAAGAAATGAAACGCACAGGAAAAACCTAAATATAGAACCCATACAAGAAAAAATCATTGAAGGACAGATGAGATGGTTCGGACATATAACAAGAATGAGCGAAGTTCGAAACACTAAGAGAATTTATGAGACAAAAGCAACAGGAAAACAAAAGAAAGGAAGACCGAGAAAAGAGTGGAAGAACGCAATTAAGGAAGAAGCAGACAAAAAAGGAAATACATGGGTAGAACTAAGAGAGAAGGCGAAAGACCGGATGAATTGGAAAAAATATTATAATAAGAATTAAACTGTAAGCCTTACACTCGAAAGGGTAGAAAGGCATAAATGAATAAATAAATAAAATAAATAAATAATAACATATTTTGGCAATTTATCTGAAAAAATTTCAAAATATTTAAACAAAAAATTTCAAATTACTGTTGCATTTAAAACACATATGAATTTAAAAACAAAATTAATAAATGCTAAAGAAAAAACAGAAATTTTCAATAAAAGTGGAATTTATAAACTAAATTGTAGTAATTGCAACGGAACGTATATTGGACAAACCATGAGAAATTTTGATATTAGATATAAAGATCACATAAGAGCTTTAAAGTATAAAGATATAGAAAAGTCAAATTTTGCTAAACATTTAATTCTGAATAAACATAATATTTCGAATCAAAAAACATCATTAAATATTCTACACATTTCGGATAAAAATTTAACGTTTTTGAAAAGCTTAGAAATTAAAAAACATTTAAAAAATCAAAATTATACAGTAATAAATGAACAATTAGATATTTATAATTCACCACTACTAGATATGTTAATAAAAATAAATTTTAGTTAAATAGAAATTTTAAATTATAATGTAAATATTTATATTTATTTGATTAACCTAACCTAACCTTTAAATTTTGTAACGTCTAATAAATGACAATATCAAAATTCAAGTCAGCGGGAATATAGAAATTTAAATAAATAAAACGGATATCAGGGTAGCGGGAAAAAACAATTTTTTAAATATTAATCAATCAGTTTGAAATATTATATAATATAAATACATTGAAAATGATGATAACTCATCAAAACATGTATGTAAAAATAAAATAAAATAAATAAATAAAATAAAATCATTGCCTTTATAATACTCAAGAAACAATTTAAAATAGTTTTTGAATCATATAAATCGGTTAAAAAATATTGTTTGTTGTTTCCATTGTAACAAATGTTTTTTTCACTTAAATTTTGCTAAATAAAAGTTTCTAAATAATGTGAATTTTTCTATTATCGCAAAAACAAAGCGAGATAGACAAAAAAGTGATTTAGATTTTCTGTTTGAAATTAAAAAATGTACCTAATGTTTTGTTATTCACCTCTAGTTATGAGACTTTTTGTACATAAAAAAATATATTATTTTTTTTATTCAGTTTCTATTAAGTTTACCTAAAATTCCAAACATATTCAATGAGAATAATTTTTTTAAAACTGTTTTTCTAAATTTATATAATTGCCAAGTATAACTTATGGATATGAAAAGTAATATATTCACACATATACAGACATTTTTACAAATTATTAATATTAAAATCATCTTGATAATGATCGATATACCATTTCTCATATAGATAATCATATATCTTGTAGTCTGAAAAGTATTTAATGAAATTTTGACTAAAATCGACATAGGGTGACAGCGCTTTTTCTGGACCTAAAAATTACAAGTTTTGAAGATCGCGAAAACATGTGCAACTTCCTGCATCAAAATAGCGGTGTATACGAATTGATTCTATAAGACTTGTGTGATCACTTTAAAGAAAGATTAAACACTAGACCTTGTGGATCAAATTTCGTTAAGATTTGACAAAGAACGGTTTAAAAAAACCATAATTTTTACAATTTTGCTAAAATTACGAGATTTTTTGGAATAATGTTTGAAACTTGATATATCAAAATAACTGCCCCAACATTAAATATGCAAATATGGGTTTTAAAGTACATGTAATAAGAAATAATTTGAGCCATCGTGGACCTTCTTATCTTTTTCTAGAGGCCCAAAACTTGAGATACAAAATTCTATTTATAAAATGTTAAAAGTAACAAAATTCAATCTTGAAACATCAAAATATTGTCAGAAAGCATCCAAATCCGGCCATAACTGTTGAAAATTATGATTTTTTTTATAAAATCTCAAAAATGCCATAAATTGTTAAAACGTGTAAAATACTATTTATAAAATGTCAAAAACAGCAAAATCTGGCCTTAAAACATCAAAATATTCTTAGAAAGCACCAAAATCCGGCCAAAAACGGTTTAAACGTGCAAAATTTTATCTTATCCATAAATAGCAAAAAATCTTGAAACAACAAAAGAAAGCGCTAAAAACCGTAGAAAATTTCTAATTTATAAAATATCAAAAATAGCTAAATCCAGCATTGAAAACCATGAATCATTCAAATCAATTTAACAATAACAGATTTTAATGTTGAAATACTTAAAATACTTTTGCAATTTCATATTTTCTTAAGTAGGTAATTTTTAAAAGTACTGGAAAAAGAGCAATATAATATATATACCAAATTTATTTGTCACAAATGTGATTAATAAAATGATTTTCATTCATAACTATTACATGATTTAAATGAGTTAAACTTCCATGCCTACCAACTTCATTCAAAAAAGCATTTGAAACTGTTAGCAGAAATATTTTAATCAATAAACTAGAACCAATATGTGGAAAAATTACTTGTGCAACAGATTTCAGGAAACTAAATTTAACAACCAATTATTAATGCTCCCAGGGCAGTATATTGAGCCCATTTTTGTTTATTATTTAGAAATAATACAAAAACAATAATAAATAATTGTTAACAAAATCTGTTCGTAGATACATTAATTTACGCCGCTGGTAATGATATTGACGACATAATTACTTTGATAAATAATTTTAATAACCTTTACGCAACATTACTATAAATGTTAAAAAATTGAAGTTATGATTCTATCCAATAAAAAAAAAATAATTTAAGATTAAAAATAAATGAAAATACAGTAAAGCTCCGCTAATCCGGATCAATTAAAACATGGCTTGATCCAAATTATTGAACAATCCGGATTACTGGAACAATAATAAAATAATTAAACAAAAGCCACATTATATAATAAAGGTTTTATTATAATGACAATAGAACAAATTTTCAAGAAAAAATTAAACCTCTTAAGAAAAACTCCGATATTTTAGTCTATTTCTTGTTTTTTGACTAGAGTTAAGGTTTTGTGTGGCCGTTTTGGTGCCGTGTTGAAATTAACTAAAAATTCTCAGATTTCCCTTTTTTTTTTTCGTTGGTAGGCATGCTAGGTACGGAAAACCGTAGTCGGCCGGCCAATCCGGATTACAAGGTACATATATAATGTAAAACTTACATTTTTCAATTTTGTCCGAACTACAAGGACATCCGAAATAAAGCGATTCGGATTAGCGGAGCTTTACTGTATTATAAAATGAGTACAAGAAATAAAATACTTGAGCTTTTTAATTGATAGCAATATCAACATTTTTCAGAGCTATCTAAAAAACTTAGCAAACATACTGGTTTCTTAAGAGTGAAATTTCAATTTTCAGCCAAATTGATATGCAATATTATTATTTCGCGTTTTACATCGCCCCAGAAGTCTTAAGACTTGTTTGAAGAGGGTTGATGGGACCAACGGCTTATTAGGTGACTTCCGAATCACCCCGAATAATAAGATCACATTATCAATTATTAGTTACATATAAATTTCAAACACAAGAAATGTTAACATTTTTGTAATGTCACATTAGCCAATTTCTAATCTAGATTTGAGAATTAACCTACCTGAGTTTTCATATTTGTAATTTCAACACTTGGCTTGTCCCATAATTCATATGGTATTCCTAATTCAACTTTTACACCTTTATCAACTAATCCATGCAACGTTTGAAATGTTTGACTCATTCCCTTTGAGAACCTGGTACTATCATCGCGTTCTTTATGTATGTTGTATTGTAAGATACGATCACATACTCCTTCTAATGACTCTACTAATCGAAGTTCCGATTTTTGATATTCAGTTTTTTTCTTTGGTTTTATATCATCAACTGCATATCCTGTTTCTAATACATCATGACTTTTACCAGTTTCTTCCAATCTCTCTTGTAATTCAGTGGCTAATATTTTACACACTACAGAATAAAAAACAATAATTATAACCTCAATGATTTGGATATTTTGTTTACATCACCTTCACATCGATTGGCATATTTTACACCTTGATCTTCTTCTGTTACTGTGCATTGTAATAATTTAAAATTTATACTTATTAATGAAATAAGTAGCACTATACCACTTTTGTAAAACATCCTGAAATTTTTGTTAAAAGTGTTAAAAAACCAGACCTAAATCATTGCTACCAACAGTACCAAATAGTACCAATCAGTGTTACATTATGCTGACCGGTTGCGGATATGACCACTTGCCATATCACAATTTGATAAATATTGTTATTTGTTTCTATTTATATTTATAAAATCTCGCAATGAGTAATTTATGGTAAGAAAAATAAAAATAAAAATAAAAATAAAAATAAAAATAAAAATAAAAATAAAAATAAAAATAAAAATAAAAATAAAAATAAAAATAAAAATAAAAATAAAAATAAAAATAAAAATAAAAATAAAAATAAAAATAAAAATAAAAATAAAAATAAAAATAAAAATAAAAATAAAAATAAAAATAAAAATAAAAATAAAAATAAAAATAAAAATAAAAATAAAAATAAAAATAAAAATAAAAATAAAAAAAAAAATAAAAATAAAAATAAAAAAAAAAAAAAAAATAAAAATAAAAATAAAAATAAAAATAAAAATAAAAATAAAAATAAAAATAAAAATAAAAATAAAAATAAAAATAAAAATAAAAATAAAAATAAAAATAAAAATAAAAATAAAAATAAAAATAAAAATAAAAATAAAAATAAAAATAAAAATAAAAATAAAAATAAAAATAAAAATAAAAATAAAAATAAAAATAAAAATAAAAATAAAAATAAAAATAAAAATAAAAATAAAAATAAAAATAAAAATAAAAATAAAAATAAAAATAAAAATAAAAATAAAAATAAAAATAAAAATAAAAATAAAAATAAAAATAAAAATAAAAATAAAAATAAAAATAAAAATAAAAATAAAAATAAAAATAAAAATAAAAATAAAAATAAAAATAAAAATAAAAATAAAAATAAAAATAAAAATAAAAATAAAAATAAAAATAAAAATAAAAATAAAAATAAAAATAAAAATAAAAATAAAAATAAAAATAAAAATAAAAATAAAAATAAAAACAAAAATAAAAATAAAAATAAATGTACATGCACATTCGAAATTATAAATCAAAAAAATTTATTTGTGGAAATTTAAATATTGATCAACATTGAGAACAACTAAAACTATAAAAAAAAAAAAATTTAAATAAAGTTGCTTAGTGCGATTAGTGCAGTGGTCAAAAGTTTTTTAGTAATTTGTTAGAATATGATTCTTCTTCTTACAGTGACATACTCGATATGAGTGTTCGGCGCCCCTCTCGTATGTTTGTGATGCGCGATAATAGTTTCACACAAACATACGGGACCTACAGTTTAACGTGGAATCCAAACCACACCACTAGAGGGGTTTACTAGGCAAATACTTTGCTGGTTTGACATTGCCTTGCAAAGGAGACGACTGCATCAAAATATATTCGACAAATTAGATATTGCCGCTGCCGGGAATTGAACCCGGGCTGCCTGCACAACAGTCCTCGCACTAGATCATTGTGCTACGGTCGCCTCTGATTTATAATATGATTACAAGTCACATTTTATACAATATAATTTACTATTCGATACCATCTTGAAAAAATAAAACTCTGTGCCGATTTCATTGCCTTTATTAAAATTGTGCAAAGACGTAAAATCAAACGTAAACCGTACCTTGGTTCCAAGGAAAACCCCATTGAATTTATTGTATGATTATTAAGTATGTACAGTGTCTCAAAAAGTGACGACCAGGCTTTTGAAATCCGATTCAGTAAATGTTTTCTAGTTATTTTAGTTACAAGTGACAATTGGAAAAATGTTCCATTGTTTATTTTTTTACTTGTTTTGGTCTACTGAATTAGTAGTACGTTCCGTATATCAACCGAAGTAACCGGCGGTTAGGTTACGGCTATGATCGGTTGCTGAAAATCTTGGTTGATTTATGGAACGACAGCGGTTATAATAACGACAAAATTAAAAACTGAAGTGTTAACATATTATGGACTCAAACTTCATAAATTTATTTATTATAATTTATAGTTTAATCTTTGTCATTAGCGTTAGTTATATATTTTTAATTTCAGTGCTTAATCTTAGATGATTGTATGTATTTATCTACCTGCTTGTACAGTAATTCCAGTACAGGTTAGCCGGTATAACAGGCAACTATACACAATACTAATGTTTACTCTGTTGCACATGTCTTCCCAAAACAACTTGGCACATTCTAATAAACCCTATACAAATAATTTTTTATAATATTTTATTTTATTGCCGTAATATCCAACTCACAACACACAAAACACTAGACGCTTGACGAGTAACATGTGAAGCTTTTGTTCACTTTTATTTGTATTTTAAATTTACCGTTATGAATAACCACGATTTATAAAAACTCACCGACGTTCGTTCATGGTGAGTGCGGTCGCAACCCTTGTGACCTTTTTCAGGTAACCTTGTTCCGTATATAAACCTGTTTCAGAATAACCGGGATTGCGGTCGCTTCGGTTGATATACGGAACGCACTATAGATTTCAAAAGCACGGGCGTTACTTTTTAGACACCCTGTATCTAAGCGAGGCCTACAATTTGAGTATAGAAAGAATCTAAAAACTATCAGTTTTCAAGCTGGATGTAAATTTGATACTGCGATACGCAGACGATACTATTATTTTCGAAGATAATGAAAGTATCACCTAATGCTTAAAGTTTGAACTTTGTATTAACTTAAAAAAAAAACAAAAACTATAGTCGTGACTAAAAACAAAAGTTACCTATAATGTAGGCAACTTAATAATTACATCAAATGTTGTTGTTTTAAATCTGTTTTGATATTCATCTTTGGCTGCATTTGTATTGCCATTGCAATAACCATATGCCATATACATATCTGCATCTTCATTCAAAGAAAAACCATATTAAAATAGAACGGTCTAAAAAGTTACCTGGCGTTTGTTTGCCAATTAATCTACACTCTGTATAATAAATAATATGTCAACTTCACTTTTTTCTATAAGTTTCTTTTTAATTTTAAGGAGGCTTAAAAAAAATCCCTTTGCCAGTTTTTTTTTGGTTGGACATCTGTTAACGTGCGGTTTGGATTAAGTTTAAGCTTGGCCACTATTTAATAACGTAAGCTCTATACATCATTTTTGGCTTAATTGCAAAAATCTCTACAATTTTCTGTTTAAATATGTTATTGGGTATTTATATTTGTTTTTTGCTTTACTCTGTATTCAAACCTTTTTACCTGGCTTATGCTTAGATCTGAGTTGCTTTTTTTTAAGTACTTCTTGGCTTTACCACATTTTTTTTATTATTCTAATCTTTTATGAATGTCTTCAAATCTTTGCAACCATTACGTCCCTAACACTTCTCCAATGTATGTTCATACATACTTTTTAATACCGTCGTCTGTTACTCTCCAGTTAATTCTTTGTTCTATTTCATTATTTTTGTTTTTTGCCTTTATATGAATTAGACATCAAATATTTTGAATTGAAAATTTTATCTGCACTACATTCTTCTTTTCATATACAACCCACCCTGGTGTAGTGTTTGAAACATCTTGTTGCTCACTCTTTGGAGCGTTTGCATTAAAGTCCCAGGCTAAAATGATTTTTTTGTTTTAAAACTTTATACTTGCACTTGAGTTTTTTCAAACTCCTGAATTGTCTTGCTAGGTGATCAGTGGCATAAACTGTTACAATATCCTCCAGAACCACAAATACATATCTCATATCGACCTAGAAACAATAGTCCGTAACTGCAAAATTTTTAAATTTAATATTTTAGCGGAAATAAACAACAAAATGTCACCTCACCGCTGCCGGTTTGTAACGGAAAATCGCCATTTTGAAGAGCATATTTTTGGGTTTGTTTGGTAGTGGCGGGAATCAGGTGTTAATTTAAAATTGACAACAGAAATGGTCACTTCAAAATGAATTGTTTGCAAGAAAATTTAAATGCTATTGAATTACCTTATACATATAATAATATGATTATACTATTTGTTTTGACAAATCAACTTTGACAGCTGTCAAGCAAACATATGAAAACATATGTAGTATAGTGGACAATTTAAAAAAAGCGGCATATTTAAAGTGATTACATAATCCCATTCATTTATAAACTCTCTGTATAATGTAGTGGGTAGTAGGGAAAATCACCTACAATTACATTATTATATAAATATTATTTATTAACTGTTTACATAGTCGGTAATAATGTATAAAAAAACCGTTCAAGAACGCAAAGCCGATTGGGAACAAGGCGTTTCCTAAAGACCGGAAACCGCTCTAAAGAGAACGGCCCGCCTACGCATTCATGTACGCTCATTAATTAACTAACATCTTTTCTGTGAGTAAACTTATCACAGAAAACTTTTTAAAAAAATTAGTGTATTTTTATCTGTTCATTTATGTAATTCAAATAATGATACCATAATGTTTAAAGAAATTTACTACATCATCCTCTCTAATAGCACGTATTTCATATGTTCCCGTTAATAGTTTGAAAAGTTTTATTTACTTTTATACCCATTTTTTAAGTAAATTTTACCTTTTATTTATTGTTTCTGTTTTATTTGCACAACCTTCTATTGGTTATGATAAAACTTACTTTATTTTTATTTTGTTTATGCCATCTTTGATCGGTAGCAGCTTTAATTTTTTGTTTGTATAATTATCTTAACTTCAATTTTACCTTTTATTGTATAGTCTAATAGTATTCTAAAATCATTACTGCAAGCATTTCTCCTTTTCAAGTTTTATATTTTTATGCATTTTCTCAATATTTTGCTAATCTTCTCCACGCTAATAATATACACTTCTTTTATATTTGATGTTGCCAGATTTACAATGCTTACTTCCAGTTTAGTGTTATTTCCAAGTATTTTTAGTCCTCCGTTTTTTATTCATCCGTTATTTATTATATTGCTCAAATTTGAATTACTTTCCGCACCTTTGCTTATTATTTTGTTTTCTGTTGTAGTATTTTGATCCAAAAATAAGGTTAGACCTTTCTTGTCCTTTTCTTCTCATTAACTGGATACATTTGTTTGATAGCTTTATCTCAACATTTGTTTTCATAAATTGACATGAACATAAAAATAACACATTCTTTCATCATTACTCGTTTTATTCAATCAATTCACAAACTTTAACCATTTCTGATAAAAATGTAACCATTTCATTCTTTTTGATTTGTATTATGTGTTAGTCGTTATCGATTTATTGCCTTTTATTTTCGTATTTGTACTGAGGTTTGTTAAAGTTACATTTTGTTATACCTGCTATTATTTTTTTAAATTTATTTAAGGATTTTATAACTCTTTTATCCTCTTTATTTATGTCTATTTCTAGATTTTCCATTACAACCAAATCCGGTAAAAGCAAACTAATTTTGAAGTAAATGAATAGTCAAAATTAGTTCAAATTTGACAAGGTGTTTTTCCTTGTCCTTGACTAGTAGTCCTTCTTTCCTGCATTTGTCGGAGAGGTTTAGATTGACTTCTATTTTATTCTTTGTTAATTTTTTTTTCAACTGCAGACGGGTTTTTAATTACTTTCCTATTTATCAAACTTAATAGTTCAATTACATATTCCGTGAGCTCGAGATGTTTGGAAGTGCTAATTTCAGTATTTTTTAAATATTTTTAAATCTTAACTAATTAATCGGATTTATATCAACTAACTGGTGTTACCTTTCTGTGGTATTGTAGTTTGACTCGCCGACAATTCATACAGATCATTGTTGTCTAAACTGTCAGAATTTTGGTATCAAATCCCGGTTTCGTATCATCAAAAAAAGATGTATTGTTATAGACCTTTTTTTATGTAGTTTTTTTAGAATCTAAACAGTTTCTTTAACTCAATACTGAGGATAACTAACGTATTTATAGATTGTTTTTTTGCTTTCCCGCATTTTGTCTATCATGTTTCCAACAATTTTTAAATTTAGTTTTGTGTCATTTTGCACATTTAAGATCACGTCTTTAGCGGTGTTTTTATGCCCACGGTGTTAGCAAGTACTATCTTCCCTTAGCTTAAATCTCTAAAGATAGGCTTTGAATTATTAGTCTATTTTTTTATAATTTTTTTATGTTTTCTACATACCCATTGCGTAATGTTTTTGGTTAGGGTTTTTGTCTATTTGGTATCGCTTGAGTGTCGCTGTCGTTCTGAGCTCTACTTCTCCTTGAAAATATTATTTTTCTGGTTACGGTCTTTATTTACAAAGAGCCTTTTTTGCATAATCATACAGTTAATTGACATTACCGATGATGTGCCCAGGATCACTTTGTTGAGATGATTCTAGCATATTTTTGTATTTTTTATACTTAAGTGTCCTTTCCCAAATTTGGCTTCGTACATTAATACCGAGTAAAGCACCAAGTGTAATAGCAGTCATTTCTTATTGACCGATGGGTTTAATGCTCAGCGTTTACAATTTTGTCTGTTTTTTTAGAGACCTTGCTTATGTGCTCTTTCATTTCCAAATTTCTATCAAACCATATTCCTAGATACTTTACAGCTTTTTTGGTTATTATTTCAGTACTCCCAAATTTTTTTATGTAATAACAATTGAAGAATCTGGTGCAAAAAAAGGATAAGTTACTATTTTGTTAAAATTAAGATATATGTACTACAAGGTTTTGCAAAGCATAAGCTATTGTTTGGTACAAGAACGGACAAGTGTACATAAAGAAGGAAGTTATTTGCATATTAGTCTTGTTTCTTTTACAAATTTAGTGCAAAAACGGAATCATAAATAATATCTTATTTCGTCTTTGCACCAAAAGGTTAGTGAAGCAATAATTACAAAACTTAGTTGAAATTTCCGCGGTAAGATTTAAAGTTATTACTGTTTTGGATGAATTATGATTTTTCAACTCTGTTTTTACTTTTCGAACATTTATAGTTTGTCCGCGTTAAGACTGCAGTGATGGGAGTGGTTTATAAAGTCAGTGTCACACAACTGTAATTGCAACATGTCCTCGTTGGTATTATAAAACAGCTAACTTTACTATGTTTATTAAATTATAATAAAATGATTTTAAATTATTTAAAAACTTTAAAGCAGAAACAATATAGTTTATTGCTTCTTAATTAAATATTATTATGTTTAGTAGAAATGTATATTAGTCACTTTTAATACTAAAATTTATTAAAAAGAATTTCTAGAATTGCATGACGTTTACTCATATTTAAGTTTTTGTGGTTATACTGTACGTCAGCAACAAAAAAATATAATTTACAGTTGAAATACATATAATTATTTACAAATGCGTTAACCTAGTTACAATAACGCAACAAACTGATAAATATTAAATAGTAAAAATTGTTAACCAAATTTATTCAATTATAAGTAGCTTTGTTTTAATCTGGTAGTTATTCTATTGTAAATTGGGTAGGCCTCTAAGCCAACCAGAGCATTGTTTCCCAGTTGCCATAACAACTACTACTGCAGTCTTAACGCGAACAAACTATAAGTATTCACAACTTTGGAATAAAATCCCCCGTTTCCCCTTAAGGATGCAAAATTTAAAAGTGCTATGCTGCAGAGTATGTACCTAAAAATCACATGCCGTTTTATAACACTTTAAAAAGTGATTCCGTTCTTTAGGAAAATTATGATTCAGGTATCAATAGAAGTAAAAACTACTTTGACTGATATAATAATGTTTGTTGTAAATTTTTTATTTTTGCGTTATTGTGTGACTTATCCCGTTCTTGTACCAAACAATAAATTTGTAAGATATTTTTGTTTGTTTTAAGCAAAATAACCTAAAGTTTTATTTATTGGTTTACGGATATTTTTGCATCTACCTCGTTTCTCAATTATATGTTTAAACAGTTTTTTAACTCTGTTTGACTTGTTTATTATTTTTTATCTGTTTCTTTATTAAGACCAGCTCAGTCTTTTACCAGATTAAAAAAAAAATAATTCCTAATTTATCATTTTTAATATGATGCTTGGTACCGTTTTTATTGTTTCTACTACTTCTTTTATCCAGACCGAGCGCTTTGTTTGGCTTTAGTCTGGTTACAGCTTCATTTAGCTCTGTCATTGCAATTTTGCTTACTTTACTATGTGTTTTAAAAAATTATTTACAGTCTTTTAGCCAGCTTTTTTTATAAGTATCCATAAGTGTGATGCTTGGGTTTAATCTTTTTAACCACAATTTTATAGCCCAGACTCCAGATACTTTGTTACATAGATCTTTTCATAATTTTTTTTTTGCATTTATAATCTCATATTTGTATGCATTCTTAACCATGGTATATTTTGCTTTAAGCTCTTCTTTTCTCTCGGGTTTTATAGTTAAGTTTGTGTTTTCTTTTTTTAGATTTTTTTTTCTTGGGATCTAGTTCTATACTTCACTAGTAAACTTTTCTTTTTGATTAGAAGGGCTCATTCATAGTTGTTTTAATTTCTTTTATAAGTATTTCTAAGTTGACATAGCCGTTGTTTTTTGTTGTTTTCTTCTTTGTTTTCCCTCTCTTTAAACTTTTCATACATTGTTTCTAAACATTTGGTTAGGTCTATATACAGGGAGTTTATAAATGAATGGGATTATGTAATCACTTTAAATGTGCCGCTTTTTTTAAATTGTTCACTAAACTATTTGTTTTGACAGATCAACTTTGACAGCTGTCAAGCAAACATATGAAAACATATGTAGTATAGTGAACGATTTTAAAAAGGCGGCATATTTAAAGTGATTACATAATCCCATTCATTTATAAACTCCCTGTACAAGGAGTTTATAAATGAATGTAAAGTATTTTAAAAATAAATTATAGATAAAGGGAAAAATGAATTGGAAATCAATTAATATCTAGACTATGCAACACTAGAACAGGTAAAACATGTTCGTATAAATGTACACACAGTGCCTCAAGTTTACTAAATGTAACCTGCAACAATGTCGAACAGTCTTGAAATTACAAAATGTAAATATTAAAATGGTCTAAAATCATCCATATACGCGTTTCGAAATTTATTTCTCATCAGTATGGCTTTACTTTAGACTTAAACATAATTCTAAATTAGATAAATTAACTTACTTAGTCAACTCGGTCTCGTAGCAACGTTTAAACTAAATTTATAAAAAAGGGGGTGAACTATTTATACTATCTGAAGAATTAATGAATTCTGAGAATGAAGGATTAAGAAATCTCACATTTTTCGGACTAATTACCTAGCGATAATTACATGTAAACATTAGAACAAATGTCCATTAATACATGACACAAGTGATTAAATATTAATCTTGAAAAACGAAATAATCGTTGGGCTTGTGCATACGCGTCTTACAAAGACGAAAACAAGTTACTTAGACAATAAAAGTAACTTGCACATTACAGTTAGTACTACTATTACTGCAACATTGAAAAAATAAAATTGAAAAATGTGGTTAAAATTAAAAAAAAAAAAAAAAAAAAATAAAAATAATAATAATAATAAAATTAAAATTAAACAAAAAAGAAGTATTTTGAAAATAAATTATAGATAAAGGGAAAAATGAATTGGAAATCAATTAATATCTAGACTATGCAACACTAGAACAGGTAAAACATGTTTGTATAAATGTACACACAGTGTCTCAAGTTTACTAAATGTAACCTGCAACAATGTCGAACAGTCTTAAAATTACAAAATGTAAATATTAAAATGGTCTAAAATCATCCATATACGCGTTTCAAAATTTATTTCTCATCAGTATAGCTTTACTTTAGACTTAAACATAATTCTAAATTAAATAAATTAACTTACTTAGTCAACTCGGTCTCGTAGCAACGTTTAAACTAAATTTATAAAAAAGGGGGTGAACTATTTATACTATCTGAAGGATTAATGAATTCTGAGAATGAAGGATTAAGAAATCTCACATTTTTCGGACTAATTACCTAGCGATAATTACATGTAAACATTAGAACAAATGTCCATTAATACATGACACAAGTGATTAAATATTAATCTTGAAAAACAAAATAATCGTTGGGCTTGTGCATACGCGTCTTACAAAGACGAAAACAAGTTACTTAGAAAATAAAAGTAACTTGCACATTACAGTTAGTACTACTAATACTGCAACATTGAAAAAATAAAATTGAAAAATGTGGTTAAAATTAAAAAAAAAAAAAAAAAAAAAATAAAAATAATAATAATAATAAAATTAAAATTAAACAAAAAAGAAGTATTTTGAAAATAAATTATAGATAAAGCTAAAAATGAATTGGAAATCAATTAATATCTAGACTATGCAACACTAGAACAGGTAAAACATGTTCGTATAAATGTACACACAGTGTCTCAAGTTTACTAAATGTAACCTGCAACAATGTCGAACAGTCTTGAAATTACAAAATGTAAATATTAAAATGGTCTAAAATCATCCATATACGCGTTTCGAAATTTATTTCTCATCAGTATGGCTTTACTTTAGACTTAAACATAATTCTAAATTAGATAAATTAACTTACTTAGTCAACTCGGTCTCGTAGCAACGTTTAAACTAAATTTATAAAAAAGGGGTGAACTATTTATACTATCTGAAGAATTAATGAATTCTGAGAATGAAGGATTAAGAAATCTCACATTTTTCGGACTAATTACCTAGCAATAATTACATGTAAACATTAGAACAAATGTCCATTAATACATGACACAAGTGATTAAATATTAATCTTGAAAAACGAAATAATCGTTGGGCTTGTGCATACGCGTCTTACAAAGACGAAAACAAGTTACTTAGAAAATAAAAGTAACTTGCACATTACAGTTAGTACTACTATTACTGCAACATTGAAAAAATAAAATTGAAAAATGTGGTTAAAATTAAAAAAAAAAAAAAAAAAAATTAAAAATAATAATAATAATAAAATTAAAATTAAACAAAAAAGAAGTATTTTGAAAATAAATTATAGATAAAGGGAAAAATGAATTGGAAATCAATTAATATCTAGACTATGCAACACTAGAACAGGTAAAACATGTTTGTATAAATGTACACACAGTGTCTCAAGTTTACTAAATGTAACCTGCAACAATGTCGAACAGTCTTGAAATTACAAAATGTAAATATTAAAATGGTCTAAAATCATCCATATACGCGTTTCGAAATTTATTTCTCATCAGTATGGCTTTACTTTAGACTTAAACATAATTCTAAATTAGATAAATTAACTTACTTAGTCAACTCGGTCTCGTAGCAACGTTTAAACTAAATTTATAAAAAAGGGGGTGAACTATTTATACTATCTGAAGGTTTAATGAATTCTGAGAATGAAGGATTAAGAAATCTCACATTTTTCGGACTAATTACCTAGCGATAATTACATGTAAACATTAGAACAAATGTCCATTAATACATGACACAAGTGATTAAATATTAATCTTGAAAAACAAAATAATCGTTGGGCTTGTGCATACGCGTCTTACAAAGACGAAAACAAGTTACTTAGAAAATAAAAGTAACTTGCACATTACAGTTAGTACTACTAATACTGCAACATTGAAAAAATAAAATTGAAAAATGTGGTTAAAATTAAAAAAAAAAAAAAAATAAAAATAAAAATAATAATAATAATAAAATTAAAATTAAACAAAAAAGAAGTATTTTGAAAATAAATTATAGATAAAGCTAAAAATGAATTGGAAATCAATTAATATCTAGACTATGCAACACTAGAACAGGTAAAACATGTTCGTATAAATGTACACACAGTGTCTCAAGTTTACTAAATGTAACCTGCAACAATGTCGAACAGTCTTGAAATTACAAAATGTAAATATTAAAATGGTCTAAAATCATCCATATACGCGTTAGAATAACACAAGAACGTAAAACATTTAAAATAATACACCAAAACATTCAGAGTTTATCCAATAAAATTACGCAAATAGAAATGATTATACATGAGGAAAACCCTGACTTTATATTTGTAACAAAACATTTACAAAATAAAAAACATATTAAATTAATATCATTAGAAAACTACAAATTAAGTGCTGCGTTTTGCAGGGAAAATACAATACATGGTGGCGCTGCTTTATACAGCCGGGCCGAATATGAAATGACCCCAAGAGATGATATCACTCAAATGTCAATTGAAGGTGTTTTGGAGTATACAGACCCTCTGGTGCAGATATTACTGGATTTATGGATACAATTTCTAGAATACTAGATTGTGTAGTTCAAGATAAAAAACGAATTATTTTAGGTGGTGATATAAACATTAATTTTTTATGAAATGAATTAATAATTTATTCAAAATCAGTCAATCGAATCACAGCGGCCAAGGGTCAAGCATAGACAATTGTTTCGGTTTTACAAACCTCGTCAGTATGTCTTGTACGACCACGGCATCGCATGATAGCGAAGACAATTTTGAATAAATATTTCTGTTCTTATGAACACAATTGATATTATAAATAATCATAATAGTCTTTCGTTTGATTATTTATTAATTTTTTAATAATATCTAAAGAAAAATCAAATCGTATAGACATTATTACATCATTCGGACTTGTATCAACTATTAATGAACTAACTCGATTTCATTACAATGGAACTGAATCGTGTTTAGATAACTTTTTTGTAAATTTTGAGAACTTTTTATCAGCTGGCTGTTTAAATTCAAATATGGCGCAATATATTACTTTTCAACATGAGGATTAATAATAATAATAATGAAATTATATAGAAAAGAATGTTAAATACTGGAAATATAAATAATTTTTGTAAGTCATTACAACAGGAATCACTTCAAGTTATCTAATAACAATGTCAACAAGTTTTTGACACTTTTATAAATATTTTTCTTTACTATTTCAATATAAATATTCCACTAGTTAGAATATCACCTAGATAATTTAACTCTCCCTGGATAACTTGGGAGCTATTAGATCGTAAAAAATATGATAATGATAATGTTTTTAAAACTGCATATGCTAATGCAAATATTGAATACAAAAACGCTCAAATTAATGCAAAAAAACTGTATTATGACAAATTAATCAAAAACTAGCAACAAATCCAAAACCATGTGGCAAACTATTAACAATTTAAAAAACAATAATAATAATAATAATAATAATAATAATAAACATAACATATGCATTAAAAATTCATCTAATGAGGAGTTGAGTCAACAAGAAGCAGCTTTTCGGTTTAATGATTTTTTTACTAATATGTCGCAAGAATTGACAAGAACTCTGTCATCTGAAATTGATTATGACTATCTCAATAGGAACTTAAAATTTAACGAACCTTCAATTTTTTTAACAACAGTCTCTAACTGTGAAATTAACGACATTAGTCGGGTATTATCTAATAGTAGATGTCTGAACAAAGATGATCTGTCATCTGTTTTAATAAAACAATGCAGATAATTTATAATCAAACCGTTGACATATATCTGCAATTTATCGTTAGAAAACGGTGTTTTTCCAATTAGTTTAAAAAAAATCAAAATCAACTGTTCTTCCTTTATCTAAAAAAGGTGACCGTAGTTGCATGAATAACTATAGGCCTATAAGCATTCTACCAATTTTTTCAGAGTATTTTGAACACGTTTATAATAAACGCCTTATAAATTTTTTCACCTATCATCACCTACTCACCAGTAGTCAACATGGTTTTTGCAAGTCAAAAGATACAATCACGGCATTAGATTCAATAATAAATAGCGTTTTATTAGCAATCGATCAACAACAATTGCCTATGGGTCTTTTTATTGATCTATCCAAAACCTTCGACTGCGTCAACCATGTTATACTACTAGAAAAATTATATCGGTATGTTGTCAGAGGTGTTGCTTATTTATAGATTGAATCATATTTATTGCAAAGTAGCCAAATAGTTCAACTTGGCAAGACAATCTCAAATGAAAAAATGTTGAATTGCGGTGTACCACAGGAATCAATTCTGGGACCAATTCTATACATTATTTATGCAAATGACATGCCTAACTGTCTTAGTTCCCAATAGTTAGAATTAATTTCATACGCGGATGACACTAACATTGTTTTCAACAATAAAAATTTAAATGGTTTAGTAGATTCGGTCAATATTATTTACAAAGAATTAGCCTAATGGATTCAAAAAAATAAATTATTTATGAACTCTGAAAAAACATCTTGCATTCTTTTTAAAACAGTTAGGTCCGGTGCTACAACGCCAGAAAACATTACTTTAAATGGTTCAATTATAAATTTCTCTAAATGTGAAAATATTTTGGGAGTGACAGTTGATTAATTTCTGTTATGGGATAAACACGTAGATTCATTAGATGAAAAAATATCTTCAGTAAATTTTGCACTTAAAATATTATCGCAACAATGTAGCATAAGCGTTTTAAAGACATTGTACTTTAGAAGTTTTCATGCCTATATTAGATACGGTGGGGGTTGGGGTAATTCTAGGAGTTACTTGACTGACAGAATATTTATTATACAAAAAAGGACAATAAGAATTATGGGTAAACTAAAACCAAGGGAATTCTGTCGTAATACTTTCAAAGAACTTAAAATACTCCCACTTGTTAGCGTCTACATATACGAAGTAGCTACTTTTGTTCATAAAAATTTAGATAAATTTGAAACAAATAGATCATACTATAACTTTTATACAAGATATCAAATTTTTTTTTTTATATACCATTATATGTTCTTTATGTATATATGATTATTTATAAAAATAAAATTTATCTATCTATCTATCTATCTATATATCTATCTATCTACACGAGCCGCAAATCTTGGCGTCTACGTTTGCTTAGTAAGTGGTAAATATTGCAAGAAAGCAAACCGAATCATTTCTCCCTACACACGTCTGTTTGTTGTAAATTTAAATACGTTTTTTTATTTAATCATTACGATGGTTTTGACATTCATTGTGTGGTAATTAATATATAAAAATAAAACAATCATTCTTTTTATCATATTTTTTATAATATAAGTTAATATAAACTATGTATGTTTGTTTTTAATTATTTTGGATTTTAAGATTTGGATGACCATGCTAATTTTTTTACAAATGTTGGACTTTTTTTATCGTTCCACTCAGCCAGAATCGCACTTAAAATCTCCACCTAAAACCATTTTTTTAATATTTGCACTAAAATCTAATAAATATTTTCCAAGATCCTAGATCGTCTTACTAGTTGAACATTAACATAAACATACCCTGAATTCTTCTAGCTCTACAAATGCAAACTCCTTATGTTTATTTCTTATGCCGTAAGTTTTGACGTTTTTATTGTACACTCGGATGTTTGCACTTAACCACGATCCACGCAAACCCGTCACTACTTTTATGTTTTGCTCGGTTTTGATACCAATGTCTATATTATATTATTGATCATTTTATTTCTATGGAATAATTTATAGCTACTTTTCCTCTACCTAAATTAGTTTGAAGAAATTTTTTTTTAAGATTTTCAGCACTTTTTTACAAGCTGGTCAACTCCTTTCATTTGCTATGTGTCTATAAATCTTACAACATAGACATTTAGCTTTGTTTTACAACTTTTTACTTCTTGTTTTAACAATATTTTTATACGATATCTTGATGCTCATACTTTAATCAACTTCATCTATACTAAACACCATTTACTTTTAATGTGTATTACTACTAAGCATAGTTAGTCCTCCGTTTTTGATCCAACAGTTTTTAATAGTATCTCTTACTCGCGAAATACTTTTCGCAATTTTACTTATTTTATATTTTGGTACTGTCTGATCTTCCTTCTTCTTTTTCAGTTTACACATAAAGTCCTATTCAGACCACCTTAGTTTAACAATAGGATTGGAGGCTAATGTTTGAGTAGCCAAAACGATTGTATATATGTTATAAGAAAATTAAAAAATAATAAAAAGTTCCAATCCTATAACAAAGGAAGGACGTCTAATCAATTAAATATAAACAATTAGTTTAACAAGTTTCTTTGACATTTCAATGTCATCGTCTGTACTTATTATTTCCTGTATTTTTACCTGGTTTAGCATTTTTTTCTACCTTCTTTTTCCTTCTTATTTGTTCATACTTGCTCTTAAAGCTTTTGGCTACTTCTAACGTGATATCGACGTGGTGTTTAAGAGTTGCAACTTTTTTTTAAACATGTCATTAACTTGTTTAGTTCGTTTAGTATTTTATCTCGCAGTCTTCTTCTTTATTTATTTCTTTTTTTATGTTGTCCAAAATAACCGGGTCCATTCTCTTTGTTTAGTTTTTTCTTTCCAACTCGTCTTACTTGGGTTGTTTGTTGTTGGAAATACTGGCTTTTCTCATCCACGTGCCTAAGTTTGTAATATTTCCATTTCCACTTCTGTTACGCTAACGCTCTATAAATGAGTTATAGACCATTTAGAAGTTCAATCTCGTACTCAAAAATTAAGTTGTTTCTTCTTCACTAGAACACTCATATTCTGCGGGGCAGTCCGGTTTGTCATTTACAACAATTTCATATTTACTAACTTTATTTTTTATTCCTGCTGACAGGTATTGCCAGCAGAAATCTGCGAGGAAAAGCTAGTGACTTTCAGGTAACCACCGCAGAAGTACCAAAACACTGCTAGCAACAGAGAGGACATACACAAGAAATACGCAGTAGAAACCATCGTTGAAACGTACTAAAAAGTAAAAAAAAGCGCATTGTTACAGTAATCAACATCTTGAGGAAAAAAAAACTGGTTAAGCGGCAGCAAAGCAATACTAATAAGTGACTCCATTCCCACTTATGATCAACAAAGAAAGTTTTAGCAGGTAGGCTAAAAAAATCTCATATAAATCCTGCACAACGCTTATAAAAAAATTCTATATTCAAAAGTATAAAATAGATAGAAAATTTTAGTAAATAAAAAATCTGCAAATTGTACAAGTAACGAAAACTATATTTTAGGTGAATTAAGAACTACACGACCATGAAAAAATATGCAGATGAACAATAATAAAAGTAATTTTTTTGTAAAAATTAAGGTTAGGTAGTAGATCAGTGTAATACTGAACCTAGCCCTTTTACGTATATTATACTATAAATAAAGTCAATTATTATTATTATTATTATTATTATTAAGATGTTTCTCTGTAGGTATCCTCATTAAAGTATTCTTCAAGACTTGCATACTGGGTTTAAATGCAGGTGTAAGGTGGTATAGGTTAAGACTTTGAAACATCTTTTTGGCTGTTATTGAGATAAATAAACATACTTTGCTTTTTGTTGCTTTACCATACGCACGACCCGAGAAATCACTACACCATTTGCAGTATTGCACGTATTAACTGTTTGTGTCTACATGAGAACAGTTTTACTTTACAATAAAGCAAGAAAAAACTGCCATTGTAATACTCCACAATAGCGGAAAACTCGTTTCAAATTTATTTTTGACAAACTCATGTTTAATCAAATTTCCAGTGCTAAATAGTTCTGTACCATCGACGTAGTCGTTAATACTACAGATATACCTGGTCTTTATAAATGTCTGGGATTGTGTTCTTTCTTTCTTTTCAGCCGTTTGAGTCCACTGCAGAACATAGGCCTCTTCTCTGCTTGTATGCTGGCAACTTACATTACAAGGGACCTACAGTTTTAAGTGGATTCCGAACCACTGGAGAGAATTATCACTCCTCAGAGAAGGTATTTTAGCCGTAAAACCCCACGCTGGCAAGACGGGTTGGGGAGTGGGAGAGCGTATAGAACGTGAAAAGTATATCACGGTATATGGGAATCGAACCCACGATCTTCGGTACAGCGGCCGGATGCCTAGACCACTGCGCCACGCTCTCCTTGGTGAGATTGTGTAATCACTTTAAATATGCCGCCTTTTTTTAAGTTATGCACCAAACTATTTACTTTGTTTGACAGTTCAACTTCAAATTGAATTCACTATTTTACTAGAGTGGCATAAACGTACATTAGATGGTTACATAATTCCAAACTTTTATAATCTTATACCTTCAGAATACTTTATCATTAGTGCTTCCCACAAGCTACTCTCATTGTTACTCTTGTCATCTAGCGCTTTTATTGCTGTTATTAAAAATTACAAATTGAAAGCTTAGCCGCAAAAAGGAAGACATTTCCGTGTTTTTTTGGGATAGACAAAAACTGTTTAATAAATTATGCTTTGGTTGTAGGTAGGTAATGTTTATACTTTCTCCTGCAGTCAAACACAGATTACGTTGTGTTGTCTATACATATGTTTAAATTTTATGACAAATATACTAATTTTGTTTGAAACTGCAATACTTTTAATACCAACAAACTCATTTTGTTTATTTTCTATTTACATGTTCAAAACTTTATTAAGTTTTGTTATTATATAAAAACTCGTAAGTGTTATTTTAATATAATGTTTAAATTGATTTTTGTTGTTGAATTTTCAAAAGCTTGCCAAATATTCATCTTTTTAAATATTCTTCTGGTAGTACACATTTCAATGTCTGTTGGTATTCATTATTACATTCAAATTAACAAAAGTTGCATTTGCAGAGACAAGAAAAATTAAATGCTTTGTAACCATCGTGCAAGAATAATTACTGTAAAATTCAAATAACATTGTTTTATTTTATATCTATTATATATTGTAATGCAAAAATATAAGTACAATGTTATATTATAACCGGTAACAATTTTAATCTTAATAGTAAAGTATTTTAAATATTGCACATATTTAATGGTACACTAACAGAACAATTTCATTTCTCAAATTATGGTTGCCTTTCTTCTATGCCCGTTGAAATCTGTCTCCTTTGATGTAATTGCGAGGATTTTTCATTAGTGTCAGTGTTAATATTTTCAATTTGATTGGTGTTTTCTGGTGCTTCCTCATTTGCATTGTGAGGCGACGCGTCCGGAACTAGATTCCTTAAGAACATTGAGATCATACCCCATGGTAAAACCCTAAATAAACAAACCATTAATTTAAATTACAATTTTTCATAGTAAACAACACTTAATTAACAACTTACCATTTTAACCAGAATGTATATCTGAATAGTGTCGGCATCAAAACAAATAATTCTTCTCTCCGGATACCTAAAATAATCCTATCTGCAACATCATTGGACTTCAACGTCGGCAAAAATCTCGAAAACACATCATCAAACATGCCGGTTGCTTGAATAAAATATGGGCAGATTACTGTTGTTTTTACACCACGTATTCCTAAAATTAATAGATATTAACAATAATAAGATTTTTATACATATTATGTATATTTTTGCCTTGCGCTTCTAATTCAACTCTTAATGCCTCATCAAATCCTACTGCTGCATATTTAGATGAACAATAATCAACCAATTTTCCGATACCAACATGTCCAGCCATTGAAGCAATAGTAACTATATGGCCGTGGTTATTTTCAATCATATTAGGCAAGAATGCTTTTGCAGTCTAAAATTAATATATTTTTTAAACAATATAATTATAAAAAAATGAGACATACCCAAAAATGTGCTACTATATTAACATCAAATGTTCTTTGAATCATATCATCAGGGGTCTGCAATAGCAAGTTCCCCGATACTACACCCGCATTGTTAATTAATATTGTTACCTAAAACAAATTAAAGAAATGAAATAGATGTATCTGTACCTTGCTCTACCTGATTTAAACAGATCGGACAAATGTCCAGAGTGATGTGAAATGATTAATGTAGCCATTTTATAAAAATATAAAAAGTGTCAACAAAAACCAATATTATATTGTTCAACAAACTGGTAATAATAATTTAAGTGGTCGTTTGTAAATTTAATTAAAAAAATCATAATCTAGTTGTATATTACATTTCTTTTTACTCTGTTCTAAATTATTTTTTATTAACAAATATATATATAAATACATAGTTTACGTTGGGCGATTTGTGACACAAAGGTAAGTAGTGTTGATTGTTTTGTTTTGATCTGTATTTTCATTTGTTACAGCGTAAATTTTTTTATTAACACCCTGTATATTTAAATAACAAAAACATATAAGTCGTCCACTCCTCAACAATAGTAGAATTTGATACTTGTAGCCTTGTTCAGTATCTAAAACTTTAATATCGTTGAAATTGACATTTAAAAGATAAAAAGAAATTATCGAATGTGCGTTGTAGTTTTAACACTAAATTATATTGACAATTATTAATACGACTGAGATCTCAAGACAAGGCAAACATAATTGTATAGACAACAATATACTAAACAGGCATCAATGTAGTAATACAATAACGGTGACGTTTCATTGCCACTATTCACTGTAATGATATAAATAGTAATGGCAATAATAATATATGAAACAAACTATAATTTTTGCAATTAAAAATGAATTATGTAAATTCTAAGTAATATTGATTTAATTATATTTAATAGCACTAGATTTTTCTATGCTGTCCATAAAGTACTAACTATTTACTAATATTCAATATATGAATAGGATTATGTAATCACTTTAAATATACCGCCTTTTTTAAAATTGTCCACTATACTATTTGTTTTGACAGTCCAACTTTGACAGCTGTCAAGCAAGCAAGGTTATAAGAATGTATACAAATAAAGAGAATATTTTTATTATTGAACCCTACTTTAGGAATGGGCGGTTTGATAGTGGAGAATAGAATAGAGCCAATTCTATTCTGAACAATGTAAACATATAAAAAATATTTTTATTATTGAACCCTAAGATAGGCAACTTTATTTACGCATTTTCACTAGAGCGGCACAAACGTACATTAGATGGTTACATAATCCCAAACATTTATAATCACCCTGTATATATAATAACTAAGTGAACTAAATAATTAAAATTGTACATCACTACCATATTATGTATTTATTAATATGATGTAGAATTATTGATTGATGAGTACTTACATGTCCAACATCCTTGGTAACTTGCTTTGCAGTCTTATAAACGTTTTCTCTATCAGCTATGTTACATTTATACCCATGTGCTTTTCCACCAATACCTTCTACCAGTTTTACAGTTTCATCAATGCCTAAAACAAAACAAAAACATTTATTATATAAATTGCTAAAGTCTGTTCTGCAGTATTGTTTTAGAATTTAATTTATTTTAAAGAATTTAATTTTTGCTTTATTAATATTGAAATAATGTTATTTTTGTATTGCATATCGTGACATGTATGAAATATAAACTTATTATTACTTAAGAAATGTATGATGTTATATACGTTGATTTATACGACAAGTCTTAGCCAAAGCTTGGTCAACCAAAAAGCCAATTCATAAACACGCGGATTATCTCAATACACGTCGTATACAAGGTGACAAACAACGTGAATAACTTTGTTATTTTTAAACCGATTTGGATGATTCAAAAACCATTTTCAAGTACTATGGAAGCAAGTACATATAGGTTAGTCAAAACATCTAAATAATTCTATAAAAAAATCCTATAACTATTCTTAAAATTAAAAAATGTAAAAATATACAGGTGTATATTTTATTATGAAAATTTAAGTTTTTAAATTATTTTAAACAGAACACCCTGTTTATTTTTACATACATAGAATTAATATTAGAATTAAAAAATAAAAAAATATACAAAAATTCTATTAAAAAAAAATAAGTTCACCAAATTTTCATAACAAAATGAACACCTTGTATATTTAAAATATATTTAAACAATAGTTTGCTTAAAACCAAAAAACTTTTGTGTAACACTTTTAGTTAGAGAATTATTTAGTTTATAAGAACGTAAATATTTATTATTATTTTATTTTAAATTTGTCTTTTGCTATCATGCAATGCCGTGGCCATACAATGCATGCATACTGACCAGGTTTTTAAAACCGAAACAATAGTATATGCTTGGCCTTTTTTTTAAACTTGACTGATAATCCAGTTATAAAATAAAACTAAAAAGTAATGTTAAAGTTTTTGAATAGAGAACCGTCATGTCATTTGTATATGCTATTATATTAGTATACATATGTACCTAGAAAAAGCTACAAAACTTAAAAGTAAATATTATAAACTTTATTAAGCATATTGTTTTTGCTCTTCTGTCAAATTATAGTTTTTCACATATGAAGTAATTCCCCGACAACGACAATATTATGTATATGAGCTGCAATTATTATTATAAACATCATAAGCGTCTCTAGTTTATAAGTTTTGCACAAATTATGACACTTAAAAAATTAAATATTCTATAAACCAGTTTATATTTAAAAAAAAAAAGATTATTTTTAAATATTAACTTTTATACGTTGCAAAAATATAAAAAAATACATAAATAAATTTAATCAATACTATTCAGTCAAGAAATTATTAATGTAACTGAATTAGATTATTGTAATAAATAAACTGATGTTTTAATATACTTTGTATTTAAAAGGTACACCCTGTATACACATTTTTATTCTAAAAGCAATCAGTTTTTATAATACATATATAAAAGAATGTTTTTAATCGTTCCGCTATTACACACTTTCCAAATATATTATAAAATCAAATTCACATTATTATATAAATTTTCATTTAGTATTGGTTCGAAAGGCTGCACAAATTAACCGATTATATGCAGTCTTGCGAAAAACAAAATAACACTTTAATAGATATCGTAAATTGTTGATAAATGTTTTTAAATATTAGAATGGTATATTATATAATTGCTATTGTAAATTGTTATCGCATACATGCTATCATATATATTACTTTAAAATAAGCTGTTTTTCAACCTAATCTCTATATTATTCAATCAATTTCAATTGTTTAACAATAATGCAGTTCTATAATTAATTTTATCTTATAATTCAAATAGGTGATAATATTTTTTATATTTTTTTTTTAATTCTGACGCTCATGCATGATTCATTACATACAACCTTCGTTTAGCAATACTATAGGTAAAAAATAATAAGTTTTAGTTACAAGCATAAAACAAATATTTTTTACTCCTCATTGTAATGTGTTATTTATAAAACTGTTATTGCAATGGAAACGAATGCTATTATTTCATTACGCACACTTTATGCAAAAATAGGCCTATTACGCACAAACACCCTATGTCACATTAGTTGTATAAGTGTTCAATTCAAAGGTATAGTAATAGAATTGACGCTCCTGGCGTAATAGGCACTTTTCAAATGTATTATGCGTGCGTAATAGAACTTGCATTACATACTTTTTCTTAGCAGTACCAATTGCATAATAGACACGTTACAGTAAGAAGTAAAAAAAAGTATAGTGTGCAACTAACACAGAAAGCCAATTTTCTATTATACAAATAGACCTTTTATACTATATTGTTCTACAATGGTATACATACTACATTGAGTATAATGGTAATCAATTCTTGCAAGTTACATACCAAAAATTTTTTTTTGTTGAATTGTTTATCAATCAATTTGAATGAATTATAATTACATGAAAAATAACAAAGTTATACAACCGTAGGTTTTTTTTAAAATCTGGCACACTGTATAAAATTTTAATGTGAGTTAAGCTTTTTGACATAGACAAAAGCGTAAAAATGGCTGCATTCGGAACGACTCATCATGCGCTTGATGACCACCGCTGAGTCATCGTTTGCCGGCAGTGATTGTCATTTTACATGAGATTACAATGTATAAGAATGAATTTAAAAATATAAAAAAAATGATAAAAATAATCAATCCTAAAAACATTAGAAAGTAGAATTAAATGGCATTACATATTGAGAATGTATTGTATCTCGTTAAGTAGCGGCTTTATAAACTAATTAAATCATTTATTTAAATTCAAAACTTTGAGCTTTATGTTTATGTAATTGATAAAAGTTTCACTGATTGATGAGTTACTTGGTCAGCAACAAATGTACAGGGAGTTTATAATTGAATGGGATTATGTAATCACTTTAAATATGCCGCTTTTTTTAAATTGTTCACTATACTACATATGTTTACATATGTTTGCTTGACAGCTGTCAAAGTTGATCTGTCAAAACATATAGTATAGTGGACAATTTATAAATAGCGGCACATTTAAAGTGATTACATAATCCCATTCATTTATAAACTCCCTGTATGATGAGTAAAATGACGAGCGCTGCCAGCAAATGGTAGTCAGCGAGCGCGTTCAGTACGCATGATGAGTCGTTCTAAACGCGGCCATTGATTGAGTTAGCGCTGGCAACTGAGGAGTGAATGCAACCATTGATATTTAAGTCAATAGTTAATAACAACTTTCAAACCTTGACAACTGTATAATACTTTATTAATGGTATTTTTATAACAATAACATAATACTGTATCATGATTAAACATTGTAAAGAAAGTCATAATATTGAAATAAAAAACTTATTATTATCACCTCTAGACATTTTAATGCCGCAAACAATATTTATTAATATCATATGTAAAACAATATTCACTTTCATTTCCAGTCTTTCTCAAAAATAAATTTGTCAACGTCCGCTATCAGATAGTTAGTTTTATGCATTAATCTTCTGAATACCATTTAAACAGTTAATTTTATTATATAAATTTGAAAAAATATCGTACTCGCAAATACCTTTAATATCGTTTAAACTCCTCAAAGTTCGCTTTCAAACTTTAAATCGGTAGTGTCGTTTTTTTTGGCTATGATATTTTCCTAGATAACACGATTTTTTAATATAATCGATAAAATAAATAGTTTTTATGGTATTAGGTATATACAATAATTATTTTCAACAACTGTCAAATCGACCAATCAGATTGTGTAAGCTAGCCGAAATCTTATCAATCATTCTACTTCAAAATAGATCGATTGTTCCAATGCTCAACGGCTTCTAATAACTTCATTTATTTGTGACGTTGACAACTATATACGTCAAATGAAAAATAAAAATAATATATTTTGATGTATTGAGTAACAATATTTTAGCGTTTTTAAATACAACCCCTCAAACACGACAGCATTTTAATATAATATTTAACTTGCTCGAACGACTGTTTTATGTATCAGATCATGAGATGGTGCATAAAATAACATAACCTTAAAAGTTAGTTTTAAAACGGCAGTTGACAATTATTAAGATAGATACAAATGAAATGTATTCAGTGAAAATTTTCCCGAAAAAAAAAACAAAATGGCAGTTATGCGGCTGTTAATTAAAGAATACCATTAAAATAAAGCAGTTTGAAAAAACACATTTGGCAAAAGTTTGTTTACCTGTTAATTAATTTATTATTTAATATTGGAAATCGCAGCTAAAGAGTGCTCTATCTGGCGGCAGATTTGTCAACAAGCTGATGTTGACACTTTGCTATGTTCAAACAAGTCTCGTCTGCACAGTGCAGTGTTTATACCGTTGATTGACAAATATACCAAAATGCGCAACCCGGAAAAATATATTGTTAATGACATGTAAATAACGTATACACGTCAAAATATTAATCTAATTATTAATGAAACTGTAATTGCATTTATTCTGCAAATATTATAAATATTTTATTTATTCATATCTGCATTATTTTCTATAATATCATTGCAATTGTAAACGTTTACGTCAAATAAACGTTTATAAATTTTTTTTGCCTGCTTTTACCAAAAGCATAATTTTCGGTGATTTTCGGCTCGCATATGCCCATTGGCCTTTTCGGCTATTCGCGGTATTTGATTGGCTGTGAATCACAATTTCAAATCTAGACGTCATACCTTAAAATCTGACAGTAGTGACAAATTATAATAAACATTGAAAATAATGGTTTTAATTGGAGCAGGCAAAAAATATCGAGTGTAACTTGTGCCAAAAGGCTTTAGCAGCCCTTCGCTGCAGCGGCGGACTGTTAAAGCCTATTTTCGGCCCTTGGTACACTATATACTATTGTGTCAGTCAGTGCCGTCTAAACGGTATTTTAGCGCATTTTAGTACATTTCTTTACTTAACATTTAATCTAACCTATAACTAAAATGACGTAAAATACAGAACACTATCATATGAATAGCATTGCGGCACATACAATAGTTATCATTCCAGCCACATTGGTAAAAAGTAATCCCAATTGTAGCGTATTTCTAAATTTTCCTGGTGTGTCAGAAGTCAAGTGCGACTATTTTCGATGTAGGTTTGAATTAAAATATCCTCGTGGTTTTCCGCTTGAATTATAGAATTTGTTTCTTAGTGCTTCTACATTTGTGTATAATTTTATCCATTCGCCTGCTCATCATATTTTAAATATAAGTTTTTATTAAGATAATTATTAATAATCTTAAAAAATAACTAAAATTAACTTCAAACTTTAAATCACTCAAGTTTCAACCACCCTTTTTGAAATTTTGCTAGAAAAAGTGCTTCACACTTGACAAACCTCAAAAAAAAAAATACATTAAAAATGCAAGATGGCTTTAACAAATAGAACAAGCAATCAATCACACTCATTGAATTAGTGCCACCAAGTGCGACTATTTGATCAAATGGAAGACTAAGCTAAATGTTGAAGATTATTATTTGACGTAACTGACGTAAGTGAGTTTCGTGCTGTTTTTAAATAACACCGTTTGATCAAGTAGTTTAAACAAAAAGTTTGTTCGAAACAAAACCACTTTAAAAACGCGCCCATTATGATGTTTAGAAATAATCAAGGGTAATACACACAGAGCAATGCAATAATTAATTTCAAAATTTGGCTTGATCAAGAAAGTAGATTATAATAGTTAGTTCTGCTCTCTATAATTTGTTGATAAATGTTTTATTTTAGCTTGAATGATTTTTTTCCAAAACAAGATGCTTGAATGTTCCAAGACAAATGTTTCATAATAATTGCTTATTGCTCGAGTTGTATTTAAAAAGATTGTTTTCAAACATCGCAATGCTTCAAAACATATTATTTTTATTTGTCACTTCTGACGTTATAAATGAATGAAAATACTAATTTGGAGTAGAATAATCGACGAGATTTAAACTAGTTTACTCAGTCTGATTGATTAATTTGACAGATGTTGAAAATAATCTATTTTCGAGGAATCGGGCATGCCAGTATGATCAACTGATGTTTTGGTGGGCATTGTTGTAATTGATCAGCTGTTGGCAGCGTTGCCAGACACTATAATTGCGGCACATCCGCCCAAATGTATGCATCAACTTTCAAATTTTAACTGCCACAATTTTTTAAACACTAATTTGTTAAATTAAATGAATATTTGCAAAATTGTTGGTGAAATTCCATCTATAAATTTACCCTCTACACTTTGCACAAACACAAATTGCAGGGATAACTGTTTAAAAAAAAAAAGAAACTTAGCGAACAATATAAAAAAAGTTCTAAAACAATAGAGGTTAATAAACATAATTTGTTATTGATATTTATTGTAGTTTTTTATTGCTATTTATTAATTAAATAACATTTATTTTATTATGTTTAATTGGAAATTGATATCATAATTAAAAATTAAATGTTTATATGTACTTAATTTACACAAACAGAATAATACTTGTTTATTAATAATTGAATAGTTTAAACGTATGCCTTTTTATTATTAGTTACCCAGTTTTAACAATAGTTGAGCCTTTATTAAGTAACAATAAAAAGTTTCCTTGGAGTTGGAGTAGAAAGACTGGAGTGGAGTGAATAGTTGTTGGAGTAAATACATAATCCGAAAGCAATGTTGTAGTTTGATTCGACGTCATTTAGAAATTATAACCTTAAAGCTGACATTTAGATGAACATTATACTGAGTTCAATTAGAAGTTATTTTTTATAAGAACTATTAATTCTATTTCTATAAAAATATAAAACACTTGATGCACTTGATTATATTACACTTGTCATTTTATATTGTCACCTATAAAACCAATGAAAGTAAATTTTAAATAAATTTAAAATTTTAATTGTTTGAATTGTTTGAATCAACATGCATTTATAATCAAATTAGGTTTTTTACATTTTTGCGACATTCTTTTTATTTATCAATGTTTACAAAAATATAAGTAAGTTTCACGATCAAATAAACGTTTATACAAATACGACTGTCCCTCCGTCTCACACGATCTCTCGAGGTTGTGCATGTGGAGTGGACACCATCATCTCCACTCCATCATATCCGAACGCTTTAGAACGTGCTCCTTTTGTTCTGTTTGACATTGCCGAACGCGTAAAGAGTAATTAAAGTTAAAGGAGCACGTGGAGTAGAATAAACGAACGCACCAATAATGAAAGTTAATTTTATAGAAATTCAAAATTTTAAATGTTTGAAGGCGTTTTATTAGATTAAATTTTAAACATATGTATAATCAACATACATACATTTAAGATTTTTACATTTTTGCGGCATTCTTTTATTTATCAATGTTTACAAAAATATAAGTGAGTTTCGCGATTAAACCAATGTTATAAAATTAAAATACGGCTGTGCGTGTCGCACGCTCTCTCGAAGTTGTGCATGTAGAGTGAACACCATCATCTCCACTCCATCATATCCGAACGCTTAAAAAAGTGCTCCTTTTGCTCTGATTGCCGAACTCATAAAGAGCAATTAGAGTTAACGGAGCACGTGGATAGAATAAACGAACGGATCATTTGATTTTAAAGATTGAAAAAAAAACAATTAAATCAATTGACATAAACTTATTTATTTTTAGGTTATTTTTCCATAACTAAATTAATAATTTGATACGTTTTTTTAATATGTAAAAATTGTAAAAATTTATAAAAAAATAGTTTCATAAGACCATTTTTATTGCATTTGTCCATTAAAAAACTTGCGTATGTTGTTTAAAAATAGGTCTGACAAAAAAATTTCTTTAATATACTATTACCGATATCAATCCCTTGTTTTGGTAATTTTTAGTAGTATCATAGTTCAGCTTATCAAGTAAATTAAAACTCATTGTAATTTATCACAAAAAAATGGTACAGCTCCGGATGTAAAATGTTATAGTATAGCGACATGTTAGATATTGATAGATTGGGTGGTTTATTTAATTTGTCTATTAGGTAGTCTAACGTGCCAAATAATCAAAAAGATGCTGTCTACCAAGACAAATGCAGTAAGTAATTTCGCGCAATTAACCTATTCGGTATCACAGAGAAAGTGTTTGGAAATGTGTTGATTCAAATAGAGTGTAAAAAACCATTAAAATATTTGGATCATTCTTCTAGGTGTATGGAAGTTTGTAAGCTATATATATATATATATATCATTATTGCTATATAAGGGTTTATGAGACCAAGGAATTATGAGACCATTGCCGCTGGTCTCACTAACCTTCTCGCTGGTCTCATAAGCATGCCGCTTGGTCTCATAAGCATTTGCCGCAATAATAAGCCAATATTAGAATGTTACTCTATATTTTATAATTAAAATAAATTTCTAAACCTATTTGAATGATTTCAAATAAATTAGGGTAACATGTAATAAAAGTAATAAATTAAAACAAATTAGTAACTCATACAAAAATTACTTAGTAGCCCTAAAATTTGATTTCAAACTCTTGAGCTATATGAATTTTAAGTAAACTTATTTTACAAATTACTATAGTAATCAAATAAGAACAAAATAGAAACTTGTATAAATATTTTTAGTACTTTCAAACAGTATAATTTTAATGTAATCCCCCTGCTCCATCCTAAACATTGCACCAACCAAATATAAGCATAAGAGTACAATTATCACACAAATGTAATATAGGTATCAAATAAAAGCAAATACTGTAACATACAATTATTGTAGAGTACCCCAAAACATTGTACCCTATTGCCCCCCTTGCTAAGCAAATTAAAAGTACAAATATTGCTTTACTGTAATAGGGGTAACAATTGAAAGCAAATATAGTAACAAAAATTTATTTTAAAGTACCCCAAAACATTGTACCCCATTTTCTCCCCTGCTAAGCAAATTAAAGGTACAAATATTGCTTAAATGTAATATGGGAAACAGATTTATTGTAGAGTACCCCAAAACATTGTACCCTAACGTCCCCACTGCTAAGCAAATTAAAGGTACAAATATTGCAATATTGTAATATAGATCAATTGAAAGCAAATATAGTAACAAACAATTATTTCAAAGTACCCCAAAACATTGTACCCCATTGTCCCCCCTGCTAAGCAAATTAAGGGTACAAATATAGCATATTTGTAATATGGGTATCAAATGATAGCAAATATAAAAACATACAATTGGTGTAGAATACCCCAAAATATTGTACTCTATTGTCCTCCCTGCTAACCAAATTATAAGTACAACTAACGCATAAATGTAATATGAGTATCAATTGAAAACAAATATGATAACAAACATTTATTTTAATGTACCCCAGAACATTGTACTCTATCGTCCCCCCCGCTAAGCAAATTAGGGGTACCAATATTGCGTAAATGTAATATGGGTAACAAATAAAAACAAATATGGTAACATACAATTATTGTAGAGTACCCCAAAACATTGTACCCTATTGTCCCTCCTGCTAAGCAAACTAGGGGTACAATTATTGCATAAATGTAATATGGGTATCAAATGAAAGCAAATATAAAAACATACAATTGATGTAGAATACCTCAAAACATTGCTAAGCAAATTAAAGGTACAAATATTGCTTAAATGTAATATGGGTATCAAATAAAAGCAAATACGGTAACATACAATTATTTTAGAATACCCCAAAACATTGTACCTTATCGCCCCCCCCCCCCCCCCCCGCTAAGCAAATTAAAGGTACAAATATTGCATTACTGTAATATAGGTATCAATTGAAAACAAATATAGTAACAAATATATATTTCAAAGTACCCCAGAACATTATACCCTGTTGTCCCCCTGATAAGCAAATTAATAGTACAAATATTGCATAAATGTAATATGGGTACCAAATGAAAGCAAATATGGTAACATACATTTATTGTACAGTCCTCCAAAACATTGTACACTATCGTTTCCCCTGCTAAGCAAATTATGGTACAAATATTGCATTACTGTAGTATGGGTATCAATTGAAAGCAAATATAGTAACAAACATTTATTTTAAAGTACCCCAAAACATTGTACCCTATTGTGTTCCTTGCAAAGCAAATTAGTGGTAGAAATATTGCATACATGTAATATGGGTATCAAATGAAAGCAAATACAAAAACATACAAGTGATGTAGAATACCTCAAAACATTGTACCCTATCATCCCTTGTGCTAAACAAATTAAAATTACAAATATTGCATAAATGTAATATGGGTACCAAATAAAAGCAAATATAGTAACATACAATAATTGTAGAGTCCCCCAAAACATTATACCCAATTGTCTTCCCTGCTAAGCAAATTAAGGGTACAAATAAATCATTACTGTAATATGGGTATCAATTGAAAGCAAACATAGTAACAAACATTTAATTCAGAATACCTCAAAACATTGTACTCTATTGTCCCCCTGCTAAGCAAATTATATATTGCATAAATGTAATATAATATCAAATAAAATCAAATTTGAAAACATACAATTATTGTAAAGTACCTCAAAACATTGTATTCTATTGTGTTCCTGCTTAGCAAATTAAAGGTACAAATATTGCATAAATGTAATATGGGTATCAAATGAAAAAAGATATGATAACAAATATTTATATTGCTTAAATGTAATATGTGTATTAACTGAAAGTTAATATGGTAACATAGAATTATTGTAGTGTACCCCAGGACATTGTACCCTACTGATTCTCTGCTAAACAAAATAAGGGTACAAATATTAAACAAATTCAATATGAGTATCAAATAAAAGCAAATAATGTAACTTACAACTATTTCATAGTGCCCTATAACATTGTTCCATATTGTCCCCCTTGCGAAACAAATTAAGGGTACAAATATTGTATAAATTAAATATGGGTATCATATGAAAGCAAATAAGATAACATAAAATTATTTTCAATACCGAAACACATTATACCCTGTTGTACCCCCTGCTAAGCAAATTAAGGGCACAAATTGTGCCCTATATCCTGTTAAATAGATTAAGAGTACAAGTATAGCATCAATGTAATATGTTAAGTTATAGTAACATACAATTAGTTTATAGTACTGTAGAACATTGTAGCTTATCATCTCCTGATAAAACAAATTATTACATTAGTGTCAAATTGTAACTAATGTAATATGAGTGTCAAATGAAAGTAAATGTTATCTTGTACAATTTTGTTAAATTTTTTTTTACCTTATTGTTTTTTAAGTTTAATTATTTAAAGGTAAATGTAACGCACAAATTTTCAAATATATATGTAAGATGAGTTTCAAATTAGAGTAAATATGTTAATTTGTACATTTTTTATAAAACTAATAACTTTGTACCCTATTGCCTTTATCTAAATTTATTAAAGGGATATTCTTATATCTCCATTGTAATTCGCATAGTTAAAACCAATGTTTATTAAATTTCATTTAGATCTGAAGATGTTATAACATATTATAATAAATAATTAAGCCGCCCCTAATATGAATTTACATAAAAATAAATTCTATTTTGAATGAAATATTTGTTGAGTGAAATAATTATAATAAAAAAAAACTCCGCCGGTCATGTCTGAATGTTTACTCATGTTCCTGGCCAAATACACTTTTTATAAGCGTTTCGACGCGATGGGTTTCGGTGTTCAAATAAAATACTGATATAAAATTTATATATTTCTAATAAAATTGTAATTTTGTATATCTACTAAATCAATAATTAAACAAAATGAAATTATTTTGTTCTACATATTTCTTCTATAATATAACATTTAAAATATTTCCGTAATTAGGAATGTACGAGCGGAAAGCAATAAAAACATAAATGCGTATAAAAAAGGGTATTCTATTGATGCTTTTGTGCCTTTTAAGTGTGGCAAGGACAAGCAAGCGTACGTGCTGCATAAAACCGTAAAATATGAATGTGATAACAAAATCTTTGTAAACATTCTATAGTGTTAATTCTCATTTATTCTTTCAGAGTTAAAATTTTATTAATATATTTTTGATCAAATTAAGTTTATCATAACATTATCAAGTTAGTTACAGTTGTCCTAACATATAAAAACACTCATTTTTCACACCACAGGACTGTAGATTTCATATTGCGGGCGGCTCAATTATGATATTACTGTACTCAATCTTCATATCCAACTGAAATTTAGTACATATGAGTTTTTAAGTATACCGATTTCGAATTATCCTAAATTTTTATGGCGGTAGGCTCAGTTAATACATTATTATACAAAACATAAAAGTCAAAATAAAATAAGTACACATATGTTTTTAAGAATGTTAATTACAATGATAATTATAAAATAAATTAATAATTTATTCATATTCAATCTAACGATTGCAAAATGGAATCAGTCATTATTTATAATGATAATGTTAGAATCAATTGAATTGATATTTAGCTTGCTCAATTATGATGCTATTGTAGTTATAGTTATAACTTTGGTCATCTGACACCTATAATTTATTTGTGTTCTACCTGAACTCTTAATTGAATTACATGGGGGTACAGTTCGTTACTATAAAATAATTATACATACCATGCAATATGTTTGCTCTCATTTGAAGCATTATTTATATCCTGAAATTGTTTAACAAGGGGGACGATAGGGTACAGTGTTTTGGAATATTATACAGGGTTGGGTAAATGTATGGAAACACCCTATTTCTGACTGCATTTTTAATTTATTTCAAAATTGACTAATAAAAGTTTTTGTATATTTTTTAATCTATACAGTGACGTATTTTGATTTTAAATGCATGCTTTGTTTCGCGTGATATAACGTCATTATCAGTTCTTTTAAATGGAATACCCAGTATAGTTTTTTTGTTAGAACAATTACAATTACTTACGGTTTTTGAAATATTCAATAAAATAATAAAACAAAATACAGTACGTATAATAATAATAAGCATATTTAATTGTAGTTGACTTTTTGCTTCAAATATTCATTTATTTTTACATTTTCTTTAATTGTATTGAGAATAACAAAATAACAATATATGTTTTTACTTGTTGCTATGGTAATAAGAACATAATCTATTACATTTTGTTTAATTATTTTAATAAATATTTCAAAAACCGTCAGTTGTAAACCCATACAACCTTATATCATTATAATTGTTGAAAAATTCTCTTTCTAAAAATAAAAGAAAATACAGGGTGATCCATTTAAAAAAAACTGCTGGTGACATTATACCTCGTAAAATAGAGCTTGTACTAAAAATCAAAATACATCACTATATAGATTAAAATTTCTACAAAAACTTTTATTAATGTCATTTATTACAAAAACTAAAAATGAAACCAATAATCGAGTGTTCCCATACATTTACCCAACCTTGTATATTTATGTTACTATACTTGTTGCCATTTGATACTCAATCTGTTAGCAGGAGTGCGATTGAGTACAATGTTCTGAGGCACTATAATAATTATATAATACCTTATTTACGTTCACTTGATACCAATATTACATTTGATATGTGCACCTTTAATTTGTTTACTAAAAAGGCAATAGAGACAATGTTCTAAGACACTATATAATAGTTGTACGTTACTTTATTTGCTTTCATTTGATACTCATATCACATTTGTGCAATATTTGTACCTTTGTTTTGTTTAGCATGGGGTAATAGGGTATAATGTTCTGGGGCACTATAAATTAGTTGTAAGTTACTTTATTTGCTTTTATTTGATACCCATATTACACCTGTGCAGTATTTGTACCTCTTGCATTGTATAGCAAGGGGTACTAAGGTACAAGGTTCTAGGCCACTATAAAATAGTTGTAAGTTACTTTATGTGCTTTCATTTGATACCCATATTACATTTGTGCAGTAATTGTACCTTTATTTTGTTTAGCAGGAGGTAATAAAGTACAATGTTCTGGAACACTATAATATAGTTGTAAGTTACCTTATTTGCTTTTATTTGATACCCATATTACATTTGTGTGATATTTATACCCTAATTTTAGTTGGCAAGAAGGCACTATGATACAATGTTCTAGAGCACAATAAAATAAATATAAGTTAGCTTATTTACTTTCAATTGATACTTATAATACATTTGTGCAAAATGTGTGCCCTTAATTTAATTAGCAAGAAGGGCACTATAAAATAATTTTTTATTGTTCCACATGTTACTTTTGGCAATACGGTACAATGTTTTGGTCACTATAAAATAGTTGTATATTACCATATTTGCTCTCATTAGATATCCAAATTTCATTTGTGCAGTATTTGTACATTTATTTTGTTTAGCAGTGAGGTTATAAAATACAATGTTTTGAGGCACTATAAAATAGTTGTAAGTTACCTTATTTGCTTTTATTTGACACCCATACTACATTTGAGCAATATGTGTACCCATAATTGGTTAACAAGGGGGCAATCAGGTACAATGTTCCTGAGGCACTATAAAATAGTTAGCTTATTTGCTTTCATTTGATACCCTCATTACTATTGTGCGATATTTGTAACTTTAATTTAGGTAGAAAAAAGGCAATAATGCAATGTTTTAGAGCACTGTAAAATAAAAAAGTAAATTATCTTATTTGGTTTTGTTTGGTACTTATATTACATTTGTGCAATATTTGTACTTTTAATTTAGTTTGCAAAAGAGCACTATGGTACAATGTTCTGGGGCACTATAAAATAGTTGTAAGTTACTTTATTTGCTTTCATTTAATACCCATATTACATTTGAGCAATATTTGTACCTTTAAATTGGTTTGCAAGGGGGCAATAGCTACAATGTTCTGAGGCACTATAAAATACTTGTAAGTTACTTTATTTGCTTTCATTAGATACCAATATTATATTTGTGAAGTATTTGTACTTTTATTTTGATAAGCAGGGGGTAATAAAGTTTAATGTTCTGTGACACTATAAAATAGTTGTAAGTTACTTTGTTTGCTTCTATTTGTTACCCATATTACATTTGTGCAATATGTGTACCCTTAATTTGGTAAGCAAAAGGGCAATAGAGTACAATGTTCTGCGGCACAATAAAATAGTTGTATGTTAACTTATTTGCTTTCATTTAGTACCCATATTACATTTGCGCAGAAGTGTAATAAGGTACATTGTTTTAGGGCACTATAAAACAGTTGTAAGATACCTTATTTGCTTTTATTTGATATCCTTATTACATTTGTGCAATATTTGTACTTTTAGTTTGGTTAGCAAAGGGGCAATAGAGTACAATCTTTAAGAGCACTATAAAATAGTTTTATGTTACTTTATTTTCTTTTATTTCATACTAATATTACATTTGTGCAGGATTTGTATCTCTACTATGTTTAGCAAGGGGGTAATAAGGTACATTCTTTTGGGGCACTATAAAATAGTTATAATAGTATTACATTTGTGCAGTATTTGTACCTTTAATTTATTTAGCATAGGGGTAATATAGTACAATGCTTATTTGCTTTTATTTGATACCCATATTACATTTGTGCGATATTTGTACCCTTAATTTGGTTAGCAAGGGGGCAATAGGGTACAATCTTCTGTGGTACTTTAAAATAAATGTTTGTTACCGTATTTGCTTTTATTTGATATCCATATTACATTTAAGCAATATTTGTACCCTTAATTTAGTTAGCAAAGGGGCAAAATCGTATAATGTTTTGCGGCACTATAAAATAGTTGTATGTTACCTTATTTGCTTTTATTTGATACCCATATTACAATTGTACAGTATTTGTACCCTTAATATGGTTAGCAAGGGGGCAATAAGGTACAATGTTCTGGGGCACTATAAAACAGTTATAAGTTACCTTATTTGCTTTCATTTGATACCCATATTACATTTGTATAATATTTGGACCCTTAATTTGGTTAGCAAGGGGGCAATAGGGTACAATCTTTTGTGGTACTTTAAAATAAATGTTTGTTACCGTATTTGCTTTTATTTGATATCCATATTACATTTATGCAATATTTGTACCCTTAATTTGCATTGCAGGGGACGATAAGGTACAATCTTCTGGGGTACTCTACAATAATTGTATGTTATTATATTTGCTCTTATTTGATACTTATTACATTTAAGCAATATTTTATTAAAATACGATTTTATTTAATAACATTGTCATTCAAAATGCTTTTATAATTTTCTAGGGATCAAATAAATGTGTGAAAGTCACAGTCTATCGCCTGGTCTCATAATGCTAACCGCGAAATTCTTGCCGCTATGGATATACGCTTTGTCGACAACTTCACATTATTGAAATTGGTCTCACTATCCTGTGATTTGAAGCGTTGCTTATGAGACCAGGTCTCACTATCCAAAATGGTCTCACTATCCTGCGATTTGAGACACAATTGGTCTCACTATCCTGTCGCCGGAAACATATATATATATATATATATATATATATATATATATATATATATGTATTCAATAACCTCTTAATACCGTTAGGTGTCGAGGTGTCGAACACACCGAGCCACAGAGAAGACATGTATGGATGCTTATATGAGGTAACATATAGGGAAGAACGCTACGCTCGGCATCACTTTGGGTTCACCCATCCAAGTTGTGACCAGAGCGGCCGTTGCTTAACTTTCGTTAGCGCTGGTATTTGTACATGCTCTCTCTGCCGTACTGCCGACAATCTATAAGCTATATTAAATAATCAAAAATTTGTTTAATAGGATAACTTAAAAACAAATTGTGACCCGCATTTGTTGATCTGCAAAAAACAAAATCATGTGAACAAACGTATGCTGTGACATCTACGAGATGTTTAGAAACATGTTCAATGTAGTAGATACAGTTTAAGTGCTAACTCAAGAAACCTATGTATTGTTATTATCATATTAATTTGTTTATATTAAATACATACAAAATGTGTTTTATACTAATCGAAAAAAAAATCTTTATTGTGCGTTTACAGTTATTTTACATCGTCCCAGAAGCGTATAACACGTTGAAAAGTGTTATGTAAATATTATATATGCATACAAATGATCTTAAACAATGTACATAACTTTATTTAATCATGTAATCGTTATGATTTATTATACTAATTTAAATATATAAATATTTATATAAATATTAAAATCTAATTAGGTTGACTAAAAGTGCCAGGTGATTTGTTTTATTTTTAAACATGCGTAAACATATATCTTATAATCGAATTAAATAAGTGCTGTAATTACAAACTTAAAATACACAACAGATATATGTAGGTATTAGAATTATTTGCACATTTGATGTATTTAGGTTGTATGGTTTTTATTATTTTGCACCTCTCTCATCATTCCACGGCCGCGTTAGATTATTTTGATTCTTTATTAAAATTGATATTAACTAATATTGTTTTTGAACTGCGCTAGACAAACTCAGTGAAAATAAATTATTTTTGATTTACAGTAATCAGTGTAAATTAAAATTAAGTTATATGAATAAAGGTTCACTGAGTACAGCTAGTGCACTAGTCCAAAAGAATATTAGTTAATATCAATTTTATTTAATACAGGCTGTAAATCTGGCTCATTATGTTAGTGGATATTTATTTAAAATATCTTTTTTCTTCAGGTCTGTACTATAATTTTAGAAACTAAAAAAATGCAATGTATTTGTATTTTTTATAATTTGGTAATGCAATAAGCACGCAATATGATTCAAATATATATTTCTATCTGAGTAACAAGCTTTTGCTTTTGATAATTTGCTTTTTCTTTGTAATAACGTATCCATTGGCATCTCAAAATTATCGAAAAAGATTTTCAAAACTTTTATTTCAAATGCTATATATAATTATATAAAATCCATAAAGTGGTTATGTTAATATTTTATTCAATGTGTTGCAAGCAAGTGTACAATGATAACCAATTAAGTGTTGATAAAAAATATGATGTAAATAAACTGTCAACAAGTTCTAAAAGCAAATACGGCAATTTACATTATTTTTTTACTATACAAATATAAGTATAGTTCATAGGAACAATATAACAAGACCATAAGCCAGCAGCTATCAAAAATTAAAATAATTTATTTAAGATTGCTATGGTCTAGAAAACTATCCAACCATCAAATTCTGTCTACTGAAGCTGGTATAATAAGTATTCAGTTAATTCAAAGTACAAAACATGTATAAATTAGCTCATTTAGTTATGATTTAACATCGCAATGCAGCTGACTTTAATCGGAACCTTCATCAAGAAATTAATTTCATTTTATGAATAAAGTTTAAAAAAGCAACTGATTATAAATGCAACCATCGTCAACAGATGATATAAGTAAAACCTAAAAAATAATGTTATAACTAAGCAAGCATTTGACTAAGTTTTAGTCTTATTGAGTCATCAATCACATAAATTGATTATAAATAGTCCTGCTTTAATCTAATTTTTTTATAGTTGTTTATTCCAACACCCTCTCTTATCAGTCTAGTATAGTCGATCTACCCTTGCATGTTTAGTTGTATAAATCCCTCATCTTTAAGAATATGGAGTATCATTCTGTCCCTCTATAGTAATATTTACAAGAGTTATTTCTTCTTCAACTAATTCTAATACTTTTTCTACGACCCTTTATAAGAAAACATTTTTTTCCGTGAGAGAAAATCCCATAATCCCCAGCTGTTGCGGTATCGCATAATTATTAAATCTCGTCAGTTTGTGCTGTTTGTAGCTTTGTTATGATTTCTGATTTAGAAAATGATTTAGATCCTCCCAGCACTCTATGCAAAATTGATGAAATGGAGAGCTGATAATCGCGTAAATTCATATTCGGGAACTATGCTGCTTGAATATTTTGCAAAATTGTTGGCAAATTTGAAGTCATCCACTTTATGATCAATAAATTCTATGTTAAAAACAGCATAATCAATAAAAAATGATATCAATCAGTAAACATCTAAAGCTCTTTCCTAAAACAAAAATCCGATGGTTTTAAAAATAAGAATTCTAAAACTTTTTCTGTCCAAGAAATAAACAAGTTTTTAACAAATGCACCCAAATGATTCAAAATATTTAGTTTCTAAAGTAAGGTCATTCATTACGTATTGTTTTAACAAATACTTAGTGGTACAAATGTTTTTAGGTTGCCTTAATTTTTGAAGCTTCTGTCGGGAGTAGCTGACTGAAATTATTTTTTTTAATTACATGATTTAAAGAATTCTGGAAGTACACTTGTTTGTTTCATATTTTTGTAAACTATAATAGAAAGTGTAATAGGCAAAATGTCGGAAACAACAAATTTATTAAACTTCCTATAAAAATACTTCATTATTTAAACTTGCCTTTTCCTCAATATATACCAGACACAACTTTTGCAAAACTTCCGCTAAGCTACTAGTGGCTCCTTATACTTAACACCTTTTTTGTGCAAATGCGTATCTATCTTAAGCCATCCTACATTTAATATCAAGCTTGTTTCTGTTGATGTTTGTACTTCTATTATTGTTCTTATAGCTAAAATTGCCTCTTATATTCCTTTATTCATTCTTAAATCCTTTTTTTTAACTAGTCAAGTTTTTCCTTTATTCTCTTATTTTTTTTTCTTTGCAATTATTTTTCTTAAAATTATTATTAATATTAATTTTATCATTTCATGTTATAAAAACTATGTATAATTTCCCTGTAATGGATTTTCTTCAGTTGGTCAATAAAGTTATTATTATTATTATTACTATAAATTATTCTTAGCAGTATTTTAGACACATGTGACAGTATACTTATAGATTTTTTGTTCTTACATGAATTAACTCCTGCCCTTTTTGATTGTTATATACGCCACACGGATGCGCATGTGCGCACGAAGAAACAAGCAGGCGCCCATTCGGTGCTGGAGGACCGGTCGAGACGGTGGTCCGTAATGTATATAATAAGTGTTGTAAACCAATAAATATAGTTAAACATAAAACCTAAACTAATGAGCAAGAGACATAACATTGATCAAAATACTTCATATACTACTCTAAATCTTTTGGGTTTTCTCCCTCGTCTTATAATTGATTTACTAGTCGTATGTATAATCTATTTTATCAATGACTGTTCAATAACTTCATTATTATGCTTCTAAAATTAATTTTTTTGACAATTTTTTTTTTTAAACAATATATAAATTATTTATTTGATACATAGTATTGTTATTGTTAACTTTAGTTTTTTCGATTCTTGAATTAGTCAAAGTCGAAGTAGAAGTTAAAAAAAAGTTAAAAAATTCCGTAGAGGTACTGAAAGTAATAGGTTTCGGTGAGGCAGTTAATGTTATAGCAAAAAGTTTATTTTGCAGTATAAACTTTATTATTTATTGACTGATCAATATACCCTTCTGCAACGGATGTAGATTTCTACCCCCCATGTCGTTTTAATATTGTGATGTTTCCTCGCGCATCAAGTAATATGGTAGCAGATGACTTGCAAAAACATAATATATCCTGCCATTTTCCGGCTTGTTAATTTACAAAAATGATTAGAATGTAACATTCGGTGACCGTAAATCTAAATATTTCTTACAAATAGGGTAAAAATTACCTGTAATTGTAAGTTTTCTAACCTTTGATTTTGTTTTTAGCAATGTTATTATCATTATATCCCCGAATTGTGATTTTCTATGTCATCGATTTTCATTAAATGCTCAACAAGCTCCCATAATAGGTTTGTTCCAACCGACAGGATTGTGCGCAGTTGAACTTTTGCGTTCCAACCGTACACAAACCATGACTCTGACTAGAAGTCGGACGTTCCAACCTGATCCCAAATCGTCCGCAACCAAGTTGCGGACCGTCAAAAACAGTCAGCAATCAGAAGCATGTATTAAAAATTTAAATTTAATGATAATAACCGTAATTTATTTGTCTGAAACTTAATTATAGTTTTAGTGACAAATAAAGGAATAAGGCTTATTGTAAAATAGTTTTTTAAAGATGATTAACTGTTTAATTATTTATTTATTTGTATAAACCTAGTAATAAAATAATGTGAAACATAACGTCAGGTTAACCTTACTTTTTAAAACTGTTTGGTTTTAGTCAAAAACTTGGTTGTGGCGCGTTCCAACAGACAAGCAGTTTGTACCAGTACAAAGTCGGCGCTTGCGCAAAAATAATCCATGAATTACAAGCGTGAAAATATTGTAGGTATATTTATATAATATTTTCACATTTGAAAAAAAAAGTGTTATAATCTATTTAGGGTATATAATACTAAGATAATTGCCGTCCAAGGCGATTGATAATGAAATAATCGGCTGAAATAAATTAAGCCGATGTCGTAAAGACACTATATCCTATATATATATATATATATATATATATATACTATAACAAGTTTGACGTTATTCCTTTGGCTGTCTCAATAATTTGGTGGCGCACCTTACGTTTGTTGACTATTTTATAAAAATAATCAGAAACCGGATAACTTTCAAATATAATTATATTTTATAATAAAACATGAACCATCGACAGTTCTTACCAGATGACACTAAAATATACTAACGGGTAATCACTTATCCACTTGGATGATTACCAACACTCGCCTAAGGCTCGTTTGCACCTCATCATCGTGAATAATATTTGTCATTACCTGCTCGTTAAATAATATACTATCTACTGCATGCTTTATAATTTTAGCTAGTTTCATATATGTTAATACTTTATTATTCTTTAGGGCCCGGTTTATCCATCTATAAAAATGAAAAGTAAAGTTTGGTTAGTACAATTTCCGTCGCAAATATTTCAGGTAGCTTACAAGTGTATGATAAAATAACAGACAGTTATTGAGACGTTTACTTCACTTGAATGAAAACATTTATCAAAGATAAAAAATTGACTCCAAATCTATATCATACCTGTCTACCTACAGAATCTAACTATATTTTCTAAAGTATTCAATACTTGTGTTCCTTTATATAGCTCATTTAGACATTCCTTTTATAGCTTTGTCTTTTTTTCCCTATTCTTATTTTATCATCAATTTCTTCACATTTAGCCATTTTTCTTAAATTAATCTCTATTCTTTAATTTCTTGTATTTTCATGTTCTTTTCAGAACTGTAATTGGTGTTTAAAAAAATGGATTTGTTTATAAATCATTTTGTGTATATTATAACAGCTTAATTATACGCAGAAATACTTATATACAGGAAGACAACTATACAGGAAATTGCAAATTTTATTGTAGGAAAATGTTAAGTAAATACTCTCCTATATTTATCGAAGGAATCTTACATGCACATATAAACTATTGAGTAACATAGAAAGTGAAAATAGAATTTTATTTTATTTAACCGTACACTTTCTTATAAATTAGTATAAATATTCATTTTAAACTTGACAATGTATGATTTATAACTTATGTATTATATACCCATGCAATTTTCAATACAATTTTCTTTGCCATCATAGGTCTTATATCAAATGTGTAATTATATTGATACAACATTAGTTTAGTGGCATAATAATGCACAATAGTTCATAATTTGTTTGTCACACTTCCACAATTTTTAAAACAAAAACACTGTAACAGTATAAATACTAATTATATATGAACTTAAAGAACTTTTTATCATAAGTAATTATTATTTGATTCACCATTAGGCCACAATTAAATTTCTCTTGTACTAAATAGCTGGCCATATTTTTTGTGTTGGAAGATTATGATATTTAGAAATTGTGTATTAAATAAATAAATGTACTTTAATTATGCTATATGATAAAATCCTAATTTGCATTATTGCGTCAATTGTTTAAATTTATTCATGAATTACAAATTGTGAAACAGCTAGACTAATTCCAAAATTTAATATTTATTTTGTAATTCTTACTGTAATAATTTAATAATTATTCCACCAAAATTCCGACAGCAAATATTAAATAAATTATATGGCTGACTTAAAATAATGATTTTAATCGATTAAATAATAAATAAAAAATATTGTTATTATCATTTCCTAATATGTAATAAATGTGAAGTTTAACAATGGAATTCTTATTAATAAATATAGTTTTCTCCAATTTTGATGTTACGTTTATTATTTTCATTCACTATTTATATTGAAACAGGTTTTTATTTAATTATACATAACTTTACTTCAGTAATATTTCCGCATATCTGATATTTAATGAGAAACAAAAAACCATGTAGCATAAGAAGCTGTGTTAGTTGTGAATAACATTTATTATTATAATTCTATATTTATTCTTTCATAATTATATCTTATGCTGAATCAATCAACGAATTTATTGTATCTTGAAAACTATAGTTATAAGTACAAAAACAATTCTTTCTAATTATTACAAAGTATGCTTCATATAATTTTTTGTTTGTCTAAAAATACGAATAGCTAAATAAAAATAAAACTTCAATATACAAAAAATATGATTTTTAAAATATACGGTGAATAATAAAATATTTAAGGTTGGTTGTTTCAATAATAATACTAAAATGTACGTATACATTTCATAAAACGCCATGTTTTAAGCCAAAACAGATAATAAGTGATTATAATAAAGTTTCTTCATTTAATAAACAAATCAACCTAAAAACATTGTCATTTATACGCAACTACTAAGACTTAACCATATTCTTTGACTACACTTTTGTTCAAAATGTGATTTTTAGGTCTGTTTGCAACAACTTACTTATATCTTAAACTGCCCTTAAAACGATAAGGGTGGCTTATTTCATTGTACCATATAGTTAAAAAAAGTGTATAGCTTTAAAAGACTAGCAACAATATTAAAATATTATCAAAAAAACAAAATTCAAAAATCGCAAAATTATATTTATAAAATGTCAAAACTGACAAAATTTTGGCATAAAATATTGTCAAAAAGAATTAAAATCCGGCCAAAAACAGTTATTTATAAAAAGTCAAAAATAGCAAAAAAAAGGCTATAAAATATTAAAATATTATCAGAAGCACCTAAATACAACTATAAACTGTCGAAATGTGCAAAATTTTATTAATAAATCATCAAAAATAGCAAAAACCGACCTAAAGTATAAAAATCGAGTCATAAACTGTTTAATAAAAAGTCGAAAATGGTCCGACCATAAAATAATGTTAAAAATAACCAAAAACGGTTAAAAATGCAAAATTCTGTTCATAAAATGTCAAAAATAGCAAAATTTTAAACATTTGTCTGAAAGCAAAAGTGTAAAAATATTCACATAAAATCTCAAAATTAATAAAATCCAGCTATCATATCAAAAATATTGATAGAAAAAACTGAAATGTGGCATAAACTGTTGAAAAGTGTAAAACTCTATTAATAAAAACGTAAAACCCGGCCATAAAAAATAAACATATTATTAAAAAAAATAAGTATTGTATAAACTGTTCAAAAGTGCATAAATTCTATTATAAAACGTCAAAATAAGCAAAACCCGGCCATAACGTACAAAATAGTCAACCCGCGTCTTTTAGCTAAAAGCGAACAGCTGCTAAAGCATTTTGGGACAAGTTACACTCGATATTTTTTCGTCTGATCTAATAAGACCAGTATTTAAAGAAAATTTAAAGTTAATTATAACCAGTACTGTCAGATTTTAGAGTATAATATGTGAAATTGTAATTTACAACCAATCAAGCACCGCGAAAGTTTTTTTGTTTTTTTAAATATCCCTATATATTTATAAATTTATTAGATCATTTAGACCTAAATTTATTTATAAATAGGTGTAATATATTTAAGGTATAAAGTAATTTTATTATTTGTTAAATTTAGCTCTTGATTTTTTTCGTTAATTAACTATTTTACATAATATATAAACATATACTACAATATTAAGATAATGTTTACATCTAAACAATTATTTAATAGCGAATAGCTTCCGAAACGTCTGCTACGTGATTGTTGTTGACTAAATGATAAAATAAATCATTATTAAAAATTAAATTGTCTATTTAATCCATTCCTAGTGGAAAACTTTTCCCAATTAATAATTTATTTTGTATTATTTTTTAATTAGATATCTATTCCAATAATATAATTTTGTATGTGAACCATTGACATTGCTCTGACTTTATTTGTGAATAGGAATAAAATAACAAAGTAAAACTGTCAACAATTTAATCTGTTATCAAATTAATTATATTATGTCAAATAAACAATATTTATTAACTACAATATTTCTCGTCTTTAGTGTGATAATATTATGCAGTCTGGAATAGAGTATAGAGTATAGAGATCTGAAAGAATTTCTCGTTGATTGCTGTAAATCCGTTTATATGAGCATAAGTTTGTAAATTTAGTCTGCCGCTTTCTGGGCATTCTTACGGGGCCTCGTTACTAGGCCTCGTCAGTATCTACAGCGCCTCCATTATCTCAACTAACGGGTTCGATAGCATAAATTATGTAATTAATTTACAGGTATATTGAAAGGCAGCTTGTGAAGTAGTATCACAAGTATAAGACCTAAAATATCGACCCTTGTATCTAATATTAAAAAAAAACTTGCATCTGTTGAATGCTCTAGCCAAGCCGTAACTAGTAAAATATTCGTAAGAATAAACTTGTAATAAAAAACATAGTAAATTGTTTTAATATTTCATAAGCTTAAATACTTGTTTATATTAATGTAACAACTATAAACAAAGTAAAATATGAAACTATTTATATTAATTAAAAGCACCCCGACTACTACATTGGTTTCCAATATTGTAACAAAAACAGCAACTTTGGTGACATTCTTATTTCTATAATTTGACAATTGAAGACGCAAGTGGATAAAGGGTTCATGTCGCATAGACTTCATTCGGAGATATTTCCGTTTAAAGTTTTTTTATCCGCGGTGTTTTAGGGTTAGATTTACTAAAACAAGTTTGGTGGAGTTAAATAAACATTTATTGTAGAATTATATCTAGATACATAAAATAGGAAACAAACTTATGCATTTGAAAAACAATTATTTTATCTTATGCATTAAGAGAAATATACACCCTTTAGCAACTATTAACTTCTATATTTCTTACAATAGACAAACGAGACATAGCTCAAAAAAATTCCAGTGACTTAAAACCTTTATCTATTGAACAATCTCATTTTTTATGAAATTGTTACATAAACCCTTCATCCACTTGCGTCTTCAATTGATTAATGGTTTACCAATACATTCAGAAATGATCAAACTATTTTTTATTTTAGTCACATTATAGTTAAAAATTGCACTTGGTGTAAAAATAACTATTATAATAATTTAATTTAACTAAATAACTGTTGTCGGTCTTTATATTAAACACATTTAAATTTTTGTTAGTAAGAAAAAACTCTTTCATCAGGCGTAAGAGTTTACTCGACAGCACGACTAAACAAATTATACAAATATACAACCGCAACCAACGGAGTTTGAAATTAATATTGATAATGTAACCCACATTACATTTATGAACAAATTGATTTTATTTCTAATCTAAAGAAAATAAACTTCCAAATTGTAGTAGTCCTATTTTTTATATTCGTTTAGTCTCATGCTATTGTGCGTCGAGTGGATTCTTACAGCTTACAAATTTCCTAATTACCAGCTTTTTATTTTGAAAACAAAATCAAAATCAAACGGAGTATTTTATTATTTATTTAGAATATTAATAATTAAGACACATGTGCTCGCCACATCAATTCAACATCTTAGAATAATATATGAGTCAAAATTTAGAAAAAGATTAATGCAGCTTAAACACGTATTAGATATAGTGTGACGTACCTTTCTAGCAGCCATAAATTACCTAGCTAGAGTACAACCACTCGTTCAATTAATAACAAAATCTGTTGAATAAAACCAAATATATAACACAGGGTGTTTCACAACATAAAATTACAGTGTACGTATTCTCTAGACCAAATATAGTTAAAAAGTTTATTTTTTTTAAGTCACAAAGATTGTTCCAGATGACCACCGTTGTTTTTGAGATACATCTGGCTCTTCTTAAGAGAGATCTGATTACCCTAAGTAACATATCATTGCTATTCCATGTTATCAATAATTTTACACCAGACATTCACTGAAAACCTATGTAGATAACGTGACTTTATAATTTTGAGTAGATTCTCCAAATCCTAAGATTATTATCAAATTATTGCAGTATGTTGTCCTCATTGTTTAGTACTTAGTTAGCTGTAGCAGACGCTCAGTTAATGGTTTCGGAAAAGTTTCGTGTTCACGTAGGCGGTTGGGCACCCGCGTTGTGAAAGTGAACATCAACGCTGTTAATACAAGCAAATAGAGTAATAAACTATAACTAAATAAGGTGCTTTACAGACATGCAATTAAATATATCTATAGCAACGTTCATTTTCCGATGTAAAATTGTGATAATAAGATTCGTTGTTAACAATGTTGTGCAAATTTATATTAAATTTAAAGTCTAGCTTTTTCCTGTATTTGGAGCATGATACATCACCTATTAAAGTGATTTGTTATAACAGATTATATTGATACAGTTTAAACGACCAACTTGGCCCGTTTATGAATATATGTATGAACTATCTGTTTTTTAATTAAAAAACACAAAATTAATTTGAACCAAGCTTAAACTTGAATTCTAGTTTAAACGGAAACTGAAATACCGGTCTTTAATATTATTTATTCTTTCAGCTGCTTTAGTATTTAACTAACTAACATAACTTATTTTTTGATGATTATACCACTATATGAATATATAGATGTTTTCCATTTGCTCGCAAAAAATATTTAGCGTTTGTAGCAGGTTTTCTACCTCAAAAACACATAAAAAATGTAAGACGCGTTTGACAAATAAATTCAAAATTTATTAATTTAGTGCCACCAAGTGCGACTATTTTGTCAAATCAAAAACCGCTTATGTGTACATGTATGTTTTTTTAATAAATATCTCAAATTACACCAAATTGGTACTTACGGCCTACCCTTCATTGATGATCAATTATATACTAGGCAAGCAGAGTGGCAAACCAAAAATTATGCCTAATTAAAATAGTGCTGTCAATAGATTAGTAAAACTGTAAATCTGACTTAAGTGTCTTTTGCTAATGTAGATAAATTAAAACAAAAAATGGCATCAAAATTGCCTAGTGTATTTTAAGCAACAAGAGAAAAAACGGAAAATACTATTTTTAATGGGAACGTTTTTGTAAGCTTAAAAACATTTTTTTTTAAATTGTTACAATAAACTAAAAATTGCTATCACAATCAACTAACAAAACAGAAAAACTGTCATAGGGTATTTTTTAAGAGAAATCAATAAATGTTTATTTCATTGTAAAGAGAAAGGTATGCCATTAAGATTTGAAAACGATATCAGTCAAATGGCCGCCACGGTTACGGTTGTAGTACCACATTCTTTTCATTTTCCATGACCAATTCGCACATTTGCGGCTGTATGTTCTCGATAACGAATTCCATCTTTAAGATCTTATCTTATATAGCACCGTCTTGCTGAAAATAAACGTCGTCCACATCAATATCTTCCAATTCCGGTCATACAAAATCATTCCCCGTAACAGTTGCACCAGCCTCATTTTCAAAACAGTAGGGTCCAATCACACCGCCAGCTCAAAAACCGCACCAAACAGTGACACGTTGAGGATGCAAAGACTTTTCAACAATCATTCTTGGATTTTCAGAGCCCCAAATGCGACAATTCTGCTTATTAACGTAGCCTCTGAGGTGAAATTGGGCCTCATCACTGAAGATGATTTTTCGATGAAATTCCGGATCATTTTGATGCACTTGAAGAACCCAATCAGCAAAGATACAACGTTTATGGTGATCGACTAGCTTGAGTTCTTGTGTTAACTAAACTTTAAAAGCCTTAAGATTTAAGTCTTTATGCAAAATACGGTGTAATGTCGTTTGTTGAATGTCTAATTCCAAAAATCGACGAAGAATCGACAAACCTGGGTTTTCTTCAACACTCATGTGTTCTTAAGCAATGCACACGGTTTCGATTCTTCACATCACAAACTTGTCCTAACAGCTCAAATTTTTACTGTTGCCGACAGAGAAGGTGCTTTACGACGACCAAAAAGTGCTTTAGTTTTGCGAACTGTGACTGAAAAATGTTCACCACTTTTGAAGTAAATTTTAATAATTTCAATGCGTTGTTGAAGCGTGTATCGTTCCATTTTTAATAATGGCGTAGTTTTTACTTGTCAAATGTCAAAAGATAATAGCTTCAAAATTGACAGCTGCCCAAATAGCCTGCTATTCAAAATGAAACTTCTTATTGGAAAACCCTTTATAAAAATGTTGAAGTTTCATTTCTACACAACGGTACTTCGTATCACGTGAAAAACGACATGGTTATCAAAATGCAATGATCTTGTGCTCGCTGTATTTTACCGTTTAGCATCATAAAAATTCCAACTTATTTTTATTATAATTTTATTATTATTATATTATATTAAACAGGAGAAGATATAACTAAATATAACATATTATATTATAACTAAAAACATATGGTCGTTTGGAGACTGGGTTTAGTTCCTATTGCGTTCCATTACGTCACTGCGTGAATAAAAATTTGTAAATTTATTAGTTTGGCCGGCTCCATTGCATACAATAGTGTCGCCCGTGTCAGTGCGGTCACGCAATTACATCATAATAGTTGCTTTCCAATTACTAACTACCCAACCCAGGGCATCTCTAGAGCGCGCTAGTGCAAGTTACACTTTTATGGAAGCACGTGTTTGTAGCGTTTGTGCATATGTCACGTGACAGATTAAATTACTTCAACTGTTATAGAAACGCGGTGCACATTGCCATGGCGTGCACTAAGGACTTTCAGTACGTAATGGAAAAGCTGCTAATATGTGAAACAGACCGGCTTACCTATAGTATGTATTGTATTGCAATTTTTGTAAATATTACACATACAATTAAAATTAAAAAAAAAAAAAAGGAATAAAAATATAAAGCTAAATTGGTAACTTTTAACAAAGAATTAGTTCATAATAAAATTATAAAATAATATACATACCATCCTGATTGATATCCCAAATAACTACAGTTGATCCTAATCTGGCAAATCTCATGGCAACTAGCCGTCCCAGTCCACTTCCTCCTCCAGTTATCAACACAATTTCTCCATTGCAATCTTTAATTGGCTCGTAAGAACCTGGCAAGAACGCCCTTATTATACTTCTAATTATTAATCCTAGTGATAATATTATAAATCCTAAGACATCAACGATTGCCTTCAGCAAAGATGTATCACTTTTTGAAACCATTATTATTACTTAAATATCACGTTTTAAATCACACTGTATCAATTTTGTTTTCTTCAATTTTAACTTAATATATGTTCCAAATCAAAGTTATTTCCGTAAGACCATTTTCTGTAATGTTGAAGATGCCTACAAATGAGAGGAATCTGAAAAGAAAAAAAAAAACGTTTTCAGAATAAATTATTTTCATTAAGTTTATTGATGTAATAAAATAGTATGGTAATTAAATTTATATTAATGCGTGTGTAAGAATAATATACATTATAATAATGCAGGAAGTGAAAGTGTTATTTGTGATTCGGTCTCTTGAGATTCTTTTTTTTATATTATATTATTACGCTTCGAGTACAACTTTCCTACTCATTAAAGGCATATAATTTGTCATAAATCAAGTGTACTTTATGTTTTCATTGCATAATAACGTTTAATATTATCATCTTAAGCATTTTGTTACATGACAACTTTTCTTTTTGGTTGCTTTTAACGATCTCTAAAATACAATGCTGGTCTATTACATCCGTTCAAGAGATAAACTAAATAACATAATAATAATAATAATAAAATATGAATTAATTTAAAATGTCATATTATGTATTTTTATGTTTTAAACATGTATTTAAATTGCGCAAATATTTGACAACACTGAAAGTCCGCACATACGATTTTACCAATCTACTTGATCTACCATAACCTCCACCAAAAACGACAAATCGCTCAAAAACATATTTCATAATTTAATAATAATCAAAAAACATAATTATAGCAAATTTAGCATGTAAAAAGCTCGGGGCGTTACTAAATTTTTGGGCTCTTTCAAAAACTTTATGATATTATTATGACAGTACTTTCTTATCACCGTTCTCTGAACATGCAGCGGCCTGAGACGGTCGCCTCATTTGTTTGTGCATAAACTTGCTACTGTCAGTCAGTTATCTTGTGTAGCGGCAGAAATGCGGTAGAGGTAAGTAACATCAAATTTTTTGACAACAAACACTGGGACAAAAACATTTTTTTAAGTCACCCGCCCTTATCTTATAAACTAAGTGTCTCGCCCGCCCACTCAAGTGTTGGTTATCATAAAATTTGTTTAGTCCGTTTGCTTTTTAACTTCTTTCAGTCATTTTTTTATGTTTTGTTAGCTGTATGAACGCGGTAGAAGAAAATAACATTCAATTTCTTAATAACAAACACTTGAGAAGGTGTGCCCGCATTTTAATGGTTGTTTTTAAATCTAAAATAAATAGAAATAAGTTATTTAAATAAAGATTAAATAAAAATAATTTTTTGGTCTTTATTTGCCACTTCCACCCAGAAGAAAAATAAACTTAAAAATTATATAAATAAAGGACGTCTAGTGTTAATAAAATACATACAAGATGTTCCTTTTGAAAAAAAAGTTTATCAAATATCCTCAATAAAATAAACACCCTGTATATTAAAAATATATTTAAACAATTGCTTGTTTCAAACCAAAAAACTTTTTACTATTGAGAATTATTTAGGTGTTCCGGTAATTTTGACTAACAATGTACAACATATAACATAGACATAGCATGCGCAAAAGCACCTGTTTTATTCTTTTAATCAAATATTATTCGTACAATAAAATTATTATGTACATGTAAATCATATTAGTGACATATATAAGGTGTTAGGTAAACATGCGGCAAAAATTTAATGGGTTATTTCTTGGCCTATTCTAAGAACATTTTGTTCTATGATGATTTCTGAAAAACCCCTTTGTTTCAAAGATACAGTTTGCGACTATCATATTCGATATTTGTTGAAATCATTGTAAATAAAAGTATGGCGTACGCCAATGAGTATATCTAATACAAAAAATTAATGAGTTTATCAATTACAAAAAATTGTTAACAATAACTTGGAACTGTTGTTTTATCAACTAATGTACAAGTGGATTTCATTTGATCATCACATGTATCGGTCGCTTTTTGGAACACATGCTAACTCAGTTTCTGGATGATGTACCATTGGCAACAAGAATTACAATGTGGTTTATGCACAATGGTGCACCACACGCATGGCCTGCTCAATCTTCAGACTTAAACCTCTTGAATTATTTCTTATGGGGCTATCTTATTTATTGACTTGTGTAAGCTTTTATTAGCAATAGCACCAATAAAACGATTACTATCTGAAGTCATTAGTTTACCCTACTCCAGTGGACAATTAGGACAACTTACAAAATTTGATAATTGCTGGGTGTAACTCAATTAGAAACAACCCTAGTGTGTTTAAAAAAGTTCGGCACTCAATGACAAGTAGATTGAATGCTTGTATCCAGGCTGGAAGAAGTCGTTTCAAACATTTATTGTAGATTCAGAAACTTTACATGTACTTTTTGATAATAAAATGTTGTAACTGTCGCAAATTTTGTTCACCCTGTAACTTCAAAACAAAGAGGTTTTTCAGAAATCATCATAAAACAAAATATTCTTAGAATGTTAGATATTACAGCCCTTAAAGCCATAATATCCAACTCCTAATAAAACACCTAATAAACTATTAGCTGAATAACCTAACTTTTTTTAACTTTAATTTGATTTATTTTTGTTACACCTCTGAGCAGTTAATAAATTATATGCTTAAAGTTTTTATTTGTTATAAATGTATATGCTAAGCATATATTTAATTGGCTTAAAAGTGAGGTTATTCAGCTAATAGTTTATTAGGTGCCTTATTAGGAGTTGGGTATTGCAACGCTTAGTCTTTAAAAATATTCCTTATAGCAATTTTGTTAAATTATCAGTAGTGCAAGTTTTCATGTAAATTGTTAAGTACTAATTTAACAAAACTGTGTTGTGTTTACAAGAAATAAATGTATGCAAAAATTTAACAATAGCTTGAAAAAAATCCACATGAAGCAAAAAATTGTTCAAGTAATTTTTGTATTTTAACTAACGTGGTATAGTAATTAATCAAATTAATGATTTGAATTCAATATAATGACTTGTATTAATAAATTTATTATAGTAAAATTTCATTAAAAATTACATGATATTAATTAAATATATCATGACTAGTCACTGTAAACAGTGTTGCTTTTATATGCAATTTATTAACAAATTTAGTTTAAGTTAGTCTCAACCAGCAAGAAACTGACAGTAAGATTAATTAAAAAAAAAGTATAGTTAAAATTAAAATCTTAATGTATATTTAATTAAGATGTAGTAGTTTTGTTATTATTAATTAATTTATACAAATATGTGAAATAATGAATTAAAACGCTTATTTAAAATTTAATTGAAAATTTTGAAAAACAAATTTCTTCTGAATTTCTAACTTATCATTGCGCAAATGAAATACACGTTGATTATTAATTATTTGAATGAAATGAATTAGTTAAAACTTGTATTATATATTTAATATTTTTGATAATAAATCCTATTCTAAATAAAAATTAGAAACTTTATTATCTACAACAAAACTAATTTACTGAGTTTCATAGAATCAAAAAAGAAAATATTGAATAAATAATTTACTATAAATTAAATTTTATTATTTTAAAACTACCTGTGGTAATTTTTTAACAACAAATTTTAACCGCGATAAATTTTACGGGTAATAAAAATTCCGGATTCAGTATATTAAATACTAATATTTGTCTACATACCTACAAAATGTCGTTAGCTTGTTCACAACTTACTGTACACACACGAAGTTACTCAAACGCATTCAAATGTATGCCTTATATTTATGTATATATATTATCTATCTATAGAATAAATAATTTTAGATAGCTAGCCCCTCTACTGATTAGAATTTATATTATATTTTATCAAAGTTCAATGATAATATACTAATGTATCTCATAAGATTAAAACTTCACGAATGCTCCTGATACCAAATAAAAATAACAAACTAAATACATGACCTAAAATTAAAAAAAAGCATTCGTATAAATAATAAAGAAATTGTTGTTGTATTGTGCTTTAATGATTAATAATTCGTTACACGTGTGTATAATTATATATTCATACGTTGGATGCATTTTTATTATATATTTGTTATTTTTGATATGGTTCAATGTTTGTTTATTTGTTTTCAAACAGAAAATTATACACAATAGATGCTGTGTGAATGTCAATGTTTGTGAATTTACATTTTTGGTAGCGGCTAAACTAATATTTAATTAAATAATAAATACCAATTATGTATTATTCCAAATTAAAGATATGAAACAAAAGTAAAAAAATGCTAGTTATTTTTAATTATAATTTTAATAATAATCTTTAAAATCTGCCAAACAAACTTATAAGTTGTAACTTATAAGTCTATTTTATAACTCATAACGATGTCGTTATAATTTGACAATCGTTACGGAACGATTGAGCCCCTACGATATCGTTGCTTCATTATTTAAAATTAATAATAATATTAATTATTATATTAACATTTACCCATTTTATCAATTTTAAATATTGAATATAAAAAGTCTAAACTTATAGGTAGTCCATATTATAAGAATTACAAATAAAAACCATAAAAACAATAATAAAATTCTCGTTATAATTCAATAATCGTTACGGAACAATTGAGCCGCTACGATATCACTGCAACGTCAATTTGAAAAAATTATTTGGTAACATTATCACAAATGAAATAAATATAAAGCTAAATATGTAATATGTAAATATGAAAAACACTGTTTTCCTTTCCACCAGCTGAATTAAGTTTTAAAGCCAGTTCCGAGTTTTGTCAAGAACATTCGAGTTTTTAGGCTTGAATTAATTTGTTTAAGACGGTTCGTTATAAGTTATAAGTTCTTTCCTAACTGTTTTCTAACAATCGTATTGAACTAATCGCTTTGTAACAATTTAATTTTTTTTTACAAAAATTGTATCTTAAGTTGTGCTTAATAGCCAATCAATCGTTCGCAATTGAATTTCTGAACAATTATAGTTTGTCCGCATCGTACCATAACAATTTTTTATAAAATAGCCTTGTAAGTGAAGCTCTATGGCATGTTTATTTATGTTATTAACAATACTTGCTGTCCTTACATTGTGTTTCAGACAAAGAGTTCTATAACTAGAGATTCCAAGCTGAAATTTAAACAATGTACAGGGAGTTTATAAATGAATGGGATTATGTAATCACTTTAAATATGCCGCCTTTTTAAAATAGTTTACTATACTACATATGTTTTCATATGTTTGCTTGACAGCTGTCAAAGTTGATCTGTCAAAACAAATAATATAGTGGGCAATTTAAAAAAAGCGGCACATTTAAAGTGATTACATAATCCCATTCATTTATAAACTCCCTGTATAAGCAGCGTACATCTCTCGGTATCTCCGTCTTTGTCGCACCATGACGTTTCTCTATCACAAGGGCGCTCAAACAGTCGATCGCGAGAGGTTTTTAAGTCAATCGCCTTTTATCAATATTTTTGAAATTTCTGACATTATTGTATAAAAATACAATAAATATTTATTTTTTAATAATTATTTTTACCTAGTGACTGGGTTTTATTAGGATCTAGTAACCTAGTCGATCGCTTGCAACTTAATACTTTTATGGTAGATCGCCATTGCTCAAAGTCTGAGCGCATCACATACATGGTAACGCCGCGCGCCGTACGAGAGAAGGGGATGGGGTTCAAAAGTTATAGAACTCTTTGGTTCCAGACCTCAGAACAGTACAAAAAGATTTTTGTGCATTTAATTTTTTTTTCAAATTTGATGCATTTATAGTTACATCGTTGGTTACGCGCTAAAAGTTTGTTGGCCACTTACTATACATTTAATAAATCGGTTGCGCGTAAAATTAGTATTATTCTGTCCCAACTGATTCACATAATTCAAACCGTCTACACAAATAAATTTTGTCATACTTATAGTTTTGAATTATTTGACTATATTAGACTACTTTAATGTGATTTTTCAAATTTTAGTGTATAAAATACAGTATTAATCAGATTTTTTCTTTAAGATAATATAGGTGTTGCATGACGTACCGAAGAAACTAAACCAGCATTTTCTGAGGCAATTTTAAGTAGAAAATGGGTCCAATTTGCAACGGTTTACGACGACTATGAAAAGTATCAGCTACGATTTCCAAATCATCAAACATCAAGTGTATTCCAATATGCACAAAGTCATAGTTCATTCCCAACAATTTCCACTTGAGCTGAACGTCACTTACAGCAAAATTTTGATGAAGTAGAAAATATTTTACAAACAATTGTCGAAAGATAAGTACTAAAAGAATTTTTGCACGTACGAATGTTCCTCATTGAAGAGTATGAGTGAATCGTAAAGTTTGTGTTTAACGGTTAATTTTTTTTCAATGGCTTTAAACAAATCTTCAATTAATTGAGAAGCATTTTATTTACCAATAAGGAGCAGTTTACTCAAAATAAATTGAACAATTCGTGTAGTTCTCATCTCATGTTTGGTTTGTTAAAAATCAACATTGCAAACAGTAATTAAAAAAAAAAAACAAATATTTGATAAAAAATAACTAATAAGAGAGAAAAGTAACTATAATAACAAAAATTTGACAAAAAAATAACTAAAACATTTGATAACTAAATAGACAAAAAAATAACTAAAAACCGACATTTAACAGAAAAATAAATAAAAAAAACAAAAAAGTAAGCAAAAAACCATCATTTTACAGAAAAATAACTAAATAACCAAAAAAAAACTAGAAAAACCCACGCTTTACAAACAAAACAACTAAACAGACAAAAAAGTAACTAGAAAAACTAACTTTTGACAAAACTATAACTAAAAAGATAGAAGAATTAATTATAAAAACCAACATCTGACAAAAAAATAACTAAATAGACAAAAATGTAACTAAAAATAACGACATTTGACAAACAAAATCTTTTTGTTTAAGATTATGTTACAGAAAAAGTCTACAGTGTCTATACCAACTTTTTGCAAAGTAAATGGCAACCGCTACTAGATATGTAATGTTCTTTTACTTGTAAGAGAACAAATGATAACACAACAATTAACACCATACCTGAACTAATTCAGCGTATTATGTGAACAGGTGTAAAACAACGCTGAGGTTCTACGTGCAGCATATTCAGTCTATTTTATAGCACAATGTATCATTGCTGAAAGAAGTCATTTTGAACAGTTACAAAAAAAACCCATTTTAAAAACTCTTAGAACATTTTTTATTTAAAGTGGAACATGCTGCTCAAGTTTGTACGGTACGTCATGCAACACCCGTTGCCACGACAACTATAGTTTAATTTTTAGTTTATGTCTACTTTAATAACAGAGGTAATGAGATGATGTCCACTATAATAACTGAGGCAAATACAACAAATATGTCTTTTACAATTAAACATTGTATGTAGAACTATCAACTTTATTTGTACGAAAATAAATAAAAAAATTATTGTAGCTGACAGAAAAGTGTAAATTGTTGTTTAAACTTTCCCGTAATTTTAACCAATCAGAGAAAAAAAACAATTTTGGAGTAACGTAAGACCACAGAACTCTTAAAATAAAAACAAATTAACGTTTTAAAATTTAAATTTATTTAAATTATTTAATTAATTAATCAATGGGCACTTGAAAAACCGTACTTACCAGTGAGCAAATAGCGGTTATATTTCCATTTCTCCATATTTTTGGTTAATCGCCAACATTTCACAAAACCGTACCGGTTATAATCCATTGTATCTGTCGTTAATTTTCTTATAATTATCATTATTTTAGTAAAATATTTGCTACATATCACTTACTACAAATAAAATCATATTTTTTTATACTTAATACCAATTTCTATTAATTATTTTCATAAGCACTCTTGACAATTCATCTCATAGGTTTAACATACCAAACAAACTAAACTGCTTACAACAGCTGTTACAAATTCACCTCCCCAGTTAGTACATTCAAAGTAAAAAGTATCTATCCAGTGAGTCGCGACAACGCAACGGTTTGAAACTATTTGCTACATCAACGGTATCTCACTGCAAAACCACTAACATTTGTTATTGTTTAGTTTATTTGTTTGTGACATTTAATAAATATAACTCTGAATTAAAAAAAAAATGTCATTTATGCCATAAAAAAAATTATTCCCAAATAATTAAAACTAGTTCATTATGTTCATCAATATAAATTGTAAATTGTAACATGTACATTTAAGATATGCAATTAATATTAGTAATTATACAACCCTTGCTACTAAAAAGTTCCAAATATGATAATTTGGATTCTTGCCAAAGCTACTTTGATAAGCTAACGCTTCGTAAATTTCAAATGTGTGACTTGTGTATCTTGTATAGATCTTTTAAACTAATAAATTATTATTATTTTTATTATATTATTTTGAAGTGAGAAATGATAGTATATAAGTATTTTGTAAATTATTAGTTAAAATTTTACGTCGGATTTTACTGTTGTTATGATTGTTATATTGTAGACGTTTATTGTTTATTTTAAGTTCAATAAACTAAAATCACGAAGGATTTATTATAACTTGTTATAAATTGGCGCCCAACTTTGCAGCTTCTGATTTAAAAGAATTTATAAAAGCAAGATGATCATATCGCAAGAACAGCTCATAGCCGTAATGAAAAACATAAAGCAATTTAGTAAAATTGGTTCAAATACCTTTATTTGTGACTAAAGCCTGAGCACTACTATTGCATTTGCCAAATGATCCAGAGTTGCCCGAGATGTATCAGATAGACATACTCAAGTTTCTTTTTATAGTGCCATACTCGGTATGAATGTCAGCAACCCTCTCGTATGTTTGTGGTGTGCGATAATAGTTCCACACCAACATACGGGATCTACAGTTTACACCACTAGAAGGGTTTACTAGGCAAATACTTTGCTAGTTTGCCATTGCCTCAGGTTTAATCTTTAGAAAAAGACTACCACGCGAGACAGTCAAATCGTTTAACCAAGATTCAACTTCTGTAAAAAGTTTGGAAACGATAAAAGTAAAAACAAAACGTAACAAACCAACAGCCGGCATTATCTAAAACAACAATTATATGTCTTGGTTGCAGAAAACTCGCAGTCAGTGTCACCTACCATCAACAAGTTTTAACAGTACATCAAGTTTTTATTTCTTATTATTTTTAAAGTATGAATTTTTGATTTCTTATTGTTTTTTAAATATCACCTTGTATACTGTCTATTCCAGCCAATCGTCTGTAGTTTTTGATAAAAAAATGTGTTTACTTTTATACGTTTAAGTAACTGTTTTTATGTTATTTGTGAATATTTAAGGTTACGATATGTAAAACTTCAAATCATGTTTTTGCAATAGATAATTTTAAATTAAGCCACAACATACATACATACAGACGTATGCGTCTAGAATACATCAATCATCAACTGCTTGCAACAAATCTTAATCTAATTTGGTCATATAATTTTAAGATGAATAAGAAATATCTTTTTGTGGTTTTGTTTTTAAATATATACCAAGATCCAAGATTATGCATAAATGCTATTATTATAGTATTAATATTATTTAAAATCTGTGAATGTAATATTAAAATAATTGCTAAGCTTGTCATGCCAAATAACTATGAAATAGTAACCTTGAACTGAGGTTGTATGATTCATACATTTATCTAACAATAAATCCACTTCGATAGAACTGTTTTTTTATCAAACTTTACGCTATTTTAATTTTTGATTGACATCTTAATTACTTCCTAGAAATATTTCATATTAGACACAATATTTAATTACAAAAAACTAAAGTTTGAATATGCAATAAATTTGATTACTACTACTATTATTGAATATATAATAATTTATCTTTATAATACAATACATTAAAAGATTAATGTTATTCATATGTTACAACATAGTTAGCAGGAAAAAATCGTTTCGGCAGAGACGAAAGTTCACTGACAATATATTCTGTGTATTAGTAGTATACTGTGATGAAGCAAATATTTTAGAAAGGGAAAATAACCCAAATAGGAAATCTGTTACAAGATCGGCGCACTTGAGAATGAATGTGTTCAACAAACGAGAATACGGCTTGTGTTCATACATTTTTTAAATTAAAATTTTTAAATAAAAAATTTTGTTATAAATATAATAACACAAATTGATATTATTATCGTAATTATAGCATTAATATTATACCAGATATAGGGTAATATAAATCTGTATAGCAGACCAAATCTTTTTTTTTAAATTAACAATATATATTGTTTCTATGTTTAAAAAAAACTATCTCAATTTAAAATTTTAAATCGGTCCGCTAAAAACTAACAATTTGGACATATAATGCTTTCCTTTCAAGAATGCTGTTCTTTCACACAAGGCAAAAGTCGTAAAGCACCGTTCATACTGATTGATAAAACAACCAATTTAACAAGGAATATAAAACAAATACCAACATAAAGTAAAAAATACTACTAGACTATCAATTTGATAGGATAAATGCTTCAGTTCTGCAAAACCAATGCAAAGCAACAACCCTGAAGTAAACAGCTGAAGTATTATCTGAGTAATCTCACTCACATAAGATGTAAAACAAATGCGGCTATTTTGGTATATTGTGCAATTGCTTTAAAATAAATGTTATCAGTGGCATAATTGTATTGGTTATTACATAAAATATGTTACACTGACATGATTATCTTTAAATATGTCGTACTTAATATAAATACTAACAGTACTTTAATTAATGTTTAAATACAATGAAACAATTATTGTTTAAAACAAATATAATTAAATTAATAAAACAAATATAATTAAATTAAAAAATATTTGTTGTAAAACAAAATATCTCTAGAAAAACTGAAATAAAAAATACATTAGTATAAACAAAATTTTGCAATAAATATTTTGTTACAATAAAAATATTCGCAAATCGGATAAGTGTGAACAAGGCTTTACTAAGAAATAATTTAAATAATCGTGTTCAAACAAAGTACACTGACAAGGTTAGTAGAACCAAAACAATTGCCTTGGACGCTGTAATCATTAGATTGAGTGTGAATAAATTATTGTTTACTCAACTTAACATACAAAATGGGTGCTTTAAATGATTATTTTATTCCTACATTTTAACTTTTAAGTTTAAAATTATCACCGGCGACACAATACCAGACAACACTAGTAACTTTGTTAGTAAGTTAATAGCATGAGGAGAGAGCGGCAGAAAACCCAGAACATGTCATATTCAATAGTTATAAATTAAATAAACCTTTTACTTTAAAAGAGATACAAATTTCTAAATAGACCAAATAATCAACAGAAGTAAAATTTTGTCTTTACTAAAGTAACAAGTAAACAATACTTTACTCGACTTCAGCAATGGCAAGATAATATCTCCAACATTTTTGTCATATTAAGTTGTAGTTTTCTAGCAACCGCTCTTCACGCAAAAAAAGTGACATTAATAGCTGTATTCAAATCTAAGAGTCTAAAAGAAAATCTATCTAATCTGTTCTGACACAATAACTGTTATTTTAAAAGCTATTTGCAGACGCAAATTGAATTAGCAATTTTAGCCGCTTCGTTAACTAAAAAAAAAACAGAACCAATACATAAATGACACCGCAATAGTATAAGACTTCAGTGTCAATACAAAACAACAATTAAAAGTATAAAAACTGATTTTGTCTTTTGCAGACATCGTAGTTTTCCAGTCATTTTCCAATTTCCAAATGTAACTGTTCATAATTAATTTTAATCAGGTAAGTTTTTAGTTGTAAGCCAACTTAAATGTAGTTATTGTTTCTGCTACACTTTAATTTTTACCATAATAAAAAAGTGTTTTGTTTATAACCTTTGCATTTTCTATAGATATTTTCATGGATATTGTTCAAACAAAATGCAAAACATATTGCCATCAAAACAAATATTTACAAGTAGTACAAAGCTTGCCAATAATTCTAGCAAATATTCACTGACAGTTTAGAGATATATAACTAAAACTTATAAAAGAGATCTTCCAAATTTAGTATTTCTCTTATAAGCCACAAATCTAGTCTTCAATGTGATAGTTTCAGCGAGTGTGGTTTTGCTCGTTGTAATTCAAAGGTATTTTTATGTTGTTGTGACATATTCATAAGTAATTCCTAAATATCATATTTTGAAATTGTAAAAGAACACCTGGCCGGAAATATAAATTTAGTTTGCAAAGATTTACAAAATATATAAGAAATGTTATTCCTATAGTGTAATATGTAAATATAGTAATACATTTTTTCATTTACATTATACATTAAGGCAACTTTTATTATATATAAAGCTAAATTAATGTCACACAAAATAAATCTCCTTAATTATTCGTATTTAATTGACGTTAAATTTACTTTATTTTAAAAGTATTTAATGAACAACTGTTCAAATATTAACGCAGTGTAGTTGAATAATAACATTTAAGTGTTTCGTAAATATTGATTTTTACAGCTACTATTAGTAATGTAGTGGTTTACTTAAAATTGCGTGTGTACACTCAAGATCAGGATATTAAAAAGAAATACCATGGTGTGATTTAAGTATAATTTTATTATACTAGTTACATAATATTCTTTATAAATCTTAGAATTCCAGTTTTAATTAAGCAACCAATATGGTATTCTGATTGTAAAGATGATTTATTTCCACACAGGGCTAAATTTGATTGACAGGTACTCCGTATTTAGCATCACAGTATATTATATTCTATCAATGCTGCGTTAAAATAAAATAAAATCTTACAATAATACTGCGTACACATTTGCAACAATCTGCCGTACCGCAACACCGACGCGTAACATCGTCGCGTACCATCACTCCGCAACACAACTGAGTACCGCAACATCGTCGCGTAACATTTTCTTTAATCCGACGGTAGAAAACCGACAAGCAATGGGACGCTGTTACGGGGTGATGTTGCGCGAAGATGTTACGCGACGATGTTGCGGTACGGCAGATTGTTGCAAGTGTGTACGCAGTTAATATTAAATTTGTAAATACAATATTCATAGAATCAATAATCAAAAATTGTACAGATTAAAAATCTTATTATTGTTGAAATATTTTGGCACTGAAAGTTTATTCAATTTGTCAATAGTTTGGGTAAAAAAACTCTCTTGAAGTAAATAATTTACTAATTTAAGAAAATGTTATCTTTTCACAACCTGTTGCTTAACATTCATCGTACAATGCCAATATTACTAACTGGCATTGTAGATATAACATTCGTTTGAATTATTAGTTGGATTATTTTATTAAGAGTTTATTTTGATTTTGCTGTCAATCATAAAATAGTTATTCGTTCTAAACCCAAATTGGTTTACAACCAATTTAGTTTTTCGATTTTTATATTTATTCTCTAATAATTTATTTTTAGCTGTATTTTAGATGTTTGTAACAGTTCTAGTCATATTCATCATCATCATCATCATCATCACCCAGCCACGTTTCACGCCACTGATGACCCCATTAGCCTCTTCTCTACCCATAATGCTAGCAACTTACATTTTATGTGAACCTACAGTTTTGAATGGATTCAAAACCACTGGAAATATTATTAATCTTAACATCTATTAGTGCTCTATAAAACTCTGATCTACAAATTACCAACATAGTGCTTTTGGTTAAATATTACAAAATCATAATTATTTGATTTCCATAGAAATATGCAATGATTTAGTAAAATTTATAAGTACAGAATATAACAAGATAACAACGTCTATGTAAAGTAACATAAAAAACATAATCGTGCAGAAACCATTTTAAGCTTCTTTCTAGCATACATCATCTACATACATTAGTCAAATGTATAAAAAAGTATAATTGCCTTTTATGTAGATTTCGTAAAAGTCTATGGTTGTTGTAAAAGAACTGATAAACAATTTAAAAAAACAAAGAAAAAGACTTAAAAGATAGATGTTTAATAGATAATCTGTATTTCCATAACAAAACTGTTGTTTGTTTCTAACTTTTTTTAAATGTATACAGAATGATGGTAAAAAAAATTGTGTTCCATTTGAAAAAAAAGTTTACCAAATTTCCACAATAACAATAAAAACTTTTATGAATTCTTTTACGGATGGAGAATTAATTGTTCCAGTAATTTTGACTAACCCTGTATATATAAAAAGAAATAGAACACTAATTTGTCGCTTTAGATGTTTATTTATCGACTAGTTTTGACCTTACTTTTGTAAAATAATTAAATTTTGTGTACATTTTTAAGAACCCTGACAATGGCCTAACAAGGTAGAAACTAGTCAATAAAACCACATCTAAAGCAGCATAATAGTATACAACATTTTTTTATTATACATAACTTATATATCCACATGTATGAAACAAACTGATCAATAACAGAATAAATAATAAATAAAATAAATGTAAAAAGTACAAAATGGCGTTGCTCAGCCCGTTTGCGGTTTATTATTATAAACAATGTACAAAACCACTTAATGTGATTGTAATGTTATCAGTAAAGTAGCTTTATTGTATATTGTATTAAAAGAATTAACTCTGGTCCCATAATCATAAATGTAGGTGTAAGGAGATCTGAGAAACTCCAAATTAGAAAAAAATTCGGACAAAGATGCCCGCTAAGATACCAAATCAGTACAATTTATTTGTTATGCATAATTTAAATGGTTTATTTATATCACATAAAAATTATGATAAAACTGTGAGTAGACCAAATTAGAACAAAGTATTTGCATCAACTACAGTCGGTTAGGCAAGAAAACGCAATGTCAGAGCAAAACGCAACCTGCAATCGGTCAATCAATTGCTTGAGACAAAGCTGCGCAAAACAGCAAAAAACACTTAATTCGTATGTAATAAATCTCACATTTTATTAAATTTAATATATTTCACATTTTGTTACATATTGCATGTAAAGTTTGACAGCGATACATATGGTGCGTTTGTTTAAGAAAAGTGAAGTTAGAGTAGAGGAGTGGAGTAAATACATATATCCGAACGCAGCGGAGTAATTTGATTCACTTCATTTAGAAATTATAACCTTAAAGCTGACATTTAGCTGAACATTATACTAATTTTAATTTGACGTTATTTCTTATAAAAACTATTGATTTTATTTTTATATAAATTTCTTGACCATATATATAAAAATGTATTTAATAAAAGTTCAAAATTTGATTGTATGGAGACATTTTATTACATTAAAAATAATAATATAATCAGCATGCATTTGTAATCAAATTGGTTACATTTTTCGATCATTACGGCTGGGTTGGAATATATGGAACCAATATTTCCCTTAAAATAGTCTGGCTACGGTGTTCACCATAAACGAGGTTTCCATTTGGCCTCAACACGTGGCATTCCCGCTCCTTTACACCATGTTTTTCCTGCTTGAACTCGTTTCCATTTGTTTCTTCCATAATCACAGGTACCACGACAATCGGTTTTTCTCATCAAAGAGGGTATGATTATAATGAAACCCTGGTTGGCTTTACAATTAAATTTTACAATAATCTATTGCTTATTTGTTTTTTTTTTTTAATAAATTCTTTACGAATATACTCACAATTAAATTTAATAACTAAAGTTAAATAAATTATTTATCTGAAGGATTTATGGTAATTGATAAGAGTGTTAAAATAACCACTACCACTTACTTATTATACTTTCCACAAAGAACTGACATCATAAGTATATAACACATTGAGTGAATAATTAATTAATTGTAATTGTCGAAGAACCATCAAAGGCTCGAAATATAAAGACAATTCTCTCTTTTACATTATTCACCCAAACCACATGTATCCGCGGCCTACGGAAGAGAGCCTCAAATTCTCCTCGTCCGTACATCCTTCGGCGAGGTACCGGACAAAATCTTTTATTTTTAAGCTCACGCACTCGCGCTGCGCAAAACATTTTTAATTTTAAAATATTTAATAATAACAATAGAATTATTACATTTTATACCTAATTTAATTAAATAAAAATCTGAACGTTACAGCATATAGAACTAAAAATCATCACTGCTTTTTGTCTCAGGTTTATTAGGTCGATTTAAAATAAAAATGTCTATTTATGTACATAACATTTTGTATGTTTTATTTTATTTTTTGTATTGTTCTTTTCTGAATAAAGATGTTATATATGGCCATGTATGAGTCAAGTGTACGAAATAAAAATTTGTTTTTGTTCAAACCACTGAAAATGCCAAACTCTTTTGGCTCACGGACCCCTTTTCATAGTCAAAACTTGCCCACGGACCCCCTTTCATAGTCAAAACTTTCCGACGGACCCTGGGTAAAAATTAAAAATTTAACTTTGACGTCTTGAATGGCAAATGATGACAAAAAATAAAATATAAAAAAACATTTTGTTGAAGAAGTATTTATTGAAATTATAACTTTTGTTTTAAAATACAAAAAAAAATTAATGACTTGGATGAACTTGATGGGATGTTATGAGTGTATATATGTCCGGCTCAATGTTTGTGAGTAAATTAATACTCGTCGAGTATTAATTTCTAGTCGATTTCTTTTTTTTTGTAACGAGGCTCATAACGGCAATCACGTTCTACCAAATAGAAAAACGGAGAAGCAATCAACAGCTTCTGTACAATAACCCATAATGCTGGAGATAAAATTGGGATCTGTTTTTGTAACCAGAAATTGTCGTATCCTTGTTTAAACATTAGTTTCAGCTCTTCATTTGTGGATAATTCAATAAATTGCTCCTGTATTAGTAGTATTTGCAAAAGGGTTCAGAAATTTCGAAAAAATTTCTAAAATTTCGAAATTTTGAATTGAGGAGTCGTCTGCCCGCAGCCGACCAAGACGTATATCTACCAAAGCCATTCGAATATTTCGACCTGATGTGCCAGCAATCCAGCCAGCAAATCAAGTTTTTAATATTTATACCTGCAATTATTATTGCAAAAATAATTATATTTTAATTTTTCGTTTGCTAAGAGCAATCTTGCGAAACAACTACGCCGCTGCCGTCCTAGCCAACAGCAATTCCCCCGCCAACAGCGCCGTTTCCACATCCGAGGATGAGGAAATGGTATTGTCCGCCTCCGACAAAGATCCTGGAAGCGGCTCCGACGCCCCCAAGAGAAGGAGACGTCACAGGAGGAGTAAGAAAATTAATTCTTACTCAGTTTCAAGCGCTGAGGCTATTACCGCCCCTCTACCGCCCCCGGGAAACTTTCCGCCCCCAAAGATGTTCCCCGAAAGGCCGCCTCCACCCCCAGTATAGTTGTCGCCTCCGGAGCCGCCCCCGAAGATGTCGTCGTTCCTGTCGCCGCCTCCGAAGTAGTTGCCGGCCCCGAAAATTCTACCATCTCCGGAACCGCCCCCGGTCCACATCCAGAAAGTGACAATTTGGAGGTCCGTGGAGTCCGTCGCCCCGGAAATCGCCTCATCGCAGACCGCCAACGGAGTCCAAGTCGACAAAGATGGCTTTATCATCGTTTCCCACTGGAAACGCAAGATTACAAAGGGTGAGTCAACCCCATCTAAATTGCATAAAGGGACATCAGCCAAACCCCAACGGCCATCAGCGGTTGCAAACAGTCAGCCGTCAGAAACTTCCACTGCCGGCCCATCAGGTCAAAAAACAAAGAGGCCTTTTGCCCCCAAAGGCGCCGCCCCCGCTTTAAAGGGGAATGCCAGAAAGGGCCACATCAAAGTGAGGTTCAAGCCTGCTGCTTCGAATCTCAACCACGTCGATGATGATATTGATCATACCATTCCCGCAACATCACTCGCGAACTCAAAAGCGCGTCCGCCGGCGATAGTTCTAGAGAATACCCAGAACTATCTAAAGTCTTCCGCAAAAAGAACATTAATATTTTAACTGCGCGTAATACCCGGGATGGTATCCGCATTTCACCGGCCACTGGCGCCGATCATAGATAGGCAACCGATGTCCTAAACGCGCGACTCGACGGCTTCCACACTTGGGCGACTGCCGGTGCAAAATGTCTCAAATATGTTATCAAACATGTTCCAGAGTTCCTCACTGAAGAAGACGTGGGACGGGCTCTGGAATCTGCAGAATATTGCTGTTTCGTTAGGACACCGGTGTGTCGTATATGCGCGGGGCCCCACCAGTCGGCGGCCTGCCTTAGGGGCACCACAGCCAGGTGCGCAAATTGCAATGGCCCGCATCCCGCTAATTTTAAAGGTTGCAAGGCCTACATCAAAATGATGGCGCAAGGAAAGCTGATGGCTTCCTTTTTGTCTAGTTTAGCTAAACAATAATGGATAATACGCCCGATGTATTACTCCGTATTTGTTTCTGGAATGCTAATACCATTCAAATATTCAAAATAAAATGGGCGAGGAGGAAAAGTTCTTCTTCGATGAGAACATCGATATCTTGTTGGTATCAGAGTCGGTTCACCGACCCAATCAAGCGCTGAGAATCCCAAATACATTCACGTACTTGGGAACGTCGCCGGTACCCTTGGGGAGAGGTACATTGATCTTAGCAAAGAGATCATTGGACCATTCCAAAGTGGATACCCCTGACACTCTCGCTGGAATCAAACGCGATAGTGGTGACTGTGCCTGGGTTAAGCACACTCAAAATTGCGTCTGCCTTTTTTTGATGCGATTCTCGACAGTACTCACCCCACAATTATCGCTGGGAATTTCAACTCAAAGCGTGGAAAAGCTTGAAGACAAACTGCAAAGTTAAAAAGTTATTCGATTACGCGCAGGAAAACGATTTGCAAGTGGTGGGCCCAGATAAACCCACTTTATACAGCAATGCAAATCACATGGGGGACGTTCTTGACGTTCGATGCAATGAGCTCCGACCACGACCCTGTAATATTGGAGCTCTACGGAAAAGGGACAGGTTAGGGAGAAAAATTCGTAACTCGTACGGATTGGCCTCTCTTTTCTCGTCTTCTGGAAGTGAGCATAAACAGGCTTGCACCAATACATACAGTCGATGATCTGAAAAGAACCGTCGAAATTTTTACCACTCAAATTCGTGAAGCCACGGAAAAGGCCTCTAAGACCCATCAGGTTCGCGTCGATCATCCTCTAGGACTATCTCGCGACGCTAAAGCATTGATAAGACGCAGAAATGCCGCCAAACGTCAATGGCAGAGGCATCGCAACCCCTGAGATCGCAAAATTATGAACGCGCTCCACAGCGAGGTGAGAACAGCGATAAGGTTGCACAAAAATTTGTGCTGGCAAAATACCATGGAATCTTTCACAGAGAATGATCATCCAATGTGGAGGATCTCTAAGGCCTTACGCAACAGGCGAGTCCCCATTCCAGCTATTCTTAGCGAAAATGGGGTTCAATTTTCTAATGAAGGAAAAGCTGAGGCATTCGCCGACTGCTTCGAACTCCAATGTTCCGAGGTATTCACAAGGGACACTGATTTGGATCATATCGATCGGGTCCACAGGGCTGTCAAAAACTTCCTGAACGCCGAAGACGACGACGAACCGCTGGAAAGCGTTCGACCGTCTCGAATCAGAGAAATTATCAAAATATTTAAAGCTCGAACCGCCCCTGGTTCCGATAAGATTACGAACAAAGCTTTGAAATCATTCTCGCACAAAGATATAATGGCACTCACCAATATTGCAAATGCGACTCTTCGAACTGGGCACTTTTCTTCAGATTGGAAAAGCTCACTGGTGATAACTATCCCCAAACCTGGAAAAGACCAAAAATTTCCACAAAATTACCGGCCCATCAGTGTACTATGTACCTTAAGTAAGGTCATAGAAAGGGTGATCTTGGACAAATTACAGGATCACACGGAAGTTAACAATCTTCTCCCCCCCACCAACATGGGTTCAGATGGGGCCATTCAACTGTCCATCAATTAAACTGCATGACGGACCAAATTATCGGAGGTTTCAGACTGAGAAAGATCACAGGAGTGGTCTTTTTCAACGTCGAAAAAGCCTTCGATAAGGTTTGGCACAAGGGCCTTCTTTTTAAACTGTACAGTGATAAATTCCCTCTGCGTCTTGTGAGGCTGATTGCTTCATATCTAAACCGCAGAACACTGGCAGTCAAAATTTCTGACCATATATCTACTTCTCGACATATAGAGGCAGGGGTGCCTCACGGGTCTATTTTATCACCGTTGCTGTGCTTATACTTTGCCGATATGCCTTCGGGGTTGTTGCATAGGGTTCAAATGGCACAGTTTGCTGATGACACAGCTCTTCTCTATACATCTAAATCACCCGATGTGATTATTTCAAGATTACAAAGAGCCACGGACGACCTGGATGAATGGTTGGACAAATGGCGAGTCAAAGTAAATCCAGAGAAAAGCAAGGCTGTTCTCTTCCCACGCCGGAAAATTAGACCCGATGAGAACGTCAATCTTAACGATGTTCCCATACCGTGGTCTGATTCTGACACTTGCTAGTCTTATAGCAGATTTTACCGCCTAGCACAAAAACAAAAAAAAAAAAAACAATAAAAGGGTTCAACACCCAGTCGGGAATATCCAAGTAAAGAATGTCTTGCAATCTTTAGTTAAAGCCCGAATAAAGCGCCGCTAAGAGTTGACAAGAAACAAACAAATCTTCTTAAAAGATTTGGAAACTGAGAACATTTTCGTTTTCCCAAGTTTTATTTGCAAAGCAAAAGTTTTGCAACGAATGCAGATATTACACTTTTAGTTTTGATTAAATTTGTGTCACCGTGTAGTTTCAAATTAGTCTCGTTAAATCTGGCAAATAAATCAGTCATATAAGCGATGTCATTTTTTAAGATAATTAAACTGTGCCGCAAATCATTGTCTTTTCTCTCTAGGAATTCCAACACTAAATCAAAAAGCGAGTAGAAGCAATCCAAACATGCACTTTTAGATAACCAACGTACTTCTGTGTTAAGTAGCAAACGATTATAGTCATAATCATTTTCCAAACAAAGTTGAGCAAATAGTTTCTCATTTAAGACATTCCTTTTGATTTTAATAACTGCTCTAATGACATAATGTAGTGATTCATGCCAAAAATAAGCTTTAGCAGCCCGCCGCTTTTAGCAACTAAAGCAAAGGGCTGCTAAAGCACAAGTTACACTCGATATTTTTTCGCCTGTCCCAATTAAAAACATTATTTTTAATTTTTATTATAACTTGTTCAGAGAGCCCTCCCCCCCAAACAATTTTAATTTTCCAAAGACCCCTTTAATAATCCCAGGGACTCCTTGGAGTCCGTAGGGACCACTTTGAAAACCACTGCTGTACATGAATCATGATTATGTGAATTTTTTCAGTTTTTTTTTCAGATTTTTTCAGTGAGCAAATTCACAGTAATTAACAATCAAAATTTAAAAAAATCGAGGTTTTTGAGTTTTTTTACATTTTTTAATAAAAAAAAAATTGCAAAACTTTAAAAGACAGTTTTTCTTAAAAAAAGATGACGGGTATTTTCTTTTTTTCTCAAATAATAAAAACGTGCTTTTATATGTGCATAAGTGCCGTGTGCTACGCTTCGAGATCTCTTACAATGTATCCACGGAAATACTTAAAAATAGCAAAAAAAGCTTAAATTTTAAATTTACATTTTTTGATCGTTTGTAACTTCTTTTAGAAAAAAATTATAACAATTTTTTTTCTTCATAACTGTCTAAAAAATAAGTTTTAACAGACAACATTTTTTTTCTTTAAATTTTGAAAATTTGAAGCGACAGTTTGTCTTAAAAAAAGATGATAGGTATTTTCTTAGTACTAAGCTGACAAAGAAATAAAAAAGCAAAAATTAAATACAAGTGCGCATAGAAATGGCAAAAAAATCCTTAAAAAAACAAGTAGATGATAAAACTGTTGTATTAAATTTTTTGTTTGTTTGTAATTGAATTAAAAAGTATATTAAAGCATTTGAAATACGAATTTAGAAGATGATAATGAATATTAGGTGTTCAAACAAAGTAAGAAGTTTTAAAAAAATGATGAGTACATACAATTACAAATAGAAAAAAAGTAAACAAAAAAAAAGTTATAAAAAAACAAAATGACTTAGTATAGAGCAAGTAACCGTAATCGATAGAGAAAAGGCACATAAGACCCGTGATAAGCAGAAAACTAATGATGATGCTTAGATAATGTAAAATAATTTCACTCCCATGCTCGTATACAGAATTTAAAACATAGGCCAAACAATAAATTTATTTTTATTTTGATTATTAAAAATTGCATTTTCTTAATTTGTTATAGATTCGATAACAATAGTGCCAATTTATGATTTGTTTAATTGTGTGAATACGAGTAACCAAAATTTGAGTTTAATTACTCGTATTTATTACAAGATTATGAAATAATTACGTAATTATATATCAATTATTTGATTATATAATTGATTATTATGTTGATAAAGCAAACAATTGCGTGTATTCATTAGGACTACAATAAAATAGTAAAATTATTGTCTTTTTTACTTTTACTATTTCACTGTAGCCGTTAGTGTCAGTTTTATGCGCTGGTGGCGTCATATTGTTTGCTTCGTTGCAATGAGTTATAATAAAAACAAATCGTAGACAGATCACTACGGAACAAGACTATATTGTTACTATAGCTGTTTTCCAATTACATTCCGGTAGACCTTGGTGCAAGTTAGTGCAAAAATCTCCACGTTCTCATTAATTACATTTTGTCAATGAGGTAACTTGAACAAAGTATTCCTTCCCATGTTTTTTCTGGTCCCAATTTTGTCAGCTAGGCAAGTTGCCCTGTGGTTTGATTGAGTTATCTTAACCAAAAATTATTTAAAGATGATTCAATTTAGTATCTTAGTATATGCAGCAAGTCATAAGTGTAATAGATACTATTATTATTAATTCTAAATTTTAGTAGAATCAAGCAGCCGAGCCCCAACAAACGTGCGTGCAGCAAATAATGCATTTGTGTACATGTCAGCAGTCTACCGAAGTGTTGAATATAGCATAGTCACAATCTTTAGTTTTTTTCAAACTGGTAATCTATAGCTATACTAAAATATAGCCTTGCAAAAGTATTTACTACTTACACGTAAAAATGATATTTTTTATATTCCGCAAAGAAAAAAGAAGATGCTATTTAAAATAATCGATTATTTCATAAAAAACTGAACATTTTGATAATTATGTCGAAAAGTAAACACAATTACAAAACAAAAATCAACGGCAATAAAAAAAAAATATATATATAATGGTTTAATGACACTGACGATGATTATATTTTGAATTAAACATATATAATTATAGATAAAACTTTGAAAGCCTGTAAAATGCACAAATTATCATAAATTTTATTGTAGATTAAAATTTTAATAACATTTTTAGTTGTTCATTATAATTAACACATAAAATGTGAGAAATAGCAATTATAATAAAACCCAACTATTTTGTTAAAACTGCTAATGTAATATAATAAAGAAAAACTTAAACATGTTCTTAAAATTGCAATCTACAATAGCATTGATGATCATTTATGCATTTTATTATTATATTATTAGTTTTATGTATATTTATGTATATAATTCAAAATATAATTATTATCAGTGTCATGCGGGCATTTAGCAAATTTATACATTATTTTTTTAATACACCATATTAATATAATATAATAATATATCTTGTTTGTCTACATTGTTGTTGCTTAACTTTTCGTCAAAATAAATAATAATTTCTCAATATTAATAACAATTAAATTAATAAACATAAAAAAAACCTCCGATGCGCAAACATATTAAATGACAAGTTGTTTCTTTGACCTTGTTATGGTTTGATATAAAATTAATGATTGTTGTTTGTAATATCATTTACAGATGTAAATAATATAATTGGTATCATGCAAGTATTAGCACAGAAAATTTACTATATAAGTTCCCGGATATTGTTATTGGTTCCATAATTATTATTAAACAACGTATATTAAATTGCTTATTTTGAAATACACTTGAACAAGTTGCAGTGATATTTAATTATGACATATGCAGTGTTTCATATCAATGCCATACATAGAGCAGCGTTTCTCAACGACTATTTCAACATGGACCACATATGACTGGTTGTAATTTTTTATTCAAATAAACTGATTTTTTAATTATGAAGCAATTAATAATTTATTCAAATTCAATATAGGTAGATTTTATTAAAAACTCCAAAAGTGATATGAAAGACCAAGCTAGCGTTGTGTAAATTAGTAATATTATTAAACATAATTTACTTTTAGAAGAATGGAATTTTTATTATTCTTTATAAAAACAAAAAAGGCTAAACAATTTTTTTATTAAAAACTAAATTTATTTAAAAATAAAGATTTTTCTTTGCTTTATTAATCATCATAAAAAGATAATTTAGTTTTAATAAATTATGTAAAAACCTTACATAACTGATCTGAATTATATTTGTACAATTAATTTTGGACATATATATATATAAGCATGAACGAAAGTGATTACAACACAAATTTCTTAAGTAGCATTCAGAATTCAATTTCGATAAGAACTGGTTTTCTGCCTGCTCACTGTAACAAATATTTATCTTGAAATATTAAAAAAATATATTGTGTTAGCCATTTATGCAGATTATTAACTGGTTTTTGTAACTATGCTTGTTTGTATAGTAGTAATTATTTAATGAAACTATTGGACTATTCTACTGCTCAATGTCTTCCAATATTTTCATTTATTTAATACATTGAATATACACGTCAGTAGTAACAATTAAAATTATAATTAAAATAACTTATGTTTATATATAAGTTATTTTGCTGATAGTTTATTAGGTGCCTTATTAGGAGTTGGATATTACTGCCTTAAATATTATATTGTAGCTTTCATAATTTATCCAAAACAATACTTTGCTCATGGCAAATTTTAAAAGTGCATTGCTATCTGTCCCCTAACTTTTACTACATTTTATATTTTAATAAATTGAATTATGAATACTGAAGACACAGATAATAACTCGACTGTTCTGCAAATAAATTACAAAACCAATCATTTTTACTATAATAAAAAATGACAACAATTGCGTATATTAAAAACATAACTTGTCATAATTAACAGTATCGCTTAATTTTTGATGCCATTTGAACTATTTAACTAATTGATTAAATTTGCATGCGCAATAATATTTTTCTAGGTAAAGTGTTATTAATTTTAATTTAGTTGACAAAATGAGTATATAGTTTTTATTGTTAAATGTAAAAATATTACTACTAAACTAGTGAGACCAATTACAGACATAGGTTTATTTAAACTGTATAATTTGATAGAGAAAGAAGAGTCACTATGTTAATCAATACATTAACTATGTCCATGTGTTCTGTATTTTCACTTAAAACATATTTAGTAAGAGATAACTCAAAAGTAAGTTGGTACAATCATAAATTATATACACTAAGAAATGAAATTCAGTTAGTTTGGTTAATGTATAAACGTCATCAAACTGACAAACTAAAAACGGTTCTAAATAGCAAAAGGCTGAAATCTGAAATAAATAAAGCAAAAAAAAAAGCAAATGATGCGTTCATTAAACGTGCCCAAAATAGTCTAAAAGCAATGTCATCAATGATGCGAGACAGGTGAATTTGCAGGAACCAGAAACTTCATTATCGTCCACTAATTTTAACAATTATTTTATAAATGTAGCACAATCAGTAATTGATATAAAGGGTGTTGAAAGTACAGATTATTTGAATAATAGGCAGCTACAACAGACATCGTTTCCTGTGCAGTTTAAAAAGATTACCTTTAATCAAATGCGTGACATAATCAATGACATGAAATCAAAACGTTCCATAGATTACTATGGGCTAAATAGTCAAGTAATTTAGGTTTTAAAAGATATCCTTATCTTACCAAACACTAAACTTCTAAATTAATGCATTAAAATGAGATGTTTTCCAGATCCTCTAAAAATATCAAAAATTTTACCGATTTAAAAAAAAATAATCTTCAAAAAAAATGACTAACTATCGGCCAATATCGTTAATACCAATTTTCGTTTTTTTTTTTTAAATGGCATCAAAAAATCAAATATGCAAATATTTTGAATTAAATAAATTACTTAACAAGTGCCAGTTTGGGTTTAGAACAATGAAAAACACATCTATAGCTATTCAAGAGTTAATTAACCATATCGTTGATGGTTTTGAAAATGGAGCCTATGTGAGTTCAGTTTGTTGTGGTATTTTTAAGGTATTCTATACTTATAAACAAACTAAAATGTTACAACTTTTCCAACGACAGTTGTTATTTAATCAAGTGTTATCTTAGTAACCGGAAACAAATAGTTTCTTTTCAAAACAATAGTTCAGGAATTATAGATGTAAAGCATAAGGTCCCACAAGAATCAATACTGGGGCCAATCTTATATCTAATCTACATAAATGACCTTCCATCTTCTTTACTTGATTCGCATAGTTTTGTTTGCTGACGATAATTACCTTGATAAATTCTAGTATAAAACATGATGTAGTACTTGAAAGTATGGAGAAGTTTTATTTAGCTTACGTAACATATCATACGACTATTCTCCATATGTTAAACTCTTGAGAGTATGCCGAGTATGTTTAAATCCATCACTGTCTTGGAAATGCCATAACTATGTTTTAAATAAGCTAGCTAAAATTGTTTATTAGAAATCTTAAAAGATCGGTTAACGTCAAATTATAGCTTATTTCAATCTCAATTAAACTACGCTCTTCTTAATTGGGGACATTCCTTACATTGCTCTTGATTATTTGGACTATAGCGCAAAGTCCTACGTATAATTTCTGGTTTAGGTTTCAGAGATGATGTAAAACAAAAACTTATTGAGTTCCAGATATTAACTCTTCCCTTTTTATATATTTTTAACTGCGTTGTTCATATTAAAGAAAATTTACATTCTTACTGTCAACACCAGCACTATCATAGTCATAATACAAGACAAAAACTTAATCTAAGAAACTCTTACATCAGGCTAAACACCAGTGGAATTGCTACAAACTACTATGCACCAATATTTTTATAATAAAATTGCGGATAAATACAAAAATATTTCTTTTAAACATTTTAAGTAGAAATTCAAAACTTTTATAGCATCACACGCTTTTTATTCTTTCGACAATTTTTTAAATTTTAAATTCTGTATGTATTGTTTTATCTATTTCTATACTAATTTTATTGTGACTTGTGTAAAGTATTATATTATATTATTAACATTGATAAATGATTTGATTTGATTGTTTAATATGATTATATTTAAATAAACCTGCAATTAATGTAGCAACAAGTCAGGCAGACAAGATGTAGACATTTTTTAAAACCTTTTTAAATTTTCAATTTGTGGTCACAAATTATTTTTAAATATCGAAGTGCCAGATAATAAAAGTAATATCAATAGCAAACATAATGCTTATATAAAAGAACAAGAAAACTATTATTATCAATTAAAAAAATAGAAAACTAAAAAAAAGCTATAAGACGAAGGTAAACACGTACAAGAAAAATAAAAATATACTTAACTAATAACAAATAAAACAAAAATTGATATTAAAAAATCAAATTATTTTAAATTTTAACAGAAACGACGTTTTGCTAAGGTTTTTACTTTCATCAAGAGCCTACAATAAATAAAGAATATTTTTTGCCAGCGTCTACTAAAACCATCTGTTTCGGCCCTAAAATGCGGCCGAATCGGCTGTTAAAGCATTTTGGAACAAGATACACTCAATATTTTATCCGCTGCACCAAATAAAAACATTGTTTCAGAAAATTTCAAAGTTGATTATAATCTGACAGATATTTTAAAATATGACGTTATGTGAAATTGTGATTTCCAGCCAATCAAATACCGCAAAAGTTTTTTAAACCCAAGGGCCTCTAAATCGTCTTTTCGACCCGCAATTTAGAGCCTAAACAAAAAGACAATCAAATAAAGCATTTGCGGTATTTGACTGGCTGTAAATCACAATTTTATATAATGACGTGATACTTTAAAATCTGACAATAGTGACAGAAATATCTTGAAACAATGTTTTGCCTGCCTGCCTGTCTAAATGCTTTAACAGTTAAAGCCTATTTTTGGCACTTCATACAGTATATACTATACAAAGTGTTTCCTAACAGAAGGCAAAAAATAAAACTTTAGATACATTTTTTAATTTCAAAAAATCTAAACAACTTTTTTGTCTATCTCGCTTCGTTTCCGTGATAATAAAAAAATACACATTATTTATCAAAATTTAAGTAAAAAAGCATTTGTAACAATGGTTACAACAAACAAAACAATATTACTGTAATAAGTTCTAAAAATAGCCACCATAAGCGTTGATGCAAGCTTGACAACGCACTAAAAAAAAAAAAAGAAAAAAAAAACTCTCAAAATTACATAGCTAAAAATACTAAAATAGCAGCAATTTAGCACATAAGAATAATACTACTTATATTCAAGAAAGGAGACAAAAGAAACTGCAATAATTATAAGGAATTTAGAAGAGGGAGAAGCACCCAAAACCTCATCTTTATATTAAACCAAATAAGCAAAAAACTTTTCAATATGAAAACGTATAAAAATATATATAAAATACTACAAAAGCAAAGAATAGAAAAAGAAAAACTAGAAAAACAATGAAAAATCGAATGAATTTGAAACAAAAATCGTCCAATACTATGATGTATAATAGTGCCATAAAAAAAAAGAAAAATATAAAAACTTTAAAAATAGGACATTGAAAAATGAAAGCAATACAGGTAGCGAAAATGCTATTCGCAGATGATATGATAATAGTGAAAACAGAGAAAGACTTACATCACAAGATCAACATAATATACAAGAAATTAACAAAAAACCAAACCAATAGAATAACACTACACGGAAAAAAATTGAACGGGTGGAAAACTTGAAATACTTAAAAAATAAAAGAAAGATAGACAAAAAATTAACGAGAGATTGGGAAAGACGGGAAAAATATTTAACATAATAAAGAATACATTTTTTGATATAGATATAGTAAAAAAAGACAAAAAGACCAACAATAATGTACTCCAGCAAAACATGAACATTATAAAAAAAAAAAACATAAAACAAAAATAAATGCAACAGAAATGAGATTTTTAAAGAAGATGAAAATAAAACAAGAAAGGCAGAATAAAGAACAATACACACAAACAAACTTATTTTTCATTATTTAAAATACGGTTTAAGGCAAATAATAGCAACAAAAATATTTGTCATAAAATATTCTGAAAATAAGAGATAATATTATTGCAAACAAATAATTCAATTTAATGATATTTGACGCCACAAATTACAAAAGATTTTTTTTCAATTTTTTCAAATTAATTTTTTTTTTACCTTTATTAGAAAATTATCTTTGTAAAAAACTGGTATTTTTAATGTGCTAAAGGAAATAATAAAAAGAAAAGATAATTTTTGCTTATTTAAGTATCTTTCTACTAGTAGGTATTATAATTTGTTATTATATTAAAAAAAAGTTTCAAATGAATATTTAGATATTAATTAAATAGGTTAAACTAAATTAAATTATGTTAGTTTTAAAATCTGCACACCATTTCTTAAAATAAAGTTTTATACAATATACCAATGATAAAAATTAAAATGTGAGACTATAAATGCAAGATGGATTAATCGAACAGACTGTACTGTTGCTACCTAAAAAACAACCTAATCAAATATAACATTCAAACTTATAATGGTGTAATATTCAATAATTTGTACATTGGAAGAAAGTCCAAAAAATAACGCTGAACTTATTATCAAATAAATAAAAAATAAAAAGGTATTAAAATACAGTGAAAGTCAAATACTTTTAGAAAGTGTATAATATAAGTGAAACAATTACTAAGTTTTTTAATTAATAAATAAACGTGATTATTTAACAATAACAATGAATACTTATAGCAGCCAACAACATCAATTATACAGGATAAAAAACGCTCAATATATTTTGATCTAAAACAAAAATGTATCATAATTTCTACAGATAAATTTAATTTTTAAATTTCTTTTAAATTGCAAGTGCTTGTCATACAAAATATTATAGATTTAATATTCAGCTGATATGTATGTGTGATACAAAATCAAAAAAATCGTTTATCTCGCCAAGCAGTTAAACATTTTTAAGCTTCAAATTATATGTATTGTTTACATGTATTTACAGTCTATCTTTAGTAAATATGATTTGAGAGATGTGGCAAATTAATCACATTTTTTGTGTATCAAGTTAGAAAATGATAAAAAATATGTCTTATAAAGAATAACTTGGAAGCAAACAAACATTAATATCAACATAAATTAATTATTATTTGTCATAAAAATCATAAACTTTATATTTCATCTTAGATTGTATGAAAAAAGAGCGAATAAGGGCAATTCCATTTCAAACGTACCAGAGCTTAGGGGGGTTGCATTGAGAAACTTGCTTATGTATTTTTTTTTAGTTTCTATAACTTATTAGTAGTTCTTTGATCGGTATATGAGGGTATAAAACCCATAAAAAAAATTCTACAATATTTTTAAGCAATTTTGACGTTTTTTGACTTAATCGCATTTTTTGTTTAAAAATGAAATCAATCAAAAATTTTCCGTAGAATCCAAATCTGGCGCCATTTTAAGTTTATACTCTGTCTATAAGCCGCAAAAGCCATAAAACCATGTTTTTGTTCTCAGTAGGCTGGGCAAAAAGGAGCATTTTTTAAATTTTTTTTAACCGCTAAAGTTGACGTGTTTTGATGTAAATTTATTAGAAAATATAAATTTGTTCTGTGTATTTGGGTTTTAAGCGTCTAAAACTCAAAAAAACTGCAAAAATAAGCCTATTTTTCAACATAAACTTTTACAAATGCACATTTAACAGTTTTCAGAGAAACTATACACCAAATATTATTAAAAAAATTAGTTCGGAAGTCACGTATTAAGCTGTTGGTCCCATCAAACCACTTTAAACAAGTCGTAGACTTACTGTGGCGATGTAAAATAGCCGTAAAAAGCACAATAAATAATAATAAATAATTCTACATAAAAAAATAGTCAGTGTCGTGCTTGTCTGGCAAAGAAAAATCCATTTAGGAAAAAAAATCTGTTCAAAATTTACTTATTTTTTTTTTTTTTAATTTTTTTTTTAAAGATTATTAGGATTATATTTTTTTAAGTTGATTTCAGAAGTTTAAAAAAGACATTTTTTGTCGCTAGAACCAATTTTTGGCCATTTTACTCTTTGTTTGATAGTTTTTGCGCCTGCGGCACAAATTTAGACTCGACCTATCGGCGCAAAAATTTAAAAATATTATTATTTTTGGCATTCAAACATAAATCTGCCTGTCGCTTGTTAAAATTTGTTAAAAAAAAAGTTTTAAACCACACCCTAGTGTGTTTATAATATTTTTTGTAAATTAAAAAAAAAAATAATTTTTAACGCATTTTTTGCATAAAAATTTTGTAAACATTTTTTTCTAGATGGACTTCTATAGACGATGAGTACAACACTGACAATTTTCCATGTAAAATTGTCCCCAGAATTCAAATTTTTAATAATATTTGGTGTATTGTTCCTCTGAGCGCGGCTAAACGTGCATTTGTAAGAGTTTATGTTGAAGAATAGGCCTACTTTGCAGATTTTTTGAGTTTTAGACGCTTAAAACCCAAATACACAGAACAAATTTATATTTTTCAATTAATTTACATCAAAATACGTTAACTATGGCGGTTAAAAAAAATTTAAAAAATGCTCCTTTTTGCACAGCCCACTAAGAACAAAAACATGGTTTTATGGCTTTTGCGGCTTATAGACAGGGTATAAACTTGAAATGGCGCTAGATTTGGATTCTACGGAAAATTTCTGATTGATTTCATTAGTAAATTTAATTTTTTGAGTTAAAATTGCGGTTTTTAAACAAAAAATGCGCCCATAATAAAATTCCAACCAGAGGATCCAGTGTACGTATGTGAACGTATGCAGTATTCGGCGTTTCATTTTTATTGTACACTGGATCCTCTCTGGTTGGAATTTTTGCTTTATAAGAATTGGAATTGTTCGTACAAATTTTTAATCATACAATTTGATTGTTGATCACAATAACTATCTTAAGATTCAGAGGTTGGTTATTATTACGTCAAAACTACACATTAACTTCGTAGGAATTGCATAAGGAACCTTATAAGTTAATGTTAACTGTTTAGCAAACATATTGGCTACAATTTCCGCGCTTGATACATATTTATCAGAAGTGCATTAACCTAGGAATGTGCTTGTGTATGATAGTAAAACATAGCAACAAAATTAAAAAAAAAAATAACTTTTGTCTTTACATCACTTTTTAAATTGTTAAATTGTCATTCAAAAACATAATTAATTAATTATTCATGCGTTTTTTTTTTCAATAAATAAACCACCTATGTCATAACATAAAAACGACACAGATTTATTCTGGGAATATACGACCTCTAAATTATACAGAAAAAGAAAGTAAAATTAAGAAGTAGAGGTCGTCGCTTCTTTGTACGAGATCTTTAAATGGCGATAAAAGCATCTACATGAAAAGTAAAAGTGGAAACGACACCGACATTACATACATTAGCCAATTAAAGTAATTTTGCTATTATATTAGGCTTTTAATTATGATCATTCATTTATAAAGATTGCAATGTTTAATATTTTATAAATTGCAGTATTTTATTTCAATATATTTAAGCTACTCACTCTAATCATTATGTAATCACGAGGAATGTTAAATTAAACTTCCTTGCAAATTTTATTACATAATTTATTCAAAATAGAATTTTTATTCACTTTCTCGTGACTACTATCATAAATAATACAATCGAAGCGTGTAGAACCAAAACTCGTTATCCACTGTTTGTAAAAAATAGGTAAATACTGTATAGTATTGTTTTTCAAGCACGTATCTGCTGATCGTATCATTATGTACCAAAACGCTCGTTATTATATTCAAACTGCGCATTTAAAACACAATTTTGTAGCAAAACATGTCTTTTTCTCTTTATAATTTGGACTAGATTTTTTTTCAAATTTATTTGTCGCTTTGTCTAGCGTTTTGCTTTTACACTCCTCAATAATTAATAAATCTATGAAATAAATTTGCATTTTTTAAAATAATGACAGTGTTATAGTTTTATAATATTTTATATTTGAAAATTTTTACAGGCTTACAACCGGCTATACCAGTTTTATATGCAACTAAAAAATACAATCCGTTTGATAGCGAGAACATGATGCTGAGCAATATTTTGATTTTTATTTGCTCTAGACTTTAGTTTATTTATATGTACTTGTTTATTTTTGTACATTAATAATTAACTCGGTAATTTTGAATTGGTATTTTGTATTTAAATACTACTCCTTTTAACATTATAAATCTATATTAATTTAAAATTTTACATTAGAACTTGTTTTACAATTATTTAATTTAAAATACTTTTCACATCGCATTGAATCTTTATTGGCCATATTTTACTTTCCACTATTATGAAATGGGAGACAGCAATTAGCTTAAGACATATGATTTAAAGTGCTATATCTACATTAAATTAAAAACCTTATTTTGCAGAACAATTCTAAAGCTGTCACTACAAAGTTCCTTTGTGAATATCTGCTACCATGTTCTTTCATAGCCATCAAGGACAACTACTATTTTGGAGTACAATAAACAAAAGGTTAACTCAATTACCTATTTACTCACTATACTTACAGCGTTTCAGAAATAATATTCTAATTGATTGTAAAACCATCTCGGCCGCAAGACTATACTACCGCTTCACTCATGTATGTACGATGATTTCTGTCCTTAAGACTATACCGACCGCTACCTTGATTTGTAGTATTTTAACAAAAACGGCAACTTTGGCTTCATCGCTGCTTAATTGATTATCAAATTATATGTGGAATTAGCAATGACGCCAAAGTAGCTGTTTTCACTAAAATACTGGAAATCAAGGTAGCGGTCGGTATGCTCTTAAAGATGCTGAATGCCTCATAGAGTTGGAGGTAAAATAAGAACAAAAACATTCAATTTATTTATTTAATGTATAGCTCAAACCATACGGGCGTTAATAAATCTGAGTGCTATTAACTAAAATTGATTCAAAATGTAATTTACATTTTTATCGCAGTCACAACTCAAAAAATAAATTATCTTGTCTTTATGCTGAAGCATATATTATACTTATAAATGTATGTTTGTAACTATTTAGGCCAGTGCCATCTAAATGTCACCTAGTCAAGCCTCTTTTATTGCATTGTGTAATATTTTAACATAAATCTGTTTCTACTTTAATTGTTATTAATTTTGTTTCATAGTTAGCCTCCTTTTTAATTGAATGTGTAAATAAGAACATACTTGAGCTATAACGTGTATTTACATAATTTCACGGCCAGTAAAAGATATTGTATTGGGTTAGGTCATGAGATGCCATACACCATGCATGCAAAACCACTTCAATAAATTACTGTTATCTATGCGACGCCTGAAGTATTTAAAGTAACATTACGTGTATGTTAGACTATAATATATTATGTATAGGATAATAAAATAAACATTAATTCGATAATTATTACTAGCTACAAAATAATAGTTAACTCTATAAAATTAAAAATAAAGAGGCTGGCTAAATCGATAGTTGAGATAGTTTAAAAATTATTTATAAATTATATAGAGCGATTTTTAAGTTTAAAAGCTCGTATATTTTGAACGGACAATTTCAATAAAAATTTTAATTTAACAAAACACAAGATAATATGTTTTTATACAAATAATGTATGACTGGCCTAAATATATTTTAATAACTTTTTCTTTTTTCTTGGTGCATACAAAGTTTTATATTTCAGAAAAAAAAAGTTATAATTTTATTTACAGTAGTATTGTTAATAATACCTTTAATATGAAATATATAAACAAGTGTTATAACCGAAAGATTATAAGCGGGAATTTGTTTATATAAATATCGGTATTAAAATATATAAACTTTTGACCTTCTAAGTTTTTAATTGGAGACATTGATGCAAAATCACACAACAAACAACATTTTGCAATTCTATAATAATTTAAAAACAATTAATTAAAGCTTTACCATAAATTGATATTTGTAAATTATGCTAATAATGTTTCATATGAATTAATTTTAATCCATAACATCAGATCACAAAATTTGATGCACAAAGTTACAACAAGCAGCAAGTATAAATTATGTAACATAAATAAAAAATAAACCTTCAATCATTTCAACAACAATTACAACCATGTTATTCAATGCCAACACAGTTAATAATAATTAAAATATGTCGGTTTATTTCATCAAAAGCTTTCTTGTTATTATAAGAAAACGCAATATAATGAACGTTATTTACGAGGTCGACCTTTGCCATAAAATTGATATGTAATAATAAAAATGCTTTGTTATAAAGTAAATAAAGATAAAAATAATAATTTTATATTAATCTAAACAAAATAGATTTAAATTGCAAATAAATTTGCTTGCAAGTACTTATGGTAATAATAAACTCTCCACATTTTTAATTGTTTTAATTATTGTATGTACATGCAATAACTATGTGAAAAATAGTTGAACTACTCCCAATGCTGTATGGTAAATTCATGTTTGAAAGATTCGGGTATGCGGATCTTAATGTTGTTAAGATCCGCATACCCCTTTTTGCTATTAAAAACTGCAAATCCTATAAATTACTTAATTATAAAGCAATTGTTATTTTTTATATCTCACACTTCGGTTATAAAATAAACCATTTTATCATAAACACAACTATTTTCTTTAAAAAATAATGGTTAATGTACAATTTGGCTGGATTTGGCTCGATTCTAGAATTCGGCTAATATTTTGGTTCCGGTAACTGGTTTCGGCCAAAGTGGATCTGGCGGCGGCATAATTATAAATAATTCGTATTAAGCAACTGGGTGGATCATTGATAAAAAGTTTGACTTTCACAAAATTGTGATCCCAATTCTCAGCTGTTTTTTATAATTTGTGGTTTACGGCGCTCTCGCTTACAAATACAAACATATTCATGATGATGAAGATGAAGATGAAGATGTCATCTCCATACTTACGATGGACCTTTGGCCTGCACCATCTTAGACATGATTGATACAGTTTCATTGAATATTATGTATTAATCTATTTATAATTTATTATTATTACTATTTATATTTGTATCAAATAATGTTTCTATTGTAAAACATTATTTCACCCCCACGCTTTGCGGAGTTGACGTTCTGCTTGGGATAAGGGTTTGTACTATCTATACTATACTGCCATGCCACTAATTAAAACTTTGAAAATCTATTATTATTAAACAAATTATAAAGATATGTATAATCTGGTTTCAAGTGTTTTAAACTATAGAATGCATTAAAATATTCCACATACAAGTGTTTTAATTACATCCAATACGATTGCCGAAAAAAAAAATGATAAAAAAATAATCTCTAAATCTTTATAATCATTTACTTTCTGTAAAAGAAAATCTGACCTATGTTGTGTGGTTACTTTTAAACTGTATACATATTTGTTTTTATTTTTGTTTCACTTTCATATTGATTTAATTTACTTTCCTTATGTTCTAGTAATTCACAATATATTTTATTTATTTGAATATTTTTATATTTTATTATATAAAGAAACTAACCTGCAAATTTGTATACACTTTTTACTGTATTTCATGCACTACTTTCCACCACAGACACTAGTCCACGGACCACTGAGAAAGCCGCGTTGTACTGAAATAATCACACAGCATCGACTTGGAATTGAAACATTACACATTCACCGTTCGGGAACTACTGATATTTTAGCCTGTTCTTTTCGTAACATGCCTGTTCGTTGGCGAGTGCCGATGAAAGGATTCACGGGGAATGTGTGTAAGGTAAGGTTAGGGGCGTCGCCATAGTGACGACGCTACGCGTCGCGGCGTCGTACTCAATATACCGGCACTGCGTATTTATGAAGCAAAAGTGCATTTATGCCAACTATATTAAAATAAATATTATTTATAAATTATAATAATGTAAGCAAAAGTAATTCTTTTTACAAATATTGGTTATTTTTTAATCAATTATTTACTATAATTTATTTATAATTACAGTTATAAGATTAGGGCAGCTACAACATACATGCAGTTCATTAAATAAGTTTTTATAATATCTATCCCACCAGCAATTAATTTAATTGTGTATTTTATTTTTCTTAAATAAATAAAACATAGACTTCTATAGTGCGCCAAGGACGTTCAGGTCTTTCAACCTATGTATACGGTGTTTGTATAAAGAAACTTCTAAAACAAAATGCAATTTTTAATAGACTCATGGTCATTAAAAGATCCTTTGATTTTTTTTATCATTATTTATGTCGTAGGTTTTTATTGTACAATAAATAAATACACGTTTTTTACAATTCGACTAAAAATCTTATAAAACGTGAATAGTGTTATTGTAACGCTTGGAATAAACTTCGCATATTTAGTCGTAGTGTATAATAACTTATATAATAATAATTAATTAGCTTTTAACAATATTTTTTTTAAATTTGTTAACGCATGTTTTTGGAAAATAACACAAAATGTGTTATTTATTTATTTTAATTCTTATAAGAAGAAGCTATACAAATTGATATTAAATATATTCAATCATATTGTTTATTTATTTAATCTTGCTATTCTCCTCCCCGACATTTTTGTACTTAATTACTTTCAAATCCACTTTTATAACTATTAATCCATTTAAATAAATTTGGGTCATACAGACCCGAGCTTATAATACAGAAATAGTTTAATTTTTCAAAACTAAGAATAATTTTGTATATTTAATATGACATCATTATTACAAAATTTATAATAAAATCAACTGATGAATAAAAGTTTTTGGCAAAAATATTGCTTATAATAATATTGTGTTTCGCTGATTAAATGATTGTTGAAAAGCTATACTTGTAAAAAAGTTCTGTAATCTTATAATTGATTAAATTACCAATAGAAAAACTGATCAATTTTCAAGATTAATATCGAATTTCTATTTGTAAGATTTGTTTAGCACTAAGATTATTTCTAATAATTCTTTGTACAACAATAGTAGCAAACATATTTTTAAAACATTAAATTAACATAGCAAATTATTTTTTGTTTTAAAAACAGCACGTTAGTATAAAATTTATTTAATATCTCGTTAGTTTTTTTTTTTTTTTTTAAATTAATTTTTGTATTATTTGGAGTTTGAAAATCTATTTACAAAATGTCAGTTTGGATTTTGCCCCAGTATACCTAGTATATATATTTTTTTAATTTTTTTTTTAATTATAATTATTTACATATTTACAATTTGTATTTAAATATATAATATTCCGGCAGTTCCGCCATCCATCTGTTTCGAGGGGCCTGGTATTGTAAATAAATTTCTGCTGTCTTCTTTTGTTTGTGTCTTAGTTTTGTGTTTGTTCTGTCATTAGGTGTTGTTTTAATTTTGTTTTAAATTGTTGAATGCTTGTAAGGTTTTTTATTTCATTAGGCATTTTATTGTATTCTTGGATTCCTTTAACAGCCAAGCTTTGATTTTTTGTGGTTGTTCTATTAAGTTTAATATTGAAGTCATTTTTTCTTCTAGTGTTGTAGGTGTGAAATTCTTTTTTGCTTTTTAAGTTAAATTCCGTTTTTATTTGTCCGAGTTTTATCTTGTGAATTAATACTATATTTTGTAGTTTTATCTTGTTTTTGTCTTTAGTAGGTGTTAGTTTTTCCAGTTGATAAATTGTTTTTATAGCTTTGTTTTGTTGTCTTTGCAATTTGTCTATGTTTCCTTGTTTGGTATTTGCCTATATGTTCATTAAGTAATTTGTTTGTGAGCTGAATAGTCCATTATAAATCATATTTCTTGTAGTTAGATTGATTATATTTTTTATTTTATATAATGCGCCTATAGCTTTTGTATTTTTCTTAATTAGAGTTTGAATGTGATTGTCCCATTTTAGATTATTATTTATTGTTAGTCCTAGATATTTTGTGATAGCTAACACCTCTCCTATATTTATGTTACTAATCTTTAAGGTAAAATTTGTATTTCTTTTCTTACGTGTTATAAGTATGTAGTTAGTTTTTTGTTCATTTATCGTGAGTAAGTTGTTGCAGTACAATTCGTTAATTTTATCTAGATCTTTTTGAATCTCTTGTTGCATATTCTAAAGGTAAGATATGTTATGACATTAAGTAATTCTTAAATATCACACTTTAAAATTAAAAAAAAAAGTTAGTAAGAAAACCAAACAACAACTGAAATAAGCTTTTATTTTTTTTACTTCAGTCTAATGGACCCAAGAAGCACAGCAGAATAACGACATTTTTATTTTAGATTTGCATTTACATTGGTATAGAGAATTTTATTAGGACGTGCGGGCAGACACTACTAACGCGTTGGAAGTTTTATTAGAAGCTTGGACTAAATCTAATTCTACCGTGGATTGTGACAAAAATTCACAGTGCAATCATACAATACCTAGTCTGTTTTACAAGCCAATTTATTTAACCGAATATTGACTTAATTTAGGTTTAACATTATTATTTTTAATATGTGTGGTTTAAAAAAGAATTTCAATTAATAATAATATTAATAACAATTTTGTTCACCAGCATCTTGAACATACTACATACATACATATTCAGATCGCTTTAATCTAAAAGATTTCAAATATTTATTCACTGACCAAAAGTTGTTTGTGTCTCTACAAACAACAAGCATATTCTAGACTAGACTATAGTTTACAAAATTCAAGTTGTAATAACATTAGTTCTTACACAAAAATAACTAAAAATTTAAAAAAAAAACAATGTTTTAAAGTTGTCTAAATAATATATTTTGTTTTAAATTAGTTTGAAACAAAAGTTAAACAATTAGTTTTAAACATAAAAACCCTAATAAAACTTATATGACTTTGCAAAATACAGTTTCATTCTTTCTAAATGTACAGGTAAAAAATAAATAAATTATTAAATGATTTGTAGAACTGCACCTTTTGATCTTTTTTATTACAACTTTACAACTTGTATAATTTTGATGTTCCTCTTATGATGAGCTTTATTATGATTTAAAAAATGCGGATATTACAGATATGAATGAACATTTTGCTTCAACAGCCTGCGACTTAGTTGTATGCAATTATAAATATAATGTAGATGATTGTATTCCAAATTTTTATAATGTTTTATATCCAGCTAGATACGTCTGTGCCAATTAGATATACTAGTAGTGGACGTACATCTCACCAGGAAAGGGCGTCTACAATGCAGGCGCGCAAAGTACTGCTAGAATAACGAAATTGCAGAGAAGCGGGGGCGGTGCAACCGAGCTCGGAGAGCGGTCACCAGGGGTAACGCCATAGGGATGGAAAACGTAGAAGCGGCACTAGAGCACAAAAGGTTAAGAAAAAAGCTGAGTGGTCAAATCCGCCAAGAGGAGTAAGTGGAACCTTTGGAGGAGTTAGACGGAAATACATGGGGAAGGGGGTACAGAATTGTAATGGAGAATGTCGGGAGAACGCCACCAAGGGTATTGGCAGAGGTGCAAAAAGCAGTCGTGGGGAAACTCTTTCTAAATCAGGAGGAAAGGGTTTGTAGGAGGTAGTCTGTGGGGGCGGGCGAGGTATGTTCTTTTTCGGAAAGCAAGTTTCGGAAAGCCTCAAAAAGAATACGCTCTGAGAAGGCACCAGGGCCTGACGGAATTCCAGCAGAAGTTGTAAAAGCCGTGGTGGAACAATGCCTCAAGGTATGGTTAGCGACAGCTAACAAATGCCGGAGGACGGAGACTTCCCAGAAGTTTGGAAAAGGGCAAGTCTTGTGCTCATAGACAAGTGAAAGGGTGGGGTGGGTGCAAGAGCTTTTTGGCTCATATGTCTTTTGGATGTAGCTGGAAAACTTCTTGAGCACTTGATAGTAGGAAGGCTGCTGGGGCACTTTAGGGTGACCAAGCTCTCAGCGAGCGCTAGTACGGATTTAGAAAAGGATGTTTGATCCTAAGCGCGCTTGCTGAGGTGAAAGCGGCGGTCTTAGCTGCTAAGAAGTACAGCAGGGGTGTTCCCAAATACTTGGTAAATATTCAGTAGTTAATTGTGTTACAGGGTTTTGTTAGTGGGAGATGATAGGAAAAAGAAAAAAGGAAAAAGGAAGAGGTAATTTTAACGGAAGGGGGGCGTACCTGCATTGGATGAAATTGATTGAAAGTGATGAATGTCTGTACTGTGGGCAAAGGGATACAGTTGAGCACACCTTATTCCATTGCGAAAGATGGTTGAAGACGCGTAAAAGAGCAAAAGTGAAACTGATGGGAGAGAGCTTGAACTCGGATAACATGGTGTTAGTAATGCTGTCTTTGGTGTCCAATTGGGACATTGTGGCCACCATGATAAGATCCATGCTACGCAGCGTTGCCAGATTTGACAAACGGAATTATAGTGTGACAGGCATCAAAATTACGGTAGATTGCGGTAGAATAAAAAAATATATATATAGTAGAAAATGTAGTAGAATATTTATATTCATAATTTACTCAAAATAATAATAATAAAATTATTATTTACCTATATTGTTATATTATATAATTGATCATCAATTAAAGATTAATAATAAATCAATTATTGATGTAAGACATTTAAGTACGTACACTCACTGACTGTCCGTTCAAAAAGATTCAAGTCAACTAATTCAACTAAACTAAACTTATTATTATTAATATTATTATTATTATTATTATATAATTGAACTTATTGAACCAAAAACAAGTAAATAATACTTCTTTTAATTTGAAATAGGGTATTTCCCTAACATCTAAATTTTTGGATTTTGGATTTTGGATCCTTAAAATGGCCTAAAAATTGTTTTGTGTAGTTGCATTGTAAAGTAATTTTTATAGTCATAAATTTATTTTTTGCTATTTGAAACACGTATTATGAGGACAATAAATAAATAAACTTGGTAAAGGCGATTTACCTACTTTTTTCAACCTATTGAAAAATAAATCGGTAAATCTACTACTATTACCTTGTACCAGGCAACACTGATGCTACGTATGAAAAAGGAAGAAGACAGGGAGTTAGCTTTATAGCTACTCGTTAATGTTTTTTTTGTAAATGTAAATTCAGTTGTTATGTATGTTTTGTAAACTGTTTTGTCAAAAATATGTAAAATATGTGCGCGCATAAATTTAGACAAACAAACAGAACACACAAATAAAAATAAAGTATTCTTACTAATTTTTCAAAATGATTTTCAACAAATTTAATCAGATTAATTTGTATGAAAAAGGAAGCACATAAGTACATAAAAATTGATACTGATTACCAAAGTTTTTATATTTTTTATCATCATATCCATATACTCGGTCTGCACTGTCAAACAAATTTAAACAGACGGTCGACATCAGCAATCTGATCGCCCAAGACCATCGACAAACTGGGTGATAATTTAGACGCAGCTCTTTGTTCCGAAAACAATCCAATAAGATATGACAAACTGTTAATTGAATATTATAGATATTACAAACTTAGAGCACTTCAGATGCCAACAAATGCCTGTGAATTAGTGACCGATACAGAGCCGCGTGAGAATGACCTTTTTTCTACGTTTTGGTCTGCACGGTGTTGTAAAGCTTTTTGTACACCGCAGTTTGTTGTTTTAAATAACAAACCACTTTTGCCAGTCTAGGAATTGTAGAAAATTACAAATATCCCTAACAAAAGATTTGTCTGTAACATATTTGGCAAGCGCATCAGTTTTACTTTGCTACGGTTACCTACGTGATTGGGGTTCTAAAGAAAGTAAACAGTGCAGACTGCAAACCCCTAAAGCAAAATTGAATAATTTGCTTCAGCAAGTAATGATAAGAATATTAGAAATCTATGGCGTTTAATGCATTCAATAAATCTGTACATATAGCATCAGTACCTGCGCTTCATTTGGCAAGCCAAATGTAAACTGCAGAAACCAGAAAAACACAACCCACACCGTTGTTACTTTTTGAACTATTGGTAAAGATTCTCGTTAATTTAGTATTCAACTTTAGACGTTGAAATGGCCAAGAAGGATCGCGTAAGTCAATTAATAAACATCATGAAATAAAAATAAAACATGATCTAACGCTTAAGACAAAGTGATGCCTCACACAAAACACTAGCAATAAGGTTATTGGGGAATGCGCCAGTTGTTAAACAAATTACTGTATAGTGGGCAGGATCCACAATACGTAATGTAATGCGTAGCATTGTTTTCCAATCCGTTCTCCATGACTTGTTATTCAACAACCTGAGCAAGTTTAGTGCCGGAATACATCTTGATCTCAGATTTAATAAATGAAGACGCCATATCAAAGAACGGTCAAATATGACACCAAAAAATCAAACACTTTCTGTACAGGTTTTCAAGATATAATAAACGGTCACCGGGTGGAGTTTGCCTTCTATAAAAATAAATAAATAACGTTTTGCTAATAGAAGTTCATAATGCGGTTAATAGTTATTTAAAGTTGACGTTCCAATGATGCATGACAATAAATATCTACGTCATCAACATACATACATCCGGTTACCGGATGCTTGATAAACTGACTTATGTCGTTAATAGGTATCATAAATAGCGCCTGCTTAAAATGGATTCTGGAGGAATACCATTCTGTTGCGGACGTATGCTTGATATACTGTCACCTACACGTACCTTAATTGAAGTAAAGTTAAAAAAACTCTTTATGAACAATGTCATACTTTTACGAATACTCTAGGATTGATGCGTTTGTAGAACATTGTATATTTTTGTTTTTTTTTTAAGTATCATCTGTAGGAGTACTCCCACTATTTAATTTGACATTATTTTACCTGTTTTAGCATGTTAAGGCTTTGGTTTGAAATAAGTCAAAACCTTAGTTGGTTTTGGCCCGATTTAACACTTTTGGTCTCATCTTGAACGGTTTTGGTCCCATTCGTTGTGATTTTAGTCCAGATTGAACCGTAGTCAGTTTTGGTTTTAAGTCCGCAACAAATTGTTGACCCGTTATATTAGAGTCCTTATTAAAACAAGTTTTTGCAACACCAGTAAATGTCATAACTGATGTATGATAAACAATAGTTCTTTTAACAACTGCAGCAAACGATCTAAAAAAGTTAGTAGCCTTAATTACTCTATACCTCTTTTGATTATTAAAATAAGAGAGTTTATCTGTTATTCTGATTTTAGCTATTTTCTTTTTCTCTGTAATTTTTGAACAATTTTGAGAATAAACGGAGTGTTAACTATTACAATTACGTATACAGATAAACTGGTGCATGAATCAGGGTCATGTTTTTCTTTGCTGCATTTTGCACACGTTGCAATAATTGGACACCTAAGTGCAGTATGTCCAAAACGTTGGCATTGAAAACACCTTATTGAGTTTAGAGTAAACGAGCAATCCGAGCAAGTACTGTATGCCACTTTAACTTCTTCCGGGAGTTGTTTAAAATCAAAAGTTAAGATCATGGCGTTGTATATCTAATTTTTTTGCAATCAATAACGTCTTGCAACGCTAGTTTTTGTTTTGCATTATTCATCAGTTTTGTATAATAACTAATACCATGAAATAACTCTCTTTAAATTCTTTAAAGATTTTTGCTGCTCAATCATCACCTTAATATTTCCTAATGACTTGCATTCCTGCATTTTAATGCTCTGCATTCTGTCTTTAACTTCAATAAGCAAGGTTTATTAATTTCTTGCAAGAATTTAATGTTTCATAATAATGCTGAAAATGGTCCTTTGAATTAAGAAGAGAGAAACCAATTTTAGACTCTGGCCACTTTTCGAACATTTAACTGATCAGATACATTACAAACTTTATATTTTCTCTAGGTTTTATGGTTGAAAGTTTTAAATAATTTTCTTATAACTAAACTCTGCCAACTTTATCGATCAACCTCCTTACCCACCACGAAGCCACATATGTAACGCTACATCACATACTGATGCAGTTGCCAGAACTAATCGAATGATGTAGCATCAGAAAGTTTTAGTTTAGTTTTAGTTTTAGTTGACAGAAGACTGGTCGGTAATTTTGTGGAAAATGTTTATCTTTTTTAATCTTTGAGATAGAAATGACATTTGACCTTTTCCATGAAGACGCCCCGGTAACATTAAAGTAGTTATAAAATTCTAATTATCTATGTAATAAAATTAAAATACATTTGTTTAGTATATTACAGAAATTGAAGATTAAAAACATCTGGGTGGTTATTTTAGGGATTAATGTTTTACTTAGAATAATATAATCTTACATCTAGTGATTTCATATACAAAATATTATAAAATAAAATGAATGGTTATGACATATGACCACAACAATCAGTTTCAATCCAGTTGAAAAAACTATTTGGACAATTTTTAATTTAAAATCATATACTTCTTTGAACAACAATAATTTTAATTTTAATGTTAGTCAATATTGTTAATGCATCTTTGACGCAAAGCGTATATCCAGATTTTTTTTAAATTCTAAAATTGTGCCTGTGCACAAAATAAATTTCATACACAAATTAAAAATTATTGTCCAATATCAATTTTAAGTACATTTTTAAGCGTTATTGAATAAATTGTTTGAAGAACAAACAATTTTTTTTTTCAATAAATAATTTTTTTTTAATCCAAACTAATTTGGTTTTTATCAAGGCAGGTTTACAATTGATGCAATAATTCAATAATATAACAAATTTGATATGGTGCTGTGCTAGTATCCTTTTATATTTGGAAAAATCATTTGTTTTGTAGAAAATTATAAAAGAATACTGAAAACACTAAATAGTTATGGGGTGATTAAACTAGTTTTAAAGTTACATGAAAGAACGACGTTATTATGTTCAATTGCCTTATAGGAAAAAGATAGCATTTCATTGCACCTTTTCTCCGTCGACGATCATATCCTTGCAGTGGTTATTGGGATTGCGTGTTCCAATAAACTTTCAGGGCATAACCGGTGTTTCTGGTCTGTGAGGTTCCAAACTAATTACTTTCACCCCGCAGCGTAATAGTTGCGTTGAGGGTCCGTGGATGGGGAATCCACGTGTTCGTGCCGTGCTTGGAAACCCGTAAGGGAGATTGACGGAAATCTAGTAGCTCACCCTAGAGACGTATCTGGGGGGCCTGGCAACATTCTAAAGGATTTTCCAATAAGAAGTTTTATTTTGAATAGCAGGCTGTTTGGGCAGCTGTAAATTTTGAAGCTATTATCTTTTGACATTTGACAAGTAAAAACTACGCCATTATTAAAAATGAAACGATACACGTTTCAACAACGATACACGTTTCAACAACGCATTCAAATTATTAAAATTCACTACAAAAATGGTGAAAATTTTTTAGTCACAGTTTGCAAAACTAAAGCACTTTTTGGTCATTGTAAAGCACCTTCCCGGCCGGTAATAGTAAACCTCGTGGAAAAATTTGAGCTGTTGAGACAAGTTTGTGATGTGAAGAATCAAAACCGTGTGCATTGCTCAAGAACACATGAGAATATTACTGATGTAGCCCGTAGTATTGAAGAAAACCCAGGTTTGTCGATTCCTCGTCGAGGCTGGTGCAACTGTTCCGTGAATGGATGGCGCTAACGAGCTATGATTTTTTATGGCTGGAATTGGAAGATATTGATGTGGACGACGTTTATTTACGTGCCACACAAACAACAAAAGAAAAGGTGATCTGAATTGGCCACCAAAATCTTGTGATTTAACACCTTTAGACTTGTTTCCAAAATGAGTTTAGTCTGTTGGAAGCAGCCAAAACTCACAAAAAACAATGTAATCTTTTTGTTAATCTGCAGAATAAGCAAAAGAATTTATTGCAATATACATAAATCAACACTTTTTAAATTTCTTTAGACAGTTTAGACCGGTGTTTTTCAACGTGGAGCCCACGCCTTACAGGGGGCAATTTGAGTGTTAAGGAGAGCAATTTGAAAATGATCGCGGCACGAGTTTAACCCTTTTGCTTCAGGCCATTTAAATGCAGTGTTAGATTCTTAAATAATTGCGGCTAATAAATATTATAAATTGGTTTGACAAGATCAAAATATCAACTGGGTTTTTGGCGTCGTCAAGTTAACCTTCCTGCGGCAGACGGCCCCCGGACGCTTTAAACGCAGTGTTAACAATTTTCTAGTGATTTCTTCCTAATACCTAAAGTGAATAATTCAATTTCTTAATATTAAAAATTATGTATATGTTACATAGGGGGGCATAAGAATTTTAGAAAGGATTAGGTGGGGCATGGAACAAAAAAGGTTGGGAAACACTGGTTTAGACCATCACTTCACTTCAATTTCTGTATAATAATAATTTATATTCAACATAATATATTGTCACATATATGTATAATCATTTGTCTGTACATAATATGAAATAAATATATTTACTACTGTATTTTTTCGTTAGTTTATCAATAAAGTATTTGTGGTAAAAACTAAGTTATTGTTTTATTTCATTATTATGAATTGCCACAGAGTAAAGGTCTCAACCATCCTTTAAATAAATTTTTTATATATTTTTTTAAATTAGTTGTTTAAATTATAAATTTTAAATGTTTTATATTTTTTAAAGTTTTTTCATACATGTGTTAAATAATTCTGGTTTTTTATTGCCGCTCAACTTTTTCTTGCAGATATTTTTCTTTATTTTTCTAATATACAAAAATTGACATTGCAAAAAATTGATAAGATGGCAAAATGGCCTAGTTGATTGTAATTGTTTACAAACTAACAACCCGTTAAAACTGTTAAAACTGTTAAAATATTTATAAATAATCTTGATTCTAGAACAATAAGAAAATAAACTTTTGAGTAAATAAATTTGTTGTTATACAACAGTAAATATAAATTAAATAGTTTTATGGTTTTTACTACGTTATTTATTATATAATACCAGTAAAGTTTGCCACTGCTGCCCACCTCATTGTATTTTTTTGCAATATTAATTTATTACAATAGGAAAAGGTCGAGCAAGCTAAGTTAACATTAAAAAGACCTTTTCCTTATAACATTAGTAACTTCATTGCTAGTAGTAAAGTGGCACTTTAATTAACACAATTTTACGTTTTTTAATGTTAAGATTATATTAATAGAGATATACAAATAAATAAATTTAAGCGACTAGTGATGACCATCTAAACAACTTACAAATCAAAAATAATGTAGGTACTGAAATAGAGATGCATGTGCTAAACTGATTCACATACCATAAATTTATTAAATATGAAATAGATTTTTCCATCATTAACTGTTATTAATGTTATCATAATGTAATAAAATTTGAAGTTTCTAATATCATCAAACAGCTTATTGGAACGCATGTAAAAGAGGTACGTAACTATTGCTACATTGATGAATGCGAGTAACATAAATCTTTCTAATGAATGAATGTGTTTATAATACAAAAGATGGAAATAAAGTAATAATATAAACGGGACAGACAAACACAAAAAATAAAAATATGAAAAGAGAGAATAGATTAATGAATAATTGATGTAAATATTTAAAAGCATAAGTGATCAAAAGTGTGCTGAAACAGAATTCAGTATAAAACTACAAAAAGATTTATTTTCAAAATAAGTAGACTGCGGTAAGAATTATCTTTTTCAATTAGCATTGTTTTTGTTGATAATTTTATGTTCCTATCTGAAAAAAAAAGGTCCGTATATTAAGAATATGCTGTACAAAATGTGATTTATTAGGTTTATTTAGTCTTATGCATGTATATAATTTTTTTAACGCTCAGCGAGGGACAACGCGTTGTGGATGGCGTTAAACGACCAAACACCAAAATCAGAAACTTTTTGGTGGATGGTTGTATTAAGCCACAACGCGTTGTGTGCTATTAAGAAACGGCTACAACGCTGCGTTCTGGATAAATTAGAAGTGCCACCAACCAATCTTTTTATTGAGAATTGGTAGAATAAAAAAAAACTAACTTTAAATAAAAAATAACTGAATTATTTATTTAAAAATATTATTAATTGACAAATAAAAAATTTAAAGTAACAAAGAGAATAATTTATTTTTGCAAGCACTGCTATTTTAAATTGCACAACACCTTCTTAGACCAACAATTACACTTCTTAGTGTTGCAATAACGCTTGCAATGACACACAACAAATCCTTGTTTTCGGCCGAATAAATAAGTTGAAGTTTTTCTAAGAGATGGTTGGCCAAGAACAATTACTACAACATTTTTCAACAGAAGGAAATTTTTAAAGGGATAAAGCTAACACTTTTGAAGTTTTTGTTTCTAATTTGGCTCTAAGTTTGCTTTTGCTACATGAATGCAATATAATAATAATAATAATAATAATAATAATAATAATAATAATAATAATAATAATAATAATAATAATAATAATAATATATATTTGTGATAACTAAGATGTTTTACACAGGTTAAAGATGCATAGATATGACATAAAATACATGTACATACAAATATTTACAGATTTAATTTAAACATACTTAGAACTAAAATTAAAACTAGCAGGTTTTCTTCAGTAAACATATACAAACATTAAAAAAACATTATATTTACATAATAATTTGACTACATAAATAGATCAAATCTTAGTTATACATATCAAACAGCTAAAAATACATACTAGCAACTACAGGAAGTTTATAAATGAATGGTATTATATAATCATTTTAAATATGCCGCCTTTTTAAAATTGTCCACTATACTAAATATGTTTTCATATGTTTGCTTGACAGCTGTCAAAGTTGATCTGTCAAAACAAATAGTATAGTGAACAATTTAAAAAAAAACGGCACATTTAAAGTGATTACATAATCTCATTCATTTATAAACTCCCTGTACTAAAAAATTTAATAAGTTCATTAAAACGTAGAGCTACATCTCTGCAATAAAACTGTGGTTAAAATTATAAAAAGCATTATACAGTAAAATAGCTTTTATTTTACATCTAAAAACATTGAGCGGCAATTGTTTTAAATTCATAGCCAGTTTGTTGAAAAACTTAGATGCATAGTAATTTTGACAGTTTTGTGATTTTGATAACCGTAAAAATTTAGGACAAGTTGCTCTTATTCCTAGTATTGTAATCATGATTACTTGAGTGTTGAGCATATAATACGTAGTTTTTTTTAGGTATATTAAACATTCATAAATGTAGAGACAAGGTAGAGTTAAAATTCCAAGATATTTAAACTGCTCTCTACAATCTTCTTGATAATCTATATTTGCTATTATTCTCACAGCTCGTCGTTGAAGTTTGAATACTCTTTCTTTAATGTTAGAATGGCCCCAAGCTAAAAGACCATAAGATATGTGGCTATAACACATGGCAAAATAGGCAGTTTAGAGTACAGTTTTAGAAACAGCACAACTTAGATTTCTAAGCAAAATATCTTACTGCTTAACTTATTAGCAATAGTTTTATTTTGAAACAACCATGTTAGTTTATTATCTAAATAAATACCTAAAAACTTTTTATTTTGCACTTAAATTAACTTCACAATGTTTTAAAGTAAATAATAGCATTGATGACTTGCTATTGTTTAAGCACAACCTGTAGCTTAAAACCCATTCTGAAGCTTTCGATTTAGCATGTTCTTGCATAGCAACAACTTCGTTCAATGTTTTTCCGTTGTTAGTGATTGTGGTTTCATCTGAAAAAAGTATAATTTTTGCCATAGGATCACAATTTGGTCATTGATATAAATTAGTGGTCCTAAGATTGAGCCTTGTGGAACACCTTGAGTTATGTTTAAATTGGTAGATTTGTTACCACGATGGTTAACAACTTGAGTTCTATTTGTCTAGACATAAGACATTAATAACCTACAATTTTTAGGGTGAATATTATATGCACATAATTTTCTTATCAGTATGTTATGTGATACACAATCAAATGCCTTAGTTAAATCCATAAACGTTGATAACGAGTATAAACTATTTTCAAAGCATTCATTTGTGTTTTCTATAAAATCTAAAATTGCATCAGAAGTACATTTATTCTTTCTAAAACCGTATTGTTTTTGGCTCAACAAATTACGATCTTCAAGATACTGAAGTAGTTGCATTTTTAATTTTTTTTCTAGTACTTTAGAAAAAATTAGTAGTAAAGCAATTGGTCTGTAATTGCTGGGATCATTTACATCACCTTTTTTGTATATTGGTAATACATTTTTAGCTTTCAGAGCATCAGGAAAAATGCTATTTTTGATACAATTGTTTCTTAGCGTTGTTAGAGGCTGAGCAATTAATTTAACAACGTCTTTCACAACTTTTGAACTTATTTCATAGATATCTCTACTGTTAGAATTTTTTAGACTACTAATAATGTCACAGACATGTTTACAAATAATTTCTACAAAATTAAAATAGTAGTTGCTAATATTATACACACTATTACACGTTAAAATAAGTGGATCAATGTTAGGTTTAGGCATTGAGTTAGAAATGTTCTCAGCTACTCTAGTGAAATATGAATTAAAATCATTAGCAGATATAGATGATTTTTTTTCCAATTCACTTAGTAAACAATTTTATCAAATTTAATTTATCAAATCAAATCAATAATATCACAAACGCAAATGGACGTTTGCTTGATCTTATTATTTTATCCGATATTTTTAAATATAATGTTGAACGTAGTGATAACATACTTGTTAATGAAGATTCACATCACCCATCTATTAATTTCAACATAAATCAAATTAAAACAGTTAAATCATTTAACATAAAAAATAGCTTTGATTTCAATTTCAAAAAAGCAGACTTTTTTAGATTGTATCAGTTGTTGGGTGCGACAGATTGAGATTTTTTATGCAATATTAATGAAGTCAATGATGCTTGCAAGACATTTTATAAAGAATTGCTAAATGTTATTACCGACACTGTTCCCAGATTCAATAAAATTCACAGAAATCACAAAATGCCATTTTGGTTTTCTTCTGAGACAAGATCAAATATGCGTATAAAAGCACACTATTTAAAACTTTATAGAAAATCACATCTTCAGTTCCATAAAAGTAACCTAAATCACTATAGAAACGCTATAAAAAGAAATATTGAGATTGACTACGCAGTCTATATTAATACCACTGAAAGCAATATAAAAAATGATCCAAAATCATTTTGGACTTATATTAATAAAAAGAAAAAATGCACACGCATTCCTGTAATTATGCATAAAAATGGAATAATGTTTGATTCTCCTAATGATATTGTTAATGAGTTTGCCAAACATTTTTATTCAGTATATATTGATCACAATATAAGGTGCAAAAATTATGCCAAACAAAAAACAGTTTATTGATAAATTGATATGGTCAATTTATCAATAAACTGTTTTTCTGAAGATGAGATAAAATATGCTATAAATAAATTAAAGAGTGGAAACACTAAGGGTCCAGATTTTATACCAGCCTTTCTAGTAAAAGATTGTTCTACAACGTTTGTCAAACCATTGCTTCACTTATTCAATTTAATTTTAAAAACTAATACTATCCTTGATAAATGGAAAATTTCTAAGATTTGCCCTGTTTTTAAAAAAGGTGAAATTAACAACATTCAAAACTATAGACCAATTTCAATAATTTCTAACTTTGCTAAAGTCTTTGAAATATTGTTATCCAATATTATATTTAATCACATAAAAAATGAAATATCTGTTAAACAACATGGTTTTTTTAAAGGTAGATCTACAGCTACTAATCTTGTATGCTTTACTCAATATGTATCTGATGCTCTAGATGAACGTTTGCAAGTGGATACAATATACACTGACTTTGAAAAAGCATTTGATCATGCTTCCCATGACTTAATCTTAAAAAAGTTAGATTCTTTTGGCTTTAGTTACAAATTATTGAAATTATTTGAATCATTTTTGAAGAGTAGAATGAATTACGTGGAGTATGGTGGCATTAAATTGGATTTATATGTGTCAAAAAGTGGTGTACCACAAGGGTCTAATCTTGGTCCCTTATTGTTTCTAATATTTTGTAATGATGTTTTAGAAGTTCTTAACGCTAACACTTTAATGTATGCAGATGACCTAAAAATTTTTAAAATAATTAGATCTGAAGAAGATGCAATATCTCTACAACAAGATTTAAATTCCCTACATACATAAAGTCAGTATAACCATCTTAATCTTAATGTTAAAAAGTGCTTTTGTCTTACATTTTCTAGAAAACGTTCTGAATTTATATACAATTACAATATTAATAACTATGCAATTGAAAGGGTGAGTGATATTAAAGATTTGGGCATAAAATTTGACAAAAAACTTACTTTCAATTCTCATATACAATCAATCATTAGTCAAGCTAATAAAATGTCTGGGTTTATAATAAGAAACTGCAAACAATTTAAATCCAATGATGCATTAAATAGTGCATATTTTTCTTTTGTAAGAAGTAAAATTGAATATTGCTCAATTATTTGGAATCCATTTAAAAAAAAATTTAAAATATTTTCATTTAAAGTCTCATAAAACATATCCAATTCAAAATTATTCATATGAATTATTATTAAATGAGTTCGATTTTCAATTGCTTTTTACTAGAAGAATAATATCGAAAATAACATTTATTTATAAAATTCTGCACAACATTATAGATTGTTCGTCAATCCTTAACAAATTAAATTTTAATGTTCCTAGATTAAATAGTCGCTCTGATCATATGTTTTACAATTAATTTTCCCGCACTTGCCATCATATGAATTCGCCATTTCAATCAATGTGTTATCATTTTGATAAATATGTAACCACTGATCCATTTATTATGTCATTAAAAGAATTTTTAAAATACTTGCATGATTTGAATATCAATGCATAGTAAAAAATATTGTTGTTCTATGTTACAGTTTTAGTTTTATTTTTTATGTATTTGTATTTAGTTATTTAATTTTATAATATAATCCTGTTATTAGTATATTTTTGTACTGTTGGATTAATAAACTTTATTATTATTATTATTATTATTATTATTATTATTATTATTATTATTATTATTATTATTATTATTATTATTCATATGAAGAATATTAAAACAAGCATTTATTCCTATATGATCTGACATGCCACTATTTAAAGATAACATTGTATTTTTTTATAGGTATATACGTTAGCAATAGAATTGTTCAGACGCGTTGAAAAAAAATACTGTTCCAATCCAAATCCTTTTAACAAGTCAATCAATTCAAATCAAACTTTCTAGTATCATTATCATTAAACCTAACATTGAAATCACCTGCTTATTAGATTTTTTGTTTGAAATTTAAGATAATTCAACATATCATTTAAAATATTTAAAAACAAATTAAAATTACTACTAGGCGAACGATACACGCTAGCAATTAAACAGTTATATTTAGTAAGATTTATACCTGCTAGTTTACAGTGTTTTTCTTGTGAAAATTTGTTAACATCAATAGGTAAAAAATCCAAAGATGATTTTAGCAGAACCAGTACTCCGCCACGTTTATAAATTGTTCTTGAGAAGGTTTAATTTATGCTTATGCCTTCTATATTCCGTGACAATATGTTAACTTGCCATATTTCTTCTGCTCTGCTTGTTGATTCTTCCATCTCCCTATGTGGAATAAAAAACGATTTATAATTACTCCCCGTGGCCATACATTTGAATTTTCAATGTACTCCAGTTGCTCTAGAGGGACAACAATTTTAAAAGATGTGTATTGGTTTGGATGTTTCGATACCATTGGACTGCATTGCAGGTTATTAAAATTTTTATTTTATAAATGTTTTAAGATTTGGTCAGAAGTGGTTCTAACTCCAAATCTATAAACATGTTAGTGAGCTTTTTGTTCAATTCCTTTTATAACAGCTTCGGGATCATTAAGGTTTCCAAGAATTTTTTTATTTGGTTTTGATACTTGATTAGATATTTTCTTCTTAGTTTGTTTGTACTGTACAGTTTTCCAGTCATTACTGGTGTTCTGATTTTTTTCCACATTAATTGCATTACTATTTACCGAATTTTCCTGTTCAGTGTTGGAATTACTCGACTGGCTGAATATTCTGCCTCTTAAATTAATTGCTGCACAGCTGGTTTGGTTGCCTACGTTAGAACTAGGATTTGTAGCAACAAATCGGTTTGAGAGGTTTTCTACTTGTAGCAAATCAACATTGCGCGGGATATTCTTGTTGTTATTGTGATTTATAATAACCTCTTTACGCAAATTGTTATTTTCAGCTTCAAGCTTATCAACTTTATCGAGTAACAAAGTGTTAGTGAATTTTAATTGTTTGACCAGTTCTCTTACATTTAAAAAGGCTTCCATGGAAAAATCCAACTGTAGGGTAAGTTCTTTACCACAACAGCTTTTTTGTCTTTTTATGCACCCTTCGTGATAACGAGTGCCACATAATAAACAATCAGCACCAGATTTAGCTTCTGCACCGCATGAACACTTTTTCTTATTATTTTTCTTTACTTTATCAGTGTTTTTTGACGCACTACTTAAAATATCAACTTGTTCGTTAACCATTTTAAGTTTTATTTTTGAGCTATCTTTAAAAAAACTTTTGTTTTAAATGTATATAGCACAAAAAACTTTATTGGTTTACTACAAACATGGTTTTGTAAGAACTTTTTTTAATTCCTTTGTGTAATGAGAAACTTTTTTTCTCTAAATATGTCTTTAACATTTTGATTTGATTTTTCTACAGATCCATGATTTTGTGAACGCCTTTGTTTTCCATGCACAAGTTTCAAGCCTGGCCACATGCTTGTTAAACTGTCAATTATTTTGTTAGCAATTTTTTTCCCGTTGTGAATTCATATATACTGATTTCCTTTCAAGAGCAATACAGAACCGATCTGAACTGCTCTGAAAGGAACATTATTTATTGGCATATGGTGCGTTGACTAGCAACATAATCAACAAATAATTAGTTATTTAATAGAACTTAACGCTAGAGAATTGCCGAGTTTGGTTGCCGGGTCCTGTTGGGGTGCTGCAAGTAGCATTGTTATGGAAAACTATTAAATTCTATCACATCTACAAGAATATCGGTGAACCTTTTTTCTTGAAACATATTGACACATACAGCACTGTTTTTAAATTAAAATTGGTTCTTATAGGACAAAACGCCAACCAACTCAATATCCAAATAATAAGATTTCAATCATCACTCTTTTTATGTTGAACTACATGCAATATTCTATATTTTCATTTTTTGTGTTAAAGAAAAAAAGAACACTATATATTAACCAGACCAATCAATACAAACAAATGAATAAAAATGTGTAATACACACAACATAAATAAAAACAAAAATAAATGGAAACATAAAATGGTGCCCCGAATACGAAGTTCTGCAGCCATCCATATGGAGACGGTGTAGCGCAGCAAGTGGGGAGAAAAAAAATTAAATATACTTAAATTGTAAATATGTAAACATATATAAAAAAGTTTATTTAGTTTATGTGTGAAGTGTCTATGCTACATTTAGTTTAGCAACGAGTTCAACAGAATATAAAATATAAAAAAACATTAAAAAAAAAAACAATATTTTTAAAAATAGCAATGATCGGAGTAATTTTTTTACAAGTGAGCAATATAATAAAACGTATTTAATTTAAAACTAGACAAAAAACAAACAGATAATTATACAAAAAAAACAATATAGTGTCAGATCAACATAAAACTAAAACTTAGTAAGATTATTATTCCATTATTATTTTTGTCATTAAATCCGAGTTTAACAAAATGTACTACAACGTCACACAAATAACTATTCAGATCTATTTGTCGTTCTGCATAACAATACCAAAAAAAAACAAAACATAGAAGAAGGAATTGGTTGTTGCGCCGATCCTGTCAAACAATAAATGCTTATCTTTCACTGTTCTAGACAGTTCCGAACAGTTCTATGCTTGAGGTCTTTCTCAAATAACGCAAAGCCCTAACCTGTACTGAGTTTCCTTTTATTCTTCTCTCATGCACCACCTTAACAACGGTGCATCAAGCATTTTTCAAGTGCCAACACCTAAAGTATCTAACATTTACTATCAACTTATTAACAAAGTTAGTAGTTTTTTCTAAAAAAGTGTTTAATAAAATTGTTTGTAATTTAGATAAATTCTAGATTGTGCATTATAAATGGAATGTAATAAAACTTTTTTTAATTATTACAAAATTTAATAACAAAATGTTAAGGGGGGAAAACCCAGGCGTTCACGAAATCATGGATCAGTAGAAAAATCAAATCAAAATGTAAAAGACATATTTAGAGCAAAAAAAGTTTCTCATTACACAAAGAAATTAAAAAAAGTTCTTACAAAACCATGTTTTGTAGTAAGCAAAGTATTGATTTTAATAAGCGCAGTCAAACAACAAGAAATGGAAAAAAAATCAAACCAATAAAGTTTTTTGTGCTATATACTGCATTCGCGTAGCAAAAGCAGACTTAAAGCCAAATTAGAAACAAAAACTTCAGATGTGTTAGCTTTATCCCTTTAAAAATGTTCTTCTGTTGAAAAATAATTGTTCTTGGCTAACCATCTCTTAGAAAAACTTCAGCTTATTTATCCGGCCAAGCACAAGGATTTTTTGTGTGTTATTGCAACACTAAGAAGTGTAATTGTTGGTCTAAGAAGGTGTTGTGCAATTTAAAATAGCAGTGCTTGCAAGAATAAGTTATTTTGTTTGTTACTTTAATTTTTTTATTTGTTAATTAATAATATTTTTAAATAAATAATTCAGTTATTTCTGATTTAAAGTTAGTTTTTTTTAATCCTACCAATTCTCAATAAAAAGATTGGTTGGTGGCACTTTTAATTCATCCAGATTCAGCGTTGTGGCCGTTTCTTAATAGCAAACAACGCGTTGTGGCTTAATAACCACAACCATCCACCAAAAAGTATCTGATTTTGGTGTTTGGTCGTTTAACGCCATCCACAACGCGTTATTGCTCGCTGAGCGTTTATACATGCATAAGACTAAATAAACCTAATAAATCACATTTTGTACAACATATTCTCATTTCCATTTGACATTGTGGTCAAAATTGAACATTACCAGACCCACTCTCTAACAAATTTTGAGCATAAAAAACGCAAGAACACAAGCCATCGGACCATGCGCAGTGCCGTGGATTTGTTAAACGGGTGCTGGAGCAGCACCAAGTTATTGCGGATTTCTTGGAGAAAATCATTTTCTCAAATGAGGCACAATTTCAACTCAATAAGTACATAAATAAGCAGAACTGTCAAATTTGAGCTGATAATCTTTGTGTAATACTTTTGGGCTGGCAAAGTGATTAGACGTATTATTTTTTTAAATACAGTTAGATATGCAATAATTGTTCAAAATGTTAACCGAGTTTCTATGGCTCTAATTGGTTCAAATTGATGTGAAAGACATGCAACCTTCAATACAGCAGACAAAACAATGATGTTACTGCGGACTAAGCTTCCAGGCCGTATCATCTTTCGGTTTGGCAATCAAAATTGACTATCTAGATTGTGTTAGCTAACGCCGATGTACTTCTTTTTATGGGGTTACGTAAAGAAAAAGGTATATGCAAACAAGCCAAAAACAGTTGAACATCTTAAAGAAAAAATACGGAGCGTTATGCAAAAACGTTATCCAGAAGTTTAAGTTTTATTTCATGTTTAATTGCGCTGTTATTAAAAAACCCTTTACAAGTTAACATGATTTTTTTTAAATTGTTTTGATTGCATTATAAGTGCAAAAAATGAATCTTTTCTTCATCGGTTGTTAACCTGCAACAAAAAGTGAAAACTGTACTTCAATTTTAAGTGTTCTTATTATTAGTTGTTACTAACTGATCCAATGCCACGCACCCAAAAAGCTTCTTTGTACTTAAAAAAAAATATATTGTGTGTTTGGTAAACAGCGACTGGAATGTTCTATTATGAGTTTTTGGAATCTGGCCAAATTATTACTGCTGTGTTCTATTATAACCAGCTTCAGAGAGTACACGCAGCACTTATTTAGAAACAGCCTTTTTTATCAACAAAAATTCTTACAGGATAATGCTAAACCACACAAGTAACCCGGAAAAAAACTTTTGAACTTGGCTGAGAAACATTAACACACTCTTTTTATTTTTTTGAAATTATGCGTGGTTACCACTATTAATTTGCTTTACGAGACATAAGCAGTTCAAAACCAAAGTAGATATATTAAATGTAACCAGTCAATTTTTTATTAACCCGTAAATGTTTACAACAACTGGATACAGCTGTCGTTGTTGTTTATATAATTTAAAAAAATGTATTTCAAAAGATAAACATCATTACAACAAACTATACAGAATACCAAGTTATTAAAAAAAAAATCAAAAATGTTACAAAAAATCTATCTACCTCATTAAATTCAACACAGAAAACGCTCAAAACTCATTTTTTAGACAAAGCAAAATCGTACACAAAAGCCATTTATTGCAAGAAATTCTACAAATAAGTTATGTTTATGACATAAAATATATGAAAAATGGCAGATATATTTTTTAATTTAATGCAAAATATATTTGCTTAACTAAAAAATTAAAATTGCTCAAAATTGTAATTTGTTGCGTAGAATTTATTAAAAATTCCACAAAAATCTTATTTTAAATCACAAAAAAAAACTAACAACAAACTCATTTTCTGCATAACAAAATTTTTAAAAATAGATTATGCAAAAAACTCACTATTCAAAAAATCTTAAAAATTATTAAACATTTTTTTGCGTAGAAGATAGAACATCTGATGTCATAATTTGTATTTTATCTCCTGTTATTTTAATACCCATACCAGGCAAACTTTGCAGGTTGTGGCCACAAACTGAATATGCAGGTCATAACCAGTTTAAATTTGATTACTGGCGCTTGACTGTTTGACATAATAGTTATCAGTCTGTCAGGATTTACTCCGTTCTCAATGATGTTCCTGGCGGGATAAATTCAATCGGCTCTAGGCGATTTGAATGGTTCAAATGAGTTGATCCCTCATGTTATTTATGGTCTTTGCTTTTTCTCAATCCTTTTTGTTTTTTTTTTGCTTGGCAATTATAGGTTTTTTTTTTATAGGAGAAATGTGTATTTTCCGTGTTTGGTCCGCAAGGATCCAATGTTTTAAAGTAGGGTCTAAGGTCGTTGCTTAAGTTTTTTTGAAGGCGGGAGCATGTGTAACCATTTTGAACGTGTTCACTTTCCGTTAAATTTTTAGCTACAAGAGAGTTAAAATCACCCATTTAGGGCCGCTTTTACAATCGTCGGTTAAACAAGGAACAGCGCTATCTAAGGAATATATAAAAATGCACTTTTACAATCCCCTATAACTTATTTCTAGTATAGTAACTAAGTAATGCGCACAACAAATTAGCTAAAGTGGGATTTGTTGCTAAAATCTTTGCAGAAAAGAAAATTAATAATCGTCGAGCATTATTTCCTTGATTGAACTAATCATTGGGAACTTAATAATAATAATAATAATAATAATAATAAACTTTATTCACGTAAAAAGTAACATATGCAGATCATTAGAAAAAACTAAAAAGGAACGCAAATCGGTAGGCGAGATTCACTTAGGCTGTAGAAACAACCTTAATGATCTTCCATCTAAACCTACAAAAATTATATTAACTTAGAGTAATTGTACAAATAAATAAAAAAAAAAAAAAAAACAAACAAACAAACAAATAACAAAATTACATCGGCTAAAATAAAAGTAAAAAAAAAGAACGGTAAAGTGTATTGAAGATAAATAATAATAAATACAAATCAAATAAAGACCAATAAACTAAATAAGGACCAATAAACTAAACGAAGTAAGCATTACTTACACAATATAACAAAAAAAAAGTATGTATAAAAATATAACAATCATCCGTTTAAGAATGTATTTTTAATAACAATCCTAAATTTGTAATATGATAGCTTGGCATAGGCGGGCGGAATGGCATTGTAAATTTTATGAATGTTGTATGAAAAAGACCTCTCAAAAATGGCAGAATGTCTAGGTGGGGACAAAAGTCCTTTAGACCTTGTATTTAAGGTATGAACGTCACTGCAAAATGTAATTTTATAAAATAAGTAAGGTAGCCGTTTAGTACTTAAAATCTTATGATATAGACAAGCTTCAATAACTTTTCTTCTTTCTTCCATAGACAACCATCTGGATTATTTTAATTTTTGTGAGAGTCTGTCAAACTTACAAATGCCATAAATAAACCTGAGACAAGAATTTTGGACTAGTTGAATTCGTTTGGAAGTATCTACATCAATTGCTGTATGTAGAACAGTATGAGAAGTTAGAAAGTACAAAAGCATCACACACACAAGTTTTCTTAACAGCGACCGAAAGGTATGACCTATGCGGAAATAGTTTTTTTAAGTTTAAATAAGCAAGAGACACACATTTATTAATATTTTCTTTATATCTAAAAGTATTATCAAACATGATGCTCAGGTTTTTTGCTTCAGTTACAAAAGGAATAAGTTTACCATCGATACTAATTTTTATTTTATCTTTTAATTCGTTGCAAGTTTTGTTTTTTCCAAAAAGTAAAAATTTAGATTTGTCTGGATTAACTTTTAAATCACGCATTTTAGAAAAGTCAGAAATATGCTGAACATCTCTAGTTAAACATTCTATGGCATTTTTATACAGACTAGGTTCAAATGATAAATATAGTTGACTATCATCTGCATACATGTGTCCTTTGCAATAAGAAAGCTGATTAAGAGTCAGTGACGTGTATATAGAAAACAGTAGTGGGCCAAGAATTGACTCTTGAGGTACCCTTTGATTAACGTATACAAATGAAATAATTATTTAACAGTAAGACTGCGGAATAGCCAAACCCATAGTACTTTAAGATAGTTTGTAAAGTTGAGTGATTTACAGTGTCGAAGGCTTTAGAGTAGTCAAGTAAAACAAGTGCACTTATTTGGCCCGGATCAGTAGCTGCTAATATATCATCGGTTACATCCAGGAGAGTAGTTTCACAACTAAATCCATTACGAAACCCCGACTGATGAATGGGTAAAATTTGACAATTATTAACAAATACTAGTATCTGATTATACATAACTTTTTCTAATATTTTCGACATTGTTGATAAAATACTAATTGGACGCAAGTGTTTAGGCTCTGATGGATTGCTTATTTTAGGAATAGGTTTAATAATGGCATCTTTCTAGCATTCAGGAATAACTGATTCTAGAAGACAGGTATTTATAATATGAATAATTACCGGAATTACTGTAGGACAATATAGTCTAATCATAACAATATTAATATCATCAGCACTTGATGATTTTATTTGATTTGAAATATTAATTATAGTGCTCTCATCAATCAAATTAAAGTTATAGTGCGAATGGTTAGAATTAGTTAAATTTGAAAAATAGCCTGAGATATTTATTTCGTTAGCGATATTCAAAGGGGTAGTACTATTCAAAAAGTAATCATTTATGAGTTGAACATTGGCAAGATCTCCCGATAAGTTGATTGTCTTAGGTTTGCTTATACCCAGGTGTTGTAAACGATTCCAGAGAAGATAAGATTTTGAAAACCTGATACATAATTATAATAAGCTCTTTTCTCGTTTTTCACTGAACTATTGATTAGGTTTCTTAAAGTTTTGTAATAATCCCAGTGAGCTAAATTTTGCTTTGGCCTAAGATTGCAGTCTCACTGCACCACCACCGCCACCAACTAAAATTCGAACACGTTAAATCTTATGGCGACAGTCCGACTGATTCACTATTCTCGCCGGCATCTGTCATTTGGTAACCACCGTTTCATAATTTCAAATCGGTTGGTGGTAGCGTGGCAACAGTTGATCGTTATTTGAAACATACTAACTTGATATTTCACAAATCAAAACATAATCATCATTTTCGCTTTGATATTTGAGAATTTTAAAAACGGTAACATGGAAGAAACATAGACATCATCCGACATTGATAAACTAATTACATTAGTAAATGAAAGGCCCGAAATATAAATATATAAATATAGCACTGACATAGAAATGAGTGGGAAATTTAAGTATTTGGTGGTCACTAGTGGCTGCAGTGAGACCGTAGTACATTTTGGTGGTTAGTGGAAACGGTGATAGTTGGTGGCGGTGGTGCAGTGAGACTGCAGCCTTATCCCGCAATCTCATCATAAATTTAACATTGCTTGTAATCCAAGGAGGATTGCGTGGGTGATTTGTGGAATTACAAAAACAAATAGAAGCGTGTTTGTTAAATAAGTTAATTATGTAATTGTTAAAAAGATTAATTTTTGTATCAATGTGTTCTGCATAAAAAATATTATAAAATGGAATATTGTCTAAGTCAATTCGAAAAACATCCATGTCAATACTGCTTAAGTTTAAAAAAAAAATCAATTTTTTTCTTTCGGGTCATCAACAAAACTCATCGTACAGTACACAGAATCATGATCAGCAATATAACACTCTATTATACCGGAATCCTTAATATTTAAATCGCTTGATACCAAGATAATATCAATCAAGGTAGCAGAAGTATCCGTTATTCTTGTAGGATTTTTAATATATTGTTTGAGATTAATAGATTCAAGAAAGTTAATTAATTAATAAATTAAGAAATATAGTTGAGGATACGTCCGGTGTAAAAATATCAATATTCAAATCTCCAAGACAAGACTTCAGGTGGTTTGTCTTTATTTCTAGTTCTAATTTGGGATTCATTGAATGGAGATTCTACTCGAGTATGTGGGTGATTAAAATTTTCCAATGGCCCCGATCACTTTAGGAGTTCTAGCAATTTTATAAAATTTTAATTGTATGTTTCGAGAAGAATAAACCAGGGATAACTTATCCGGTGCTTGGAGCAGTAGTTATCTGGAGCATAGTAATCAAGTAACGCGCACAACAAATTTGCGTATAAATGATTTATACGTCAGTTTATAAGTCATTATTGACGTTTCAATAGGTTATCTAGACTGTAACAAAAGCATAACTAATGCTATACCAGATATATACTGTAGATAAATTTATTACTGGTATAAGTTATCTGACAATTGTAAAAGCGGCCCTTAATTGTTTATTTTTAGCAGATTATTATAAGTATTCATAAAACGTCATTAAATATATAATAATTCGTAGTTATCTCTAGCATAGTAACCAAGTAACGCGCACAACAAATTTGCGTATAAATGATTTATACGTCAGTTTATAAGTCATTATTGACGTTTCAATAGGTTATCTAGACTATAACAAGAGCATAACTAATGCTACCAGGTATATACTGTAGATAAATTTATTACTGGTATAAGTTATCTGACAATTGTAAAAGCGGCCCTTAGTTGTTTATTTTTAGCAGATTATTATAAGTATTCATAAAACGTCATTAAATATATAATAAATCGTTAAAAATGTAACTGAACGTTTTATCAAATTTTCGTATTCATAAACACTCATTAGCAATAACGCTCATTAAATTTAACGCACTTTTGGTCCATTAAAGCGTAACAAATCATTAAATTGACACATCTGTGAAAATGTTTAATTATCTGTATTAATTTACAGTATTTGAGGTTAAATAGTATAGGTTAACATATTATTAACTTATAAAAAGCAAAAGTAACTAAAAAGTTACTAAATAATTTAATTAATGACAATTTATTTATAAATATTATTATATTTTTAATGTTCATTAAATTATAATGAATCGTTATACATTTTTTTATGAATACAGGCATAGGTTTACTTTAATTAAATTAATAAATATAAGCAAATTTATTAAAATATGTGATTACAATTACTGCAATTTATGAACCTAAATCATAATATTTTTACATATTTTATAGAAAAAGAAAATACAATATGATGTAATTGTATTTGTGAAACTTGGCTAGATGTTAATGTATCTGATGGAGAATTGGGTTTTCATGATTTTAATATATATCGCATGGACCGCTCGAGTTTAACCAGTAATAAAAGTAAAGGTGGAGGATAATAACAGTCAGAAAGAATTTAGATTCTTATAAGTTGAATACAAATACTGTATTGAGCAATTGTTTGTAAAAGTTAACAAAAACATTATAACTGGTTCAACTTATATTACTTATTATTGTGGAGATTTTAATATTCCTGAAGCTGCTTGGGACCCGACTCATATAAATGTATTACCTGAGAACAACAAATCGTATCATGCTCAATTTTGTGCCGATTATTTGGAGTTTCACAATTTACGTCAATTTATTTACATACTAAATGACAAAGGTGTTTTATTAGATTTGTTATAAACTTAAAAAAAAAAATTAAGTTTGCAGAGCGGAAGGAAGCGATGGTATAATCGCAATCTCATAAATATTGTAACAAAGAAGAAAGCAGCGCATGCTAAATATAAAGCCAGTGGCAGCAGTGTTGATTATAAATCCTTTCAGGTACTTAGATCACAATGTGATGAACTAGCAAAAGTTTATATGACGCATACATTAATAGAGTTAAGCTTGAGTTAAATGATAATCCAAAGAGTTTTTGATCTCATGTTAAGGAAGTTTGCAAAGTAGATGGATATCCGAAACACATGTTTTTTAAACTAATGTAAACTTGTTTGCTGATTATTTTGCTACTGTTTATATGAAATACAATGTAGATGCACCAACATTTCAACAAATGGAACAATTGAATATACCTAAATTTAGTGTTTGTGTTCGATCAGTGTTCGATTCTATATCTAAGTTACCTGACAAATGTAGTTCTCGTCCAGATGGCATACCTGCTTATTTTCTTAAGCAATGCATATATATATATATATATATATATATATATTTTATGTAAACCGGTGCACACACTGTTTTTAATGTCCGCAGATCAAGGTATTTTCTCTTCTAATTGCAAGCGATGTTACATTACGCCTTTATTTAAAGACGGTAATAGAGAAAACATTTCCAACTACCGCGCCATTGCAATACAATCTGCATTACCTAATCTGCTAGACAAACTAATTGCAGATCAACTTATGTGGTGTTGTAAGAATATCGTCATTGAAGAACAGCATGAGTTTTGTGAAGGAAAATTGACTCTTACCAACTTGTTGATGTACAAAACATTTATTCTTAACGCAATGGAATCTGGAAAACAAGTAGACGCGGTGTACACAGACTTTTCAAACCGACTTTTGATGGAGTGGTGTAAAATTAATCAGCTTGATCTAAATTTGAGCAAATGTGTTTCAATATTTTTTAGCAGATGTAAGATTGTCCAAAGAGACTATTTTCTTAATAAACATAAACTTGTTTTTAAATCAGATGTGAAAGATTTAGGCGTACTTTTTGACAGTAGTCTTATATTTGCTAAGCATATTATTATTAATAATATATGCGCTAAATCTATGTCTGTTTAGGTTTTATTAGCCGGTTTAGTAAACCATTTTTCGTGTGGACTTCAAAAACATTATATTTATCGTTAGTTCGTCCTGCATTAGAATACGCATGTCCAATATGGACATTTTATTATTCTAACGCAATTGCGCAATTGGAAAGAGTACAGAACAAATATTTAAAATTAACATCATATCGTTTAGGATATAATCATGAAATGTATAGTCGCTCTAATATTTTACGTATCTTACGTATCTCTGTACTTTGCACAAACTTGTTAATGGAAGCATCAATTGTCCCAGTTTGTTAGTAAAACTTAATTTTCATGTACCGCCTTACCGAAACACACGACATGTCAGAACATTTAAGTTTGCTTTTCATCTATGCAATTATGGTTTCCATGCGCCTTTATGTAGGTTTATGCAGTATTACAACAATTTGTCTGCTGATTACAATATAAACCTATTTATGCAATCCTATTCATTATTTGCTAGTCATTTGAGGAGAATAGATTTATCCATCTGTGATGTGTTACATTTTAGTTAATTTGCATGTTTATTGGTTATTTTTGTACTCTTTACAACATGGATATATTTTTGTTATGTTTAATGTTTTGTTTTAGTTATATTAGTCAATATGTTTCTAATTATTGTGATTTTTAAATGTATTATATTTGTAAAAAAGGTGAATACCGTAAATAAATATACTACTACTAAACATATAAAACTTCATAATATGAGTGATATTATGTTTACACTTTTTTTATTGTTGTGTACTATTAACTTTATTGTAATTTTCAAAATTAAGAAAACTAAGTTGTGTCAGCAGAAAAAGGAATAAGTCCACAAACAAAATCTTTGGTATTTAACAAGTTGGTTTAAGCCATCTGGCAGCAATTCTACCAATACGATTCAAACATTATTTTATAATTATTTGTTAAAATCTTATAAAAAATTTCTAATAATGCACTCGAAACAAACACAAAACAAAAACATCTTTTTGAGATGAACTTTCTAAACTGCATCAGAGTAATTGATGGCGCTCATGTAGCAATTATTTCACCACCATCAGAACATCGATTCTACCCTACAAAATATCTTATAATACATACCATAGTAGACTATAATCTAAATATGAATGCAAAATGTCTATTGTGTTTTTTTTGTCTTAATGGAGATTTGGGTTATACTAACAAACGTAAATCATACGCCAAATTACAGATTATCTATGAATCAGCAAATAATGTAATAAAAAACTACTTAAATGTAGAACTTTAAATTACGTTTGTAAAAAAGGTAATTGTTAAATTTATATGTTACAGTATTTTACATAAAACACAGTTATGTACTATGGAAACTTTTTTGCTTTCATTCTGTTTAAACTGTTACGGTTATTTAAAGTATGCAACTAATAATGCTTCTAAGAAAAAAGTATAGTCTATGTCAGACTAAAGAAATAATAAAATATACACAGCGAGTAGAACAAATTCATTACATTGATAGTAAAAAATGTTATATTATTTTATTAGTAATTATATGAATATAAAAATAAAAATGCTGCAACTCTTTTAATATTTACATTAATAATTACAACACACCTTCTTAAGGTTTCAAAGATATATTTGATAAACTGCTTTTTCAGCATACAGTGGCATCATCGGGCATGGCAGGTAATTATTGAACAAAATTACAAATTATAAGTTTATGTAGTTAAAATTAAAGTAGAAGTGAGGTTTTTACAAAGTGATTTATTGTGATTAGGTAAATAATAATTAAATAGAGTTATTACATTATTAAATATTAACATTAGATTTGTCTGGTTATTTAATAAATAATGCCTTGTTTATGAAATTATTTTCTATTGATTCTGATTTATTGTGTTTATATAATGTTTTAAATTGATCGTTGAAGGATCGCTGCCATGTTAGTTCTACAATAATTGTATTATAGTCAATAAGATGCACAACTACTTGTACCTCATAATTGAGAGCAGTAAGCTCAGACAGGTTTTAAAATGGTTTTCTACAATGTTAACTTAAGGTATATATAAGGTAGTTATGAGTAATAAGTATATTTTTATAGGTTTTTTTTGTAACATAATTTATTATTATTATTATTTTTTTTTGTTTTCTTAGAAATCTGTTCATTCCATGTTTATCCAAATTTTAAGATACTTTGTGTTAGTAAATTGTACCAAAAAGTGAAAGTGACATGCAGAGATTTAGTTTGATTGGCTTTAAATCTCTTAAGTTCTAAGACATCTTTGAATGTTGTTGAGAACAGTCTGGTTGCTAGGATGACCGTGTCATTGCAAATGTGGCTCTGTTCGTGACTTAGCTGTAAAATGTAGGTGTAGCACTGGTCTAAGAATACTTTTTTGTCGTAAGCCTTATTTGATGGAGTGTAAGTCAGTAACTTATTTTTGACTACTCTGTGAACTTGCTTTATACAGGGTCTATTATGAAAGTAATGCGCATTTTCTATGAAAAAGAGATTTATTGATCGTTTTGGTACAAAGGCTTAAAATTCTTCAAAATACTCTCCCCCTGCATCAATACACTTTTGAAACGTGTCTGCTACGCCTGGAAGGCACTCTGAAACTCCTTGACAGAAATGTCTTTTAATAACCTTATAACATGCTTTTGGATGTTTTCCACGGACTTTCAATGCTTTTCTTTCAGCTCTCTCTTCAGTCGGGGAAACAAAAAAAGTTGCATGGAGCCAAGTCGGGACTGTAAGCAAGCTGGGGGACTACGATGTGTTGCTTTGAGCCAGGAAGTTGGTAACGATGACGGCTGTTTGACTGGGGGCATTGTCATGGTGGAGCTTGACCTTGTCTTTGATGTCAGTCCTCACGCGCGCGATTCAGCGTTTCAATTTTTTGAGCACCTTGAGGTAAAAGGTTGAGTTGGCAGTTTCGCTTTGCGGTACAATCTTAAAATGGACGTCAAAAAAGATAATTAGCTACGTTTTGATGCAAAACTTGCTCATTCGCGCTTTCTTGGGGCAGAGGAGATAATTTTGTGTGCTACGCGCTGCTCTGCCTTTTCGGTTCTGAGTCGTACTCGAAAATCCAAAATTCGTCTCTGGTTACAACAGAGTAAAGAAAGTCCGGTTCATTTTAAATCAAATCCAAAAGTTCTTGACAGCGCATAATAGCGTGTTACAAAGTTGAAAAACTCATTTTGCGAGAACACTGCAGGCAAATGACATCTTATTGTATTTGATAAAATAGAAAAATGGCTTTTCTAAATTCCAAAAGTTCTTTTAATTAAATTCCTTGTCCTGATTTGTGCTTCATTAAATAAACCTTGTGCTTTAGTAGTTGGATTATTTAGTGGTGTCAATAAATAAGAACGCAGAGGATAGCCACTATCATCTAACAATATTAAATTTTTCATTTGACCTGTTTCAAAACTGAATCATAATAACTGAATGATTAAAAATACAACTGTCATGACAAACGACTGCGCAGCGGCTGCAGCGCGGCATTGCTGCAATGCCGCGAGGTAATTTTGTTTACCTCGAACACGGCCCAAGCACGCATCTATCTACCTGAAATTGTTTGAGGTACGTTGCCGCAGCACGTGTTTATAGATCCTGCTAAACGATCGAACACAACTCAAATCCTGCCGCAGCAGTTGCAGCCGCTGCGCGCTCGTCTGTCTCCGCCATAAGTTGATTTACTATTTGATCTAAAATATTATTTACATTTTCCTTGGATAATCTAATAAACACTCATTATTATCACACAAATTAATATTGTCTGTTCCGGGTCTTACAGAATATGGCTTACGTTCAAGATTAACAATATCAACTAAATCAATAAACTCTTGATCTAGTAAAAGTTTCAAATCTTCAATTCCATAATGTTAAAGTTCATAAAAATTCAAACAATACTATAGGTTATCTTGTGAATAAATATTTATGGTCTGCTTTAACTGTCAAATAACTTATCAATCAGATATACTAACTTATAGAGAAGATAAGAGTTATGGGTATATAGAAATACACTATTTCTATTTATCAAGGAGATAAATGTTATTGGCAACTTTATAGAGAAATGGAAAGACCGGCCCTAAATCTTATAAATTTATTCTAAACTGTTATAAAAAAAGAGGACGAATGTAGAGAAATGTTGTCAATAAGTCACAATAAAGTGTATAAACATTGTACTCGTAAGTTAAAAAAAATGATTTATCAAACCAAGTTAACGTCTGTTAAAAAGTTACTAAAACTGTGAAACAATGTGTAGAAATATTAGCGCAAGTAAACGTACCAGACACGTTGATTTGAACAAAATTTAGCCAAAATTTACTAACTTTTAAACATTTATATAGTTGATTGTATTTTATAACATAAGTCACTAAACGCATTCAAAATAACTAAAGGTCACAAAAACATCTAAGACAATACATTTTTTAAATATTAAAACTATCAAATTATGTGTTAAAGATCCGTTGCATTGCGACTCTTGCTTACAAGTAGCTCTGCCCTTGCTCCAATACACCAATTTGCCGGTAAAGCTTTAACTCTAAATTATGTAAAAACAATAATTGAGTACGACTGCTAGGAAAGGCTTAGAAAGGTATTTATGCATTTACCATAATTAATCTAAGTAGTTTTTAATTTTTTTTGTTTTGTTTTTTTTTAATTATTTTTATAATTTGTTTCTATTTTTTTAATTTGCTTTTAGCTGCTACCGCAAACTTTATTCTTACCGTGTAGATCTATGGGATGTTTGGCATACTTTATAAAAATGGCCTACTCACTCACAACTCCGGCACTTGGAAGGAAGAAGACACGAGATATATTTTATCCAGGATTTTATAAAACGTTTAATCCTTTTTATGCAGTTTTATATTTTTTTTGTAAATTTTTCTTACATTAGTAACATTTACTCAAATCGGTTTCTAACATTATTATTATGTTCTTCATGAATAATTTATATTTACAGTTTTAGTGTGATTTATCACCATATGTTTTTTGTTTATATTGATTAACATTTTTGCGAAACTCACTTTTTTAAGTCAGTCAACATAACGCTTGTTTGAAAAAAAAAGACACAACTCAAAACACCCTTTTTTCAGGTGCAGCTTCTGAAGTTTTTTTAGAAGTTCAAAGCTTTCTATGTTGGTCTGTGTATTATCGAATGTCAATTTCAAAATACCATAACTATCAGGCTATTCTCTACGCATTAAAAAAAACAATTTTAATTAAATTGAATAAACCTTTTAATTATATACCTCTTGAGAATAATATTTTGATTATAATTAATTTATAATACTGTTATAATTTTAAGTTTGAGAATCAACTGTTAAAAAATATAAAGATACAATTACTTATTCGGATGTCAATACTCTGTAAAAGTTTTCTATTAGAATAAAATTTAATAACCTATAATTTACGTATGGTTAACATTGAAAAGACATTTTTTACAAAAAGGTTCAATTACTAGTGTCGTAATATTTAGAACACTATAATATGACATACTAATGGAAAATCGCATGTCGGATTATAATAGTTACGTTGTCTTTTTGAAACAATAATTGCTGAAAATTACATATTATACTCCTAACATATTTCACAAAATACCAATTATTTCAATTTTCTAATTTGCTTATTTACATAGCAATAATATATGTGCAATGCCAGAGCATATTAATTTTGCAATTAACAACTTTTGAAATTATTTTTATAAAAGTGTTATAATAATCTCACTTTTTTTTAGAATAATTATGATAAGACATTGATTTTGTCAATGTTAGTTGCCTTTTGACATTTTTGTTAAATAATTCTTTAACATAATTATTAGAATAGTTTTTAAATTTTTTTTTGCGTAGTTTGTAATATTTTCACTTTTATAACAACAAGAAAAAAAAAAACAAAATGTATATCAATTTATTCAACAAAACCATTAACAATATAGAAAAACAGTCTAATATGTTTGTAAAAAAAAAATTGATTATAATCACATAAATGATATTGAATTCCGATTATTCCAGTAAACATAATTAAGTGTAATATTTGTTTATTTGTTAAGTATATATTATATGAAAAAATGTCCGGCGACTAAACGGATAAATCTTGTATATAGTGTGTAATATACGTACCCGTCATATGTAATTTAAACGTGTAAATTACTCGTATATTCAACGTAAAAAATGCGTTAATATATAATAAAAATATTTGTATATTCTACAATAAAAGTACACGTGTATTATAGGTTAAACCTTATTTGTCAATTAAACTTTTATTTCTCGTATATTTACATGCATATTCAATGTAAAAATACGTTAAATATATAAAAAGACATTTGTTTATTTTACAATTACGTTTAAGAGATTATATATCATATACTTACCTTACTGCCTACCCCAAAAGGGAACGGCGTCACTATGTATGTACTTAACTCACCACGCTAACACAATCAATAATAAGGTGTATTGTATTTTTTTGTATATTAAACTATTATCAGTTACATAAAATAAATATACCATTCTAACATATAAATAAAACATTATAACTTTTAACATAGATATTTAATAAAATTACAATTAAATTGAAAATTTATTATCGGTTAACATATTTTGCATTTTCAAATATTTCAACCAGTTTTTTGGTGGCATCTGAAAATATGCTTTCTGTATTTCTACAGCCCTATATTAAATACATATGGTAACTATAAATAATCAAACGAAAGACTGGTTTGCCATCTAGTTGCAATTTTTAATACTAAAATGTCCGCATTAATCGGTATCATTTTTGCATTTATGCAATTGGCAGTCATTTCGCGGCTATAACGATTTTGAATCGCCAATAAATTATGAAATGAATTAATAAATGATACCGATTAATGCGGACATTTTAGTATTAAAAATTGCAACTAGATGGCAAACCAGTCTTTCGTTTGATTATTTATAATATCAATTGTGTTCATAAGCACAGAAATATTTATTCAAAATTGTCTTCGCTATCATGCGATGCCGTGGTCGTACAAGGCATACTGACGAGGTTTGTAGAACCGAAACAATTGTCTATGGTAACTATAGTAACTTTTATTTAAAATAACTTGACTCTTACGCTATTTGTATTTTATACCATTATATAACAATAGCAATCAATAAAATTAAATTTAAATTGAAAAACTTGAATTAATAAATTAAAACTAGATTATAAAATTGACATTAATGTTACTGTAATGGCTATAATTATTCATATTATTTAGGTTGATGATTTTATTTATATATTTATTTTATTTATATACCATACATGTTTCAATAAATTATTATCATTTTCAATGTATATAATATTTCAAACTGATTATTATTATTTTAATAAATTATTATCAATATTTCAAACTGATTATTATTATTTTAATAATAACAAACTTTTGATTGCAGATTTGTGATGTAGTCATAAAGATGTTGTTAATTAATTGATTATTTGGCATTTTAATTAATTGCTAATTAGTTCTACAAATCATGAATTAGGTACTTTCTCAGCGTTTCTTCAGCTATTCAAATCTGTTTTTATTTTTTTTCTAGCTTGCTTTATAACAAAGCTATGAGTATTTTTATACCGAACGACACTTTATTGCTAGGAATTGCTAACTAAACAGCGGTATTTAAAATTACCGCCCGACAAATAAATCGAGTTCCAACGCATGCGTATTAAGTTTGAACATCAATCCAAACAATTCTACAAACAAATAACTTAAAACTGTATTGACTAATGCAGCTAATAGCTCGTGCACATTATGGTTGTGATGGTAAAAACATGGATGAAATGATCTCATCGTGCGTTTCAACATACACTTCGCAAACTAAATTCACGCGTTCGGGTAGCCTCGGGCGTACAAACCCATGGCGGACTACATATTGCAATATACAAGGAGTTTATAAATGAATGGGATTATGTAATCACTTTAAATGTGCCGCTTTTTTAAAATTGTCCACTATACTATTTGTTTTGATAGATCAACTTTGACAGCTGTCAAGCAAACATATGTAGTAGTGGACAATTTTAAAAAGGCGGCATATTTAAAGTGATTACATAATCCCATTCATTTATAAACTCCCTGTATAACACAGTCTAATATAGAAGTAATAAACTTTAAATACTCGTATACATGTTTTACATGTACAAGAAATGTATATACAAACATACATATACTAAATACGCTTTTTTCACTATACTATACGTGTATTAAACTTATATTATCTTAACTTGTGTTGACTGGAAATTACAAACTTTCTCTCTCCTAAGCTCTATGGATTACCTAACATTCATAAACTCACTAGATTATATTATATTATATTTAAACGTTTGAATAAGTTGGTTGCACAAACAAAATAAGATAATTTAAATCCCGGAAAATCTACACAGGACACAATTCCGTCCTATTTGTGCAATAGTTTTTATATATTTTTGTAAATACACGTACATGACATGCCAAAAACGGCATCACACTTTATTGCATTTTGAAACACAAAGGGAGCCTCAACATCATTTATAGCAAATCACTTCTCTTCAGCATCAATTCAAACTATTTTATCTAAGGCCTGTTTAAAGGTAGTCGTTAAATGTGCCAAATTACACAATTGTCGTGTTTTGTTTGAGTTTGGTTTTCAATAAAATTTTGTAACATCAAAAATAAGCAAATTGATAAGTATTTCTATTTTTAAAGTATATACATGTATCAATTTCGGGTATTAATCAATGCACATCGAAAATCAGTTTAAGTCAAACGTTTTGATCTAATTTTAAATAAAATAAATGAAAGATTGCTTGCAGTGTTTTTTGATAAATTATTTTTAAACGTTCCTAAAAACTTACCACTTGCCGATCAATCAATTGATAAAAACGAAGTCATGGATATGTTCTTAGGAGCTGATATAGTTTGGAATCTAATTTATATTGGCTAAGTGCAATCAGGAAAAAAAAAATTGTTGCAAGAAACTAAACTGAGTTTCAGTTCTGAATAGGTTTGACCTGTTGTTTATTTCTCAAATTTAAGCAATTCAATAGCTAAATTCTAAGAATTTGAAAAAAAAATTATATCTTTTTCTCTTACACTCGAAGAAAATGAATGGAAAAGACGTTTTATTATAACCACTTAACGATATTGTAATGAGCGGTTTATAGTTAGTTTGCAAATAACTAATAATGTAAATCAATTGGCGATTGAATTAAAAAGATTTGTTAGCTTGGAAAGAAATTTAAATAATAATTATAGTATTTGAGAACTTTACATAAAGTTTATATATGCTAGCTAAGACAAAAACAGATAAATCAAAATCTCAACCAGGTATATTATATTATTTACTTCATCATCCAGTTTTAAAAAACACTAGCATAGCACCCGAAAGCATGTGAGCGCAGACAAATTAATCTAAATGAGAACTTTCTAGATTCCAGGCCCAGAATGGAGACATCAACTATAAATTTATTAAGTATGACTCGGTATGACCTAAGTGTCGCAAAGAGTTATTAGCTTTTTTCATATTTTTAATATTTATTAATTTTAGATCAATACAACGCGTCATTTATTATTAGGTTATAGACCTGAGAAGACAAAACAACACATTAAAATGGTTAAATAAATAAATAAATAAATAAATAAATACTAAATCTAATATCACAGTTGCTAAAATTAAAAACTAAATTTAAAACTAATATCACAGAACCTACTATCACAACTGACAACAAAGTTGTAAAAGACTTTGATGCTAGTACCTATACATTAACCTAACCTAATATCTCAGATGACACCGAAGCTGTAAAATGCTTTGACGCCAGACCCTAAAAACTAACTAAACCTTATATTACAGATTGCACCAAAGTTGTAAAAGACTACGATGCTCATTTATTATTATCTATATTATTATACAAACATATAGCACTACAAAGTCAATACAAATAGAGAAAAAAAAATGGCAAAAATGGAAAAACTAAAGAGCATGTTCAAAGAACCAATGGAAGAAATGGCAAAGAACACAAAAAAACTTAAACAAAAGATTAGAGATCTAAAGAAGGAAGAAGTGAGAACAAGAAAAAAATACAATTGATACAAAAAATCAAAAATTTAAAAATAAAACTGAAAAAAAAGATAGAAAAAAATAACATACAACAGGCATAAAAACGAACAAAATAAAAGAACTCAAGAAAATAGAGATATTTTAGGAAGAAAAACTACAGATACAAGTCAAAATTCATAAATAAAAACAAATAATAATAGCCAAAGCCCACCAGCTGTGAATTCTGAGAAGTTTGAGCTGTCAGGCTTATGACATTTCGTTATGAGTAAGATGAGACGCCCTATAGGCTGAGGGATGAAGTTGTGGGGTAGCTCATTTTTAAGAAGAGATTTTATTGACAAGTGTACTTCCTTGTCTGGTTCAGCCAACATGGCTAGATCAAAATTTGAATTGAACTTAAGATGAGAAAAGTAGTTTTTGGCCAAAGCTTTGAAATGCTGTCGCAATGGCGGGATGCCTTTCTAACGTACCAAAGAGCTCTGACAATCCAAAGCAAAGTTAGACTTTGAAATGCTTTAAGACAATTCAGGTAATAGTTTGCCGCTGTTCTCCCGACAAAACTCTAATTTTATAAAACGCAGAATAAAATTAAGTCTGTGCAGTTTTAGAAGTGACCTTTTTGTCAAATTTTAGCGAAGGCCGTTTCAACGTCAAAAAAGACCATCAGTGTAATTTTTTACAGTCTGCAAGCTTTGACAATGCATTTTGTGCGCACAATAATTTTCCTTTAATGTCTGCAACCGTTTTTACTGGGTTAATTTTTCTATGCTTTCTTCCAGGTATCCCGAAAAAAGAATCTAATCTATATGAGTAATAAACCTTCCTCCCTCCCCATTTAATCTTTTTCCGTAGAATTTCAGTAATACTAGGTTGTGATTGGTGCTTAGGTCATTGATTATCCTAATCTTGACTCGAGAGTTGACGTCCTTAAGTACTGCTATGTCAAGGACGTTCTTTCGGTGACCAATGCAGTCTTGCAATGCTTGACATTTGACGTTGGTTTGCCACTGTTCTATGCCCTAGCACTCGGAGTTGTAGTCTCGGAAATAGTGGTAAGAAGCGATGTCAAGAAAACAGTATTAAAATTTGCCGTTTTAATGAGGTTAGTATAGTTGATGTAAGCAGATGCGAGCTTGAAGGTGCTCCGCCTCAACATCTTTGCGACAATCGCATTTGTTTTAAGCGTAAAAGTGTCAAGAGTATTTACTTTGGAATGATCCAACAATCTATTTGCTATCATAACTTCGATATTTTGGTCAAAGAAGAACTTTACTCTTTTTATTTGTTTTTCTAGAAGCAAACCTTGAGGAACAGTTTGGATTATCCAGTTTTGAATATTTGAATTGATTTTCTGTTTCAATTTAATTAATTAATTTAATTTCATTATTTTTGAGATATTGGGTGAAGCCTAAGAACGAATGTTTATTAGTTAAAACAAATACCGGTGTGCGGAATGTAGATGAGAAATCATGTGTAGGTTGGGTGGGGTGGTTGAGTGGGGTGGTTGTCACCGGCGGGGTCTAGGTCTATAGCCGCTGGCTTAAACTTGACATTAGTGAATGCTTTTTTGTCCCTTGCGCTCTTTGACCTAACGGGCCAGCAGAGTTAATCGTTGATGGTTGTCTAGTAACAGTTGCCAAAAGCGGGGTTACTTGATGGTCCGTTAATAATTGAAAAAGATGGGATTCTTTTTTCTTTAAACAATTGTGAAGTTTTAAGAATCTTTAAAGTTTTCTTGCAGTAATGTTGGGTGAGCTTCTCTGGTGCATCCCGCATGTTGGCGACGGTTTTGTTCTTTTCAAACACCTGGAACAAGAGCAAATCACCTACCTACTGGTGATTTGCTCTTGTTCACCGAAAAAAAGGGGGGGTCCGTGGCTAGTCTCTTTCTTGTTGTTGATTGTTTTGATCTCTTCTTTTATTTTGGCTAGGCCCATGACTTTTTCTATGGAGAGTGGTGGTACAAGAGCATTACATGTAAATATCCGAAGTTTTGATCAATCCCTTGATAGTGGTGTTAAGATTGTAAAACTTTTGTTCAATACTTGTTGCCATTTTGTTTTCTCAATTCTTTGTCCTGGTGAGAAACAACGACCACTCTGAACTAGAACCTGTTTCTGGGCTGAAACTTGTTGTTTTTATTAATTAAGATTTTCTTGAACATTAACATATTATGATATGAATTAATAATTTATTCAAAATCCGTCAATCGAATCACAGCGGCCAAGGGTCAAGCATAGACAATTGCATATATGCTAAATGATACCGATTAATGCGGACATTTTTGTATTAAATTGCAACTAGATGGCGACACTAATCTTTCGTTTCATTATTTATAATAAAATATTAGTTTTTGCAATTATTGCTGCTATTGGGATGCTGGTTGGTAGATAGATTTTAGCTTCTAATAGCTTGTTGCTCAATCTGTTATAGCAAATTCTGTAAGAACAACAAGATTAAATTTTTATTCTAATTTTGCTTGAATTGTTGCGGAAATGGATATGGCCATACTATCTGCAAACATTACAATGTGTCCGATAATAACGCTTCACATACATTATGAACAAAAGTGGCCCTATCACCGACCCCTGTGGTACCTCTAAAGATATTCCATGTATGTTTGAAATGGTACAGTTGGCTCTTACAAATAGTTTTTCGTGGATGAAATATGACTTTAACTAATCAGACCTCGAATACTTATTTTTTTAAATAATATATTTAGTATCAATCGTGTCAAAAACCCGTGATAAATTGAAGTAAATACACAATATAAGTTTTTTTATTCAATTCTTCGTTTATAAATTGACATCATTCAATAGAAACCGTTTCAATTAACTTGTTTTTTTCTAAAACCATGTTGATGAGCGGTGAGATAGCTCAGTTATAGAGCGTTAGCGTAGCACGCTAACAGTCCGGGGTTCGATCCTCGAGTATGACTAAAATAATAACTTTGCTCTATATCCACCGGGGTGATTCGGAAGTCACCTAATAAGCCGTTGGTCCCATCAACCCCCTTCATACAAGTCGTAAGACTTCTGGGGCGATGTAAAATAGCTGTAAAACGCGAAATAAAGATAATAATGATTTGCTAATAAATTAAATTGATTTAAGTATTTCTATAATATAAATCAGAGTTTTAAAACTTTTAGAAAAAATACTTAATAAAGAAATGGGTCTGTAGTTTTCAATATTTAGACTATCGACTATTTTTATATAAGGTACTAACCGCAACAGTTCTTAAAACATATGGGAAAGTAAATAATCTGCAAGACCTATAATATCGGCCGTTGGAACCGAAACAAAACGAAGTTAGAATTTTAAGTTTTGAGATATTGATTTATCATTCATGTTTCTATATATTTGAAATAATAAGTGTAAAGTTCACATATTAATCATTCGAAATCATGAAACTTGTTTGGAAGAGAATTATTTAAATAATTGTATATAGTACAGAATATATTAAAATTGTAACATACTTAGATTTTGTATTAATAATGAGAATATTGAAAACAATTCTATATTTAGAGAGAGCAAAAATGTCACCATGACAATGGATTTTTGTGTAAGAAAAGACTCGATGAGAAGCTGATAATAATGTAATAGAAATTCAAATGCATATTTATCTCAAACAACGGAACTAGCTGCACACCTATTCGGGCAATAGCAGTCATTATTAAATAGAAAATACATTATTAGAATGTACATTTTCTAAATTATATTTTTATCGTTCATGCGAACTTGTCTCTAAGTTTCACTTTCTTGGCTTCATACATGACATTTATTTAGTGGTTCTGTACATTCTAACACTGATAATTAGACCCATTTATTCTAATTTATTAAACAAAATGAAAAGATTTAGTAATAATAAAACAAATAAATACGACAATGCTTATATTTAGAATTTTAATCATTAATGTGTTTTGATAATATCTATATATAATTTATAAACGTCATATCACGTTATTTATTTAATAATTGCAAAAATAGACATGCATTAACGTGAGATAAAAATCAATTGTATATTGTAAGATTTATCATCAGGATTACTATTCATATTGTTATCTCCAGTAAAATTCTAAAGTTAGAACATTATTTTAAAACTAATAGTAGTTCTTTTCTTAATTAATTAACTTTCTTTAATTATTATTTGTTAAAATCTGGCTAAATCAGGACATCAGCGATGCGGAGCTACAATTAATTGTCTGTATATTTTATTTTTTCGTGAACAAATCAAAAAGAGTAAAAATTGATTAACATGCGTAAATAATCTGCTTAAAATAAACTAAATGTGTTTTTCTGAAACAATTTTCGTATTTTTTTTAGAAGACATTTGTTTCTTAATTTTAATAAAACTGTTTTTTTTTTCAAAAACGTCATAACAAAAAAGCGAAAACTGCATTTTGTAAATACAAAACAATATTTAAATGACTATTTTATTTTTTTCATATATTTTTTTTAATACACAAACAATAAAATAAAATCATAAATTACTGCAATAAATTTATTTTAATAGTTATTATAAATTCAATTTTATATAGTCAAAACATGTTTGGTAAGTCAGTTGACAGATGCCAAAAGGTAAAAATTGGCAAACGCGTTCTTTTTTAAAGGAGAAAGGACGTACGTTTTACGTCAGGACGTTCGCTCAAACTACACTCTCTAAATTGGAACCACCTCTGTATTTACTCACACTGAACTAGAATTCACAATTTCTCTAGAGTGGCACAAACGTACATTAGATGGTTACATAATTCCAAACTTTTATAATGACCCTGTAGTAAGCCGTTGACAGATACTTAAATTTGGTAGATGTTTCACTATTAAATATATACAATTCCAAATTGATGCTTAGTAGATAAATACTATGTTTTGTTAATTATATATTATTATTAGAAAAACAATACAAAAATAAAAACGTAATTAAAAAATTAAAATTTGTCAATAAAGTTATTTAATTCATGCGAATCTATAACGAAGCAATTTTAATTAACATTGATGTTATTAACAAAAAAAAACCATTATAATAAATAATCCGGGCACAAATTAGTTAATTGAATCTAAAGTTAAAACTAAAAACGTGTTTTAATACATAATTGATCAATTTTAAACCAACCAAAGTTTTGGACAACATTATTACACGTTTTATTATTTATGGGATTTTTGCAGTACAGTAATTAAAAAAAAAAAATTGAAAATTCCTAAAAAAGTGAACCTGCACAACAAGCAATAATACAAAATTTGGCAACAATTGTAAAGCGGCACAAAATATAAGCCGTTTACATGATGCAAATAGATTTTTATTTGTAGATTTTCTATGCGTGCCATTTGCAATGAAAGTGTTTTTTTTTTTCTACAATCTGTTATATAGTTTCTGATCTACCTATACATTAATGTAGTTTTCTATAGTAAATGCATCCATATCAGATCCTCATTTGCAATTTTTTGATCAGAGAATATTTATAGTTATAGATGTGTCTGACAAAGCTAATAAATAAAAATTTAGGATGTTCAAAAACTAAACTAATTATTAAACTAAAGATAGACAAAAAAATCATAAACTGCTGTGAAGAGCTATCAAATATATTTGCCAACTACTTTGCTAACATAGTTAAAAATTTGTTAAATGCTCACTTTAGCAATAGTTATCAGCAAACTATACATGTATGAAATACTAATGTAATTTGATGTACATATTTTCAATTAAGAAAACAGAAATTTAAAAAGTTGTAAATAAACTAAATAAAAAATCTCCGGGTATAGATAGAATTGCCATTAGGATTATTAAAAAGTTCATTATTATTAGTATTTTTTCCTAGTGTACTAAAAACAACATGTTGACTCTATATATTAAAAAAATCTATGAATATATTAAAAAAACACTTAGTTTTTTCAAAAATAATTGAAGAATAATGCATAACAGAATTTCATATCTAAATAACAATAACTTAAATCAAGATTGATTCCATAAAAACTATTCAGTTGAAACAGCATCTATACAGTTTTTACAATACGTTTATGACAAAATGGATAAGAAAAGTATGTTCTTGGTGTCTTTTTTAATTTGTTATATCTAAACTTTGTGCAATAAAGATCAGAGGAAATATTTCTGATTGGCTTAGGTCAGGGGGGTTATTCTGGCATGTGGCCACTATCTATGATCGCAATTTATGACGTAATCATTAACTCAAAAAATATAAACTCAACTCCAAGCTTAAGTTAATTGCATTTTATAAAGTCAATGTGTATTATTAATTACATATTTATGATTTAAATGTCATACTTCCCCTCCGGTAGACAAAATCAATGACGTGGCGCAACATCGCAATGAGTGCCAGAATAAGGATCCATACTTAACAAATCGCAATTTAGTTGTAAACATAAAAAATATAAATATCCAATAACTTTAAGTGTTCCTCAAGGATCTGTATATTATATTTTTAAAGTACGTGAAATTTGGCTTTATCAATTAGAAAAAGGTTAATAGTAATGTTGCAGATAATACTTTTATTGTAATATCAGCCAACACAAAAGAAAAATGAATAACAAGTGTGACAAATATAATTAGTGATTTAAATTTTATATTTTAAACAATGGTGATATAAGAATAGACTTATATTATTATATACAGACAAGACAACATTTATAATTTTTTATGAATTAAAATGTTATCAGACGATTTTATAAAAGTTAAGTAGAAAACTTAACGAAGTTATTTTGCAGTCTTACAGATGCGACTTTAAATTTAGATTCAATAATGAAGATTTATTTTACTATAGTCTATTCACACTTGACCTATAATATTTTAGTGTGGGGTTAAACAACAAACATAAAAAGAATATTTGTGCAACAAAAGCGTATTATACGTCTAATATATGGAGCTGATAGACTTCTTTATTGAATTATATATATATATATATATTATTGAAGTTTTAACGACTTATTTTTTAATATTTATTAAAAAAGTTCAAGGGTTGAAGTCTTTAAAATTTAAATTTAATAAAATACAAAAAAAAAATAATTATATATTTTATATATTTAAATAAGAAGCAACGTTTCGTTATTGAATAATAACTTCATCAGGCCTAAAAAATAATACATTAATGACAAAAATGGACATTAAAAATTAATACTTACAACTATTTGTATATAAAACTATAATATTATAAAATAACTATCGTAATTAGCCATTATAATTATTATCAAACCTCACCAAACAATTCTTTATCACGACAAATATATATATATATATATATATATATATATATATTTTTAATAAAATTATTTTAAATTTGATATTTTTTTGAGTGAAGTTCTTATAAATAATAAATTAATTAATTTGACAATTTGTAAAATAAGCCATCTTGGAATTGTAAGTTATGAATAATGAGATGTCTGTTAGTAGAAGGTGGTTGTTGACAATACGATATAAGGCAGAAAAAAAGTGTTGGGGAAATAAATATATATATAATTAAAATTAAATAAATGTAAAAGTGCAAGATAAAGTATAAAATAAGTATATAATAAAGATGGTAGATTTAGTTGAAAAGATGGTAGATGGTAGATTTAGTAGAAAAGGAACAACATTGTAAAAATATATATTATTATATTTATAATAAATAAAGATTTTGTAAAAGTGGTGGAGTTAAGAGTTATGTGAATTATAAGAGAGTAATAAAGTATAAATATTACTAAGTCCAATTACGTCTTTTTTAAAATTTAATACATTATTGTTAGATTGTATGTGACACATTTCTAAAAAAGTTTCTTTTAAATTGATTGGGTTCATGTTCAAGGATAGAAGTGTCAGAATAATCTGGTTGGTGTCCGGTAGTGCTGTAATGAACGCTTAATCCAGTAATGTTCGGCTTTAGTTTGCTATCACTTTTGTGTAATGCCATTCTCTTACTAAGTTTTTGAGAAGTCTGGCCTATGTATACTTTATTACAATCTTTACAAGAAATTTTGTAGATAATGTTAAACTGAGAGGAGGTGGGTGTGGGATCTTTTAATTTAGAAAATAATGAGTTAATGTTTTTACTTACACAATTAGCAATAAATAAATTAGGGTTGTTTTTTTTTTAAGTCTAATTTAGTTATGAGAGAGACCTTCAACATATTGTAATTTTTTGTAAGTTATTTTGTCATTAGGTAATAACGGAAGTACTTGGTTTGAAGACACACGAGGTAGAGTAATGTTATTGTTTACAGTGTTGTAATATAAAAGTTGTTATAAAAGTGGACGTGGGTAACCATTATTTGTAAGTGTGTCAAACAAGATGGATAAGTTTTTTTTTATGAAAAGTGTGATGTGAAATTTTTAAAATACGATTTTTTAAAGCTAATACGGTATTAATTTTTTGTTTGAAAGGGTGGTTAAAAGAAAAAGGTATGTAACGACCTGAGCTCGAAGGTTTGACATACCAATCAAGGGTAATAATATTTTCATTTCCACGAACTAACAATGTGTCAAGAAAAGGAACGCTACGTTGTGTTTCTTCCTCTACAGTAAATTTAATTTTTTTAATCCACATCTTCAATTTACTGTGTCTATTAATTTATTGTAATTTTAAACTGTATGTACGTATTTGATTAATGTTTTAATGCAACTGATGTGTATTTTATTTTTATTTGACTATTTGTACTGAGTTTTGTGTAAAATAAATCTTATCTTATCTTAATTATAGATGAAATTTTAAAATGCACAAATGATCATCAATTTCATTGTAGATTGAAATTTTAATTGACGCAAAAAGGTCCCCCGGTTAATATATGTAGGTAGAATGCCCCCATCACGAATATTCAAATTACCTTAAAAATTACTTTCCTAGCATCAAAAAAACATTTTTGGTAGGATTTTAAAATTTTGATACCACCTCCTTTTCTATAGGAAGCAAAAAATAGCATTTTCTCGTTTTTATTTTTTTCTCCGCACCTATTAAAAGAAACAATCTAAAAAAAATCATGGAAGTAGGGTTTTGGGTGGTCTTTAAACACATTTTTTTCAGCTTCTCAAACTTTGTATACAACCCTTAAAAAATTTCTAGAAGGGATGAAATTTACTTTTGGTTATCTAAACCTTCGATTGCATGAAATTTTTTTTTTAACTTTATAAGTAATTAAAAAATCTACATCCATAATTTTTTTGGAATTTTTGCGAGTGGTGCGCCACTATTAAAAATTGTTTTTTTTTACATTTTTGCCATTTATACTGTTTTTTCTGCTTTTTTGACTAGGTATTCTGGGTGTAATATTTTCATTAATTTGCAATGGCTTTACAGCTCAAAACACAATTTATCGTATTTTTACAAGACAAAAAACAAATAAAGTATTGTTTTTTTCAAATTTTTAAATGTCAGACTCATATTCCTGGCATCAAAATTAGTCAGTAAAGTAATTTTAATCAAAATGGTAAAGGTCAAAAAAACCACCTCTATCATACTTTTTTTCACAATTTTAAGACTTTTTGCACTAAAAGTCAAAACTCAAAAACGGCTAGAGACACTGGACAAACTACATCATCTTCAGGATGAAATCTATCAAATTAATCGGTTTAATTTTTTTTATTCGACTCTTCTTTTTAACTAAAACTCATGAAACTCACATGTTTGTTTAATTGTTAGCCACCTCAACAGGCCCTGCGGTATTCTTTGTTTTGTGTTTTTTGTTTATTTTTTCATTTAATATCAATTATGTCTGATGACATTGTGGGAAAGATGTAAAAAAATATATCACCTGTTGTAAATAAGATACAACCATAAAAATAGTTAAATATACAAAATAAATCAAAAATAAATATAAATAAAAAACCGAAATAAATTAATAAAATAATTAGTACTAAAACAAAACAAAAATCGACCCACATTTTAAATTAATTCAATTAAATACATAAAATGGCAAAAACTAGGAATGCAAAAAACACTAACAAAAAAGAAGATTCAAGTGAAAGCAAAGAAAAAACAACAAATAAAGATATTATGGAAACCTTAAAAGATCTAATAAAATTGGTGAAATACATGAGTAATAAATTTGATGAAGTTTTGAATGAAAATATAGAAATAAAAAAACAATTAAAAAAAGCAGAAAAATCAAAAGAAGAATTAAAAGAAAGAGTCGAAATTTTAGAAATAACATTAGAAAAAACAGAAAATAAAAATAAAAAACAATGTCATAATAGTTGGAGTTGACAAACAAGAAAAAAAAAATAAAAAAAAAATAAGTTGTGATGAAGATAATAAATGGATTAAACACAAACATAAAGAAAGAACAAATCAAATCAGCCTATAGAAAGATACTTTGAACAAAAAAAGTCCAATAATAGTTGAATTCAAAATCAAAGAAGATAAAAAAAATTTACTAAAAACTCGAAAATCAATTGGATCAATCACTACATTAGAAATGAACAACTAACAGCACAAACAAATATGCTGTTTTATAAAGCAAGAGAACAAAAAAAAGAGCTTAAATATTAATACCTATGGACTCGAGATGAAAACATATACATAAAAAAAAAACAGAAGCAAGTATAAAAATTAAAATTAAAAACCTGTCTGATATAGAAAGTTTAGAATTAAAAAAATCTAATTTATAACTAAATAAATAAATAAATATAAAACTGAAATGTATACTATATATCTGCACAACGCAAGAAGTGTAAGAAACAAATATCACGAAATTGAACTTATACCTACCATACACAATAATCCTACAATAATTGCTATAACGGAAACTTGGCTTAAACCATATAACCAAGAACTGTATACTCTAGAAAATTACAATAAAGTATACAACTCCAAAAGCACAAAATGAGCAGGAGTTGCAATGTACATTAAAAAAGGTATAGAATATAAATTAATAACTAATAAAACAATCAAAGACATGCAAATATTAACAATACAACTAAAAGAGAAAAATACTGCAATAACTCTAATATATAAACCACCTAGAATAAACTTTAAAGATCTTAAAACTACACTAAAAAACAATATAATTAACAGAAAGAAACCACAAATAATAATAGACAATTTAAACGTCAACATTGCAGAAAATGATAATACAACAAAATAATACAAGAACATGTTATTAGAAAATGGATATAAAATAGTAAACAAAACATCTATAAAATACTACACAAGAAAAAAATTAAGTTCAAATAGAAAAAATTCTATATTAGATCATGTTATTACAAACAACAAACAGGAAATAGAAGATTTAAAAATATTACCTTCAAACATATCGGATCACTGTGAATTAATAACCAAAATTAAAAAAAAAAACAAAAAACAAAAAACCAAACAAATATATCAGTATTTTGAGCACACACTCACAGATTATTAAAAAATAACAAAAGATATCAACAACATGGACACAAAAAATATAAATCATTTTTAAAAACTATCAAAAACTGCAAGCAATTATAGAAAACAAGCAAACCAAAATAAGAATCAAACGAACAAAAAAAAGCCTATGGATCAACAATTAAGTGTTGAACAATATTGACAAAAAAAAAATACAAAAAATCACCTTAAATATCCAAATAATGAAAATGAATATTACAAACAGGAGAAAAAAACTACAAACATCATAAAGATTACTAAAATGTTATACTATAAAAGAAAATTCCTAACTAATAAAAATAATCCCACAAAAATATTGGAAATAATAAATAAACAATTAACAACAGAACTCTAAAACAAAACAACATTGAAAAAATAGTAAAATAAGATGGAACGAGAACTAAAAAACCAATAGAAATAGCAAACAAAATAAATAAATACTTTACAAATATTGGAAAAACTCTAGCAGAAAAACAAATCACAGGAACGAGCAACAAAACACATACACACCACAATAAAAAAGAAAATAACCGACATTCATTTTGAACACACATCACAAGAAAAAATCCACAAAATAAAATAAAACTGAATGAAAACAAAACTCCCGGTTTTGACAAAATTACAAACAACCTAATAAAACAAAATGAAACAACACTAACACCAGTTTTAGTACACATAATAAATAAAGTCATTGGCACAGGTATATATACAAATTACATGAAAGAAACAATAATAGTGCCTATACATAAAAAAAGAAGATAAAACAAAACCAGAATACTTGCAAGAAATTACAAATTACAAACAGTTTAAGACTCAATATCATGAATTTCTAGTCAGTAAATGTTATTACAGGATGTCAATAATCTACGTGTGTTCTATAGGTAACTTTGTTATTTTAAATGTTACAGAGTTGGTTAAATTAGCAAAGTAGGGCAGAATTTTCAGAAAAATGTAATGCCATTTTAAAATTTGTCATAAGTCTTCAACTTTTTTAAATATTCCAAAAAAAACTAAAGACGGTTGTTTTTTTCAAACTTAAATAACTTTTTGTCTATTTACTCTAGAGCAAAATAAAAGTAGATATTTTTGTGTAGAATTCAAATAAATTAACAAAAAAGTTATGGCATTTTTGATTTTTGAGATATAAACCAAACTTGCCTTTTTTAAATGTCAACCTTAGTTGGCTATGAGTTCATTGAAAAGCTTATTTTTTTCTGATTTCAAAAATGTATAATTTGTTATATTTCATTTAATTAGTTTTTTCAGAATTTGCATAAACAAAAATTAATTAATATTATTGTTATTATTATTATACGCGCAGCATACTGAATTAATTCCTCTACTATGACAGTGAAAATGTCAAGAAAAATGTTTTATAAATAGAACAGTAACGTAAAAAACAAATATTGTTATTCTAAAAATTAAATATTATTTTGTTGTTTTATTGAAACTTTTACAAAACTTCAGCTTTATCATCATATGTATAATGCATACAGGGTAATTCAAAACATGAGTCGGAAAATAAAAGGTGGGATTTCTTGGCTAATTATAAGAAAAAAAGTTCCTATTAACATGGTTCCGCAAACGCACCATTATTGAGATACAGGGTGTATTTTTTTTTATTTTTTGACGATATCTTAGAAACGGAAAGAAAAAGTAGCAAACATGATCACAAAACCGTTATTTTACAAAACTAAGCAATAACATAAAAAACAAGAAAAATCACAAAAATTGATGAAAAGGCTTCCAACCTACGTCTTAGTGACTGACGTACCCGCCCAAAAATGCCTCAAGTGTTTCGTATCGTATTGCAGGATGCAATAATGCGATTTCTTAGTTCTTCATCAATATTAACTGATGTAGTGTACTACTAAACTTTTTAAGTGACCCCACAAAATAAATCCAAAACATTTAGATCTGGAGATCGAGGAGACCAAGTCTGTGAGCTTCCACGACCTATCCAACGGTTCTTATACTGTTCATTTAAGAATTGACGCGCAACTAAACTAAAATGTGCAAGAGGAACGTCCTCTAAAAGTCCTGGCAGCTCTTCTTTTTTAAAGAAAATTACGATATGATTGACCATTTAGCCTAAACGGCAAAAAATATAGACCTGTTAAATGGTCTCCGACAACACCTGCCCAAACATTAACGGAAAATGTTTGCTGATGATGGCTTTCCATTATCGCATGTGGATTTTCGTCAGCCCATACATGATTATTAAGGAAGTAAATAAAACTTGTTCTAAGAACTGAGGATCTTTGCGGAAAATCCGCTGGTAAAAGGGCTTGTACTCGCTGTATGTGATAAGCATATAACATCTGGCTTTTTATTATCCTCCACACTGTAACGTGACTAAGGTTTAGGTTTAAAGCTATTCTTCTAGTGCTAGTTGATAGATCGTCTTCGATTTCTTGAAGAACATCTTCTTCAATTTGCGGAGGTACCAGGCAAGGTCTCCCATTTTCTGCAGCTTTTTTATGTACACTTCCAGTTTGATGTAAGCTTTTGTGAATACAAATGAAATGAAAAACAAATGCATAAAACAAATGCATGAACGCTGACGACTAGATCAAAAACAACATTTTTTATCAACAACAAAACATGTTGCTACTTTTATCATGTTTTCTATAATAAAATGCTGCATTTCTCTAAAACGGTTTACGTTAGAGCTTTTGACTAGGAGTACCTTTTTGAGTAGAAAATATTGGTGGTTCACAATGTGCTTTCAGAATGCCAATTTCCCAAGTGTCATAGAAATTAGAGCCATAAAAACCTCAACAACCCTAAAATCTTCTTCAATGGCACATGAAAAAAATTGAATAAGCGCTTAAAAAGTAGCTAATATTAATGCTAAGATGTGTACAAAAGCTAAGTTTTGTATCTCAAACGGTTCTTGAGATATCGTCAAAAAATAAAAAATAAATAATTTTTTACACCCTGTATCTTGAAAATGGTGCGTTTGCGGAACCATGTTAATGGGAACTTTTTTTCTTATAATTAGCCAACCAATCCCACTCTTTATTTTCCGACACATGTTTTGAAACACCCTGTATAATGTATACAATGTTAAAACTTATTTTACACGCACATAAAGTTTACAAATAAAAACCTAAATTCACTACGTAAATGACTTATGTTTTGTGATGCTTTACGATTGTTACCGATTTTTGTATCGTTGTTCGTAAAAAAGTTTTTAATTTCTTAATAGAATTATAGTTTGGGTCATTTTATAAACTCGAGATCTATGATCAAATCTAGTTATGTTCATTTTGTACCTTACTTTTTATGTTTGTTTTTATAACAATAAACGCACTTTTATTTCAATCATATTCAATTAAATTGTAAATAAAATATTTACGTTAATATTTTCTTTATGTTTTACAGGTTTTGTGCAAAAACAATACTTTATGTTTAGCTTATTAATTAAGTATTCATAAATATTTAATTGGTTTAATGTTTGTTAATGTCAGTAATTTACAAATTTAAAAAAAATAATATTAATAAGAATTCTTCAGAAAATAAAGCTTTGTAATAAAACATAAAACTAGCCCAATTGAAAAGCGTTTAAAGTTAAAAAAACTGTACAGATCATATATAAACCACCTATACCTTATTTGTGTATTTATGTGTATCTAATATAACTTATTTTAGCCTTACCTAATCTAACTTTTTAGCCTTACCTAATCTAATCTAATATATAATAATGTATTGCTTCATATGAAATAAAATATACATTAAATAGTTTCATAAAAAAGTGTAGGCAGGTGGTGTAACATATGGATTTACATTATCTATATTTCATAAACTGCCTAGGCTTTTCATGTAAAGCCTTATTACACTATAAGACTTCGACACATCCATTCCGACAGTCTATTAATTATTTTTATTACGTTGCTGGTAGCAGTATGTTGAGGGTAGCAACTTCTCCCAGTAACTTTATTGTTGTACTGTACCAGCTACTATATAATTTTATAATAATCAAATTTATATTCAATTAGTTGATTGTGTCTTCCGTTAATATTAATGATAACCGTTAAATTGTTCTGATGATTATTGCGTCGATAAACTTTACCAAATTGTAGAAAAATTAACTCATCTAGTACATTTTTCTACAATTTGATTTAGACGTATCTGGCGTAGCATGGAATTAAATTGATAATGACTTATTATGTGATCACATATTGGTCCAACAACAATATTAAATTAAAAAAGTGATAATTTAACAAAAACTTTAAAATCGGATTGAAGTAGTTTGTGTATCTTTCACATTCTTTGATTTATCATAAATTAGGTATTATTTTTTAAATAATAATATTCAAAAATAGAGAACATGCAAGTATTTTATGTTAATGTAAAATTAAATTCAAATCTTCTTTTAGAAAATAATATATAATTAGTCATTAATTTGATAATATATAAGTTGTAACATATTTATGCTTAAGAATATTAAATAGGTTTCTTTATTTTAATAAATGACCAATTTCATACGCAACTAGTGTGTGTAAAGCGTTTGTGCCAGTGTAGAATTTATATCTATTGTTTTATATTGTTCAACGACTAGACTAGACTAATAATTTGCTACTAAACTCACCACGCAGAACAGTAAATAATAATCCATAACAAGTAGTATATTTTAACTTCATTGTTTTGATATATCGATTAGATTCAGGATTTTGTATAATAATAAAATTATGAATACGACCAAATGATTTGTTTATTTTTATTTTTTATGGAAGTACAATAAATATTGACATTTTCATTTTTATTACTATTGTTTATTTTTACATTTTTTATATACATGTATGTGCGAAAGTATGAGATGCGTGTAATCAAGTCATTTCTCCGACCTATATCTCATACTCTTTCCATTCGCAGATCACTCGTGCATTTAGTACTCTGCACAGACGTCGAACGTCGAACATAAAGCACTTGGCAGGCGTGCGGCACCGTCACAAACACGCACTTAATGTATCTGATAGACGTACCAGATATTAGTGAAATAAATTTTAATAGTTTCAAACTTGGATTCATTGACAGTGTTATAGATTTCGGTAAGTTAAATATGTTACTAAATCATTTTATTACATTTGTTTTTTAAATCAAATTTTAGAGTTACTAAGAATTTCACTTTAAAATTTAAACGCTTATCTTTGTAAATAGAAGCATTGTGTACAAATTAAAAAATGTTGGCCAATTTAAACAACTAACTAACTATATTATAATCAGATTTTACTGTTTTCTAATCACTACAAAGATGTTGATTAAATTTAAATACACAAACATTTTCTCAAACTAAAGTGTAAAGAGTAAACATTTGAAATAATAAGTTTAGGCATGACGTAATATTTATACCGATAAGTATTTAAATTTTAACATTTTGGTTTGATGTGTTTTTAATAAATTGTGATAATTAAGTGTTAATTTATTTGGCATTTTTTAAAACTTATTATTATAAACTGTTATTAAAAAAATGTATTATACAATAGATAAATCTATATTAATTTCATGATCATATCATAAACACACGTGCGATTATTGCTTTAATAAATTGATAGCATCCGGCAAATTTAAATAATATGTATTAAATAAATTCGAATTTTATATGTACCTATCAACCTTATACTAACTTTTTAAGTAGACCAAAGCAGAATTAGTTATTAAGAAACTGCATACTTAATTACAAATGCCAATACTAATTGTACCATATTTTTAATACGCCGCCACGCGCCGTAACTATAAGTGCATCGGATGTAATGGAATTATTTGTATATTTTTAGTATAGTAAGTTTAGCATGCTTTGTTTCCTTTTAGTGTATTTATATAAAAGTATTTTATAAAAAAAAGTTGAGAAAATATATATTAATCCAGATTTGATTAATATGCGCGAATATATATGCACTTAAAAGTATATTAATAAAAATTTGTTACATTACAGTATTTTTTAGTTTCAACATCATGCTTTCTAAATTGTATCACCAAATGATTACTTTTGCTTAATAGTATATTACGATACAAATCGAGAAAATGTTAGAAGAACGAAACCCACGTCGAGTTTTTTTCAGTTTTCTAGATTACTTAACGATTCGAGTATTGCACAATCGTTTTCATATAGTTTTAACAAAAAAAAAACTGTTCAAAATGATCGCTGAATAAATTTTGCAGCAGCCGCTGTCTTATTAAAATTGATAAATATTAATTCAATTGAAGTAAATTGGTGTAAATAATAGTTAAAATGAGTGAGTGGGACGAACACGATTGGACGTCGAGTAAGCCTTTAATGTTGGATGTCAACAATTAATTGCAACCTATTCAAAGGTACGGTATTAAACTGTCTATAAAATAACACAACAACGGTGATTACATGAAATATTAATTCCAAATAAATGTCAATTTTAAATTTGCAAGTAGTTAAAATGAATACGTGTTATTTTTTCACTTACTAAATATTTAACCAAAACTATAACTATTTGATTTCTATAGAAATATACAGTGATTCAGTAAAATTTATTTACCGTTAGTGTCAACAATAATTGATTCTAAAAATAATAGTGTATAAATAATTAATAAACGTTTGATTTTATCAATTCAGTAATTAAAAATGAACTAATTAGATCATTCTAAAAATTTTACGTTTTTGGAATAATTTCTAAAGACGTAAAATTACATAAATTACTAATACTATAAGACATAATAAAACACGTCAATAAAGCAAACATAACACCTAGATTGTTGACGTAAAATTTAATTTAAAACACGTTAATAGAGTTAAAATAAACAAAAAATAACTTGCCAAATGTAAAAGAATATGAATATAATAAAAATATATATGTAGGAAAGATAACTAAGAAAGCATTAAACGAGATATTTAATCAATACATAAAGATATGCGCTATTTGCATAAATTCTTAGCTAGTGACAAGTATTATATTTATAATTTGTGTGAATTATAGTACTATTACTCAAGAAAAACGGGTATAAAACCATGCTTTCTGCCACAATATACTATTTTGTCCATACAAAAATAAAGTTTTGAAAATAAAATTAAAAAAAAAAAGAATTTTGTGCATATTTACTTTAATTTACATTAACTATTGTAACATTAATAAAAAAAAATGAACGGAATAAACTAATGTACTTCTGGAATATTATACCAAAAAAATTATAATTGAAATCAATTTATTTGTTTATTAATGAAATAAGAATATTAATGAAATAAAATCCCCACTATTAAAGTTGATTAACTACACCTACTATTTACAATCTCGTATATTAAAAACGCAGTGACTAGAAGTACATCCGACTGTGTTTCTAAAATAACATATTATTTTGCTAATGTTCATTTTTATTTTTTCCGCGTTAAAATGTATTACTACTTTTTATTTATGTTTATTTTGATCACTGTTGACGTATTGGTAAATGTTCTAGTAATTTAAGTACAGTCAATGCTAACTAACTAAACCGTATATCTTGCAATACATGTAAATTGTGTCAACTATGAAAACATAACATCATCATACTCATTTTTTTTAAACAAATCGATAAAAAATTGGATTTGGATGGCCTGAAAACTCATGAGAAACACGTTTGAACAATGACAAACAATTGTAGAGTGATCGGTGTTGAAATTTTTATCGTGGTGCTACTTTCGCTCTTTTCCACAGCGGCCAAAATGGCCTGGTCATTAAAATCTAAAGATCGACTTCTTTCTGATTTATTGTATAAGCTATCTATCTTTGAATCGAACAAACCACTCTCGGCATGCTCTTTTTTTGTTTAATTGTTTTGTTTTGCTGAAAAAATTGTTGAGATTCCGAAATGGCTCAGCCGCTTTTCACCCGTTCTTGAAGTGGTACGGCATAATGTGGAGTAAGTGTGTATGGTTTTTAGTGCACATTTAAATTAACTAACCGTATTAAAGTATTATATTATGACATAATTTCAAACAACAGAATAAAGCACGAAAAACGGCGGATAATTAGCATTAACCTAATATTTTAGTTTAATGCAAAAACAGTTTTCTAAATATTTTTTAAGCTTTAAATTAGATTTAAGTTTGCTGTTGGCAAAACGATAGTCTAGACTGAATACTTGCGTAATATGATATCTGTAATTGGTTTGCATTATACATTTGGGTTTTAAATTATCCAGTTATTCTACGTTGGTCAATGCAATGTTATTGTTTATTGTTAATATTATTTACTTGCAACACTTAACGTTTTACTTTTTATTAATCAATATACTACTTATGCAGCAATTGCAAATTTATACTAATTTTCCACGAATATAAATTTATTTGAAATAAAGTTTTTTGTGTTTTAAACTAGTAGCGTTCGTGCTTTGGCTACTAACTTCCGGTAGGCACCTACGTTGGCTTTTGGCGATAGCAATAACAATTCTCTTGGCGAGAATCGGTAAGTAAATAAAACGAAACAGTTGGTTAAAATGTAGTTATTTGTCATCTTTAAATGACATCAGAACAAACTGAACAGAACAAATGTGACATTTTGACTAATGACGATTAATTATTAAATAAATTATTTTTAAATGAAATAAATGTTTTATAAATGCCTTGACAGGCTTGCCTCATATGTGTTACTAGCTCGGCCATAAATGAATTAAATTATTTTATTATTGTTACACCTATAATTATTGCACTTAAAATAAATAGCGAGTAAATTAATTAAATTAAATTGTTTAATATATTTTCATTAATAACTTACTTTACAATATAAAATATATAAAGAAGAGACGCAATGTCTCTTCTTTATATATTTTATATATGTTCTGATATACACGAAATTGTATAATAGTAATTATAATTTATGCAAAAAAATTATTCTATTTTTAATTTTCAAATTTCCTTTTTAATTCTTTTTCATGTCATTACCATCAGCTAATTACCCCAAAATAATTAGTTTATTTGTTCATTCTCAGAATGCTATTAACCATAGCCATTAAATAAAGTCATTAAGTCAGTTAGTATAAATAGTCAATACACCCTTTAAAATATTCACTTTGAATTGTGGTGGTGAACGATGTTGACGAAGTAAGTTAAAAATCAATTATTAAGTTTAAATAAATAAAGCCATACTGATGAGAGGTAAACCTCGAAACGCGTCTATGGATGTTTTTAGTTAGAATATTTTTTCATAAATTTAATTTTTTAATACTTACTTTACACTTTACGTTTACGTTTGGTAATTGTAATATCCACACACACAAAATAAAAATAAAATATCCACACTGTTAGTAACGAAACGTTTAAATTAATTTTAAAATTGTTTTAATGATCATTATATTAAAATCATTGATACAGTTTATTTGATAAATAATTATCTAAACCTAAACTACAGATGTATTATAAATTACACTTAATAAAAAGTAACAATTGAATAAAACATTTTTATTTTTTATGTTTATATTAACCTTACACACAGAAACATTGTTATAACCCTACATTATATGACATGCTTTGTTTTACATATTAGTGTTTGTTACATTGTATTAATTAACCTCGACATCTACACTAAGGTTTAATAGAATATTATATTTAAGATATGCCGGAACATGTTGATCAATAACCATAACTTTGATTTTTTATCATTTCGACACACTTGTAGGTGTAATGATGTTGGCAAATGACAAAAGAGAAAACTGATATAATCTTTAAATAATTATATAATTTTAAATGTGGAAACATTGTCGCAATTTTATTGTATGAACGATTAAGATTTTTTTGATATCAATATAAATATATTAGATTCAGAATTTGATAAATGAATTTATCTATTTAAAGTACACAACATTTTTTTTATTTATGTAAAACCCGTTTGACACTGTCTATAATTATGTCTTGAATTATATATATAATTTGTATTAGAATTAGTGCAATAATTCCATATATAAAATTTATGTCCTGTATGACACTGTCTATAATTCTTTATATAATTATAAAACCACGCTTGCGCCTTATCAATGTTCTGTCAAATCAAGCCTCAATGTTTACTACACTTTGCAGGTTATGTCATTTGTTTTGAATTGATTATTGCTACAGTTAGTTATACAATTAATGAAAGTAATAAAAAATGGAAGCAGAACAAATTAAAAAAGTGATAGCAATTGATATATGTGGAGCTGCAGTGGTAAAATTGAAAAAAAATGAGAAAATACAAAATAATATGCGCACATCATGTTCGCGTCGATTATAGATGGGAAAATAGAACATGTTCTAATTTTTCAAGATATAATTGTGACCTTGATAATTTGTGTGTTTTACACACGCGAATGGTCTGATCTATAATTATATATATAATTCAAGACATAATTATGGACAGTGTCATACGGGTTTAATGCACATTCATTTGGAATTTTTAATTATAATATTTTTTTTAGTATGGATTAAACATACTTACAGTAAAATTATTCTTGTAATTAATTGCCTTATAATTTATTTTTTAATTAATTTATTGCAAATTATCTCATTTGGGTTCAAATATACTTCTGGTTGATTTCAAATGAATTACTAACTAGACTTTGTTTATTACTAATTACTATTCTTTTCTTTCTTTCTCATTGTTAAAAAATTTAAAAGTTAATTATTTTGGAGATAGGATAAAATAATAACTAAACTATTTGCTTATAGCATATGGTTTTTTAATAGCTAACGTTTCGGCAGCGTCACAAAACAATCAATCTTATGAAGAGTGTTTTTAAAGTGTATGTGCAAGTTTGTTCGCGAAATTTTTATATATGACAATTTTAGCAATTAGTTTTAAAGGTATAGTGATATAACTGTTTTTGTGTTTAGATATATGTTTTTTTTAATTTGTTTATTAGTAGTGTCCTTGACATTGTCATCACAATTTTATATTTATTTTAACTGTCTTATACAATGTAATGTTTGTTTTTAGCTCTGAGGAAGGCAGCAACGCTGCCGAAACGTTAGCTATTAAAAAACCATATGCTATAGCAAATAGTTTAATTATTATTTTATCCTATCTCCAAAATAATTAATTTTTAAATCAATAAAAAAGGATATAACAACAAAACAAAGAAAAAATTGTTAAAAAATGGAAAATACCAAAACTTAAATAACTCAGATATAAACGCATCGAATAATTTTTATAAATAATAACACTTAACAAATTTTAGAAAATGTCAATCGAATCAAACTAAAGCTATTCCCTTAGTGGTAAACCAACATTTAATTAACAATGTATACGACTGCATTTCAAGCTTTCACTTTCACACAGGGATAATTGAAATATAAAAATATAAACTTTCATTCATTTGCATCATCCGGTAAAATCAGTAGTAAATGAGGTTGATGCATAAAGTTAAATTATTTTCCAATCCATTTTTACCAACATCTCAGTAGTAGTAAATACATTTATTTCATATTATATACAGACAAATTATTTTATATTACATTGTGACAATGGTTGGTTGAATATGAAAAGGGCTATCGACCGAGGTCTTTCTGCCCGTACCAACATCTTATTATATTTAATATTTTGCACAATTGACAATAAAACATTATAAACTAGTTTTAATGCTAAAGATTGCTTATAAGTTAAACTTGAAATATGCATTAATCTTCTAATGCTAAACTGGTTTTAAGATATAAAAAGTTAAAATGTTTGATAAGTTTGCATATAATAAAATACAAGTAAAAAAAAGAGTATAAGATTTAAACCTTCTATATTAAATCAGTTTCAGAAGAACTGTACTTTAACAACTGGCTAATTATATTGGCGTGTAGGGTTCAAAAAACTTTAACATTTATGTCATTTGTTAAAAATAATTTCTTTAATCTAAAATGTCAAAAATTACTAAATCTATTTAAGATGAAAATGCACAATGTAAGATAACTGTCAAAAATACTAAATCTAAGATATGAAAGTGAGTTTTATTTCAATAATTTATGAGAGAATTTTGACATTTTTGGATTATTTTACCGTGTTTGGTCGGATATTGACTATCTAATTTTTTTTTTGTACTTTATGACCGGCTTTAGCTATTGCACTTTTTGCACTTTTTAACAGTTAATTACTAAGTATTGGTGTTTTTTGTCAATATGTTTATACTTTTTAGCCGGATTTGACTATTTTTGACATTTTATAAAAATAATTTTGTAAAAAAACAGTTTATGGCCGGCTTTTGGTTTTTTCTTTCCAACAATACCTTTGATATTTTATAGCTGGATTTTATAAAAATTTGTACATTTTTTAACAGTTTGTGGCTAGATTTCTTACAATTTGGCAGTAAATTTTTTAAATAAATATGTCAAATATAAAAATTTCTACAAGATTAATGAAAAAAATATTAATTAGTAAAATTTAACACTAAATTTAATTTTAAAAGCCGGATTTACAGTTTTAAATGCAAAATTTATAATTTTGATGTCATGTAAACAGTTTGATAGTAAAACGTGTCGGATAGTAGAAAGACCGTTTAAAGTCTGGAGTCGTGGAGTCTGCCAATATTTGAAGAGTCGGAGTCGGAGTCGACTGTAAGTAATCCGACTCTGACTCCTTAATAATACAAAACTTAAGAAATAGTATACAAAAAAATTATACAGATTAATAAGGTAATTTTTACAAAAAATAAAATGAATATAACATTTAAAAACTGATTCCAATTTTATTATTTTTAAAGCTGAAAATAATTGCTCTACGCTTACTTGTGTTGGTGACAACGTAGTAACAGCCCACGCACTATTTTGCACAATTTTAAGATATTGAGTCGGAGTCGGAGTCGAAACAAAAAGATTAAGGAGTCAGAGTCGGAGTTGCTAGAATTTTGTAACGACTCCACACCCCTGGTTTAAAAGCCAGATCAGTAAAATTTAACATAAGTTACCGGATTTATAATTTAGAAGCCAGATTAACTGTTTGGCAGATAAAATTAACAATTACAATTTTAGAAGATGAATTTACAGTTTTAACGGCTGGATTTATAATTTGAAGATTAATAGTGATTTTTGTTAGCATTGTTTATAATAGTAATAGTAGCATTACGATTTATTGATTCTAGAGCTAGCTAACTAAAAAAAGATACTATAATTACCATATACATATGTTGTGTTTAATAATTATTTATAGAAAAACACAAGCTTGCTGTAGTAGTAGCACGCTGATTCGAGAAGACAAAATCAACAGGCTCAGCGCGAGAACTGGGAGACCTTAAACTAATTAATATACGACGTCTATGCTTGGTGTGGTGGTTAGGTAGTTGTAGCGTCATTGTATAAAAAATACATTTGAACAACTGGTATAAAACGAAATTGCCTTTTTAGCTAAAATAAATCTAGTTTCTTGCAAATGCCAACAATGTATATACTAGAGTTACTTATTTATGCCAAAACAAACATAACAAACTTTGAAACAATAAACTCTCATCATAAATACAATATGCAACATTGCTTCTACAATTTAACTGTACCACATCACAATCTATGAAAAGAGTCCTCATTATATGGCAATACAAATGTACAATAAGATCCCGTTGCATATTAAAATTTTAAAACCTAAAAAAATTAAAATTATTGTTATTAGAAAAATGTTATTATTTAGTAGACGAGTATTTATTATTATATTTATTTGATAATTTATTAGAATAATTCTAGTCAAATTTGTAAACATTTTGTTTTAAATTATGTTTAGTGGTATGTAATTTGTAATCCAGATCGCTTTAATTTAGTAGATTCCTATTATCATCTTGAACATTCATTTGCAACATCCACAATCTACAAGCATATTTTAGACTGGCGACGTACAAAATTTAAGGCATTGGTTATAATAGCATATTTTTTAAACTACATCTTCCCGATAAGACTATTTTTGTAATTGGCGTATACCGTTCTCCAAATAAGGCAACTTAAAACTTTTCTGATGTCTTTTCTGAAAGTATTGACAGGCGTCTTTGAAGTAAGTATAGAAAAACTACAATAGTTTTGTAAGAAGATGTTAATGTACATAATACTGAAAAGTTAAGCCACTCATATTCTACAACACTATTCGGACAACAAGCTATGATTTGTGCTGCTTTTCATAATCTTATCCAACTTATTCAGCAACCTACATATTTTTCTCGTAATGGACTTCTTGGTAAACCAAGATGATTAGATTTGTATCTTTCAACTATTCCAGAGGTGACAACAACTAATGTTGAGACTGCTTTAAAAATTTCTGATTATTCACTTATTACTTTTGTTGTTAAAACTTCTTTTCTTATTACTACTAAAGCTAAACCACGCCTCATCTATCGTTATTCTAAAATGAATTTTTTTCTTAATCATTTCAATTTTGATACTTATTGCTTATGTTTTAATGATCTACAAATTGCAGCAGAAAATCTCACAAAAACTATTTAAAATGTCATAAAAAAATTTATTCCATTCTCTGTTATTAAACCAAAACAAAAGTGCTTGTTTTTAATTTAGACAAAACAGGCAGTAAATAATGATTAAAAAGCATTTAAAAAACACATCAGTAATCGTTCTTAACAGACTAAAACGGATTATAAGGTAGCTCGTAATTATTGTGACAATCTAATACAATCTGAAAATGATAAGATTGCCAGAAACATAGCTAATCGAATTTCTCAGCTTTCCATATACAACAACAAAAATTATAAAACAATTAAAAATATATTGCAATTTAGAACAAAATCTTCAATACCTCCTCTTCGAAATGTTCAAAACAATCTATTTACTAATCCAAAAGAAAAAACATATATTTTTACAAACCAATTTGCATCTAATACTACTATTATAAATCTTCCTATTGCTGTACCTACAATGCCGGCTAGTGGAAAAATAATGAGTCCAATTTATTTTAGGCAACAGGTTGTCAAAAAATATTTTTTTAAATTAAATACCAGAAAGGCATCAGGTAAATGAAATTCCACCCATTATTCTTAAAACATTTGCTACAAAAATGAAGCATTCCCAAGTTGTTGGAAAATTGCAAATGTTTAACCTATTTCTAAAAAAGGAGGCAACTCTAATTCTTCAAATTATAGACCAATTGCATTATTGTCAAATTTGACAAAAAAAACTGAAAAATATATTAATGTTTACATTGTCAAGTTCTTAGAACAAAATATCTTTATCTCGGATACTCAGTATGGATTTTGATCAAAACGTTTGACAACAGATCTTCTGACTTATGTTAGTCACAAATGGAATTCTACTTTAGACAAAAAATAGTACCTTTCATATTTTTCAAAGACCATATCGACAAATATGGCAGAGAGTCTTGAAATTTCTAGGTTAGAATCTGTAGCATCTATAAACAAAGATCTCAAAGCAATATTTGAATAGGGCACACCCAACATGGTCAATTTTAACTTTAAAAAAACTTTTTACTGTTTCAAAATTTAAATCTGAAATTAGTACTAAATATTAAATTAAACTTTTGCATATATATAAAACTTATATTTGTCCTTGTGTTGAATATTGTTTCCAAGTATGGGAAGGAGCATCAGAAACTAACATTAAAAAAAAATGTGTATATATATATATAATTTCTGTAAAGATCTAATGACTAAATTAAATAACAGTAACTTGTTTTTCAACTTATTGTGTGTATATTAAATGGAATTGTAGAATATGCACATTAAAAACAATCTTCTTTGAATTAATAACATAAAAAAATAAGTTTTATATAACAGTTATACTAATAAGAGTCAACACAATATTTTAAATTTTTAATTATGTCTCAAAAAATGGCTAAATAAACGGCAATAACTATGTTTTAATATTATTTTAGTATTGTTTCAATATTGTTTCAATTTATAACGTTTGGCTTATTATTATGTTATAGTTAGAAATATGCTTTATGTTGAATATTATAAGGTATTAAAAACAGAAAATTGATTTTTTGGCGTTTATGCCGTTTTGGCTTGGCAGCGTTGATAGATTTAATTTCTTTTGTGTCTTGTAATGATGAAAACTATATGTATAAAAGTTACTTTGGTGTAACCTAATGTACTTTTGACATTCAAATATGTAGATACTGGGTAAGGTTAAGATTAGCAAAGACTTAAAGGCCTCTTTGCTACATTCACTATATCCAATGTCTGCAAAAATTTTGACTGCTTTTTTTTGTACGCCAACTTGCAGAGTAGCTCCAAACAATTAAACCGTAGCTTTTCTGACTATAAAACAATAAAAAGTAAGCAATCTGTAAGCATTCCTTTGATACGGATATTGACAAGTTTTGGATATCATAAATACTTTTATCATTATACTCCAAGAAATTTTGTGTTTAGCAAAAATAATACTTCTACAGTTTTATCATTAGTACGACACAATTTATTCTCTTTATCCACTCTGTAGCCAGTTTATATGAACGTTGAATAGAATTGGTTGTAGAACCAACGACGTTATCTACATTAATTAGGGTAGTGTTATCCGCATATAAAACGATATTCCCTGAAGTAATGTGGTTAGACAAATTATTAATAAATATGAGAAATAAGAATAGAACCCTGCAAAACCCCAATATTTAGTTCTTTTTTGTTGAATAAAGAGCCATCAGATGACACAACCTGCTTACGATAAGATAGATAGTCATTAATCAGTCTACAGCTTTCTGGATGGTTGAAGATTTTCCATATTGTTTGCATAGCAATGCACTATGTGAGACACAGTCGATAGCCTTGTTTAAATCAAGAAAAAAATGTACTTCAAAACCGGTCAGTAATGTCAGAACAGCATTATCTGCTGTTGCTGTTACAAAATCCATACTGATGTTCAAAAAATGGTTTACTTTTTCAAAGGGGTTGATTAACTGATTGGCTAATATTTTTTGGCTACTTTTGAAAAAATAGGTAATAATAATATCGGCCTATAATTAGAAGTTTTATTTGTTTCCCCTTTTTTAAAAACTGGCAATACTTTAGCTCAAGTGAGTATGTAAACTTATTTGGTTCTATCATTAAGTTAATTAACTCGGTCAATGGAGTAATGATTGTGTTCTTCACAGATTCTACTGATATATAATAGATATCCTTACTTTTACTAGTTTTTGTATCTATCACATTACGAACTTCATTATACAAAACACATTTAAAATTAAACACGGGCTCAGTTGACTCATTAAAATTAGCTTCAGATAAAATGGGGTTAAAATTGGTAGTTAAGTGACTAATAAGTTTATTAAATTATATTAATAAACTGATCATTAAAATCATTAGCTGACCTCATCAACCTGGTTCTAGCAGGCCGAAGGTCTTTCCTAGTATGAGTGGTGAAATGAGGCAAGATGATTAATATTTGTAAATTTGTTTGTAGCTGAAACTATGAATGCCGAAACGGTTAAAGCGTTGAACAAATTTGCAAAATATAAAACTTGATTTACATATATATACTAAGGGTCTCATAATTAATGTTATAGTTCATAACTTTTTTTATTATTAAAGATTAAAATTTAATCAAAATTAATATTTTAATGGAAAGTTAAGTTTTTTTCAAAAAATATAAAATAATTTACAATTAAAAAAATAATAGAAATGCCGCTTGAAAAAAATGGTGGTGGTATTTATGGGAAGGTTTTGTTAAAAGCAGGATATTTTGGGTGTCATAAAACTTTGAGCACAACTTGCGCCATTTAACTCTTTTTTAAAATAAAAAGGAGTGGATTAATTTTGAATCTTATCAAAATGATGTTTAATTTAATTATTTATCTTTAAAACAAACAAAAAACTTATGAGCTCTAAAGTTAACTGTGGGACAACCTGTAAATATAAGAGTACTTTAAATCTTATATTTATATAACTTAACCACAAATCCTCAAATATATGGTAATATTTTTTGTAAAAATATTTTTTTATAAAATGCACCATTTTTGAATTACTAGCCCTAATAATTTTAGGACAAAATCAAATACGCATACAGTTCAGATATTTGACAGTTCATTTTTTTTTTTAATATTTTATTTAAATTTAATACTATGTAGTTAGTTAATTACCAACAATTAGGGCCAATGAGCAACACAAAAAACAAAATACTTTATAATTAACAAGAAAAATGTTTATTTTTATTGGCAAGCAAATATTGGGACATAGCCTAATTTTTTATTGTTAATATGGAGTAAAATTTCTTTTCTATTTTATGACCGAATTCGGTTGGACATTGGCTCATCTAAAGATTTGCACGCTTTGAGAGCAAATCTATTCTAAATTTGCTGTATTTTGGCTTTAAGTTCAGATAATGTCCGTTGTGAGTTGTACCTCAATGTTTGATTTATTTTATGCTACACAGTTTGAATGACATTAAGGTCAGTACTGTTGGAAAACCAAGAAAGAACAATTATTTTGTGATTGCCAAACCACGTTTTTGTGGTTTTGGTCAATGACAGGTTGCTCCGTCTTGCTGAAAAATGTAATTTTGCCAACATTTAACTTTGTGATATTTGATAACAGACTGTTTTGCAGTATTTGTTGATATTTTGCAGCGTTCACGGTACCATCAATAAATGCAAGTGTTCTAATCTAGAAGCTGTCATGCAGCTTCAAACCATCATTCTTTTAGGAAATTTTACCATACGTTTTAGGCAAATTGTAAAAATCACCAATACATACACGTCAAACTTTGATTCATTGCTAAAAATTACTTTGAACCAGTCTTCTACCGACCAAGATAATTTAAATTTTGATCATGTGAGTCTGGTTTTCTTTTGTTTTTCTGTAACAATGTTTTATCTTTTGCCTATAAAAAAAAATTTAACAGTTTTAAATTGTTACTTTAATTCAACTTTATAAAACTTTAGTTCAGATTTAATTCTGTTTCGTGATTCCATTTTTTATCTAGGATATTTCCGGTTTCTCCATAATGATTAATTACCACTTTGCGTATTGCTGTATTGCGACAATATTTTTTAAGCATTCACAAATTTTTTTTGCATTGCATTGTTTTTGCAGCCTACTTGTCTTATTTTCTTTCATTTTTAACAATTACTTTATGCTGTCCCAATATTTAGTTAACTGAACATTTTTCTTGTTAATAAGAGAAAAATACCAGAATTTAATATGTATTTGATTTTGTCTCAATATATAAATAATTGTTAGAGTTCGTATAAACACATTTGTTTAAATAAATGTGTATGTTTTGTGTCAAAATGTTTTTTATTTGAAGTTTGGGAGTTTGTTTAAAACTCAAAAATAGTGCATTTTATAAAAAAATATTTTTACAAAAATACTAAGAATTAGTTTTAGAACCAAAAAATGTAAAAAAATACAGAGAGTTTTATTTGGAAAAAAAAATTTACCAAATTTTTACAATAATAACACCTTGTATATTGAAACCGTTTGTTTAAAACTAAGAAACTTTTGTCTAAAACTTTTTTTTTAAATGTTATACGGTTGAAGAATTTAGTTGTTCCGGTAATTTTGACTAGCCCTGTATAATTTAGTTTTGCCTGAAAATTTATAAGATTAAAAAATATAATTAATATAATTAAAATATATTTCTGTGTACAACAAATGATGTTAATGATATGTTGACAATATTATTCATAATTTTAAAGTTATTAAGTTAATCAATTTGTAAATATTTGAATGCAAAAATAAAAACAATTCTATATCAAATTATAAACACACCGTATGTATACCTTTCTTTACATTATTATTCTCTTACATGTATTAATTAATCTTGGCATTCACACAATATGACATTTAAAAAACTCACACATGCCAATAAATAAAACATATAAACAACGTCTACACAAAATTTAAAAAAAAATTATTTAATCATTTCAACACAATTGAAACTGATATAATCTTGAACCAGTGTTGCAATTGTATAAACTATTTTGTTTAAAAAAATATCAATAATACACATAAAACGGAGAATTTCTGATAAATGGTTTATCTTATATATGTACATTTTAAAATTAATCCTGTAACTAGATAACTTTTAAATAATAATTTTAATTTACTTTCAGAGATGGGTGTACTAAAATTCTTCAAAGTTCTCTTCCTAACAGTAATGTCTGCTGTATGGGAGGCAGTAGTGTTAAGTAGTTTAACAATATATTACATAAGCGAATCAGTGTTACTTTCAATTACACCCTCTTTTCTACGAACAGAAAAGAGTCTGAGAGATAAAATAGTGTTAGTAACTGGAGGAGCTGGTGGAGTTGGACAAGAACTTACAATTCGATTGGCAAAAATGAAAGCTAAAGTAGTCGTGTGGGATAACAATGAAAAAGGTAAGTCTAATGCACAAAATTTTAATTTTATATAAATTTCAAAATATTTTTATAAAATGTCGTATTATCCAATGACCATTAAAAAGTATTTGAAAATAATTAAAATTATGTTTTTTAACACATAATTAAAAATAAGTTGTTTTTATGTCAATTTTTTTAAATAAATGTTAATAATAAAAAATCTAACAATTCAAACTATTTATTTAAAAGATAAACAATGATTTTAAATTATAATAATAAAAAGTAACTACTCAAGTTATTTTATTAGTAGAGTAATGTATTTGTATGAATAAACTTGCAAACTAACACGAAGTATAGGTCACAACAATTATATTAAAAACATATTGGCAATACAAATAAAATACCATGCATAAAGGAGTATAATAAAGGGTGTTTTTTTATAGGCTGATTTGACAGTTCTCGGTTGTTTTGAGGTTAGTATAGTTTGGCAATTTATCAAGAATAAAATCATGCCGGAGAAACGTTTGCAAATTGTTCAAATTTATTTCAAAAAACATGGTTCAGTTTGAGACACTCATCGGGCATTCCGTGCATTGTATGGTGCTCTTAAACGTCTATCAGAGCGATTAATTTGAGAAACTGTGCATCGTTTTTGCAGTACGTTTAATGTGCAGTGTAGTGTTAATGATGATCCAAATGTGTTAATTCGTCATCGTGCTCAACAATTAAACTTGTGTTCATTCACTTTATGGAAAATGTTGCAAAAAGATCTTGGTTTACAAGCTTACAAGATTCAACTTGTACATGAATTGAAGCCACACGATCATCGTTCGCGCCGTACATTTGGTAAATGGACCTAGGAACACATTGCTATTGATCCACAGTTTCATTTAAAAATTTTGTTCAGTGATGAAGCACACTGTTGGTTAAACGGCTATGTCAACAAACAAAATTGTCGCATTTGGAGCGATAATAATCCACAAGTCATTATAGAAACACCATTACATCCAGAAAAAAATACTTTAAATGGCCGGTGCAATCATTGGTCCATATGTCTTTATTGTGATGATCGGAACGTTACAGTCAACGGTATAGACAACGGATGAGCAAGTAGAAACTTTGAGAACCCTATTTGCTCAAGCAAGCGGATGAATATTAATATTATTGCAAATTAAAGATCACACAATATCCCAAGAATAAGTGTTCCTTTGATTTATCATTAAACATAAAGGCTAAATTAACGGGACAGTGTGAGAAGAAGATATATAAGAAAAGAACAATTTTAAATTTACATTATTTTATCTATAGCATGTCATTTTAAGATAACGGTTTAGACAATCTTAACCTTTCTTCCATATACTAATTGTAAATTATCTTTAATAAGTTATTGATAAATGAAGTATTTGCGAATTTGAATGACATTGCAATGTATTTGGGATAGTTTTAATAATTTAATATGTACATATTCAAAAATTTAGACAATGCAAATTAATCTATTGTGCATCAAAACACCATTTGTTTTTTAAATGCTATATAACTTGAAGGTTTCGAGAGAAACATGTTTTTTATTAAACTTATATTCATAATATCCATTTATTGTATGATTTCTAAGTTTCGTTAGTAATTTCATATTAGATAATATATGCTTTAATTTGATTAAAAAACTGCATTCATATTTAGTTTAATTATACATATTAATAAACACCGTGTACTGATTTGCTGCAGTGCGCGGAATTCACTCTCTTCTACATTTTAGTGCATATTAATATTATATAAAAGGCTGCTACTTTCATTCTGAATAATCCCTGACCTACGAATATTAGAACATTCGCCTGATAAGGTAATTTGCCTAGCAGCAGAAATAGACCGACGTTAAATAAAAGATAAATACATAAGTTTCTATGGCCCGATACGAGATGAAAACTTTCACATCAATTTCTTGTATTTTAGAGAGTGTGCAGATTATATAAAAAATGAAGATGAAAGTTGAGTTGATTCACCTTTGGAAATACAAGTTCAATGGTATTTATTTGTAGATGCATCGAACCGTTAAGTATTTACAGCGAATGTAATTGCAAAAATAAATATGGATTTATTTGTTTAATAAATATTGTCGAAGCATCAATATTTAAATGATATTTAGCATATTGTAAGCAATCAGATTTTTGTCATAATGAATAAATGTTGGTGATTAAAATATAAGTTTTTAAAAAACATTTATTTTATTTTATTTTTAACTATACAATATTTAAGGAGTAAATGTTAATGCTTAATATAATCTTAATACAATTCAACCATTTGGTTGAGCGAACAAAAGCAAACTGACTGAGAAATCATATTTGCTACATTTTTATATACCTTATCATTTCTAACAAATAATAGAAATTTTCTCAGATGTAAAAAGCTGGAGATACTGCAGGTGTCATCCTCACAGAGATGCATATTTCAAAGAGAACAGTATGCTCATATATTGTAGGTTGCTCTGGTTGCTCAACATCGTCAATCATTGTTCTATTCATTATTTTTATTAACAATCGGATCACAAAGTATGCACTAACTGAAAACATAATGATATAGTTTAGTAATATTAAAAAAAACATGTTGTCTTCTTTGCTTGTTAAGTAGTTTGTGAATCCCGACAAGGTGAATGTTTTTAGTTAATATTTTTGGAGATTTAGTAATAGATTGATTTGAATTTTTTTATTGAGTAAATGCATCTACATTGATAATTTTGATGTCGTTCAATAATTGGAGTAAGATATTAAGAGTTAAATTTAGTTGATCTAAAACATCGAAAACAAAATTGTCGATTTTTGATATTACTTTATTGATAATGAATTATTTCTTGATTACGTTGAATTAGTGTAAGAGTGTTATTAAAATTTTGAATTTTCCTTGCAATTCTTAAATTGCGAGTAGCGTGGGTATTATTTTGTTGAAGTACTGCAAAATATCTTTCATTATTTAATTTGACTATTTTTTTCTGGATCTAAAATCCAGAATACTTTTTTTTAATAATAATTAGTTCTGTTTTCTTTTTCTTAAATTATCTACTCTTTGATTGGTGTCTACAGTTTGAGGCTAATCAACTAGGTTTCTAACTGGCATAATTTCTATCAGCAAAATTTTACATTTAGCTTGGGTTATCTAAAATAATTAAAATTCCGGCAATTATGTGAGCTAGTCCAGACAGTTAAAACTCTCTATCACTCAACTTTCCGAAGTTAGATTTTTGCAAGGCTTTACTATTTTATTGTTTAACAGGAAACAATTATTGAACATTTTTGTCAAGAGCTGATGATTTCAAGCACTCCGACAACATAAACTCCTTTATGTACAAATGGAATTTTTTATGTTATCTAACTATGAAAATAATGAGTTACAGACCAAATATTTTATTTTTCAACGTAAGAATCAATGCATTTTAACGTTTTTATACTAACGCTTTGACTTGAAAAAAACATTTTGGTAATTCTGCAAATTAAAACTCTACAGCGTTTTTCAAGTTGCTATTCGATAAAAAAACAAAGCTTTTTTAAGTGTTTTTTTAATTTAAAAACAAAGCTTTTTTAAGTGTTTTTTTAATTTAAAAAAGAGATAATAGTTACAAAGATTACTTTGTGCTTTATGCACCCTGCAGTTGTCTTCTAAGTGTTATCTCGAGTTAAAATTTTATAATCTTTATTTTGTGATATAGCAGTCAATTTATTTTGCAAATCTTTTAAGTGTTATCTCGAGTTAAAATTTTATAATCTTTATTTTGTGATAAAGCAGTCAATTTATTTTGCAAATCTGTCGTCTACACAGTTTTTGTTTGAGACTGAGCAGTTTGGTAATTCATCGTGCACTTTGCTCATTCCCAAATTTTTATGTCAAATTTTAAAACTACTTGTTTCTGATATTTCTACTTCTCTAACAATAACTGAAACTTTACTCGGCAGTCAATCAATACAAAACCTTCAACCTTGTTGATGGTTCGTGCTTTTAGAGGTTTTTTTTTTCACACTTTGGATCATCATAAATAAATTCCTTACCTCATTTGATCTGCTTTTAAAAATAGGGCAAACTATTTTTTCCATACAATGCCACCATTGCAAAAATGCGTTACTTATTGAAAAATTACAAATATGAAGCAGTTAGAATCAAACTTGGGGACGACACTATAAAACTTGGCATAACAAAATATTTGCGATAGCATATTGTTTTTATATCTTGTATTATACCCAATTGTGCAACCACAGACCTAATAATAATAACATAATTTTCAAATTAAAATTCTTAAAACGAGTACTAAATTAAAGTCATTTACTGTATTATCAACAATAAAAACGACTATATCAAACTCTCGAACGTAAAAAAAACGATTAGCTATAATATTATGAGTTTTGTTGTTTTTTTATTTAAATTTGGAAAAACCAACAACATTTAGTACTGCATTTTGCACCGTTAAACTTGAGCAATAAACTACGTTGTACAACACAACAACTACACCATAAACCTAGCACCACTCGAAGAAGAATCAGCCAAGAAACAAAGCAAATTGCACTAATGGCAAAAGACTTGCCTTCACCGACTTTTCCAATCTTTTTTTATAGCACTATCTAAGAGAAGTCGGTAACTGGCACTAGTCGCTTATACATCATTTGCCACTGCATCTTCCCGGCCCGTATACCTTGCACACTTTGCACACCACTATGTGAGTCACTATTTACTTTGAACACTTTTAACACTAACAAAACAGCACAAATAATCTTAATACAAGATTTAAAACTTAGACAAACCAATAATAAAACTTTATGCAATTTTAGTTTTAATAATAGTTTAACAAGTTTTTTGATCTCGCATTAGTTTTTGTACACCCGTTTTACATGTGGAGACCACCTTCACCACCTATTCATACATCTACCACTGATCATACGCAAACCAGTTTGTGAACAATTTGCTTTCGGAGCATGAATGATGATCATGAAAAAAATTTATTAAACTTTTTCTGGAAAACATTTCAGGAAACTTAATTTGTTAAATTTAAGATGTTAAAAAAAATATTATTTGCAAACAATCTTTAAATGACAAATTAATTAATTAAAATATTAGCAAAAAAATGTTTAGTTATGGAATAGTGAAAAACGAACAGTGCAAAACCAGTTAGACATCAGTTCAAAGACATCAGAAAAATCCACTCCATGGCTAAAAAATGCGACCGGTCTCCAGCGGATGTCGCGTAGATTGCAGTTTTATTACGGTTGGATTAGAATTAACAAAATTACCTTTACATTTACAAATGATATTTACAAATTTACAAATAAACTTTGGTGTTAATCTTATTTTAGAGCAAGATAAGTTTGATTTTTGTGTTGTACTAATATTGTCTTGTTTGGATGTACTCGTATATTATTTTTTCTGTTTAAAATGTTAAGTTATGGTGTGATAGCTCAATGGTAGAGCACTTGCATATCATGCGAGCAGTCCCGGGTTTGATCCCCGAAATATGGCTGAAATGATAACTTGCTCTTTATCCACCAGCGTGGTTCGGAAGTCACGTATTAAGCTGTTGGTCCCATCAAACCACTTTAAACAAGTCGTAGACTTACTGTGGCGATGTAAAATAGCCGTAAAAAGCATAAAGCAATAAAAAATAAAAAAAAAATAAACAAGAATCAATTTTATATAGACAACCATAATAATAGATATTTTCAATCAACACTACATTATTAACATACGTATGCGTAGTTTGTAAGAACAAAAATGCAAAATAAGTTGTGCTATATATATTTTAATAATGCGCCACCACACATGAATTGAACAATGATTTTTAAGAGCCTGCGTCGATTCAAAACTAATAAATAAATTATTGACGTTTTATTAGTCAATGTTATGAATAACCAAGCTACGGAATTTATTATTTATTTTCATATGTAAAATGTGCTCAACATTTTTTACGATTAACTAAACTAATAATTAATTTTAATTATCAATAGTTTTTTCTTACAAAAATTTCTATCAAATAGAAAAATTTAGTTAGAATTATGAAGAAAAATAAAATATTGAGTGGTAATATATGTTTTATTTTTAGCATTGGAAAAGTTATCATTAACGTGCGAAAAACTAAATTTGAAAATATACACCTATGCAGTGGACATAACAGACAGACAAAATGTATACAAAAACGCAGATTTAGTTAAATCAGAAATTGGAACCGTTGATGTTTTGATAAACAATGCTGGTATCGTATGTGGGAATACTTTCTTGGATATTCCAGACAACATGATCGAGAAAACTTATCAAGTTAATGTTATCTCTCACTATTGGGTAAGATTTTTTTAAATTTTATTATACCCGTAATAAGTTAATTTATTGCTGCTACTATTGGATTTTTTCAATTCTTTGTTGGTCATAATCCGGCCGCGGAAAATACCTCAAGAAACGTATTGACTACTTTTATTGTGAAATAAATAGTCTGACTTCATAATGTAATAATTTTATTTAATGCACTAACAGTCGTGAACTTATAAATTTTATTTTTTAACGTAAACAGTTAAAAGTAAACAATGTTTCCATGAATACTATGTTATGAAAATAAATGTCAGACTTATTTTATTTGTCAAATAAAGTAGTTCAAAAGTAATGGTAGTTTAAAATTAGTCATATTTTCAGTAGCAATGGCACAATTTTGACAATATAAATCGCATTGCATGTTTCTGCAAACTTGTACTAATTTAATTTAATAATTGTCTTTAGACAATTATATTGTACACTAAACATTTGTCATTTACAAGTCTACGTAATCTATTATCTATGACTCTGAAATGTTGCAAACACGTTTTTAGACCAAAAGCATGCGAAAAAATTTGTAATGTTTGTACTGGTTGTTATTGTAATGTGTGAATAACCACAACACATTCTCAGACACTGTACGTAAATAACAAAGTATACAGTACATTAATTATTATAAACTATGCTAACAAAAACTACTGTTAACAGATGAGTAAATTGTTGCACAATCCCATTCAAAAGTTGCACAAAAATTGATATTGATAATGACAATCTTGTACAGCATAAGTATTTGTTGCTCCCAAATGTGAGCATTATGCTGATTAAAGATACCAGCGCGAGTTACAGTTGCTTCGTTAGTCCAAATTACCATCCTAGGAAAAAGCTGCAAAAACTGTTTGAAAAATTTTCTCATCTCATCAGTTAACAAATTTTTAACTTTTTGCAAAAAATATTAGATTGTTTTTTTTCATTCTGACAAGGTGCAAACATTTTATCTCTTCGCAACCACAATAAAGTTCTAAAGATTCTATCTCTCTTAGACTTTTTTGACATACAGGCCTATGTTGTAAAACATCGTTCCCGAACTATAATCGCTCCCGAACTATGATCGTTCCCGAACTATAATCGTTCCCGAACTATAATAGTTCAGAACGCATGGCTAATATGCACAATTTACATTACGATTCTCGCTACGACAACGATTGTTTAATAAACAAACTTTCAGTGATCGTTGCGAAGCGATTAACATGATCGTTCGGGAACGGCATCTCTGCTGGCAGTCGTTACGAAAATGTAATCATCTATTTTAATAAATAACTATTTTTTTTTATTCAGCTTATAAATTTTATAGTCATGTAAAATTTATTTATTTGATTGCAAATAAATAGAAAAGTAATAAATTTTGCATATTTAAACAACTTTTTTCCCTTTATTTTTTACTATGATATGTCGAAGTCTTTTTTGTGAAATTATATTTGCAAATAGCAACAAAATGCATTCAAAAATACAGAAAAACGCGTTTACTTCTATATTTGATGGGTTTTTTCGGCTATTTCCTAACTATTATTTGACTAAAAAGCTTCGACATATCATAGTTTAATCCTTTGTAAATGTACAGGTAAAAAAAATAAATCGATTATCAAATTATTTGTAGAAGCAGTGATGAGAGCCGTTTTTTTGTTAAAATACTACAAATCAAGGTAGCGGTCGGTACGCTCTTAATGCTATTAACAAGTTTTGCATATAAGAAATTCATTTTATATAATATGTATTTTACTTAAAAATAATAAAACATAAAATTTTGTTTTCAATATATTGAGATTTTGTAGCCAACATATGCAACTGTCTACTATATTTTAGAGTAGTACGTTAATATATTTATACAAAGTGAAATAGATAGAATAACGAGACAAAGGGTCTAGAAGAAGTGAAAAATCTAAAAAAGTTTTAAGAAAACCACTAAATAAAAAAAAAAAGATACCCAACAAGACACGGCGAGGAAATGGTACAAGAAAGAAAATAAACACAACGACAAACAATGAAAAGAAAAAGAACAAAAGTAGTAAAAATTCAAATAAGAAAAAGAAGGAAAAGTAAAAAGAAAATTAAAAAAGAAAGAATAAGAACATGGAATATAAGAGGATACATGAGAAAAACCAGAATTGATAAACCAAAAAAATAAAAATACTAGGAATAACGAAATCAAAAAAGAAAGGGCACAGGATAGAAAGAATAAGTAGAGGTTACTGGTTAATGGGGACAGAAGTGGAGGAAAAGAAAAGAAGAAAATGAGGTGTAGGAATGATAAAAACTTTCAAGAAAATAAAAGATACAATAAGAGAAAAACACATAAATAAAAGAATTATAACAGTAGAAGTGACGTTAGTAGAGAATGAATTATGAACTATGATAGTAGCATACGGACCAAATAAAGATGCATAGAAAGAAGAGAAAAAACCTTTTTTATAGTAAATTACAACAAGAAATAGACAAGGGAACAAAAAAACAATAATACTAGGAGACCTAAATGAAAGAGTAGAAAACCAAAACGATGGAATAGAAGAAGCAATGGAAAAAAAAAGAAAATGACAAACAACAAAGGAGAAAGAATTATTAAGTACGCATCAAAAACAATCTAGTAGTAATAAACACCAAATTCAAACACAGAAAAATCCACAAATACACAAAAACACAACCAACCTAGACACAAGAAGAAAAACAGTTAAGATAAAGATAAAAACACACAAACTAAAAGAAAAACAAATACAAACGGCATACCAAAATATAAAATATTTAAAGAAAAAGAAAAAAGAACATGCATAAAAGAAAAATGAAAAATGTTCAAACAAATTATTCTACAACAACAACAAAAATAGTAAACAAAGATATTAAAAAAAAAAACAATTGGTAGACAAAAAAGTTAAAAAGGAGATAAAAGGCAATAAAATAATGGAAAAGATACCTACAAACTAAAAAAAATAGAAGACTACAAATAATACAAAGAAAAAGAAATGAAGCAAAAAGAATAATAAAAAAAGCAAAAATAAAACGAAACCAAATACTGTTTTACGGAACGTTAAAACATCTAAAACATCTAAAACAAAAGAGAAAACACAATATAATAAACATAAAAAATATAAATAGAAAATTAATAACGAAAAAAAACAAGATAATGGAAAGAGGCAATATTTCCAAGAACCAACAGAACAAGAAATAAAATAAAACAAAAAGAGAAGATGAAAGAGAAAAACTTAAAAAAGACATAAATATTACATACATTTTAAAACCATATCTACATTTTTACAATCTTTTATTACGCTTTAAAGACCATACCGACCGCCAAGGTTAGTAGAAAATATGTATTCTAAATACATATGTTGCCTGGTTTTAGCAAAGGGGTGGAGTCATTTGCATCTCATTTGGGTCTCCTATTTACACAATCAAACAATATGTTACTAGGTTACAGTAAACAAGCATTGCTATTAAATATTATATGCGTTCTAAATATAAAAATGTAATTAAATTAATTAATTATTTTATAAACATATTTCATATATTAAATTAGCGGATATTTCCGGGCAATGGTGGAATTCAATAACTACAAATAAATTAAAAATAATGCGCAATTTATTAAGCTTAACTTAATTTAGAACAACCATTTATGTAAAAAGAACATATCTATTAAATATAAGTAAGACATTGGTCTCCACCTACGTCATCAAACAATTTTACTCCGCACCACTACCCGCACCTATATCATTTAGAGGCAAAACCAGGCAACCTTCTATATACATTTTTCTACCAACCTTGACCGATCGCTGCTTTGATTTCCCGTATTGTAGTGAAAACAGCAACTTTGGGGTCATTTCAATTTTCACATATAATTTGATAATTAATTTATTTTTCACCAGTACATTCAGAAGGGATCAAACTATATTTTCCCAGAACATTTTAGTAAAAATATATTTGCAAATAGCATTAAATTGCATTTAAAAATATTCTGACCAAATATAATTTAATCCTTTCTGAATGTATCAGTAAAAAATTATTTGATTATCAAATTATATTATGTGGAAATAGCAATGACGTCAAAGTTGCTGTGTTCACTAAAATACTGGAAATCAAGGTAGCGGTCGGTACGTTCTTAAATTCTAGCCTAACATTTTATTTTTACTAATAAAATTAATAATTTGTTAATAAAGTTACTTATCGTCAGTTCAGCTCATCCAAAAGTTTGAAAATAATATCACTATCAATTTTAACAAAAATGTATTAATATTATAAATAATAAATTGACATTTCGCAACAATTGTCAACATCACATGGTAGCGGCTTAATCGTTCCGCAACGATTATTGAACTGTAATGAACTGTAACGAGATCGTTACGAGTTATAAAATAGGGGTGGTAGTGAGGTATTGACCATAACAAGTGAGAATGATTTACACGTGGTAATACCTTCCGATTTTCTTTCTCTGCGTAGATCCTGTTCTTGACAAACTAGTCTAGATTTGCCACTAGTTCGAGGTGGTTATTGCCTCGCGGATTTGTACGCAGCATCTGCGGTCTGTCTGCTTTTTTTGCTTTTTGTATCTTTTTATCTGCACTGACATCTACCTTTGCATTTTCATCTTTCTCCAATCCGTCCTATCCCCTCTTCTTCATAAATAGTAACAAAACACACAAACGAGAATACCCTTTTTTATGCAAAATTGTAGTCAACGAAACAAATTTGTCTCATTTTTTTTCTTCTCACTTTAGCTCGGGTGCATTTTTTATTATTAATATTATTTTTAGTGCGTTTTGTATATCAACCAAAGTCACCGGCTGTTAGGTTACGGCAAATGTTAGTTGATTTATGGAACGCCAACGGTTATAAAAACAACATTCAAAACTGTAAAATGAAACATATAATAATAATAACAATAATAATAATAGTTTATTAGTGTTAATAGAAATTTTTACACACGTCTAGTTTGTGAATAACACACATTACAAAAACACATTAAAATTAAAATAAGATCAACATAAGACAAAAAATTTAAAAATTATATAATTAAAATTAACTAAATTTATTATAATAAACAGTTGGTTAGTTATGGAAAGTTTAATACCAATAACTAGCACTCATAAAATAGAATAGGCTCAATCCTTATTGGTTTATTTATCATTTATGGTTTAATCTTTGTTATTAGCGTTAGATATATTTAATTATTAATTTATTTTGACAGCTTTTTTTAACAGCTAACAAACTATATGTTTAATATTTTTATTTGTTATAAATGTTTGCATAAGCATATATTTATAAATTAGCTGTTTATAAGTTTTAATAAAATACATTACGCTAAAAAATAGGTTATTTATAGTTTGTTAGAAGTTGGATATTAAGGCTCATAAAAAGTTTCATTACTTTGGAACCCATCACTAAAAAGTGCACACACGTTACAATCACTAGACACACAAAACACTAGACTAACAACATGTGAAGCTTTTGTTCCCTGTAGTTTGCATTTCAAATCTACCTCTATGAATAACCACGATTTATTGAAATTCACTGATGTTGTTTTAGGGTTAGTACGGCCGCAACCGCTTGTCACCAATTTCAGTAACCGCGTTCCATATATTAACCTGTTTCAGGATAACCGGGATTTCAGTCGATTCGGTCGCTTTGGTTGATATACGGAACGCACTATTTAACCTAAAAATCAGACCTGAACTTTTGGTGGTTTAACTTTGGTTCAAAATAAGAGATGGTCACAAATAATTTTATTAATTAAATTAATCTGGGTTGTAAATTTACAACAGTTTAATTAGCTTTTATTTCAACAAAATTTATAACTCTTTGCAATTTGGTATTAAACAAATAAATAAAAATGTAATTTCATTTTTGAGATGAGATTTTGTTTGTTCCGTTCAAGAATACCATTAACACAAAATAGTGAACAAATATGACTTGAGTGCAAAATTTGTTCGTCTGACTTTGAGAATGGTATTATTATTATTGTTATTATAAGATTTCAAAATCTTATTCAAATAAAAAGAAAACTCATTGATAGTTTTGATGCAATACTTATAATTTGATTAGTAAATGTTAGTTTTTGATTACCTATTTAAATAAAAAACATGAGGTATTGTTTAATAAGTTTAATTATTTTGTGCCTATTTTTAGTTCATGTATTTCGTGGGGAATTTTAAAAGATCTAATTTAAGTGTAAATAATATTTAAATTTGCTTGTAAAAATGTAAAAAAATGGTTTTTGTTTTTCTACATTTCTATTTCTATGAATTTTGGTAAACGTTCTCGTTTACCGAATAATATGGGAACTAACAACTGACAAAGTCCACAAAAAATACCAATTTTGGTATTTACAAGAATAAACAGAATGAGTTAGTTTTATTATATATTAGTTCTGCATTTACTTATATAATTTATGTAAAAAGTATTCATAGTATTAGTTAAAAATAGAAAGATTATTTGATAAACTGAAGTTATAACAACAATAACAATGCTAATACTTTTGCTATTTTTATTTTCAGACTACAAAAGCTTTCCTTGGTGATATGTTAAAAAAAGGAAAAGGTCATATTGTCACAATGGGATCATTAACAGGTTTATTGGGAACATATAAATGTACAGATTATAGTGCAACAAAACATGCAACTATTGGATTCCATGAAAGTCTTCTTACAGAACTAAAAGTAAGTATATTCTTTGAGAAGGTATCATCTATCTAAATACAATTAAACCAAACGTTTATTTAATTGATGTATTCTATTAATTAATTAAATTAAACACATTAATACCCCGGATTGTACATAATTATAATGTTATTTAAAATATTGAAAAATTTATTACAACTACAGATAAATTATGTTTTACTTTTAATACTTTTTTTATAATTTATAACTGTGTTATATTGTAGACACATGGCCATGACAATATTAATATGACTATTATATGCCCCTATTTTATCAATACTGGAATGTTTAATGGCTGTAAACCAAAAAATATGCCAATGTTAGAACCCAAAGATGTTGCTAAAAGATTAATAACTGCAGTTCGACGAGAAGAGGTGTTCGTTACAATGCCTGGGTGGGCCAGATACGTACTTCCACTAAAAAAGTGAGTAAATATTTATAAAAATATAAATTTATATATTGTCCAATTGAATATTTTAGTTTTATTCCAAGCAAACTGGCATGGGCTGTGTCATACAAATTAATCAAAGGTCCGCAAAGTATGATGGGCATGAGGCCATATCAAGAAATAGTTAAACCAGTACCTGTAATAGAAAATGTTGTAGACGCAGTTGCTGCTTAATTTATTTATGTTATAATATATATTTTTATATGAAAGATGGTTAATATTTTGTTATAATATTGTTTTTATTGTTACAAATTGTAACTGTATATTTATATAGATGTTTTTAAAATAAATAAGATTTATTCTAGTTTGAATTTAGATTATATAACAAAGTTTAATGTTTCTTTTTTTCATTTATTCCACAAAGAATGATATTTGACATTGTTGTAATTTGGTTGACAGTTGTTATGCTAAAGTTTATCGACAGTATTGGGTTTTTTGATTGGCAGAACAAGATACAGATACAATCACTTTGCACCATTAATTATTTATTTATTTTGTAGGGATTACGGTTTACGCTGCTTTTATACTGCCTCTGATTTGACTAACTAGCATTTTGTTCCCGTAGGAGCGTTTTTTTTTTAGATTCAATATCAAATTAATGTACGTGCGTTGAAAACTTAGCAGAGCATATTACGCAAACTCAAAATTAAACACACACTTTCACATCGTTGTTTAATGCAAATGTATTATGCTTTGGTCTATATGACATACAATATTATTGCCTGGGGAAATCTCAAGAGTCATCCAGAATACAAGCGGCACAAAAACGCTTGTTAAGACTTATTCATAATATAAACTATAACGAAACTTGACTTCAAAAAACAAAAAATGCGTCTTCAATAACCAATTAAAGTTTGGAAAAAACTTTCAAAATGTAATCTAACAAAAAACTGTAACAGCCTGAGAATTCCAACTCATTGAACATCAACATATAAGAAGTCGCCACATTTATCATGCATGGATATCTACAATAAAATCCCACATATCATAAAAATGCGCAAAAATAAAACTAATTTTAAATTTAAACTTAAGGAATATTTGTTACAAAATTGTTTTTACACATTAGATGATTTTTTTCTCTTAATTTTATAAAGTTATTATTTAACAATACTAATATTTTAAAATTGTCTTATTGTAATTTGTATTGTTTAATTTGTGTATTGACTTGACAAATATCATAAATCTGTGATCATAATTGTCGACTAAATTATTATTATTATTATTATTATTATTATTATTATTATTATTATTATTATTATTATTATTATTATTATTATTTGACACGTGTCATTTTTTTAACACTTTTTTAAACGTACGCAAATGACTTCTTATGTTATCTAACTAACTATGAAAACAAGGAGTTATAGGACAAACATTTTATTTTTCAACGTAAGAACTAAAAATTGTATCCATTACTTTCACGCAGAAAATTGCGTTCTTGCCTTCTTGATGGTCCAAAGTTTATCATCTACTCAGTTTTTGTTTGAAACTAGGCAGCTGGAGAATCCATCGTGCCAACACTTTACTCATTCCCCAATCTTTATGTATTTAAAAAAATATCTTGTTTTTGATATTCCAATTTCTCTAACAATAACTGAAACTTTCATTGGGCGGTCAATGAACAACAAATTTTCAACTTTGTTGATGTTTTTGGCAGTTTTTGATTCCATTTCCCTCATTGGAACTGCTTGCGCCAATATTTAACTTAAAAATAAACCATACACTGCTACCATTTTATTGTGGATGTTCTTCGGCTTTCTTTTGATACAAATTTTACAACAATATAAAAATGATAATTGGAACCAAAAAAAGACAGATTTTTTTGCAGTAGCACATTGTTTAAAGATAAGCGGTGTGCTGTTTCCGCTTTAGTTTTAGTTTTTTTTTTAGTAGTGTCTGCTAATTGAAAAAAGTTATCTGGATTCGACAACAATCCCTTTCTCTGCTACAGTTATCTTGGCTTCAACTAGGTCTCTGGAACAATGATTTCATAATTGACATTAGGTTTAGTATATATTTTGTTTTTTATAAATGAACACCTTTTTTTATGAGTAAAACATATTGAATTCCTTTGAAATCCGATTTTAAGTTTACTATTTACTTTATTTAAGTCTTGGTACTTATGTTTTTTTGCACCTCCCGCCTGTAAAACAAGAATACCCGGTTTCAGTAGTAGCTGGTACTTATAGCAATTCCTTTGTCCTCATTTTTGCTTTTTAGCTTTCTTAGTAAATGTGCTATAGAGCCACTTTTTGGTCAAACTTGTTTCACATAAGATTTTTAGGTGTTTACTTTTGTAGCATCATTCCTGAAAGTGATACATGACGTTTTTCAATTCCTTCATCAATGCTACCTATCTTTGCCACATAAACTTAAAACGTTAAAAAATGGTTTCAATAAAGCATAATTAAAACTGGTGTTAAACAAAAAAAATAAAAACAACTACAAAGAAAAAAAAAAGATAAAACGCAAAAGTATGCTTTTTTACCATTTGTCAATGGTACTACAAACAAAATTTCTAAAACTTTAAAAGGGTATGACATAAAAGCAATTTTTAATACAAATCTGAAAATAAATCAAGTTTTAGAAAACCTAAAATATATCATTCGTTTAGAAAGTTTAATTCAAATAAACAAAAATTAATTTTAAAGAAAATAACATTTTGGCAAAAATTAATCATTTTCATACAAGAACAAGAGAGTTATTAAAATTTAAAAAAAGACAATCTCAATAAGAGAGATGATGCTTTACGTTTACCATTTACTTGGAAAACAGCATTGGCAATTGGCAACAACTAAATTAAAATCACAAACAACTTCTTAACCAATTTTAATAACAACTAATTTAAATACAGCAACAAATTTACAACCAGATTCTTTACAAGTTTTGGCAATAGAAAAATCAACTAATCAACCAACAACTTGAAGTCAAACAGAAAAGCTTTACACCCAATAAAGTTTTTTATAAAATTAGTTTGGCATAGATCAATGTCAGTATAAAAAAAAATGCATTTTATAAAAAAAATATTTGTGAAGGGTGTCTCAACAAAAGAGCCGGATTTAAATTTGCTGCCATTTTGTTTATGTGAGTCGTTCGGTGGTTATTTGTTGATAGTATAGTCAAGTATAGATCTCGCAATTAGAAGTTATGAAGAAGTATTCAAACAAACAACGTTTAACTATGTGAAAATGCACTACAAAAAGGTTTTGCAAAAACAGTTTGCAATTTACGTACTATAATGCGCCAAATAAATCGACAATTTGCCGTTTAATTTAAAAATTTGAAACAAAACTTACGCTGATAGATGAGAAGACCACTGTTCGTCGCCAGCCTGGTTGGTCCGTCAAAAACCGCAGTGAGAAAAAGTGTGGCCGAGAGTTCGGACACCTCTATTAGGCTAATCTAACTTAACCTAACCTAACGCTAATAGACTTTTTTCTTTGGCCACAAACAGTTAAACGATTTAAAGAAGAGATACGACGAGTTATTGGCAAAATATTGCTACAGTTATGCAAAAAGGTTATCCGGAATTTTAATAAAATGTCTTATTTTCAGTTTAATCGCAATTATTCTTCTTTACGTTGAAATAAAAATAATTTAAAAAAAAATAATTCAACCTAAAAGTATTCTAAATAATGTGTATTTTTTAATTATCTCAGAAACGAAGCAAGATAGACAAAAAAGTTATTTAGATTTTTTGTTTAAAATTACAAAATGTACCTAGAGTTTTATTTTTCGCCTCCAGTTAGAAAACATCCTGTATACAGGGCAATTCTTTAACTTTAAAAAAAATTAAATGACAAATTCTTTGGTTAAACATAAACAAAAAATCTTATAAACGTGTCCAAAAACGTATCGTTATCGAGATACAGAGCGATTTTTTTTTTCATTTATTAACTTTTGATAATTATTTATATTTCAAGTCTTTTATTTGGTAGTATGGACCGTCTTTAGATTTCGATTATTTAATCCAGGGGTGTCTCTGGGTTCATTTTATTTAATATTAATAAGAGATTTGTATTTCAATAGATAGAGGAATAAAAAATACAAGACAGCATTGTTTTACACAATTCTACGCTTAGTAACGTGCAACAAACGAATTCAGAGCAAACGCTATGGTTTGCATAGCATAGTTTGCTCTGAATTCGTTTGTTGTACGTTACTAAGCGTAGAATTGTGTAAAACAATGCTTTCTTGTCCTTGTAACATCATACATAATATTATTACATAACAAAAATCAAATCAGCACTGAATTGAAGATGGAAAAGTGCACTGTTAACTGGTCGAAAAAGTGACAAACAAAAATGGCTTTCAAACTTTTTTTTGTCAAAATATTTAATATATTATGTGACAAGTCCTATTTTTAATCAATCAAATTGTGATATATTACCTACCATATGTTGCCAATAGCAATGTTAACTGCTACCGACCTAGGGCCTAAAACATATCTACCAGACTTATTGCTAAGCAGGTATATATGCTACTAGTTTATATAGTAAAAATATAAATATTAATGGTTAACAGTTTTTCTTTATTTCAATACATAAAATAATAACTATTTTAAATATAAAATTATTTATAAAAATGTAATTTAGCAATAGCATTGCTATACTGAAAGTACAAATTAGTTAACTTAAGTGAAAATAAAATTTAATAAAACATAACTCTTAATTATAAACAAAACATTTTAAAATATTTGGTAATATTAATAATAAATATAAAATATTTTTTTTATATCTTGAAATACTATAAACAATATAATATATTAATCTAATATTTTTTACGGTTAATCCTAATCTAGCAGTTTAGATCCTAGTTTTATACAGTGTAAAGATATTCCATCTTTACCAGGGCATAACTGAACATATGATGATTTGGCTAGCTCTAGAAGTATCATGAAAGCTCTGGAAATAGTTAGTTTTCTCAATGGGGTTTCAGCAATATCTTCAATTGTTACGACATCAAGACTCTTTGTGGCATGTAACACTTTATTTACCATATTCATGAGAATTTCATCATCGGTAAGTTGGGCTGTAGATGTAGATAATCTAAAATATATAATAGAACACCACCTAACCATTAATAAAAAAAGTATTTGGACTTTATTTTCAGTTGAATTTAGTCTTCCATATTTTACTAAAAACATAAATTTGAATATTTATTGAATATTCAGAACTATTATTTATTCAATATAAGTGACCAAATAGAACTTTGTATTACTAATGGTAAAACTGAAACTTACCTTGCCGCCCGACTGAGATCCGGTAACGTACTTTGAATGGTATCATCTGGAAATAGATGGGACGTCGGTTCAGGTATAACTGGTTGAATGGATAAAACATCCATTGTTTGTCCAATTATTTCAGCATCTCTGTTAAAGTATAATGTTAATATTTTTTTAAATGCACAATATCAAGAAAAATACAATGCATCAAATGTGAGTGACTCTTAAAATCGTTCTATTATTAAATTTATTAAAATAATTCACAGAAAAAACTGTTATAGAAAAAGCTAACTAAAGGATTTATTCCTATGGTCGCCATATAAAAATAGTTTGTCAAATTAGTAATATTTTGAAAGAGAAGTTCAGCTGGTGTTTTAAATTTTGATACAACTGCTAGATTGCTGGGTATTATTAAGTTGGCTAGTATTTTGTAGTTCTTGGCATTATTGACAAATTTTGATTGGAGCTTTTTAAAACGTTTGTTAAGCGGGACTACCTTGGTTTTAGCATATAACAGTTCATTAGAGAGATTATGTAAAGGATTATTAGGGTGGCGAATTTTAGTGATGAACCGTAGGCAAGTTCTTTATGCGACGTACAAGTTATTAAAAGTAAGATTTATATACTCAAGATATAATTATGGTCAGTGTCATATGGGCATTAATCTGAGAATTGCAGAATTTGTGCTGCCTTCAGTAAAACATTTTTTTTATGCAGTTGATTTAACAAATCACGAATTTGTAGTACACAAAACGTGTGCCATCATTTAAAAACCACATCCTTAATCGGACCGCTAAAGGCGCATCTTCAGAGACATAAACATTCCAAATTCCAAATACTAAAACCGTTCAGTTTGAATACATTTGGCATTGCCAAAAGATTTAAAGAAAAATGAGCTAAAAATAATCTCAAAATGTTACATGAATATTCTCAATGACCGAAACGTGCGTATTATAAGGATTGGTTATCCCTTTACGCGCACAAATAATTTCATCTATATCCAAAACATCAGTTGTACACAATTTTAGTAAAATAAATCAAATTGCTACTTGGATATCACTAAAATTACGTCTATGACAATAGTCACCGAGATCAGAATCGATCCCCAAGGCAGACTACAATGCATAAAAAGGAAAAAACATATTAATTATATAATAAATAATATAATATCAATTTACCGTGTATCCCAAGATAGATGTAACAAGAGGTATAATAAACATACAATTTTAGAATTTTAGAATATTTGGGGATCAAGTCCTTCTTAATGTAAAACTAAGACATACCAAAAATGAGTTGATTCAATCTTATACAGGGTGTTTTATAAACAATTTTGTAAAAATCATCAAGAATAAAGTACATTTGTTTTTCAATATGCAAAAAAAAATTACTAAGAAAATATGTTTAAAATGTAATTTTATACCACCATACAAAATTTCAAAAAAATATCAAAAAGAACAATAAAAATTTTTACATAAATATATTGATAATAAATGCAAATTGTTCTTCCCATCCAGTGAATGTAGACAGCTGTTTCTGGTCTTAAAACCCTTATCAGTACGTCTGTACACAATTAGTCGTAGAACAATAATTTGCATGCGGTTCAACGATCTTTAAAAACAATAGTAATTAAAAATGTTAGTCTTTTATTTAATTAAATAAATTGTATTTTATTTAGAACGTTTCAACAAAAACGATAACCAACATTTTTTTTAATTAAGTACTTCTTCGATGTAATTACCACATACATCTGCACATCTTTTCATCTTTTGCTTAAATTCCCTAAAACAGTTTCGAATGTGTTATAATGATATGGTGTTTATATAATTCTCAATTTTAATACTTCTGCATTGTTTGGAAGTGGTTCAGCATAAACCAACTGCTTGACGCAACCCCATAAGAAGAAGTCCAATATTGATAAGTCAGGGGATCTTGGCGGCCATATGATGGGTCCATTCTTGGCAATCCAATTTTCTCCAAAATGTAAATTTAATCATTCATTAACTACTTGTGTGGAGTAGCTAAGGCAGCCATCATGTTGAAAATACAGTGAAAGCATTTTTCTTAAAATAAGGAACTGTAAATGAGTGTGCTGGTTTAATCTTCCCGCAATAAAATAAAGTCCAATAATTCTAACGTGATAAGAAACAGTACACCACACATTTACTTTTTTTGTAATATTGTCTTCTATTGTGATATGTAAAGTTTGAGTTTTCAGAAGCCCAATACCGACAGTTCTGAGATGAAACAACGCTATTTGTGGTAAATGTGGATTCATCAGAAAAAAAAATCAGATTCTCAAAAAATCTGTCTTCTATCATTTTTTCTCCAATAGTTAAACAAAAATGCAACCTTCGTCCGTCATCTCCTTTTTCAAGGGTATGTGTAAAATTTGCTTTATATGCTCTAATTTTGTTTGCTTTATAAACTCTTTAAAGTTCGGACTTGCTAGTATTTCTGTAACAGGGTCACGCGCTATAATAACCACAGCATCATTTGTCATATTCTTTTTATGTTAAGGTCATTGCCAGTAGTCAAAAACTTTTTAATTGTTCTCATAGCCATAGGACGCTATAAAACAGTGTCTTGAATTGCCTTACTACTTCCCTTAGGGCCGGTATTATAAAGACAAAATAAATCACAACAAATCTTAAATTCAATATATTCGACGAATAAACGTATTCCGATATTATAAAGCGTAATGTCAACTAAATTAACTATTTGTAGAATAAGGAGTTGCATAAAATCGTAGAGCGATCAAAAGTTGATTTTCAACAAAAATTGGTCCACATTAAAAATAAAATAAGTAACATGACGTGTCATATTATTCATTGAATAAATTTTAATCTCTAGATTTTGGAAAATTAATTTATTCCACAGATTTAGTTACCTACTTTTATTATTTGACGTTTATAATACCGAAATCAGCCAAGTAAAATAATTTACTTGGTTGGTAAATAAAATCTACAGGTTTGATTTATAATACCGGCCCTTAGTGAATATTCTACCCATTATTGTTTCCATAGCCCACTTGTCGCATCTAAATAAAAAATCTAATTTATTGAAAAAGTTTAAAAGTATTAACTTGTCGTTAATATTTCTGAAATTTGGTTCGGTGGTATAAAATTACATTCTAAACACCCTGTTTAAGACTGAATCAACTCGTTTTTGGTATGTCTTAGTTTTACATTAAGCAGGACTTAATCCACAAATGCCATTTCAAAATTAAAAAATTTGTGTTCATTATACCTCTTGTTACATCTATCCTGGGACACACGGTATATGAAATAATACAGGTATGTATAAGTTATCTACAACTTTTTCATGCGCTGTTTCATTTTGCAATACAGCGTGTGCAATAACATATAATATGTTACTTAACTAATAATCATTTAATACCTTTATACTAAAAAATAATAATTTTATTTACCTTTCTTCTGTAATGGGACCAACTTGTAAACCCTGGCTGGTATGAACAATTGGTAGCGGAGTCTCCTGCTCTGCCGAGAGTGAATGATGAGTTTGACGCACTGCAGATATATCCAAGGTATCCTTCTTTCCAACAGTACGACTAAAAAAATATGTTTTAATAAACAACAAAATATAACTAATTTAACAAAAAAACAGAATAAACATATTCTTAACAAATGTATTTTTACTACAAATGTGTGATAAAAAACTGACTTATTTTATTAAAAAAACTGATTTTTTAAATTACCTCCCGGGAACAATATTTGAAATAGGTGTAGACTGTAGTTCCGGTTCAAATCGTATGGATGGATCATCCCCTTGTCTAACTCCATCTCTAAAAAAATTATACAATAATATTCATTTTATTTAATAATAATCAAATATTCTACTTAATATATTTTTTATAATACAGTAATAGTTGTTATACAATATATTTGACAATAAAAATGTTTTTACTAGTCGTAAATATTGTCAACAAACTTGACAATTACAACGACTGAAAAAAAAAACACATTTTGAAACAAACTGCAACTACAATATTTTTGTTTCTGTAATGAACATTCAGTATAATATTGGTAAGCATTAAAATAATATATAAAAAATTAGAACATAATTACCTTGTACGTGTATCAATATTCTTGGTACTATATCTAGATAGAAGATTCTCTATGCCCTTTAGTAGGAACAAATCAATTAATGATTTTTCATAAAAGTGTTCATCTTCAGCCTCCTAAAAATATGTAATATGCTTCTTTAAACGTTTTGTAAAACAAATCGGAAATGACATTCTTAAAATGTCGTTAAAAAAAGTATGCTATCTATGCATTGAAGTTACTTCATACACTTATGACAAAGTTTAAAACTAGGCAAAACACGACACAACAATTTTGTTTTATTTGATATAACAATATATATTATTTATAATGTTGCCGCGTAAGTACAATGATGACAAGTTAGTCAAGAAAACAGTGATCTACATAATTAAATACCATATAACAAGGTATTTAAAAGATAACAAAAATTTAAAAAAACCAACGTCTGTTGCTATGCTCGTTTGCTGCAAACTGCTTATAAAAAGATAGATCCCATGAACAATAAAATCATTTTTGTACCTTAACGTTGTCAATATCTATAAAATCATGTTTAAAATACTTTATTTTGTATTTGCTTGAAACTGTAACCCTACACCAAATTATAAAATTTGTTTAATCATAACAGTAAGATCCCTAATTGTTAAGATGAAATTATAAATCTTCATACTCAGTCATCCCACAGTAATTTTTTTAATTGAATTTATACTCGAACATCAATACGCATTGTATAATATGCACTCCGCGACAAAAGTCTGGGTTCACTAACAATTTTTCCGATTTTTCGTCCTATTTTTTTTTTCAAATAAACCAAAATGTTAATGTTTGTTTATCAAAAAACAAAAATGAACAACCACCTTTGGTGATAAATTAATAATTAATCTTTATTTACTTACATTTTAGGATACTAAAGAAATATAGTGTTTATAAAAAAAAGTGAAAAACACGAACTATGGGTACGAACGAAACTTTCAATATCTGGTGTTTCCACCACGAGCCCTAATAACACAGTCCAGACGTCTAGACATGCTGTTAATCAACGTTGCAATGTTTTCTTGCGGCAGTCTGTCCCACTCTTCAACCAAACATGCTGCAAGGTCTCTTAAGGTCCGAGGGCGATCAGGGCGAGCTCGAATGGCTCTTCCCAGTTGGTCCCACACGTGCTCAATAGGGTTCAGATCTGGTGAACAAGCAGGCCAATCCAAACACCTAATTCCGACTTCGTTAAAATATTGGAGGGTAATGTTCGCCACATGTGGGCGAGCATTATCCTGCATTAATTGAAAGTTTTCTCCAATAAAGTGACTGTATGGTACAACATGTTCCTCTACAATATCCCTAATGTACCTATCTGCGTGGCTGCTCTATCACAAATATGTAGTTCTGTACGAGCCTCGACAGAAATCCCTCCCCATACCATTACAGAGCCTCCGAAAAAATTGGATCTAGGAGCCATGGTACATGCTGCGTATCGTTCTCCTGGTCTCCTCCATACCCGTGTACGACCGTCTGGAGCATCCAACGTAAAACGGGATTCATCAGTCCATAAGACATGTCGCCACTCGGCAGCCCCCCAGTTCTGATAAGTTCTAGCAAAATTCAGTCGGTTTTGTTTGTGACGAACCGTAAGTTTTGGACCAGTGGCAGCCCGATAAGACTTTAGATTATTTTCTCGAAGTCGTCGCTGAACTGTACGTGCCGATATTTGAACATTTCTGACTGCAGCAAGCTCATTAGCTGTAATTGTTGCAGTTTCAGTGCGATTTCTCAAAGATTGTAACAACATAAATCGGTCATCTTGAGCATTAGTTTTTCTTGGTCTTCCTGACCGTGCTCTAGCTGTTAGTAGACCATCTTCCTCATACCTCTGCCAAATCCTTCGGACCCCGTTTTGAGAAACTCCATACCTACGGCCTGCTTCTCTCTGGCTATGTCCTTCTTCAATGTGGGCAATTATCCGTGCACATCTTACTGGAGATATCGGCATTTTGATCACAAAACTAAATTTCAGCACACACTGACACTTGCCAGCAACATTTGAAGCATGATAAACAAATCCCTGACAACACCTACTTAATTGTTAACCAAATCTCAAAAATCTGAATAAGGCACGTTAGAAGGAAAACATGCACTATATTAAAAATTGTACGACTATGCATTTGGCGACTACGTCATTAAACTTGTTTTTTGATAAATAAGCATTAACATTTTGTTTTAGCTGGATAAAAAAAATTCTGTACGAAAAATCGGAAAAATTGTTAGTGAACCCAGACTTTTGTCGCGCAGTGTATTTTGAGTAAATACTTACCACTATATCAATTTTCTTTTTCTGTCTTCTTGGTTTAAGACAAAGCGTCAACTCAACAGGGGCATCAACAACGATGCGCGGTGCAACACGACGATCTTCATCAACTGCAAGTGGGAGAGGTTTTTCGACACCACGAAGTTGAATATCAGTAGCTATATTTTCTACTTCTACTGGTATGGGTGGCTCAATCTGCCTTTCAATTACGCTTATGTCCTCAGCCAAATGCAGTTTTGGAATTTTAGAAATATTCATTATCTCATCTGAAGGAACGGCACGTTTTTTAAGTACACGTGTCTCCTCCCTACAACATTTATATATATATACATATATATTTTATATTATGCAATCATAGACTTTATATCAACAATATTATAAATTGTTACATCAAATTTACTATAATTTTTATATACAGTAAGTATTCAATTATTAATCCAGTAATATTATTACTATTATTATTAAACTTTATTCAAAGTTAAAATTAAACATTTACTTACAAAGATAAACAAAAACAACAACGCCATTGTTATTACTATTACAAAAATATTATCTAATAGGTGCTTATCCGTTGCCAATAATCTCAGAGATTGTGACGTGACCTCATATTTTGTCTCTTTAAAGACATTATTTTTATTTTTTTATTTAATACTAAATAATTGGTTAATTAACAACAATTAAGGCCAATCAGAATAACAAAAATCAAATTATTCTATTCTATTATTTCTAATTAACAAGAAAAATAAAAGAAACCTAGACTCACATGGAAAAATCTAAATTGTTTTGGTGTAGAAGAGTAATTTTTAGCTACAAACCAAATTTTGACACTTGTGTTGGTAATTACTGCGCGTGATTTGCATTAAATATGAGGTTTTTCAAAAAGATTGCTTAAAAGGTATGTTAAATTTTTTAATTGAGTGATGGTTTAGGGCTGCATGACAGTTTCAGAATTAGAATACTTTAAACTTATGATGGTACCATGAACGCTGCAAAATATTAACACTGCACTGCAGAACAGTCCGTCATCAAGTATCACAAAGTTAAATGTTGGCAACGAAACACATTTTTTAGCAGGATAAGGTGGCTTGTCATACAGTCAAAACCACAAAAACGTGGTTTGGCAACTACAAAGCAAATGTTCTTTATTAGCCTTACAACAGTCCTGACTCTTAATGTCGTGCGTACAGAAAGACGTAAGCGGACCGCTCTTTTTTTTTAAGCGGTACTTGTTGCTTCTGGAAATAAACAATAAAATGTCACTTCACCGCTACCGATTTGTGACGGAAAGCCGCGGGAATCAAGTGTTTATTCAAAGTTGACAACTGTAATTGTCACATCAAAATGAGTTTTTTTGCAAGAAAATTTAAATGATATTATTGAATCACCTTACTCATATAATGATTTGATTTATTTATAAATAATGTAGTGGATAGTAGGGAAAATCATCTACAATTAGTAGTAGTAAATATTTTTATATAAATGTTATTTATTAATTCTTTTCATTATGTAAATAAAGCTGTTTAGGAAAGCAAAGCCAACCGGAGCGAGCCGTTCCCTAAAGAGCGGGAACCGCTCCAAAAAGAGCGGTCCTCTCACGCCTTCCTATTCTATACACAGTATAATGGGTTAACCTCAAACGCAAAACTACTTATAAAAAAAATAAACAACTTACTCAGTAGTTTCGTCTCTTAACTGTTGCACATTTCCCATAATTTTATTGATAAACTGCACGTCATCTACTACTCCAAATGTCTAAAATGTAAACAAGTTTAATTAATAAAATAAAAAAATACTTTGCACAAAAATTATTCTTGGATAATAAACAAGTAACATTTAAAAATAAAACAAATATTCTTATAGCTGTAGTTAAATAAAAGTGTTATTTATTCATTTCGTACAGTAGGTAGTAGTTATTGAAGATTTATTTATATTAGTAGAAATATGTGCAGGCAAAATGTACAATATTGACTACTGTCCTCATACGTATAGACCTATTTTATAAAACATTGTTAAGTACAAACTATAATTGTTTGAAACTAACAATATTTTCAATAAAGAGAGCTTTAGTAATCTTTACAAAGCCATTAATTCGTTACAAAACTATAATTATCTATTCTAAAAAATGACATTTTTGTTGATATTTTTTGTTGATTTGTTTAACATTTAAATTTGACATAATATGGAATTTATTTATTTAATAGCAAGTAGAAAAACAAATACATAATTGCAATATTTTTAATAATAAAATTTATTTTAATTTTATCATACAAAATTATATTACTTTACAAAGAGCAATCAGTAAACTCTGCCCAAATTTAAGTGCAATGCAAGTGATCATGAAGAAGTTAGGTTCCTACAAAAATTTCAACAAAAAATTTGCTATTTAATTTTAAACTTTAAGAAACAATTCAAGATTTTAAATTCTCAAATATTTTATGTCACTGAAAATTTCAAAAAAAAAATCAAAAATGAGAGTTAAATTGCACAAGTTTTATGACATTTAAAGTATCGCGCCTATAATGAAAAATTGTCATTTTACTTGATATGGAATAACCTGAATAAATAAAACTATACATTTGGCATAATATTTGCAATTGATAATTTACTCAAAATGCAAATTAAAAAACATAAACACATTTAGACACGGTGTTAAAAAAAGATTGTAAAACATTTAAAAAAGTAGTAGCAAAAAAAAATTGTGTTTAAGATTGAATTTTAAGCAAAAATGCAATGCAACATTCGTTCTGAACGGCTTTTATTTTGAAAAAAAAAAAAATTCTGAACCAATTTAATTTTTGTCCATAACATTTTGCTTCGAAACAAAAGATTACAAAATTGTCGGGAATATCAAAAAAGATTCCTAAATAGACGTCAGTCATCTCGCCCTGTATTATCCGATGCAATTCAAAGACTACAACAATGTGGAATTGGTAATTGTCATAGTGATAGTGTAAATCTACAATACAACGCTGCAAAAGAAGAAAAAGTAATTGATGCAGTGTTTGACAAACCAGATATTAGCACCCGAAGAAATGCAACCCCGTCTACAAGTTTCTCAAACCTTTGTTTGGAATACTTTAAAAAAGAAAGTGTTGCATCCTTACTATTATCAGCGTGTCCATACTAACAACCAGGAGATAAAGTACAATAATTAGCATTTTTGCAATGGTTTTTCAAACAGCATGGGCAAGATCCTAACTATATTTGATCCATTTTATGGTCCGTATCAATAACTGCCACAATGAGCATGTATGGTTAGTACAAAATCCGAACGCATTTAAAAATCAGATTTTTGATTAACACGTGGTGTGAGATTTTCAACGTTCGTCTACTGCTAATACAAATTCTGCCTCATTGTTTAAATGCTTCCTACTTGGAATTGTTGAACAATCAATTGCAAGAGTTATTAGTAGATGTTCCATTTGCATTGCGCAACTTGATGTAGTATCAACACGATAGTGTGCCACCGCACTGGAAAGGTTGTTGTAGAATGGATAGACAACCATTTTAATAAAAAGTGGATGAGTAAGCACTGTCCAGTTCAATGGCCTGCTAGGTTGCCAGATCAAAATCTAATTAACTTTTACTTTTGCGGTCTCGTAAAACAACTAACAACTCATTATTGATTTTTTTTTTTTTTTTTTTTAACTTGAATTATTTTAAAGCACCTAATAAACTATTAGCTGAATAAACTCACTTTTTTTTAAATTTAATTTGGTTTATTTTATTAACACCTCTGAGCAACTAATAAATTATATGCTTAATGTTTTTATTTGTTATAATGTTATACGTTAAATTTATATTTAATCGAATGTCTATCAGCCTTATTAATAGACAAGCGCTTAGCACGGTACTAACACGATTCTAGTTAGTTACAACTTAAATGAATTTTGTATCATGTTATCGGATCGTATTAATAGATGAATTTTAGAATGGTGCTAGCTAGATCGGTGCTAACGCTTAATTTATCACGCAACGTCGCATTTTACGTGAAAAAACCAACGACTTCGAATTGTGATTGAGGTAAATTTGAAAAGTAGTTTCGTGATTTGTTTTATTTTACTTCAGGATTTTATATTGAAATAGCAATAAGTAAGTATTGATACATATTATTTTATATGAATAACTGATGTAAGAAAAAAATATTAAAAATTCATATTGAATATTATATAGTACATATGGATATGGGCATTTATTTGCATTAATTTTAGAAATGGATGATTTAATTGATGTAAATAATGAGTTGCAAGAAGTTGAAGAAGCAAATATGGGTATTATAAGAAACCCAAAAATATATTTAGATTGTATAAACCCTCTGGATACATATACAGAGGAGCAATTCAAAACTCATTACAGGATGAGAAAAGCAGTGGCAAGACAAATTATTGCGTTTATTAAAGACAGCATAATTCATTATGCTGTAAACAAAAGGGGCTTGGAAGTTAGTGCAGATATCCAGTTTCTTGCTACTGTACGATATTTGGCCAAAGGTGCTTATGGAACTGATATAGGTAATTTTTCAAAAGTAGATTTACCCATTAAATTTATTTATTCACACATTTAAGCCGAACAACATGGTATTTCCCAGCCGACCTTAAGCCTAATTATTAAGCGGGTTGTTGAAGCCATATGTGCTCATAGGGTCGAATTGATTAAGTTCCTTCAAGAAGAAGAACTAAGAACAATCAAACAGGATTTTTATGCCATAGGGCTGTGTCCAAATATTGTGGGTGCAATTGATTGCACTCACGTCAAAATAAAAAACCCAGGGGTTGAGCACCCACTCACTTATATAAATAGAAAAGGTTATTATTCCTTGAATGTACAGGTAAGTGAAAACACTTAAATTTAGTTGTAATTATCTTAATGGTACTTTATTTTTTATAGGTTGTTTGTGATGCTAAACTCAAAATAAGAGATATTGTGGCAAGATGGAGAGACAGCACCCACGATTCCAGAATATGGAATCAGTGTTTATTAAAAAGAAAATTTGATGTATGTACTTACATATTAGTATTTTTTAATGTCTACTGTTTGTTAATTTTTAGGAGAATCAAATAAATGGTATTTTATTAGGGGACAATGGTTATCCTTTATCTAAATTTCTTTTAACCCCATTTCTGAACCCTGCGACCAGGCAACAAACAGCCAATAATAGGGCACATATCCTCACTAGAAATGTTGTGGAAAGATGTTTCGGGATGATAAAAAATAAATTTAGATGTCTTTTCAATGGCCTAAACTTACATATCACAACAACAAAAGCTGCAATTATTGCAATTGCAATAATACACAATTGCATCATTAATGATAACTTAGAAAATGGAGGTAAACACAATTATGTTAATAAAATTCCAAATTGAATGCATTTTTTCCAGATATATTAGATGATGAAAATTTTGAAGGCAATAATGAAGACCATGGTAATAATGAGATATTAGCAGACAATCTTCAAGCAAATGCATTTAGGAACTTATATGCCAATAGTCATTTCTAATATATTTTAATGTGATATTAGTCAAAATAAATTTTAAAAAAAGAAAAAAAATGTACTAATTAATTTTATTAACAACCTAGCATCTAACTTTATATACAAATAACAAAAACACATTAATTTATTTCTTTAAATTTTTGGCATGTAACTCCTTTTCGTGTTTCAACCTTATTTCATGGAGCTGCGATTCATTTTGCATTTTTAACATATGAAGTTCATCGCTTTGTCTCATAATTTGTTCAATTCGCTTTTCATTGAGAGCCAATAACTTTTGTTCATATAGAGTAAGTTGTTTTCCTCTACATTTTGATTTTCTTAGCTCATTCTAAAACAAAATAAATTGGAATAATATCAAATTTAATTCTTAATTAAAAAACATACTCTAGTTGAAGGTATTTCCACAACCGGCTGTTCGTCTCCAGTTTCCATTAGAACATTGCTGGGTTGGTCAATTTCGGTAATCTCAATTTTGGTAATCTCACCTTCCAATTGATAATTATCAATGCTAGGAGACTGTTGTATAGGAATTTCTACTAAATTAACAACAGTTGGGGTACGTAGGTAGGGGTGCAGCATCGCAATCAAATGGATTATCGTCTTCCACAAACTCCTGAGGAATTAAATCCTTTATTTTGAAATCAATTTCATTTGGTTCAGCAACTGGAGGCCCACCTCCTGTCAAAAGTGCCATTCGTCGATGGTTTGATTTTTTTTTTATTGCACCTTCATCCTCTGCCATTGTTGTTTGAGACGAGTTACATCTCTCATATAACCTAATATTATTAAAAAAACAATAATACATATTTGATGTTATATCTTAAAAAAAATGCTGATTCAATAAATAAAAATCAAGTTTAATTTAAGCATACATAATATTACTTATAATCGGTATGTTATTGTTTACCTTCAACTTCCATCTTTTCTGAAATTCGTTTCCAAGCATTATTCTTGTCTCGATTACATGCTGTTAATTTTTTTTTGTTCTCCAAAATGTTTATTTCTTCCATCAACTCTATAAAAATTTCCTTCTCTATATCATCCCAGTTCAGAGACCTTAAGCGTTTTGCCTTAAAAATGTAAACCGTCAGTACATCATTACAAATATAATTTATGAACATATAATAATAATGGAAATTAAACTTATATTCAAATTTAAACATTTTACTTACAGCATTAGATCCATGTGCTTCGTTATTCTCATTTCCACTCATTTTTAAACCAAATCACTATTACAATAATACCAAACTGACAGCCACAGCCGTAGAGGTTATGTTTAAAATAAAAATGAAACTATAAACAAGGGAGAATTGATGCTAATTATTTAGCACAGTTCTAAGCTTAGAACGGTGCTAAATCAGTTTATTAATACGAAAAAAAATAGTTATCGCTTAGCACGGTGTTAATTCAATGTACTAAGCGTTTACTAATAATGCTGTTATAAGTTTTAGGGCCGTGATTTCCACTTTCTAATAAAGTACCTAATAAACTATTAGCAGAGTAACCTAACTTTTCATTTAATTTATTTTATTAACACCCATGGTCAGCCCATTAAATATATGCTTACCATATACATTCATAACAAATAAAAACTTTTAGCATATAATATACTAACTGCTCAGAAGTATTAAAAAAATAAATTAAATTCAATTAAATTAAAAGTTAGGTTATGTAGCTAATAGTTTATTAGATACTTTATTAGAAGGTAGATATCACATCACGGCCCTTAATAAAATTAATTAAATTAAGGGCCGTGATATCCACCTCCTAATAAAGTACCTAATAAACGGAGGTGGATATCACGGCCCTTAGGGCTGTAATATCCAACTCATAATAAAGCATCTAATAAACTATTAGCTGAACCTAGGAACAGCCAATTAAATATATGCATAACATATACATTTAAAACATATAAAAACCTCCCCCACCAGGAGTATGTTGCTAAAGTACCAAGGCGACGACAAGAGTAACCCAAATGATCACTCTTGCCGTTCCAAAAGTAGGAGTGAAGGGAAACATTTCACTCTCGCCGCCGTTCATAAACAACTTTACCGACACCCATACCGTACCTCTGTTACCGTCCTCTATGAGCGGGGTAAATATCACACCCGACCGATTTTGAAATTGTCTATTGCTAAACTTTGGAATTATATTTTATTATCTTCATGCAAATGATCTATTAATGGCAATGATGAAATAAATATTTCTTTTACTTTATTTATCAATGAACAACTGCATTATTTTTTTTCCTTTATAATTTTTGTATGCCATATTAAATAATAAATGTTATAATGAATTACTAATATTATTATCTTTATTTTAACATTAAGTTTTATTTATATTCTTGTTTATATCTTTTTACGTTTGATTTTTAACAGCCTACCCTATACCCTTGCCCAAACTCGTTCATAAATTGTATTCCCCCTTTAATCATGTAACATCACTCTCGCCGAGGTATTACTCTACCTTCCGTGTTTAGGAACGAAGCTCTGCTATAGTCCAGTAACTTTATACATCACAGCATGCGTCAAATCCGGTAGTTTTGATTTTTTGCAGACTTGTTTATGATGTTGCTCTAATGAATAATCCAAGTTTGTGACCTTGAACGCCGAACGCAACTTTGTCAAAAATCGAAAAAACCGTACACTAAATATGATACTAGAACTGTCTCAGTAGACCCAATAGTTTCCGAGATTAAGCCTTTCAAAGTTTATAATTTTGTTCGAACAATTTTTTTGCAATTTTGTCGTTCTGAACGAATTTTGACCCTGATTATACTATCAAAGCCCTGTACTTTTATGATGGAATGTTAAAAAAGAAAATAAGAAAATCGTCGACGTCTTGTGCCCACAAGTCATCCTCCATTTCGTCATGAGACAGATCGTCGCTTTCTGGGATATATACTACTGCAACATCAGGAATATTGTCACAAGAGGTCCCGCTGCAGTGCCTGCAGACTGATGAGCATTTTAATCCTGCCTTCCTGCAGCAATACTTTAATTTGTAATGAAATGTTCTTTAAAATTGTAATGAAATAGATAAAATTGTAATGAACTCCTGTTTTTAAAGAAAAATGGCGCTAATTTTAAATTTATACAGCTTTTTATTGTCCGTTTAACAATTTTCAGAAACGGTCATCAATTTTATTATAGATTGAAAATTTAAGAACCATGTTTTAGTTTTTCTTTATAATAAATTCTTAAAGTGTGAGGAATGCAATGAATGCATTTGCAATAGATGCCAACTTTTTCTTAAAACTGTATATATATATTTTTTAAATTTTAAAATGTGATATTTAAGAATTACATAATATCAAACAGACATTGAAAACTAGATTTAAGCAGTCTGTAAACATTGACATTGAATATTTGTGGCTTATAAGTCTCGGGAAATACTGAATTTAGAAGTTTGCGTACATTTTTTTGGTCATAAAGTTTTATCTATAATTATGGACAATATATAAACGGGCATATAAACAAAAAAAAACGAAATTAAAAAAAAAAATAAAAAGAATAATGCAATAGTCAACTCTCTCAAGTATTTGAAAATAATCGCATTAAAAAAATATAACTTTTTGTAAATTCTAATAGAAATTCAGAAAATTGTAACAAAAAAGTAAAATTGTAATGATTTTTAATTCAAATGTAATGACGTAATAAACTAGGCAGAAATGTTATGAAAAAATACAATTGTAATGAAAACGGCAACACTGGAGCGGTATTCTGGCGCTCATATCCACGTGGATATATGTGACAGCTGTTGCTAAAAAACGGAGTAGGTATTGATAGCGGTATTCTGGCGATGTATAGCAAGGGCAGCTGACGTCATAGATCGTTCAAGGCATTGCTATTCCTTTCACCACCTCGGGAGGTGTTGCCCAGTCGTTTGTCAATAGCGCCTTGTTTTCAGTGTTTATAGCAGCCTTCACTCTACAGTTTGTTTATATTTTATATGCAAGTTTTATATTAAGGTAAGATATTTATTATTTTATATTAATTTATGTTATTTGCGTATATTATATGTATATTATAAAAATATTTTTTAAGGTTATTTTATATAATTTATTAAATTAAAGGTACAAATAAAATGTTTGATATTTAAATTTGGCTTTCAACATAATAAATTGTTTAAAATTAAATATTTTATCAAGCGTTTAATATAATATTCTGCAACTACAATTTTTAATGGTGCTAATGTAACCTGCAATTACCAAACATTTTATATGTAGAGTTTTATTAATTGAATATAATATATTTTTTTAATTTATTTATACATAATTACAATTAATAATTTTTTTTTTAGATAATAGCTAGTTTGTGGTAGTTGGGACATTCAAAAGAGAAGAGCGTAGAAGAAATATCTAGGACCGAGTCTTGCTCGGAGGAATTTATATTATATATGTATTTTTTGTAAAATAAACTGAATGATTTAATAATAGACTTAATTTATTTACCTTAAGTGAAACTGAATTAGTTATAAATGTAATGAACACGTTAATATGTTTATTACATTTTGTTTATAGTAAACATAATGTGTTTGACGATATTATTATATCGTCAATCCAGTTTTCAAATTTATTTTCATATTCAACATCTAATATATAGTATGCCCATACATATAGTGTCTTTACGACATGGCCTTAAGGGATTTTTTCATTAGCAACCAATTATGATTGTATTATATACCTCAAACCCGAAGCAGTATTCAACGGTATTAATATTGTATATTTATATAATATTTTCACCCTTGAACATCGAGGTGTTATAAGCTATTTATGGTATATAATACAAACATAATTGTCTCTCCAAGGCAATTAGTAATGAAGTAATCCGCTGAGATAATTCTAGCCACTGTAGTAAAGACACTATCTATGGGCATACTATACCATAAACATAAATATATATTTTATTACTAATTAGCATAACAACTATTAGCTGTTGAAATTTAAACTAACAAAACTAATGCAAAATATTCATACAATGATATTTTTTCATTCATCATTCATCAAATTTATTAATCCATCCAAACTATAACTAGAAATATTCATTAGATAATTTTTAGGATATAATTTATTACTTTAATATTATTTTTTTTTATATTGACACAATTATTTAAAAATATAAATTATTAGATTAGTAGTTTTAATAATATAGAATGCACTTCATATAAATAATAATTTCATTTTATTTTTTCATATTTTCGCGCTCAAAAATAATAACAAACTATCTTACGTTTAGTTTAATAGATGGCGCCTGCCTTTCTATAGCAATACCTTAGAATAAGGCGTATCAATATGTTACATCATGAAAATATTTGTCAACACATGCCCTTGTCATATAAAATAGCAAGGGCAATATATTGCTAACGCCAGAATACCGCTCCTGGTCGGAGGTAATTGGAACTTCATCCCGCTAGAGTTATTCGAGTGACGTTTAAAATATTGCAAAAATTGCAAAGTAAAAACAATGATAAACTTTGAAAGGCTTAATCTCGGAAACTATTGGGTCTACAGAGACAGTTCTAGTAAACGTACTAAGAAATTTTATTCAAAAACTAGTCCTTTAGGGTTATAATCGCCAAAATTGAAAAAAAAAACGATTTTTTCTCGGTTTTTTTCGATTTTTGACAAAGTTGCGTTCGGCGTTCGAGGTCACAAACTTGGATTATTCATTAGGGCAACATCATAAACAAGTCTGCAAAAAATGAGAACTGCCGGATTTGACGCATACTACCCCATACTTTCAGGCGACAAAGTTACTGGACTACTATCAAAGACGTATATTCTATCACACGTGATATATGGTTGGTACAAAACTATGTCTTAATACGTTATAATGTTTGTTAATACAAAACTATAGCAGAACATTGCATAGATAACAATGCAATACAAAATATTACACATATAAAGGCTTTACATCTGTCAAATTTGTTGTAAATTGTTTAGTATTGTATGGCAAATGATCATAAATAGTTATAACGTTGAACAATGTGTTCAATTCATCAAATTTTATTATCAAAATCAGTTCGAAAAACGTTTGGCGTATTACGTGATTTTTATCGTTACAACCGTCCTGCTAGCCAAATTTGAGTCTTCCGGTTTCCGGTTCAATTAACAAGCATCCAATACACATACGTTACCGTAACGCAGTCTGCTGAAATAGTATGAAAAAACCTGAGGCAATCAATTTCTGTCGTTTACAAAAACTTGGCTTGCCTGCAACTTCAGTTTGGCAAATTTTGCGTACGGACTTGGGTCTGCACCCATATAAAATCCAACTGACTCAAGAACTTGGGTAAACAAAAATAGACAAAGCCGTGTGTTTGCTGATTGGTCTTTAAAGCAATTAAAACTTGGATCAATAGATATGTAAACAAGCAAAATGCATCCCAAGAAAGTCACTGTTTGGTGCAGATTTTAGTCTGGCGGAATCATCGGTACTTCTTCCAAAACAAAACTTGCATTGCCATAACCAACAACGCTACACATCAATAATTGTGGCATAAACTGGATGATATTGGTACCTACGACATGTTGTTCCAATAGGTCGGCGGTACGTGCCACACACCGCATGTCCCAATAGACATTCTGCACGAGCGATTTGAAGGGATGGTTATCACTGGCCACAAGATCGTAACGCATTTAGACTTCTTCCTTTGAGGCTATCTTAAATCGCAAGTTTGTACAAATAAACCGCAAACAATTGATGCCCTCAAAAGTCAACATAACAAACGCCATCCAGCAAATTGAGCCAGATTTATGCGACAAAATCATCAAAAATTGAACATCCGAATACGTGTTACCAAGCAAAACCACATTTCAACAACGTTATATTCCATACTTGATGCCATAAAATATTTGTTCAAATAAAAAATTGCGTGGAAATCTCACACAAAACTTGTTTTATTTTCATTTAAAATTTAAGAGTCTTTCTTAAAAGAGCCTTTAATTATGTTCAATAAAAAATGTTTCATAGTTCAACTTACTTCATCACTTTCTGGTAGCCGAATTCTTTCATTAAACTCACGCAGTACATTTTCAGGTACTTCCCTTAGTGTGATTTGATCCTCTCTACCAGCAGGTACCTGGAACATCTCTTCAAAAGTTTGATCCTGACGCAATTGCTGTTCATCCAATTTCTGTAATAAATTTTCCGACAAGATAACCGTCTCGCCTTCTACAGGTGGCTTGGTTGCGGTTTTAGTTTTTTCCTTTCGTGGCCTTTTCTTCGAAACTAAAATAAAGCCAAAGTTATCTAAAAAACTTTACTTTAATATTGTTAACTCACCATCTTTTTGGTCCACTCTAGCAAAAAATCTAAAATAAATTTAAAAAAATTAAAATTGTGTTAAACTTTAACTTTAAAAAATTGAAAAATGTCAAATGATGTAGTTTTAACAGAATGGTGTTACGTGTCAAAATGTCACCAATTTATTAAATCAACGTTTTTATACATCTATTTAATTAATTTCAAATGCCACAGGTTAAGACTACCACATTTGCAAATTTTGACCCAAATTCTGGTATTCCAACTAAATTATTAGGTTCTTTATCGTACATGCAACATCAACACAGTACGCAAAACATACTAAAGCTTTTCGCCTTACCCAAAAAAAGCAACTCATCACAACACATTTAAATCAGTTAAAGGTTTTAGTAACTTTTTTTAGCAAATTGGCTATTGTTGTTGATAGTTTACAACATAACAAACAATTTGCTCAAAAAAGTTACTAAAAATTGGGTTAAAAGAATGCAGTATATGTATCGGTATCAATTGCTCTTCCTAATAAAACTAAAAAACATTGATATTATACATCGTTGTTCTTGTTGTAAAAAAACCAATTGTTTAAATAAATCATTTGAATTAATAAATTTAAATACTGTTAAAGCTATATCAACAACATGATCGTTCCACAAAAGATTATTTGAGATTTTAACTACTTGAACTTAAATTGAAAAAGATTTTAAACCATAAGAAATTGTTTTTTTAAGTTAAAATTTAATTTTTAAGTTAGTATCTCGGTCAGATATTGTTTCAATCTTTGTTTATATATGCTACAGATTCTAACCCAGACATTTTAAGAAAAACAATTATGAAATAGGAAGAATGCATCATCTCCAAAACTATAAATACAATTATTAGTTAATTGAAAAAGTTTATTAATGTAAATCAAAAATAAAATTGGCAAGTTGTAAAAAAAAGTATTAATAAAACTTACAGATTTGTAATCAAGACCTCTACAATACTTGTTAATAAAACTAGAATGTAATACCCTATCAAATGCTTTAGAATTCCTTCTTAAACTGTTCGACTTGGTATTTATTCCGCACACTTCTTTTGATCTTTTATTCATTAATTTTAGCTCAAGTTTTTTCCTGACATTTCATAACAGCTTGTAGAGCTATAAACCGTTCCAATTCACATTCTGTATCTATTATTTTATTTGTATTGCATTCAATTTGAAGAATTCACTTTTCTGTAGTTCTTTGTTCGGACCTTCTAATCAAATCAATTTTTTGTAATGTTTTATTTTATCTTTTTTCTATACTTCAGGGATGGATAAAGTTTGGTGCAGATTTTGTTGAGCATTTTAGTTTTCTTCTGGCAACACTACTTTGTATTTATAAAACCTTACAGTGTGCACAGAGATAGCCGGAATATCCCATGGGGTGATGGAAATAGGAGCTCGAGAAGTATCTGGTATAAACGTGCAAATCCTAACAGATAACAGAGCAGCAATTTTAACTATAAAAAAGCCTAAAATCACATCAATGCTAATACTACAATGCCATAGAGCCCTTACATTGGCAACTTGCGAAAATAGGATTCAACTGTGTTGGGTGAAAGAGCAACATTCCGTTCTTTTAACTAATATAATATATCTATTTATTATTATGCAATAACACTATTTATAAGATAAAATACTAAACAATTAAAAAATCTTAGAAATTAAACATTAGTTGTTTTCGCTACCAAACTATTTAATTAGAATTATATTAAATAAAAAACAAATAAATACTCTTTTAAATTTATCATAAAATATTGTTATTTTTTACATTATTATATTTAAAATACTATAAAATTGGTTGTCATAGCAACTGTACTAAGACACATGTGTGTACCCGCCTTTATAATACTTAAAAACCATTTAAAATAGCTTTTGAATCATTTAAATCGGTTAAAAATAACAAACTTATTACTTTCACAATTAAGAAGTAACTATAAACAAAACTGACAAAAATGTCAAAAATACCAAAACCATTTTATTTGATCAAATGACATTGAAATCATTTATAAGAGGTTTAAAAAAGCAGTTGGGTTCATCAATTCAGGCTAGAAACCTTAATAATATCAAAAACGCTTCAACACAAGTATTAGAATAAAACAAATATATCTACTCATGTAACAGCCAAACATTACTAATACAAAAGGAGACATATATAAAATATATAAAGAAGAGACGCAATGTCCTCTAATGAGACAGTTGTAAAGCAATAATTTCGAATAAAGCCTAGTTAAATAGGTAAATTTATACGAATGCCACAACGACATATGAAGCGCTCGTTACTATTTGTTCAATCGGACAACCCAATAATAACATTAAAAAATCAAATTTATGAAAAAATTATCCTAAACTAAAAACCTCCATAGACGCGTTTCGAGGTTTACCTCTCATCAGTATGGCTTTATTTATTTAAACTTAATAATTGATTTGTAACTTACTTCGTCAAGACCGAAAGGCAAGAAATAAACGTTTATTATTATTATACTAAATATTTTTTTAATATTGATAAAGCTTTTTTGGTAAAAATCTAGTTTTTTTCTGTTCAATTTTAAGGTCTCAAAAATAATTCTTATGTAAATTTTCTTAACAATTTACATGATATTATTTTTTTTTTCTGTATCATTTTAATGTTTTTAAAAATAAATTTTATGTTATGTCCCATTTGTAAAGTTTTGCATGGTACACGTGATTTTTTGGCAAATTTTATACTGCAAATTATTTTTACGTTTAATTTTCTTGCTATAAATGCTTTTTCTCTGTAATTTTAAAGTTTTATAAGCAAATCTTAAAATTAAATATTTGGATTTTCTAAGCAAACTTTGATAAATTCTATGTTTCTGTGATCGACTGGCAAAATTATATACTCGAATTAATTTTTTTGCGCAACTTTAATCATACAAATGTTGTTGTCTGTGCACTATTAGGGTTCTAAAAACAATTTTTTTATTATAAATCGGTTTTTTGCGCCAGCTTTAACAAATTTGATGCAAAAAATTAGTTTTGTGAGCAATTTTATGTGGTGATTTTATGGTATAAATGCTTTTTCTGAGTAATTTTAGGGTTCTAAGCAAATCTTATGCGATATTTAAGTTTTCTACGCAAATGTTGATGAATTATTCTTAATTCAGAAAAAAAATTTATGCAATAAATATTTGTTTTTAATTGTTTTTTATTAGTCAATTTTATGTCATAAATAAGGTTTCTGTTCTAATTTAATGTGTGATTATAATGATTATAATTGATGTTATATAAACTCTAATCTGTGCAATTTTAAGTTTTTTTAACAAATTTGATTCTATAAATAATTGGTTCGATTTTCGGGTTTTTTAATTTAATTTAAATTTTAAGACTTTGAAAGAAAATTTTATGTTGTAAATGAGTTTTCTGCTCAGTTTTATGTTATAAATGTTTTTCTGTGCTATTTTCATGTTATAAATGTTTTTTTTGTTATATTTAGATTTTGTATGTGGTAAACGTGATTTTTGAGCTAATTTTATACTGCGACATATATATTTTCATGTGATTTTCTGTATAATTTTGAGATTTTCTAAAGCAATCTTATGCAGTATTTAAGTTTACTACACAAGTTTTGATAAATTTCATGTGGTATACATAATTTACGAACGAGTTTTATGCTATAAACAAACTTGTTGATCAATTTTAATCTTATAGATGTTGTTTCTATGCAATTTTACGATTCTGAGAGCAAATTTTAAGTTTTATTGTAATTTTATGTGGTAAACCTGATTTTCAGCAAATTTCATGCAAATAATAAATTTTTGCTTGTTTTTTAAACAAATCTTATGCAATATTTAGGTTTTTCAAGCAAATAAATGATACACGAACAAATTTCAAGCAATAAATGTTTTTTTTTTGAATAATTTTTATTTTATTCAACGTTTGTACAGTAATTTTTATAGTAAACATAAGTTTTCTAGACAATTTTGTTGTCACAAATTTTTTATAGCTAAATTTTGAATTTTTCTAACAATATTTTGATATTTCGTAGGATAAAAGCATTGAAAAGTTGTTCTTAACAACTTTTTTAACATCATATTATAAATGATTAAATAAAAATCATTGACATTCTATGAAAAAAAAATTGCACTTTTCAATAGTTTATAGCCAAATTTTGTTACTTTTTAACAATCTTTTGATGTTTCAAAGCAAAGTTTTGTTATTTTTGAAATTTTATGAAATAATTTTTTCTATTTTTAACAGTTTACAGCCGGGTTTTGTTACTTTCTAACAATATTTTCATGTTTCAAACCCAGATTTTGTTATTTTTGATATAATAAATAGAATTTTACACTTTTTAACAGTTTAGGGCCAGACTTCAGTGCTTTCTGGCAATATTTTGTAGCTATTTTAGACTATACGGATAGATTTTTCAGTTTATGGCTGGACTTTGGTGCTTCTGACCAAATTTTGTTATTTTTGACATTTCATAAATAGAATTTTGCACTTTTCAACAGTTAATGATTAAAAAGATTAAAAAAATCACAAAATTGTGTACGTTATACTTTAAAACCGTCTCAATAACTCCAACAAATTAGTCAATTGGAACAAGGACAGACAAAAAACACTATTCAAATACCATAGACTCCCGGACGAATCACTCTTGCACACCCCAACAAACTAAGCTCGCAGGGACAGGCAAAAAAACACTGTCCAAAACCTAAATACCGTTTTAACTACTTACATATAATCAACTGGACACAACAACTTAGAGTCCAGATAAACAATTTAGCAGTTGCATAAAAATGTTGGTAGCCAGATTTATATTTTTAAAGACTTTAATAACACTTTTAAAAGCTGGATTTATAATTTAGAAGTCAGATTAATAACTTGGCGGTTAAATTTAACATATCAAAGACCAGATTTATATATGCATAATTGACAAACGCCGTATTTATTGTTTGAAAGCCGGATTTACACTTTTTTAATAATATAAAATACTTTATTAATTAAATATTCATATTATAATACAATACAATAATGTACGTATAATATATAATTGTATATATTTTATAATATATAAATAATAATAAAATTGTTTCCTACCTCTAACATCACTTGAGGTTTGCGGATTCATTCCCATCTCAAGTTATCGGTATTTATAATTTAAAGACGGGATCACCAGTTTGAAGTAAAATTTAACACTTTGAAAACCGGATATACAGTTTAAAAAGCCGGATTAACAATTTAGCTGTAGAATTTGACACTTTAAAGATTAAATTTTTAAAGTCAGTTTCAATCGAGTTTAAGCAGTAAGAGTGTTCACATCGAAAGTGTTTTACAAGTTTACATATTTCAAAATTTAAACAGATAAGCATAAAATTTATTAATAATAATAAAATAATAATTTTCTATACTAGTTAAATTACAAAATTAAATGCCATTTGATTAGTTGGGACTTTTTTACTAGTGAATTAAAGAATTCTCCAGCATGACCGGAGGGGAAAGCAAGCCGCCCGACCCTGGTGATTCGACCGCGGTGACCGCTATGAAGCAATCAGATGCTACAAAAGCAAATATTAGCGGCAAGAAATATTTTGATATCTCTATAAAATATATTTACGTTGAAAATAATTCAATTGAGACATATAAATTACATCTCATGCGAGTTGGATTTGTTTTTACATACAATTAACAATGTCAAACACAACATAGCAAAATTAAATTCAATAGGAAAAAAACGTGTAAAGGTCATACTTGAAACTTACAAAATTGCTAATAATATAATGTACCATCCATTATTTAAAGAAAAAAATATGTTATCATATGTCCCCCGACATTTAGTTGAGAAACGTGGAACAATTAAAGGTCTTGATACATTTTTACTGATGCGTTAACAGTAGTTTTTGTAAGCATAATTTATAATAGTTAATGTTTTATAAATATTGTTATTTGCGTACAGATAGAGCGTCTGAGGTTCTGTTAACGATAAATAAGTAATGGACTAGTTATAGATTGCTATATTTGTTAATAAAAAGGTTTGGTAACTCTTTACCTTAGAGAAAAGAGACTTAATTACACAATGGCTATGGGAGCTTTTAGGGGTGTAATAGAGACTTAATTACTCAATGGCTAGAGGAGCTTTAAGGCGTGTAATTTAGCTATCAGAGGTTATTCACACATAGACCGGTCGAGATGTGTAATACAAAGTACATTGGCAGGAAGATCATCGAGGTACTGATCTGATAGCTATAGCATGCTTGGAGGGCTGAAAAGATTGTTATTTCACACACTGGCAGCCGAGGCCTTGGGGTTGTGTGAATAACACTGTATACGGCAGTAAGGCCTTAGGGTACGAACACGTAGAAAGCGAGTTGTAAGTTGCGATAATCGACTTTAAGCTAGAGTAAATGTTACCATACATTCAAATGCGAAGTGAAGTAGATGTGTGTGTTCAGTCTTTTTACGTGCTTTTTACTATATCCACTGAATTATACTTTTGAAAACAATGTTTTATTTTGATCAATAAGATCTTGCCGAGTTGGAAATTTAATCTATTTGTTTAATAGTGTAACATTTATAATTGATAAAATTGTGTCAATAATTTTACTAACTGCTAGTTGACTAATTGCTATATTAGCAGATGCCTCAACATCCAACTGGTAACTAACTACCATGTCCATAAAAATGCACACACAACTTTCAATAGTTTGGTGTTGTAGTATTTCTTCGTATAACTGCCAAATGTAAATGGAGTAATAGCGTTAATTAAATATTGGGCTGCAATTTTATTTAGACAAAATAATTTTAAAAAACGAAGTTCAGGAATTTCAAATGAATTTTACATATCCCGTCCGTAGCTGTCGATTATATAATCTCAGCCGATTCTTTAAAAATACAAAATTCTATTGATGCATGTTAGAACTATTTAATACCTTACCTTCTTCCTCTTTCATGCAAATTTTCATTTATTTGAATGGCAATATAACTTGTTGCACCTGCCATTTTATAATTTTAACAACCTGTTAAAAATTAAAGACATGTCTTTAGATGCCTTTAAAATTTGTAACTTAACAGGCAATTTTAACAGTGCCAGTTAAAATTTTAACAGATTTGTGTTTTACAGAATACCAAATATGACTTTAACAGGCTTTTAATTTAAACAGGCTGTTAAAATTAACATTTATTTTTACAGAATACACCCCAATGAAGCAAAAGAAAAAAGAAATAAATCATTTTATTCTAATTTAGTATCTAATAATCGGTTTTCTGTGCTCAAAAATGCGACAGAATATCAATCTCAGCCCCAACAAGACAAAATAATGCGGTTAATGTTAACTATAGCCAGGCTAAATCTAAATTTCCTACAAATGCTATACAAAAACGCAAACCGTCCTCTCCTATTAATTACCCTCTTTTTTCATTTCTAGAGTTCCTCCTATAAACATAAGTGCTACTCAAGTCACACCTAACCCATACAAAGCAGAGTTAGTTAACGATTGATGCAGGAGAAAGATAATGTAATAAACAGTGATATTAGTAAATAGAATATCAAAAGTAAGATACTCACATACATAAATGAAACCCCAATTACTAACCATAACACTTTGTTAACGAATCCAATGAGCGAATGTTCTCCTAGTAGTACAGATTTAAATAATACTAATTAATAAAATGGACACAAGAAAATTAAAAATAATGCAATGGAACGCAAGATCTATCAGTTCAAATAAAGAAAGTTTTGTTAGTTTTCTCATAAAAAACGTCATTGATATATGCATATTCGCCTACACAGAGATGATGGTATGAGTAGAGTTGCCATTATTATTTATAATACTATAAAATTCAAAACCTTAAATTCATTTCCTGGAGTTAATAACTTATTAGAGATTTGCGGAATAGAGATAACTTATAAAAATCAACCATTAACGACAATATCTGTTTATAAACCACCCTCTGTTCAAGCTTGTTTTAATGACTGGAACAAATTGTTCAACCAAATTAGAGGCGATTTTAATGCACACCATCCCATGTAGGGTTGTTCTACAATAGACATCACAGGAAAACATCTACTTGATTCTATAGATTCTTTTAATTACACGGTTTTGAATGATTCATCACCTACTAGAATATCATATACAGACAATAATTCTCCAGTCGACATTACTTTATGCAGCCCAAATATAGCTATGCATTCATTGTGAAATGTGCATAGTGACTCTCTTGTTTCGGACCATTTTCCTCTCATAATAGAACTTAACAACTTCACTAACGATGATACAATATATCCTACTTCCAAGTAGAACTGTAGAAATGCTGACTGGCATTTTTACCAGCATTTTATTTCAGAAAAATTAGAAGTAATTCCAAACTTTACTTGTAACAAGAACCGATATGAATTTTTTACTGACATTTTAAATGAAGCCGCCAACGCAAGTTATGATTCAGTAAAACATCAAAAAAATAATATACAAATAAATATATAAATTAAATCCATCACACTACAATTTTATTGAAGTCAAAAAAAATTGTGCATCGGTTAAAAAAACTTTTAAAAACAAAGCAAGACAATCCTGTATAAAATTTACAGAATCAATTAACAAATCAACTCCCATTGGCAATATTTGGAAAACAATTAAACGCCTGAACAATAAAAACAGCAAATCCATAACCAATCTTAACATCGACAATGAATTAGTAGAAAGAATGTTGGATTCAAATGCTCTTCCGCAGCCAATTGATGTTGTTTATCATAACATTAGTAACATTAGCAATTTTTTTCTCAAACCCTTTTTGGTATAAAGGGCGCACAATTCATTTTAAAAACTTTCCTTTAAAAAAACGTACATTATACTCAGGGATGCCACTAAGTTCAGTTATAAGTCCGATAATATTTAATATATATTGTTTTGATAGTTTAGAATCAATAACTGGTAGTGTAGGCATTATACAATATACGGATGATTTTTGTTTATTTTCGAATCAGCATACGTATCAGTCATGCATAGAAATTTTAAACTATATGATTCAGAACATCAACACTTGGCTTAATCAGCAAGTAAGTCAGTTAAGTATGCAATTATCCCAAAATAAGTCCGCTATAGTAATATATACTATAGTATATATATTACCTAGTATTATCCATTTAACACTACATAACTTTGTGATTCCGGTAAAACAATCTTTTACATACTTAGGAATTACGCTTGATAAAACCTTAAGATGGAATGAGCACATTAAAAACATTGCAGTTAAATGTAAAAACGGTATAAACTTACTTAGATCTCTAAACAAAACTTGGTGGGGTAGCAACCCGTATTTATCTCTACATTTTTATAAAGCATACATAAAGACAATTCTAGATTATGGTTGTGTTTTTTATAGAAGTGCATCCAATACCAATCTTATTACTCTAGACCGCATTCAATATAAAGCCATAAAAATATGTATAGGTGCAATAAAATCTTCTCTTAACGTAGCAATTTTAGCGGAGTCTCAAGAACCACCACTGGCGTTAAGAAGAGACTATTTAGCTAACAAATTTCTCTGCAAGTTACGATCAAGAGGTAAAATACAAGAAAACCTGTATGAAGTTAGCATAAAAAGCTTAGTCAATACATATTGGCTTAAAAAAAACTCCCCCTCTAGCAGAAGCTTTTCGAACAACTGTGCACTATTCATCTTTTATTAAAAGGGAAGAAAAACGTTACGAATATCAATTTGAATCATACATCAAGAAGATAAGATGTATAATACCTAATTTTGGTAAAATACAAGAATCTAATCAAGCAATTTTTAAGAATATTACTTCAAGATTTCAATACCCTTTACTTATATTTACCAATGGTTCAAAAACAGATGCACAATCAGGAATTGCGTTTCATATACTGCATATAAATATATCATACTCGACTAAATTCGGTGGGTTTTCATCTATTTTCACATTGGAAACTATTGCCATACAAAAAGCTTTAAGCTGGTGTTTAACTAATTTAAATTCAATATCAACATATTCTCACATAGTTATATGTTCTAATTCACTATCAGTTATAGAAGCACTTAACCACAATAAATGTAACAAAAGAACTAATATAGCTTTTATTCGGCAGCTAATTCATTCGATAATGCTGGAATCAACAGTTATTATTCAATTTCTCTGGGTTAAGGCCCATTGTGGAATTCATGGAAATAAAATTTTAGACTATCTAGCAAAGTCTCCTGTGCAAGAAAAAATACCCCTATGGCATATGTTGATTTAATAGCAACCGTTAAAAATAGACTGCAAATATCTTGAACTATATGTAGAATATAATAATTATGCCAAACATTCAAACTCGCAATATTTTTCAATACACCCTACTCTTACCTTAAAACCATCATACATTTTTAAATACATGCGTAGCCTATATTATTCTTCATCAATAGTGCGACTAAAGCTTGGCCATAAGTGCTTTACAGCACATCTGTGCAAGATAGGTGTTCTCAATAACAACATATGTGAATGTAATGAAAACATTTAAATCACATATTTTTTTCTTGTTATGAATTTTCTATACAAAGACAAATATTTATTAATGATCTTATGCAATTAAATCAGTTTCTTCCTCTAAACATGGTTCATCTACTTAGTATTTATTTAATCAACAACTTTGTAATTTTACCATTTAATCCGTAGTCTGTATTGTAATGTGTAAATAAAGACGTTGTGATAGACCCCTCAACGTGAAGATTGTGACCCAGTCTAATCCTATTAACCGCCCTGAGCGAGACAAGTTTCCAGGCCAAAAAATAATAATTTAGAAGCCAAATTAACGGTAAAGTAACGTAAAGTTTAATGTTGGTTTGGAAAACCCGAATTACATTTTTAAAGTATAGATTTATAATTTAAAAGTTAGATTAATAGTTTGGCAATAGAATTTAGTTGTTAGTGAAATATTTTCAGTTTTAAAAGTTGAATTTACAGTTTTAAAGGGCGGATTACAATTTGAAAACCAAATTACAATTTGAAAACCAAATTAACCGTTTGATAATAAAATTTTAAACTTTTAAAGGCCGGATTTATAGTACTGTAGTAAATTTAAATACTTTGCTGGCCGAATTTACATTTTTAAAAAACAAAGGGTCCCTCCGGTTTACATAGGTGAAATGCCCCCTATCACAAATATCCAAATTACCTCAAAAATTACTTTCCTAACATCAAAAAAAATGTTTGGTAGAATTTAAAAAATTTATACCACCCCCTTTTCCATAAGGGGCAAAAAACAGCTTTTTCTCGTTTTTATTTTTTTTCTCCGCACCCGTTGAATGAGAAATTCTAAAAAAAATCATGGAAGTAGGGTTTTGCATGATCTTCAAGCCCCTCAAACCCTGTATGCAACCCTTAAAAAAATTCCAGATGTGTTGAAATTTATTTTTCGTTATCTAAACCATTTGATTTTATTTTTTAACTTCATAAAAAATTGAAAAATCTACATCCATGATTTTTTTTGAATTTTTGCGAGTGGTGCGCCACTATTAAAAATCGATTTTTTCACTTTTTTGCTATTTAAACTGCTTTTTTCTGCTTGTGTGACTTTGCAAAGCATTTATAGCTTTCAAAATACCAAAATTCGGATTCTACGGAAAATTTTACATCGAGTAGGTATCTTGGGTATCAAACTTTTTTCACAATTTTGAGACTTTTTGCACTAAAAAATCAAAACTCAAAAACGGTTAGTAATAGAGACACCGGACAAACTCCATCATCTTCAGAAGGATGAAATCTTATCAAATTAATCTGTTTAAATTTGTTTAATTTCAGCGCTTTTTTAGAAAAAAACATGAAATTTACAACATTGTTTGTTATTTTTAAATGATTCAATTTTATCAATTTTTATTTTTTTTTATTGGTTAGGGTTTATCAAAAGCTTTTCAACGATGTATAATAAAGCAGTTTTGCGGGTCATACTAACCCGAAAAAAATTCATTTCATCATTTAGTTTTGGGTGGTCCAGAAGGGTTGAAATTGATTTTAGGTTATCTAAACCTCCGATTGCATCAAATTTTATTTTTTTATTTAATAAGCAATTGATAAATCTTTGAGGTTAGGATATTTTAATAAAATTTATATATACTTTATTGTGCTGATTTAGTTATTTTAATTTTTATTAAGACCGGTTTCGGCTGTTAGGCCATCATCAGTTCACAGATGTGAAAAGAAAAAACTGATGATGGTCTAAGAGCCAAAACCGGTCTTAATAAAAATTAAAATAACTAAATCAGCACAATAAAGTATATATAAATTTTATTAAAATATCCTAACCTCAAATATTTTAAACTGTACAATAATCAAAAACAAATACTAATTGATAAATCTACTTTTATGAATTTTTTGAGATTTTTGCGAGTTCCAAAAAAATCATGGATGTAGATTTTTCAATTACTTATAAAGTTAAAAAATAAAATTCCATGCAATCGAAGGTTTAGATAACCAAAAGTAAATTTCAACACTTCTGGAATTTTTTAAGGATTGCATACAGATTTTGAAGGGCTGAAAAAATTGTGTTTGCAGACCACCCAAAACCCTACTTCCATGATTTTTTTTAGAATTTTTCTTTCAATAGGTGCGGAGAAAAAAAATAAAAACGAGAAAATGTTATTTTTTGCCCCCTATGAAACGAGTTTACAATTTGGAAAACAAATTAATAGTTTGACAGCCAAAATAAAACACGTTGTTAATCGGATTTACAATTTTAACGACCGGATTTATAAATTTGATGCAAAAATTAACAGTCCGGTAGCAAAACTTAACACAATAGTAACCGAATTTTAAATTTAAATGCCGGATTTATTCTTTACACATTTAACAAAGCATAGATTTTTTAGGGGCAAACTGGAGGTCGGAATGACTGGTTTTTGGCGTCGGCTCCATCCATGCCGCCCCCTTTCCAATAAAACTAAATTAGTGCTATTATGATAGTTTTTTAACATACAGAGTATTTCCTAACTGGAGGCAAAAAATGAAATTTATATTTATACATTTTTTAATTTCAAACAGAAAATCTAAATAACTTTTTTGCCTATAGCAAAATTTAAGTAAAATAACATTTGTAACAATGGGAACCAGCAAAGTTCTCAAAATGGCCACCTAAGTGTTGATACAAGCTTGACAATAGAATGCAAGTCGTTGTGCTGCGTCACCTGGTTGTATGTGTTGTACTTTTTGATAATGATATAGGTGAAGAAATTCCCTATTTAAGGTTTTCCAGACAAAGTTTTAAATGTACCAGCGACGCAGTGGTATACAAAGTCCAATCGGTTTTATGCAAGTGCTCATTAAACCTTCAATATTAACTGGAAAATAAAAATGAATTAAGTTATGTAGAATTACTTTAAGATTTTAAGAAAGCAAATTACAGTTCTATAAACAATTCTGGATTGGAAAAAAATATTTGCAAATTGTGACATTGAATCAATGATTAATTTTTTCTATGACATACTGATTGAAGGAATAAGTCAATATGTCCCTGTCAGAAAAATACCCAAAATGATTCAAGAAAGTATTTTAATAGATTATAATAAATTTAGAGATGTTAGAACAGCATATATTCTACTTGCTGATTTACTATGTACATAAACAACATCGAACAAAATATATCAAGCAATCCAAGAAGTTTTGGAAGTTCATAGACAAATCCTGTTGAGTTGAGACATAATTTTTTTTTGTCGGTCTATGTGGAAGAAACTTGTGATACTTCGGATTTTAAATTTATTAATCTAGTTAATTCTGATAATTTAAGTGTTAATGATGTATTTGAAACCATATATTTGCTAAAAAACAAAGCAACAATTGAGCCGGATGGAATCCCAAACATATTTTTAAAAATGTCTTTTTAATTCTTTCCTCAATCAGGAATTAAGATATGGAAATGTAGTTACATTACTCCAATTTTTAAATCAAATCAATGTGTTCAAATTAATAACTATAGAGATGTGGCAATTCAATCAGCAATCCCTAAAATAATGGATCAATTAATTTCAAAACAGTTAGTTTTTTTCTCTAAACAAATCATTGTGGATGAACAACAAGGACGGTCCACCATCACTAATCTGCTAACTTATCAGTCTTACCTAATCAATGCCTTAGTGAATGGGTTTTAGGTTGATGCCATATAAACCAATTTCTCTAATGCGTTTGACAGAGTAAACCACAACAGGTTCTAGATTTTAATAATAATATTATTAATTGGTTGAAGTCATATTTAACATGTCAAAGTCAATGAGTAAAATTTAACAACTTTACTTCAAAATGTGACTCTGTGCACTCTGGGGTACCGCAGGGTTCCCATTGTAGTCCAATTTTGTTTGTTATTTATTAACAACATTGGTAACATCATAACTCACTCACTAAAATATTTAATGTTTGCGGATGATCTAAAAATTTTACCAAAGTTTTCCATAAATTTAATAAATGGCAAGGTTAACCACCCTATTTTATTAAACAGACTTAATTTTAACGTTAACTCATCATATGCATCAACAGACTTGATTTACTCAGTAATGTTTAAAACTGCCGCAATATACATATGTATGTTTGATTTGATGTTGATATACTTGTTTATTTACTTGCTTTTATGTCGGGGGTGGATGGTGTATCTGTGTGTGAGTGTATGCATATGTATTATTTTATTATATTATTTTGAATGTTTTTTTAAATTGTAATTATATTTTTGTAAATGTTGATCCGTTAATAAATAAAATCTAAATTTAGATGCAAATTAAATTGAAATGAAATTGATACAATTTCAAAATAAACAAAATGATGAAAAATTTAATGATCAAATTAAAATCACAAATAAGATAAATAACGATTTTAATGAAACTATATACCAAGTTATAAATAATAATATAAATTTTATTTCAAGAATGTCACCTTAATTAATAATACCAAGATCGATGATATTAAATTCATTAAATTTGCTAACTGAATCTATAAATATGATTAAGAATACTTTAAGCAATATTGAAAATGCTTTAACATTTGCAAAAGGTAATTGAACCATTTGAACTATTGGATAAATTAAAAGATATAAAATTATATTTAACTAATTATAAATTACCTTTACCAACTGAGAATTTTTTTTTTTTAAGTTATGAGAAACCGATAAAAATACAAGCTTGTTAGATTACTGTGCATATCTTAAAAACACCATTAGTGGGAGATCAAGTATATAACTATTATCATTAGAAAGCGGTTAAAAAGGCATTTATTTTTCTAACGCTTATAATAAAATTAAAAAAGTTAAAAAATGCCAAAAAAAATTAGATAAAAAAGTTTGTTGTTTGATAAATTATATTATAAATTAAACCGCATTGCTAGTTTTAATCAAACTAATGAAGTAATTGGTACTAAATCTTTAAAAAAAAACTACGTCAAGTTAAATCGACGTTAATTCAAATGTAATTCTCATGTTTTTTTACATATCAAAAACAAAACATAGTGGAAAACATAAAACAATGATAAATAATTTAATTTAAAAAAAAAAACTAAGAAATTAAGAAAATGTACAAAAAGCCAGAAAAGGTTGGTTGTGCCACCAAAGCACACTGGTCGTTCGGTGTGGTGAGGGCCTCGAGCTAGTGTCACCACTCTGGTTGCCCGGTGTGATATTGCCATTAGTGTAGGTATGACTAATTTTATAACAACCATTTGTATATTTTTATTCTTATCAAACAAAAACATGAATTAAAAAATAAACTAGAATATAGATACGCCCTCTTTGTTAGCAGCGCAAAATGAATTTATCAATTATACAATTATATGAAATACTTACACAGGTTTTCGAACTTTCTTAATAAACCGATAGACATCTGTAAACAACATCTCTACTTGCTCCTGATGGATTCGTATTGCACCATGAAGTAATTTAGTAGACATGACTAAGGACATTCTATGTAAAGGATTATTTGAATCGCATATGACTAACTGAAGTATATCATCGCTGAAAGTATGTATCTGTATTATAACCTGAAATGGTATAAAAAGTATCAATATTTACCAAGCTGCAGGAATATTAGCAGTTTTAATCTCAATTGAGGATAAATATTTGATTCCTCTTGTTCCAGCAGTCCAGAGTAAATAATATTTACCCCCACGTTGCAATAATCGAAGATTATAAAACATTTTGAAATAGTTTACTAAAATTTATTGAGCACTTCTCTACACAAAATAGTCAAAACAGTTATGATTCGTAAAAAATCGACGCTAACTTGAAATTGTTTTCATGACAAGCGGCAAATGTTTTAACGTGAATTGGCGGGAATCGAAACAACCAACTTGCGAACACTGTTGCCACAACTACAAATCACAGACAAACTTTAGATTCAACTATTGCCATTTTATATTTGATGGAAATCAAGTAATCATATTACCATAATTAATAATACTTTTATTTTGTAATTATTAACTAGTGCGCAAATTATATTTTTTGTTAATTTACAATCGGTCGGGTGTTCATAAAAGTTGCAACGTTGAATTGAAGTGGAGTTAAATAGAATTCAAGATGCCAAATATGGCCAACTTCGGTCCGATAGTTTGGTGGGCATTGTTGCAACAGATCAGCTGTTCGCAGCGTTGCCAAGTACCTTATATATTTTGTAGACAGCTATTTTCCATTTAACAAAATAGTCGCACTAATTCAGTAATATTTGAATTCGATTGTCAAATGCGTCTTACAATTTTCATGTGTTTTCAAGGTAGAGAAGTCTTACAAACGCCAAATAGTTTCGGGTAAGTTTGTCAAGTGTGAGACGTTATTGCCCGCAAAATTTAAATTTAAAAATTCTCTACCGCATGAAGCGCTCAAATGGAACACACCTATTGAAGTACAATAAAGTTATGGAATAAATAAGTAAATACATTTCAAATTATAAATCTACTTTTAGGTTGATTAGCCATTGGATTGCATTTGGGGTAACGGTTGTTATGTTTTCCGGATTTCCATGGTGCCGATGAAGGGGGCAGTTGGAAATTATTCAAATTATATATTCTATGTTTTGGTTTTCTGCGCCGCAGTCGCAGAGCTCGGATCCTCTGAGAGTCCCTACTTATGAAGCATGCTTCTGCATCTCCCATGGCCCTTTCTGATCCTGATCCACCCGGGTGGCTTCGTTGACGGGTTAAGATGGGCATTTTTGCCAGGTTCCGAATTTCTTCAGTTCTCTTTCCTTGTTTGTAGCATAGTAAAGTTGTTGTGTGAGCTGTTTATCCATACTGCAGTTACCATAATTTTCTATTTTTAAACACTTGTTATTTTAAGATGAAAAAATTCTGTTAACTGCAAACTACAATCTACAGGATGCTGCCACAATTATAAAATTAATAAACGGTAATTTAATATATTGCAAATGTTGCAAAATAATCCCCCTAGGGGTTTATCGCGTTTATTAATATAAAAAATTGCCGGTGATCTCTTTTCGTACTACGAAACCATCTAATAATATAAACTATAACAAGCTTTAAGTTAATTGCATTTTTAAACATTAATTATAAGTTTTTGAATGAAATGTTACATTTCCTCTTCGGTTATCGTTTTATTTCATCACAATTGTTGAATGTCGCAAATAAATAAACTAATTAATAACAAATATTGTTTTGTTAATTAAAGTAGAAGTAAACCTAAATTTAATTTTATCAGTCAAACGTTCAGCCAAAACATTATTACTTTCAAAAAAGCTGTAATATTTTTTTATAGGGCTCAAAGATGTGCTAAGCCGATCCTGGATCCGCTCATGCGTCAAGAGCAAGTCAAGAGTTATTTACATTTCTAACCTCAATATAACTTTGCAAAAATAAAACTGATTTTAACTGATACTTAATTTACTAATTTCATTAACTTTTATCACATTAATCTATTCAAATTATAAACATCTTCTTGTTTTAAAATAAGAATAAACATGAGTAACAATTTTCCTGCGGAATGTAAAAAGTCTTTAGTTCGAATCACAAAGGAAGTTGTTCCAAAAACTAATGTTATAAGCCAAGTGAAAGATGGTACATCTAAAATTAACAAAACAACCACAAAAATTAATAAACAATCCAACCGTCCAAAAACAGATTTAAATATGCCATCAGTAAATAGCACAGCAACGATTGCGAGAAAAATGAAACAAGTAGAACATGTCAAGCAAAGGAGAATCAAAAGTCTTGCCGATATTGAGAGTGCAGAAAAATTAGCTGTTAATGAAAAAGTTAGTATATTTTATAGGAATAAATAGCAATGGTGTCTATAAAAAATATTTGTAAACATCATAGGCGTAAAAGTAGTAAAAAGTAATTGATTTATAACTAGTAAAATAATTATTGCTATTTAAAATGTCTGAATCGAACAGCTTGGGGCAAACTTGATCTGAACAAATAAACTCGACAACATACTAGCAGGGGCGGAGCTACCTATAAGCAAGGGTCTGCAATGCAAAACCTAGGAAGGGGACACAATTGTAAGTTTTTTTCAAAACCATCTCCGAGTGTGGACCCCTTTTAATATTTTACGGTGTAGCTTATAAATCCTAGCTTTACACATAGGTATTGGGACTATTACTACTCAAAACCAAATTTTAATATAATTGTTTTATTGTATATAGTTAAGTTATAATCTGTCACTGACAGCTATCATTTGACAATTGAGTTTGAATTTGACTTTTTTGTCATTATTTAAACAGTTGTGACATTGTTTGACAAAGTTTTTTCATCAAGTATTGATAGTTTTATATTTATTGAAATCTTTCAAATTTTGTCAGGTATGTTATCCTTTAACAGCTGTGTTATCCTATGCCTACTGTCATACTGTGTCATTATTTGACAGTTGCGTCTTATCTTGACCGTTGTGTCCATGTTTGACGGTTGATTGTTATAATTATTTTAATTTTATTATATGACAATTGGTTATTTATTGCTTTAACATATGCATTTTGACTTCAGTTTGCTATGGTTCGACAATTGCTATTGGGGCGATTAACACTGAAAACAAATTTCTTTGTTGACAGTTTTGTTAGTTAAGTCATCATCTGTCACTGTTTGACAGTTAAATAATCATTTGACGTTTGAATTCAAGTATGACAAATGTTTTATCACAGGTTGTGTTTTGGGTGCAATTCAGATAGGATGTTGATATATGACTTTTTTTCTTTTATATTTTAATTTAATGTTTCTTTAAAGACAGTTGTGTCAATTAAATCATTATCGTCACTGTTTAACAGCTAAATAATCATTTAACAGTTTCAGTCAAATTTAACAAATTTTTGGGGTTTACTTCAAATATATTATTTGACTAGTTTTTGTCATTATTTGACAGTTGTGGCTTCATTTGACAAAATTTATATAAGTTTTATTATTCTATTGATAGTTTTAAATATGTTTATAACTTATGACAGTTTAATTATAGTATATTAGTATTTGACAGGTATGTCATTCTTTGACCACTCTCTTCGCTCCTTCGTGCTGCTAAAGCCTATTTTCGGCCCTTGATACACTATATAGGAAGGAGCAAAGCTCCAAATAAAAAGATGTGTTTCAAAACATTTTTGTTTATTAAAATTTGACACTACTTAGGATATGACTTGTGAAATTGTGATTTAAGCCAATCAAACACCGCAAAAGTCTTTTTTGCCTGCCTCTACCGAAACCATCTGTTTCAGCCCTAAAATGCGGGCCGAAACGACGACTATTTACGGCATTTGATTGTAAATCACGATTTCACATGATGACGTCATATCTTAAATCTGACAGTAGCGACAGATTATAATAAACTTAGAAATTTTCTGAATCAAGGTTTTATTTGGGGCAGATGAACTCGTGCCAAAATGCTGTAGCCTATTTTCGGCCCTTGATACACTATATCGGCCCTTGGGCCTCTAAATCGATGTTTCGGCCCGCCTTTACAAATGGTTTTGGTAGAGGCAGACAAAAAACTTAACAAATTGAGTTACTTCTATATACAGTGACAGTTTAGAATAAATTTAACAGTTCTAGGACAATGTTTGCCAACTTATAGTGTTTTTATACATTACTGTACTTTTAAGACAGATTTGCTACGTTTTTGACAGATGACAGATGTAACTTTTTGACAGTTTAAAATACAGTTAGACTAATCTTGTACAGATCTGCTAACTTAATATGTCATTGCAAACAGTTTGACAGTTTAAAATATTAGTTGACAAATCTGATAGATTTCTGCCAAATTATGATATTGTAAACTGTTAATTTTAATAACTTTTTGACAGATGTAGGAACGGTTTTAACTATTTTGAATAAAATTTGACATATTTGGCAGATTGTATGCATATTGCTGTAAACTGTAATTTTAGTAACTTTTTGACATATGGAATCGTTTTTTTACAAATTTAGTAACACTGTTGATAGTTTAAAATACAGTTTAGCATATCATGTTGCTGTAAACTGTTTGACAGTTTTAATAAGTTAAATTCTTCCAATTTATATATATATATATATTTTCAATTGTTTGACAGTAACTTTTTGAAATTTTTAAATCATGTTTGTCAGATCTGGAAAATTTATGCCAACTTATTACATTGCTGAAAACTATTTGACAGTTTTAGTAACTTTGACAGATGTAATTACTTTTTGACAGTTAAGAATACTATTGGACAGGTCTGTTATATTTCTGCCAACATAAATTAGTACCGTAAATTACTTGAGAGGTAAGAATTTTTTTGACAGATTTAAAAAATTTAGAATATAATTTAACATAACAGGCAAATGAAGTTTTTAGTAACAGATATAGTAATAGTAATATTTTTTACATTTTAAAAAACAATTTGACAGATTGATGCCAACTTATCACATTGCTAAAACTATTTGACAGTTTTTACACATCTTAAAACTGCAAAATTGTATGTTTTCAATATTTTGCAATGAAGATCTACAAAACATTTTCCCATCTAGACAAATTTTGTTAATAAAATTATTGAGGTGGAAATCTAATTTAAATTATGCATTGTTGGCTGAATTTGATCAGCTTTTGGCCCAAATATCTCATAACTCATCATTATTTAATATAACCTGTCATTTATGTATCATGCTTATGCCAATAGAGTTCAATCATAATAAAACTGCCAAAAATCAAATAATTTATTGCATTTCAAGATCATAACAACATATTAAATAATTTAATAATTTATTCAAACTCAATCTAACAATCGCATATTAGTCCAGAACAACAATTAACCAAATGTATAAAAATATTTCTTGTCTACACCAACATTAATTTTTTTTGCCCACACAAATATCTAAAAACGTCTTCGCACATTTGTATATAATCATTGGGCTATTCATGTTTTCAGATGACTGCACCAACACAGTCAGTGTATATACATTACATTAATACATAATATTTGATTTACAATATTAATCTACATTTTCTCGTAGTTTTATGACCAATTTGTCAATTCAAGACAATCACTGACAAGTTGAACATAAGCCACAAGAAAATGCACATTAATATTGAATTTAAAAAATAATTTATTTAAATAAAGTTGGACTCAGATTTTAAATAAAAGCGGTAAATATAGTCAATATGTTTATATACAAATGGAAAACAAACGCAACCAGCCAAGGCCGACACTCTGCCATGTCAATCGCAATGACGTTGCTACAGCAGTGGTCTCAGGTTTCAGTCCCCTATTTGGAGGGTCAGTTTTTCTGGTTAAGAAAAAATGTGTCGATATGAGGGAGCCTTTTTTCAGATAAAACGACAAGCTAAAGCTTGTCGTAGGTCCCGTGTACAGTCTCAATGTTGTGTCTACATTAAATAATTTAAATTGAAATCCCTGAATTTGCAGATATGGTAGTCCCTGGCATCGGTGATTAAGGTCGTAGCAGAAATAAATAAATTTTAAAAACTACATTAACAACAGTCCACAGGTGGCAATTACTAGCTGAATAGTGACAATTTTTGCAAATGGGTTCATTAAAAAAAGAAATATTGTTTAAATCATATTTGGCTAAACAAAAATAATTTGCAGCCATGCAAGCAACATGTCTAGACATAGTCAAAATAATTACTGCAATTCACATGCTAGTTCAGCTTGATGATGTACAATTAATTTCTATAAAAAAAATTTCGTGAAAGAGCATGTTGTGATAATTAACCAACTAATCATTTTAAACATTTTCATAACTTTAATCTAGTATATTATTTTATCAGTTTTTTTTTTTTAGATTACAAAACAGATGAACTTTCCGTATGACCAAAAATTATTCAGAGGTTTAATCCCGCTGTGTAGCAAATCATCTTCTCAGCCAGTGTTAATATCAAGAGATCCATTGCCGCAAAAGGATAAAGAACCAAATTTATCTAGTTTCTTAACCCGCAAAATACTACCAGAATACAGCTTCAAAGTACCAATACAAAACAAATCACAAAAAATAGTTCACGATTATGACGGATTCAAAATATATAGATTAATGCAACAATGGTAAACTTTATTTATGAAAAATAATAAACACTTTAATTAATTAAAATGGAATCATTCCTTTATTTCGTTTAAACTGTGCTCCTCCTTTTCTATTATGATTGGCACGACTGCTTTTTTGTGTATTCTTTTTATCACGATTATTTAATACAGATTTTTCTTGGCCTTGACCTTTAGGTTTACCAACAACATCACGACCTTTCCCCCGACCTTGATTTCTCTGCAATTCACGGCGTTCACGAACTAATGCCGGATCTTCACAGAAGTTATTAGGATTTTTCTGGGGAACATCTTCATCTGAAGAACTTTCACTTGGATCACTAACCAATTCGTAACCCTCATACCGGTTTTCCATGTAACGATAAGGATTTTCTTCTTGAGTATTATCTCGCACATGAATTGATGGCTGCTCATCATCATCACGGTCATCATATTCATCATCGTACATATTGTACGATAAGCTGGTTGTTTTTAAAACAAAATCTTTGATTTCTTTCATATCTGACTTATCATTTAATAGTTCTTTGGCATCTTTATAAGTTGGTTTTTTGCCACGGAAAGCCATTATCGGTTGTTCTGGTTCAGGTTCTGGTGGAACACGTATTAAATCTCGTGAAAGTTCTTGCAATGATGGTGGAAGATTTTCATCTAGGATTGCTGTGATAACTTCAATTGGATCATAATTATACAATTCTAGACATTTAAGTATAAAACCTAAAATTTAGTTGAATTAAAATATAAGAAAAATATATTATTTATTATCTTACCATCTCCAATATGTGGTAATGTATCTAAAACATTTCGTACTCTCTCCTCAATCTCACTTTCTGACAAATTTTTCTTTTGCTCCTTTGGCTCTTGAACCATTTTACTTTCTAGAGATGAACTAGATGACGGTTTATTTTCGACAATGTTCAATATTTTTTTTATTGAAAGCAACTCTTGTAAATTTGGCAATGTATGTAAACATTCTAAAATATAATTTGTCCTCATTGTATCTCTAATTAAAATATTAAGAAAAATAATATTGATCCATAGATTTATTGTCATCAATTATTATCATTGTACAGCATGTATATAAATATATCCTATTTTATATGTAAAATGAATTACGTCTGGTTTCATTATATATCTCTAAAAGTGACATTAAATGCAAAAGTGATTTTAATAACAACTTTAAAGTTGTATGGTTTCATAAATTAATTTAATAGGACTAACAGCTCTTAATTATTTTTTTTAAAGTTCTACGAAAGAAAAACAAACTTTTTGTTTTTAAGGTAACGAATATTTTGTATAAAAGGATACAATTCTGGATAAAAATCTGTAATCATCTGCAATTGTAAATCAATGTTATTTGAATTATGATAATCAAATATAAAAAAGTCATCATCCAATGTAGTAGAAATAAGTTGTATATATTGTTCTAAATATTTGTCCTGCTTCACATTATCCCCTCTGAAATAAAAATTATTTACATTTAAACATAAAATCAAACATTATTGAATCATTTTAACTCCTTAATCTAAAAAAAATGGCCTACTCTATTTTTTGCCAAACTTTGGACATAATGCGAGTATAGTTCAAAAGTCCTGCTAAAACTACATACAGTCAGTCACAAAAGTCTACATACACCCCTCAAAAACTCTCAAAAATTCCATACATTTTATATTGAAAAACATTTGTTTATTAAAATATTTTATAGTACATTCTACAACCTTAGTACAAAAAATTATTTGAAAACAAAAAAATACAAACAAAAATTGCGCAACTGTCAAACACGGTGGAGGCTCAGTAATAGTTTATCTATGGCAGCTTCTGGCGTTGGAAATCTAGTTTTTATTGAAGGAATAATGGACACAAATTAAATTTAAAGATTTTGCAAAATAATTTGCAGACCTCCGTTGATCGTTTAGAGTTATAAAATCAATTGGACTTTCAACAGAACAACGATCCAAAACATACGGCACGTGTTTTTAAGGAATATTTGCTCTATAGAACGCCAAAACAACTTCATTTTGCGACCCAGTCGCCTAATCTCAACCCTATTGAACATATTTCTAATGAGCTAGAGTGAAAAATTAGAAAAGTCAATATAACAAATCGCGAAACTTTAAAAAATGCGTTTAGACAGGCTTGGTGCGAAATAACTTCTGTTAAAACAAAAAATTGAATTCAGCCTATGCCGCGGCTGTTGCAAGCTGTAATAGAATTACAAGCAGGTCCAACAAAATATTAATTTGTGCAAATTTAGCGCTTTTCACTTTTTTCTACAATAATTTAAATAAATTTCTAGTGTATGTAGATTTTTGTGAGCTGCTAAATTTCATTATTATTATTTTTTTGCAATTTTTCTGTTTTCAAATAATCAAAATTTTCTTGAAATAGCATGTACTGAGGTTGTAGAATGTACTATAAAATATTTTAATAAACAAATATTTTTCTATATAGAATTTATCGAATTTTTGAGGAGTGTATGTAGACTTTTGTGACTGACTGTATATATAACTAAATACAAATGAATTGGTTAATTTCACAAAATTTCATCAGTTGTCCAGTTCAAATTTAAAAAAACTGCATTCACACTTGTTTTACTCCAAACCTGTTCAGTTCAGACAAACAAACAAACAGGCCTAATATTATTTTGATATAAATTTCATAAAATAAACAATTTTCTATAATAATACTTTTATTTACAGTATATAAAAAGAAGCACATCTACATCATTAAGTACATAACGAATATTGAATAATAAAAACCAGAAAAAAAAATATATATAAAATTATTCATCAACACATTTTAATTGACTCTTAAAACATTTTGAAACAAAAAATAAATCAATATTATTAGAGAAACTATTTGCAATTCTACACATTCTACCCATTGGATTATTAAATCCATAGTTGGTAGAATGAACAGATTCTCTAAATAATGGAGACTGTCTAGTTCGGCAATTATAGTTGGGGACTTGAAATGAAAGAGTTACTAGTAGCTCTTGGCAATCAATCTCAGAAATCATTAGTCCCCGTAAAAATGATAAGTCAGCTCTTTTGCGCCCAAGTTCCAGCGATGGAAAATTATATTGCAATGCAATGAGGTTGAAATCGTAGTTTTCAGAGAAAATGCCCAATTTGTACGACAATAAACGAAAAAATTTGTTTTGAATACGTTCTATATTGCGTATATGAATGCTGTAAAATGGGCACCAAACTGATGGAACATACTCTAAATGAGAGCGTACCAAAGCGCAATAAAGTAGTTTAGAGTGTGCTTGGAGATAGATCAGTAGACATTTTGTAAACAAACCTTAACATTTTCATAGCACGGTTACACATATAGTTTATATGCTCAACAAAAGTTAGTTTTTGGTCAAAAATTACGTCCAAATCCTTTATTTGTATAACATGTTCCAATACTTTATTGTCAATATTATAGTCATACGATACTTTACTTAAAGTTCTGTTGAAGCTTATAGAAAAACATTTATTTGGATTAAACAACAAGTTATTAGTAAGACACCATACATGAACAGAATCCAAGTCATTTTGCAAACTAATGCAATCATCGATAGATGATATTCTTTTTTTAAATCGTCAGCAAATTAAAGAAAAGATGAACAATTAATAGAATAAGAAAGATTGTTAATAAAGAGTAATAACAGAATTGGTCCACAATGAGATCCTTGAGGAACACCAGATGGAACAATAATTGGTTGTGATAAAAAGTTATTAATTTTCACACACCGAGTATGATTTTCCAAAAAGCTAGACAACCATGCATTAACAGAATCATGAAAACCCAAAGCCAGAAGCTTTGCAATCAAAAATCTATGGTTAATGCGGTCAAAAGCTTTTGAAAAATCTGTTTAAATAGAATCAACTTGAACTCTTAATTCACAGGCATTTAAAAAATCATGTTTGTAACAAAAAAGGTTTGTAAGAGTAGAACGACCCTCACGAAACCCATGTTACTGTTCCACTATAATGATTTGCACATCCATTGTATTTGGCCAGTAATTTGATCAAACAACTTAGGAATGGCAGACTGGATGAATATGCCTGTTTAATTAGTAATATCCTCCTTAGCTCCAGACCGATTTATAAAATTATAAACAAACAAAACAAAATTGGTCACCGCAATTTACGAAAAGCATTTTGCCGTGAGATACCGTTGACGTTGTGGTATCAAATGGTTTTAAGCCGTTGCTTTGTCGCAAGTTACCGGTTATAACCTTTTGACTCCGAACGTACCAACCAGCGAGGTAAATTTAAATGTCAAATTTAAATATGATAACCTATAATGAGATGAATTGTCAAGAATGAGTAAAAAATGCAATCAAGTATAAAAAAATTAATATTCAATCAATTTGATCACTGGTATGTACGGTTTCTCAAAGCAAAACGCCTAAAATATCAATGTAATATTTTGCCAACATGACATTCTACTTACATAGAAAGTTAATTATCAGTTTTAGTAAATTAAAAAAAAATAAGTTGCAAATTTCAAAAAAATTGGCTTAAATGTCAAATCCGACTTCAAATTATTAAAATCCAGCCAGAAAATACAAACATTTAGTTAAATTTAGAAAAATTTAGCTTAAATGTCCAAGTCTGAATTTGAATGATTAAAATCCAGTATCAAATTAATAAAACCCGGCCATAAAATATAAAAAATTGACTGATATGCTAAAGTTTAGTTTAAATGTGAAAATCCAGCCTCAAATTGATAAAATCCGCTTATTAAACACTAATCCGGCTATTGAATACAAAAAATAATAAACTTTACATAAATATGGCTTAAAAATAAAATAATCCGACCATAAAACACAAAAAACTAATTAAATATAAAAATATTTTGGCTTAAATGACAAAATCCAGCTTTCAATTAATAAAATCCGGTCATAAAATACTACACTACTGCTTCTTCTTATTTGTTTGTGATTACATTCTAATAATACTGATGCCGTATTCTGCATTATTTTAATAACTACACTATTAATTAAAAAAAACTCAATTACAAGTTGATGATAATTGCATTTTTTTAAACCAATATGTATTATTAATTTATAAATAAAATGTAACATTTCCCTTCTGGTAAGGAAAATCTATGGCGTAATTTATGTATAGATTTTGTAATTTGCTATTCAGATCAGCTTGTTCCAAAATAGATGCTCCATATGACATGCATTATTGTAGATAAAGTGATCTTTCTGATAACTTTTTTCATTACATTTATATTGTTATTATTAGTTTCTCTGTACTTGCTGCTCTGCACTTTGATAGCTGCGGAACCTAGTATTTACTCGTATTATCGGATGATGGCGTTAACAAAAAAAAGAAAGAAAATTGAAGCAGAACTGATAAATAACAGGGTTATATATTATATTAATATTGAATTAAGTTATATGATAAATGTTATGTTAAGTTGTTTGATTGTCAAGGACGTAAAACAAGAAATAAACATTCATTATATTGGTATTACCAAAAACAAAACAAAATATTCCAATTAAAATTGTATGCCAACTTTTTATTTCATGTTAAAGAATGCAAACATGAATTCAATTGATAAATCAGTGTATTAAGACACCCTGTCCTAATACACAGATTTATCAATAAAATTGTATTGTACATGGTGTATGTTACTTTTGTTCAAAATGTGTTATATTTATAATGATCAATTTACTCATCAACAATCTTTTTAATTTATTAAAACCCAGACAAACAAAGAGAAGCGTTGGCCGCCCACAAGCAAGGTGGAGCGATGACATACGACGCCACGCAGGAAGAAACTGGATGCAGACAGCACAGGATAGGACGAATTGGAAAGAAATGGAAGAGGCCTATGTCCAGGCTAAGAAGAAGAAGAAGAAGAATCTTTTTAATGCTTATTTAATCAAGAATCTTTCTATTTCAATCCAGGTCAATAAAATTTAAAACTGAAGTGACCAAACCAAGGTTTTTCACTACTACACATACTGCCTGGTGGACTACAAAACTTTTTTATTATTTAAGACTGCCGTTTTTATAAATTGAAACCAAAATTAATCTGTAACACCACTTTCAGCACCTGCTGTAATAATTTAATTTAAAAAACCAGATTGAATATTTTAATATAAACACGTTTTTTGCTGCTATTTAGGACTAAAATGCCTGTTATAAGGAGTCATTCGAGGCTATTCTCTATGTGCATTGCTAGAATGTAAGCAAGAAATATATTGCTAGCTAACAATATGAATTGTCATTTTAACAATCTTACTTGTTAACAAAATGACCTGTCATTTTAACAAATCTTGATTAATAACAATATGAACTGTAACTTTAACGAAATAAATTTTAATATATATTATTATTATTTTATCTAGAGATTTGGTACGCCTCCTGATGTGATGACTGTTTATATTGTTAGCAAACAAGATTTGTTAACATGACAGTTCATATTGTTAGCTAGCAAGATTTATTAAAATGACAGTTCATATGGTTAGTTAGCAATATATATCTTGCTTACATTGTAGCAATATGCATAGAGAATAGCCCCGATTAGGTGCTTTCCTTTTGCCACTATTCTCAGTTATTCTTACTTCATCTTACTTAATAGACCGTTCCATTTGTACAACAGCAAGTAAAAATTTTATTTTCCCCTTGCCTTTGGCATCCTAGCACGGGATGGAAATTAATTAAGTAATATTTTAAAATCATTTAAAATTGTAAACGACAAGTGAATTTTGGCTTACCTCACTTGACAAAAGAAAAGCACCTAATATATCAATTTAATTTCTCAATAAAAATATTATCAATTTTTAACTTAATTTTAATTTTAAGATTAAAGACCAAAATACTTACTGGTATTGTAGTATATTATCTATACAAGCTGATACAAAAATATGAAAACATTGAATAAATTCTGATCTCCCTCGAGCTAAATATTCAAATGCTCTAGTTTTCAAGTCAGTTAAATCATATGGTAGTTTTCTTTCCATATTGAGTACTTTATATATAGTAGGATATACTCTATTGTAGAAATATGATAATCTGAAATTTGATTGAATTATCTTCTATCCATAAACTGATTATATTAATACCTGTATGGGATACCCATCCGAGATGCCAAATCAACTGCAGGTTTACAGACCGATAAAAAGCTGTTTAAATTTGCAGCTGTGTCTAAAAGAAATTTGGCAACATCTTCATACCAACTTGCGTCAAAATGACCAGGCTTCCTATCCACACCAATAGGAACTAATATAGTGTTATCCTCAAAACCACATATTTGCCCACCTAACATTTCAAACACCTATAATTAATATAATTTAAAATAAATAATTATTAATTTATATATAAAATACTTACAAGTAGAACTTGATTTAGCATTTTCTTCAAATCCTCATTATAATTTTTTGTATTAACAAAATATACATTCATTAAATCATTAATTAAGTTTTGATTGGAATTCTTATACAACAAACACAAATTTACTAACACGGGAAAAGTAAATACTTTCCTTTCTTCCAAATAATTCCAAACTGCCTTTTCAGACATATATTCGTGCTAAATATAAAACAATTAAAGCTTGAAGTAATAAATACATGTTTTCTTACTTCGGATTCTTTATATGTCAATAACCTGGAGCAAATTTGAGAAATCTTTTCCTGTATTTCTAAATACAAAACTAAAAACTTTTCTTGTATCTGTTCCATTTCATACCAAGGCACACCATGGTAAATAAAGCTTTTCAACATTAGTACAACTTTTGGTTCAAATATAACATAGCACCAAAACTGCTGATAGGTGGATTGCAATAAAAAATCTAAACATTCCAAAAACTTCTTATTTGCTATTATAAAAGCTTCATTTTCTGCAGGTGAAACTTCTATATAGTAGGGTTGATACAACTTGTAAGAGCGATGCTGCTGAATCCAACTACAATCCTATAACATTAAAATATAAAAATAATAAAAAGCAATTAATAATATTTGTTTTACTTACCAAGGCTTTGACTTTTTCAACTCGAACTTCATAATTTTTTAATAGATCATCTTTAACTTTATCTAAATCCTGAAAATAAAGAAATACATTTTTTTATTTAATAAAAATATAACTTAAAACAACTTACTTGATCTTTTCCAATTTTCTTAATTTTCTTCACATGCTTGATCTCCAAATTCAATTCATTCAGAGGAAGTTTACGTGGGTTCTAAAAACAGAATACTGGTATTATAATTTTGAACATTAAATAAGAATATATACCAGATTAATTTTAGGAAACTTATGAAGTGTTCTCAAGAAAAACAAAGTCTAAAAGTCTTTATTTAATTCTTTATTTAATAGAAAAAATATTAATAGAAGTGAATACAAAAAAGACAACAAGGTACGGAAGAAAATAATGATGAGAGACACAAGAGCAAAGAAAGTAAATTAATGAATGATACAATAGAAATTATGGACATAAACATAGAAAATGTCCTATCAAAGTATCAAGAAAACACAAGTTTGAGTAAAAAAGATAGAATGATGATTGCAAGATATAGATGTGGGAATGTGAAAAAATGCACACTTTTTCCATTTTGGGTGAATAAAGATAAAAAAATGTGTAGGATGTGTGGTTAAGATAACACATATGCTGAAAGAATTCAGTGAGATAATAGAAGAGCAAATGGAAAGAAAAGAGGAAGTGAAATGAAAGGGTTGGAATGGATGAAAGCGGTAACAAAAAAAAGAAAGGAATTCTAAACAGAAATAGTAAATAAATAATTTAAAACAGGGTTTGGTATCTTTAATGTTATTATTACTTAAAAAATGAAGGGATGTACCTAACACATACAAAATCAACAAACAAAGCAACACAACTAGAGCAATAATAAAAACAGTTTAAAATGTGTTAAAAATATTGAGTTGAATTGAAGTTTTGAGAACATCCATTGCTTTTGTTGTGGTCAGACTTAAAAAATGAAATACTTTCAAAGTTTTCAATTTTTTTTCCTTCGCTTCAGATACAATTAAAAACATTAATTCAAATACCTGTTGATAAAAATTTTGGGAAATACACCAGCAAAGTCGTTTTTAAATTATTGTCTATTTACGTTACACCAACAACTAAGAGTTTGGACCTGCTGTCATTTAAGAGCATTTCTAAGTTCAATATTAATCAATTAATCTATGTATATTAGTTTTAATTACTGGCATTAGTAGTGACGTCGTCACACGGTTTGGCTTGCATTATCCAAACAAAGTTTTTTTTTTATACAAAAGATTTGATATTTGTTTAATTTTTTGTGGCATTATAGAAGATTTCTTAACAATTTAGCGTTTATGAAATGATTATTTGTTCAGCAAAGAAATATTATCTATAACATAACCTCACAAAATATTTTAATTCAATTTTAAAATATGTATATTAATTTAACAAAAATCATGATAACATTAACTTTACATTACTATTCAATAAAAAGTTTTTTTCTATTTTATATTATTTTTTATTTTAGAATAATTGTTGTTGTCTCCGTAATTTGTAATTTACATTATATTATACAAATTTTTTTTGAGGTTAGGGTATTTTAATAAAAAATTTATACTTTATTGTGCTGATTTTACTGGTGGTGTGAATTCACACCACCCGCAACACACAACAACACCTGTGAAAAGAAAAGAAAAAACTGATGATGGCCTAACCGCCGAAACCGGTCTTAATATATAAAAGTAAAATCAGCACAATAAAGTATAAAATTTTTATTAAAATACCCTAACCTCAATTATTTTAAACTGTGCAATAACCAGAAACAAATACATATTTTTTTTATTTTTATTTATTTATTTATTTATTTATTTATTTATATATATATATATATATATATATAATACATATGAACATTACATTAATATAATATAATATTTATATATTATGCAGCACCAGTAGGCTTACAGCCTGTTTAAAGGTGGTACATATTATTTATCACATTTATACAATTTTTAAAGAATTTGCATTAGTATTATTTAATGTTAAAAATAAAATAAGTGAATGCAAAATATATTTTAAAGAAACTTTGGCCCAATTCAAACGGTGACAAAGTAATAAAAGATAATGTTCAACGCCACATAAACTCGATTCCCAAAATCGAGTCATTACTGCAGAAAGGATTTGAAAAACAGTATATTAAAAGAAGCAAAACTGTAGCAGTTACATAGAAACTATATTAATCAATGAAAAGAAAATAAGCTTCATCATATCAATTACTTAATTTTAGAATATATGCATATCATTTACCTACAAATGCACCTGAAGAAAAAAATGAAAAGTGTAGGTTAAAGTACAATAAGAATCTTGTAGAAAAGACAAAGATAAGAATAATGTAACTAATAATTTAGTTGTAACTGTGTATGACTTACAGGTGGTTCTGCAATGTCATTACATGTCAAAAATAAATGTATTTGCCTTACAGTATTTGAGCTTACATATAAATGTAGGTAAATGTTATGCTTGCGATAAGACAAAAGACAATCATGGTAAAATTGGAACCTGAGGTGGAACTCTCGTGTGTCGTTTCGCTATCAAATCGATTCGCAATGATGTCAATATGACATAGCATTGTTATGGTACTATATAAATGAAACAGCAACGCAACGTCATATTGACGTTCTTCCACCCCTGCGTATTGTTGTACCTCAAAAGTTTACAAGATAAAGCCAACAATATTGATAGCAAAGTATTAGATGTGATATTTTTTTCAGACAATTGCCAAGGTCAGCAAAAAACCGTTTTATGATGTAACAAACTTTCCTTACATAAATACGATAACACATAAGTTCCTTGTGAAACGTCATACTCAAAAACAAAAACTTTTATAACCTAAAAGATTTAGCTGCAAAACCAGGTTTTAACATTCTTAACCTTCCAGTAGTCGCACGGTCTCTAAATCCAAGCCAATACAAATAATTTTTATATCAGCTATTTGCAAAGTGTGCCAACAAAGTGCTTTATCAACAGACAATTGAATACATAATTTTTTTTTACTAATGTAAATACAGTCAATTATGCAAAATTAAAAAAAATAAACTTGTTATTGTAAAGTATTAAATCAATATAATTTTTTTTTATTGACTTTATTGTGTGTTTTACAGCTTTTTACATCCCCCAAAAGTCTTACAACTTGTTAGAAGGGATTTGATAGAACCAACTGTTTATTAAGTAACTTCCGAATCACCCCGATAAACTGTCAGCGTGCTATACTAAGCTATGTCACCGTATATTTAATTTACTGACAGAATTTTGTCCCAAATAAGCAATGTAATTACTAATATTTCTATAGTTTTGTTTCTGTTTCTGAAGATTAAACAAATTTTGATTTTTTTATTTATATTTTACCAGTTGGTAGTTTATTTATTAACCCAAATTGCAAACTTATATAGATAAACAATATTACTGCATTACAGGTAAAAAAAAAGTTTCCTTTAGAGTGCTCTGTAAAACATTATTCTCCAAAATTAATTTTTAAATTATTGAAATCAAAAATATCATCTACTCATAGAATCAATGAACAATCCAGCCCAATCCAGTCAACAATGCAAATCAGAAGATTAACGACAATAAAAGGGAAAGCTTGTTAAAACTATTGAAAAACAAACATTGTTTCAAAGTATTACTCATACTTCTATAGTAACCTTTAGTTTTGTTGAAAATACTTTTCGTTGTTTTTTTTTTAATCTTTATTTTTGTAAGTAATAAAAATGAGTTTCAAGTTTCAAGAAAATAAATAGATTTTTTTCTCTACAACATATTGAAAAACTAATATAACATATTTAATACAGATTCTAATTTTTTTTTCTAAATCATTTTCAAGAATAGGAAATAAGTCATTTGCTCAGAGTACTGGTTTATATCAACATTTGTTCACTTAATTTTTTTAGAGATTCCTATGTTTTGTGCCAAGAATGTGATAAAGTATATTGCTCGGAAAAAAATATTAACTATTTTACAAATTAATAGTATGGAGGACATGTTTAAGCAAAAAAGTTTTAAATGTTACTCTTAAATGGTCCTACAAAAGATGTAGAGAAAAGTGAATCAACTTTATAAATTACAGATATGTTACTCAGCTGTCATTGAAGACCAAGAATTTGATAAAAAATAAATATGCCGGTTTATAATAATAAACATAAAAGACTAAACCTGTCCTATACTGTTTTCAAAACCACGCTGGACTAAAAGTAAGTTAACAAAACCGCGTGATAAGGATGTGGACCATAATTATGAATGTAATCTCTGTACTTCTATCTATGCTATTGGTGTTTTTTTTAATTTTATAAATCCTTATATTTTCTAGAACTCAATAGTGAGTTTGCGCAACGTAGTTTTTCGTTATATGTATATGTAACGTTACGACGTTAAAAATGACAAGTAAGCAAACTAAAAACATAACCTCAACATAGGGGCAATCAAATTACTTATATACTAATATCTAATTTTGAAAATAAATCGATTAAAAAATGTTTCAATGTTTAGCAAACCGGTATGGATTGCAATTTATACAAATAGAGATCTTATGATTTTGGTTTATGGCTATATTCATTACGTCTAACACACATCAAGTAGGCGATGCATTTAGCGTCAAGATTTGATCGGTGCTGAATGCTACCCTGTCCCTGTAGGCGTGTTCGAGCTGTGCACGTGAACAACACGTGTATTTGATTACTTTTAGTCCAACGTGGATTTGATTTTAGTATAGAAAATTTCACAAATCATTATTATTATTAAGTTTTAGATGATCTTTTGGATAATATATATTTTTATAATAATTGAACATATAAAAGTAAATTTAGGTTATTGAGCTACACCTGCCATCTGTTAGTTTTAATGTTTTTAACAATACAGTTATAATTAACTGTTTATATGACAATGATTTTATTATTAATAACAATAACAACCAAATTGTTTTGATATTAAGACACATCATATGAATAACTTTGTCATAATTATTTTTTATTTACAACATATTAATCACCTCAATACTTGTATAACTATTTGAAATATTTTGCTCTAATTCTAAACTAATATTCCAAAAATAGCATAACATTACAATTGTTGTTATTGTCATATTTTAGTTTAAAATTAGCGCAGTGTTTTGCATGGTATTAAACAGTTATTAAGTTAAAAAATCAATTCGGCTGTCAAATAATTAGTTTTATGCATTAACCAGATACCATTCAAACATTCATTCTATCAATTAAATTCCTTAACAATTTTCCTTCAAAAAATATTAAACAGCTTGATCCAGTGAAGGAATCCAGAATTTTCAAAGATTAAACTAACATATTTATGAACCACCTTCAATTAGCCTTTATATTAGATAGTAAACACTAATGTAAATAGTAAAATTTACCTTAAATATATCTTTCTGTAAGATAAAATCCATCTTTGAAATTTGTATATGTTTCACTTATAATAATTGCAAATAACATAAACCTAATTTAAATCATTCTCAATTTTTATAAATTATGTATTGTTATAAATTATTACCGAATTGTGACATTTGCAAGACATTTGTGACATGAATCAAATGAAGTTAGAAGTTACTGGGTGCGTTTTTAAAGTGCTCTGGCTGTTCGAACAATTTTTGCACGAACAATTTTATTGTTTGTTCCACTACGTGATCGTGCACGGTAATTTAAAAACAGCATATATAGCACTCAAACGTCAAAAACATACGTCAAAACTTGTAAAGTTTTTTTATAAGTTAATAATATGCGCAGGAAGCAGTTTAATTGCAGCTGTGATTTTAAATTTAATAATGATATGTATAAATTTCATTATAATTACAGATCAAAAATAAATATATATGTAAAAATATGTTTTTTAAGGTTATGTTGTTTGTTTTATTTACATGTTCAGTGTTGTCAATTAATACGACAATTAAAATCTACTCAAGTAAATTATTCAAATCTTATTATTCTAGATTCACACATATTTTTTATGAGCGCATATTTCTTTTATATCTTATATTTTTATAATGTATATATGTTCTGATAAAACCATAATTAATTATTTTATTTTTGCCATGTGGCAACACTGTACATGCACCACCTCTAAACTAGGTGCGTGCAAATGTTGTTCGAACACGGTGTTCGAACAAGTTTAGTAATATTAAAACGCGGTTGTGTTCGTTCGGGTTGCATTTAAAAACGCCCATTTTATTGTTCGAGTGCTCGAACCGCTGTTCGCGCCATTTAAAAACGCACCCACTATTATTTTATGGGTTTACTTTAAAAACGCACCCTATAAAAAAAAAGACAGCTTATTAGGATGCCCCGATGTCTGTCACATGAAATTGAATATGGCAAATATGATAGCACTGACTAATAATAAAATAAAACATTGGGCCGGTATTATAAACCATACTGTAGATTTTATTTACTAACCTACTTGGCTGATTTCGGTATTATAAACGTCAATTAATCAAACATTAAATCAACTGAGTAAACTATTAATGACGATAAGCAACAGGATTGTTACAATCGTGCAACATTGATGTTTGTCTTATGCAGCCCATACACGCACGAACTTATGTTAGCTCTTGGCGTATGAAGAGGTCTGACCATGCGCACTGGCGGAAGAAAACTTTGAGTCGGACACACATGCTCGAGGTAAAGTGAATCAAGCAATGTTTGATTTTTCGTGCACGGGCCAACGATTCAAGCGTGTGCAATGACAACTTCTGATGTACGGAATGAGCCAATAAATCAACTGTTATATAGATTTTTATTAAATAAAACCTTAATAATCAAATTAAATATTTTGTAAATTTTTAATAATAATATTTATTTATTTTATCATTCGGAGACGACGTTTAATATAAAAACATAAATAAATACTAAAATATCTAAAAGTTATACATATAATGAAATACTGTACCATTTTAATAATCAATTAATCCATTTGATTTAATCCAATTTAAATATTAAAACTGTATTGAAATTATTTAATTTATTATGATTTTTAAATAATATTAATAAACTAAAACAAATTATGTTTCTTTGTCCATTAATCTTAATTAATCGTACAACTTTTTAACCAGTGCGTTGTTTATTTATATACAAAAATATTTTACTGTAAATGTGCCAATATATTAACTTCATAAGTTTATTCTTAATTAATTAAATGTTATTTTATTTTAATTAATAATTAATTAAATCAAAATAAATTTTATAAAGACACAATTTCTAGTAACAGTAAGTAATACACATTGGTAAAGCATTGTTTTTTATGACTTTCGTTTTTTTATTATTTTACAAAATGCAATTACGAAACAAAGTATTTTTGATCATTCTTAAATTGTTACATAAATTAATATGCAAAAATTAGAACATCTTTGCAACCATCATTTTATCCATAACATGCGCCAATTAAACTCATTTGTGAAGTGATACATGTTAACGCTACAAAGAAACAGGGCAAGCAAACTGAAGGCGCGTTGTAAGTGACGAACTGTACGTGTATGGTCAATTCTCTCATTTCTCTACGTAGCGCTTGCCTCAACGAGCAAATTCATGAGCAAATTCGTGCGTGTATGGGCTGCATTACGTAAAAAAATGTGTACCTATGCTTGGAATAAAATCATATTTTGTCTTTAAAATATGTTATAAAAATTTAAGTGTGAAGTTTTAGACTTGTGTAATGCCCGTATTACACAGTCAATAGTTATATCTTGAATTATATATATAAAAATATTTAAATCTTAAAAAGTCTGTAAAATGCACAAAATACCATCAATCTTATTGTAGATTGAAATTTTAAGAATATTTTTAGGTTTTCTTTATAATTAACACATAAAATGTGAGAAATAGCATTTATAGTATAACCCAACTATTTTTTTAAACTGTTGTCGTACCTTTTTTGCGTCAATTATAAAGAAAAACTAAAAATATTTTTAAAATTTCAATCTGCAATAAAATTGATGAATAAGCTTGAGTTCCATATATATTACTTCTTTTGTCATCGGTGCGTAGCTTCATACACCTTCAAGTTTTTTTAAGTCTGTGCTGTTTTGCCGTCTTATTTAATTATTTAAGTCGATCTATTTCTGCTGCTAAAGCTAATCCCCAACTCCAGAGGTTGAGATTATCTGAGAACTTTGCCGATCATTTAGAAGTTTCAACCTAAATTATTAGGTTTTTTAGACATGCGAATGGTATAATCGCCGTTTCGCTTGAGTTCACTTTTTCTTTTTGCAACATCTTTCTACTTTGTTTTAGTGTATTCTGTATCTGTATGTTTGATACAGTTTTTCCAAACTTCTCGAGTATGAGGATGATGAGATTATTGGCATAGTCTAAGACTGAATTAAAAGTAAATAACTAAGATCATATTAAACTGACTAATCAATATCTATAATAAATAATTGCAATTCTATAAAAAGCTTGTAAATTTTTTTGTTTCTACCACTTAGTGTGCAGACACAGCTAGGCTCAAATTTATAATTCACAGCATATAAAATACAAGGATTGAAGCAATGAGTGAAAGTAACAAGGTAGGATTAAAATTCCAGTATTTGACGGTTGAAGCGTTAATCAATGAGAGCATGTACGATGCTATTGTGTTCGCACACTAGTGCTATAGAAAAATGCAATGTTTTGTAGTGTTCTCTGTTACATTTTATTACCACAGCAGTTCTATGATTGAGATACTTTCCATCTATAACATTATATTAGCTTTTGTTGGGAAACGTTTAGGTTCTGGTTGCTGAAATGGATTTTGGTTAGTTGTCGAGTCTTCAAACTAAAAACTGTCGATCCGGCATATTTGATCAGTTCCTTAGTAAGCAGACAAAACGGGGACCTTTGTTTTAAGCATACTATTGTACGGTCTCTAATCGTTTGGCGCTCCAACCATAAAAAACTGGAGTTTTGGTCATGGTTTGGTACCTTTGCTTATTGCTCCGATCTTTGATCTAATTTTTATTAGGTTAACGTAGACTTCTTTGTCTTAAGAAAATAACAAAAAATTCTTTGCAAGAAAACTGGACCTGTCACTCGGGGCCGGAGTTCTGGTCTTTAAAACCAAGATCCTGGCTTTGAGTAGACAGAAACCAAAGTACAGATCCAGATCGCTTTAATCTAATAAATTTTGACTATCATCTTGAACATTTGCTGACCAACAAGGTATTTGTGTCTACATCCGCAAACAACAAGCATATTATAGACTGACGACAAACGAAATTTAAGGCATTAGTTATAATAGCGTATTTTTTAAACTAAATTTTTCCATAAGACTATTTTTGTAATAGGCATATACCGTTCTCCAAATAAGACAACTTTAAACTTTTTTGATAATTTTTTGAAAGTTTTGATAAGTTTCATCAAGGTAAACATAAAAACGCCAAAATAATTTTGTTTGGAGATTTTAATGTACATAATACTGAATGGTTAAGTCACTCATCTTCTACAACACTATCCGGACAACAAGCTATGATTTTTGCTGCTTTTCATAATCATACCCAACTTATTCAACAACCCACAATTTTCCGCGTGACGGACTTCTTGGTTTTTTTAACTAATCTAAAGATTAGAACAATTACTGTTAAAGCTGCTTTAGGAAATTCTGATCATTCATTTATAACTTTGGTTGTTAAAACTTCTTTTTCTATTATTACCGAACCGCGCTTCATCTAGCATTATTCTAAGATAAAAATACTAAAAATGAAAAAAAAACTCAATTATTTTAATTTTGATACTCATTGTTTGTATTCACAATGTCATAAAAAAATTTGTTTTATTCTCTGTTATTAAACCAAAACAAAAATATTTGTTATCAATTCAGCAAAACAGCCAGTTAATAAGAAGCAAAAGGCAATTAAAAAACACGTCAGTAATTGTTCTGAACAGACTAATAAGATTATAAAAAAACTCGTAAACATTGCAACAATCACAATCTAAAAAAGATAGGATTGACAGAAACAAATCTAATTGAATTTCCTAGCTTTTTATAAACAACAACAAAAAAATTAAAACTACTATTACTACTACTTATTCATTTATTTTACTCTTACAATTTACATAAAGTTATTATCATACATTACAATCTCTCACTCACTCTCTACTGTTGCCAACCACCTTTCATAGTGTTGTCAATCACCTCTATTTTTCTTCTCAACTTCTTTTATAGAAATTGGATCTTCTTTGGCTTTGGTGTTTTTTTGCTGAACATCCAATTGGTTGCTGGTCCATCTCTCCTTTTCGTTGCTTCTGGATTCTTTGTATGTTTGAAAGTCCTCAGAAAAATTTCTTGTTTTTTCTTACAATCCTTTTGTCTGTTTTTTTTAGGTAAACCTTTTTATTTAGTTTGCTTTTGTATTGTGCTTTCCTTCTGCAGATCCCTGACCCAAACTTGGCTTGGTTTCAGATTGGGAAGGTTTTTTTACTTTGTGTCTTTGATCATAATATGTTTTTTGGTTCGCCTTTTTCAACCGCATTTCCTCCTTTATTTTTCTATGATTCGGTGTATGTGGTTTTACGTATTCACTTGTTATTGGTAATATGCTCAGTTATAGAACGATAGTGTAGCGCGCTAACAGTCTCGGGTTCGATCCGCGAATATGACTAAAATAATAACTTTGCTTTTTATCCACCGGGGTGATTCGGAAGTCACCTAATAAGCCGTTGGTCCCATCAACCCCCTTTAAACAAGTTGTAAGATTTTTGGGGCGATGTAAAATAGCTGTAAAACGCGAAATAAAGAAGAAGAAGAAGTACTTTCTAAATTAATCTATTAGATTGTGCGTAGTATAAACTGCTTGTTATTAGTTTGAAATTGTATTTTTTCTTGAATTTATTGAATTTGGCAGAGACAAATTGCTTGCCATTATCGGAGTTTCTTTTATTTTTTGGATTATTTCTTTACTGGTTATGTTCTTTAGTTTGTGTATCTTCGGGTACTTTGAATATGCATCTTGGATGACCTAATACCGTTTTCTCTTGAATTCTGCCAACAACCTCCCACAATTACTTTGAGATCTCCTTTGGCTTTGGCTTCAATGGTTCCGTTTCTTCATCCTTATATACTATTATACATTTCTCACATTGCTATATTTTATCTTCTATCTGCTTTCCCATTCCTGGCCACCATATTGTCTTTCTCGCTTTGTCCTCACATATCTTTAAGCCCAAATGGCGCTTATGTATTTTCTCCAAGTATGTTTTTTTTCAGTCTTTGCGAATAACTATTCTTTCGTTGTGTGTGTGACCATATCGTCGGGTGTTCCAATCTTCTGTCTGTGTTTGTAGTATACGCCTATTTCTTCTGGGCACTTTTTCTTCAAGGCCATCCTTTTGTCATCATTCCTTTGATTATCCGTAGAGTTTTGTCTTTCTCCTACATCTTTTTTATTTGAGTCATATTCTAGATAATCTACGTAAATCTCACTCCTCACTTCCAGTACATCCTTATCTTCTTTTCATTTTTCTATGAGGATTTACAATAGTGTATATGGGATGTGAAATTCCAATTCACTTACATACTTCATCTCGTATTCGAAACTTATTAATCTTATCGTTTTAACTTGAGACTTAGTTTATAGAATCTTTTTGCGTTTAGTATCGCCAGTAATAGCTTATGGTCTGTTCTTAGTACGATCTTTTTACCTACTATGTATTACTCAAATATTCCACAAGTCCAAATTAACGCAAGGCATTCCTTTTGTGTGTGATGAAACATGTCTACTTCTTTGACTTCGACTTCTAATTGATAAAACCCGTTTTTTAAGTCCAGTTTAGAGAATCATTTTGCTCCCTGTTTCATTCACTGATGATTGTTGTAGTCTTTTTCGTATTATTTATTTGTTTATTTTGGTGAAATTTGTACAGATTATAAATTTATTCCTTTGTTATTTTTTTTAATGTGACCTCACTGACCATTAGTGGAGCGCAGAACTTTGTTGGTGCAGTTATTTTTTGATTATTCCTTTTCCAACTAGGTCTTTTAACACGGCTTCCACTTTCTCATTAAGAGAAGAATCTCGGATTACTGATTGCGAAGGACTTTGCCTTCTTTTAAATTTTAATTTTGTACTGTATTCCTTCTATTCTTTCTAGTCCTTAAAAGACTTCTGAGTATTCTTTTAAGATGTGTTATTTGTATGTTTTTTTATGTATTTGTTGAATCCCTGCTTTTTTTTAATTCCTTTAACTTAAATGTTTCTTCCTTTCATTTTGAAGTCTATCAATCTAAGATTTACTATTTCTGAGCCTCCAAACAGAATTCCCTTAGTTTTTGCTACACACATTTTTAAGATTTTCTTTTTCCTTTGTTGTTCTACCGGTACTAGTATTTTGTTTTATCTCGAGTTCCTGATCTCCCGGTTCTTGCAGAATTGTTTGTGTTTTCTTCAGTTTTACTTTGTATTCGATTTTCTTGTAGTTTTTTTTGGATATCACTGTTACGTCAGCTCTGGTGTCTATTTTGAACTTCATCGCTCTACTTAGGATTGGTAATTGTACACACTAGGGTCCAACTTTGTACTTTTGTACGCTTTCAATTTGTTTTATTTCTAACAACTCTTTGCTACTGTTAGAGTTCCCCTGTTCTACTTCACCCGGCGTTAATAGTCTTATTAGGCTGATACGCCAAAAATCTAAACTAACTAACTGTTCTACTTCACCGACGGTTCTACAGGGCCTCATATAATGTCCTCCGATTCCGCACTTTTTGCATTTGATTTATTTTGCAAAACATTCCTTATATGGGTGCCATGGTGTTTTACCGCACCTCCCGCAGTTATTTTTTCTTTCCGTCATGTCGTTTTTATATCTCTTTTTCTGGGATTGCTTCTCTCTTGTATTGCTGTTTTAATTCTACTTTTCAGGTTTTTTATTTACCATATCTATGTTTTCTTCTTTTTTCCTTAGTTTTATGTTTTATTTTTTATTTCCTTCGATCGTTTTATTTTTCTATTGTTTTTTTGGAGGTCAATGTCTCTGCAGCACTTCTGAAAGCCGTGCGTCTTTAATCTCAATTACCAATTGATCTCGGATGAGCTCTTCTTCCATATTTCTATATTTGCATGACTTACCAAGTTCCATTAATACATCTATGTACTCTTCTGCGCTCTCACTCTCTGTCTGGACTCTTTTATTAAACTTTGCTCGTTCGTATATTACATTGGTTTTGCTTACAAAATAGTCCTCTAAAATAGTGATCGTTTCTGTGCTTGTTGTTAAATCATCCTCTTTTTTCTGCGCTGTATTTAATATTTTGCTCATCTCCATTCCCATGTATAGTAGTAAATTGTTGATTTGTGTTTGTTCATCACATTTATTTAGCTCTACTGCCACTCTGTACCGTTCATAATTCTTCCTCCATTTTGGTCAATTTTTGTTGTAGTTAAATTTATCTGGTTGTAGTACTGTTCCATGGGCTCTTGATATATTCTGTGTTGGATCGTGTTGCACTTGCATACTCACATTACTCACTAATAACCTCGTTTGATTATTTATTTGATCTTTCAACTGTTTGTTTTCTTCCGCTATTTTCTTGTTTGTTTATGTCGTTTTTTGCTTTGTTTCCTACGGGGCCTTTTTCACGCTGTTCACTTTATTTTACTGTCTATTTTTTTCACCTGACACCATGTGATGCTAGATGGTAATAACATCACTATTGAATGTACTTATTTATTTATTTAACTTTTACAATTTACATAAAAGTTATGGTCATACATTACAATGGCTGCGTTCAGAACGACGACTCATCATGCGAAGTGAACGCGCTTTATGACTACCGGTGAGTCATCGTTTGCTGGCAGCGCTTGTCATTTTACTCACTTGCTTGCTCAACTCAAGAGTTAATGGTTGCATAAGTTTACATATTATTAAAAAAATTAGAAAGAATATAGTAAATTAATAAATATATGGGATTACAACGTACAACACAAGAATGAATATATATATATATAAAAAATGATAAAAATAATCAAACCTAAAAACATTACAAAGTGAGGTTAAATGACATTACATATTGAGAATGTATTATATCTCGTTAAGTAGAAGCTTCATATACTAATTAAATCATTTATATAAATTCAAAACTTATGAGCTTTATGTTTACGTTGTTGATAAAAGTTTACACGGTTGGCAACTGTCTAAATTATACCATTCAGACGGGTTCAACGCTTATTGATTGATTGATGAGTCAGCGCCGGCAACTGATGAGTTGTTCTGAACGCAACCATTCTCTCACTCACTCTTCTGTGTTGCCAACCACTTCCAAAAACAATAAATTTATTGCAAAGTAGTACAAAATCTTTAATACCTTTTCTTCAAAATAATCAAAACAATCTAGTTACTAATCCAAAAGAAACAGCAGATATTTTTACAAACCAATTTGCATCTAATCTACTATTATAAATCTTTCTAATGCTGTACCTACAATGCCGGCAAGTGGTAAAATAATGGGTTTAATTTATTTTATGCAACAAATTGTCTAATCTTCTTAAATTAAATATCAGAAAGGCATAAAGTATAAATAAAATTCCACCTATTATTCTTAAAACATTTGTAAATGAATTAGCTCTTATTTTGACTGAAATATTTGCTTTATTATACAAAAAATAAACATTTTTAAATTATTGGAAAACTGCAAATGTTCAACTTATACCTACAAAATGAGACTAGTCTGAATAGATTTTCTGACTGATGTTATTGTAGTCACAAATGGAATTTTACTTTAGACAAACATAGAAATAAGGTATAGCATCCTAATCTTATCAACAAGCTCCATTGTATAGATCTTGATCATAGGTCTGTAAATCTTAACAATAGATTTTTTTTACAATAGAAATATTATAGTTAGAATTGATGGTTTTTACTCTGAGCCCAAACTTATAAATGCTGGTCTTTTTCAAGGTTCTGTTTTTTTTTTAACTTTATTTTTAATTTACATTATTAAACTTTAATAACTAAAAGTCTTATTCATAGTTTTGCAGATGATAGCACCCTTCATTCTTCATACTTTCTAAATAGTATATCGATCGATAAACATGCCAGAGCGTTTTGAATCTTTTAGGTTAGAATCTGTAGCGTTTATAAAAACCTCAAAACAATATCTGAATGGAGCAGTTCTAACATGGTAAATTTCAAAATCACCTCAGATTTCAGATCATTAGTACCAAATATTAAACTAAACAACGAATACATATCTAAATCTTTTTCAGTTTGTCTTTTAAGAGCTACAATCTTACAAAATTTTCTCTGGAACAACTAATAGATGTAAAAAGTTTTTTTCTTCTGTTTAACTTTTGCATATATATAAAACTTATATTTGTCGTTGTATTGAATATTGTTCTAAAAATTCAAAAACGAGCTGTTTGGATCATTGCCGATGCAAAATTGATTATTGACTTAGATACTTTACAACACAGGCGTAATGTTGCAGATTTTTGCATTTTTTATAGATATTTCCATAGACATTGTTCAAACAAAATAAAAAACATATTGCCTTCTAAACAAATATTTTCTCATAGTAGAGGCTTGCTAAGAATTTTAACAAATATTTACAGACAGTTCAAAGATATAGGACCAACACTTTTAAGAAAGATTTTGTTAACCGTACTATTGACACATGGAATAAACTTTCCAAATTCAGTTTTTTCTTGAGACTTATAAGCCACAAATGTTTAAGGTCATCTGCCAAGTATTCTTAATCCTTTTATCTTTCTTGTGTAAGTTCAAGGTTCTTGGATAAAAGAAATATCAATGTAGTGTTTGACAATTTACGCACTGATAGCTGCAGAAGCTGCTCTACAGTGATGTGGATTGATTTGCACATTGAACCGTTACAGTTCTTCGGCCACCAGCAATAAATTCTGATCTATGGCTTCATTAACAGTCCATGTTGCTTCCGGTTTATTCTTTTTTTTTTAAGAGACAGAACTTGAATGTTATTGTGTAAAATCCCAAGTGCAATTTGCCTCTTGAGTATATTTTTCCAAAAGTCTTTTGTCCATAAGCATGACGTGTTCTAAATTAACATCTGAGACTTAGCAAATGTTAGCTGGCGGCGTTTTGCCCTGCTAACCTATTTAGTAGAGTTGCTGGTTCTATCTGTAGTCACGGTACCTATGTCATAACTCTTTTTGGATCGGACAAGTTCTTCAGATCAATGATCTGGAGTTTTTAACCCTACAACAGGTTTTATTTACTGAAGAGTCATTTATTGATTGCATTTTTAAAAACATGATGATGCTTGCCTTATATTCAACTCATCGTTCAATCAAAAAAAAGATGCAAAAACTCGCAGTGGCATGACATTTTTTATTTATTTTTATACAAGTAATGACATTTAAATTTAAAAAGAAATATTAATAACTTTTGAAAAACATTATAATGATTTGAAAGACAAAAACTGACCAAGAATTTTTTTTTATAAACCTCGTGTGCTTAAATATCTTAACTTATTGCTAACATCAAAAGAAAGTAAACGTCAAAAATGCCATATTTTAGATAAGAAAAACATACAAGAAACGCTACAACCAGTTATATCTATATTTGCAGCATATAAATAAAGCTAGAATTAAGCAATTAATTTTTGTAGAGAAATAAGAAAAAAACAGTTTCTTTTAAAATTTATATAATAAATTTGTTAAACATGTTTGCACACGTGCTTGCCATGTTGTAAATGGTAACGATAGAATATAATAACATAAAGGAAAAAGAAAGTAATCTGCCATATTTAATTTAACTGCTTGAGCTGACAACATACTGGACTTCTTTATATAATAAACCGGTCAAAGCAGCCTTGTCATGCTAACTTCACTTCATTTACTAGTTCACCGAAAAAATACAATACAAAAAACACACATGTGCTTTCAGCTTTGGCAGCGAATGTTGAATGTGTTGAATTGCATCTGAATCGGTTGCATGAGTTGTTATTCTTTTATGCTTCTATAGCTAAAAAATAGTTCAGGTATGTCAATCCGATTAAACTGTAATACCTACATTATACAATTTATATATTAAAATTTATCTTTTAACATGTTGAGTGCCACCTTTATTTTTGAAAATAGGTTATCAGGCCATGGCATTATTTTATTGATAAAATCATATCAGACTTATTGTTCATTCAATTCAACACTTGGCGATATTGCAAACAGTTCAAATAGTCATTTGAAACAGACTTATTATATCTTGTTCACGTTGCAAGGCAATTTGTACCTAAAAATGTCTGATAAGGTAAAATTTTGTTTGAATGTTGTGATGGGACTCTTATAGTCGTATTTTGATCATTTTTTACAGCGATGTTAATTAACATTTTCAACGTTGCTAGGTAATATTTAAAAATCTCAATACCTGATTGGTTAAAAATCAATTTCTACAGCAATGTTAGCTAACATTGTTGTTAAAATATGTTTAGAATAGACCCATTATTTGTGCGTTTTGTATATCAACCGAAGTAACCGGCGGTTAGGTTACGGCTATGATTGGTTGCTGAAAATCTTGGTTGATTTATGGAACATCAGTGGTTATAAAAACAACAAAATTTAAAACTGAAATGGTAAACATATTTTAAACTCAAACCTCATGAATTTATTTATTATAATTTATCGTATGTATGGTCGAGACAAAAATTCACAGGCAAGTTTTTGCTAAAAGTGTGGTGTGGTATGGTACTATAATTCTCTATTGAATTATATATATATTATTGAAGTTTCTGAAAATTTGATTGCTCTGAAGATTGTATCTTTTCTGAATCTACACCCCTCATATAATATAAACCATATAATTTTAATATTATTGACTTAGTTTAAATTGTTAAATCAATTAATATGACATTTATTTATGGAATGTGACAACATTGTTTACATACAGTAGTGACTCAACAAACCAATGCATGTGCTGACTTCTGAATCACACTTGATAAGGCAAAAGGAGTTTAATTCTGTAATAGCCAACCGGCAAGAAATTGACTTTGTGCAAAAGTAATACCTGATATAATTGAACAGAGCTATTGCAAAGGTATTAAAATGTTGAGATTTAATGTTTAAATTTTTGATTATATGTATTTATTGTAAAATTTTGATTTTGAGATTAATTGTTATGATTTCAATCAAAAAACAAGAATACATGTATTTTGAAGTATAAGTAAAGTTTGTTTCTTATGATTTTGTTCTGGACGTAATTTAAAGCCGGTTGCAACAGATGCTCAAGCACTGTCATAGCATAAATCAAACATATAGGTTAGCTGCGTGTTGGGGCGGCGGAGTGAGGTACAAAAGATCTACTGAGGTCTAAGTGCAGTGAACTTTTTTTTACTTTTCACTCGAATTGAGGTCCAGAACAGATGCACAATCAGTGCCAGATAGGTGTATTTTTGTTTATTTTTTTCGTGCGCTGTATAGTTAATTAATAACAGATGTTTCATGAATATACTGGTTAATTTACTTTATGTTATAGTAGCATAATCAGTGTCAAATATATATATATTCACAATAAAAAACATATTGCAACAGTACTGGATACTTAAAGCTAACAAATAGGACGTCCTGTAACACATATTCATGGTTTTTTGTGTATATGTGAGATGCTCAAAAAGAAAATAGTTTATGGATGCTGAATGGTGAATTTATGTACAGTTTAAAAATGTTTTAATTTTAACTTGCTAAAAAAAGTTAATCTCTTAAAGCTCATGTATATACACATGCAAACACTAGAAGTACGTTTTTTTTAATGGACACTCAATGACAGTTTCTTATAGCAAAAACTTTATTTATAGTTAGAGAGATGTAAATATATATATATATATATATATATATATATATATATATATATATATATATATATATATATATACCATAATTTGATTCCACATAATTTCTTAAATAGTAGAAGATGTTTTGTTGAGTTTTTGGAATTGTAATATTTATTCATCCTAAATTAAAATAAAGCTGTGTTTTAGTGAAAGTAGATTGATATAAAATTTATTTATAAATACAGTTATAAATTTATTAAATTGTATTTCTAAATAAAAAAATTTTGTGTAAATTATATCACTATGTTATTATTCATTAAATTTTTATTTTAGAATGGAGAGCCGCAAATCTCAATTACTTAGTTCATTGGACCAACTTAGATTGGAATATACAGTGATAGTTAAAACTCTTGATAGAATTATGGATTTTGTAAGTATTGCAAATTTTATAACATTTAAAATTATAATATGTAATTGTTTACCTATATTTGATTTATAATTGAGGCAGTTGGTAGTAATAGGCAGTAATAGTATAATAAAGAATTAATTTTAATAATAAATGTAATAGCTATGTTCTTTCGCTTCCCTAAAATGGATCCAAATGTGTATGATTTATTTAGTTTTTTTTTATATTAACATATGATTATTTCTTCCTTGCTCTGGGGATCATGAAATGATTTGTTTGTGCTGTACATGATATGTATTAAATAAATAAAATTACTTCTATTTAAGCTATGTTTAGATCAAACATTTTTTACTGGAAGTTTAAAAAAGGAATAAATAATCAAAACAAACAAAACATTTACAAATTTTTGTAAATAAAAACATACATTGTGGTAATAAGAATAACTAATTTTTTTAATTGAAAATAGTAAAAAACAACAAAAACGTTTAATAATGTTTTATAAAATATCAATAAATTTTCTTTTAAAATAAAAATTTAAAAATAGATGAATTGTCTACTGACTACTATTATGTTATATGGCTGCTTACATAACAGTTCAATAATATTAATATTGAGATTTAATAATTTGTTAATCTTATTATATTCAAGCAAAATTGCAGTTTAAACTTATATTTTAATTAATTTGTTTTGCCACAAACTTTTACCATTATAAACCTAACTAATATAATACAATGACAATCTCGGTATTAAAGCTAAATGGATGAACGGTAAGTTTCTATTTATAGAAATCAGAGTTCAAATCAGGCAAAATGTACTTATGCATACAAGTACATAGAAATTGTGCTCTGTAGTACTGAGTAGAGTACATGGCATCAGTAATAGTGCAAAATGAGTAGATGATTAACTGCAGTGTTAAAAACGATACCCAAAAAAACTGCCAACTAATGGTATTTCAATAACCTAACACCAGATGTAACCACTCTTAGCAGAATAATTTAAAAGAACTTTTAGAGCATCATCAAACTAACTTGTAATTAAAAATAATCAAACGAAAGACTGGTTTGCCATCTAGTTGCAATTTTTAATACTAAAATGTCCGCATTAATCGGTATCATTTTAGCATTTATGCAATTGGCAGTCATTAATGCGGACATTTTAGTATTAAAAATTGCAACTAGATGGCAAACCAGTCTTTCGTTTGATTATTTATAATATCAATTGTGTTCATAAGCACAGAAATATTTATTCAAAATTGTCTTCGCTATCATGCGATGCCGTGGTCGTACAAGGCATACTGACGAGGTTTGTAGAACCGAAACAATTGTCTATGCTTGACCCTTGGCCGCTGTGATTCGATTGACTGATTTTGAATAAATTATTAATTCATTTCATAACTTGTAATTATTTACTTTATTGTTTTATCTTGACACATTTTGTTTAAGCTTACTTATTTTTATTATATTGAAAGCGAGTATGATGGGCTAATTTGTATCCCTGTGTCTTTTTGTAATTGTTGTTTCTCACTCTTAACAAACTAATTAATTCCTATTCATTTGAATATTTCCTAAAGGGATGTTAATTGAATTTAAACTGTAAAATAAATAAACTGAACATATTTTTTTTATTTATTAAGACTGAGATGATGCTATTCTATAATAATTACGAATATTACAATTAAAAATTAACAATTTTTATTTTACGTTTTATTAAAAAATGTAATCAAACAAATTTTGTGGTTACAAACTTGACATTCATTTATTTCTTGCCATGTTTTTTGAATTTATCATAGCAATAGTTAACGTGACATCATATATTTACACTACTACAACGGTACCAAAAGTCCTAGTCAAAAACGCATTTAATGATTTCTACATGGTTGCTAAGTTTCTGTAAATAAGAATAATAAATAAAAAAGAGATGGATGACTCCCCATTTTATTTTAAGGGGGCAGTTTGATAAGTGTCATAAAACTACGAGCAGAACTTACGTATTTTAACTCCTTTTTAAAATCGGTTTTTTGCAACGTGTAGAGAATAAAATTTCCAATTTAATGAAATATATAAAAATCCAAAACCTTCAATTGTTTATTAAATTTTGAAATTAATTTGTGATTTTTTTGTTGAAATATTTGCTTAAACTTTAATAGTTATACTTCATTGAACATTAAACTTAGTAGTCTTTTTATTGTGATATAAGTTATTTTTCTTAAATAACAATTGTTACAGTTCTGCTCGTAGTTGTGAATGTATCATAAAATGTAAAATTTGAAATTCCCGCTTGTATTTATTTCTTTAACAGTTTGGTACTTCTGCCACATTAATTAAAATCATAATGAATGAATATAGTCATATTATAAATTATCAGATTATGGCGGACGGTAACTTGATATTATTGTAATCACAATTATATTATATTATCAAACCACCAGCTGATATAACCTATAAATTTATAATATGACATATATTATGATTTTAATTAATGTGGCAGCAGTACCAAGTTGTTAGAAAAATTAATACACGCGGGAATTTCAAATTTCACGTTTTATCATACGTTCACAACTACGAGCAGAACTGTAACAATTATTATTTTTGAAAAATAACTCATAGCACAATAAAAAGTCTACTAAGTTTAATGTTCAATGAAGTATAACTCTTAAAGTTTAAGCAAATATTTCGACAAAAAAATTACAAATTAATTTCAAAATTTAATAAACAATTGATAGTTTTGGAGTTTTATATATTTCATTAGATTGGAAATTACATTCTCAACACGTTGCAAAAAACCGAAAAAAAAGGAGTTAAAATGCTTGAGTTCTGCTCGTAGTTTTATGACACTCATCACACTGCCCTCTTAACAGGGTATCTTTATAATATTTCAATCAACACTTCGCCCAGTTTTTCCAGCATGTCTGAAGATGTAACTAGATCTTAAGATGCAAACTGAGCTTATTTTGTTGAACCAAAGCAAAGTTACATCATAACTTTAATAGCTGTCATCAATATTATTTTATTAAGTTATAAACAGTTTTTTATACTTCTTTTTGTAAACTGTAATGCATATTCAATTTAATTTTAGCATTTAATGAGTTATAGTACAATTTGCTCTAAAATATTTCAACTATTTTTTTAAATTTAAATCTATGCTGTTTGCTACTCAAACATTGTGATGCTAGCCTCTTTAGTTGGGATGCAATAATTGAGTCCATCAGTTTGGGTATTGCAGAATGCATACTGATGTTATTTCTTCTACCCGATTTATGGATGAGCACAATAAAGCTCTTCTTTCAATAAGTAGAAAAAACCTCAGTTTTTAATAATCTTTTGAGTAGATAGTGAAGCAGTTTTGTGTTTGAGTATAAATATAAAACGGCGATGAGCTTGCATTATGCATACATTACAATTAGGGACAGCATACGCATCATCAACATAAACTGATGAATAATAATCTGCAAAAAGATTTGCACAACCTTCAGTTTTTTTTTTTTTCATTAACAAAGTTCTAAAAGTATTTTGGATTATTGCATATATTTTGGCTTGATTGAAGTATCATTATATAAGTTTCTACTGAAAGTTTTACATTTGTTATGAAATCAGTATATCAGTGCTACATTTGTTTTCAAGTACATTTTTTCTTAAGATTATTGAATTGAGTACATTTATAATTAATTATTTTTTACTTATAATCTAATAATAGGAGTTTTATACTGGATTGCTTTAGTACTCAGTACTCATGCACTTTTTACTAAATATACTACTATGACTATGAAAATGAAAGACTGATAAAAATCTATGATATAGTGCAACAGATACGGTTTTTTAATATAATAATAAGTAAACAAACAAAATATGGTCTGGGATAAATTAAAGCAAATAATTACTAAAATAACATAAATGCTTATGGACAATTTTTAGGATCATGATTGGAAATTACTAGCGAAAGAACATATCTAATCTTTGCTCAGATACATGTACACCACAATAATATAATAAGTGGGATCTCTTTAAAACATTTTTAAATAATTATTGAAATTGCTTAGCTTAAAACTTATCTGTTCAAATTTGATGTTGAAAAGATGCCTAATTTTAAAAGTTCTTGTAAGCAATGACTACAATTTTATTTTATTTGAGATTGAATAAATATAGACTGCACCAGTTGGTTTATTTATTTAATATATAAACTTTTAATATTTAAGACTTGTATTAGATGTTCTAAATTCTTTTAAGTCGGCTGATACTGTTAAAAAATTAGTACATATTTTGATAAATCTTCTCTTTTGCATTTTCTGAATGATTAAAAATTGATATATATTCTTTAAAAAGTACAATTTATTGTTATTTAATACATGATTTTGTCATTATTTTAGCAAACTACTGAAGTTGATGCTATCACAAATACAAACAATAATGACTTATTAAACAACAGCAATTGGTTTCTTTCTGCATCGACCAAACAATTTGTAGCATTACAAAAGTTTGTCGAAATCAGCATGGATCTTGAGAAGTTTGCTATTTCATTTAATGAGAAATCCGAAATTGATCATTTGTCATTGAATACGAGTAATATGTCAGTTTGTGACATTTCTTCACATAAAAAAGGTAAGGTAATATATTTTAATTTAAATACATATCAAATGAAATTATATTAACCTTATAATAATCTGTATTCTGCTCTTTGGAATGTGAAAAAATATTGTTTATATACATACAGGGAGTTTATAAATGAATGGGATTATGTAATCACTTTAAGTATACCGCCTTTTTAAAATTGTCCACTATACTATTTGTTTTGACAGTTGTCAAGCAAGCAAGGTTATAAGAATGTATACAAATAAAGAGAATATTTTTATTATTGAACCCTACTTTAGGAATGGGCGGTTTGATAGTGGGGAATGGCTCTATTCTATTCTGGATTGTGTTTGAGAGTTTACAACTGATAATTATAAACATGTGAACAATGAAAACATATAAAAATATTTTTATTATTGAACCCTAAGATAGGGAACTTTATTTACGCATTTTCACTAGAGCGGCACAAACGTACATTAGATGGTTACATAATCCCAAACATTTATAATTACTCTGTATATTAAAATCCTTTATTCCAATTTAAATTATTTAATTTTTGCGACTAGTTTTGATCTTAATTAATACGTTATTGTCAAGCAATTATTATAATTAATAATAAAGGATTTTAATTTATATACAATATATTAACCTTATTCAACCTAGTATTAAATATTTAGATTAATGGTTGGGTTGATGGAATTACTTGAGATATTAACACATTCGCTGCCATATGAGTTACATACAATTCACACCTTTTTTATCCAATTGGTTCCGTGAGTTAAATACTACTTAAATAACTTCTTGCACTGACTGTATTATACCGTCCCATGAAAGTGTGGCCACAAGAACAAAATTTTTTTTTACATTGTGGCAGTGAATGTGTTAAAATGATATAGTAAAAATTTAAATAATTCTACATCTGAGTTAAAAATAAAAGGCTTTTTATAGGTCTCGAATTTTATAGAATGAGTCAATTTGAAATTGCTTGTAATTTTTTATTCTTGAGTCATCAATCAGATAGATTGGTTACAAATAACATGCTATTATGTACTGTTCTGGGCTAATGGGTTTATAGTTGTTCATTTCTACATCCTTTCTTATTTCTCCACAAATATATACTATCACACCCGCTAAATGATAAAATGGAGGTGCTGTAGATACTGAGGGGGCCTAGTATCCAGATTACCCACACTCTCATATTAAATGTAATTATGGTTAAATGGACACTAATCATATATTAGACTAATGCCCCGAATTAATGAATGCCATAATTTCTTAAAATTTTCTGTCGGAGCTGGGGCTTGAACCTGCAACAAATTATACGCTGAGATTCGAGTTAAGCTCTTCACCCTTTAACCTTAGGAAAAAAAAACGTAACTAAAGTTTTGGGAGTGTTTTATTTTTTTATCAGGTTGGTAGAGGACTGGTACAATTAGATAGTTGGTAAGATAAACAGGAAATTATGATGAAGAAGAGTGTAACACAGGGAATCGACATATTTATTGATAATGACCTCACAAGGAAAGAAGAGGAATTTTAAAACAACTGAAAAATATTGCGAAGGAAGAGAAAACAAAAGACGGTGATTGTTGGATATATGAAGGTAGTGGTAAATAGAGAGAAATGAATTGGGGGAGGGAAGTAAGGACAAACAACAAAGAGCTAACTAAACTTTGTTAATGGGTGCATCTCAGAAAGTGATCTTTATGCAAAAAAAGAGACCCATGCCAAAATTCAGCTCTGAAAAATCAAAAGAACACGTGTCGCACTGCCTTTGAAGTTTTAAAAGTAAACTCTTAACTTTACTTAAAAAACATTATTAGAATGCTACAAATTGGACAAAATGAAAAAAATACACACAATTAGTCATTTAAAAGGTTACTAAATTAAAAAAAAAAATTATTGACTTAAGTAAATTCTAATAATTCTTGTTTATAACTTTAATTTTATGTTCAAAATTTAAAATATAATAAAAATTTGTTAATTTAATAAACAGAGTATATTGATGTAAAGTTTTACGTGAAATCTAATTAGCAGTACTCAATAGCTTTTTTGGAGACCCAAAGCACCTGGCTCAAATCTGGAAGCTATGATACTTATTAAGTAAATTACTTTTGAAAATTTAAAGGTAGTGCAACAAGTGTTCTTTTAAACCTTAGAAGAAAGAAATTTGACATGGTTTAATTTATTGCATAAAGATCACAGATTTTTTAAGAACCAGTTTTGTATACAGAGTGAGCGAGAATGACCGAGGATTGCGATGTAGGCAACCAAATATACACTTATTGTAAATATTAAAAAAACATATCCCTAGGCTGCCCTTGACCATTACCATAGGCGTAACACAAATTTTGTTCTTGTGGTAATTAATGTTATTATAAACAATTAAAGTACATAATAAACAATGATGAATTATTTTAAAACTTTAAATAAATTTCAATGATTAAAAATAATATTTGATTAATTAAATACACTTAAAATAAAACGTTTCTATTTTTTAATTGGCAACTTAACCATTATGATAAATAACAAATTTATACTTTTATAGGGGTATCATTATTGAAAAATTAATACTCAGTATAAACATAATAAGAATAATAACATCAGGTAATTGTACTAGATTATGAATTAAATTATATATAATGGTGTTACGCAAGAACAAAAATTTTATTTGTGACAATGCTAACAATTAAAATAAATACATAATGCACAACAATGAACTATTTTAAAACTTTATTAAAAAAAAACAATTTCAATGATTATACATATAATATACAAATAAATAATAAAATGTTTTTATGTTTTATTTAACAAAATTACCATTATGAAAAGTAGCAAATGTGTTTGAACAATCAATAATAATGGCACAGGTACCTTAAAATTAAAAACCCAAATACAAATTGAGTGTAAAGTTGTTTCGTGTAATTAATAGGGATTGAAAACAACCACAAAGCTTCATCAGTAAAAAAATCTTATTCAATATTTCATCATTATTTATATCGTAAACAACCTCTTCAATTACAATGAACAGCCTGTCAGGTGGTTTCTTCTAACAGGTGCATAATTTTTAATTTGTAATTCACAACCTTTTTATAAGAAATTCTGGAGACCGAAGAGAGTACGACCAGTTGCCATCCTTATTGATAGTTCCACTGCGACTATAAAATCACTCTATTCTTGTATAAACATTATTTTACATATAACTTAAATATCCAATTTATAGTATGCATAACACATAATTCACATTATTTCAAATTTACACTGCACTTTACAATTTATAATTTATTATTAAATTGACTTTAAACATATTTTTAATAAACATTAACCTTAAACAATGACTATTATATAATTTAAATATTCAATTAACACTTCTGTTCAATCACAATTCACATTTTATTATAGTAAATTAACCTTTACATTATTTTTAATAAATATAAAAAGTGACGAACGTCTATGAAAATTGACGTTTATTCTGGTGACTTTTAGAATTATTTTGTTCAAGGGCAACAGGTTGACAAACTGGTACACACTAAAATCACTAAAAAATGTCCCAGGAATATTTGAAAATCCTCGGTCATTCTCGCTCACCCTGTACACACTAGAGAGAGAAAGTGTGATTGTCTTATGCAGAAGACATGGTAATTGTAGCAAAACGATCAAATTAGATGCCTGGAAAGATATTTTAGAAAATAAGGGTTGGAAGTAAATATAAATAAAAATGATGACATTTAGAAAGGGGAAGAAGATGTAGAGTAGAAAACTGGAAATGGGATGGAAAAGAAATTGAAAAAGTAAAAACGTTTATATATCTAGGATATGTTTTTTGTATAAACAATAATGAAAATGAACACAAAAAATATGGGGAAAATAGGAATTATATTTGGTAGTTTAGTAAGAAATTTGGGCATGGAAAGAATAAGAAAAGTTAGTGGTAAACAAAGAGACTCCAGCATACATTGTAATGAAAGAAGTTAAAATGGATAAATTAAGAGTAGAAGCAGCAGCATATTACAAGGGTGTCTGAAGGAGAAGATAAAGGGAAAATGTGGAACACTCAGAGAAAAATATAAACATACACTGTTTCATATAAAGATTTACTTTTAATGTTTAATGTTGACACTTTGCAGTCTCGACGATGTGTATCTATTATATTTATTTATATAAGCTAGTCGATAACATATAGTAGAACAAACACAAATCAATGCATTTTGTTTCATTATGTGTTTTTGTTTGTTTCTATGTTTACATTTGTTATGTTATATAATTAATAGTAATATACTATTATTTTTATATGTATTTTTATCTTGTAATTGGACAATTAAGCCGGAAATACACATACCAGTTACTTGCACAATTTCATACCAGCTACTTGCACATGCCAGCTACTTGCACATGCCAGCTACTAGCACGTGTATTCTGCCAAATAGCATGCCTCTAGCTGGCATGCAAGTCGATTGCACGAAATCAAAAAGATTTGATTTTTTGGCATGCAATGTAAGGTGGCAAAAGGCATGACATAAGGTATATATAAACGCACAAGACAGGTACTGGCATGCCAGTAGACTTTTGTTTCTACATTTTATTTTCAAAATGAATTAAAGGAAAGATAAAAAACTATTAAGTTTATTAGTTTATATTAAAATTTTGGATGTCTTTGGAATTTGAGCAATTCAAATCTATATAAAAATAAAATAGCCAGCGATGATGATATTATAACATTATTTAATTTAATTCGAATTCTTTCCTTGTTCTTTGCCAGTTGTGTGGCAAATGTATTCCCGCTTGCCAGCTACTTGCCTTAGCAGTCGTGCCATGAGCAGCTTGCATTTTACTTACACATGTATTCTCACTATGCCATTAATTGGACTTGCCATTTTTGAGCATAGCTACTTCCCAAATTTCATGGCACGTGTATTCCCAGCTTTATGTCTGTTAGGTAAATAAATAAAAAATAAACATATAATTGATGGTTGCGACCTCTACTACGTGATAATTCATGTTAATGAAATAATAAAACAATTTGCTTTGTTTTTTATCACAAATTTGTGATCTGTGAACGAATTACAGCGGCCAAGGGTCAAGCATAGACAATTGTTTTGGTTCCACAAACAATTGTCTATGCTTGACCCTTAGCGGCTGTGATTTGTTAGACTAATTTTGAATAAATTATTAATTCATTTCATAATTTATTGACGTTTCAAAATTGTATAAAAGTCGCCAATTGCATAAGTGCTAAATGATACCGATTAATGTGGACATTTTAGTATTAAATTGCAACTAGATGGCGATACTAGTTTTTTGTTTCATTATTTATATTATCAATTGTGTTCATAACGACAGAAATATTTATTTAAAATTGTCTTTGCTATTATGCGATGCTGTGTACAAGGCATATTGACGAGGTTTGTAGAACCGAAACAATTGCCTATGCTTGACCCTTGGCCGCTGTGATTTGTTAGACTAATTTTGAATAAATTATTAATTCATTACATAGTAAATTGTTTTATTATTTCAAAAAACATATTTGAAGGCACTCTTCAGACATAATCCAATATTTTGCGATTTTGATAGTTCCTTGCAGTCTGTCTTTCTACCCTGTCTTCTATAACCAGTTGCATAATTTTTCCATGTCTAAGAATATGTCCTACTATTTCTCTTCCTCCGTTGTTTGAACACTTTCCATATGCTTTTTTCTTCAACTACTTCTAATACTTTATCATTCCAACTAATTTTAATCATTCTTCTGTAGCATCATATTTCGATCGATTGTATTTTTCTTTCTTTCTTATACAAGCTTTGCAAGAACATACATACAGCGCTATGTTCTATGCATATGACTTCACTAGTCTTTCCAATTCCTAAGTCAATATTAGATTCTACACTTGATATCAAGCTTGCTTCTGTTGTTTTTTGTAATTCTGCTTCCTTAGTAACAGAAGTGAGTCTCTTCAAATGGTTTATCTTCTATTTTAACAAAAGGCTTTTGTTTTTTCTCTTATTTGTCACATTACTTCGATTTTATGTTTATTTATTTTCAAGTTATATTTAGACCTTTTTTTTAATTTCTTGTTATCTCCTATGCTTGCTGAATAACCTAATAATCTGCAAATCTAAGCACATTTTATTGTTTTTTATGAGTTTTTTTTTGCTTCTACTATCTTCTATATATAGGTTTAGTAACGATATTGAACACACATCTCTTTCATTTTGCTAAGAATTCTAACAAATATTCATTATTGACACATGGAATAAGCTTCCAAGTTTATTATTTCTTGAGACTTATAATCTGCAAATATTCAAGGTCAATGTTCAGACACCGCTCATCTTCAAAGAGTGTGGGTACGCTTGTTGAAATTCAAAGGTATCTTTATATTGTTGTGACATATTAAGTAATTCCTAAATATCATAATTTGAAATTCAAAAAATAAATAATTTGGTTGATATAAGTGCCTACAGGGACCTACATGTTCAAAGAAATGTGCAGTGTACACCCTTTATAACTGAAAATTTAATTCACTATGTAGAATTTTATGAATAAAAAGTAAATATGCATAATTATACATACTTTTTTTTTCAGAAAAGTCCACAACACCTTTGAACTATGATCAATTAGAAAACACTGCAGGTAAAAAATATATTAGGAAATAAAATCTAAGATTTTATGTTGTTTAGTTTTAGTTAAAAATTAACAAGTAGATTGTGTCACAATTACAAATGACTTTTATAGAATCAAAGTTTTGTTTACTTTACATCACTACTAAAGTTTTTTTTTAGAAATTTGTTTTATTTATAAGTTACATGAAAATATTTTTTTTATATTTTAACTTATTGTATTAGTTATTCTATGTGCATTTTTATCTGTATCTACGTTTATTTATCATTTTTATTTATTTATTATGATATTCAGCTTTAAATGTGTTGTTGGTTTGTTCATAGATGGTAAAGCAAATTCACATGTTAATTAAAAATAAATTCTATTTCCTTTATTTTGTTAACCACTCTTCTCCATAGCATTGGTTTCTGTAAATTAGGGCTGCTTAAAATTGATAGAAGCTGCATCATTAGTTTTAAATGAACAAGTTATGAGAAGTTAGTTTGATTAAAAAAATACTACATTTATGGCATTGGCTTTAATAATAGTACAAAGATGAACCTTTAATAAAAAAAGAAATATATACATATATATATATATATATATATTATTGAAGTTTTAACGACTTTTTTTAATATTTATTAAAAAAGTTCACGGGTTGAGGTCTTTAAAATTTAAATTTAATAAAATACAAAAAAAAAATATATATTTTATATATTTAAATATGAAGCAACGTTTCGTTATTGAATAATAACTTCATCAGGCCTAAAAAATAATACATTAATGACAAAAATGGACATTAAAAATTAATACTTACAACTATTTGTATATAAAACTATGATATTATAAAATAACTATCAATTAGCCATTATAATTATTATCAAACCTCACTAAACAATTTTTATCAGTTCACGACAAATATATATATTATTAATAAAATTATTTTAAATTTGATATTTTTTTGAGTGAAGTTTTTATAAATAATAAATTAATTAATTTGACAATTTGTAAAATAAGCCATCTTCGAATTGTAAGTTATGAATAATGAGATGTCTGTTAGTAGAAAGTGGTTGTTGACAATATGATATAAGTTTTATTTTTTTTTTTATTAAATATTTATAGGTCATAGTTGTAGGTAGAAAAATGTTGGGGAAATAAATATATATATATATAATTCAAATTAAAAGTGCAAGATAAAGTATAAAATAAGTAAATAATAAAGATGGTAGATTTAGTTGAAAAGATGGTAGATTTAGTAGAAAAGGAACAACATTATAAAAAAAAAATATATATAATTATATTTATAACAAATAAAGATTTTTATAATTCACATAACTCTTAACTCCACCACTTTTATTTTAATTGCTCTATTTTAACAATTTTGGTACTTAGCCTTTTTGTTACTTCTGCTCCTTAATTGTAGACAGTGTCAAATGGGCATTACACAAATTTAATTAAAGTCTTGGTTTAAAATGAGACATGCTACCTCACAACACATTCTTGCTCTTCTAATAATTGAAATAGGGGAAAATATTCGATACTAAACACAGAACAAACAAATTAGATAGGGAAGGAAGACAAACGAAAACACAGATTTCGAAATAGAACCATCAGGAAGAATTTAAAATAAACATAAAGTTGCGAATGAATGTTGTATACCAAAAGTATAGGAACTAGACCAATTCACAAGAAAGGCGACAGTCATGACTGCAATTATTGCCCAATTCAGCAGGTTATTCAAACTATAATAAAATTATTGTCTAAAGGTACAATTCAAATTATGAACATATTATAACGGATGCACTACCAAAGTACCTAGAAATTGTAAATTATGGAAAAACTAATAATTTCAAGATTTAGATGTGGAAATGAGGAGAAAGTGTGCAAATTTTGGATGTAAGAACAAAGCAATTACTCGAAACAGTGTTGAAAAATTTCAATCTATCACGAATGAAAATTATTTTTTTTATAAAAACTTCAGTAAAATCTAATTCTGTTCTCATTCAAGATTTGAACGTTACCACTCACTCTACCCCAAGGGGCAGAGGGGAATAACTTTATTATATATTTTAAAAATACTGAACAGGAATTATTTTGATATGTACTGAAATTACACATCTCCCCCTCCGGACTTGACACTTGTTCTGCCTGTTCTAAATTTCAGATTCAATTCTTCATTGCATATATCTTCTGAAAGCCATGTTTCAATTATATCATAACTATTAACTGATAAATTAACTTGAAAATCTCTTAACTTAGTGTTATAATATATTTTTATTTCTGTAAGTCTGTTTCCCAGACATTATAATTGGGCGGTTGTTTTTATACTTGATAAAAATGTTGATTCTTTCGTTCCCCAAAACTTGTTTTGCACTATTTTAAACAGGAGTTGCTGAGATAGTCTGATCATGTTTGACTATAATGGTCTTTCTTTAAATTTTGTTTTTTAATATTCTATTGCTTAGAGGAAGACCAGTCTCAATATTTAGTGGTGACATCAAATACTGCGAATGATCTAAGCCCTTTTGACCATTGTAAAATTTTATAGTTCTTAGGTATATTGTAATGAATACATGTTCTTTTCTTTTATATTTTACTTGCAATGTGTCAATAAATGATTTATTATTTATTATTATTATTATTATTATAGTATTAATGACATCGGAGTTATCAAATATAGCTTTCAATGGTTGCAGTTTGTTAGATTTTCTAATTTAATCTCTTTCACTGGTTTTGGAATATTGTCGATGGGTAGTAAAATATTCGTAATCTGTAACATATTCTTTTCAATTCAACTTTTTGCATTTGGCAATGTTGATTCACTTACGTTATATAACATTAGGATCTACCATTTCTTCAATAATATATTTTTGAGTGCTAAGGTTACTTTTCTTAATTTGTTAAAACTCAGATTTTAATATTTTATTTTCCTTTTCCAACTCTGGAATTGATTGCATCAAGTTTATTATTTATGCCATTAAAATTATCCATTACTTTGTCTTGAAAAGGAACAAAATAACTTTTAAACAATGCCGAAGCAGTATCTTGATAATGTTTACATAATTTGCATAAAAAATCTTGCTTTTCTAAATATTTTTGAAATATATATTTATCTGATGAAATGCAAGCAGCATGTGCCCATGAACTGCAACTTATACACTTAAATGAAGCAGCAACATCGATAGGGTGGATTAATTTGTTACAATAATTGGAATAAATTGCAATGTTAAATTAAAATAACTAATTAATAAACTATAAATTAAGCTCTCAGGTTAAATATAAAACAAATATGAACGAGGGCGTGTTAGTGTTAAAATATTAATATTAATACAATAAGATGCTTAAAAAATATCTATTTGAATCATGACAGAAACACGAGCAAATTACTAAGCAGACACTTTAGCACTAAGTTACGCAGGTTATGCAGACTACTAGCACAGTAATCGATAAACAACTTTTAGGTTAAAATAAAACTTGTTCTGTTTAATCAAAATTCTCTCTTAACCCGTAACCGGTGACGTCCCAGTTTTGTTACATAAATAGTGACGTGGAGACTCTGAGACTCCTGCCAAATTATTAACCTTGACCTACCTTTTTTTTTTTAAACATAAATTTTACTTTTGAAAGTTCTTTTAATATATTTTAGAAGCCATTTAAACAAAGTTTGTTTCAAAATATTCAAATTTGTCCTTATACTACAGTAAATTGTCAGATATAGAAGTATGAACAAAAAAAAATTAGTTATACGTTTGATTTATTTATAAATTTAAAAAAAAGAATTGTATATTTTTACTTTTGCCTTTATTTGTAAGAACAATTAAGCAACTTATTATAAAAAAAATAAAACTAATAATAATTTTTTTTTGAAAAACTGCAACACAGTTTTGACAAATAAAAAACAAAAAAAAATTTTTTTTTTCTTACAACGTATTGTCCACACATTTTGTGACTTCATGTCAGACAAATTGGTTTTTTTACAATCAAAACACAAATTTGCAAAGTTGCAGCTGTACTATTATAAATAATCAAACGAAAGACTGCAATTTTTAATGCTAAAATGATACCGATTAATGCGGACATTTTAGTATTAAAAATTGCAACTAGATGGCAAACCAGTCTTTCGTTTGATTATTTATAATATCAATTGTGTTCATAAGAACAGAAATATTTATTCAAAATTGTCTTCGCTATCATGCGATGCCGTGGTCGTACAAGGCATACTGACGAGGAACCGAAACAATTGTCTATGCTTGACCCTTGGCCGCTGTGAATCGATTGACTGATTTTGAATAAATTATTAATTCATTTCAGCTGTTCTATTGCTACAGAAACTACTGTTTCAATGCAGAGGATGCGCTTTATGCAACTACGGACTTCTAAGGAAATTTGAAGGTTTTTGAATTTTCTTTTCATATGTCTTCTACAAAGCTAAAAGCCAATTCTGTCATCAAATCTTTTTTTTTTTAATTTTTATTGTTTTTTATAACATTTGGACATAATAACATACTTACGTTAACAGTGATGTGGAGTCTCACTGACTCCAAAACGTTGTTTACGCGAAAACAATTAATCAAACACTGTCACTCAATGCTCATATGTCTACATTTTCAACATTTAAGAAGGTACTAAAAAGAACGCGGTAAATAAACTTTTTGTTATAAGTTACACGAAAACATATTTCTGTAGGAGTCCGGTAGACTCCACGTCACCAGTTAAGTATAACTCTTAAAGATTAAGCAAATATGTCAACAAAAAAATTACAAATTAATTTCAAAATTTAAGAAACAATTGAAGGTTTTAAATTTTTATATATTTCATTAGATTGGAAATTTTATTCTCTACACGTTGCAAATAACCAATTTTAAAAAGGAGTTAAATTACTTGAGTTCTGCTCGTAGTTTTATGACACTCATCGAACTGCCCCCTTTAAATATTAATTACATATTAAAATTTATACTAACAACGGCCTAATTGGATTTTACATTGTGTGACTATCTACGTTGTGTCAACTCAAAATAGTAGATTGCTTTGTACTATTTTGTCTTATTTTAGTTTTGTTTTTATTAAATTGTTATATACAATGCTCAGTTTCTCTACATCTGTGTGAAAATTACACGTAAGATTACTATTAATATGTAACATTATTTCCCCTACAAGTCTTTTCTGTATATAGGTTCAACTTCCAATATTTTTGTATAATCAAAGTTGAATTTGTGGCCAGTTTCATAATTATGATTTGAAAGACCAGTTTTTTGTGATTAGTTGATGCAGTCTTGTTTTCCCAATTATTGAAAAAAAAAGACAATCAAATTAACTGCATTTATTATTGGGGTTTTCAATTATCAGTTAGTTATAAAAATTTTACCCAACATGTAGTCTCTTTAATAATTTTTTTCTTCTTAGAGACCTGTCGTAGAATATTTAAACATTAAAGCATTACATATTAGAGGCCCTGTAGCAACTAGAGAATTTAAATTTTTTTGACTATCCAGCGCTCTATATGATTGCTGCGGCGATGATGGACTTTTTGGTAGCGGTTCCTATGGTGATTAACGTGTTAAATAATAGGCGTTTGCAATGAAAAACCATACACCAGCGAGCAAACAGCAGTTGTATTTCTTTCTATTTTCGGTTGGTACATTCAGAGTAAAAAGTAACTAACTGATGAGTAGTGACAATGCAATGATTTGAACTCATTTGCAACCAGATCAATTGTATCTTATGGCAAAACTCCTATTGTAAAAATATATGAACAATAAGAAATCGGTTTGCCAAATCACAAACGAACTGGTCATTTATAACTTAAAATGTGTCCTAGAACTTCGTAATATTTGTGTAGATCAAATATTTTGCTGTATGTGGAGAATAACTTAGTATTGAACAAAAAAAGATTATGATATGTTTAAAATGAACCTCTAATATATTCAACAAATTTTCTAGATCCATTCCTAGAATCAGAAAATGAAGGATGTAATTTAATAGAAGAAGATTTAAATTTAATTCCTGTCTCTAAGAAAATAATAGAAGTAAAACTTGCAGAAACATCAGATAATGATAACAAAACAAAGAAAAGTGTTATAGAAAAAGTAGTTGTCAACAATAATCATGTGCCAACCATTGGTAAGAAAGGTAAGAAGAAAAGGTATAGGAATCGATTATGTCCTCCTACCAACATATGTAAGTAGTCATGTACATTATATACATTCATGTTTAGAATGTGTTTTGTTTGTTAAGTAATTGGATATTAATTAGTTCTGTAAAATTCCAGAAGTTTTATATTTTAATTTTTTAGTGATAAAGGAATCTCCAGTGCCAAATTTACATGACAAGTGTTTTCTATGTTCTTTTATAAATCCTAGAGAGATTTATATTAATTTGAAAAATACAGCAAAACAATTAGACGAGTAAGTTTTAATTTAACATTAGTTTATATTACAGTGATGGCAACTATATGTGTAAAACAACAATGGTAAACTAAGGATTTATAAAAATATTTTTAAATCCTTTATTAGTGCATGCAGTTGCAACAAAAGTCAAATAATTATAATAATACTTAATTTAATCATATAAGATTAATAATTAAAATTTGGGAAAATAGACTATTTAACTGGGTAGTCCGTTGTTGTGCTGTATAAGCATCTCTTTTTATTTCACTAAAAGTTAAATTATACTATTATAAAAATGTAATTGTTTTAAATTAACTTTTTTAACATTTTATTCTCATCTTGTATACGACTGTGAGATAGAAAGAGATGTTTGTACAGCACAACGGCAAGTTGTCTACTCACAGATTTTGCATTTTGATTAGAACATTCTTGGTTATAAATTATTTATATGTTACATATAGTTTATATACAACATTTATTACTTTTAAACATTTATGTCAATGGCTTGTATTATTGCAGAATAACTAAAGAAATAAAAAAAGTATATTCTAATGGGTTGACAAAGTTCAAGACAAAAGAAGATTTTCAGCGAGTAGTTGATAAATATTCTGTTTATTATAGTGAAGAATATAAATCATGGCATCGTGTGGAAATTCTTGACTGGATGATAGAGGTTGGTATATTCAAAATTATTTTTCTAGTTTAAAAAAAATATTTTTCTAGGAAAATACACCAAATGTAAAGATAAAATACATCGATTATGGTCTATATTGTGTAGCTTCTTTTAAAGACATGCAATTATTACCAGAATTTTTGTATCGAATACCTAAGTTGGCTATACAGTGTGATCTAGCTTATGTAAATATTATTTAAGTAAATGTAATGAACAAAAATTTAATTCAAAATTGTTTTAGTTATATCCACCAGAGTCAACAGCAGATAATAAAACAAAAGAATGGTCACAAAAATCAATAGATGCAATGAATAAATACATAGATGAAAATAATATTGAGTATGAGATAGTATATTTGGTTCATAATAGGTACTTAATTTACACTACTGTTTTTAGTTTAATTTATTTTATATTTTATTTTAATATGACAAAAACAATAGAAAAAAGAATTCTAATGGCCACTTGCGAAGTTCCACGTTTTGTTTCAGTTTTTTGGGATTGTTGTAATCATGAACGATTATCTTGTTAAAGGGACAACTAAAACTGTTTCTCATTTGTTTGGTTTTGTTTATCAGATAATGTTAGGAACCATCATTCTTACAGTATTGCATATACTTCTAGGAACTTGTTATTTCGGTCAAATTAGGAAATTTAGTTGCTACATAATTATCAGCCGATTTTTTGTTTTGTTTTAATTGTTAAACGTTAGTTTAATCGCTTCAAAACAATAACGTAAAAAAATATAGAACAGAATTGCGGGAATATGTATTTCAATTTTGTAAAAATGAACATAGAACACTCAGGTTAGTAATATGTATTCTTTTAAGGCTTAGAGCCAAAACAAAATTCTGATTTTTGTCCACTTTTAGGCTATAGCAGTAGTTGTTATATCTAAATCTACAACCTCTTATACCGATGTCTATATGAGGTAACGGAATATTGGGAAGAACGCTCTTCATCTCTGCCAACCATTTATATGAACTTAACACGTTAAGCGCCGCCATTACTTAATTTTTTGTTGTCTACCGGACCAGTTGATTTTTTATCTTTATTTACGTTTTATAAATAATAACATTATTTTTGTATCTTATTATCAACAAAATATTTTTTTTTTGTATTATTTTATACTTAAAAAAAGTCTGTATACTAAAATAATAGATTTGGTCCGAGTGGTATCAATGTGGTTACTCATATCTAACAGGTTTATTTTTGTCTGTGTGTGCGTACGGCACACATGCGTTCATTGCGTTAAATACTTTCTGTGTGTGTTGATTGTGGTGAAATTATTTCATAATAATGGGTTCTTCCGAGGACGAACAAGCTAAACTTCAGAATGTGGAATGAATATATGTCCGATTATTTTGAACAACATTTATCACAACATATTGCAGAATAAATAAATTATATGCTTCAACTAATTTTATTTATAAATACATTTCTTACTATGTAAAAAGCATATACTCAAATATATATTGTATATGCATTATTTGTACATGATATTCAAAATCAGCAAACGTTAAAATGTTCCTCGGACAGGGTTTTTTTAACTTTCATAAAGAAAGTACTGTATCATAAGCTTTGTTTGTGCTCACGCTGACCAAAAGTTAAAGATTCTGCGAGGCATTGGTAATGTCTCACGGTCCTAATACAAAGTGGTAGTGAGGCATTAGATTAACTCGGGGCTAAAAGTGTATTGTGATTGCCTAAAGGATCATCCTGACTTGCAGTAGATAAGTTTAAGTTTTGCTTTTTGAAGAATGTAATTTTTTTTATATGACATTTTATTTATTTAAACGTCTTATTGTTTCTTATATCTATTTCATTTACATTGTATGACACTTTCTCTATGCACAACACACTCTCAATGAATGTTTTTATTAGTAACTATTCAACATGATTTTTTAGTGATAATACCATATCGGTTGACTTAAGAAATGAGGATAGCTCTGAAAAAACTTTAGGCGATTTTTTAATGAACAATGGGCTGGTAGTAGAAATAACACCATTTAATTTACCAACTCCTACTAATTCTGCTAAAAATTCTGGTAAAATATATAACTTTACTGTGTAGAAAGTATATAAAATAAAATTATTTGATTTTAAGAAATGGATGAAAATGCAGTAAGAGATCAAATATTAGATGATTACTTTGAAAATATGGATTTCAGTGAAGAAGTTGACACATTAGGTGAAGCTATTGCAGGTTATGATGCACAAGATGAAGCTCGTATATGCAAATTTCGAACTAAATGCCGCAAAATTCACTGTCAATTAGAACACAAAGACTTAAGAATGGGTAAGTTGTGTTTATATGGTTACATATTATATGCACCATTTGGTCATATTTTTTGAAACTACTGTTAGATATTTTAAATCTCTAATCGCTATTTTATTAACCCATTAAATAACTGTGATGTTCAAAGAAGCATTGAAAATATATTGCAGAATTAAATTTTTAATAGAAAATGGGCTCATCTGAAATAACTGGTTTATACCACTCCAATAGAAAATGTAAACGAATTAAAGAATCGTATTGGCGCATCGGGTGAAACAATTTAGCACATCCCTGGTATTTTTTGAACAAGTTATAACTTTATTTCTTTTCTGACTTTGATTAATTCCACCAATTTAATTAATTAACTTATTCTAATAATTTGTTAATGTTATTTTGTGTTTTGTGAAAACGTATGTGGTACGCCCTGTATCTTGATAACTAAAGGTTTCCGGACTCACATATACAGGATTTTTTTTGTTTATTTTTAAACGAAGAATATGTCCTTAAAATTTTTCACAATATTAAAGAATCACCATGTCTATTAACAACGAAAAACATCATTTTCAACATAATATAAGGTTCTTATTTGAATAAACATTCTGCTTAAATAATGAAAAATAAATAAAAATTATTTTTATTTTTTAAGTTTTTTTAGCATATTTTTAGAATTTTGTCGCAGCCTTCTTTGTGATGTTCATAAATTGATTTTCTTATAGTGTATACAAAACTATTTAAAATTAGAGAAAATCGATTACTTTCAATAAAAGTGGAATAAAATTACAAGTAAGGCTGCAGTCTCACTGCACCACCGCCACCAACTATCACCGTTTGCTACTAACCACCAAAATGTACTACGGTCTTACTGCAGCTACTGGTGACCACCAAATATTTAAATTTCCCACTCATTTGTATGTCAGTAGAAGAGTGTTATATTTATATATATATATATATATATATATATATATATATATATATATTTCGGGCCTTTCATTTACTAATGTAATTAGTTTATCAATGTCGGGTGGTGTCCATGTTACCGTTTTTATAAATCTCAAATATCAAAGCGAAAATGACAGATTATGTTTTGATTTGTAAAATATCAAGTTAGTATGTTTCAAATGACGATCAACTGTTGCCGCGCTACCACCAACCGATTTGAAATTATGAAAGGGTGGTTACCAAATGACAGATGCCGGCTAGAATTCAGTCGGACCGTCGCCATATGATTTAACGTGTTCGAATTTTAGTTGGTGGCGGTGGGTGGTGCAGTGAGACTGCAGCCTTACAAGTCATTTTGTTTTAATATAATAACTTATTTAACCTAAAGGGATTGTTTATTCCGTGTACATCTCAGTGCATAGTATTATAACTCAGTAAATCTGTAAAAATGTTGGCAACACTTTTCAAATGTGACATTTCTTTATTTTATATTTATGGAGTTTATTTTGATATTTTAGAGTAAATAAATAATTACTCAAAAGGCAAATTTGGAAATATCTTCTATCTGATGTTGGAAATTAAATCACATCAATTATTGTAGTGTGATGATATTAACTTTAACAATACTATTCTATATTTTTACAATTGATGCATTGGGTGGAAAACAAGCGTTATTCAATTAACGCTGTTTTTCCTATTATTTATTTGAAACTTGCATGGCACTATATTGAACCAAAAACCAATATTTCTGATGTTAAATTAAGGTGTTTTCAAATTTGATTAATTAAAATACGTTTTTATATAACGCTGTTTTCCCACCCAATGCTTCATTTTTGTTTGTAGTTTGAGCTTTTTAGTTTTTTTTAGAATCATCAATTACGATATACTCTTAATTTGTCAACATTAATTTATTCTAGATGGTTACACAACTGATAAACATGCAACATATACATCTCCATATAATGTACCTGATCTAAGTGTGGGTGATAAAATTGAGATAGTTATAACACATGTTGATAATATAAACAGGTTTTATGTCCAACTAAGAGCATGTGATTCAACATTAAGACAACTACTGAATTTAATGAACCGGCCTGCAAGTGTTGCTTCATATAAACCATTAAAATTATTACCAGCATCTGGAGAAATTATTTTAGCCAAGAATTGGGAAGATAAATGGCTTAGAGCTATGGTAAAGGATGTTGATTCCAGTGCAACGACTTCTGAAGTTTTAATTCATGTAATTTTTTTATTATAAATTTTTTTTAACAAGTTTGGTAATTGTTTCTTGTTTGCTAGGTATTTTTTGTTGATTTTGGAGATGAAATGATGGTGCCAATAAAACATTGCAGAGTAATGGATGACAGATACATGAACACAACATTTAAGGTAATTTAAGAGAATATTTCTCTAGATATTAATTATTTATCAATTTATTTTTAGGCAGTTCAATGTTATTTGCATAATATTAAAGTTCCTAACGATAAAACATTAGATGAAACCAAAGAATACTTTGAGTCTCGATATTTGTCAGCCCCATTAATAGCTGAAGTCAAGTAAGTTATAATTTATTGTCATTGAAGTATTAATCGTAATTTCAAAAAACAAATTTTGCAGATGTATATGAAAGTGTTATTCAGTTAGGTTACATAACATCACATTTTCATTAAATATTTGTTCTTAACAAAATAGTATAAATCATCAAATTTTATTCAAGAAAATAAATCATGTATTTTAAAATCAAAATATATGTAGTTTATTAGAACTAACAAAGTTTTTGAGTTTAAACTGATTAGAACGCCCCTGCTGCATATAAAATAATCAATTTTGTTTTATGGCTTATAAGCTTTTAATAAATAAAACTATACATTTACAAGAAATTTTAACTTTCAAATTTTTGTGGATTACGAGCTATAAGTACTTCTCTGACTATATGTATCTAATGTTAATATCATTTTAGATACATAGGTTATAATTATATGGATCTAAAAGTCTATGATACTGATGGTACAGATATTAGTACAGTTATTATTGAAGATGGATTTGGTGTTTATTATAAAACAATAAGACCCAAAATGAATGTAAATCAATTATTAGTAGATTAATTCCAACCAAGATTTTCAACTATACAATATTTTATGTTTAAGTTTTACTGTTACAATTTTTATCAATTTCCAATAGAACAATATTTTTGATTATAAATAGTTATGTGTTATTTTTGTTATATGTATTCGTTTCATATATTTTTGTTTCATTTAGTAATTCCAATTTATTACAAATTTTTATCATTTTCAATAGAATAATATTTTTGTTTATAAATAGTTATGTTTTATTTTTGTTATGTATTCATTTTATATAATAATATTTTTTAAAATAATTTTAATTTATTCCATTTTTTTGTACCGCTCAGGTGCTGTAGTACGCGCACGTTAAAGAACTCTATAATTTAGGATGGAATTCCTGAATTTGTGGCAAAATTTTCAGATGTGGTAGTCATAACTTCTGGCGTGATTAGCTTTGGCTGCAGAAATAGGCTGACATTAAATAATTAAATAAGATTATTTTTGTTATTGACCTTTGAAATACCTGATATCTTTAAACATCATTAGAACTTCTTTAAATTAACAATTGCATGTATTGTGATTATCATTAAGAAAACAATTACTAAACTAAAATGTGTTTATTCAACAACTGATGGATACTGAGGCTTTGTTTTTTAAAAATGATATATTTACAAATTACTTAATGTCACTGATGTTTGTGGGTGTGGATGGCCTGACTACTCTTGGATAATCAAAGATAACGCAATGGCTTTACTAATAACAGATATATTGGAATACGACTGAATACAACGTATGACATATCTACATATGACACTTGACATTTATTAAGGTGTGTTTACATGGTGCAGGTTGCGGTGAATCCACAATACTCCCCCGGAACGCAAGCCCAGATTTCGTTCTGAAATCGGCTTTTTTCTCCTTGTTTACCGCTTTGGTTAGGTAGTCCGCTATCGTTGGTAGGAAGATGAATCAATTTAACATGGTTTTCGGCAACCTTTTCCTTGACATGATGATACTTGGTCCTTCCAGCGAGGGCACTTCACGAGTGTGTGATCTGGATTATCCGTTACCCCACATTAGGGGCAGCCGTCATGCACCGCAAGACACACACGACCCAAAGCAACTGTGTCCTGTTAGGATCTGTGTGAGATGGTAGTTTAGATTTCCATGTTTCCTGTTTACCCAAGGTGTCACAACAGGTATAATGCGTCCATTTGGCTATATCTCCCTTGCTCTGCTATTCTTCTTCCTATTTTTCCATCATTTTTATTCTATTGGCTTTTTTTTGTTCATTTAGTTGTTACCTTATGTTGTTGTCTTGCTCTTCAACAAGAAGGTGTATGGGGATTGTTAATAATAATAAAAATATTTATTATCCAACAGTTACAAAAAAAAACTAGTTACCAGGATAATATTAAATATAAAACTAATACAATATGTTGTACGAATATACAGATACAAACATAAATATTAGTTAATCATTTTATAACACAATATCTATTCATGATTATAACTACATATAATAATTATAATAACTCATCAGAACAACAATATTCTAATAAACATAAGTAAATCTTTATATATTTAACAAACCAAAAATAATGCACACTGTTTACTTAATAACAAAAATAATAATAGGAAGAAAGAAATGAACCATAAACTATACATACTACATATAGTTTGCAAAAACAAAAACAACAAAAATAATTTAAAAAATAACAAAATTTAAAAAAGAATCCACATACATAATTCAATCTAATCTAATATTTTTTAAGGACTCAACTAACATACTACTTGATGTATTAAACATATCAACATCATTGCAGTACGTATTAACACTAGTGCACATTGATAAAATAGGAGATCCTATGTGATGGCACGCTCTATATAAAAAACAGTTTTTAATCTTCTGTTTGTTCTGGTCACAATAAAATTAAGTTTAGATAACAAGTATTTATCATTGATGTGGCCATTTATTAGTTTGTAAACAAACAATATTTGCGCAATAATATGTCTTGATTCCATAGCTGATAAGTTGAACTCGTTTTACAAATGTGTTCTGAAGTACAAATATTTTAGAAATTTTCTTTGTACTTTTTTTATTTCATTAATGTTCAGTGCAGCTGATGGATGCCAGACTATGGAACAGTATTCCAGCTTGCTTCTTATAAATGATTTATAAAAATTCAATAACGGCGCAGTTTCAGTAAATGGTTTGGTATTGCGTAAAATAAAGCCTAATTTTTTATAGCATTCTTTGGTTGTATTAACGATATGCTGCTTAAATGTTAATTTTGGTTCAAAGTAAAAACCTAATGCCCGTATTCATAAAAGCTGATTAAATTTAATGACTATTAAATGTGACAACATAACCTCACAATTCGATAAAACGTCAAAACTATTTTTATAAATTTGATAGAAATACATGTTATTTATTTTGCGTTATTATTTAAATATTATTTTTCATTCATTTCTGATAGTTATTTATTATGCCAAATTTGTTTTTATGGTAGAATAAGTATAAATAGTTTTGCGGTTGTAAAATTTAACGATCCGTTACTGTAACTGACTTTTATGAATACGGGCATAAATCTTTAATTAAATTAATATTTTCAAGCGGTAAACCGTTTATTGAATACATATATGTTATATTAGTCTGCTTTCTACAATATTGCATCACTTTACATTTAGCTGTATTTAAATTGAGTTTGGTATTTGATGCTCAAAGTTGCAGTGCATTTAAATCGTTTTGTAAAAGCGTGCAGTCATCTATAGTATTTTTTTAAACATTTTTAAATCGTCAGCATAAATAAGACATTCTGAATTACCAGTCTCTGAAATATCGTTTACAAACATTAAAAAGAGCAAAGGACCTAAATTTGAACCCTGAGGAACCCCAGAAGTAGGTATAAATGTGCGTGAATTTATTCCGTTTAGGTCAACAAAATTGACCCGGTTGTTAACATAAGATGCCAACAAACTTATTAAGCCATCACTTAGACCAAATGAATGCAATTTTTTAATAAGAATGTTGTGTTGAACTTGATCAAAAGCCTTAGAAAAATCTGTGAAAATGACATCAACTTGATATTTCTCATCTAAGGCCCTTGAGACAACATCCGTAAAACTACATAAATTAGTAACTGTAAATTTTCCTTTCACAAAGCCATGCTGATTAGATTTTATAAAATTATTAAAGTGACGATATAAAGGTTTATACAGCATTATTTCAAACAGTTTAGCAAAATTAGATATTAACGTTATTGGCCGATAATTCTTAACGTCATTGCGATTTAAGTTCTTAAACACAGGAATAATTTTAGAAATTTTCTAACAATTAAGAAACATTGGTTGGTTCAGAATTAAATTATAAATATGCAGCAATGGCTTTGATAATATCTGGCAACAGCCTTTTACTAATAACGCAGGAATATTATCAGGACCCATAGTAAAATTTGCTTTTATATATTAATTAATTTGTTAGTAGTGGATTTTGGTAAATATTTTGAAAATTTAATGCGTAAATACTGTTACGGAATAAACTGATGAAAAATGAGTGGCAAAAGCATTAGTTATATCATTAACATTATGTGGATTACTGTTGTGGTACGCCATGCTAGCAGGTATTTTAGGATTATTTTTTCTTTCGTTAATAAATCCCCATATTTTTTAGGATCACTTCATATCTAATATATGCTTTAAAGTCTGCGTTTTGTTCCTGTTATTGCCTGTATAGCCTTAGTCGAGACTGTTTGTGATTGCCATTTTCCTTCTGGTCATTTTAGGATTACCCTGTGTTTTTTTTAAGTTTGCAGCTTTTTTTCCTATAGGCGCAGCGTATAGCAGTATCGAGTCCTCAGTTGCTCCCATTACTTTGCGTTTCTCTGCTCTCAGACCTCCCACATTTAGCATGATTCGTGTCAGAGCCATTACTAGTTTCTCTGCTTTTTGTTTGATGTCAGTTATGTGGGGTCCCATGTTTCAGTTTTTTCTTATTCTCATCCCTAGGTATTTAATACTATTTTGGGATTTGATTGTGGTGTCCCCTAGATTAATCTCGACTATGATGTTCTTCCTTCTTCCCACCAGGACTACGTCCGTCTTTTCTGTTGTCAGCTCTAAGCACATCTTCTTGATCCACTTCCTAATCATATAGGACGCCCATTTTGCGCCATCGTCCGCGTGGGCTATTATGGTAATTCCGATAATGTCCTAAAACGCCAAAGAGTTAATCAAGATTAGTCATTCTACAGTCAAAAAGGAATTAGTCAGGAATGGGTCTGAAGAAACGTGACACTATAAAAAATGCAATGAGCACACAAAACGATATGCTGTCAAGCAAATTAGAATTGATTCTTAAGAATTAAAATAAATCCAAAAAAGAAAATCTATATAAATATATTAAAAATAGCAAGATGGTGGTAGGTAAAGAATATTTCATGAAGGCAATAGTTCATCTACAGATTTTCAAGATATTCAAATGGGGACAATCCAATGAAGTAGAGTAGGGTAGAACGGGAAACGACGACTGCGCATCCTGAACCTCGGGCCGCGTTTGGTTACTGCCATTTTAGTTCATAAAAACTCGTTTGTTTACATTTAGGAACACGAATTAGGCAACTAACAATACTTGGTACACAGGTACGACTTCTATCTTTGCATGTAATTTAAGAGGGTTACCTAACTATAGAAATAAAAGAGCGGCATATTTAAGTAAAATTTTTATTGGTGATTAAATAATATAAGTTTACGCAGTTTTTGGCGAATATTTCCATCTGTAATTTTTTCAGTATGCAATTTAGATAAGTTGAAAAATCTAATTTTGCAATATGAAGCAGAAATTATTTTAATCAAAAGGAATATATGATTTGATTCAAATTCTGCTTCATAATAATGACTTTCTAATTCGGGAAATAACATGGAATGGCTTACAACATAGAAACAATAATTGCTTGCAAAAAATCTATTTCATATTATTATATGTATAAATACTTACGTATGCAAAGATATTTTGGCTATTCTGTTTGATATGGTGTTACAACCTAATGCTGCACATATGCTCGGCATATTGAACAAATTAAACCACACAGACACAGAAATAAAAGGCTTAAAACCATTCACTACCACAACCACAAATTTATAATAATATATTTACGAAACGTTTACGTATATTACTCATAGACTAACTAAAGATAAATGATAATTATTTACAATAAACTTGCTTATATATTAGTCTGCGAGTAGAAAATAACTATGCAGGTACATTTCAAAGAGATTATAACATAATTAAAGGCGTAAATCTCTGAAACTTCCAAGTACTGTAATTATGTGTAATGCGATTACTGTGTTATTATTAAAATATATCTGTGTTGTTTAAGTAATCTACAATAAAATTATTATAGATTGTTTCTTAAATTGAAAAACTATAATAAAGCAGGAACACTGGCAAATGTGTTTTTTTTTTAGATAAAAACACTATGATTTATATTGCAAAATTATAATTGTAAACTTATATAAACGTAAATTATATTTTACTAAAAAATAGCGGATATAAACTATACAAAAATTGCATAAACTTGTATCATTCAATCACTTTTAAAGTTTTAATTTAAATATAGCGCTCCTTTATTTTTAAATTAAATGCATTTATCTCGTTAAGTAGCGGCTTCATAAACTAATTAAATTATTTATTTAAATTCAAAACTCTGAGCTTTATGTTTATATAAGGCGTTTTGCCGTGAGAAACCGTACATACCAGCGATCAAACAGCGGTTTTATTTCCATCTCTCTCTATTTTTGGGTGGTCGCGGAAATCTCACAAAAACGTACTGATTGTAAACGGTTACACCCATGGGGGGTACCCTAAAGCCCGCCTGAACGTAGCAAGAATTCAAAGGAATCTGTAAAGTCGATGGAGATCACGTGATTGCATCCACCAATGGCAGCAGCAAACTTGGCTCCATCACAGATCAGCTGATTTTAATAAGGTTCTAACCTGTGTTATCGTTTCTCTAACCTAAATGATCAACATGTTATAAATGTGTTAATTGTGTTTAGTGTATATATACTATAAAGTAAGTATTCTGTTAATTATTATAAAACATCTATTGTTTGTATCACACATATACTTATGTACAGCCAAATTCAATTAATTTAATTAAAATAAAGTTAGCAACAAACACTTATATTACTTATTACTTAAAATTTAACATGTCTTCTACAAAATTAAATTAGTGCTTTATCAAGAGCTATGTTCTTTCATCTTTATTATTATTTTTTATGCTAGCACATTAGAATTATTATTAATACAACTCTAAATATAACTTAAACATGTGCAAAACTGTTTAATTAAATTAAAACTATGTATATGTTCGATAACAACACAACCGAGTATGTTATTTTGAACTTTGGTTTTTTAGGTTTGTTGCAATTTTTTGTAGAACTTTTTGTATGTTGTATGATAAAAATAATGGAGTGTGAAATATGTTTGCGCTTTCCAAATCTGTATATGTACTGTTAACAATTTGTTTATTTTGTTTTATGTATTCATTTCATCGTCCATCCATCTTAACAGACTTCCACCGCCTCGGTAAATTTTCTTTCTTATAAAAATAAAAGTGATTTTTTATTTATACATACATAAATCATATTTCATTGTTGTTTTATTTTTTGTTTCATGTAATTGGTCACGAATTCAATCTACAACGATAATAGTGAATGTGTATTTATAATATTTATTTGTGATTTATATGAATTTTATTGTCAATAAATATGATTTAAAATAAAAGATTTTTATTATTTAGTTTTGGTTGTTTAGATATTAAAGTTATGTTATAAATAATGTATTCATTATAATATTATTTATGAAAATTCAAAAAATATAGTATAATATTTAAATAGATTAATTTCCCGCCAATAATTTTGTGGTGATGTGGCGCCATCTCTTGAGAACTTCTATAGCTATTTTGATGAACAGCGCCTCTTATTTAACGATGGAGAACTATTTTCGATTCTAGCCAATAACATGTAAGGTTCACTTCTTATATTGGATATTCTGTGGTTACACCTGTCATTCATTTTCTTATGATAATTATTAATTTAGTAAAATATTTGCTATATATACATTTACTTATAAAGAATATTCATTTTATTTATACTTAATAGCAATTTTTACCTATTATTTTCATAATCATTCTTGACAATTCATCTCATTTATAAGTTATCATATTTAAATTTCACATACCGGACTTATTAAACTGCTTCCAACAAGGGTTTTACATTCACCTTGCTGGTTGGTACATTCGGAGTCAAAAGTAAATAACCGGTAACTCGCGACAACGCAACGGTTTAAAACCATTTCATACCACAACGTCAACGGTATCTCACGGCAAAATGCTTATAGTTGATAAAAGTTTACACGGTTGGCAACAGTGGCAAAAAATACCGTTCAGACGGGTTCAGCGCTTAATAGGTCAGCGCTGGCAACTGATGAGTTGTACTTAACGCAACAATTGATAGATGTCGTGCTATGAACCGAGTATTGTTAGTTGCCTAATTCGTGATACCAAATGTAAACAAAGCGTTTTTATGAGCTAAAATGGCAGCGTTCATGTGTGAATGGTTCGCGCAGCTGAATGCCCATTCTACCCTACTCTACTTCATTGATTAAAACCCAAATATTTACAAACGGTGCCCGATTTCCATAGTAAAACAGCTTCTTTTGCGTTTTCTAGAAATTAATAAATAAATGGTGAATCGATTCTACATATAATGCAAACAATAATGACTCACAATAAATATCTAATAGCGAGTATTCTAGCTATAGTTAAGGGTGAAGCTGCAGCCAGTATTTTTAAAGTTTGATTAATAATTGGCAAGATCTAAAAAAATGCGTTAAAACAGGACAAATTCTTTTGATTTTCATAATAAAATTCAGTCATTATTAAATTTACAAGTTTCTTATATAATTAATCATATTTGAAATGCAGATGAACACCAAATTTTAATAAACTTTTCCAAAACAAATACATTAAGAGGGCTAAAAGACCCTATTGGCTTGCAAATACGCGTGAAAGCCTTGCAAATTTAAATATTACTCTAAATATGCTTACAAACGATTTCCAACTTGATGTTGAAACAAATAAGCTCGATAATATTAAATTAAACCAACCTAAGCAAGAAAACTACCAGAGGACGAATTCTTATAAAGACGCAACAAAGCAACAATTATAATAACAATAACAAAGACGCCATTTTAATGTCAGATGGAATCGTGACTATTTTAACCAAAATAGAAATAGCCGAGGAAATAGCAATCATTTTAATAAAAATAAATTTGTTCCTCAAAATAATAAACCAAGTACTTCTGGCAATAATACAATACGTAATTAAATTCATAAAACAAACAGTCAGACATAGTTTTCATCAGAACCCAATTGGGTCCAGAGCGGCCGTTGTTTAACTTTCGTTAACGCTGGTATTTGTACATGCCCTCTCTGCCATACTGCCGACTTTTTTTATATATATAAAGAAACAAAAACAATTCTCTTCCAGGTTCGTCTTCATGGCAATAGCCAAAGGCGCAGAAATTACAAACATTACCCAAAATTTAGGGCAAATACCAATATACCTCGGTCCAGCCAAACTACAAAAAGCAGAACATGCAATTAAACATTATCAAAAAAGTATATAAAGAAAAGAAGATGGCACAATTGTTAAAACAATATCAGGAAATTTGAATGATTCAGATGGTAAAAGATTTAACAAAATTTTCCATCATTTGAAATTAAATAAAGATTCTATTCAATTAAAAATGCAACACACAATGAGGTAAAGTCAAAAAATTTAAAACCAAATGTTATACTAAAAGGTCAAGTAGAGCATCAAAATATATTGTTCATAAAACGATTTGTTTAACCAACTCATTATATTATTTTGTTTTATTAAACATGATAAAAGAAATTAAAAATTTAATTTCGTAAGTCACACATTACATAACTAAATAAATTACTAATCAAACTAAACAAAGTATCTCTTCATTATAAATGAAATCCCATTTGAAATAATATAAATTATGAACATAAGTTTGATTCCTAAATTCAATAACAGAAAATTAGCATTAAAATTGCTTGTTTATCCAAAGTATAAAATATTGTCTCGATTACTTGTTATGAATATAAAAGCCAATTGCAAATTCTAGAGTTTAATTTCCAGGTATATATTTAAAGGCATTTTGTGTGATAGTAGCATAACGTAAGCCCTAAAAATATCGGCCCTCGCAAATAAAAAAAAAATACGAAACTAAATATACCCAAGAATCAATTAGAAATAACACTAGAATTCAAGCAGCACCTAGGAATATTTCCACATCGAGACGAACTAAAAGTTGAATGTCAACAAGAAACTCAATCCAAAGGGTTACCCGGGAATCTACCTAATAAAGATTGAAATAAAATTACATTTCAAAATCAGTAGATAAACTTTTTACAGCCTCGTATTAACTGATAATCATTTAGAAATGAAAAGGATAAACTTTAACAAGACTGAATACTATGATCTTAAGAAAACTATATCTGCAAGATTTACCCGAACAATTACGAATTATGTATAAACCAGTAACCAATATGGTTATTTTAAGTGTTATACCTATCAAAATACCTAGAAAATGAAAGTTTAAGTAAAAAAGATAAAATAATGAAAGAGAGGTGGGCCTTAGGTCTAAATAAGAAAACACCTGCATACATAGTAGACAAAGATATACTGGTACAAGAACGAACAACACGAAGTGAATTTAGATACAATAGAAGTTACGGCCATACCATACTTACTAAAGTACCTAGAAAATACTATATTAAGTATAATAGATAGAATGATGATTACAAGCTTTAAATGTCGAAAAAAGTGTGCAAATTTTATATGGACATAGATGACAAATTTTTGGAGAACAAAAATGGAAAATAATTAATCATACAATTATTTCGTTTTCATTTATATTAGTATTGAATTTAAGTTATAAAAATTATGGTAGGTTGTGAAAACATCAAAAGGAAATTATTAAAAAAAACTAAATATAATATAAAAATGTTAAATACATACCTTTCTTATCAATTGTGATAAAAGTTTATTGAATATTTCTGAAAGAACTATTTTAAATATCCGACAGGATTTTTGCAATAATCAATAATATAATTTTATATTTATTGAATATATAAAATTGATAGCAACATGGTTTTATTTTCATAATTTGTTTCTTCATTTTCGATTACTCATATAAACACTAACACAAACTTAATCCAACAAAATAAAAATGTTCAAAATATTAAATAAAAATAAAACTCATCTTTACATATAAAAATCACAAAAGTAAATGATAAAGTTTTGTCCTTTTGATATATTTTTTTAATTAAATAAACATTTCATGTCACATAGGGACCTTTCAACTTTATTTACAATTCCAAAATAGTCTGCAGTTTAAAATCTTGATATTTGAAATTCATGTAATTCATGTATTTCAAATAATATTTCAAAAAGCTACAATAAAATGATGTAGGCCGTTTATTAAAAATAGCTTGCTTGAGTATGCTTTTGATTCTTCAACTGTTTAAAAAAATGTCCATTATTGCGAAAATTTAAGCTGAATCAATCAGCTCATGAATAAATACAAGCACCTATATATATTTTCCTCACTAATCAGTTCGCCATAACATATTTTTTGAACATCATTCTCATCCCAAAATTGAAGGAATAGCAAAAAAATAAAATAAAACTTAAATAAATAGCGAAAATTATAATTAATATTCATCTAATATATAAATCATAACCAATAAAAAATAATAATATATATATATATATATCCATACATACACATATATGTATACATATATATCGACCAATACACCTTAAACATCAGTTTTTCTTTTTTAATTACAAAATAAAAGGAGTTTGGGGAGAAAGAATCGGCGTTTTTAAAAATTCAACTAAGAAGTATTTAACAACTGTACAAGGTTGCCTACCGAGTATCATATATATATACATACACACTTATGTGTATACATATGTAGGTATATATTGAGGGACGAAAGGTTTTTAAGTTTTTAAAAACATACGAGACTCGATGGCTTTTTTCGGGATGTAGTATATATATATATAAACTTTTCAACGTGTCCAATCTGTACAAAAAATTCGTACACCCACCATCAATGTGTTATTGTAAATAGAGTATATCTTACGGCCTATAGTCTTTTACTGTAATACAATTTACTCTACCACTTTGAGTACTTTTCCAATGGCAATAGTCTTGTCTAAAAAAAAAAATATAATATTAGTAATTGTACTTATTAATGTATATTGTACGTACTCTCATCTCTGAGTGTAAATCTACCCATCTGTGGAAACAATTTGAAAGATTCCAAACATATTACCCCAGCACACTCTATCCGCATTATAGCTACTTGATCTTGCTTTACAAATCTAGGTCGTGTTTTGCTTTTCTCTCCAGTCTTCTTATCGACCAGACATATTAAGGCCTAAAATTTTGTTTTGTTTAATATCTATAATTATTTAAAAGTATGACAAGACTTACTTTAACGGTGACTTCTTCAGCTGCACAATGAATGTGCATTACAGCACTATAACCAGCACAAATGATTGATTTGTGTTCTAAGATGACAAGCTGTGCATCAAATACTCGCCCTGTACGGATTGGATTGGAAGCATCACATAGGACAAAACCAGGAGACACATCTTCCTCTTCCACCCCTTTTACTTTTATTTTTACATTTTCACCAGCAACTACTTGGCTAACTTCGTCATCATCTGACCATAATTGATCCACTATTACTGGTGTCTAGAAATGAATGTCAACGCTGTTATACAATTTTCACTATGTTTAATATTTGTGAGATTCTCTATAAACTACTGTGAATTAAGTGTAATCATACAGACTAAAAGTAAATCCTTACTAAACTTATTAGTTTTTAATAAAAATACAATATTTTTTCTTACTAAATAGTAATTTTACTTACCCTGTTTGGCATTATCATTAAGTTTGTGCCTTTTCGACATTCTCCTGATTCAACTTTTCCCATTACAACCGTACCCATATCCTTGTATTTGTCAACAATTGGCATAATAAATGGACCATCAGCTTTCCTATTTAATGAAGGGAGATCATCTATAAATGGTATAAAAGCAGGCCCCCTATACCACGGACAAACCTATAACATTAATAATTTTATATTTGTAGTTAATACACCAAAAAAATCAACAAAGAATATTTTGCTCAAATTATTCCAAAATGTGAGAGGATAATGTATGTTATTCCACTGCCATGTCAGTTTAGTAACACAGCAGTAACTACAACTCTATTCAGAAGAGCCAAGATCACAAAAATATGGTTTTATATTAAACCAGTTTTGATAGAAAATAAAATAATGCTTACTATTATTTTTCTCTACCATACATATTTGAATTTATTTTAATTAAAAAAGATTAAAAATTAAATTACTCTGCAAGCAAAATTAAGTAAAAATTAAATTACTCTGCAAGCAAAATTATGTCATTATTTTGAATGGAATAGATAGTGGTCTCATTTTGCTATTTTTTGTAGTTTGTACCATTTGTTACTAAATAACCCAGCATAATTATGGAAGTAAAACTATATTTGCAAATTATATACCTTTTCCTCAATTTGTTCTTTTAAACCTTGACCCGTTTGGCCAGAACATGGAAGGAAACTTAAATCCTTGGCAGGATTGAAACCTAGTTTCTTAAGATACGGTAAAATTTTATCTTTACATTCGTTGTATCTGGTTTCATCCCAATTTACTGTTGGATCATCCATTTTGTTAACAAGAACTACTAAATGTTTAACTCCGGCAGTCTTAGCTAACATAGCATGTTCTCTTGTTTGGCCTCCCCTATCAAAACCCGTTTCAAACTCACCCTTACGAGCAGAAATTACCTGGAAAAAGAAACATTTTATTAATATGTATTTTCTTTTAATAGATATAAGTCAGTGATTATTATTTCTTTCGTAATTATATCAACTTATTTTAAATATTTATATATATATTTATACAAACACCTATTATGATATACATATTATACTTTTATTGAATTATTTAACAAAGATTTTTGCAAATATTTAACCAGTTTTTGCCATAAGTAAAATTTACTTCTCAACAAGCATAGCAAACACTTTAACCCAACTCACATTTAGCACAAATATGCCATAGGACAGATGAGCGGTCACAAAAAAGTGATCTGCTATTAATATTATTCCTGTTGAAACTTGTGTAATATCGATATTGAACGGAATAATATAAATTATGCGTCAACACCAAATACACGACGGACACTTACATAAGTGTCCGTCGTGTCAGTTCATTCTGACGGTTACCTTGATTGTATTATAACAAAAACAGCATCTTTGATGTCATTGTCATTCCTATTTCATTACATATAATTTAATGATCAATTAATTTTTTTACCACTACATTCAGATAGAATAAAACTTTTTTGTCAAAGAATTTTAGTCAAATTATATTTGCAACTAGCATTAAAACGCATTCAAAAGTACCTAAAAACGCATTTATTTCTATATTTGAATATTCTTTTAGAGTATTTTTAACTTATAGTTCAAAGTACTTTAACAAAATATAGTTTGATCCTTAATAAAAATAATATTTTATTTTAATGTTTGTCCTTTTAATGACATTAATGGTGCCATTAAGTGTAAACATAACCTAGTTTTTTTGTTTTAATTAGATAATTTTATAAAAAAACGTGCAATTCCGCTAGAAATGTTTGAATACGAAATTGTAATTTATGATTTATAATAATATTATTAATTATACCTGAAATGTAATTATTATTGAAGTACTATAACAATTAATTAATTCTACATGTTTTTGCAATTTAAAAGTCAATAATACATTAATTAATTACATGAGGTACGTTTGTTTCGCAATATCACTGAAATTTTGATCACTTGGTGATGACGTCAAATATCACTCAATTTTTGTTTAAAATGATACATTACAAAGAACGATAAATTTCACTTTCTCAGATTGTGTTATTCAAATTTCAACAACTGCTTGTTGACAAATCTGCCGCCAGATAGAGTATTCTCCTGCAATCCCTATTACCCGTCATATTTTTAAATTTATTTCAACAAATTTACTAGTTTGTTGACGTGATTATTCAAATTGCGAGGACAACCGACCTTGAAGTGCTGCAATGTATGTTCTAGGTTTAAAAAGTTGCAGCTAAAAAAAAAATTTTTGTTGGTTTTTCAATTTTGTTTAAAAAAAAATTCAAAATTTTTTTAGTTTTTTTTTTATGAATTTGGTTTAGAGGTAGTGCAGTTGGACGTGGCTGGTAGCTTGATTATTTCCATTTCAAAGGTGATATGATAACGCCGCACTACAATTTTACAAATATGAATCACTTTAAATGATTTAAAGTGAAATTATAAGTCAAACAAAAATAATAATATTTATCACTTTAAGTGATAATATCACACAAACAAACGCACATATGGTGTATTGATTATTGATAAAATTTGTATCTATTCTTGAAACTTCATCAAACTTGCAACAGATTTGATATTTCAAGGTTAGATATCTCCATGTCATGTTTACACTGCAAAAAAGACAGAAAATGATTTAATCCTATTACTAACAATGCATTAGTTAAAAACACGCCAAAATAGTATTATAGAATCGTATTTTTTAATCTTCCAATAAATTAATTGTCACATTATAATTAATGTAACATTAATGTACAACTTATAAATTTATTTAATAAAATTCACTTGCCAAAAACTATTATTTATTTTAATTATGTATATAACCTTACTTTTTGTTGACCCGACTAGTTCGCCAACAAATAAAACTACCAAACAGTGAGGGAAATAACATAAGGCTCCATCTATCAAGATGTCTCTGTACCAAATACCTGCGCTTTCAAAATATATATAGGAATGAGCGTTAATGGTAATACTTAAAGATTTCTTGATACGTCATAACTAGAGCTCGGATTTATATTTATTTACATGTTTTACTTGATTATATATATGAAGCTAGTAAATTGTATACACACGTTTTGTTCAGAAACAAACCCAAATACCAAGTTTTATTGCGCATATAACTTATTATTTTAAGTTTTTGCCGCATAAAAACTTATAATCCATATAATTGCATTTACCAGCATATAATCGCATATTACTGCATATATAGTCAATATTTTTATTATAATAATTTATTATAGTAAAAAGCCAATAAGAACAATATAATTTTTAAAATACGTTATTGGAGGCTCGGATGCCACTGGCACATTGCAACGTACAAAAGCACGGGGATTCCCTGTCAATTACAAGAGAATACTGGGAGTAGCAATGTCGAGGGGAACTCTGCTGTGCTGTGCATTGTCTTCGGCAATTCAAGAAGAACGCACAATTTTTGTTTTTTTACAAAAACGTTCTTACCGATAAACTACATAGTTTCACTATGAAACAATAACCTTTATAAACGACAAATAATTTAATTTAATAAATTCAAATTTTGAATTTTCTTGCTTTTTTAACCGCATATAAAATCAATATTTGACAAACATTACCGCATATATTTACTTATTTTGGTAAAGGTTTCCTTGCTGTCCCTCTCCTTAAATACAACAAATTATATTTTATTGGTTTCTAAATGTATAGATTTTATTAAACTTACCAATATTTTGCCTTGCTGTCCTTCTTAAATGCTTTTAAAATATAATTAAAAAATTGTATAATGACAAATGTCAGTTTCACATTAATCACAATATTAGACAATTTTGTACATTACAGCTTAATGTGTAGTATACACATTCATTCAAGCCTATATTCACTACATTACAACAAGTATACTTCACATAATAAAAATATAAATTTATCAACAGCTATTATGCCTTTCACAAAACAAGTATTTTTATTGTTTTACTTTTATCACTTTGACAATAAGTTAGTGTTTGATTTGTCAGTTTTTTGAAATAAATTGAATACATTCTTAATACATTAACATCTATTTCGTCTTAAACAAAACAAGAATTTTTATTGTTTCACTTTGATGATAAGTGACTATTTGATTTCGCTTAAAATAAAGTGAAGAAATAACACATATATATGAACATCTATTGCGCCAATAACAAAACAAGTGTTTTTATTGTTTTATTTTTATCATTCTGACAATAAGTTAGTGTTTGATTTTTCAATCACTTGAAATAAAGCAAAAAAAACTTCTAATACCATTACGCCTTTGACAAAACAAATATTTTTATTGTTTTACTTTGATAATAAGTGACTGTTTGATTTGCCAGTTGCTGAAATAAAGCAATTACATTCCTAATACATTAACAACAGTTACGCCACCAACAAAACAATTGTATTTATTGTTTCACTTTGACCGTATTGATAATAGGTGAGTGTTTGATAAACTTATATCGTCTGACTTTACTCTACAAACATAACTAGAACAATTGTAATGTCATGTGATATTGGGTCAAATTACGCTATGGAAGGTCATGCAGTCAAAGCAGTATTACGTGAGTTCACTTTTAAAATATTACCAAAAAACGTAGAGTAAGCCAAGTCAGGCGCTAAGTTAGACGCTTAACATAATTTGACTTGACGTTTGCTTGGTTACGTGATATTTATTAGAAAAAAAAAACGCGAAGTCACGTGGTATTTATATTGGTTTGGGTCAGCGTCAGGTCACGTAATGTTTGGTCTATCGTGCGCCTAAACAAACATCACGTGACCTGACCCTAGCCGGTAAAAAAAAATTGCGGCAACGCTTTGTCAAAAAAGTTTATCAAAAAAATGTGGTGTCACGTGGTACCAGTTTGGGCCAGAGTCAGGTCACGTGATGTTTGGTTAGACGCGCTTCTGGCCAACAATCACGTGACCTCACACTGGCCAGTGAAAAAATAAGAAGTCACGTGATGTTTGGTCAGGCGCGCGCCTGACCAAATACATTTAAAACGTTTTGTGAGTGTTGTGTGAGCGTGCTGCTTTTATCAGAATACCATAGTAAGTAATAATAACGTAGCCAGAAACAAGCAGATTACTAAAATAACAGGAATAAACGTGTAAAGCCTCGTTCATACTCATCCGAATTTTTCATTTTTTCTGCGATTAAAAATGGCCGCCTGTCAAACCAAAAAATTGCGATTATTTTAGCATTTTGCGATTTTTTTAAGAATGTACCTAACTTCATGCCATTGAATTTTTATTAATAATGTAATTAAATGAATTGTAATTAAATATTATTGTTAAAATAACTGTAATTGAAAGTTTCGCTACATTTAAATGAGATTTTACAGTTATTAAATCAAACGCCAGTACTGTAATGAAACAGATCAGATTGTGGTTATGTTTGTATTTGTAACTTCACTTCATTATACTCTTTGCTGAACCAACGTTACGCGCGCTGTTGCCAAACTTACGTACAATAATTTAAAGCTAAAAACAATTTATTTATTAAATACTAACAATCTCCAATGTTAATTATTAAACATCAAATAAAGTAAAATAATTCAACTCCAACAATATAACAAAAATATTTAAAAAAAAATGACGCGTTTTGTAACATATCTACATTTGTTTATGTGTTCTCGAGGTTAACATTGATAAAATTTATTTTTTTAAATTGTATTTTTGAAAGTCATTTTTGATGATATTTTGTATTTTTATCAATCGGACAAAGTTGAATCAGTTTGAACATTGTGCGATTTTATTTTTAATAAAAGTGCCTAACTTCATTTCATTTAAAGGTTGATATGTCATATAGGTTATGTATTTAAAAAAAATAATAATTTTACTGATTATTACAAATTACATAAAACTATGTTTACAAAAATAATTAGTTTAAAATATGTGGTGAAAATTGGTTCATATAAATAATAAAAATAAATAATTTTACTTTTAACCTTTAAATAATGTTTAAATTCAATAAAATAATTATTGTTTAAAACAAGTATAATTAAATTAAAACATATTTTTAAGTTTTGAAAGGTATTATAGATCTAATTTTTAAATCAAATATTAGCATAAATATAAAAGTTACTAAAATAAAAACAAAATGTCACTAGCAAAAAACGCAATAAAAAAATCGAATCAGTATGAACGAGATTTTGCGAGAAATATTTTGTTACAATAAAAAAAATCGCAAAACGCAAATCGGATGAGTATGAACAAGGCTTTAGTCACATTTGAATAAATATTTCAATTAATTTATTAAATGTCAGTTTGCAACAATTAGGCCCGGTTGCACCATATGTAGTTAACTGCAAGTTCAACTAACTGGGGAGTCAACTTTGACCTTGGTTCAACGGCGCTTGGGTTGTACCATACGTCGGTTAACTAAACTAGGTTATTATTTTTTTTTTCTCAAGTTGATGGCAGGGAATCTAGTTATATCTAGGGAATTTCTTAGATTTATGGGTCACGCACAAATGTTTAGTTTTCTAAAGTTTAAAAAAATTGTTCTGTATTAATTTTATAAATGCGGGAAATTCAAAAAAATATTATTATTATTTTTTTTAAATAAATTAATTAAATATAAATATATCAAAATTAGTTGTAATAAATTAAAATAATAAAATAATTTACTGAATTTATTTAATCCTATTATACAAAAACATAGAATGTTAAATCTAATATTATAATATATAATTTAATTAATTTAAAACTTTGTAAATTAAAGATCACTAAACTTCAGTGAAAAAACTACTTTATTATCATTGATGACAAAAATACCATGATCAAATTGAATGCAAATGTAGTTTGTTAATTTAATTTCATATATCCCGCCATAAAAGACAATTAAAATAATAATCAAGCGTCATGAAACATAAAATAAATCTAGTAAATGTCAACAAATAAATAGGGGTTATGTTTAACTGCAAAATTTGTAGTTAACTGCCCGACGGCGTCCGTTCAACATAACCTTGAGATGAACGAGTTCATCAAGTTGGTACAACGTAAATTTAACGCTGAACTCGTTCAAGCAATGAACTCGAGATGAACTTGGTTGGTACAACCGGCCCTTAGATTAACATTTTGCAGCAAATTTGATTATGGGTGACTAATTAATGCACAATTTTATGTAATATTGGTTAGGTTTGCATGCACAATTATGTTATACTACACACGTTTTGATCTATTTTATTATTTATTGACTAATTTCAGGTGATTTAATTTCATATTATTATAGTTAAATAATAATATGAAATTATTTGATGCAAAGTTCATTGACCTTTCTGTTGATTGTTGACATAATAAGTCGTAGTGCATGGTTAGCTTGGATTTAATAATTTTTGTTACAAGCTCGTAAAAAAAAATTGCGGCAACACTTTGTCAAAAAAGTTTATCAAAAAAGTGTGGTGTCACGCGGTTCCAGTTTAGGCCAGTGTGAGGTCACGTGATGTTTGGTCGGGCGCGTTTCTGGCTAACAATCACGTGACCTCACACTGGCCCGTGAATAAAAGGAGGAGTCACGTGGTATCGGACCAAACATTACGTGACCGCACACTGGACCGTTAAAAAAATGAGGAGTCACGTGGTATCGCGCGCTTGACCAAACATCACGTGACCTCACACTGGCCCGTGAAAAAAATGAGGAGTCACGTGGTATCTGACTAAACATTACGTGACCTCACCCTGGACCGTTAAAAAAATAAGGAGTCACGTGGTATCAGTATGGGCTAGTGTGAGGTCACGTGATGTTTGGTCAGGCGCGCGCCTGACCAAACATCACGTGACCTCACACTGGCCCGTGAAAAATGAGGAGTCACGTGGTATTTGCATGGGCCAGTGTGAGGTCACGTGATGTTTGGTCAGGCGCGCGCCTGACCAAACATCACGTGACCTCACACTGGCCCATGAAAAAAATGAGGAGTCACGTGGTATCTGACTAAACATTACGTGACCTCACACTGGACCGTTAAAAAAATAAGGAGTCACGTGGTATCAGTATGGGCCAGTGTGAGGTCACGTGATGTTTGGTCAGGCGCGCGCCTGACCAAACATCACGTGACCTCACACTGGCCCATGAAAAAAATGAGGAGTCACGTGGTATCTGACTAAACATTACGTGACCTCACACTGGACCGTTAAAAAAATAAGGAGTCACGTGGTATCAGTATGGGCCAGTGTGAGGTCACGTGATGTTTGGTCAGGCGCGCGCCTGACCAAACATCACGTGACCTCACACTGGCCCGTGGAAAAAATGAGAAGTCACGTGGTATTTGCATGGGCCAGTGTGAGGTCACGTGATGTTTGCAAACATCACGTGACCTCACACTGGCCCGTGGAAAAAAAAGAGGAGCCACGTGGTATTAGCATGAGCAAAAAAAAAAAAATTTTCAATTTGAAGAAATAATAAACAATTTTGAGGTTATGTAAGGCAAGGTCAGGTCACGTGACGTAAAATTGGGCCGGCCCGATTTTACGTCACGTGGCCTGACCTTGCCTTACATAACCTCAAAAAAAAAAAAAAGTTTTCAACTTGAAGAAAAAAAAAACAGTTTTGAGCTTATGTAAGGTAAAGTGGATTGTCGTATAATAATTTTGACTTTTTATGAGCGCCGGTCAAAATTTGACGGTTGCGTCCTGTGCGCCTTAATTTTTTTGTGGCAATTCGTTATTGATTTATACATACAAAACAATATATTTTGTCTTTTAATTGATAACTATGTTTAATTAACTAACTATGTGTATAATATATATGCACGCGGCGTCTAAATAAAATGTGTACTAATACGCCGTGTGCATATATCAGATTTTTGTTTATAGTAAATTAAAAACCTTGTTTTAGTGATTGTGTATAAGTATTTGAATAAAGCAAATAGTGTACTAAAATATCAAATAAACTTTCTTATATTTAAATTTTTTAAAAATGTGATAAAAATTAGCAAAAAATAAAAAAAACTCTAGGTCATTTGAATATGTTGTAATCCTGCGCCAGTACAATACGTACAGCTTTTAAAATACACGCTGAGAGCGCGTAGCTGCTCTAGGTTGTTTATTGGCTTTGCCTAAACCAATTGTTTTATGTGTCCTCACACATAAAAGTTCAATAAATTTAGATTAAGAGATTTTGTAGGCCAGTTCACTGGACCTCTTGTACCAATCCACCTATCATTAAAATTATTGTTGAGCCACCGAACTACATATTGTCCGAAAACTATATTACTCCCACCAGGTTCACAGAAACCTTTATGGACTCCACCTAAATCGCATCATAATTTTAATTGAAGAATTACTTTACACCAATCCATGGTCACTATTGGTTGCAACAATATTCCTCAACTAAACCAGTTGCTATCAAACCAAACCATGCATTGAAGAATTCCTCAAAGATTACAGCACCCCTCAACAAGTTTTACAATTAAAACCTAAAAATTTAGAAAAATATTTTGATAAAATCGGATTGAAAAAACGCAGCATTCAGATATGGAGAATGGGCCATGATTTTCTGCACTTCGTTTTCTTAAAATCTACAAGGCTTGGAATTTGATGATAAGTGACAGCTGTCACTGCTCCAAATAATAAATGTGTTGTTAATATATTGAAGCGCTACGCAAGAGGCAGGAGGAAATTAAAAAATGTTTGGAATCAATGCTCAGAGAATGTACCATGAAATATGTGCAGAATTGCTACAGTCCGGAACAGAAATGGTGAGTATGCGCAGCTGCTTCAATTAGCGTATATAAACATTAAATAACATTCCGGGTATTAATAAAAATCGTCAATATTTACAATAATAAATCGTGCTAATAATAAACCCATTTAATCTAATCGTTTGTGATTATTAAAATGATTCGATTGTTGAAAATATTTCTTAAAAAAATAAACTAAAAGCGATAACATAACATAAAGTGTCACGCTCGGCACTCTAATTACACCCAAGTTGGATTAGTGTAACTTTGTTCTCGTTTAATTTGGGATTATTAAATCGCGTCAATTATAATTAAAATTAAATTATATGCTTCATCGTGCTGGTACCACATCTCGTTACGTAAGGCAAGAGGGACATTGTTATTCAACAAATTTTCTATAAGATTTTTGAGAAGTTCTGCGTATAAACTATCATTTAAACCAGGTTGTATGATTTTAATTGGCAGTATTGGCAGTAGTTACCCATTAAAAACCCCACACCATGTGTTAACTAAAAATCTTTGTTGGTAAACTTTGTACTCTAAAAACTTATGGATTTCCTAATGACCAGATATGCTCAATGTGTATTGTTAATGTTAATTCCATCTCTCGAGAACATAGATTTTTTTGCTAAATAAACAGTTTTTCTAAATAATGTGTATTTTTTTATTATCTCAGAAATGAAGCGAGATAGATAAAAAAGTTATTTAGATTTTCTGTTGTCAAATTGCATCAATTCAGCACGTACACGCATGCAAAGTTACTTACTGACAATAATTATATCTTGAACTATATACGTATTAAATCTTAAAAAGTCTGTAAAATGTACAAATAATTATCAAACTTATTGTAGATTGAAATTTTAAGAATATATTTAGTTTTTCTTTATAATTAACGCAAAAAATGTACGCATTAACAGTTTTAAAAAAATGTTGGGTTATATTATAAATGCTATTTGTCACATTCTATTTTTATATTTATCAAAATTAATTATCGTATTATTCACATGTTTTCATAATTTTCTTCATCAGTGGCCTCATAGAGCACACACTGACTCGTTTTTAGGACGTTGTTACTCGTAAAAAGTGTATTAGCTAATAATGCATTTTAATTAATATATTTTATGTAACAATTAATATGCATTATTTTGAGTGGGCAGAAATAACGAAGGAATAAGCGTTATTTCATTTTATGCACCATTTATATCTGCATTTATCCATTTGTATTTTTTATTATAAAATAACTAATATAAGCAGTCCATGATATAACCTACAAATACAGCAATGTCACATTTGATAATTTTAATAAAATTTTATCTTATTAATTTATCTATTTTTGAAATCTGGCAACAGTGTACTTGACAATTCGTTACTAACTTCATACCAACTCTGTTCTACACATTAACCTTTATTTTATTTATTTATTTATTATGTGAACAATACTTGCTAAATATAATGAATATAGGAGTTTATGTATGTTATGTATAAATAATACACTACTCTTTAAGCAGTATTGTAACAAAAGTTGCCTAATAATATGTCAAAAGACATGTTTTAATTATATTAATAAAAGCGTTTAAGAAGGACAGCAAAGCAAACTATTAGTAATTTTATTAAAATGAACACATTTAGAAACCAATAAAATATAATTTGTTGTATTTAAGGAGAGGGACAGCAAGTAAACCAATTCCTTTATAGCTTTTAGTTTATAAGCGAAATTGTTAATTAAGACACATTTAATTAAAAAAATATGTTTGCTTTGAATAACTTATTTTAAATTTTTATAATATAAGTTTTGTTTATTTGAATCAAAAATAACCAACAACAACATTTAAATATCATTATATTTTCACTAAAAAATTGTCCATTTACATAAGTTGTTGAGTATGAAAGAATAATTGTACATTGTATAAATGTTATATAAATACAGTTGGCTTTGAACTGTCCAAGTGTAATGATCTGACATATGTGGCCTGAACAAATTTAAAAAAATAAAAAATCACTTTTAAACCAATCAGGTACCAAGTTCAAACATTACCTAGCAACGTTTAAAATGTTCCTTAAGAGTGTATCCGAGAAAAGGAAAAGAAACAGTGTAAAAACCGCGCGAGTGCGTGCTCAATATGGCGTCATTTTAATTGGAAATTGCGTATAGAAATGGTACTAAAAGAAACTGGCATGTTATCCACAATCCGACATTATAAACAAAAATTATTATTTGCAAAAATAGTGAATTTTTTGAGTTTGAATAAAAATCACCAAGAATTTGTCACAATGGCTGATGGTCGGAAGGTTTCAGTACGTGGACGCGGAAATATAGAACTGCAAACAATTAACAAATCAGGGAATAGTGTTAAAATAATACTGAATAATGTGCTATAAGTGCCAGAAATGTAATTTGGTGTCAATAAGGCAACTCGCTAAAAAAGGTGCACAGCTTTCATTTACGAACAATGATTGCAACATATGTAAACAATAAAATTGTCGCAATCGCATATTTAAGATATGGTCTGTTCATTTTAAGACAGTACACTCAACACAATGCAAACAGTGTTACAACAGGATCAAGGTGTGTACACGAGTGGCATAGAATCCTGGGACATCGAGATATCATGACATAATAAAGTACTAAATTATGACAACTTCAAACTATTTGGTAGTGGATGTTATCAAAAAATAAATGAAGTAACTCGTAGCAAACTAGACGACAAAGCTGTTTTGGCATTGTGTTGGGCGAGGATTCACAAACAAAAAGGTATCGTGTATGGACAAATGAGATACCTCAACTTACTGAAGAAAGCGACTGGTAAAGATAAAGAGCACATGATCGAGTTTGAAGTGACCAAACTTATAGCGGTGAGGATAGCACCAAAAGAATCCAGTAAAAGCAGCGACAGTCAACATACACGCAATGAGGAGGACGCAGTGCAGTAAGACTTGGCAGAGGATGAAGGAAATGCGTGCGTGAGTAAATGTGTTTGTGCGGAAACAAGAAAATCGTCACGTGTGAATAAAATACTTGGAATACTATGGGATCGCCAACAAATTACAGGAACCCAAAACTTACAACCAAGCTATAAAATCACCTGATAATGCGCAGTGAGTGCATGCAATGGATGAAGAAATAAATTCATTAAAAAGGAATGATACATGGAAATTAGTAAAGCGACAAGAAAACGCAAATATTATAAGATGTAAGTAGGTCTTCAAGATTAAAACTGTGTAAAGCCAAAGCCAGACTCGTTGTTCAAGGGTTTTCTCAAAAGTTTGGTACGGATTATAATGAGGTGTTTGCACCTGTTGCAAGACAGGCGACTAAGAATCCTACAAAATGTTGCAGGTATGTGTAATTTAAGAATAGAACACTTTGATACAAAAACCGCGATCCACAATAAACTGCATGATTCTTTAACAGACTGTAATTTAATACAAAGTAAATACGACCCATGCTTATACATATACGAAACTCAACATGGTAAAGCAAACATACTCATATATGTGGATGACATATTGTCAGTCGCAGAAATAAATGCGACGCATGAACACATTAAGAAAGCATTATGTGAACACTTGGAAATAATTGATCTAGGTTTCGTTAAACAATTTCTTGGGATGAGAGTTAAAAAAATCAATAATAACTATTGTTTGGACCAAGAAAAATACAACTCGTCCCGATATTAACATAAGTTAAAGTAGCAAAGCTGTTTGCTGTTTACAATACATTCCAAAGAACTTAATTGAAACTTTACATTACAGCCACTTTTCTTTAGCTTGACTCATGAAATTTGAGCATAAGAAAATAATGCAAAAATGTGCGAGAGCATGAATGCAAAAAACCGAGCTATATTTTCTTGTATATTACCTTACATATTATCACGACTAAGATACTTTCACTTACTAATACTGCGTATAGGTGCAACACAATTTAATACTCTGCCTACTACTTTAAAAAGTAGCTATATTTGTATAATATTTAAATTACTAGTAATAAACAAATTTCACCATATTTGGATGCTGAATGCTCCATGTTGTTTTGAAATTACGATGCACCGTTGGTGAAACATACAACCAAGTTATTCTGTGCAAGAATTGTTCAAGCTTTAAAAACGCACCCATTTATAATTAACATTGTTATTTTGTTGTCATTTATAATGTAACATGAATCAATAGTAAAAACTTGTCATTGAACCATTATTATAATTTAGTTAAATGACGATTGATGAATTAAGGTTTTAAAATAAGCTTAATATTAATAATTCATCAAGATAACACTTAGGATTTGTCAATATTTAAATTTAGCTTGCTTTTAATTGATTGTGTTGGTTGTATACTGAACTAAAATTAAAAATTATTTCAAACAAAAATAAAACAACCTGAATGAAATATTGAAAAATTTACAACAGCTTAAATATATTTTTCATTCAACTAAAACTTATGATCCCCCAATCACAACAACTGTACATGAAAAGTTTCAGTAGATTATTTTTAACTGCTGTTGTTTGCATGTCTAAATATTCTACAAAAACGTTTCAGAAAACTCATCTATTGCATAAAATTTGTACAAAAAACAATTTTCCGCATTCATTAAGTTCATTATAATTTTTGCTGAATATGTATGTTTTATGCATTAATATAAAAAAAACAACAGTAAAATACACCATGTATAACATAAAATTTACACAGAAATTTATCATATAAGCACAGAAAAGCTAAAAACAAAAATCGCTGAGAAATTATATATATATATTTATTATTATATCAACCTATTAAAAATGATTCATAACAACAATTGCATACAATATACAGTAAACAAAAAATATCAAAAATTGTTCAATCCCCAAGTCATTTATAGCGACATGCACCATTTATTATTTTAAATTAAACAGGCACTTTCTAAATGATTATACCTAAATTGATCGTAAGATGCTGTTGCTGTTCTGTTGCACCATTGCAAAATCTCATCTTAATTGCGTCGGTAGAGTTCAAATATAGAATGCCATTTTTGAAAGTTCAAGCTCCGAAACATAACTTTATTAATATTGCAATGACTGTTATCAATATTATTTTATCAAGTTATAAACAATTGTTTGCTACTACTTACCTTTGCATACTGTAATGCATATTCATCAAAATTGACTAAATTGCAAAGCTAACAATTTTTTTAAATATTTATTTCGCGTTTTACAGCTATTTTACATTGCCCTATAATTCTTACGACTTGATGAGACTAACGGCTTATTAGGTGACTTCCGAATCGCCCAGGTGAATAAATAACAAGTTATTATTTAGTCATATTTCGGGGATCAAACCCCGGACTGCTAACGTGATATTTTATACAATGCTTGTATAATCCATAAAAAAACTTGTTTCAGTTAAATCGCACATACGATGAAATTATAAATTGAGGATGGCACGAGTGCCACTGTATTTGGTGCAATGAACAACAAACTATTGAAACACAATACAAATAAATTAAAACTGAAACATCAGGTATAAAACAATTATTTTGGCTTATAAAAGTTTTGAAAGCTTTTTCTATCACTCCAATATTGTTCACTAATCTTTATTAACCACTTTTTAAATTTGTTTTTTAAAAATCCCTATCTTTTTTGTATAACCTACTCTTTCATAAAAAAATCTTTTAGTATATAAACTTATAAATTGCATTTTTCTTCATTAATCATATGCCTGATGATGCCACTGTGTGGTGAAACATGTAGCACTTTCTTTCAAATAAATCTATGGTATTTTATGATAAATAAATGTCAGAAAAAACTTATTAAGAAAGACAAGAACTCTCTAGTTTGACCAATTAGAAAACAACACTGCAAAATCTATCTAGATCCTAACCAATCCTAAATGCATGGTGCAACATAAACTCTCCAACGTTACTTGAGCTTGGTGAACCTACATCTTAAGTAACGTTGGAGAAAAAAGTGTTACAAAATATTAAAAATTAAAGCTTAACTGCTGAAAAAAATCAAAAATTTCTGTAAACTTTAAAGAGCTATAACTAATTTATTAAATATAATATACTATTTTATTAGGTCAATATTACTCAATTTGCTTGTAGTTTCTGGCATTCATTTTATGACTAGTTAATTCTGGACACCGTGTATATGTTAATTATAATTAAAAAACAGTAATTCTTTTATTAAATATTCAATTACAATTAATAAAAGTCATATTTGATGATCTGGCAGGAAAAAATGAGTAATTACTATACTGTAAGTATCTTTCAAATTTTGTACTTATAATTTATAAGTTAGTACACATTATTTTTAAAATAATGATTTAAAGCTTTTTGAATCAGTGTAACATAAAACTTCTTGGTCGATTGTTGCAATTTTGCCATAATAAAATAAGGTGAAAAATCATAAAAAATACAAATGTGATTTACATTGCGTAATGACACCCAATACACATTCGTAGATATAAACAATATATTCTAAAGTGTTCTTGCCCCAAATTGTACAAGGTCTTTTATAATGTATGCAAAAAAACTTCGCAATTCCTTTTACATATAATTACCATCAAAAAGTCCAAAACAGCATAGTTTTGACACAACGCCTTTTCCCATTTTTTACATTGTCTCACAATTTCAATGTTCTTTCACAAAAACAACAAATGTTTCTGAACTTTTTTAATATATCATAACAATTTAAATAATAAACGAAAGACGAAATATTTATTCAAAATTGTCTTCGCTATCATGCGATGCCGTGGTCGTACAAGGCATACTGACAAGGTTTGTAAAACCAAAACAATTGTCTATGCTTGACCGTTGGCCGCTGTGATTCGATTTACTGATTTTGAATAAATTATTAATTCATATCGTATATGGAATTAGTCAAATCTTAATTTTATATTTTTGTTAAAAAAATCATTATTACATTTAATATTATTTAGGAATGAAATGTTTTGTTTTTGCTTCACTCAAAATTGTAAAATAGCGTTTGTACGGTTTTGCAACTAGACCCCTCATATAATCCTAAATATTCTACAGAATTTTTCATTCATCTAATAAATTTAGTTAATTTCACAATGATCATTAGTCGCTGCTTTGCACCTTTTCCTAATATTCCCTCAACCAATGGCAGAACGCAGTACTGGTTTTTTATGTATTTCTCATGTATACATGTAAGTAATTTAGATGTTGCCAAAGTAAGGTTTGGCTAGTCTGACAATATCTAGTAGTATATATACAGATAAACCACACGTGCTTTTCTCTAATACTCTCATCTCAACAAATTAAATTTGTTATGTGTTAAATATTTAATATACATTTTAAGTCATAATTTTGGTGTCATTTAGTCTACCACTTATATATGATAAATATAACAAAAAATGCAAGACAACATAGTCAGACCTAAAGTTGGGTAATTATATAATATTAATGTATTATTGATTAACGTTCAAAATCGTAAATGAACATTATAATAACCAAATGCAATTTTACAATAATTGGAAAACCAAAACTTTCATATATTTGTATCCAATTTTTGTAAATAATCAAACAAACGACTGTGGCTCCAGCTAGTGCAATTTAATACTAAACAAAAGGACTGCTGCTAAATGATATTACACTAGCTGGAGCCACAGTCGTTCGTTTGATTATTTATACCATCAAATGTAATAATAAGCACAAAAATATTCAAATTTGTCTTTCACTGTCATGCAATGCCGCAATCTTAAAAGGCACAATGATGAGGTTTGTAGAACCAAAATAATTATCTTCTTTTTTATTGTGCATTTTACAGCTTTTACATCGCCTCAGAAGTCTTACTACTCGTTTGAAGGGGGTGATAAACCCCAAATTTTCCCATAAATTATAGAGTTAAGTAAAAGTAGCAATTAAATAATATATATAAGTATTAACAGATATTTAGATAGATATTAGGTTGTTATATTATTATCAATCAAGTAGGCTAGGAAATTAATTTTTGGTGGCGTTACGGTCTGATGTGTACTGGGGTTGCGGACTTAGACGAAACTCTTGACTACTGTATATGTGTTACGGGTGGAGTGTACTGGAGCTCCAAACTCTCTCATAGAAGTGTACAATCAGTAACCAGGGACAGACCCCCAAAGAAATACGGTATTATCTGGGATTCCGGCGCAAACCTGAGGCGATTTATCAAAGAAATGTGGTATCCGAGGTTCAGGCGCAAACCTGAGATGTTTTAGATAAATAGATTAGAATACCCTTACTGAGCAAAAAGCTCATTGTTACTCTTACTGTTTTTTGATACAGCCAGCACGGGCAGAATAACAAGGTTCCAAGACATCCAGATTTATGTAACGTTTCACTAATAAATGTAACAAGAAAACCCCTCGTTAATTCTGTTTAATTGAAAATTTTAGCTCTTAACATGTGCTCGACTTTTGATCGATGTAATCTTTAGATTGAGTTTGAATAAATTATTAATTGATTTCACAATTTTTGTAGTTTTTGAGTACTCATAATTCATTCCTAATTTTATGTATATTAATTAATTACTTTTAACCCTTTCGCCACAGAATGCAAATTTCATATGGGGCCCGATAGTACCATACGTATCTTTACGTATTTCGCAGCGCAAGCACATACCTGCGTATATATACGTTCTTCGTTATTGACTTTGACAAATTTGTAAAAAAATTTGTAAGTGATTAATAAGGGAAATATTCACTGATAACTTATAAAGCAAAGTATATTATTATTATTTAGAAAATACATAAAATAATTATGTATTCTAAAAAAAAGCAAATATCGTTATGGACATGTAAAAGAACAAAAATAATAAATTTTACAACAAATCAAGCTCTTTCTTGACCTGTGAATTCAGTGTATAAACTGCGCATTTACTATGTAAACAACATTCGTACGCTCTCCGCTCGCAATTTATATGCTTTTGAAAACATACGCTCTTCGCACATGGAGCAGTGTTTCCTTTCTACTGAAGGCTATGGCAACACTGGGAAGAAATATACTACTTTATTCAAAATCTAATATATTAAAAATTCTTAAAATATTTATCCAACCAAAAAATTATATTTCTATGAATATAATTCCAGAATATATTATGTAAAAATGTAAATAAACAAATCTTAGTATTTAATATATACAAAATATTCTTAATTTCATACTGATTTAAAAAATGTTTTAAATCTGTTACCAAACAAGTTTCTATAATTCATAGAAATGATTTTAAAATCATAATAAGAAAAGTTCATAAGAGTATTTTATACATTTATCAAAGACTCACAAAATTAGTCTTTTAGAGAAGAGTTTTCTTTATTAATTAATTATAAAGATGTAGCAAGTTTTTGGTATAATTAAATAGATCTTGGAATAAAAACAAATTTTTGTGATTGTCAATAACAAATTAAACAACATTGTTGTAAATGTGTAATGCCCGTTTGCACCGTTCTGTTGCTTATCTTACCCTTTCGTAGGTTACACTTAAGTTTAAGGTGTACCTTATCTTAAATTGGTGTGCACGTGTAAATAATTTTGTTTTCTTAGCTACGACGTGGTTTAGGAAAAAGAAACAACTGTTTTCGATTAGATAGTATTTTTATGTGCCTAACTTCACGCTTGTTTATAGTTTCATTATTATTGCTATATAATGAAAGCAGAATTTAATATTAAAAAAGAGACGCTGAAAGCAATAACAAAATAATATGTAGTACAAACAAATAATAAAATGTTTTGTAGAAATTTAATTTGAATGTAGATTATTGACTTTAATATTTGTTACAATATCACAGGTTTTAAAACTAATTGTTTAAAATTTCAGTTTGACAATGAATGTCATATTTAATTAATTCAACCAGATATATATCATTATAAAAATCTAAGATAAAATCCATGTTTTGAATTTGTTAAACTGACTTTTTATAATAGGTTATGTTTATGTGCACCTTAAGCCTTACAATTCTGAGGCTTAACTTGGGTGATACTTATGTATTATTTTGTGTGCCGTGCAAACCGTTTAAAACTTTAACGTCCACTTAAGTGAAACTCTATAGATAATCTGAGATATGTAAGTGGAAGCGGTGCAAACGGACATAAGTAACTTATCTTGAAATTTGCGACTTTTAATAATTAATTAAATTTTATTTTGTTCACAAAGAAACAAAAAAAAAACGTTGGCTTCTTCCAATATACCAGTAATAGAAAGTTTCATTAAAACAATTTAAATAATAATCTGTTATCCTAAGATTAATTTAAATGATTCAAAACATTATTAATAATCTGACCACAATATGTAAAAAAGTACTAACTGCTACTATGTCACTCAAGGCCAAAATCTGGCAACCTTCTAAATACAATCATATACCCAGCAACCTTGAATGAAACAACCATATGTTCACATTTTTAGTAAGTATGTAGACAAATTAATAAATCACTGTGAATAACATACCAATATAGCTAAATCAGCTTGAGCAGCACCACTAATCATGTTAGGAACAAAACTTTTGTGTCCGGGAGCGTCTAATATTGTGAAATGTTTTCTATCAGTCTCAAAATAAGCACGACCAACTTCGACCGTCTTGCCTTTGTCTCTTTCTATAAACAAAATAATATAAGTAACTAGGTAACCAGTTAAACTTTGAAGTATTTATACCTTCTTGATTAGTATCCAAGGCCCACGATAAATACCATGATTCTCTGCTTTTTTCTCGAGCCTCACGTTCATATTTTTCAAGAGTACGTTTATCTACCATACCCGTAAGAGCCATAATCTGTCCACCAATTGTTGATTTGCCAGCATCAACATGACCTATAAAAACTACATTAACGTGTTCTTTTTTATTTTTTGCGGCTTCTTCTGTCTTTGGTGGTTTCTTCTTTGTAATCTTAACAAAAAATAAGTTGAATAAACATGCCCTTTTTGAATAACATAAACTATAAAACACATTATTCACCTTAGGAGTTTCTTCAGAGGATGGTTCTTCATCATCTCCTTCGGGTGTGAGAATAGGGTCATTATCTTCAGCTACGTCCTCCCAAGTCCCTCCATCTCCCGGAGATGCATCTCCATCCGCAGGGGGAATAGGTGGGGGTTCTTTCACATCAACTCGTTCTGAACCTTCCATATTTGTACCTAAAATAAATATACATAATTAAAATGAGAAAATAAAAAAAATACTAATATTTTGTGTATTACCAAATACATAATGAAAAATCTCACTATTGAAATGTTATGTTTTGGATACAATATTTTCAATAAATTGAGTTTATAAATGAAGTGATTTATTAGAAATAAATATACACTTTTCCTTTGTTCCATAGAAAACTCAATAAATAATATTGAAAACTTTTCACAATTCATTAATTTAAACTGTAATTTATAACAAAATTATTCACATACCTTTGGTTTCACCAAACATAGTTTAAGGTTGAATTCAAATTATGTACACATCATAAGAATTACAATTTATATCAACCCATCAAATTTAGACTAACCATTGCTTAGAAAGTCTTCTAGATGTAGGTCAGTTATCTCAAATGATAACTGCATTGTATTCACACAATTTATTGAAGCAGTAAAATTTATCACTTTAAATCCAAAATTTTAAATAATAATTCTAATATCCATCATATACTTATATACTAATTGCCAAGGTCACTAAGCTGCCATAGAATAAATTAGGTAAAACATGGTATAATAAAAAAATACATGAGCATGAATGCATTTAGTGTTTAATTATTAATTAAAGGATTTTCCATTTAGGTTTTTAATTATAACTAACACAAGACGTATTCCATGTGCTTGAAACATCTCTCACATTCTGGTTATAGCAAGTTTTAGAACATTGTAGTAGAGATAACCTATGATTGTTTGAGAGCGAAATGTGTCTCACCATTTACGATCGGATTATGTTCTGGGGAGCTGTCGGATTCTTGAGAATTAGTTGGGGATGCGTCTCCATCACATGAACCAGACGACGGATTTGTGAAAGATCCGAACGAAGGCACAAATTCAACCGCATTGACGTTCAACGTGGAAAATTTAGCTGTCACATCTGCTGCGGGGGGCTGGTGGGTCGGTGAGTTGTTGGCCGATGTGGAGTCCGCCTGAGATTCCCAACAATCCGGCGCTGTATTGTTCGACATCGTTTATTTAGCACGGTACTATTATATAAAGTACAAAACGAGAACGATATTTTGTCACAACTGGACACGGCTAAATAAGGCGATATCCAACACTTCTAATTTTCAGCTGCTTCACTGTCCGCGTGCGTTGCCTACAAGCAACGGAAGTTAATGGCCGACCGCTACATGACATTTAATGGAAAAAAGCGACATTGCCACATCTTCTTATACATCACATTAAATAAGATAAAAATAAAATTTTAACAAGTTTAGTGTAGCTATACGTTGATATTAATATCGTGCATTTTTTATGATTTATGTTCGAACTGCTAATTCATAACAATCACTGACAATTTGAACATAAACTACAAGAAATTAAATATAAAATAAATTTATTTAAAAAAAGTTGTACTGAATGAAATCGATATTAGTTGTATAATATTGATAATTATAAACCGTATAAAAAAGCTTTAATTGTAGTAATAGTCACCTTTAATTTTGTACCCGTGTAGTAGTAAACCTTATAACATTAACGCACGTTAACTTCAAACAAATGATTTCAAATAAATCGATGAAAGCAAGTTTTATATATTATAGATTAAAATTTATTGTGATAATATAAATTTTTTATTCATTTATACAAATAAAATGATAAAAAGTGATCATTTAGACTCTTGAAAAACAGTATAATCATGTGGCAGACAAATTTTGACTAATATATAATTTTTATATTTAAACAATTGTTATATATAATATAAGATAAGAACATTTTTAAAATAAATTAGTATATTTTAGATTATCTAACATAACCTAAGTAGTCTTCCAAATAATGACACCATGCTTCAATAGTTTACAAATTCTAAATACAAAAATTTAACGTAGAGCGTTCCTATAAATAAATAAAAAGGTCTCAGTTTTTTATATTGTGGAGGGACTTAGAAAAGCTTAACCTCAAATTGTTGCTTTGTCCGCCGTTTAGATAAAAGAACAAACACTTTTAATGCTCTACAGTTTATGTTTAACACCCCACAGCCTATAAGACGACTTATCTTAAATTATCCCATTAATTCTCTTCAAACAAAAGGTTTATGAGCTTAAGGTCTTGAACTTGAACCAGGCAATTCCCAGATTGGGTGGGGTTTAGCCGGTAGGCGCCACAGAAAGGTGAATCTGAAAACGAAAGTCTTTAAAAGATTCCCCACCCACACCACAAAAAATTTAAATTATATGACTTTTTTACATACGTCATTTTCATCAAAGTATTTAACAAGAAATTGAAAAAATTAAAACATTGAAACCGGTTTTTTTCTGTTTTATTATTTGTCGTAATATATATATATATATATATATATATATATATATATATATATATATACAGGGAGTTTATAAATAAATGAGATTATGAAATCACTTTAAATATGCCGCCTTTTTAAAATCGTCCACTATACTACATATGTTTGCTTGGCAGCTGTCAGAATTGATCTGCAAAACAAATAGTTTAGTGAACAATTTAAAAAAAGCGGCACATTTAAAGTGATTACATAATCCCATTCATTTATAAACTCCATCTATATATAATAAAAATGTTGATAATCAAACTTGTAGAGCACGCTAATACTATAGTCCAGTCAAAGTAGCTTTTCATCTCTAGAAAAATCCAAAAGTTTTGAAACTTTTTACACTGATTTATAGGTACCTAGTGAAAGATATACTAAAAGTCCTGACAAATATGGCACGAGCTCTAGCGGCAATAACCAAAAACAAGGCACTTTTTTTTGTTTTTTTGTTAATATTTCATGAACTGTAGGTCGGAGGTAAAAGTTATTTAAATACATAATAAAAGTTGCAATAAAAATGATTATATACATTTTTCTAGTATTCCTAGCGGTTACAGAGTTATAAAGCGCTAATGATTGCGTTTTTTCAAAAAAAAAAAAAGTTAGCACAGCACAATATGTAATTTATTGATGCTAAAGCATCTACTTGAGCTGTCACACTTGTTGCTTGAAACACAAAAAGAACAGGTAGCTATAAAATAAATATGAATATATAGTTGTAGCAAATGTTTGTGCACATTATTTCTGCTTTCTAGCAACTACGTTTGTTTCCACATCCAGTTATACATTTGCAAGAAATGAGATTCGTTTCTTAGCCAAATTTGGATTTGGTGGTATACAGAAAAAACATGCTGCATTGCTGCTCCAAAACCGATTTGGTAAAAGCATTGTAACAATGTTAAGAGAACTTTGCTCGTGGCGTGCATTGTACAATGCCAGGAATATTTTGTTTCCAGCTTTACCTTTATTACTATATAATAATATTTTGCAGTGTAGCTCGCTTTTTGAACAAATTGAAACAAAACGAGTTTCTTTTTTTGATATGCAAAAAGTATGCAGTTTTTTACATTTTACATTCCTTTCTACTCTGCCGTGGCTTGGTTTAACAAATAATATCTGTCTTTCAGATAGGGTTAAAACCATGAGGAGGACAATAAGATCAACATCTTTGCTATTTATTTCTACTTTGTCACTAGTTAATTTACCAGCGTAACTAGATGTTTGTTTTTTTTTTTAATTCCATTTTTGTAAAGAAGAGTTAAGAGGATTGAAATAAGTCTGAATTTATTGTGTTCATTAGAAAGAAAATCATCTTGTTTGACTGTGGTTTGTATATTGTGTTCAAAGTTCATGTCAACTAACCTCTTCGGTTTTGTTCAGCTGCTTACGTACTGGATGGTGCCACTGAATAGCCATTAAAACAGCAGTACAGCTCTTGCCGGCATAATGCTTTAGAACATAGGTGACATAACGTTGGCAAATTGTTTCACCCATCCAAAACAATGTCAAAATCGAGAAAATTGGCTTCTTCTTGTAGTACAGGAAAAGTATCGTATAAAACGGATCTTTTTGTTTTCCGCATTCCAGTTTCCTCAAATAAAAAGTAAGAAGCAAGCTTATGCTATAAGTAGTTGTTTAAGTCCTCATTACTCTGCTTATTGATAGCTATCTTAAAAAAAAAACATTGCTAAAGAGTTGATTACTACCTTTCTTTATGAACAAAAAAAGTAAAAGAGAGACCACACTAACAATACAAAAAAAAAACTTTTTTTTCTAATCTTTACCGCCCTACAACTCTGTAACCGCTGAGAATACAAATAAATGTATATGATCATTTTTACATCAAATTTTATCAGCTTTCATAAGCATAAGTCAACTTTTACCTCCAACGTACAGTTCTTAAAATATTAACAAAAAACATTACCGCTAAAGTTCGTGTCATATTTGTCAGGACTTTCAGTATATTCTTCATTAAGTACCTATAAATCAGTGTACAAAGTTTCAAAACTTTTGGATTTTTTTAGAGGTGAGATCAATATTTGAGCATATTTGACTGGACTTCTACTAGCATTTAAAAAAAAAATTAAAATGACAGCTTTTAGCGCGTTGCAAAGTCGACCGTAGCGTTACGCTCTATAGTAGTAGACTACTCTCTGCAGTTTAAAAAAAAGGGTTAATAGGTATAAAAAATTCTATTGCGGAATATCTTTTCGTAGTATTTCAAAGCGATCGTACGTATTTTAAAAAAAATCTGACTATGTTAAAAAGTATCAATTTAGTGAATGTTCACAGTGCGTGCTACAAAATATATACATACTAATAAAAAAACTAGCGTTGTTTCCACTTCACAAAGTATGTATTAAGGCGCAGGAGCTCGGTACCATCAAAAACTAAGAGGAAATATATAAAATATATAAAGAAGATGTTGACGAAGTAAGTTACAAATCAATTATTAAGTACAGGGAGTTTATAAATGAATGGGATTATGTAATCACTTTAAATGTGCCGCTTTTTTTAAATTGTTTACTATACTATTTGTTTTGACAGATCAACTTTGACAGCTGGGGTGTGTTCCAATTTAGAGAGTGTAGTTTGGGCGAACGTCCTGACGTAAGACGTCAGAAGTACGTCTTTTCTCTTTTAAAAAAGAACGCGTCTGTCAGTTTTTACCTTTTGACATCTGTCAACTGACTCAACTTATTTTGACTTTATAAAACTGAATTTATAGTAACAATTAAAATAAATTTATTGTAATAATTTATAATTTTATTTAATATAAAAAACTTAGTTTTTATAATAATATTACTTTATGACACACTAAAGAAACATATTTTAAATCTTCCGCGCCTAGTAGTCTTTACCCATCTCTAAGAGACGGGTAAACTTTTTTTACCCGGGCGTCTTTCTCCTGTATTTACGAACGACTTGGACGAACTTCCTCGGACGAACGTCCTGCATTTATGAACGAGCTGTGGTAAAAAAATAATACCCGGACGCGTTTCTCCTCTAAATTGGAACGCACCCCTGTCAAGCAAACATATGAAAACATATGTAGTATAGTAAACAGTTTTAAAGAGGCGGCATATTTAAAGTGATTACATAATCCCATTCATTTATAAACTCCCTGTATAAATAAATAAAGCCATACTGATGAGAGGTAAACCTCGAAACGCATCTATGGATGTTTTTAATTAGGATCATTTTTTCATAAATTTGATTTTTTAATGTTAAGAGGAAATAATTTACCGGAAACAAAATAGACAACGCCGTAAAAGACAATTCCGACGAGTGTCAACTTTCTATAAATGATTTTGACATTGTAAAAAAAAAGCACTACAAGTCATTTGCTAAGCTGCAGCAATTGTCATCAAGGACATTAAAACAGCCCATTACATAAAAAGCACTCCGGCGGACAAATTCATAAAAAATGTTGAAACCGTTGTTCCTGAAACTTTGGAAGTTTTTCTTTCCGCGGTCATTACAAACAATAAAGTGCATTAAAGAATTGTAAAAGAAAGTGTACATCGATAGTTCACGCAATAGTAGCTGTATGTTCACTTTTGTTTCTTTAAGATATGTGTCAAAGTTTTCCTGTATAAAAATTTGGCCCAAAAATTGTTTTTTTATTAACATAGTTGCTGTGAAAAACTTTCTTTACATAAATGCAATGACGAATAAGTTCTTTGTGAACGGTCATACTCAGAACGAGGGCGATTGAGTTTTTGCAAACATTAAGAGCATTTAAAAAAAAATCACTAAGATTTGGACAAACTTATATTTTTCAACAATATGTTACAACTACCCGTGGAGCTAAAAATTAGCAACCCGTATAAAGTACACAAACTTAGATATAAAAACTAATATAACTTGAAAGATTTAGCTGCAATATCAGGTTTTAACATTAATAAAAAAACCAAAAAGCAAACTCATAAAGATAAAAGACATTACTGAGTAGAAACAGAGTTTCATTTTGGAGTGCTTTGTAAAACAACCTCAAACATCGACTACTTGTAGAATCAGTAAATAATCATCGCGTACAATACCAAACAAAAAAAAAAGGACAATAAAAGGCTTGTTAAAACTTTTCTTGAAATCCACAGACATAATAATATGCTAATGAATTTGAATTAAGTTTGAATTTAATTAAAAATTTATGATTTTAAGATCACAATTAGAAATTACAAACAAAAATCACGGCAAATAATTTATACAAATATTAGAGCAAATAGCAACAAATAAGAAAAAAAAAGTATTTAAAAAAAATAGCTGTAACAATATTATGTACAAATAATGTATGTTTTTTTTAGAACTTACTAAATAAATCACACTTGCATTGCCTTGCTGTAACAAATAATGATGACTTTTCCAGTTAATGACAATTATTTGGGTACAGCTGCTTTTGTCGCTGTTATGATTTTTTTTTAACTTTATATAATTTCCATAACAAAAAATTTGCAAGCTAATAATCTCTAACCATTGTTGACAAGTTTCATAGAGTCTCAATAGCGGTTTTCCATTTGACAAAATAGTCGCACTTGATGGCACTAAGTTTTTGAATTTATTTGTCAAACGCGTCTTGCATTTTTGATGTGTTTTTCAAGGTAGAGAATGTCCCACAAACGTTAAGTATTTTCTAGTGCGTTTGTAAAGTGTGAGACGCTGGCAACAATTTAAAAATTCATCGAGTGCATGAAATGGAAAATATGTATTATAAATAATTGCAAAATATTTAAGATTTATTTACTTACATGACTTACATTAATTGTGCTATAGCCGCAATAAAACACAGTACACCTCCGTTTGTAATACATTGGTTATTAACAGAATTTTAATATTCTTTACCGATAAAAAGTAAACTCAACCATACCTAATATTACTAATTACGTATTTAATAAAACTGTAGGGATTTTCTATTTCAAGTTCATTTGGCAACATGGTATATTCAGTATCCAGGATGTGATGTCATGTGGCGCCAAATTTAAATATTCAAACAAAAAATACGCTTATCGTTAAAAGGGTGGTAATACATAAAAAGCTAGCAATATACATGTTTGATTCAAAACAATTCTAACAATTTGCGCTAAATAATAAAACTCATTAGTTAAGAAATACTAAATAAATTAAAAGTATTATTCGAAGATTTATTGTTAATTAACATTGTTCACTCTACAATATACAGAGTGATAAAGAACGTAGTCCTATATAACTTCTTTAGTTATCAACCAATTTACCCATAACAATATTTTGTAATAAATCTAACATGTTATTTGTTTTTGCACTAACCTATTGTAATTGTAGGTGACCGTGAACATTTTTATTTTTGACAACTTTATATTGCTAACATGACCTAGTTTTTTTTTAATTAAAAATACTTTTTGATTCAAAATGTTTGTCATAACTACATAAAAATGTCCCAAATATTATTTCTACGGCCACCTACTTGCAACAGAATCATATAACAACTTTCAACGATAATTAAAATTATCTTACCTTCGATCTGGTTTGAGACTTCGTTCAGTTTGTGAGGAATTTCTTATTAATTATAACACACAAGTGTTTCGGTTAAAATATAATTTAATTCTAACTAAAATATGTATATATTTTAAATTTAAATTGCGATGTTTTTAACTTTTGTGATGACTACATAAAATGTTATTTCTATGGCCACCTAGTTGTAATAGAATCATGTAACCACTATCAACGATAATTAATTATCTTATCTTTGAACTGGTTTGAGACTTCGTTCATTCGTTAGGAATTTCCTATTAATTATTACTCACAAGTGTTTCGGTTAAGTATAATTTAATTAATTTGAAAAAAAATAACAACAGTTAAGTTACAATATAAAATAAGAAATGAGTTGCTTAACAAGACTCAATCAAAAATTGAAAGTTTAAAAACATTGTTAAACTTAAAGAGAAGAAAAATGTCGATACTCAACATCCATTAGTGTTGAGTAAGGTACGTTGAAGTTTATTTGTAGCAGCTAACTGCTATTATATTATGCTATTAATTTCAACATTTGTTGTAAATTCATTATAAAATAAATCACAACTTGTTACCAAATATAATATTTAGTAACACTCAAACAATTCAAGATTGAAATTAAAAAAAAAATAAAGATTGGTGGTCCCAGGATTATTCTGCTGTCCTTTGAAAAAATTGCAATAATATATCGTTATTAAATATCATTAAATTGAATTATTTTTTGCTATAATAAATCTATTATCTTTTATTTTTTAAATATTTTAAGAGAAAAATCGTTTTATCTAACAAAGATGTTGAATTTTTCAATAATATTAGCCAGTATACTACTGCCAAACATTTTTTAAGTCATTTATAGTAAACTTACAGCTTCATTTTTTTAAATAGATAAACATGATCAATATCAATAAAAAAAATTACCAAATTGTTCCCAAAACTGTAGTTACTCCTGTTCTACCTAAAGACGACAGTATTGAAAACTGGGATTATATCAACGGTTGCATAACTTTTAACTTATTCCGTGAATTAAGCGAGAAACACATGTAAGAAATCGCTACCAAAAATATTTCGAAAATAGACTAAACTTTCGAGCGACAAGCAAGTAAAAATAATTGAGAAAACAATTATTTGAATTGAGCTACTGTGCTTCTAAATAATAATAATAATAATAATAAAGCATCTTTATTTTACAATGACGAACTTTACAAAAAATAAAAACTTGCATAGCAATAATAAAATAGAATAAAATAATACAATAAAAATTTATAAAATATACATAAAATAAATTCATTTAAAATTACATGCATAAAATTCAGATATATTGTACTGCTCCGAGTCACAAAGCAAGCTAAATAGATTTCTTTTCAAATTATTATTAATAATTTTAATTCTGATAGGAAGATGATTATATATTTTTAATATTGAATAATAACATCTTTTTCAAACTTGCTTAACCGGTGTATAGGTAAGGTATATATGTATGTACTTGACCATGCCTTGTATTATGATTTGACATCATTAAATTGTTTTCAAATTTTTCCACATTCCACAAACAGTTAGTATGCTGCCTTTTTTAAATTTTCCTTTACATGTTTCTTTATATCCTAATTTAAATAATATTCTAAGAGCTTTTTTTTGCATTACAAAAGCTCTTTCTACCGTAACACTACTTCCCCAAAATATGAGACCATATCTTAAGTGAGAGTGAACGTTGGCATAGTAAAATAGTTTTGTTACGTTAAAATTAGTTGATTTTATCAAGACTTGCAACCCATAACAAGCCCTACTGACTCTAACACATACTGATACAACGTGTGATTGAAACGATAATGTTTAATCTAAAATGATTCCTAAAAACTTTGTGTTGTCGACAAACTCATAGCATTTGATATTAAAATTAATTGAGACAGGTGTCTTAATAATTTGACTTGTTTAAAAAAAACACACTTAGTTTTGTCATTATTTAAAACTAAATCATTTTCTGTAAACCAGTTTTCTACAGATGCCATAGATGTACATTTCAAGATGTCATTCTTTTAGGAGTGCTGTAGTATTTGTCTTCATAGTTTAATAATTTACTTTTTGATATTAAATTATTAGGTATATCATTGACGTATATGATAAAGAGTAGAGGGCCAAGAATACTGCTTTTCGGGATACCCCTACCAATATTTAGCTCTTTTGATTTGGCAACTAAGCCCTGTTGATCTGTTAGATAAGTGTAGTGTACCTTATCAGATAAGTAAGATTTTATTAAATCAATGCAAATGATACGACAACACCGTACTGAGATAATTTGATTAGCAGTTTCGGATGATTAATGCAATCAAACGCTCGTGATAAATCTAAAAAAACGCCACACGCCACATTACATTCTTCAAAAGCGTAATAAAATTATTGTTACCCTAGCTACCTCAGTAACTATAAAAATATGGCTTATTTGTATGTAATTTTGTTACTATTACGAGGGGCACTGCCAAAGTTCGCGGAATCAAGTACTGCCTGTATTGCGAAGGTCGTCCGTTGTCGCGAAAAATATTGATGCTGTGCGTAAAATGATTTTGTCAGATCGGCGTCTAACTTATACTGATATAGAGGCGTCCTTAGGCATTGCAGCAAAACAAATACATACAATATTGCGCAATCATTTGCATGTCAGGAAGCTTTGCAGTCGTTGGATCCCACACAATTTGAAAGACAAACAAAAACAGACACGTGTCAAGTGGTGCAAAGAAATGCTAAAGGGGGTCGTTCAAATTCGTATATTGTATTGTATTGTAATATTGTATTGTATTAGTCTTTATTTCTTAAATATATTGCATACAAGAAAAAGGCGATGTTAAGCAAATTGCTGCTCTTCCACATAACCTGTTCAATTTTACAATAATTTTAATTTATTATAAATATAAACCTGCTGCAGTGACAAATCTTTGATATATTCATATGAGCCTGAAACTAAACAGCAATCGACTGTATGGGTGTTTCAAAATGAACCTAAACCCACAAAAGTGAAGAGTTTCGAAACGAATGATTGCTTGTTTCTTTAGTTGCATTAGAGGATCGAAGGACAATTAATGCTGACTAGTATACTTCAATTTATTTGCCGGAAGTTATTGCTGAAATCAGAAGGAACAACATAAACCGACTAATTTATTGCCGAATGACTTCTTCCTATTTCGACATATCAAAATTAAAATGCGTGGCAAGCGTTTTTCATCGCCTGAAGAAGCCGTTGAAGCATTTAAATCACTTGTTTTGGAGTTACCTCGTTCAGAGTGGCAAAATTGTTTTGAAGATTGGTTTCATCGGATGCAAAAGTGTATAGATTTTAAAGGAGAATATTTTGAGAAGCAATAAAGCGATTTACATAACGTAATTTGTGTTTTGCTTTACATTTTCCGCAAATTTTGGCAGTGTCCCTCGTACTCGTGATGCAAACGGCAAAGTTTGGTTTTTGAGATATAAATTTGATTCATTATCAAGCTTATTTTTACTAATTTCAAAAATGTATAAATTGTTATATAGAATATAGCGTACATATAGCGTAAGAACAAAAAAGAGGCTTTTTAAGCAGCACAAAGAAGCGAAGCGAAGACTGCTAAAAACATTTTAAAGTTACAATTTTAAACATTATGTTGTTAATTCAATAATCTGTATCCAACGATTTTATTAAAAAACTTTGGAATAACAAAAAAATTAAAAGAAAATTATATAAAGCTAACTTTATTTTATGTTTATCGATATACTATGTCATTACATGCAAAGATATTTTTGCACATCATGTTCTATTCTGCACTTACCAACACTGTTGACACTAAAGGTAAATCACTGTATGTTTCTATAAAAAACCAAATGCAGCGCCGTAGCTAAGGCCCCTAAGCCTCAAGAATTAAAAACCCGAATTAATTAAATACATTGATCAGTGATCACTATTGTTATTTAATAAAAGTAATAATACAACATTTTTATAAAACAAAAAAATATTGTTTAATTTAGTATATAGTACATAGTGTATCAAGAGCCAAAAATAGGCTTAGCAGCCCGCCGCTTTTAGCAGCACAAACAAGCAAAGCGAGTGAGGGCTGCTAAAACAAAGGGCTGCTAAAGCCTTTTGGCACAAGTTACACTTAACATTTTTTTGCCTGCCCCAATTAAAAACTTTACTTTCAATGTTTATTATTATTTGTTACTACTGTCAGATTTTAAGGTATGACGTCTACATATGAAATTTTAATTCACAGCCAATCAAATATCGCGAATAACCGAAAAGGCCAATGAGCATATGCGGGCCAAAAAAAATGCAGACAAAAAAAGGTATTTCAGCCGGACTGATCGTTGCCGTTGTCGTTGTTCATTCGGCTACCTTTAGTGCTTCTGTTTTTACAAGTAAGTTGTGTTGGTTTGTTTGCATGCTTCAGCCAATGAAAAACTCGGTTGTTCCAGGCACATGCTCTCAAGTCTTTAATGAGCTGTTACCATACATATGAAGCGGTATTTAATTGGCAATAGTGACAGTGCAAGTGATGTTATAGCCTAGAATAACTTTAGTTTTACATTTGTTGTTGTGTTTTTTCTTGTCAAGCATTAAGTTGTTTAGTATATTTAAAGTAATCGTTAATTGTGCCAACTGATGATCAATCCAATCATGGGAGTACCTACATTTTCAGTATTTATTTTATTTTATAAAAAAAAGTTTTTTTATGTATACGTATTTGTTCGTTTCACACGTATGCGGTTCGTTTTTGGATGCAACCAAAAACGATTGAAACTTTTTTACACATACACAGTTCATATTGGCTTGTGTTTTTATCCGTACACAGGCTCAGTAGTAATCATAATGAAGAGAAGTCAAGTTGTTGCCATATTGTTTCTCTATAGAAGAATAAAAAAACAAAAAAGGAATACTAGAATTCATTGGAAGCACTCTCTCATCACTTTACGTGGGAGTATTTGGTGCTATACTGTTTCTATTAGGTACCGAACCCAAACCAAAAAAGAACCGAAAACAAACCGAATCGAATGGAACCACATACGTGGGAAACGAGTCTAAGGCGTTAAACATTTATTTTGAAGTATAATACAAACATGATAGAGGCCCCAAGAAAATTCTTGCGGGGGGGCCCAGAATTTGAAGCTACGCCACTGACCAAATGATTATGGTTTTGTAACATTTAACCAAAATCACTAGGTTGGTAAGTAAAAAAATAACATTTATTTATTTATGTGAAATTTATATTAAATGTGCAGTTATTAAAAATTACTGAAGATTAATTTTTTCCTATTGCTTATAGAAAACTCAAATTTATTTCTTTCTTCAAATCCCATAACTAATAACAGTAATAACATATCTTCAACTATGTCACATTGTGGTTTATTGTTACTTACAGATGCAAAAAAGAGAAAAGAAAAATGAGAATTGTCGTGATCCTTGGGATTGTACAGTATCTTTTTACAAAAATAGATTTTATTTTGAATGGAATCCTCTTCTAGTAGCTTTCTCTAACTGCAGAAAAATTCCACTCTCCGTGACGCTTTAATAATACATCCACTCCAGCATTTGCAAGAAAAGTGACGGAACTTAGATTAAATATTTTTTAATTTTAAAAATCTTGCAATTTTGAAATTTATTTTGCTCATTGTGTTAATACCAACGCAAATTCTTAAATCAATAAATTTCCCTTGACAAAATGTGAAATTTTTTAGACAAAAATTATCATACTTTCTGAAGATTTCTTAAAAATAAATCTTCTTTTTGCTTGGTTTATTTAGAATTGTAAATGTTTGTTTTTGTATTTAGTAAATTAATATTTACACAGTTTTACAGTTCTTCCCAGAAATTCAAATTGCCATTACTACCTAAAAATAACTGCTTCCTTTATTAACAAATATGTTTCACCACGGTTTTCATTTCTTCCTTTGTAAAAAGTTTTAATTTTTTTGAACAATAGCCTGCGTTGATTTTTGTAATTTTTAAAATATATATGCCTTGGTTTAAATTAATCATGGTCTTCAGCATCAAAAACTCCGACTATAAACTTGCTAGGGATTTCAACGTTGCACTGCAAAGAACAATATATGCCATAAGAATTTTTTTTGTTAATTTTTATTTAACCGTTGGAAAGTTTTATAACAAATTTTTGATTTTGTTGAAATTAATTGTTGACATCCAACATTGAAGGTTTCTTCTCACTCGTTTTAGTTATTATTTAAATCAATCGTAAGGTGAGTTTAGACATACATGGATTTAGTGGCGCCATTGGCATGCAAGTTGAAATCATGCATGTATGGATCGGAAAAGTTTGCACCCTTCTGAAATCACTGGCAATAGTGATGACAAATACGTGCAGCAAAACAAAATTTGCGTGTGTAAACAACATCAGCTCGCCAGTTTTTAGTTAGATTTAAGTTTTGGTTGAGGTCCTAATTTGTGTTTATTGTAGTTTATATAGTTTGTTATGGCTAAAAAAAGTGGTTGGTAGAACTGACAATCAATTTTCTTAAAGGTTATGAATCTTATCTGTGTTTATGGGATGTGCTTATAAAAACAAAAATGGGTAAGAAAACGCTTATCAAAAACTTTGCAAATTAATGGATATTGAAGGCTTTGAAATTGCTGAAGTAAAAGCAAAAATACGTTCGATTAGAAATCCGTATGCTTTAAAATTAGCAAAAATTAAGAAAAATCAACATTCTGGAGCAGGTACGGATGAATTATACAAATCAAAAATGCTATGGTTTGCGGTAGCGGACAGAATTTTGAAGCATGTTGTACAAATAAGAAAAACACAAATTGTAAGTTTATTTACATTCTATGGATTATTTATCATTTTTATTTGCCAAAGGACAGCTCCGTCACCTATAAACTAATCAGCTAACTTATTCCTGAGCTCTGTAGCATTTTAAGAATAATTACGGCTCTCGGCGGCTAATCTTAAATCTGTGAGTCCTTGACTTTAAATTTTGTCTCTTCACAGACCTTCTACTAGTCCATCATTTTCAAAATCTTCAACGTCTACACTGTTTCGGGTTATATATCCATCAGATGTTTTACGTAACCAGTTGTGTAACGCACAAGTAGTTTTCACAAAAAATATCAGCTTTTTTGGGAAATAACGCAACGGGTTTTTCAAATATACGAAACTAAGAAACAAGCAATCCAAATGCGTTTTCTACAATACGCCAAGCACAAGAAAGCCGATATCTTTTTGTGTTAGGCGACCATGGTGTGAACACGGTTTTAGTAAATATTCTTTAAGAGGAAAAGCATCGTCACCTACAAACACGGTATTTGAGGAAAGCTTCAGTAAATTATTTTCTATTGCACTTTTTGAAAATACCCCTCCATCAGATGCTCTTCCGTTTGCACATCTATATATTCAAAACAATATTGGTCATCAACTAATGATAGCAGTATAATACTGAACGTTCCCTTGTAGTTGTAAAATTTTGAGCCCGAAATAATATACTTCCATTCTTGTTTAGAGCTTGGTACCTGAAAATCATAACTTAAATTACTTTAGTAAGTATCTTTAAAGATATTACGTTTTTATTATTTATTTATTTTTAGAAAATTGAATCACAATTTCAACTCGATGATTTTCTAGAAAACACGCAGTCAGCAACTATCAAGATACTGCCGTCTTTCCCGTATGAGTCATCCGTGGTCAGAAAACCAATCGCACAAAAACTAACTTTAAACTTCACAGTCCCAAAAACAGTTTCTAAAAAGAACAAGTAGCACCTTTAGGGCTATGCAAGGAAATTTCACAAAAATTAGATAAAAAGTCTAAGAGAGAAAAGAACAATGAGTTTGATTGTTTTGGCAAGTCGGAGGCTTTTTCGTTGAAGAGGCTAACAGAATCAGTCGCTTTGGTATGAATGGAGTACATACAATCTTATCTTGTACAACAACGAGTATCAAATACAAAGCATTCCCAGCAAATATCACGCCCTTCCTCATATGCCTCATCAAGTAGTTATGAATATGCAGCAAACCCATGTTCAAACCGTTCTTACAATGCCGCTAATAGTCAACAAGACCAGTCAGATCTGCTTTTAGAAGAAAATAATTCTTCAGTCCAACCCCATTCTTACTACAACACTAATACTGATTTAAATTTACGTTTCAATCATCAGCAAAAACAGTCAGATCTGCTTTCACAGGCAATAAATGCTTTATTGTATGACGAGAATAATTAAAAAGTGTTTGTATTTGTTAACATTATTTAATCTAAATTACAAACATTGAATGTCACTTCCAATTTTAATTGTAGTGTTAACGCATCTCTCATGTGGGTATCCATTCTTATAATACTTTGTGTCACACAATCTAGAAGAGTATCAAAATTTTGCTTTGTTATTCGTAGATGGTTTTTATAGCTTGCAGAATCTTTTGCTGAAAGTTCTCCTAGAAGTTTTGCAGAAGTTCACAAAGTAGGTCGACGACTAATCCATGGTTTAACCCAAACACGACCTTTTCGTCGTTTCTTTTTCTGTATTTTATTTATCTTTTTTTCCACTGAAAGTTTAGCGACTATTTTGCATGCTTCGGAAAGTTTACTTGCGCACTGTGAAATACACTTTAAAAATGAAACTGGCGTGTCACTTAGTTTTGTATTCGCACATGTAGTGTAAACCTTTACTGGCTTGCAAATAAAACTTGCGCCACTAAATCCATGCATGTCTAAACTCACCTTAATGCAATTTAATTAATATTTACCAATTTTAATTAATTTGACATTTAAATTTTATTTACGTTTCGTTACTAAGACAACGGTTTTTACAAAATTGATACAGCAAGTTCATCAAACTTTGAAATTATTTCTTTATTGTTAAAAATGTGAAAACAATTATGCAAAAAATACGATGCAATACTGGAATCGTTAAGTGCTTCTTGACAAATCACCACGAAAGACTACTCGTAAGTCGTTTGTGTCTGTCTAATTATTATATACCAATTATTTTAAAAGTGTATAGTATACACTATACACCACTACTTAATTAAATAATATAAACCTTAATAAGAAACTCCTACACTACAAATTAAATAAGCTGCAAACAAATTTACAAGAATTATAAAATGAAAGAACTATAAATTGTAAACACCAAATTACAAAATTAAATAAATATCTTGATAACAAAAACAGAAAGAATAATTGTATTATACATGGTTTTACAAACGACTCTAGAAACATTGTTGGTAACGTTATTGATTTAATTAGAAATTAGTTTTTGATTTCAACAATAAGAAAACAATTAAAAGTATTTGTTTGAAGTTATTCCTTCGCAGAAATAATCTTATTAGTTCATTAACCCATTCCAAATAAAACATATTAGAACATTTTAAAATCCAAAACAACCAAACATTACTACAAACAGTTCGACAGTTTAAAATATTATTTGATAGATCTAATACGTTTTTGGAAAACTATAATATTTTTGTAAACTGTTTAATAGTTTTAGTAATTTTTTTGACACATTTGGCAAATTTTAATTGTGACAATTTTATTAACTTAATATTTTAAATAACTTTTTGAAAGATTTAGTAACATTGTTGACAGTTTAAAATACAATTCAACACATTGCTGCTAACTGTTGTTGAATCGTTTTAGCAACAATTTAGAATACAATTGGTCATATCTGGAAAGTAGTTTTCAACAAATTTCTGTAAATTGTTTAACAGTTTTATTAACTTTTTGTTGTTAGTACATTTTTAACAATTTGAGATATTTATGCTAACTTATCACTTTTTGATAAATATAGCAATATTTTTGAAATTTGTTTGACAGTTAGAATAGTTTTTGACAGATGTCGAATATTTTTACACATAGTAAACTATTGCCAAGCCCCAGTAACTTGTAATTTTTTGTTGACAGTTTAAAATACTATTTGACAGATCTGCTATATTTCTGTCAACATAAATGATAGTAGTAGTTTTTTTTAACAGTTCCTATAAAATTTTTACACATATCTGTAAACTGCAAAATTATATGCTTTTTCTTCAAAACCGTTTCTGAAAGGCCCTTCTCAATGTTTTGCGGTGACGACCCGCCTACAGAATAAGTTATTTCAATTACTTGAAAAAGGTAGATTTAAGTTCTACTATAATAATAAACGGCCCAACAAGTGACAATTATCACTATAAAAATCTACTGTTTGACAATGAATCAACAAACACTTACATATATAACTCTACGTGCAAACATAATTTGACTAAAATAAACAAAATGAATGAATTATGGCAGTAAAATTGCAAAAAAAAAGAAACCCGAGTAGTAGTAGTATATAGACGGAGTGAAGACGACAACAAGGAAAACTTTCATGAAATGTAGAAGGACCCAGAACTAACGATGAACAGTTCAAAAGGTCAAGTTATAATATTAGGAGACTTTAATAGCATAGTGGAAAATAAAACAAAAATATATATAAAAAAAATACTAGATGAACATGGAAAAGACACAAGAAATAGCAACGGTAAAAGAATACTAGAACTGTGCATTAAACGATATGATTATAACAAATACAAAACTGAAACATAAAAACATTTATAAATACACTAGAAGCAAGAAAAAAAAAAAAACAGTAACTGACAATATCCTAGTAGAACTAGTAGAAACAACTACCATAAAAATAATTGCAGATTCTATGGTCTAATAAGTCCAGAATTAGGCAGCGTTTATGCATGCCATAGTTTCAACGTGTGTAGTTTCACTTGTTAAAACTAAAAAGTATTTTTTATGTTGCTGTGGCATATTAAGTAATACTCTCGGTAATACTTAAATATCACATTTTGTAATTTAACGCATGTGGGCTATCAATCAGTGGAGGACAAAAGAAACAAACTAAGTGATGGATTCAAGAAGTAAAAGAGCAAAAAAACTGAGAAAAGTTTAAAAAGAAAGTGGAAAAAGATAAGTCTTAGCACGATCAAACAAAAAAATAAAGCAAAAAATAGTGGGAAAACAATAGCCAAAATAGGCACAACAAAAAATATATAAAAGTACATGGAAGTAAGACAGAAGTGGCAGTAATAAACCTATACTGAGAAAGATAATAGACAATAAAAAAAACTATAATATAACTACATATAAGCGTTGATTGAAAGAGTATATATACTCTTTCAATCAACGATATAAGGCACTGGTAAGCGTACCAGCGAAAATAATAGTAAAGATAAAGCTAAGGAGTAAAACAACAGAAAAGCTAGATGACGTACAGACAGTGCCGTAGCTAAGGCTCCGCAGGGGGGGGGGCGACATGTTTTGGCCCCTAAGCCTCAAGAATTAAATAGCCAAATTAATTAAATACATTAATCAATGATTACTATCGTTATTTAATAAAAGTAATAATCCAAAATTTTTATAAAATAAAAAAATAATGTTTAATTTAGTATAAAGGTATTTCAGCCGGACTGATGGTCGCCGTTGTCGTTGTTTATTCGGCTGCCTTTAGTGTTTCTGTTTTTGTCCACATGGTCAAAACCGGTCGTTAATATATTTAATTAATAAAATACAAATGTAGATTATAAAGATCTGATTTTATTTTATTAACCCAATATTTGGATTAAGGATTAAAGACTAAGAGCTTATCAACACATCAATCCAATCATTACCTACATTTTCAGTATTTATTTTATAAAAAAAAATCATGTATACGTATTTGTTTAATCATAAGGTTCGTTTCACACGTATGCGGTTTGTTTTCGGTTGCAACCAAAAACAAATGAAACTTTTTTACACATACACGGTTCATATTGGGTTTTATGTTTTTTCCGTACACAGACTCAGTAGTAATCATAATGAAAAGAAGTCGAGTAGTTTTTCTATAGAAGAATTAAAAAACAAGGAAGAATACTAGAATTCATTAGGAGCACTCTTTTTATCACTTTACGGGAGAGTATTCGGTGCTATACTGTTTCTATTAGGTACCGAATAGAAACCAAAAAAGAATCAAAAACAAACCGAAAACGAACCAAACCGAATGGAATTCCATACGTGTAAAACGAGTCTAAGGCGTTAAAAATTTATTTTGAAGTATAATACAAACACGATAGGGGCCCCAAGAAAATTCTTGCGGGGGGGCCAGAATTTGAAGCTACGCCACTGCGTACAGAGTGGATTTAGACCCGAGTACAGTGCAAAAGACCAAATACTCGCTATTAGACAAGTAACGAAAAAAGTACGTAAATACACAAAGGTTACTTCTGCTTTATAGACCTACAAAAAGCATTCGATAGTATCCCAAGAAAAAAAAAGTAGACGAAAGTCTAATTGGAGTTATTAAACTAATATAACATGTGACTGAAAACTACATAACAGCTAGCTATTATCAGGAGAGTTAACCCCCCTAAACTTTAATGCACCAATCAATTATTTTTTTACGAGTTGTTGGCCTTAGCAAGTAGCTTTTGAGAATTACTTCCGCATGGCATTACTTTCGATTTTCTTTTATGCATAAATCATGTTGTTATGTACTGTCCTTGTCAGTCTAATCTAGATTTGGCACTAGTACGACGTGGACTGGTTATTGCCTCGCTGATTTTCAGCATCTAATCGTATATTTATAATATAATATAAAAAGTAATAAGAATTGTTGCTGCAATTAACATTTTAAGGCTTTGAACATACTAACTGTTCCTTCAGTATTTGTTCTTCAATGCTTGTTATTTGCCAAAGACAACATTTCAAATCAAATAAGACAAAGAGATATTCATAGCTACAACACAAGAACCAACACAAATATGGTATTACCAACAGTTAGGCTAAGCAAAGTTCAAAAACGCTATGGACACCTTTCTATAAAAACGCACAATTACTTACCAACTTGCATCAGAGAATTGCCAAGAAAAACCTTTAAAACTGTCATTGAAAATAAACTGTGCCAAGAAGTTCTATATATCTAAGATTTTTTTTTTACATACAATTTTGATTGTAATTTTAATCTATTTTGTTTTGTTATAATTTTTTTGTAACTAGTCAATTTTGCACTTATCTGTATTGTACATTTTATGTATTGTGTATTCAATTGTACTGTATTGTATTGTATTGACATAATTTATACCATACAATTAGTCTGTAAAATCAAATAAACATATTCTATTCTGCCATCTTTCATTGTCTTCTTGTTTGCACTTGTCTTTGCTTCCTTTTTACTGGTTTTTTGCAGTAATATTTTTTTACATTTTTAACCTTTCTTCACTGTCATACCCGCTTAAAGTGTTGCCGCAATCACCTCTACTGCCTTGTATGACACCGTTCTGTAGGCCGTTCTAATCCTTAACAAACTTGTTCTCATAACTTCTTTTATTCAATCCTGTTTTTTGTCTTCATGTCTTCTACCGAGCCTTTGTTTCCCGGAATGCTTCCTTAATTTATTTGTTTTATCTCTTTGCTTTGAGTATTACTCCAAAGTATTTGATTTTCTTGCTTTTAAACTCCTACATGTATCTTATATGTTCCTCTATTGGTCCTCTTAGTTAATAGCCATACCGCCTCTGTTTTTGTGTTGCTAATTTTAAACCCTTACTTCTCATCTATAACTGTATTATGTCTATTGGCAGCTCTAACCTTTCTATTAACATTTCTTTGCCTATGACGTCCGCAAATGCCGTTGCTGTCACGCCTTCCGGCAACCTTATCCGAAATAGCTCATTTTAAACTAGATTCCACAATTTTCAGTCAGTTTGAATTGTCCTTTCTTGATAACTAAGTTTTTACCCTGTAAGTAGAAGCTATTATCTGGATCGTTTTCTTTTCTTTGTTGTCTCTATAATTGCTTCCCACAACACGCTATTAAACGCATTCTGTATGTTCACCTGTTCTATTCTCCTGATTTTTCTGCTTCTTCCTTCTTCTCGATCAGTACTAGGGTATCCTCTTACCATCACCCTGTAAAAGTTTTATTCTTTTAAGCATCTGTTAAATATTTGAGTTATTTCTACATCATTCCTGTCTAGCGTTGCTTTTACAATCTGATCTGCTTTGTTGTTGGGAAAACGTTTTCTCATTCTTTTCTCCTCTTCTTCTCTTAACTTTCCTGCCTGTTTGTATTGCTTTTTTCCTGCATTCTCTTATTTATTCGCACCACCAATGTGATCCTCATCGTCCTCCTTCCCTGTAGCTGAAGACTGCTTCTTCCGCCGTTTTTATTTTTTGCATTGTCACCGCGAGTGAGCTGAGCCACGCTCCACCAATAGCGGAACACCTTGTCTCCTTCTCTCCCTATAAATATTAAACTTTTCTGTCCGAAGTACTCCGCAGTCAGTCGAAACCCAGGAGCAAACAGCAAACATCGGAACGGACCAACACTAGAGCTAGCACATAGACCAGCACTTTCCGTCTGCTACCACCACTCACATGCTACCACCGTCCTAAGCTGCAGCTTCCTCTACGACAACCAAAATGACGCCGACATCATCATCAGCAGTTCAACCCCTGGAGATTCCGGGGCAAACCACAACATCTACTCTGTGCTTGCACACCCCGCCAGAGTTTCAGGACGGCCACTGTTAGTTGCTTTGTGCGCTATCACGTCGTACCATACGACAATGGACACATTCGTCGAAAACTTATAATTCGTTAACAAGAATGCACTTCGTACACCGGAGAACCAACACCGGGAGCTGCCGCGCCGCCCCCGGACTTAAACCTGCCGCCCCCGTAACTCATTGCAAAACGCAGCCGGTAACAAATAGCGCCCAACGTGGGGCATTGAATGGCATAGTGCCTTCACGGCCTCAGAAGAGTTCCAAAAAGATGGCTCGGCGACGAACACGTCGCGAGCGGAAAGAAGAAGAGGAACAGTCACTCGAAGAGTACCTAGCCGACTTCGAGCAATATGACATCGAGTTGCCACCAAGCAAACCAGTCAACCCAAACCCCAGGCGACTAATCGACATCACCAGCTTCATCACGACTAGCCTGGAAACACTAGAATGTGACCTGGAAATGGCGTCAGTCGAGACCCAGGAGCCAAACAACAAACATCGGACCGGACCAACACTAGGCCTAGCACATAGCTACCACCACTAGTGCCACCACCGTCCCAAGCTGCAGTTCGACCCCTGGAAATTCCTGGGCAAACCACAACATCTACTCTGTGCTTGCACACCCCGCCAGAGTTTCTGGACGGCCACTGTTAGTTGCTTTATGCGCTATCACGTCGTATCATACAAACAACAACGTGTTCTGTGTGAACGGCATTCTGTGTGAGTCATACCTTGTATGGGTGTTCTGGGTGGACACGTTCGTCGAAAACTTATAATTCGTTAACAAGAATGCACTTCGTACACCGGAGAACCACCACCGGAGCAGACGCGCCGCCACCGGACTTGAACCTACCGCCCCCGCAACTCATTGCGGAACGCAGCCAGTAACAGCATCTCTTCTCTGTTTTCTGTCACTTCTTCTGTTTCCATGGCTCTTTATCTTCTCTATGTACATCCTTCATACGTTCCGTTTACCTTCTCTGGTGTCCTACCGTTTTTCTTTGTATTGTATATGTTTGAGCTCAGTGATTTTTTCTCTGTCTGATCTCTGGACTAATATCCTTAACGATCACCAGAATATAGAAACAAACAAAAGATTGAAATTACAAAACGTTCATTTGCTCAAGAACAAAACAAGCACTTAATGAAATGGCAAAAGGTAATACAGAAAAAAAAACTAAAAATAATAAATACAAAACTCATGGTTTTCCTTAGCAATAAAAAGAAAAAGTTCAACTGCCAAGTCGATGGGAAAAGCCTAAAACAAGTAGAAAAGTTAAATAGCTGAGAGTAACATCGAATAACAAGGAAAAGTACGACAAAGGCATTAACAATAAAATTAAATAAGCCGCCAGACTAAACAGTGCAATTATAGGGCCGTTTATCAATAAGAAAAAAATATCAAAAAAGACAAAGCTGAGTATTTAGAACAATATACACACCGATATCAATATAAGAAATAGAAGGGTCATAGATAGTGATGAATGCAAGTCAGAAAGTGAGAGTCTAAGTTGCAAAAATGAAATACCTAAGAAGTGTAAAGAGTGACAAAAAAGAGAGATAACAATGAAATAAGAAACAGACAGCAATACAGAAAAAATAGAACAGGGGCAGACTAGAATAAGCAGATAGTGATAAGTAAAGCAAGTGTGGGAAGCAGAAGCTAATGGGAAAAGCCACAAGAATCGTGGAATAGGACAATCACTAAATTATTAAAAGAAAAGAACTGGGCTGGAGGCTAAAACTTCTACCAACAGGTAAGAGATCAAATACAATACAAGCTTCGGATAAAAGAGAGATGATTAAGAAAAGAAAAAAAGATAAATTTTCATGTTATTATAAATAATAAATAGTTCTCAAATGTCTACATTAAAAAAAAACATAAATAAATACAGCCTCACAATTTTAATTTTTTTACCTTGTAGGTTTAATAAAAACTTCACCCAAATTTAGTTTGTGTACAGTATCATCAAAAACCATGGAACGTATTCACCACTTTTATTAAAATCGATATTATCTATGTAATATCATTTTCAAATGATAATTTGCAATATTAATGTGGTTTATATTTGAATTGTCACTGATTATCAAGAATTGATTGAACATAAACAAAGTGATACTAATTAATACTACAAATTTAAAAAAATTTATTTGAATAAGGTTAGTGCAGTAGTTCAAAAATGATATTTGTTAAAACCAATTTTAATAAAAGCGGCTCCCAATAATATTAATACATTGACAATATTCAAAAAATATTCATACATATTTTTCAATCTCGATTTGCATTTCATGTCATTTACCGGGTGTAATACGATTAGATAATTACTTGAAGCAAGAGCAGTCACATATTTTGTCCAATTTGTTTAAATAAAATTAAACAATTAAATATTTATACATTCTTAATTTGTTTTGCCAAATAAGACAAATTGCCTGCTGTATTTTAGTTATCATAGTTCATTTGTTTTATGTTTATTTTGCAGTAATGCTCAATTTTTTTACTAGTATATTATTAAAAAATAGGCATAGCTAGTTCAGAACTGCAAGATTATATTAGTTAGAGAAAATGAAACAAGATTAATCTCAGAAACTCATTTTAATCTTTTTCTTTCTATCTTTATTATTTCTAACACGTTTAACTTTTAATCCTTGATAGTTAGTTTTAGGTGATTCAATTTTAACATCATCCAGGAATCCTATAAAACCAGACTCATCAACTTCCATCTTCATTCTTGTACCATTTTGTTCTTTTGATAATTCTGGCACAAATATTCTACTGTTACTATTGCTCCTATACAAATAAAAATCTTTTTTCTTTTCATCGACTTTTAAATTAACCTTATCTAAACCCAAATTTTGCATATTTTGATCTAGACTTTCATTTTCTTCTGAATCAGATAACACTGTTTCGTTTTTATAATGCATGGAATTTTCTGGAACTGGATAGTTTAACCATAATAATTTAATTTTGTCATAAATTAACAGTAACTTTGAATTTTCATCAACTATTTTTTTAATTCCAATACATGCACTGGCTAAACCAGTGTTTACTTTTAATGTTTCCTTCAAATCAGGCACAATTAAAACAGGAACGTTTCGTAAAACCGATAAATCAATTACATGACGTATCATAAATTGTGGATTTACTTCAGCAGCTATTAATACAGCAGTTGCTTCATTTTGTTCTAACAATTTTGTTACCTCATTTATTCCAAATATCAAATTTGACCTGAAAAATTATTCATTAACAATAGTTGATCAAATATGTTGTATATTTACTTAATATCCTGATCTATATTGATTTTCTCAATGTATTGATCACGAATAATTTTTCTTTCTGCTTTGGGTACGTTTTTAATTGCGGTTATTGGAACTTTAACCTTATCTGGTTTTAGTTTAGGTAAATGATTTAATGTCTCATTTAATGTTTCTGCATCAGTTTTGTTTAGTAAAGGACTAAAAGAAATATTTCAAAAACAGTTATGGAAAGAAAAATAAATTCTTACTTGTATTGACCATAGGGATTACCCAGCACTATCTTAACTGTCTCTCGTTTTGCCTTTTTATTTGATAATGTTTTCTTGGATTGCGTTTTAGATATAACTGGTGCTTCCATAATTAATTAGTTGTCAATAAACAAAATAAGTTTTCATTTGTTTTTATAACCTCAAAAACTCATGCTTCTCTTCTTTAATTGAAATCAGAAATCACCTGCTCACCGTGGTAGTACAGTGGCCTAACTTAAATTCATACACTTCATTCAGAAAAGGTTTTTATATGTACATACAACATTCTCTCATATGGCTATTATACAAGAACATGGAACAGTTTTCAATACGTATAATGTTGCTAAGGTTTAATTAATTTACAGTTCTTGTTTCAAATCAGTAGATTCTTTGTTGTGTCTCCTACTAGAAAGTTAGAAATTATAATATAAATTTTTACTTTTAATACTGCCCTCCGAACAGTTTTTGGAAGTTTACATCAGATAAGATAAAAAATCTAAATTTCTTTGTAATTTTGAAAAGCCTGATTTATTTGTAAGTTTTCGACTATGAGTTCATCGCGTACATCAATATGATTCCAAGTAGAAAAGGCAGATCTAGAGCGTTCTACAGATGGAATTCTCATTAAACTCAACTAGCTTATTACCTCTGTAGAATGCTCTAGTTCAGCCAAAACTAGTAATGTGTTCGTAAGCATAAACTTCATCTTTATTCTTACTATGCAACTAGTTAAGATTTATTTCTAATTCCTGTTCACGCTTGAGACCTCTTTTCAATCTCTGGTCTTGACATGTATAATATTGAGTGCGATATCATTTTTTCATGTATTGTTTATCTAATGGCGTTTTTGGCTATATCACTTGAGGTCGCCTTGGGGCGCCACAAAGTTTGACTTAAGAGGATGTTGTCATCTTTTTCGAAGCTCTTCATTTTGCCTCAAAAAGCCAAAACAAATATTCTACGGTAAAGGTTTGGTTTGTATTTTAAATAATTAATTTTATTGTATCAAATCTTCTTAATTAAATTAAATAGTGTTAATAATAATTTTTAATTAATAATACGTTCTTTCAATAGCAAAAGATATGATTCATAAAACTTAATACATTTTGCTCGTGTCACAACCAGTCTATTTGCACCAATTTTGCTGGTTGTATTTAAAATATAAATGCACTCTATGCGCGCTCCATAAAAAAACGAAAAAAGTCTAGGTTACATATAGCCGGCTAAGTCACTATGTACTAGACCTTTTTTTTGACGTAGTGAAGTATTGGCCTCAACAAGTAGCCCTTAAGAATGACTTACGCATGGCAATACCTTCCGGTTTTCTTCTCTGCGTAAATCCTGTTGTTATAATGTCCTTGTCAGACTAGTCTAGAATTGGCAGTAGTTTGAGGTAGGCATGCTGTCCCCGGCCTCTCTCTCTTTATGAACCACCTACCTTTTGTATGTCTTTTTTGATTTTTGATTTTTTTATCAGCACTGACAGCCAGCTGTTATTTATTCTAATTACTTGGTTTGTCCTCAGATGCGTTCTTAGTTTTCTTATGTTTTTGTTCACTTCTCTTTCATTGTATCTTCTTTACTTCATAAATAGTTTGTGCAGTTCCATTAGAGATATTCCTTTTGGCAGTCCTAAATTTGTTGTTCAGTGATATCCTTGTATCTCCATCTAGGATTACTTCTTCGTGTCCTCTTGTTGCCAGGTATATTCTGACCAACAAAAGTTGCGTTATTTGTCAACCTCGAGATAGCGTATCTACCATTTAGTATTTGCTTCGTTATTTCTGTTATTCTGCATTCCTTCAACATTTCATTTCTCCTTCTTTTTATTTATGCAATTTTGTTTGGTATCGTAGTTTTTGTAAATGTTCTTCTATTTTCTTCTATTTCTTGGTATGCATAATTGTTCTGCAATTTTTTCTGTTTTGTTGTTTCTATTTTGCTTCTTTAGTTTTTCTCCTTTCTCTTTTATGGCTTTTATTTTGTGTGTTTGTTTTCATTGTTTGTTTTTTTTTTCTGAATTCTTCTATTAAACAGTTCTTTTTTTTCTTAGTACTTTTGTTGCAAAGTTTTTTAGCGCCCTTCATTTATTTTTATCTCTTAAGCATTTTATAATAGTTGTTATTTTTTCTACTTTTCTTTCCAGTATTTTTTCTAGTTCTTTTCTTTCTTCCTCCTACGCTTTGCATTCTACTAAAGTGTGTTCTGCATTATCTTGTGTTTCTTCTTGACAGAATATACATCTTTTGTCTTCCATGATTTTTTTTTATTTTTTGCAAGAACTTTCCAAAGGCTTTATGTCCGGTCAGCATTTGTGTTAGCACCATGTACTAGACTTACCTATAGGACTGCACGCTGGACAAATTAGGCAATCAACAATGTGAAAGTTTATTCGGGTTTATAGAAAAAGACATATTTTTATCAGTTGGTGCACTCAAGACTCAAACTCTAATGCTGCCGCTCATTGTTTGAACATACTGGTTAACACGTCGAAAGGGTTCACTAAAAAGTCAATAACTTCTTAGAGGACACTGACGACATCTGTTTTTAGCCTTGATAGAACTCTGAACAAGCACTCAAACCACATCGGGCACTTTTCAAAAACTTGAAAAGACTATTACGTCATAAACATTCTACAACCTTAAAAAAAACAAAAGTTTTCTCAAAATTCAGGGCAATCAGTTTTAAGTAAAGTTACAGAGAAGACGATCTTGGACATAATCCAAGACCACACAAAATCTAACAATCTTCTTCTCACCTTTGTTTTAACAGGACTACTTTGTGGTTTATTGACCACGTTGTCATTAAAGTTTTTGACGTTGAAAAAGACGTCAGCAAAGTGTAGGACAAAGGTTTACTTTTAAAACAGCACTGACTTAAGTTTCTTCGGTGTCTTATAAAGCTGATAGGTTTATAACTAAATTGCAGAACGTTTTCAGTTAAATTTCTGAACGACGTTCCAATTCTGTGATCTGGTACTGTATATTTTCACTACTGAGATATTTGTATCTAGGTATAATTTTTGATAAAGGATTTGGATGTGCAGTTTATCTTAGATAAAGCCATGATTTTAACTTTGTGGCAGTGTGTTGGTGCCACACTGGTGTTCACCGTTTACCGCTTGAATGTTTGTGATCTTGTTTCTTGATCACACACAGTTTGGTGGGTAAACAGGCAACTAAGTTCAAGTTTTGTGGGCGCGTGGTTTAATTTAATGTACATCGTCTACTTGCCCAAGTGTTTATATATACATTTTATGATAGTTAACATAATTCAAGTTTTGTGTGTAGTATACTTTGTTGTGCTTTGCCCACTCACCCGACTGCGTTTGTGAACCAATTTCTTGATCACACTTACTTGAGGAGTGAGCAAGAAGTTAAGTTCAAATTTTGTAAGCTTGCAGTCTGGATTAGTGTGCCCGCCCACTTGCCTAATTGTTTGTGATTCAATTTCTTAATAACAAACACTTGGATGGGTGAGCAGTAACTTAATTCAACTTTGGGTTTATGTAGTTTGAGTTAGTAGTAATTCAATTTCTTGATCACAAACACTTTAGCAAAAAAACCTGTTGGTTCTAACACTTTGGCAAAACAGCGACATGTCGCTCCGGAACAAAGTCAGCAAATCATTTTTGCGTTTTCAGTCTGGGGAACGGCTACAAACCCAAACCTAAATTGTTTATAAATTTTAACAATGTCTAACAATTTTGGTATCTCCCCGCTGAGTCAACACATTAAAATTTTGGACAAAAACCTCGCGGTTTACTTTAACCCGGATCTAGACAAATAAATACTTTTATAAAAGACCGATCATTATCATTACTTTTTACAGTGACTTACCTCAATCAATTCTACCCTACAGCTTATAGTGCTTCCTAACCAACTTTCTTTTAAAATACAATCTTTAAACAAAAGGTATATGAGCCTTAAAGTTTCAAATTTTCAGGTATGATTTTGAATGAATTTAATCTATAGCCACTCTCCTTTAAAGAGCAAATCATATAGACTTTAGGAGACTCTCTTTCTAACTATAGTATCTTCAGAATAAATTGGCCAATATAATAAGCAACTTAATATACTCTTGCACTCATGCATTTGCCGTTTTAACATCCTTCATTGGCACTTACATTTTACACATTCCATGGTCCACAATATTCTGGGATTACTGTAACAAACAAAAAAGTTGGTGCAGTTGAGGCAAATCACCAGCCGAGGTAACAACAACACCAAACAGACAGAAAAGTCTATTACCAACGCACATATTGGTTGCAATAAGGGGTAGGGTAGCTTTTTTACCGTCAGTTTGCCAACTGGACGTAGCAACATCTGCCTCACAGCTTAGTAAAATCGAAATGTGCTTGCAGAAATATCACACAAAACTGCCGCAACTATCCTTCACCGCACACAGATGGATCCAGAAGCATGGTCTAGTGCATATGGCAAAAACAGATCACAGGTCAATCACAGTTATGGAAGCAGCTCTGCAAAAAAATTCTACGCAAAGTTCTAATTAAAGATTAAGATTAAATTGTAAAGCAGCAACACAACAACAACTTTTGCAATGGATTAGCTAACAAAAGTAATCAAAACTACTTACATACCCCACTCCCACCACGTGAAAGTACACGCGCTTGGGGGCATTGCACACAACGCTTTTGAAGTTGTAATTTAGGCGGTCACTTAGACGAACCTAGCGCCGTCTCAACGCCAACTTACCAACCAATTGCATCTGGTTGTCCCTACAACAAGGAGCTATTATATTTTAAACGCAAAATAAAATGTTTTTAACTCTGCAGTTAAAAAAATGTTTTACAATATAATACAAATGTGAATTATTGCAGACCTTACTTTGCTTACCGTGTAGCGCCGTTTCTGTCATTGTATTCACAATAAAACAGTCTGTTTATTGATTGTCAGTTAAAATTAAAGAGGTTGTTGCAGCTAATTTTTATTTAGCAAACTATTTATTTAGACGGCCGGAGGCTTGAGTGCAACAGAGCGCACAACATTTTTGTGTGTATTAAGTTGCCTATTAGAGAGACCAATTTGTGTTTGGAGTAGTATAATTTACAGTTTTATATGTTTTCAGTTTGTACTTTTGCGGTTAAAAAAAACCTCTAACAAAACAGAAATAAACAGTAATATAAGAATAGCGGTTATCTAAAATTGGATACAATCGGTTGCGACCGCACTAATCATGAACGAATGTCGTTTGATTTCCACAAAGCAAAATTACTCATGGCGGTAAATTTTAATTTATGATTGTTAGCAAGTATTCACATATCTATTCATATATTAAGACCATACCAACCGCTACCTTAATTTGTAGTATTTTAACGAAAACGGAAATTTTGGCGTCATTGCTTTTCTACATGTGGAGACTGTCGAGACATGCTTTTATTAATTTAATCTTATTCAGGTGGACAGGGTTTGACCCTGTAATAAATATGCCTCAAAGCGTCCCACATTAAAAGGATTACATTAAGGAATTCCAGGATACTTAATGGCCGGTTTTCCCTAATGCGATACTAATAAAATATTTATTATTGTATAAAATATACTTGTTGTTTGTATATAAAAGGAGAAAATAAACATGTATAGTCAGTTGATATTGGTTAGCGACAACTACCAGACTACGTTAATAAACATATACTTTTACCCTGCAAAGTTATTTATTATTACACCAAACACTACAACTGGTGATACCGACGTGATTTTTAAATACTTAGTGGTGTTTTGTGTTTTTTCACAACAACGTACATTTTTTTTTACACTCATCATCGTCATTTAAACAATGCCGGAAACTGAACCGACATCAATTGACCGTGTAGCGGTCCGAATACCACCATTCTGGCCAACAGACCCTGAGTTATGGTTTGCCCAAGTTGAAACGCAATTCGCGCTTGCAGGCATCATCACGGAAGAGACAAAATTTAATTACATTGCCGGGAACTTGGATTCAAAATTTGCACTTGAAGTTCGTGACGTTTTGACTTCCCCACCCGATGACCAAAAATATACGAAATTAAAAATGGAATTGATACGCCGGTTAAGTGTTTCACAAGACCAGAAGACTCGCCGACTTTTGGAGCACGAAGAGATTGGAGACAGAAAACCATCCCAATTCCTACGTCACCTTCGGGGGTTAGCCGGAAGTATTTTTTCAGACGACGCACTACGACTACTCTGGCTCGGGCGATTGCCAAAATCAGTGCAAGCCATTCTCGCCACACAAAAAGATGAGCAGTTGGATAAGTTAGCTGATCTCGCCGACGCTATTCTGGACACATCTCCACAACACAGCATTGCTGAAGCAACAATTTCGTCACCCATAGAAGCCATGTTCCAACAATTAATCATATTAACAACAAGAATTGCCAAAGTAACAGCAACCTTACAAGAAGTTTCTTCAAAGAGCAATCAACACCAATCTCGCTCTCGCAGTCGATCAAGATACAATAATCGTCGTTCACGAAATACATCGCAAAATGGAATGTGCTGGTATCATTCAAATTTTGGTGCAGATGCTAAGAAATGCAATCCGCCATGCAATTATGTGTCGGGAAACGAGAGGGGCAGTCGCTAATGGAAACCAGCAACATTTGCCCAAAGTCTCGCCGCCTATTTGTCTCCGATAAACAAACAAAAATTCAATACTTGATCGATACAGGAGCCGATATCTGCGTGTTTCCACAGTCATTAACTCACGGACAAACACCTAAAACAAACTATATTCTGCAACGTATGGATTTGAATCGTTTTCGTTAGATTTAGGACTCAGGCGTGTGTTTAACTGGCGTTTTGTCATCGCCGACGTAGCAAGCCAATTATCGGGGCAGATTTTCTATCCCATTATGGACTCTTGGTAGACATCAAAAATCATCGTTTGATCGACAAACTTATTACACTATCTATCTCGGGAATAGTTTCTCCCTGTCAGGATACTTGGGTAGGAATCCGTGTTGTTTAAGAATCTTCCATGTGGCATCAATTCCTTGAACAGTACCCGGAGATAACACGCCCAGCAGGAGTATTCACCAAACCTAAGCATTCAACAAAACATGCAATACTTGTCTTCCCTGGCCCACCTGTCACAGAAAAACCTTGACGCCTTGCTCCTGACAGATTGAAAAAAGAAAGAAAGAATTTTAAGACATGATTCACATGAGTATAGCAAGACCTTCAAAAAGTAGTTGGGCATCTCCACTGCACATAGTACCTAAACAAGATGGTAAATGGAGACCCTGTGGAGATTATAAAAGGTTAAATTTAAGAACCGTCCCCGACAAGTACCCAGTACCCAGTACCACACCTACAGGATTTTGCTCACATTCTCTATGGGAAAAAGATTGTTTCTACCATTGACCTAGTTAGAACCTACAACCAAATCCCGGTTACCGAAGAGGATATTAAAAAAACTGCAATCACAACACCTTTCGGTTTATTTCAGTTTCCGTTTATGACTTTTGGACTCCAAAATGCAGCACAGACCTGTCAACGATTCATAGACGAAGTCCTCAGAAATTTAAATTTTATCTACGTTTACATCGACGACGTTTTAATCGCATCCAGTTCAGAAACAGAGCACAAAGATCATCTTCGTCAAGTGTTTGAGCGTTTAAAACAATATGGAATTTTAATTAATCTCGCCAAATGTACCTGGGGAGAATCTGCAGTTAGATTCCTTGGATTCCAAGTTACGCAACAGGGGATCAAACCACTTCATGAGAAGGTTGATGCCATTACAAATTTTCAACTACCTAAATCTGCAAAAGATCTACGACGTTTTTTGGGAACCATCAATTTTTACAGATTTAGTATCCCAAAACAACAACAGCTCTGCAAGCACCTCTCAACGAACTTCTACGAGGAAATTTAAAAGAGAAAGCATTAATCCCATGGAATCCAGAGGCACAGATAGTTTTTGACAAATGTAAAAATAGTTTAGCCAAAGGTGCTTTGCTAACATATCCAGCAGTAGAAGCCCCACTCGCCATTTTTACCGATGCATCAGATTTTGCAGTTGGAGCAGCCCTACAGCAGTTAGTAGACAGCGAGTGGCAACCGCTGGGTTTCTTTTCCATGAAGTTGACAAGCGCCGAACAGAAATACGGTGCCTATGATCGAGAACTGCTGGTCATTTACAAGGCCGTAAAATATTTTCGACACATGGTGGTAGAAATTTTTCCATATATACGGATTACAAGCCTATTATCTTTGCCTTTCAACAAAAAGCAGACAAGTGTTCACCTCGTCAATTTCGACATCTTGATTTTATCGGGCAATTTACCACCGACATCAGGCACATTTCTGGGAGTGAAAACGTTGTGGCAGACACACTGTCTAGAATTGAAGGAGTCTCCAAAGGGATCAACTTTGCAGCTTTAACAAAATCCCAGACAACAGACGAGGAGCTTCAAAAATTCCTACAACCAGGATCAGCGCTTCAACTTAAAATAGTGACACTTCCAGGAACAAATACCAAACTATACTGCGACGTGTCTACCTTGATAGCTCGACCATTTGTCACGAAACCCTTTCGACAAACTATTTTCAACTCTCTACACAACTTAGCACATCCAGGCATCAAGACTACGGTAAAGTTAGTAACTGAGCGATACGTATGGCTTTCTATAAAAACTCACATCAAGAGATGGGCACGCGCTTGTTTACAATGTCAGCGAGCAAAGATTTCTCGTCACGTTTCATCGCCAGTAGGAAGTTTCACACCACTATCAAGAAGATTCGAACATATTCACATTGATCTGGTAGGACCTATACCTTTCTCAAACGGCTACCAGAATGTGCTTTGTCGACCGTTTTTTACGATGGCCAGAAGCGTATCCTGTAGATAACACCTTGGCGGAAACAGTCGCCAGAACAATATTCGATAACTGGATTGCCAGATTTGGAGTACCGTTGCGGATTACTATTGACCAAGGCAAACAGTTTAAATCTAATCTGTTTAGGGAGTTGAACGCCCTTCTTGGAATAGAACATATCAACACGACGACATATCACCCCTCTTCCAATGGTATGGTAGAACGACTTCATTGTCAGATAAAGGCCGCAATTAAGTGTCATGCTGACGAAGCATGGACAGAAAACCTTCCAATAATTCTTCTGGGTCTCAGAGCCGCTTAGCGCGATGACCTCAAATCTACCATTGCGGAACTGATGTATGGAGAACCTCTGCGTTTACCAGGACAATTTTTGGTACCTAGTGTAAATGCGAATCTCGAAGCAACATCCCAGTTTGTCAACAATTTAAAGAAACATTTCGCAGACCTAAAACCAGTTCCGGGCTCAAACCACGGGAATAAACCTACTTTCGTGTTTAAGGACCTTAGTTTCTGTGACCAGGTTTTCGTGCGAATTGAGGGTATCAAAAAAGCCTTTCAAATGCCATACGAAGGTTCCTACCCAGTAGTCAGACGATCCGATAAAATATTTACCATTCTTATCAAAGGCAAACAAGTCAAAGTGTCAATCGATCGTTTAAAACCCGCATATGTCATCACGGAAGATGATACGCAACTCCAGCAACAAAATATTACCGAATTTCCAGTCGACCAACCAAAAAATGAGCCATTGAACAACAAAACTCGATCAGGAAGGCGAGTACGATTTCCAGACCGACTGCAAGCCGGAGTTTTATAATCATTATTCTTATGTATATATTTATATTTTTTTTGTTTGTTTGTTTTTTTATGTTTAGTTAACCACTAGCAGGGGGGTATCTGTGGCGACTGTCGAGACATACTTTTATTAATTTAATCTTATCCAGGTGGACAGGGTTTGATATTCTTAGCGACAACTACCAGATTACGTTAATAAACATATACTTTTACCCTGCAAAGTTATTTATTATTACACCAAACTCCCTACACTACATATAATTTGATTATTGGTTTATTTTTTTACCAGTACATTCAGAAAAGATTAAACTATAATATGAGTTTTTTTTGTCAAATTATATTTGCTATATTTGCAATTAGCAACAAAATGCTTTCAAAAATACATAAAAACGCATTTATTTCTATACTTGATTCCTTTTTTGGCTATTTTCTGACTATTATTTGACTAATATACTCCAACATATCACAGTTTGATCCTTTCAGAATGCACTGGTAAAAAATAAATCGATTATCAAATTATATGTAGAAACTGCAATGACGCCAAAGTTGCCGTTTTTGTTAAAACTGTCACTACAATTTTACTATTGCAATTAAATATAATAGTATAAATATAAATAAACAAAACCACATATAAGTGTTCAAGTTTTAAATAAATATAACTGATTTGGAATCCTCAATACATGCAAATAAATACTTTACCAAAACAGTTTTTTGGTAGAGTTTTTTGAAGGTTCACTCTATTACTATTTAAGGCATAATAAAGTCAATAGCTAGCTTCTATATGAATTGCCTCCAGTTGAAGGCAAGTGATAACTTTCAAATTTTATTAATTAATTATTTTAAAACATGTTTTCATATGCAATTTATTAAAAAAAAAAATGTAATACCGTCTCAAGAGACAGGCTAACGCATACAACTTTAAATTTAAACTATTAAAAACTTTTGAATACACTAGTATGACTGGTGCCTCTCGATCAGTAAGTATAGTAAATTAATAACCTAGTATAAACGCAAATACGAACCGACTTAAGAGCATACAGAACAAAACAAATTCATCACCAACTAGAGAATATTATATCAGGTAGAGCAAAAATTGCAACATCTTTCTACACAAAAATCTATAAATCGACCATACCTACTCCCAACCACTTGCACAACTTTATTCAAAATGTAGGATCAAAAACCCTGTCCGAAACAACTTTAGCCAAAATTAAAAATGCTCTCCAACAAATGAACAAGAAAACACCCTCTGAAAATCAAATAACCAGCAAAATGTTAAAAAAACTTGAATAAAGCTATAATAAATCCTAGAAATATGGAGAAATTAAAAAAAGAAACCAAAATGAAAAATTACCGGCTCACCAGTCTACTATCCAATCTATACAAACTCTTTACAAAAGTGATGGCAAACCGACTAACAAAGGAAAAACGTAGGAATCTTTACTATAATATGCAATTTGTGGTGTACTAAATTTATTAGTTTTGAATTAGTATTTGATATATAATCTATACTTAAACAGGTTGTTCACAAACATAACATTACTCATGTTGGTATCTATTGTAACAGCATTTTCTTCACTGCACAAGTGATTTGATGTGCATGATCTTAGATTTGTCAAAGTTAATAACAATTGTTTTGTTTTTGGTTGCTATGTGTGGATATGATGACAGTATCGTCTGAGTACAGCAGATATTTGCAGTTTGTGAAGCATATTTTGATGTCATTTACATATAATATATAGAAAAGTAGACCCAGTACGCCTTGTGGTACTCCGATACTTTTTTCATTTCATTTTCATTAAACTACTTTTACTTTGTAAGTTTGTGAGCTTAAATAACTAACAACTGAACCAATTTAATACCATTCCTCTAATAGTTTTAAAGGCTTTGCTGAAGTTTTTTGCTGTTATTTTCAACAAACTCAAATTGGTTTGGGTCAACAGTATTATTAGTTTTAAAAAGTTTTGTCAATGCAGAGAAGAATAGATATTGGTCTGTAATTAAAGTAGTCACTTTTGGTGCCTTTTTTGTAGATTAGAATGATCAATGCTCTTTTAAAATTGTTATTAAGATATTAATAAGGGCTGTTAAAAGCTGGTAAAACTAGACACTGCACAAAATTTATTTAAGTGTGCGGAAATGGAATTGTAGAAACAAAAGGTGGTTTTCAATTTTTACTGAATCTGTCTACGAGTTAATTTTGTCAAATGAGCTACATTTGTCTTGATTGCTTAGATAGTTGTTAGAACATTGATATAAAAAGCAACAAAATGCAATATGCAAATACACTTTGCGTGTGTAAGCCATTATAAATAACTTGTGATATATTCACAACAACATAAAAATACCTTTGAATTTTAATGAAATTTAAGCAGTCTGTGAACATTGACCTTAAATATTTTTGGTTTATAAGTTTTGAGAAATAATTTGGCAGTTTATCTATCAATAGTACGGTTAAAAAAAATTCTTTTAAAAGTTTCAGTCCTACGTCTCTGAACTGTAAAAATTCTAAGCAACTCTTGTATTACATACAAGTATAGATTGTAATATGATTTGTATTTTGTTTGAACAATGACAATAGTAATACCTGTAAAAAATTCATAGATCTGCAACATTAACACAATACAATATTAGATCTGATTAGTATAACTCGTTTTTAAATAAAATTTAGAAAAGTTATTGTAGTTTCCAATGCTCCTCATACTTGGGAACAATACTCAATACAACTTCGCATATAAGTTAATATAATATGCAAGTTGCACAAAAATAAAAAAACTATTTACATCTAATAAGAAGTCTTTTCTAGATACTTTCAATGCTATATCAATAACATGGTTGTTTAATATGTGTAATTATAACTTCTAGAAAACCTAATTGAAGAAGATTTATATTTTAGTTTTGAAACAGTAAAAAGTTAAGTTTTTTTAGAGCTGAAATTGAGCAAGTTGAGCGTATTTTATTCAAATATTGTATTAAAGTCTTTGTTTATACATGATGGGGAAAGTAATGTCATAATGTGAATTAGCTGTCATTTTGTTAGATCAAAAAATGAATAAAAATTTTGATTATTTGAAGAAGTTTATTAATGTAAAAATAAAGTTTAAAATTTATGATTTTTAGGCCAGAATTAAAACCATGAATTTTAACTTTAGTTTTTTATTGTCAAGGAAGTTATTGATAAAACTTACAGATTTGTAATCAGACTTATACTATGAAGCTTGTTAATAAGTTTATGATGCCATACCTATCAAATGTTTTAAAAATGTCTAAAACTACTGCCAAATTTTCTCTATGTTTGTCTAAAGTAAAATTTTACTTGTGACTAACATAGGTCAGACAATCTGTTGTCAAACATTTTGATCAACACCCATATTGAGTATCTGATATAAAATTATTTTATACTAACAACAAATTGAACAGTAATGCTATTGGTCTACAATTTAAAAAATCAAATTTTTGCATAGGTTGAGTTGCAATTTTCTAACAAATCGGAAATGTTTTTTTTTTTTTGTATGATAAGGCAGATATTTTAGTCTGAATGAAAGCTAATTCATTTGCAAATGCTTTAAGAATAATAAGTGAAATTTTTTCCATACCTGATGTCTTTCTAGCATTTAATTTAAGATATTCCGTTGTTTAAAATATATTGAACTCATTATTTTACCACTAGCCAACATTGTAAGAACAACAATAGGATTTAAATTATCTGTTTCTATCTTTGGATTAGTAACTAAATTGAGAAGGTATTGAAAATTTTGAATTACTTTTCAATTAATTTATTGTTTTATACAAATTTTAGCTGTTTATAAATAGCTAAAAAAATTGATTGGTTTTGTTTCTGTTAATCCTATTTTTCAACTTGTATTTAGATATCACACTGTTTATAATCTTGATTAGTTTGATTGAAACGACTCAACAGAAGTTATTGTAATCTCTAAAATAGTTGAAAGATACAGATCTAATAAACTTCTCAGAAAAATAAGTGGGTTGTTATTATATTTATAATTATCTTAAAATGTCAAAAATTGCAAAAAAAATTATAAAAAAAGTTTAGTTTATTTAGAAAACGGACTAAGCCTTATTCCGGTAATTTACGTGTATCAAAGCCATGTTTGACTTTGACGTTGTTTGTGTTTTTGAACAACATGTTGACGTTTTCGGCAGGTTTTAATTCTATCTAAAAATACTTTAATGTTTTATGATCGGATTTAGCTATTTTTGACTATATATGAATAAAATGTTGCACTTTTAAACAGTTAATGATTAAATTTTGGTGTTTTCTGACGTTTGATTTTTAACAGTTTATACTATATTAACCAATTTTGCTATATTTTGATATTTTATAAGCTAGCTACGCTATTAATACTATATCGCCAAAATTAATTACACTGGCGTTAAAAAATATTTTCAAAACACTATTGTGGGACAAAAAAGACCTTAACATCGATGGAATATACCTCAACCACTTGAAATTTTGCAGACAACGTAGTGTTAAAAAGCAATGACGCCAATAAACTAATCTGACAAACAAGAACGGTTAATAATAAACCCAAATATTAAGTTGCAAAATGCATTCATTGACAACACAATAATAAAAATGTTACATATATCTCAGACATAAAATAAACTTGAAAGTGACACGCCGAATTGAATTAGCGTGAGTTTTCTTTGGCAAGCTAAGTTTTATACTAAGAGATAAAGACTTCCCGAGAAGCATAAAACTTTAGTTTAATTTTATACAAACAGTTGTGGCAATTGCTTATTAGTATATTAGCTTTAAATTGTAAACAAAAAAGAAAGTCACGGTGGTGGAAAAAAGGACCAAATGTTGGTGTTTAAGAAATTTGGTATAATTGTTGTATACAACAACTTGGTTGCTGGCAATGAAGCTTTATTTCAAAACTGTACACAAATGAGTAAAGAAAATTTTAAGTAATCATTTGAGTTCCACCTGTTAAAGTATGATACTAACTTTTGTAAAGCAATACCACCACGTGTGAGGTTAGTGGCACTGAGATATTGGGCTACGGGTAATAGTCATCCATCACTTATGTATCTGTTTTAAATGTCGTTAAGTCAAGTATTTATCAAATTATTCCAATGTATGCAAAGCTTTATTATGCTCACAATTGTATGCTGAACGCAAATTCTTGATTTTCTTTTTTACCTCAATTACCGTACAATTGTATTTACTTGTTAACTACATTAAATTATCAATTTTAATTCTAATATTTTTATAATTACAAATTTTGTTGTTCTATAATTCAGTTGAATTTTGTAATGGGTACAAGCGCGATCCGCTTACTGTTGGATAAAGATAACACTGTTCGACACATTGAATTACGTCGACAGGTTGCATGAGACCGAATAAGGAACATTGTTGTGAGTCTCAATTGGGTTCAACATACAGAAAAGCAGAACTAAGACAGATCGACACATAAAATAACAAAATGAAGACCACGGAGAACCAAAAGTAGTAAGGGAAGACCACAGATGAGGTGGATAGACGACGTTACAAAATAGCCTGAAATAGAAAAACATTAAAAAAAATAGAAGAGGCCTAATTCAACACTGACCGGCAGTTATCTTATATAATTACTAATGGTAAATACAGTATTACTAGTTTAACAGTTTGTCAATATGCTAACAGTCTATTATAATTTTAACAGAGAATGATGAATATAGCAACTTCTTCGATTATAAAAATAGGTACAGTTAGTGTTATACGCATGGGAGCCAGGGTGATGTATGTTCCATACACCAACATGCATTTGGACTGGAGTCGCCACTTGTTGCATCATTCAGGTGCCATAGTTAGGCATGGGTCTAATTGTGAACACTTTATGCATGTTTATTATTGACCACAGCATCATAAAGAATTTAAAAAAAATACTGCATATGTTCATTATACTTCAGAGGCGAATAGTGGACAATTGTTAAAAAAATAGTTTTAGGCTATTAAAATTTTATATGCATATATTTTTTTACATTATTAGATAAGAATTTTTCTTCTAGTCTCTAGTTAAAATTGACATGATACTCATACTTATATTTTGATTAATTAAATAATTATTTTTATTGAATAAGCTCTATTATTTATGTAATGTTGACATTTCAATTATAGATTTCAGACTAAGATAAAATAAAACTAACATCTATTATCATATAAAAAATATAATTATATATGTTAAGCTAGTATTAATAAAATCAATAAAAAACGTTAATTAGATGTTTTTAATTATTGTTTACTGTACAAAAAATACAAATAAATATTTGTAGGGAGTTTAAAATCAAACAAAACATAATTCATTTAACATTAACGTTACAACAGTTGTGTTTTAGCGGTGACATCATACGTAATATGGTGTCATGAACAAAGTTGGTGAATCATCTCTCGCGGGGCACATCCATCCAGCTTGCTTGCTTACAAGTTGCTAGAGCAAGTTAGTCGTCCGTCAGCTCTCAGCTCAGGTCAGAATCAGTTACGTAGTTGGGATCCGCAAGTCCGCTTCACAGTTATCTTTCGTATCGTGCTCGAATAAAAAGAAACAGCAAAATGGCTATTAGTAGATTATCGATTATCAAATTTGTTGAACTTGTAAGTACATATTGTTATTTTAAAATTATATTTTGTTCAGTAATGTTTTAACGCAATAAATTATGCATGATAGAAAAACCAGTTGTTGCTCATTCAAGATGTAAACAAATACTTCATAAATAGCATATACAGGGCATATGGATTTACTCTACATACAAATATAAAAACATATGTATTATATTATATGTATGTAGTATTATACTAATATTTTATTAAATAAAACCCATGCTTTAATTGATTTATAATCGGAGGTTAAAAAATCATGTGGATGCAGATAAGAAGTCACAAATATATTTATTTCACATGATATCGAAAGATATTTGTTATATTGTTTTTAAAAGTAAATAACAAGAGATATGAATAAATACATGTATAGTCATCAAAATTTACAAAGGGTTGGTAAAATCAATAACATCAAGTGTTGGATTCTGCGATTTGACTATATACAAAACACGAATGTGATTGAACTCTGTTTCTTTTTGTTTGTAAATAGATTCGTCTTTATTCGTATTTTTATAACTGTGGGTAAGTGGTCGGCAACTGTTTTTGAGAATAAAGCTATTTTTGAACTATGTCACGAAAAAGTTAGAGGCCGCACAAGTTTTATGATTTCTGCGCAATTGTTTTAATAATGTGTTGACTTATTTTATTAATCTTAAAATTGATTTTTGGTCATTTATTGCATTAGATGGGTTTTCTGAACAATTTATTAACAAATTTAGAAAATGGTGTCTATTTTTCTTGAAACAAATCAGTTTTTTGCGCCATTTTTGACGAAGTTTTTATATAATAAATTTTACGACAGTTTCGATATTTTTACTCTCGGATATTAACATAAAATAGTTTGATATATATTTCCAAAAAAACTTGAGGTAGGGCACTAGAGCAGACCTTCGATTTAGATTCTTTTATCATTCAAATAACATAATCATTTTATAGTAATGATTCACATCAACTTTATTTTATTACAATTCATCGTGTTTACTTAAAATTTATCATATCCAACACATTAATTGCACTTTAAAAAATACATTATTCTTTCTTCATACATACTTAATACAGAAGACAATTGATGAAGAGTCAAAGGTTGCAACAAATTATATTTCATTTTTTCTTATCGATTAAAAAACAAATAATATGCATTATTGTCAAAAACTATGAGTAATAAGTGTCAATGTGCGTACATAAATTTTCCAGTTAATTATTGTTCATGTTTGTAGATTATATGGAATCTAATCGAAAATGTGATGACTTAATCCAATGGTCTAAGAAATATGCATAAATGACTAACAATCATTTCCTTTTATCTACGGAAGTCACTTTCCATCAGATAAGGAATGATAGATTTAATTAACTATGCATATGGAATATATTACACAATTTATAAAAATATTCTAGATACATCTAAATAATTTATTTTGCAATGAGTTATTTTAATCTTATCTGTATATAATTCTCGTCATTTTACAATTAAAAGAGACAAATATATATTTTAATCTAATAAATAACACATTTCATGAAACATGAACTCATATTTATTTATAACTAAATGAATTCGTGTTTAATATGTATATTACGAAACGTTGTAGTATGTAAAGCCTTGTACTAACCTTGAAGCTCCTTCTTAATCAATCGAATTTCAAACAAAACATCATGTATTGTTTAATAATAGCTATTGGTTCTATTTCAAATTATGAAACTGGATTGTGCGTAAGAAATAAGCACATTTGTACTAAACTACCAATAGCATAATTTTATTTATAATAAAGTTGCTTCAAATGTTCTCTTTCCGCGCAAAAGCAGATCTAGACGCCTAAACATGTTAATAGACGTCTGGCTGGCGCCGTTCAGGAAATCGGAAAAGTAGCGTTTTGTGCATAAAATGCAAGAAGGATACTGTCAAATAGGCGAATTGTTGGTCTAACCACAAATTGTGTGGGTGGATGAACGAGAAATATGCATTCTCACTATGATCTCATACACAATTATTGTATTCGAGATACAAATTGTTTAGCAAGGTAAAAAACTATATTAAGGAGGCGGTTTTTTGAGTGTCATAAAACTTCGAGTGTGTAGAGAAATAAATTTCCAGTGTCATAAAATATAGGAGAATCTAAAATTTTTGATTGTATTAAATTTTGAAATTAATACACGCGGGAATTTCAAATTTCACATTCTATCATACATTAACAACTTTGAGCAGAACTATAACAATTGTTTTTTCAGAAAAATAACTTGTAGCACAATAAAAAGTCTACTAAATTTGGGGTGTAATGAAGTAATATTCTTAAAGTTTAAGCAGTTATTTTGACAAAAATGTACAGTCTAATTTCAAAATTTAATAAACAATTGAAGATTTTGTATTTTCATATATTTCATGACACTTGAAATTTTGTGCTGTAGACGTTGCAAAAAACCGATTTTAAAAAGGAGTTAAATTGCGCAAAGTGTGTTCTAAGTTTTATGACACCCAAAAAAACGCTTTCTTAATATACTTTTTAAGATAACGCTTTACTATTCGTTACTGCAAGTAACTTTAACTCGATGCGTACAAGTACATGTAGACCGTATTTTATCGTAACTTGCCGAGTAGTTTTAGAGATCAAAATTTGGAAATTATTACTTGCGTCTTTTCTCTTTGATCTATTTACCGACAGCGGACGGTAAGTTGAAGTGGAGCGCAAGAAATACAATCTTTTCATTCACATTCACACTTGCAACATTTAAAGTATTATGTTGATGCATAATTATCCGCCGTTTATGCGTCGTTTTGCAACGATTAGCGAAAGGGCATGCTCGGCATGCCCTTTCGATAATCTTTGCTTCAAAAAAGGTGATACCAGCTTAGGCCAAGAACACTTTAATACAGAGGACTGTCGGATTCTTATGATTTACCTTTTGATACATTGTGACGTAGTTCGGGATACGTAACATTTCAACAAATCATGGTTCCGCTTTTTAGGTCAGCTGGTTTAAAATATTGTGATTAACCAAAGTGATTGCTATAACTTTTTGCGTCACAGGAGGTACGCAGTACACATCGAGCAGTCCTCTAAGTATATTGTTCTTGAGCTTAGACGACAAGTTAGGAAAGATTTTGATGACTTGGTCTTTTTGGTGGCTGTGGAAGAGGACGAAAGTTGCACCTGCACCGGCTGAGAACTTAAACAGTTTGTCATCTCAGAAAATTCGGTATGATGTGGAAATTTTTTGAATGTGTTTATCATTAGTTTTTAGACAACTAAAAAAACCATCCTAGTCCAAGTTTTTACCGATTTGTTTCAGAGAAATGAGCAATACGGCGGATAATTATGCATCAACCTAATACTTAGCTTTGTGAGACAAGAGTAGCTAGAAGCGTTAGCTTTATCTCTGAGTGAAGACGATATTTTGACATATTTTTTGTTGGTTTGAATGCACAGTGCATATCAACATTCTCACTGTTTGTAAATTCAATTTTTAATTGTGATAAAATGATAAGTGATAATTTGTAAGTTTTACTTTAATAGTTGTTTACAACTTAAAAATAAACAAGGTATTGTGTTAAGAATCGTTATTAAGAGTCCATTTTATAAACTTATTTTTAGATTAAATTTACTAGGATAATTACAAAAAAAGATTTTATAACAAAAAAAAACAATGTAACATTAGCAGATAATGGAGGGTTAATTTTAATAAAGGGCCATTCAATAGGCCTTAAGGATTTTTAGATTTATGTCAAATACTTTTTGACATCTATCTGTCAAAATATTATATATACACTCCGCGACAAAAGTCTGGGTTCACTAACAATTTTTCCGATTTTTTGTCCTTTTTTTTTTTTCAAATAAACCAAAATGTTAATGTTTGTTTATCAAAAAACAAAAATGAAAAACCACCTTTGGTGATAAATTAATAATTAATCTTTATTTACTTACATTTTAGGATACTAAAGAAATATAGTGTTTATAAAAAAAAGTGAAAAACACGAACTATGGGTACGAACGAAACTTTCAATATCTGGTGTTTCCACCACGAGCCCTAATAACACAGTCCAGACGTCTAGACATGCTGTTAATCAACGTTGCAATGTTTTCTTGCGGCAGTCTGTCCCACTCTTCAACCAAACATGCTGCAAGGTCTCTTAAGGTCCGAGGGCGATCAGGGCGAGCTCGAATGGCTCTTCCCAGTTGGTCCCACACGTGCTCAATAGTGTTCAGATCTGGTGAACAAGCAGGCCAATCCAAACACCTAATTCCGACTTCGTTAAAATATTGGAGGGTAATGTTCGCCACATGTGGGCGAGCATTATCCTGCATTAATTGAAAGTTTTCTCCAATAAAGTGACTGTATGGTACAACATGTTCCTCTACAATATCCCTAATGTACCTATCTGCGTTAAGGGCTGCTCTATCACAAATATGTAGTTCTGTACGAGCCTCGACAGAAATCCCTCCCCATACCATTACAGAGCCTCCGAAAAAAATGGATCTAGGAGCCATGGTACATGCTGCGTATCGTTCTCCTGGTCTCCTCCATACCCGTGTACGACCGTCTGGAGCATCCAACGTAAAACGGGATTCATCAGTCCATAAGACATGTCGCCACTCGGCAGCCCCCCAGTTCTGATAAGTTCTAGCAAAATTCAGTCGGTTTTGTTTGTGACGAACCGTAAGTTTTGGACCAGTGGCAGCCCGATAAGACTTTAGATTATTTTCTCGAAGTCGTCGCTGAACTGTACGTGCCGATATTTGAACATTTCTGACTGCAGCAAGCTCATTAGCTGTAATTGTTGCAGTTTCAGTGCGATTTCTCAAAGATTGTAACAACATAAATCGGTCATCTTGAGCATTAGTTTTTCTTGGTCTTCCTGACCGTGCTCTGGCTGTTAGTAGACCATCTTCCTCATACCTCTGCCAAATCCTTCAGACCCCGTTTTGAGAAACTCCATACCTACGGCCTGCTTCTCTCTGGCTATGTCCTTCTTCAATGTGGGCAATTATCCGTGCACATCTTACTGGAGATATCGGCATTTTGATCACAAAACTAAATTTCAGCACACACTGACACTTGCCAGCAACATTTGAAGCATGATAAACAAATCCCTGACAACACCTACTTAATTGTTAACCAAATCTCAAAAATCTGAATAAGGCACGTTAGAAGGAAAACATGCACTATATTAAAAATTGTACGGCTATGCATTTGGCGACTACGTCATTAAACTTGTTTTTTGATAAATAAGCATTAACATTTTGTTTTAGCTGGATAAAAAAAATTCTGTACGAAAAATCGGAAAAATTGTTAGTGAACCCAGACTTTTGTCGCGCAGTGTATATATAGTTTTTCACTTTTTCAAACGTTTGAAAATTATTAAGAAAATATCACTAAAGTTTGAGCTCAATTGTGGATGCTCACCATTTGTTCACCAGAGAGGTCATCGTTACTCTAAGCAGGTTATATACCGCATTGTGAAAAAGCCCAAAAAACGCACCAAACAGTGACACGTTGAGGGTGCAAAGACTTTTCAACAATCATTCTTGGGTTTTCTGAGCCGCAAATGCGACAATTCTGCTTATTAACATAGCCTCATCACTGAATATGATTTTTCGATGAAATTCCGAATCATTTTGATGCATTTGAAGGACCCAATCAGCAAAGATACGACGTTTATGGTGATCGACCGGCTTGAGTTCTTGTGTTAACTGAACTTTAAAATCCTTAAGATTTAAGTCTTTATGCAAAATACGGTGTAATGTCGTTGGTGGAATGTCTAATTCCAAAGTGCGTAAGGCATTTTTCTCCCTCAACTAAAAAAAAAATTTTAAAAAAAATGTCAAAGATCGACGAGGAATTGACAAACCTGGGTTTTCTTCAATACTACGGGCTACATCAGCAATATTCTCATGTGTTGAGAATATTGCTGATGCACACGGTTTTGATTCTTTACATCACAAACTTGTCCCAACAGCTCAAATTTTTCCACCAGGTTTACTATTGCCGGCCGAGAAGGTGCTTTATGACGACCAAAAAGTGCTTTAGTTTTGCGAGCTGTGACTGAAAATTTTTCACCATTTTTGTAGTGAATTTTAATAATTTCAATGCGTTGTTGAAGCGTGTATCGTTCCATTTTTAATAATGGCGTAGTTTTTACTCAAATGTCAAAAGATAATAGCTTTAAAACTGACAGCTGCCCAAATAGCCTGCTATTCAAAATGAAACTTTTTATTGGAAAACCCTTTATAATAGACTCAATAGCATGTTGTATAAAGAATGTATTAATTAACTTTTTTTCATTATTTTTTTTATTATTAACCAAAATTTAATTAAAGTTTTGGTTTCAAATATTACCCGCTGCCTCACAATTCATTTTGCTCTTCTAATAACTAAAGATGTAACACTCTGAAGAGTATCTGGATTGACTCGTATGGATGCAGCTGTAGACATATTATTTTGAACTGTAGTTAATTTGGATATAAAGCTCGAGCTATAATTACAGAACATTAATAGTCTTTAATATGCCAAAACTCTAAACTGTAATTATAAATAGTGGCAAACGGGATTTAGAGCTTTTTTTAGAATATTAAGTTTTCTTTTAACCCCTCAGGTGGTGTAGTGGTATTTGCTGCAAAATTCTTAGAAGTGGTAGTCTTAACTTTTAAGGTCGGTAATTTGTCTTATACCAAATAGATCGACGTTAAATAAATGAATTAAAAAAAGTGTTTTAGCCCGAGTTACCCTTGATATTTTTTGTCTGTCCCAAACAAGAACAGTTTTTCAGGAAGTTTTAAATTTTATTATAATCTGTACTGGCAGATTTTAGGGTTTGACATGTGAAATTGTGATTTAGAGCTTACTCAAATACAGATGGTTTTGGTAGAGGCATGCGAAAAATAGTATTTTGCGTAACGAGTGACAAGTTAAACACTATACCTTTTCTACGACCTCTTAAAAAATATAAACAAATATTTTATTTAGAATTAAAAATTACAACTATAAATCATATTTAAATGACTTATAATTTAATCATTCATTAACTGTTACTTTTGAACAATTATTCAAAATTAGGTGGGTTTCACAATTAAACTTGTATGTATTGAAGTAGAGGATATTATAACGGTTCTGTTATTAACTAATGTTATTCCAGATGAAGATTTTAGCTACGCTTGGTATATTGTTGAGGAACAGACAAATTTAAATACTGAGTTATTTCTATAGGAAGTTTACTAAATTTATTAATTTATGCAACTTGCCACTACACTTTTCATTCTTATAATTAATAAAAAAATATTGAATTAAATTTATCTATATTTAGTGGACGAAGGTTTATATACTTTTTGAAATTGCATGAACGTTTTCAGAAATATGAAACGAACGTGATACCTTTGTCTTTGTGTTAGGTATTTCAACGAAAAGTGTACTTTTGGAATACTCTAAATAATCTAATTTGTAGCAAAGACAGAAATTCCATAAAATTAAGGCAATTTATTTGTACCACTAATGCCCGTATTACACTGACTATAGTTATATCTTGAATTATATATATATATATATAAAAATAATTAAATCTTAAAAAGTCTGTAAAATGCACAAATGATCAACAATTTCATTGTATGAAATTTGTAGTATATTTTTAGGTTTTCTTTATAATTAACACATAAAATATGAGAAATAGCATTTATAATATAACACAACTATTTTTTTTAACTGTTAATGCGTACATTTTTTGTATTAATTATAAAGAAAAACTAAAAATATTCTTAAAATTTTAATCTACTATAAGATTGATGATTATTTGTGCATTTTACAGACTTTTAAGATTTAAATATTTTTATATATATAATTCAAGATTTAATTATAGTCAGTGTAATACGGGCATTAGTATTTGTTAAAACAATACGTGATTACCTTACTTTAGTAATTAAATATTTTGAGTTGGGAGCATTCTTTAAGAACTTGTTTATTTCTGGGACAGAAAAAGAAAGTTTTTGACTTATTAATTTTAAAACCATTGGGTTTTGTTTCAGGAAAGAACGTAGCTTGTGATATTTACTGATATCGATATAATTTTCTATTGATAATGTTGTTCTTAACATTCAAATCCGACAATTTTGCAAAATATGCAAGCAGCACAGTTCTCATCCCATGAATTTTGCATTGATTTCTTCATACTTCTTTTTCGATTTTACTGGCAATAATCTGCGAAGTTTTCTCGGCTTGTTTTACTATTTCTGGTGGCGTCTTAGGAAGAGAAGAGAGAAGAAATCATGATTAAGCAGTAAGCTACGAACAGCACAGACTGACGGGATTTAATAATGACGCAATACTAATAAATTAGTAGTTAATTTTCGTCTCTAGGGTTGAATGTTAACGTTATGGGATTTTCTCTCATTAGTGACGGAAATCAAATTTTGACCGTTTGGTCAAAATTTCAATAACATTAATCATTTGAATCATATTTAAAGTATTTTCGACAGTATAATAGCATTGTTATTTTCAATTGAAGGTTGTTATGTTAATTTTTTTTATTGTAGTATTTACAATTTAATTCAAAATATTTAGTTTATTTAACATATTACTATTATAACAGACCGCTAGCTATGTTGAAAAAGCCACAGTTAAAGTTTATATAAAGAATTTCAAGAATTAAAAACATAATGTAGTAGCTAAAATAAAAACCTTGGCCCACAACAAAACTCTTCGATCGCGGTCAAATATAATATTTATATAATATTCATCAACTGAATCTTTATATAATTTATTTAATTGTGATATTAAGATATAAAGTTGTTATTTGAGGGTACTCCTACTGTGCACTTTTATTAGTATGATTCAATCTTTATAGACGACGATATACTTAATATCTAACAAGCAATGGCGAGTCCATTTAGCAACACCCACACTACATAGACAATTCTTAAATAAATTTAGTGGCTTTAGGTTTTTTAACGAAATTCTCTGTTGCATAATATAATGTGGGAATTTGTAGACTGAGAGGATTAAAATATTCAGTTTACAATTAAACAATGTATATAAATAAACAATAGTATGCCGAAATAACACATTTTTCACGTATTTTGCTTTTGTTTTGAATAATTGGTTACACACCTTCAAATAGACTCATCAATAACGTCATATGAAAATGTTATATACATAAACATATAATTTTAAATTAAGTTAATTGTCTTCACTTTTAATCCGATAAATTCATTTAACGTAGGAGGAAATAGGACATTTTTTTATATTAAATAATCTTCACACATATAACTGTGTACATTATCAATGCATTAAAACATGAGACAGTAATAGATTAATAGGCTGCTATTGTTGAAATTTTATTGTTGCTGCCTTTTGCCAGGATTTAAATAGTTAGCATAATTTTATTTTGAAACCGTGCGGCCCTATTATTATCTATATCAATTATCCATTAATATGGAAATAAAAGTTGGCCGGCAATCACGTTCTAATAATTGACCTTGTCTAAAAAATTCACTCTCATTTCTTGCGATGACATCACATAATAAAATGATGTCATGAACGCTTTTGAAATACCGGCCTGTAAAACTGTGAAGCGTTCCACGTGAGGTGTTTACTACGCATACCCAGGAATTTTAATCAATATTTACGCAGACATGTTGAGAGCCACACATTATATTTTACAAACATCATTATTTAAATATGTTTATTATAAATCTGTTATTATTTTATAATCAGTTTTGACCAAAGTAACATACGCATAAGGTTATGGTTTTCAGTCACCTTTGAGTGTTTGACATTGAAGAAATGTGAATTGAATTTATATTGATTGACATACATAAATAAAAAGCATAGTTTACGTGTTTGAACGAAATATCAGTTTAATGTTAACAGGTCATCAGCAAAATGACTCATCGCACAAATAAAATGAACAATCAAACTGATGAGAGACAAATTAAGAAAACAATAATGCCGTAGGAAAAGTTGACATCAATTATACAGGTTGTCAAAAAATTAAGAACATTAAAAAAGACTTAATGCTTGTTTTATAGACAGTCTTGTCTATAAATCTTGAATTTATATGAAATTTTAAGAGTGTAAAATGCACAAATGATAATCTATTTTATAGTAAATTTAAGATAATGTTTTAGTTTTCTTTATAATTGGCGCATAATATGTTATTACATTTTTAAGATAAAACTCAACTAATTTTGTTTAAACCAGCTTAAAACAAAAAAACCATTGTTTGGATGATTTTTTTAAACATGTTTTTTATTTGTTTTCTGTTATTTAAACTGTTTTAAACAAAATAAAACATCAATAACAATAAAAACAAGTGCTTTTTTTAAACTGCTTTGTTTTCAACCTTGATTATACAGAAAAACTGAAACATTTGTGCATTTTTCAAACTTTCATCTATAATTATATATATTTAATTCAAGATATAATTATAGACAGTGTCAAACAGGCATAAGAGAGAAGTACTTTTATGTTTGAGTTTTGTTATAAAAATTATAGTTAACATTTGTTTGGAATTCTTGTGTTCAAAATTTTAGGTTTAATGAACAAATTACCATAGTAAACAGGATACAGGATTTAATATTAATTGTTGAATTTAAATAAATGGTCAAACTTTAGGTCGTTGCTTTGGTGGGCGTTATTGCAACAGATCAGCTGTTGCCATGTACCACAATTGCGGTAGATCTACTCTAATTTAACTTCATCATCTTTTAAAATGTTAACTACTTTTTTTTGCCTACCTTTACCGAAACTATCTGTTTAGACTCTAAACTGCGGACCGAAACGACGATTTAGCGGCTCAATCGCTGAAAAACGACCTTTGATTATCCATAAATCACGATTTCACTTGTCATACCCTAAAACTTGACAGTTGTAACAAATTATAATAAATTTTGAAATTTCTTAAAATTTGCGTTTTTATTTAGGGCAGGTGAAAAAAGATCTACTGTAACTCGCGCCAAAATGTTTTAGTACCGCTTTGTTTTGGCTTGTTTAATTGTGCTGCTAAAAGCGGCGGGTTGCTATAGTACACAGTGTATCAAGGGCCAAAAAGGCGATTTTCGGCCTGCATATGCGGGCCGAAAATGATGCTTTCAGTAAAGGCAGGCGAAAAAAGCCAATTTTTGGCTCTTGAAACACTATATACTATTTTTATTATTATTTATTTATTGCGCTATTTTACATCGCCACAGTAAGTCTACGACTTGTTTAAAGTGTCATACTACGCGTTATTTGAATCTAGGATGAGATATGGAATCTGTATTTGGGGTTTTTGCGGCACAGATAACATGAAAACTTTATTCTCTTTGCAGAAAAAGTCTTATAAGTCTTATATTGTACAACATTTATGTTTTTTTCAATAAATATGATTATTAATATTTTGGGGGTTCAACCCCGGACTGCTCGTATGATATGCAAGGGCTCTACCATTGATTTTTTGTTATAAATGAGTATTTTGAGTATTTTTAAAATGAACAGTTGTTTATTAAATGTTGCTTTCCTATTCAGGAAAGCAAGGTTTGCAGCCCGCCGATGTTTGCTAGACATTGAAGTAGTAAACATTGGTGACATGAACGTCTCGGTAACGTGAACACGCCATTTTTTCCATAAATTTTTGTTAACGTGAACAGCGATACGCTCGATAACACCAACTGCAATTCGAGACCGTTTGGAACAAAAGTTATCGATATTATGGCGTTTGTGCGTATTCCTAGGGGATCCCCCAAATTGGTTTTTATGCCTTTTTATATATTTGTAGGAGCATATTTGTCGTGCGCCCAGATGATTCATAGTGAAGTGAGTTTAGTTGAGTAACCAAGTTACACCGTAATATCAAAAAATATTAAAAACAAATGTCTTTTATTGCATGTAAAACCAATGATTATTGAAGAATAAAAATTTGACACATACTAGGCAGCTTAAAAAACTAATTCTATTTTACAATAAAATTCACTTTTAGTGCTTTATATTCCCTACAACTTCCAATGGATTTTTGAATCTTCAAAATAGTATCTTTTGCATTAGTGCCACTATTTTCTTTCAGAAGTCTAGACTCGAGATCATAACTTTTTTCAGATGGTGTATTTTTTTAATTTGTTGAGGTAATTTACAAATCATTAAGCTTGACGCTTGCGGGCTAATGCATAATTCCGAATGACCATATTTCGAAAAAAATTATTAGGTAACGGATCTATATTTTTTGATAGGCACAAACCAGATAGCTTCAGTTTCAGTTGGAAAGAGCTTTATTCTTCTTTGATAATTAAATAAATTGGTCTTTCCAGAAAGAGTGCGTTTACAAAAAGTCAAACCAAAAATATCTTTTGATTCAGTTATATAAATTTTAGTAGCAATAGTCTATTCTCACTTACAGTATTATATTAAGCTGCAAAAACGAGTAAAATACATTATTTGGAGTTAAAAGATATCTCAGCTGCAAGGATTATTTTATTAATAATGATTTATTAACACTACAAATACCTTCTATTTATATCTACAAACGTATTAATTATATAAAGAAAATTTGATCCATATAATACTGCGTAGTTATAAGAACACCCGTAACATAAACCACCTGAGAAGAAATCATATACATAATTGAACAAAATAGAATTTAAGTTTTTTAGACGACTAATCAAATAATTTGCTTTCCAATTTCTTATTACTTTTTTAGGTCAATATTTCCGCCTTCGGCGCGGTCGTTGTAACATATTTCAGGCTTTGGGTTGGGGATCTTATAAAAGCCAGCCAGTCAAAGAGCAATATTTTTAATGTCATCGTGTTCATTAATTTTAATTATGTTTGCTGAGACGGAGAAATAGAGTAATTATATTAAAAACAGTTTATGTTGACATAATCTAATTTCTTAAATACACAAACGTGAGACTTTTTTTCACATATTAAAATCTATATTATTTTTATCGATCAAAATAAACATTGCTATCTAAGAAAAAACAAGCATTGTTATCAATATTTTTATTATATCAAAATTCGTAATAATTATTTATATAGCTCAATGATGTAATCTCAAAATATTAAATTGTTTGTAGATACCGCAATTAAGTGATCGGCCGACACATTTTCACAATTTCAGTTTGAAGAAAATCTAGAAGTTACTGCGATAAGGTTATTTATTGATCTGATTGTATACATACATATTTGGAAATCCCAACACATACTACTTAAAACTACGTTGTTTAATACAAACGACGTTCCTTTAAGTTTATCTTTTCTGCAAATAGTCATAAGATAATGGTCAAACTATACAGTGAAAGTTTTTTGTTTTTTATTTTTTATTTTTCATGACTTCACAATTTAACGGATGTTAGTAGTTTAGTAGGTGTTGGCCTTAGCAAGTGGCCCTTGAGAGTTATTTACGCATGGCATTACCTTCCAGTTTTCTTCTTAGAGTATATCTTGTTATATTGTTCTTGTCAATCTAGTCTAGATTTGGCTCTAATTTGAGGTGGGAGGGTTATTGCCCCGCGGATATTCACGCAGCATCTGGGACAAGCATGCTGTTCTTGGTAATCTTGGTCCATCTCTCTCTACAGCCTTTATCTTTGGCTATCTCTTTTGTCTCTTGTATCCCTTTATATGCACTGACATCTTGTCATCTTGCACTGCATTATATTCTTTCTCCAATCCGTGTTCTATTTGTTTTAATTATTTGGTTTGCCTTTAGATGCGTTTTTAGTTTTTTAGGTCTGTGTTCACTTCTTTGTCGTATCCCACTCCTTTATGAATATATTGTGCAGTTTCATTAATTGTATTTCTTTTGGTAGTCCTAAGTTTGTAAGTTTTACCTCCAGCGATATTCTCGTATTTCCATCTGGCATTACTTCTTCGTGTCTTCTCGTAGCCAGTTATATTCTGATAATTTAAAAAAATTAAACAAATGTTTTTTTTGGTTTTAAACAAGCTATTGTTGACAATTTGTGAATTGTTTCATACAATTGTTGAGAGGTTGCTTATTGTCAAGACGCTCAGTTTAAACATTTATTTTAATTTTGTTTTGATTTCATAAAAAAAATGATTTCTATAAACAATTTTTAGAACTTATCATAGAATTCATGTAAAAATATACAGAGTGTTTTATTTATAAAAAAAAATTAACGGTTGGAGAATTAATTAGGTGTTTTGGTAATTTTGAATAACTCTGTATGTGACTGCAAAAAAAGAAACGTTAATAATTTTATTTACTGATTAACTTTTATAAGTAATTGCTAAACCAGTGTTAATTGTTTTAATTATTTGTTATTTGCGTTGTTTTTGCGCTTTATTTTGCAATCGACGGCATATTTTAATTGAAGACCATACCGTTTTGGTGTGATCATGGGGTCGGTTGCTCAGCGCCTGATTTTGACTTGAATAGGCTATAAATATTGTATTGTACAATATTTTTGAAAACTTTGACATATTTATTTCAACTCATCATGTCTCCAACACTGCACATCTAGAGCCAGCTTAATAATAAAAATAATTATTTGAAATTGTTATTTCTTTTGTCTCTTGGGTGGTTTTTATTAAATTGCGAAACTAATTTTGAGTTGCTGTTAGAAAATCAAAAAACGGTATTTTTCTCAGCTAGTGCTGTGAGTTTAGTACACATACTACTGTCTTATTGCATTTGTTTATTTATAATAACTTTTATTTTTTTTAAGATCTCAGTAAGCATAGGTACAGTTTTAAAATATAAACTAAAAAATACTGATATCTATATTTTAATGTATTTTGTTTTATAAATTTATTTGCGGTTTCAATAATCAAAATACTTCCGTCGACGATTATAGGGCGAGTTTTCTTTGAATATGGTATAATATGAAGCTGGCTTTCATGCTCTTAGTTGATTATGTTTGCATTACTAAGAAGGCATATTGAAATGCTACTCTATGTTTAAAATTATGATCTATGTCAAATGATTTAGTCCTATTATTTTCATTTATAAAAACTGTTATTTCAATTATGTTTATTTTCTTGCATCTAGAAAATTGCTACTAGTTAAATACCAATATTTATTAATATAATGTAATAAAATAATTTGTAACTAAAATAGTTTAATTAATTATTATTTTTATTATTTTCAGCTTCTCACAGTAATTTGTATGGGATTACTATACAAAAATGGGATGAGCGGTGACACAGAAACTGATTTTATATCAACAGGAACCTACGTTGGATTCATAATTATTTTAGTTGGAGGATTCTCAGGTACATATAAATAAATTAAAATAATTTATTATTAATTGATTTCCCAAATATGTTTTAGGCCATTTACTTTCATCCCCAATAACAAGAAGAATTGATGTATTCTACTGCTTGGTTGGATGTGCCCTTTTCATTGCCGCAGGAGCTTTGAATATCAAGCATTATGAAAATGGATGGAAAACAGAGAAAAGAGATTATGGTCTAGCCATGGCTTCATTATCTATCATCAACGGTGCTGTATTTTTAATTGACTCTCTCTTAACATGGAGAGGAGATTATTAAATATGAATACTAATACCTCGAAAAAGAGAAGTTTATGTTATTTTATGTTGTTGATTATTTCAAATATAAGCTTTAAAGATCGCAGTCAAATTCTATTTTGTACAATAAACTGTGAGTAATATTTTTGGAATTATATACTTTTTTATATGCTTTATGTGTCGAAATCATATTTATATATAACATATTTATACAAAATAGTTTTAGTTTATATTTTATAACAAATCTAAATGTTACGAGTTACTTGATATTTCTTTTAATACATTTGTAAAACATAATTTATGCTACCTCTTTTGGGACCGCATCTATCGATTAAATTTGAAGGATTCCTATACTAAGATTAAGCTTTACATGTATTTTACTGTTTTGTATCGAATTATATATTATTGATAGGACTTTGTATAATATAGCTTTATAAAATTTAATAAAGAAATATTGCCTTCTATAATGAAATATTAAATCCTGTATTACAATATTGAGATTATTGACAATTCTATGCATAGCATACTGTTGACAAACAGCATACTGCCTGTATTATCTTTAAAAACATTTATCTATACTGTATTACAATCTTTATATTAGTTTATCGATATTGAAACACATACCAACAAATCTTTTATAGCTAGACATAATGCTGATGCTTTGCATAAGTCGTTTTTCTCTCCGACCACCGTTTTCGACATTACGGCGCTTTTTTGGATTCACCTGTTGACACTTATATTGTCAAACAAATAAAGTTTGAAAATGTTAACAAATGTTCAATCAATTTATAATAGTCAACAATTAACAACATGGTTTGTTCTTTATTTATTTTTATTGTTTTCAAATGTGACGGTTTTTAGCAGCTGTTAAATATATCATTGGTTGCGTTCAGAACTAGTCACTTGCAAGCGCTGAGTCATCAATAGGAGATAAGCGATAATTTTTTTTTATACATTTGCCGATTAAACGCGGGTGTTTAATGAGTTGCTTTGTCAGCAAAGAAACATACTTAAATGTATGATGAGTAAAATGAGAAGCGCTGCCCAAGCAAACGATAAACTCAGCAGCGGCGTTCAGTTTGCATGATTGACAGTGATGAGTCGTTCTGAACGCAGCCATTAATACATTAGATAGCAACGCTGCCAATTGACATACATATTTAACAAACAAAAATTACGGAAATGAACAAATGTTACCTCCCTGGCCCCTGCTGCCGATTTGTAAAGCGGAACCAATCAGAAGAGAGCGTTCCCACTTATAATAATCTTGCGATTATTTTTTTTTTACAAATGATGGGCAACGTTGATGATATTGTATTTAGTGCCATGTTGTTTTGCTAAGTAACAACTTATAAACAAAAGAGCGCTCCGTATCGTTTTAATTTGCTGAGCCGAATACGCGGCTCTGAAAAAACGAAAATATGCACCGCCGTGCGCAAAGAGTGACAGTCGAAAACGCCATATTTTTTTTACTTGATTGCTGTTGAAGAGACAAAGGTACAAATCAAAAAGAACTGTTTATTGCCTAACTTTTTTAATTAACAATTTAAAATATGTTAATATTTCAAAACATTGTTTGCGCTGATTTCAGACAGCTTATTGCTTCGTAATTGATGCTTTTATGTAAGTTTTTACTAATATAAATTTAAAAAAAATATTAGAGAAAAAGTACTTTTTGCTTAATCAATTCAAATTATGCTATAAAAAATTAATTTTGGGGCTATTCTAACTTTTAAAATAGTATATGTTACTAAAGTAAAGGTCAGCTTGGACAAATTGACAACAGATCTTCTGACATGTCTTAGTCTAAAATGGAATTCTACTTTAGACAAACATGGAGAAAATCTTGCAGCAGCTTTAGACATTTTTAGGATATGACATATTAACAAGATTTATAGCTTCAAGATCAGCGGGGATGAAGCAAAAAGACAAAGAAATGCGCCTTTGGCTGCTGAAAAGCAAACAAACTACATTTCCGACAAAGCAGAGCTGAGCCAGCAACTACTAACCCAAAACAGAGTGCGTCAAAGCCAAACCGAAATCTCCCCCAAAAGAGACAAAGTCTAAAGCCTTAGAGCAAATGTACACTTTCTCCGAAACCGGACACTAAGCACCAAAAAAAAAAAAAAAGAATTTGCTACTGTTATTTCTGCCTGTCCACTATGAAAAACAGTTTTTCAGTTCGTATTTTGAATTGAAAAGTAATACTTTGGCGCTATAGGGCGGTAAAATCTATTGCCGCCCGCTGATTAAGCTTTTGTGAAATAATAAAACAATTTACTTCTACAGATATAATTAGTTATATGAGTTAACTATATTATAACTAACTACATCAGTAGAAGGCCAAAACTAGTAATATATTTGTAAGAATAAATTTGTGAAAAAACATAGTAAATTGTTTTATTATTTCAACATGAATTATTGCGTACTAGAGGTCACAGCCATCAATTAGATTAAGGTTTTCTTTTTTTTACTTAAGTTTATTATAATATGTTTACATATTTACAATATTTTTATTTTATTTTTTTTAAGTTTAAAAATATTAATATTATATTAATAATTATGGTTATTGAATATAACAAATAAATTAACAGTAAGTATTATTAAAGAATTAAATTAATTTATTACATAATTTATTATTTATAATATTTCCTTCTTCTTCGATTTGTTAATAATATGTAAATTATATGCGCCGATTAATTGCTGAGTTGATTTGTCAGCAAGCAAGCGAACCTAAATTTATGATGAGCAAAACGACAAGCGCTGCCCAAGGATGTTATACTATATACTGGATTGGCAACCAAGCCCCTTAAAGTGAGGAAAAATATCGAAATATGCAACCCGCCGTTGTGCCGCTTTAGCATCTCTTTTTATCTCACAGTCGTATACGAGGCAAGAGAGACAGAATTTTTGAAAAATTGAATTAAAACAATAATTACAAACTGTATTTTACTATTTTATATATCAAATTATACTACCAAGTATTACTAATCTTTCTCATAAAAAAAGTAACATAATTTCAATTATTAATGACTTTAATAAGATTTATAAAAAAATAAAACAAACTATCTTATTACAGACACTCAATATATTCAAGAATAATAATAAAAAAGTAAAACTAACTTGTACATTTGTTTAAAATATAAAATATATTGACAAATATAGATAATATAGTACTCACATAATAATTCGTTAACCAAACCGTGAATAATGCGTGCTTTAAAGTTACGCATTCGTATGTCAGTTTTTACTTGTACCTGATACATCTTACAAAAAAAAATTATTTATTAACTCTTAGGTTACTTAATAGAAACAGTAATAGATTTTTTACACGGTTAAAAAATTAGAGTTAGTAATTTTTAAAAAAGTACTAATTTTATTATATTTTATTACAAATAATTTAAAAAAAGTGCATAAACTCGAAAGTTAAGTATTAATAATAAGCTACATTGAGTCTAAATGTATTAAACATAAAGATCTACTTTACAAAATTATTACAACTACAATGATATAAATATTAATAGAATGATCAAAAACAACAATTAATCACAATACAAAATGTTTGTTGTGAAGTTTTGCATATATTTTATATATAAGATATTTAAGAGGAAGGTAATAATTATTCTAAATAAAATTCAAACACAAAACTAGCATATAAAAGTATAATTATTACCCAACAATATTGTTTACTTGCATTTAATATAATTTTTATATTAAACAGCACAACATATTTTAATTGCAAATGCTTACTAATGAAATTAAATTCTATTTCCTATTTGTTTCAAAGATTTACATCCAAATGCAACACTGTATTTAACCATTATTTCGCTTGTTAATATTGCTCATTTAAACCGTATATGGCGTAGTGACTAGTGCGACAGAGTAAAACATACAAATTTATACGGCACAACGGCAAGTTGCCTACCCACGGATTTGGACACACTATTTCCCTATGTTAATATACGGTGGTTGCCAATCCAGTATACAGTATAACATCCTTGGCGCTGCCAGCAAACGATTACTCGGTAGTAAGCTATGGTAGTAAGCAAGCGCGTTCAGTTTCCATGATGAATTGTTTTGAACGCAGTCATTGGCAGGTTGGGATCAGGGGCGGAGCTACCTGTAATCAAGGGTCTGCAAAGCCTACAACTGCAAAATTTACAAAATAAAGGTTAAATAAATGACAAAATTGTAATTTTTGTTTTCAAAATTATTTCTGAATGAGCTCTTTTCAATATTTTGCGGTCGGGCTCAAAAATCCTAGCTCCGCCACTGGTTGGAATTACAAAGTACAACTCTTGGGTGAAAAATGAATAAATATAAAAAAATGATAAAAATAATCAAACCTAAAAACATTACAAAGTGAGATTAAATGACATTACATATTGAAAATATATTATATCTTGTTAAGTAGCGGCTTTATATACTAATTAAATTATTTATTTAAATTCAAAACTCATGAGCTTTATGTTTATGTCATTGATAAAAATTTGCACTTTTTTTTTGTAATTATGTAATAATTAATCAGAAACGTTTGACTACTAATAAGCGGAAATTGTTCCAAATGTAGCAGTCTTTTTGGGCGCACCCCACTACGACTAAGCAAAGCGTCTGGGTTAGATACGTTTTGTTTTTGTTTTCTATTGGGAATTGCAGCTAAGAAATACGTGGCGGCAGATTTGTCAACAAGCCGATGTTGAAATTTTGCTATGTTCACAGTAGTTACGGCTGCACAGTGTTTATTAGTATATAGTGTATCAAGGGCCGAAAATGCTAAAGCGAAGAGCTTTTTTTGCCTGCCTCAATTAAAAACATTGTTTTCAATATTTATTATAATCTGTCACTACTGTCAGATTTTAAGGTATGACGACATCATATGAAATTGTGATTCACAGCCAATCAAATACCGCAAATAGTTTAGAGGCACAAGGGCCGAAAAGGCAATTTAAAAAAGATGCTTTTGGTAGAGGCAGGCGAAAAACATATTATCAATTTTATTGACATATGAATGATAAATATTTTGTTTACTTGACATTTAATATAACCGTAAACAAAAATGACGTAAAATCCAGAAAACTATCATATGAATAGCAACGCCGGCACATACAATAGTTATCATTCCAGCCACAGTAGCACTAACAACTTAAAAAGTAATCCCAATAGCATTAAGCCTTGTTCATACTCATCCGATTTTTTCATTTTTTCTGCAATTAAAAATGGCGATTATTTTAACATTTTGCGATTTTTTTAAGAATGTACCACCTCGCTTAACTGCTTAAGTGCCACTTTATTTCCAAGTGGAGCTTATATTTGTTGCACAATCTGCTAAGTAGTACATAAAAACCCCTAAGTGGAACTTATCGTAAGCCGAACCTTCATATAAGGTGCAGAATAACCTAAAATTTGCTTTACAAAATTGCATTGTCTTTGTCATTTTTATAAAAAATCTTAAAATTCTGTGTATTACACACTACTTCAAATTACAAATGGATAGATTTTTAGATGCTCCTATTGACTAGATTTTATTCAACATACAAGTGTAGGGAGCTTTGCAGAAGTGCACATATCTACAGCATCTCGCATTTTAGACAAATGCAATACTTGAATAAAATTATTTTATGTTCTTTTTGAGCATTAGCAGTATGTAAAAGGTTAGGTAGCAATAAGGCTCAGTTAATAATAATAAAAAACTTTTAAAATGCAGAGGTGAGATTTATCAGTGCAATTATGTAAAACTTACTTATATTGAAAAGTAATATTTAATATCAAAACCAGGTAAGACCCCATTTAATTAATAATTCTATTAAGAATAAACGTGTAATAAATACTTCAAATAAAATGAACGCAAATCGGATGAGTATGAACGAGGCTTTAGTGTACATTTGGTTGCATGATGCATCATCTTAAGCCATAGAAAACTACAATATCCTACTCGTTTTGCTGAGCAATAAATTGGCAGAGGCATTTTAGCCCTTTTAGCCAGCCTGTAGCATGCTACATGTTGCCTTGATGTTTATTACAACGGTAGTGATAATAAAATGCTTTTAAAAGATGATTAACTTCAATTTAAGCTTATTTTTTTACAGTTGGTAGTACTTGGGATCGGTCATGCCGTCAAGCTGCGTGACTGGGATTGAGCAGTTTATAAAATTCAGCCATTTTGACAAGCTGTGTTTGTTGTGTATGTGTGGGGCTTTCTCTCAGTTGAAGCTTTGAAATGGAAATTATTCGACAGGTAATGTTTATTTTTGCATTGTATTAATTGCATACACATATAATCGTTGAAATTGTTGTTATTTTTCTTGGTCTCTTTGCGCATATTGTTGGCCCAATTATCTGTTTATTTTGGTCTCGGACATTTACTCTTTCTTACATGCTCCAAATTGGGTTCCCATCTGTTCATAATTGTGTACCTTTATGAAATAATTGTCCATCTAAAGATAAAAAAAAATTTAATATAATTTTACCTTATTCATTATAATGTCATATTTTATACAAATTCATAATTTTAAGTCAGTATGTTATTTAGAAATTAGCTAATCCAAATTTGTTGCAAAATATTATTTAAATATATTATATATATTAAATATGTCACCACTTTATTTAAGATGTCATAACTTATGTATATTTTTTTCATATTATATTATTTACGAAAAATTTATGATAATATTTTAAATTTTTATGCTTTGTAACACACCGAATTACGAAACTTGCCACGTATGCTATATATGAGCTGTAGTAAAAGTACTTACTTGAAACTATGTTGGCTGTGTGGCTGACACTATGTTAGCGTTTTTAGTTGTAGCACTAGGACGGTTTTCTTGATCAATTGTGAGTTTGAGACTCTTGGCTTTACTTGTTGCCTCAACTCAAAGTGCTTTATAAGGTTGTCAGTTTAGTTCTACCTACCTATTATGACATAATTTTGTAACGACCATATAAATAGTTCTGTTACTATATTTTAACGTATTCAAATCTTTAAAAACTTATCGACAAGTTTTCTTCATGCTCACTTTAAATGTCAGATGTGACATTTATTTAAATTAATTTGTTTGGATATTTGATACTAAATAAATACACATAATTTTTTGATTTTCTATGTAAGACATATAATGGCATATGCGAATGACATTAAATTATATAAATAATGAAACAAAATTAAGTTATATCATACAATTTGTAGACTTGTTTATTATATTGGGAAGTTGTTAGTGCTACTGTGGCTGGAATGATAACTATCTAATGTGCAGCAATGTCATTCACATGTTAGTTTTCTGTTTTTTATGTCAATTTTTGTTCACATTAGGTTACATACATGTATATATTAAATGTCATGTAAACATACATGTGTCATTCATATGTCCAGGAGCTGGTGACAAAAACGTGCAAGAGTTTTAGAAAGTTTGATGTTTTCAGATCAGACTGTATTTTGGCTATAGAATGTTTCTGTAGAGTCAGCACGCTAGGTGTCGGGACGCTAAGAAAGGTGTAATTTTAATTAGTATTCAAAAATTGTTTTTGAAAAGCTGAAAAGTTGATGCATTACAAAACCTTAATCCAGCAGTCAGACAGCTTAGTAATCAAACGCATTCCATCATATCGAAATGCTTAAAAACGCGTTCTTTTTCACATTGCCGAACGCGTAAAGAGCAATTAGAGTCAAAGGAGCACGTCGAGTAGAATAAACGAACGCATTACAAATGAGTGTATATCATATAAAAATTCTAGCCTCAACTTAATTGCAAAAATTAATTTAATAATTAATATATGAAAATCTATAATTTCTCTATTAAATTGAATCAGGGTATGGCGTTGAAAGAATGTTTTCAATAATTTTACATTAAACATCTATTTATTATGAATATTATTTATTGATGTTACAAAGACATCTAATTATTTATTTAAACTTTATTTTAGAATATCAATATGTCAGATGATGAAGATGACTTGGAATCATTACGAATGGCTGCTTTACAAACACTCAAAAAACCAGTTGCCAATAATAAAACAACTATTGTGGAATCTCTTCCAGCCATCAGTCATCGAAATAAATTTAACAACTCATCTCCAAAACATAAACGTGGAAGAGGATTTCATTCAGGCCCTGGACGAGGAGGAAGAAATGTAAGTTTTTACATATTTAAATTATTCTGGCAGTGTTGTGTTACTTTAATTGATGTTCATTTAGTACTGTAATTTAGTGTATTTTTGCTGTAAAGTTTGTGATGTAATTTCATAACTATATGGGGTTTTTAACACCAGTGCGCCAAAATGAAAGTCTTTATCAGGAATGTCATTTTAAACATAAAAAGTGATCTTATACTTATATAATGTAATTTTAAATAAAAAAGTTACTAATTTTATACGATAGATGAATACTTGAAACTATAACCATTTTTAAAGTGTTTTTAAAATGTATTTGTAATTTTTTAATTGTATATTAATGTTTTTAAGTTGTGAAATTATTTTATACTATTGCCTGTATTCATAAAAGTCAGTTACAGTAACGGATCGTTAAATTTGACAACCGCAAAATTATTTATACTTTTTTTACCATAAAAACAAGTTTGGCATAATAAATAACTATCAGAAATGAATAAAAAATAATATTTAATAATAACGCAAAATAATAACATGTATTTCTATCAAATTTATAAAAATAGTTTTGACCATTTATCGAATTGTGAGGTTATGTTGTCACATTTAATAGTCATTAAATTTAATCAGCGTTTATGAATACGGGCATCTATTTTATGTAAATTCAATTTGCATTTGGATACATTTGCTAGTTTCTGATTATGGTGATTAATAAGTAAAATTGTTAAAATGAATAATAATAACATTCTATTATTATATTAGATGCTCAAAATAATAAGGTTTGAATTATTAAAAAATGTGTTTTATAGAAATTAGACAATAAAAAAAATTGTTAAAAAGATAATTTGTAAATTGCAGCCTCCACCCAAACATTCTGGCAATTGTAATACTATTTCATTTGTATTAAAAGTAATATTATTATTACTACTCATCTGAAGTTTTATTTTTGATAGTCTAATGGCCGACACTTCTTAAATCGATACTTAGTTAGGTCTTCCTAATAGTTAACTCATCCTTAAATTTTATATGCATCTCACCAACCATTTGAAACAGATGCTTACGCTAAGTATTGTTGAATTTCTGACTAGCGAGCGGCACATCAGATTTCAGCCAAAATGCATTATATTGACTTAAACTTTTGCGTGCGCTTTCATCGCATTGTGTGCATTTTGGTTCATTAAAACAAAACGAATCATTAAATTGACACATCTGTTTGATTTGAAAATGTCTAATTATCTGTATTAATTCACAGTATTTGAGGTTATATTGTATAGGTTAACATATTAATAACATATAAAAAACAAAAGTAACTAAAAAGTTACTAAATAATTTAACTAATGACAATTTATTTATGAATATATTTTTAATGTTAATTAAATTATAATGATTCGTTTGATAATGAATCGTTACAAAAATGTTTTATGAATACGGGCATTAATCATTTTTGAAAAATTAATACTCTGTATAAACATAATAAGAATAATAACATCAGGTAATTGTACTAGATTATGAATTAAATTATATGTATAATGGTGTTATGCAAGAACAAAACTTATATTTGTGACAAAGTTAACAATTAAAATAAATACATAATTAACAAAGATGAACTATTTTAAAACTTTATTTAAAACAAACAACAATTTCAATGATTATACATATAATATACAAATAAATAATAAAATGTTTCTATGTTTTAATTAACAAAATTACCATTATAAAAAGTAGAAATTGTTTATTTTTATTTGGTTAATTATTAATAAAAAATATTAATTAATAGGTAATTGTAGAAAATTGTGAAATGAACTATTAAATTATATGTACACTACAGTATACACAAAAACAGAATGTTTCTATAGTAAAGATTTATTATCCTAGTAGAACAATCAATAAATATGGCACAGGTAGTACTCTCTTCAATCGTACCTGAATCAATTTAATAAAGTTTTTTTAAAAAAATACAGGTTTATTTATTCTTTACCTTAAAATTGCAACCCAAATACCAATTGAATGTAAAGTTGTTTTGTATAACTAATAGGGATTGAAAACAACCACAAAGCTTCATCGGTAAAAGAATCTTATTCAATATTTCATCATTATTTATATTGTAAACAATCTCTTCAATTACAATAAACAGCCTGTCAGGTGGTTTCTTCTAACAGGTGCATAATTTTTAATTTGTAATTCACAACCTTTTTATAAGAAATTCTAGAGATCGAAGTGAGTACGACCAGGTGCCATCCTTATTGATAGTTCCACTGCAACTATAAATTCACTCTATTCTTGTATTAACATTATTGTACATATAACTTAAATATCCAATTCTTAGTATGCATAACACATAATTCACATTATTTCAATTTTACACTGCACTTTCAATTTATAATTTATTATTAAATTAACTTAAACATATTTTTAATAAACATTAACCTTAAAAAATGACTATTATATAATTTAAATATTCAATTAACACTTCTGTTCAATCACAGTTTGTGCATAACACACTTCACACTATTTAAAATTCATTTGATACTTCACAATTCACATTTTATTATAGTAAATTAACCTTTACATTATTTTTAATAAATATAAAAAGTGACGAACGTCTATGAAAATTGACGTTTATTCTGGTGACTTTTAGGATTATTTTGTTCAAGGGCAACAGGTTGACAAATTGGTACACACTAAAATCACTAAAAAATTTTCCAGGAATATTTGAAAATCCTCGGTCATTCTCGCCCACCCTGTATACAAAAGCATTAGTCTCTTATGTTTACTGCAACAATGAATAATGATTTTCGGCTTTCTATAAATAACAAAAAGTTCTATAAAACAATAAATTTATTGCATGGTAGTTTAAAATTTTCAATATCCCCTCTTCGAAATGATCAAAACAATATACTTAATAATCCAAAAGTTAATTTATATTTATAATTTAATATTTTTGCAAACCAATTACATCTAACCCTACTATCCTTCTATTGTACCTACAATATCAAAAGATATCTTCTTAAATTAAATATCAGGTATAGAAGAAATTCCACCTATTATTTTTAAAACATTTGCAAATGAATTACCTTTCATTTTGACTAAAATATTTGTATTATCATACAAAAAAGGAACATTCCCAAATTGTTTGAAAATTGCAAATGTTGCAAATTTATATCTAAAAATGATTCTTCAAATTATGGACTAATTGCATTACTGTCTAAAATGTTTGAAAATAATATTAATTTCCACATTGTCAAGTTCTTAGAACAATATAACTTTTCTCAGTTAATCAACTTAATATGGATTTCTGACTTAGTCACAAATGGAATTCTACTTTAGACAAAAATGGAGAAAAACTTGCAGTAGCTCTCGACATTTTCAGAAGCATTTGTTAGGGTATGGCATCTTAATCTTATTAACTAGCTCTATTGTATAGGTCTTGATCACAGACTGATCAATGGTTTTCTTGACAATAGAAAAATTATAGTTGTAGAATTGATGGTTTTAACTCTGATTTCAAAATCATAAATGCTGGTGTTCCTCAAGGTTCTACTCTTTCACCAACTTCACAGCCGAAAATGCCTTAAGCGTCCATCAAGAAGAACAAATTCTTGAATTTGTTAATTTGGAACCAAGTACTCATATCCAAAAAGTCACTATTCACAGATTTTTGAGAAGAAATGGTTTGCATCCATTTCAAGTTTTGCATTATGGGGATACGGAGCTTCAAGTCAATTTTTGTAGATAGTTATTGCATAGCGTTAACAATGATCCACATTTTATTGAAAAGTTTTTGTGGACACACATTTACTGAAACACGTATTATTAATACTCATAATCTGCATCAATGGATGAATGAAAACTTTCACTAAGGGCCGCTTTTACAATCCCCAGTAAAGCATAGTTAGGTTAGGGTTTGGAGGGAGATAAACCGGGGATAACTTATCCGGTGCTCGGAGTAGTAGTTATACTTAGTATAAAACTCATAATCTCGTACATATTTTATATTTGTGAAATTGAATGAGGAAAAAGTGTTGCTCTAATTTTTGTCTTTTCTTGTCACTATTTGAAACACATTTACGTTTTCTAAAGGAGACAATCTAAATTTACTTATAATATAATACAATAGTTTATCTAGAGATAAACTAACCTAGCATTGTAAAATGCATTGCGCGTTATACCAGGCATAACTATCAAATAGTTTATTCGACGATTGTAAATGCGGCCCTTAATACTCTAAAGATCTTATCAAAGACAATGGTCAATTAACATTTGGGTTGGATTATTGAATAATAATGTAATTGGTCCACGCATTCTACCAAACAGACTTAATTCAGCCTTGTATCTACAATTCTTAAATGAAAATGTACCACTTCTATTAATTGATGAAGTTCCATTAGCAGGTAGATTAAATTGTTGGTTTTAACATGATGGTGCAACGGCGCATTATGGAACACAAGTAGAAATACCCTGAATGACAAATTTCTAGAAAGGTGGATTGGAAGAGGTGGGCAAATACTATGGCTTAAGTTTATAGTTAAAATGTTAAGTTTTTGATACTTTATAGCATAGACAATGTTCAAATGAAGTACAAGACATGTTGCTATTTAAACAAATATTTACACGTAGCACAAGGCTTGCTAGGAATTCTAACAAATATTCACTAACAGTTCAGAGATGTTGGACTAAAACTTTTAAGAGCGAATTTTTCAACTGTACTATTGACACATAGAGAAATAAACTTCCAAATTTAGTACGTTTTTGTAACATATGAATTAAAACTGATCAATGTTTAACAAAATTTATAACAAGTCAACAATGTTTTTTTTGTTGATGACTATGATTTTGTTTATTAATAAACTAAGGCTACTTTGTTACCTAGTAACAAAAACAAAATAGTTTGTTCGGGTTAAGACTGCAGAAATAGTTGTTATGGCAACTGAGAAACAATGCTCTGGTTGGCTTAGAGGCCTAATTGAATAAATTTAGTTAACAATTTTTACTATTTAATATTTATCATTTTTAATTATTATTTATTATTATTGTAACTAGGTTAATGCATTTGTAAATAATTATATGTATTTCAACTTTAAATTTCAATTTTTTGTTGCTGACGTACATATGTACGTATAACCTCAAAAACTTAAATATGAGTTAACGTCATGTAATTCTAGGAATTGTTTTTAATAAATTTTAGTATTAAAAGTGACTAATATACGTTTCTATTAAACATATTAAAATTTAATTAAGAAGCAATAAACTATATTGTTTTTGCTTTAAAGTTTTTAAATAATTTAAAATCATTTTATTATATATAATAAATAAAGTGTTTGCTGTATTATAATACCAACGAGGACATGTTGCAATTACAGTTGTGTGTCACTGACTTTATAAACTACTCCCATCACTGCATTCTTAATGCGGACAAACTATAGTTTAATATAAAACCTGTTTGATACTATCTTGAATTATATAGATATGTTACGGTTAAAGTGGGCGCTTGGTTAGTTTATAAACTAGCCACAACTGGTTGTTTATTTCAGTAGAAAGTAAAGTTTCTATTAAAATAACTACAATGATTTGTTAGTTTATAAAATGATCGGCTAGTTTATAAATTAGCTATAGATAATAACTAGTGATGCCGCCGGATCCACTTTTTGGCCGGAACCGGATACCGGAACCATCACCTACAAAATAAACCGGAACCGAATCCAAGACCGGATCCAACCGAATCCGGCCGGATTCATAAAAATATAAAAAAATAATAAATATTGATCAGCGCCGGCATCCAGAGTCTTCAGCAAAAGACTATTTTCTCAAGCTGGCGATGTCTATAAAAAAAACAAATTATATAATATAATAATCTTATATTATAATTTAAATATTATTGATAATATTGATTAATATAATATTTTAATTATTATTTATTAATATTATTATATTATATTTATTTTCATTATTATGATTTTTATATTTTATAATTTTTTTGTTTACATTTTATTAATAAATTTTTAATCTACTTTTATTAGTTTCATATATTTAAAAAAAATCGGATCCGGCCGGATCTGGCCAAATCCGACCGGATAGTTATCAAGATCCGGCCGGAACCGAATCTTTCAAATATTGGCCGAATCCGCCGGATACCGGATCTGGATCCGGTTCCGGCGGCATCACTGATAATAACCAAACAAGAATCATGGCTAGTTTATAAAGTAGCGAAGCAAGAATTTTATTTATAATATATTACTGTAGAATTTATCCAGTTTATGATTTAATTTAATATTCAATCTATAAAATCAAAATGATTTTAACATAAAAATGATTGTAAGAGAGTTTTTTAAGACACATTTTTAAATAAAGCAAGTTTAAATTATTAGTTGCCAAAAGCTTTGTATATATTACACATTAAAAAACAAAAATACATATACATATTATGTTAGTTATATTACTAACTATATATATGTATATAGACGGTTGACAAACTACTAAAATGACTAATTTATTTTTTAATGTGGTACTGTTAATAAACTATTCAAGATAATTGGTTATTTTAATTACTTTTTTTTACACATTAACTACAATTCTTGCTTAGTTTATAAACTAGCTAAGATTCTTGCTTAGTTAGTTTATATATTAACCATGTATTTTGGTTAGTTTATAAATTACCCAATAACTGTGGTTGTTTTAATAGAAACTTTCTACTAAACACATCGTATGCTAAAGTTGAAGAGCTATGTCGAATTTAAAAATGGCATTACGTTTTTCTAGAAATTCTGCTCAACTTTGCTAATTTAATCTATAAGATTTAAAATAACGAAGTTACCCATAGAACTCATGTAGATTATTGACACCCTGTATACTTCAATTATGTCCACAATTTTGTAAAAGTACACAATTATATGACAACACCTACCGGATTAGAATATAAAAAGTGTAAACATTTCTGCAGTAACCAAAAATGACTTTCGAAATTCTCTAGATTCACTGCCATGTTCAGTACATGAGATTGAATTTTTTTTAAGTTCAAATAATAATAAAACTGCTCTAAATAGTTTCATTAAAACGTTTATGGCAACTTGTATGTTACAACTTATATATGAGCTAGGATGATTTATCAATATATTAGTAAAAAATCAAAACTGTATTTATTTATTATAAATACAGTGAAACTTCCCTAACTCAAATCTCCAAGGGACACCAAATAAAATTCCAATTATAGAAAAATACAGTAAAGCTCCGTGTAGACGTTTTGGTGCCATGTTAAAATAAACTAAAAATTCTGTGATTTTTCTTTTTCTTTTTCGTTGGTCAGGAGATCACCGGCATGCTAGGTAGGGAAATCGTGGTCGGTCCGCCGATCCGGATTAAATTGGTCCGGATTACAAGGTACATAATGTAAAATTTTTTTTTTTTTTTAATTTTGTTTGAACTACAAGGACATCCGGATTAAAGCGATTCGGATTAGCGGAGCTTTGCTGTATGCCAAATTTAAGCCTTAAAATTTATTACATAATACATACTAAAAATAAAACAATATTTAGTTTTATAACAACCAAATAAAAAAGCAATTAATGGTTTTTGAGAAAAACGTCAAATAGTAGTTTTAAAATAAATATAAATTTGTTGATGCAAATTGTTGTTTGTTTTCTTTGATGTCCTTGAAGAATTATGACCGTTATTGCAATTTATTTTAACTGGTAACATAGTGTTTTTGTTTTATTTTTTAATAGGTCTTGTAATTTTTTAAATAACAGTCAAAAAAACTCCATGCCTTACAATTTTTTTTTTAATTTCAATTTTTAAAATCAATTAAAGAATTGTTTAAAATGTTGTTTTTGCACAAATTAACATGTTAAACGTACTTTTATTTGCAAAAAATATTTGATTTATGGAATAATTTGAGTTAAAGAAGTTTGAGTTACAGAAGTTTTACGTAGCTTAAAGTTTTGTATCTAGCTAATTAAGCTATTCTATTTTTGTTATATGTATGTATTGTTATTGTTTGACTTATCATATTCACATGTTGGCTTAAATGATTAAATATACATGTTATTATTTTAAATAAAATAATCGTCTCAATTATTGAAACATACTGCCAGATGTAAATTAATGCCATTTTAAAATGTTAATGTTATATTAAATTTAATTATTTTTTAAAAGTATATTTTTTTATTATATTATTACTTATTTATAGGGACAATTTAATGGTAGAACTCGGAATACAAACTTAATATCAGTTACAATAGAACAACCACCTGATGAAAATACAGTTATGAAAAGTACAAAAGGAGATAATTTACAACCACCACCCAAACTTGTCCTTCCACAAGATAGATACAATGGAAAAATTCAGGAAGAGATAAAAAATAAAGAAGCCACAAGCAAGTTTAGTCGTTATGATAATTCTGATAATTCGGAGAGTGATGAGCTGTCAGAATCTGAACATTCTGATGGTGAAGCTGTTGGAAAATTGGAACGTAGTAATAGTTTGGAGGCACTGATCCTGGAATTGGACTATGAAATTTCTGGGGAGAAACCAAAATCACAGAAAAATAAAATGAAAAGACGAAAAAATAAAGGTTCAGAAAGTGAAAAAGAGGAACTAAAATCAAATGACGAAATAGAGGCAGCTTCAACATCTGAGAATATTGTTTTGTCAACGCCTTTACTGGCACCTGAAACAGTATCTAATATTGAAAATAATTTATGTCAAGGTGATGTTGTTATATGTACACCCGATACACATATTGAAGCACATAAAACAGCTATAGAAGGAAATAAATCCCCAAACTATATTCATCGTTCAAGATCTCCGATATATAGAAAAAAATCACCATTAAATGGGGGCAGGCATCATCCAAAAAAATTTCATAATAGAGATAATTTTACTCCTCAAAATGCACAATATGTTGCTCCAATACTGAGTTACCATCCTATACCATTTAATCATGGTAGAATACCGTATAACAATCATCATAATTTTGTCCCGCATCCATACTCGCAAGGGCCACCATCAATGTCATATCCTCCACCACGTCCTCTTTCACCACTTAATTTAAATGCAGAAGTATTAAGTACAATAACAATGGCTCCTCTTTCACCTCGAAGTGCAGCGTTTGTTCTACAAAATCGTGAAATAGTTGAGAGACGAAAAAAGTCACCAAGACGTTCATTTTCAAGGTCACCATCTCCGAGATTTAGGCATTCAAAATCTCCGCGCAGGTCTCCATCTCCAAGAAGATATCCTCGATCACTTTCTCCGAAAAAACTATCACCATCAAGACGAACTGTAAGATTATCTCCCAGAAGAAACTCACCTCCTCGTCTTGCAAGGAGAAGTTCTACAGAGAAAAAGGGATCTCCTAAACCTAAAATTGCATCTCCAAAAGCACCTGTTAAAGATAGATTAGGTCATCGACAAAGTAAGCAAGAAGAGATAAAACGAAAACGCACTCCAAGTCCAGACAATAGTAATAAACAAGTTAAATCAAATGTAGAAGAAAATTTAACAAATACAGTTCTTGAAGCAAGGAGGCGAAAGTTTAAGGATCAAGTAGTGGCAAAAGAGGAAGGAGTAATTCGATTAAAACCAAAAGTTGAAGAAGACAAAAATGGAGAGGAACGCCTACAAGATGAGGATACTTTAGATCTTAATTTAACTGACACGAATATGGATGATATCTTCTCCGATGACGAATCGGATGATGAAAATGAAGGTCGATTTAAATCATCAACTGCAATCAATCGAAATGTCTCTGTATTACCTTTTGTGCAATTAGTAAATGGCCCCAAACATGAAATTAAGAATAAACCACTTGAAGAGACATGTCGTGATCACAATAACTTAAGACATAATCGTTCAGATCGTGACAGGCGTAGGAGTGATCGACGAAAGCGTACTCCAACACCTAAGAATGATAGAGTGGCTGCATCTAAAAAAGTCACAGTACGAAATCGTGTGAACATAAAGAAAGAGTGCATTGAAAAGATGCGTGTTACATCTCCAATTGAAAACAAAAAAATTGAAATTAAAATACGGAATCCTGCCAAATATGAAACATCAAGTAATTATGATGTTATCACAGAAGATGAAGCTAATAAAAAGAAGAATTCAAGGAAAGTGGCTGTGGCTAAAGAAAATGAGGATATTACTAAAGATGAGGTGAAAGTTATTGAAGTTAATGAGGATGTGTCTAGAAGAAATGAAGGTAAAAGTATTATATTATTAACTTAAATATACAACTAATAGAAATTAAAATTAGCAGGTGATTTGCGAGCCCAATTAAGCAGGAAGCGAGCTGAGAGACAACACCATAAACTTCCAGTTCCTGAGGATGTCCAGTCGAGGCTAATACAGAATGCTCTTGAGGGTGCTGTTTTCAAAAAGAACAAAAAGGCGAAACGGAAAGAAAAAGAAGCAGCACCAATAGGTATTTATTGTTCTCAACTACTGTACACTTATTGCATGAAATGAAGCCAATATATTTGTTAGAAATTGTTGTTGCTGCTAAGAAGGAAATCGACAATGCTTTTAATAATATTGGCATGAAACCTGTTAGGAAAATGTTTTTTGGAAGGGAAAGACGAGTGCATGTATTGTATTCTGATTGTAACGGAATTTGTTTGAAACAGAAAGGTATCTTTTATAAAATAGCAATAAAATATTATGGAGGAGAAACCATAATATATCTTGGTATTTATTTGTTGTTTCTCTAGATAAATTACCAATCCACTTAAGACTGGGCCACAATGACAGTAAAATCTACATGGACTTGAAAAAGAAGAAAAGCAAGTCAAGGAGTTCTGAGCAGGTATTGTGTTTTGCGTACATTTTGGTAAATATTTATTTTTACATTTTGAGGTGTGTATGCTGCACGATTGTCTTTAATGTTTTTTTTACAAGAATATCCAAGTATGACTGGTTGAATGAATATTTTGCTGTAACATTTTTAGTTTCTATTATTTAAATGAAATTCATCATCGCATGTCTTAGAATTGTTACCGAATCATGTAATTCAATTGCGTAGAACGTACAACACTGTGATAGAGGAAGCTGTAATATTTTAATATCTGTGATAAAATCTATTCAATTTTCTAAATTCATAAAAATAATGTTATCTATTTAATTTAGTATCATGTGTGTGGTATACATTTTTTATTTTCTTGTCATTATTATAAAATGTATCATAATAATTTCTTTAAGAAATGTATACTTTCTCTGTAGTTTTTGTATTGTATATTTTTTTTGAACAAACATTGTCTCCTTCATTGTGCAGTTTTATGATTTATACAAAACGCTGTGATACATAAAGCTACCCGATATGCCTAATGACAAGGTATATATTGCGCTCATATTTTTACCACAGTATCTTAATTGTAAACAACTTTTATAATGTAAAAACTATGCATGGCTGGGCTAAATTTTATAACTATTGCATGCATAATTTAATATGTTAAGTATGTCTAGTTATTAACAATTAAATACTTTACATAAATTGTCTCAGATTATTGTATAAATAATATTTTACAAGATGGATTAGTTCAGAATCTTATATTTTCACATAAGAGAATTAACAATTTATTAAATCAATGATGAGTGGGCGCAGTCATGAATGACGATGGGGTTCTATTTTGCTTATATTGATTCAGCCTGGCTCATAGATGGAGTTAATTTGGCGGTTGGATGGTTGTAGAAGTTTGGGTAGCTAATTGAATTGGAAAAAGATATTCTTCATTTTACAATTATTGAACAATATCATGCTTTTGTTATTTGCATACTTGTTATGAAAATGACACATATTTACTGCACACTGGATATAAATTCTCTTGATATTAACAAGAGATTTTATAACACTAAATGGCGGTGTTATATAAAAGTAGTTTATATAAAAGTAGAATTTTAAATCATATTTAATAACGTTAACTCAATGTTTTTCAAAAGATATGATTCAAAACTCAATTAAATAAATGGGAATGTAGTATTACTGAGAACTGAATTTCTAATTCATCACAGATAACAATAAATTAAACACATTTTCACTCTGATGTCATGATTAATTAATTAATTTTTTAAATACCGTTGTAAATTTTTTTAACATTTTTGATTCATGAGGTATGATGGTATTGCAATGCTTTTTATTTTTATTTGTTTTGTGTCATTTATGTTTGATCTGCATATGGAGGAATTGCAGCATAGAATGGTTTGAATAATTTGTAATTAGATAAATGCTAATAATAAATATTTATAAAATAATGTGAAAATATAAGTTCTTATACTAAAATACATTTAAATAATCTCAGAAGTTTTAAGCTCCACGTTGCCATGAATTGTATCAGTGTTGAAATATCACCACTTGCATATTTTTTACAATTATTCATATGTATATTATACTTTTAAATATTGTATCATTTTTTATTAGAATTTTTAAAATGAAATGAAGGTGAAAAAAAAGAAAAAATGATACTAAAAACCTATGTATGTGTACAAATATTTAACATGTATTGTATGTTTTGCAAAACCATAGGTATAATTCCTCTTCTTGGAGCAACAATGAAAAAAAAAAACAAAATAATAACAGCATAAAAATAAAACAATTAAGTACAACTACTGCAAAATAGCCACTCTAAGCATTTTCGATATGGAAAAGAAAACAAGGAAATCCCAGATGGCAACAGCACAAAAACATAATGAAGAAATTTTAAGGACTAATTTAAGTTAAAATGTGAAGTTGTATTAATTATTAATATTGTTTATTTTTATAATTTAATGTGTTAAGTTATTATTTTTGGGGTATTCCTCTTGTTTTCATTCATATATTTATTTATATTTTTTTTAATTAATTTTGAGTTGCAAAAAAAGATCTTTCCATTTTTTTTCATTGTATTTATGTAAGTATAAAATTTTCATACATACACAAGAAAGTTAACGTAATATTTATTGAACGTGATACATGTACATATAGGCATATTTTTGTATATATTGTTATATATATATATAGGAGTTTTATTTAATGCAAAAATTATAATATTAAGATAATAAACAAAGTAGAATTGTTGTTTTACTTTTCTTTGTACAAATGAATCAGAAATAAAGACTTTTTAATTATATTTTTTTTTTCTGTATTGTAATCAACAAAGGTTTGCTGGACTTGATGTTGATATAAGTACCTATTAAAGATTTTTTTTTTAATTAATCAATTTCTGTTACTGAATAGTTTATTTATATGAGAAATTCCACAATAAATTGAATTTCAACTTATTGTATATACAGGGAGTTTATAAATGAATGGGATTATGTAATCACTTTAAAGATGCCGCCTTTTTAAAATGGTCTACTATACTATTTGTTTTGACAGTTCAACTTTGACAGCTGTCAAGCAAGCAAGGTTATAAGAATGTATGCAAATAAAGAAAATATTTTTATTATTGAATCCTACTTTAGGAATGGGCGGTTTGATAATGGGAAATGGCTCTATTCTATTCCGGATTGTGTTTGAGAATTTACTAGTGATAATTATAAACATGTAAACAAATAAAAATATTTTTATTATTGAATTTTAAGATAGGCAACTTTATTTACGCATTTTTACTACAGCTAGACACAAATGGTGTAGCCCGTATAATAGGCCTTTGGCCGTTTTAGCATTTTTTATTTGCGTTTACATTTTACACATTCTATTGGCAACGTTGTTCTGAGATTGAAAAATGCTAAAACGGGCAAAGGCAAAAGTTTAACAACAGCAAACATAATTTTTGTGTACATTAAGTTTCTTATTATACCGGCCACACAATTCGTGTCTAGCTGTAGAGCGGCACAAACGTACATTAGATAGATACATAATCCCAAACATTTATAATCACCCTGTACAAAGTATACGAGTTTTGCCGCATGAACTTACTAAACACTAGTTGTTGTAAAGAGCACTCCAGTCGGTTTGACATGCTGTGGCGAACACGCAGCTCTAAAAACGAGGAATACGAAGCAGTCCGCTGAACATGAAAATAAGCAACGAGGTCAAGAGCGCTAGTGTCGTCGCAGCCGAAAACGCGATAATTTATCATAAATTTGAATACAGTATTTGATATTTCAATTTTAGGTTCGAAAAACTGAAGCGTTGGTAAAGAGCGCACTCTTTTTAAACAATTAAGCGATTTTTTGGCAAACATTAATTAATTTTTTTGCATGCCACTCTGAAATATAATGTTTCTGCCCATATTTTGGATCGGAAAGTGAGGGTTAAGCTTTTAAAACATGGACTTAGTTTAAAAATTAATATAGCTGTGTTCCATTTGACCTTACCTTACCTTCAGTAATTTTTGAATTTATTTGTCAAATGCGTCTTAACATTTTTTATTTGTTTTCGAATTAGAAAACGTCCTACAAACGCCAAATATTTTCTATACCAAATTCAAATCCACGCTGGACTAAAAGTATGTAAACAAAACCGCGTGATAAGCACGTGAACACACGCAAGCCTGCATGCGATTGGTCGTCAGCATGGGGATTGGCTGCTCAATCCAAACCCCATTAAGTGATATTTTATTTATTTAGCTGTGCACGTGAACAACGCGTGTATTTGTTTACTTCTAATCTAGCGTGTATTTGAATTTGGTATAGTTTTAGTTTATCAAGTGTGAGACGATCTTCCCAGCAAAATTTTAAAATTCTCCGGGTGCATGAAGCGTTCAAATGGAAAACACCTTATTTTTATTGAATATAACACTTAATTTTAATTATACTAAATTAACAGTAAGTATTGGGTTTACTTTCTAAGTTGTTAGCGCCACTGTGGCTGGAATGATAACTATTGTATGTGCCGGCTTGCCATTCATATAAAAGGTTTTCCATTTGACAAAATAGTCGCGCCATCAAGTGCGACTATTTTGTCAAATGGAAAACTAAGTGACTTTTGAATTTATTGTCAAACGCGTCTTACATTTTTTATGTGTTTTTTAAGGTTCAAATGGAAAACACTTATAATAGTTTTTTGGAGTTTACGTCATTTTTTGTTTACATTAGCAAGTAAACAAGATATGAGTCATTCATATGTCAATAAGTCAATAAAATTGATAAACACTGCAGCCGTGACTTGTATGAACATATCAAAATTTCAAAAACGAGCTATTCGGACCATTGCCGATCTAAAATTGACTAATAACTTAGATACTTTACAACACAGGCGTAATGTTGCAGATCTTTAGATTCTTTAGATATTTCAACAGACATTGTTCAAAAAAATACAAGACATATTGCCATCTAAATAAATATTATAAATATAAGGTTTGCTAGAAGTTCTAACAAATATTTATTGACAGTTCTATTAACACATGGAATAAATTTCCAAAGTCAGTATTTCTCGAGACTGGTAAGCAACAAATATTTAAAGTCAATGTTCACAGACTTCTTAAATCTAGTCTTCAATGTAATGAGTTTTCGCGAGTGTGGTTTCACTCGTTGAAATTCAAAAGTTTTTTTTATGATGTGTTAAGTAATTCCTAAATATAACGTTTTGAAATTATAATAGGCAACTTAATATACACAAAAGTTATGTTTGCTCTGTTGCACTAATGCCCGTTTTAGCATCTTTTTGCGCTTATAATAAATATATAAACAATCACAAAATGTCTATGTAAGACTCACTTCATAACATTCAAAATTCATAAATTTAAGGCGAGTAACCCAAATGATCACTCTTGCCGTTCCAAAAGTAGGGGTAAGAAAAAGTAATTTTACATTTGTCACCGTTTATAATCGTCTTTACCGACATCCATAATGTACCTTTAAGCATTTTGCCGTGAGAAACCCGTACATACCAGCGATCAACTAGCGGTTATATTTCCATCTCTCTCTATTTTTGGTTGTTAGCTGAAACTCGCGAAAACGTATCGGTTATAAACTGTTGTGGTAGGATCTGTCAAAACGGTCAATTTTAAATATTTTAACCTAAAAGTTTATAAAAAATACTTATTTTTGTTGATTGATGTTTATTTATCAATTATATTAGGGATTCAGAGGTAATTACATAATCAAAATCTTAGATTAAAATTAATAAAAATAAATGTAATATACTACTTAATATTTAATAAAATATTGACAGTAGAGGTTAACTAATGTCCACCATGTCCACCTCTTCTTCACATATGTTTAATAATTAATTTGCAAGTTTAATTACGAGTTTGAGGTTATAAGTTGTTTTGATTTGACGTTCATTTGACATATCGAACAAAACATACCGCTAGCTAAACTACTTTTAACTCGGTTTTAAATTCACCTCGCTGGTTGGTACATTCGGAGTCAAAAGTTAATAACCGGTAAGTCGCGACAACGCAACGGTTTAAAACCATTTGATACCACAACATCAACGGTATCTCACGGCAAAACGCTTTTTGTTACCGTCCTCTATTAGCGAGGGAAATATCGCACTCGAACGAATTTAAATAAAATTATTATTTATTAGTTATATACGTTTTTTTATTTTTGTATATTGCTATAAATATATTTTTTGGACAAACTGAATAGCTTTTTTACGATTTTTAATAAATTTTTTGCAATAAAAAAATTGTATTAATAATTTTTGTAAGTTTTGTAATAAATGCGCAATTTTTGATAAATTTTATGTACTGAAATTATGCACACAAATTTAACTTGCAAACGCGCAACTTGGGCATTGCACAAACAGATTTTCAAAAACTGCAAATGCAAAGTTTGTTCAATGTATAAATGATTGTAGTGTAGACATGTGGTAGCACTCTTGCGTATTTGACAGTGTGAATAACATTTTTTTAGAAGAAAAAATTATTAATATTGGTATAAGATATCAATTTATGGATAAGCTTTTATTTACCCAACAGACAAACTTATGTAACCACTAATAACAACAGGTCAGATGAGTATGACATAAATCTAAGGGTAGGACTCTATTATTTTTACTTTGCTTTAAAAAAGAAACTGTATTTATGTATGCCACATCAGTTGTCATAAACGGTTAAAATCGCAATGAGTTAAATGCTAGTCCAAACAAAGTTTTTACGAATACACGTTGACAAATATCTCAATTGGAACACACATATTGATGAACTGTGTAAAAGATTAGCAAAAGCTACGTCTGCAGTTCTGTGTATTACTATCAGTATATTATGCTTTAGTATACAGCATAATAAACTAGCTACACTTATGTTTTAAAGTGTTTAGCTTAACCTGACTTATCACTTGAAAGATATTTTTTGACCAATAAATTATTCTATTCTATTCTATACGTTGAACTCCTCCTTTTTTAAATTCAGCCTGCCATGGTAGCACTTTTTTCGTATTAAATTCTTTATTCAGTTTTCTGTCTGTAGCATCATGGCACGCTGTTTTTACGTGTAGATGGATGAAAAAAAAGTTATTTTAATGTTAGACATTGTAATTGTTTGTGCATTTTTAGTTTTATCTATTTTTATATGCAAACAAAAAACGTACGGCTAGTATAGTTTCTATGACAACCAACTTCATTTTTTTAAATTTTATTTTTGAAATCTTTATGATATTCTTAATACAACCATGTAAAATAATAATATAGTTTTATAACAAAAAATGTTGATAAATTTAAAAAACATAATATTTGTTTTTATTTAAAATGATCGTAATTGAACAGTTGGCATTGAAAATAACTAATGTTAATTTTTTTAGTGTTTTTATGTTATTATGCATGATATAGTAACTTAAAAAATTACGTTTTTAAAAATAAAAAAAATAAACTTTTATGTTACTATGTTATGCATAATAACATAAAAACACCCAAAAAATAAATATTATTTATTTTCAATACCAACTATTCAATTACGATCATTTTAAATTAAAAAAAATATATATTTTTTAAATTTATTAGACAATTTTGTTATAAAAGTATATTATTTTTTTTACATAGTTTTATTAAGAATATTATAAAGAAAAAAAAATGTCATTTAAAAAAAATAAAATTGGTTGCCACAGCAACTATACTAAAAATAAAAAACAGACATGCGTGTACCCGCCTTTATAATACTCAAAAAGCCATTTAAATGGTTTTTGAACCATATAAATCGGTTAAAATATAACGGAGCTATTCAGCCGTACGTTTTTTGTCTAACACCCTGTATATAATTCAAGATATAATTATGGGCATAATGCCCGTATTACACTGTCAATAATTATATCTTGAATTATATATATAAAAATATTTAAATCTTAAAAAGTTTGTAAAATGCACAAAATATCATCAATCTTATTGTAGATTGAAATTTTAAGAATATTTTTAGGTTTTCTTTATAATTAACACATAACATGTGAGTAATAGCATTTATAATATAACCTAACTATTTTTTAAAAACTGTTAATTCGTACATTTTTTGTGTTAATTCTAAAGAAAAACTAAAATTATTCTTAAAATTTCAATCTACAATAAGATTGATGATTATTTGTGCATTTTACAGACTTTTTAAGATTTAAATATTTTTATATATATAATTCAATAAAGAATTATAGATCAGTGTCATACGGGCATAAGATTATATGTATGTAAAAATATACAGGATGTTCTCTTTAAAAAACTTAAAAAACCTAAATTTCCATAATAAAATATTTTTTAACATTTTTAATTAAAAATAAATGATTATTCTAGAAATTTTTTACGATTCATTTTTCTCTTTTTAATTAAAATAGAGTTAAAATAATTGTTTACTGAGCAGCTTGACAATGAGCAACCTCTCAACAACTTAATGAAATAATTGACGAATTGTCATTGAAATGATTGTTTTGTTATTTGTTTTGGATGTTGTTGTTTTTTTTTTATTTGTTAAATATCCGTTAAAATAAATGTGTATGTTTGTGGGAAAATGTTTTTAATTTGAAGTTTAGGAGTTTGAATTAATTGCTTATTAACTCAAAAACGGTACATTTTATAAAAAAAAAATTTAGACTTAATATTAGAATAAAAAATGTAAAACTGTACAAAGTGTTCTATTTGAAAAAATTAAGTTATATATTCAAAATATATTTAAACAATAGTTTGTTTGAAACCAAAAAACTTTGGTTTGAAACTTTTTTTGAAATGTTTTACAATTGGAGAATTATTTCAGTGTTAAGCGTAGTACACGTTAGTAGACATGTTGCGCGATTTTGGTCTCTGAGGCGTGTCTCAGGTTGTCTACGTAGACATGTCTATAGACCAATCTCCGTCTACGGGCCTGTTGAGAGACTAAAAATTGCAGGTCTAAAGTCTCCCGATCGGAATGGGAGACCGCATGCAACGTTAGACGTGTTGCGCAACATTTTCACAGTGTGGACGTCACTCGGCGTCTAGAGGCAAGACACGTCTCAGTTTGTCTCCAGCTACCGAGTGCCGAGTGGTGTGGTTCGGATGTTTACAGTTACTTTCCAAAGTGTTACAGTTCTTTTGAAAACATGTGGTCTAACGAAAAAGTTTTAAAACTAATTGAAGATTACCATGCGTCTCATTGTTTGTGGGACGTTCCTAACTACAAAACACGGATAAAAAAAATAACCATAGAATCTCTGGCCGCAAAGCACAATGTGACAGTGGCGGAGATAGAAATAAAAATCCATAATTTAAAAAGGTCATTCAACCGAAAACGAAAAAAAAAGTTCTCTATGGTGGACTACAAAGATGATGACAAAGAACTGTGTCTCTAGACGGTCTATAGACCGTGTCTCTAGACGGTATATAGGCGGTCTATAGACAAATTGCGCAACATGGTCTACTAGTGTGTACTAGACTTTAGAGAGTGCAGTTTGGGCGAACGTCTTGACGCGAGACGTCAGAAGTACATTGGTTTTGCTTAAAAAAACGCATTTGTCAATTTCTCCCTTTTGTCATCTGTCAACTGACAGAACTTAACCTTCTAATTAAGCATATATTTTGACTATTAAAATAAATGTTATTTTAGTCAATATTGAAAACTTATTTTTTATAGTTTTACATAAAAATATTACTTCATAATACACTCAAAGAAAAACATATTTTAAATCTCCCACCGATTTCCTGTCAGAGTAAAATATAAATTGCTACTTACGCATTCGGCAATGTTAAACAAAAAACGTGCACAACCTGAAATAGAATGCCATATTTGAATTTAATTAATTAGTTTAATTGTAAAACGTTTTATTTTATCAGTTATATTTTTGTAAACATTAATAAAGGAGAAAAATGTAGAAACCCAATTTGATTATAAATGCATGCTGATTGTATTATTAATTTTTAATGTAATAAAACGCCTTTATACAATAAAACATTTTTGAGCGTCATAAAACTTCGAACAGAACTTGCGCAATTTAACACCTTTTTGTTTGTTTGCAACGTCCAATTAAGTTGTGATTTTTTGTGATATTGTTTTTATAATTTTTTGTGTTCAATTTACTTACATGAAGAATTTCTTGTATTTTTGTATATTGATTTTAATGTTAGTTTATTTAAAGTTTTCTAACTAAGGAGTACAATATAAATATAAATCAAGTACCAGAAATAGTATTTGTAAACCAAACAATATAGTATAGTTTGTAATATTGCAACAAACATTGATACACAAAACTTGCAACATAGACCAATTTTATAAAACCGGTAAGCTAAATTTCATAACTCTTCAAAACACACTGACAAACGACGTAAATAACATACAAAATTTGGATGTTCTTCTTCTAGAGTTTGTTTGGCTATTGTACTCTTTTTACTCTTTTCACTCTACCACCGGGCCCGTATTCTGGCACTCATTGCGATCTCGCACTACGTCATAGATTTCCCCTATCGGAGGGGAAGTGTGACATTTAAATCATAAATTTGTAATTAATAATACATATTGACGTTAAAAAATGCAATTAACATAAAGCTTGGTATTGAGTTTATATTACTAGATGGTCTTGTAGTACGAAAAGAGTTCACTGGCAGATTTTTTTAATTAATGATGACGTCATTAATTGCGATAAGCGATACGAGATACATGCCAGAATAACCCCCCCGGTTGGGCATTGCTAGAGTGAATGGAGTTTTTTTGTCGTTTGGTTATTAGGGAGAAGAGTGAATAGAGTTAACTCCATTTAGCTTTAATTAACTTTACTTTGTAAGTTTAATTTGAACATTGTTTTTGACTCATTTGTAGAATCATAATTATTATTTTATACATTTAGCTAGAAAATGTAATTCTATTTAAATTAAATAAAACTTTTAATTTATTGTGAAATAATTAAATCCAAACACGTGTGCTACTTGTTGCATCACATTGGAACAAATTGTGGTCTATTGTCGCTAATTATTCTTTGAGATGTTTCATATTCTAGTATAATTTTGTTGATTAAAGATTTTGCGTGACTATTTTAAGTGGTAACAATTCTATCCATTTAGTTGTTGTGTCTTCAATAACAAACATTCATTTTAGTTTATTTTTTGTTTTTGGGAGAGGCTCAAACAAATCAATAGATATTACTTCAAAAGGTTGTGCCAGTACAGGAGCTAAAGCTCCTCGTTTGATTGTCGAATAGTTTTGTTCTGCTGGTGTAAGTAGTTGACTTGTATATTTTATGGTCTTTTTGTCGGGATTTTCCTTCTAGAATAAAACCCGCCCGTTTTAGGATGTATGGCAAACTAGGGTTAGCTGATCTTAGAATGGGATGGTTTATGAGCCTCTTTTTTAACTTTTTGAATGCAAATTTTAACGTTTTACTTTAATTTTGCATTCTTCTTCAATGGTTGGTTTAGGGAATGAAATAAACTTTAAAAATCCGGTATATCTTTTAAAATAGGAGCAGTTTGTAAGAATAATTTAATATGCTTATTATTTCCTCTATTGGACTATTTTTTTGGGAGTTTAGTTCTATTTCTTTAGTTGTTAATATATGTTCTAGGTACTTTACTTGATTGCGTACAAATTTAATTTATTCTGGGTAAACTTGTAATTTAAACGTTGAATATTTTATCTAGATCCTGTAGATGCTTTTTGAAAGTTGTGGACAAGACAATTATATTATCCAGGTAGGCAAGAATCATTTTTTTAGTCCGTTCCGAAACCGATTTAACGGTTAGTTAAAATGTTGCCGGGCCATTTTGCGGATCAAATGGCATTCGCTTGAATCGAAGAGTCCAACGTTGCCACAAAAAGAATTTTGGGGCAGTATGAAATAAATTGTTAATCCTGTGTAACGGATAGGTGTCTGCTATTGTTATTGAGTTTAGATTTCCATCGTCAGCACATAATTATACTTTCCCGTCTTTTTTGGTACTAATACTACAGGGGTTGCGTATGGAAATTTGCTTGATCAGTGTCGCTTAGCGTCTGAGTGTTTTTAATTTTGGTAGCTTTTTCTACTGCTAATTTTATTTTGTTTGAATTTAGATATTAATGCAAAACATTTATAGGTTTTCATTAAAATAAAATTTGTTTCGAGGAACATTTAAAATCATATATGTTTTTTTTTAATAAAGTTTTGTCTCATTAGGGTTCTTGCTTTAGTAAATTCTAGGACAGCAATAAAAGGAATCATAACAGTTTTATTTTCTACTGTAACTGGTATCTCATAACATTTTACGTCTTGTTTTTCTTTACTTTATCTGCAAGTGAGATGTAAATTTGGTTGTACTGGGACGAATAATTATTTTTTTCAATATGGTCACGCTATTGTCGACCGATGACGTAGGCTTTTGCACCAATATCTATTATTACTAAATTGGTCTAATTTTCAGCAATAATATATATTCTTGGGCGTTCATTTTTTGTTTCAAAATCGGCGACAGAGAAATCAAAACTTGATGCGTTGTTGATACTTGTTAATGGTAGTTATGCATCCTGACATTGACTGCGGATATGTTCAAGTTTTCCGCAATCAAAACATATAATTGTTGTTTTAGATAATAGAGCTGGTGCAACAAATTTTGTTTTTGCCTACAAATAGTTTTATTGTTTCCAAACTTCTTACAGAAGTTGCATCTCGCACGACTTGTTCTTACATTACTCAATGTTTCAATGTTGTTTTTTGGTGGTTTTTTATCCATCATTTCAACGGCTTGAGCTTGTATAATCAATTTGTTAAACTTTTACTGTATTGCGTGATAGTCTTTTTCTAATACTTAAATTTAAACGTGTGTACACTATGTCTATCTGATACATCTTGAGAAGCTCCGGATTGCTTAGCAAATTTGATAGTAATGTTTATTTTTTACTCATAAATAAATCTGTTGGATAACCTTGTTTTGCTTTAATCTAAAAAGTTCTTCGAATACCATAAATCGAGATTTGTTGTACCCATATGTGTGGCGTAGGGCAACGAGTGATTTTTTCCATCCCGAAACACTTTTTTTTACTCCTTTCCATTACGTTCTTGTTGCACTATCCAACAACATCGGAAATCTTGTTAACGCGTTTTTATCGTCAATTCTCATGCAATATTTATCTTTTTTTTTTTAGTGAAGCCAAAGTAAATTATAAAGATCTAGATTGCTTTGATTTAGTAGATTTTTATTATCATTTTGAACATTCAATTGCCGACCAACAGGGCGTTTGTGCCTACATCCACAAACAACAAGCATATTTTAGACTGACGACGTACAAAATTCAAGGCATTGGTTATAATAACATATTTTTTAAACTAAATCTTCCAGATAAGACTATTTATGTAATTAATTTTTTTGATGACTTTTCTAAAAGTCTTGACAAGCTTTTATAAAGTAATCATAGAAAAGCTGAAATAATTTGTTAGGAGATTTTAATGTACATAATACTGAATGGTTAAGTCACTCATCTTCTACAACACTATCCGGACAACAAACTATGATTTTTGCTGCTTTTTATAATCTTACCCAGTAAGAACATAATATATGTGGCTTCGTGATAGACTCCTTTGTGAACCAAGATTATTAGATTTGTACCTTTTAACTGTTCCAGAAGTTACAACAACTACTGTTGAAACTGCTTTAGGAAATTCTGACTATTACTTCTATTGTTAAAACTTCTCTTCCTATTGCTACCTAATCTAAACCGCGCCTTATCTATCATTATTCTAACTCTACTATTATAAATCCTTTGCTGTGCTGTGCTGTACCACAATTCTGGCTAGTGAAATAATAATGGGTTCAATCTTTTTAAATTAAATACCAGAAAAGCATCAGGTATAGATACAATTTTACCTATTATTCTTAAAACACTTGCAAATGAATTAGTTGCCATTTTGATCAAAATATTTGCTTTAATTGTTGGAAAATTGTAAATGTTTAACCAGTAAATTTTAAAAAAGGAAACAATTCTAATTATTTAATTATAGACCAATTGCATTATTGTTCCATATGCCAAAAAAAAAATAAAAAATATATTAATTTTTACATTGTCAAGTTTTTAGAACAATATAACTTTATCTTAGATACTCAATATGGATTTCGATCAAAACGTTTGACAACAGATCTTCTGACTTATGTTAGTGACAAATGGAATTCTACTTTACACAAACATGGAGAAAACCTTGCAGTAGCTCTAGATATTTTCAAAGCTTTTTATTAGGTATAGCATCCTAATCTTATCAACAAGCTCCATTGTATAGGTGTTTTCTATTTGAGCGCTTCAATCACTCGGTGCGTAAAAGAATGTTTAAATTTTGCGGGCAAAAACGTCTCACACTTGATAAACTAGAACTTAGAAAATATTTGGCGTTTGTAGAACGTTTTCTAGTTCGAAAACAAATCAAAAAATGTAAGACGCGTTTGAGAAATAAATTCAAATATTACTGAATTATTTCCACCAAGTGCGACTATTTTGTCAAATGGAACACAGCTTATAAGTTTTAATCATAAATCTGTAAATTTTACCAATAGTTTTTTTGGCAATTGAAAGATTATTGTTAGAATTGACTTTGACCCCAAAATCATAAATGCTGGTGTAAAAATTTCTAGGTTAGAATTTCATTTCAAAACAATATTTGAATAGGATACTTCTTATTTTAACTATAAAAAAATTTCATTTTTTTACTGTTTTAAAATAAAAATGCGATGTATTATAAGTACCAAATATTAAACTGAACAACGAATCTATATCTAAATCTTTTTCTATTTGTGTTGAGCATGATGTTGACATAGCTTTGACAGTATTTATAAAACTAGGATTTCTTAAAAGATTCTTCTGTTTAGCTTTTGCTTATACATATATAAAATGTATATTTTTTGTATTGAACATTGTTCAAGTATAGGAAGACAGGACACATCCTTGTCTAACTCCACTATGGACTTAAATTAAGTTTGTTTGTCTTAATACTAAGGGAAGTTTAAATAAATACTTTTGTTACCTACTTCTACATTATTAAAATCTATCAAACATTTTCTTAGAATTGCATGACGTCTTATATAACCAAGTTTTTCAGGTTATAGTGTACGTCAGCGACAACAATTTGTATTTTGAAGTTTAAATATATATAATTATTTATATAAAAATTGTAACGGGAATTAAACGTCAATAATAATAGGCATAAAAGATAAAATGACTTAAAAAATGTCATTTATATATTAAAAATAAACAAATAAATAAAATAAAATAAAAAGGTAATGAGATAATTTAACAACAATATTTATGTTTATTTAATAAATTTATATGAAATAACGTTTAATTCCCGTTACAATTTTTATAAAAATATATATTACACGTCTATTAAACTAAAATATAAATTCTACATTTATGAGTTGACAGAAGTTTAGTAAAAACTAAAGGTGTTTTTACATTTGTCCATTTATTGTTCAATTTTAAGTACTTATTTATCTCATTAATTGCCGTCAATTTTACGACAATTTATTGCAGATTTGTTTCACTTTACACTTGGCAATTTATTGTTCAATTTTCAATACTGCCAACGTGCTGCCAACTGTATAATAAAACAGCTGATCGCCAGGTTATGTGGTAGATGTAAATATTTATGCACTGTGACTGAATCATATATATTTTGCAGTTGGCTACGTTTAACTTCATCAATAAATTGAAGCAAAGTAGGTTATGTTTTAATCTGATATTTTAATCTGACAATAAATTGGTCAATAAATTGACAAATGTAAAGTGACAATTTAATCTGATTGGGGCTTCAAGGTCAGTAAGTCTTTAAAATTGAACAAGAAATTGACAAATGTAAGAACACCTTGACAAATAATCAAACTAAAAACATAACCTAAATAAACATAACATAGGGACAATCCCAACCTTTCAAGCGGGGCGAGTTGCACTACCTCATTTGATTGGTTGATTTAAAAATTACATCTGACAGCAGCCGTTAATTAATTAAAATATATATCAGGAGCAGTCAACGAAAGAAATTACAAACAAAAATTAAAAATTAAAGAGAAATAAACAAATTAAATAATAATCACATAAATGTAAGTGATTATGGCCGATCTCACCGACACTTCTTAAATCAATACTTACGTAAGTTTTGCTTACAGCTAACTATTACTTAAATTTTATATGCGTCTCTTGGTCTCACCAGTCATTTAAAACAGATACTTACGCTAAGTATAGTTGAGTTTCTGACTATCGAGCGGCACATCAGATATCAGCCAATATACATTACATATATTGAATCTAAACTTGGCGTGCGCTTTTGTTGTATTGTGTGTACAACTTAATATTAATATAACCATAAAATTAAATTGTTTGACATTTGAGGTTGTTTATCGGTTTCTGGAAATAAAACAATGAAAAGAAAATAAATGAACCATGAACCATGAACTAACGTCGGTGAATTTCTATTAATCGTGGTTATACATGGCGGTAAATTTGAAATACAATCAAAAGTGAACAAAAGCGTCAAATGTTGCTCGTGTATTTTATTAAATTATTAATTATAGGTTATAATGTATATGTATGTTCCTGTCAATGCTAAAACGGGCAAAGGCATGAGTGCAACAGAGCAAACATTATTATTGTGTATAGTTGCCTGTTATACCTGCCAACCTCTACTGGGATTACTGTATTAGCAGGTAGATAAATACATACAATCATCTAATATTAAGCACTGAAATTTAAAAATATATAACACTAAAGCTAATAATAAATAAATTCATAAAGTTTGAGCCTATAATATTTCAGTTTTGTATTTTGACGTTTCTATAACCGCTGTCGTTCCGTAAATCAACCAAGATTTTCAGCAACCGATCAAAGGCGTAACCTAACCGCCGGTTACTTCGGTTGATATACGGAACGCAATATAAGTTACTGCAAAAACAAACTATATTTTTATTAAAATTGCGTTTTTATATTGTAATAAATAAAAATGAAACTTGTTATTATAGTAAACTTGTCTTGGAATGACATTATTAATTGTATTCATAATAATAATATCAAATGAAATATCATCCTGTATAATTATTATATTTCCATCTAATGGGTGCGTTTTTAAAGTGCTCTGGATGTTCGAACAATTTTTGCACGAACAACTTTATTGTTTGTTTCACTACGTGATCGTGCACGGTAATTTAAAAACAGCATATAGCACTCAAACGTCAAAAACATACGTCAAAACTTGTAAAGTTTTTTGATAAGTTAATAATATGCGCAAGTAGCAGTTTAATTGCAGCTGTGATTTTAAATTTAGTAATGACATGTATAAATTTTATTATAATTACAGGTCAAAAATAAATATATATGTAAAAATGTTTTTTAAGGTTATGTTGTTTGTTTAGTTTACATGTCCAGTGTTGTCAATTAATACGACAATTAAAATCTGCATCAAGTAAAATATTCAAATCTTATTATTCTAGATTCACACATATTTTGTATAAGCGCATATTTCTTTTATATCTTATATTTTTATAATGTGTATAAAACTTTATCCATAATCTGATAAAACCATGATAAATATATTATTTTATTTTCGCCATGTAGCAACACTGTACATGCACCACCTCTAAACTAGGTGCGTGCAAATGTTGTTCGAACACGGTATTCGAACAAGTTTAGTAATATTAAAACGCGGTTGTGTTCGTTCGGGTTGTATTTAAAAACGCCCATTTTATTGTTTGAGTGCTCGAACCGCTGTTCGCGTAACTTAAAAACGCACACTATATTAATATTCTTTTACTTGACACTTGCTATAAAAATTACAAATTTGGGGTTAAGTACACGGTAAGCCCTCGATATTGGCGACTTATATTTAACCATTAGTTACGGGTTAAGATTGCGTTTAAATGGACGGTGCAACGCGCTAACCAGAGATTAGCTATTTAACTAGTGGTTAACTTTTAAGTAGTGTTGGTGAGATCGGCCATGTATTTAAAAAAATCTTACATTTGACATATGCACAAACGCTACAGAAACATGTTTCCATTAACCGCTGGGCCACGGGCCATGACGCTATGAGCGTAAACGCTCGGCGCTGCAAAAAGGAGCGTCAAGCGTCCAATTCACATACATGAGTTTATACGTACCAGGGGGTCGATTCTGATCTTTGTGAGTTTTGTCACCGATGGTTTTTGTCACTGAAAATACATGGCAACCTAGTAATTTTGTTAAATCTGTCTGTAAGTTGCTATATTCATGTCAATTATTTTAAACATATTTTTAAACAACCAATTGTGCATTGAAATATTATTTATAACAGAATCTAAAGATTTATAAAAGTTATATTAGCTGCAATGTACAAATTGTTCTATAATTCAATAATAATTATAGTATTTGCTGAATAATACATGTATGGTGAAAACGCATTTAAGCCGCATCGACAGAGGTGGTCACGGGATTGACATGGCAACCTAGTAGTTGTTAATCTGAGACAAAGTTTGCTTGATAAATTAATAATCTTGTTTCATATCTATAACCGCTGGGCCACGAGCCATGACGCTCTGAGCGTAAACGCTCGGCGCTGCAAAAAGGAGCGTCAAGCGTCCAATTCAAATACATGGGTTTATACGTACCAGGCCACGAAATAGCGCTGCAAGACGCAGCGTCGTTTGTTTCTAGCGAAACAAACACAAGCGTCCGTTGCGTTTGACGCTCATCTTATAAGGGCCGCTTGCACCACCTCGCTTAATTGCTTAAGTGCCACTTTATTTCCAAGTGGAGCTTATATTCGTTGCACCACCTGCTAAGTAGAACATAAAAACCCCTAAGTGGAACTTATCGTAAGCCGAACCTTGAGTTCGGTTTACGCATATAAGGTGCAGAATAACCTAAAATTTGCTTTACAAAATTGCATTGTCTTTGTCATTTTTATAAAAAATCTTAAAATTCTGTGTATTACACACTACTTCAAGTTACAAATGAATAGATTTTTAGATGCTCTTATTGACTAGATTTTATTAAAACATACAAGTGTAGGGAGCTTTGCAAAAGTGTACATATCTACAGCATCTCGCATTATAGACAAATTCAATACTTGAGTAAAATTATTTTATGTTTTTTTTGAGCATTAGCAGTATGTAAAAGGTTAGGTAGCAATAAGGACTCAGTTAATAATAATAAAAAACTTTAAAAATGCAGAGGTTTCGGAGATTTTTATCAGTGCAATTATGTAAAACTTACTTATATTGAAAAGTAATATTTAATATCAAAACCACGTAAGACCCCATTTAATTAATAATTCTATTAAGAATAAACGTGTAATAAATACTTCAAATAAAATGAACCGATCGTGTTTACGTATGTCGGGCGAATGAATCACCCATATGAGTAATTAAAAGTTTTGATTACCATTACTAAGTCTTTTTTGCTACCTAACCTTCTATAAACCGCAAATGCAATAATGGTTTGTTCCAACCGACATCGCTCGGCAGTTTGCAAGTTGCGACTAATACATGGATTATTTTTGCGCAAGCGCCGACTTTGTACTGGTCCCCGACTGAATACAAATTGCTTTTCGGTTGGAACGCTCCACAACCAAGTTTTTGACTAAATTCAAACATGAAATAATAAAACAATTTACTACGTTTTTTTATCACTAATTTGTGATAAAAAAGGTAGTAAATTGTTTTATTATTTCATTAACATGAGTTATCACGTAGTAGAGGTCACAACCATCAATTATATTAAATTCAAACAGTTTTAAAAAGTGAGGTTATGTAATGTAAACAAATATTAAAAACTAAAACTGTTTAACATATCACACCTGACGTTGGGTATCACATTATTCTATTACTATTTTTATAGAAATAAATATATAATTAAACAGTTACTCATCATTCATCTTTAAAAAAACTAATTTACAATAAACTTTATTCCTTTATTTTTCACTAAAACTATAATTAAGTTTCAGATAAATAAATTACTGTTATTATCATTAAATTTAAATTCTACTAATAAATTGCGGTAGATGCGGCAGGAGGTATTTCAATTTCATTAATTTCAATAGCGGCAACATTTTTACTCTTTGCGCATGACTGGGGCGGTTCCGGATTTTTAGTACATGTTTCTGATCGCTGACTGTTTCTGACGGTCTACAACTTGGTTGTGGACGATTTGGGAATTTGGGGTCAGGTTGGAACGCCCGACTTCTAGTCAGAGTCATGGTTTGTGTACGGTTGGAACGCGAAAGTTCAACTGCGCACAATCCTGACGGTCCCAAACCGCGTTTGGTGTCGGTTGGAACGCTGTCTGCCTTCTCTGCTGTCAAAAAATAATTACAGAATAAAGCAATCTTTGCTGTGTTGCCACATATATCTGTATCTTACGTGAGTGGACCTTAAAATACAGTGGTGCAACAAAATATATTTTTAAGCTTCACTTGGACATAAGTGGTACTTGACTAAGGTCTAGTTGGCGAGGTGGTGCAAGCCACTTAAAAACAAATTAATACAAAAAATCAAGTACGTACACAATAAAATTTGACTGTTTATACCGTTGGAGCGTATTTTTTGAGCGTCAGCGTCTGAAACAAATCGGTTTGTTTCAAACGCTCCTAAATATAGACGCCAGAACGTTTTTTTTTAATTGATTTTTGTCTAGATTGTAATTATCAAAAAAAATGTATTTTATCATTATTATGATTTAACTTATTTAACTATATTAAATTAAATAAATTATTATTAAATTTTTTTTTGTAAAATTATTAGTTAAGTAAGACGAATAATGTATAATTTTATGATATGTTTGTATAGGTTTTGCACTATACATACAAAACACATTTTGTCAGTTTTCAAAATTTTATATTAATAGTTAATAATGAAGAATTTATACTGGCATAATTTTAGAATGGATGAAACCTACATTGATAGATTATATTCTATTATCAAGTTTAGTTTGCCAAAGATTTTGGATTTTTAATTATTAAATTTGAAGAAATAAAATTTAATTTAAAACTATTATTTTTTATCATTAACGTGAAAAGCTGGGAGAACAAAGCTAGAAAGCTTTGAATAACAAAAATCATGTCATATTCTAAATGACAAATAAGTAAATAAAATTATTTTAAAAGTTAATTAATTTAGTTTTTAAAATTAATTTAGTTTTCCCGCGTTTCGTAGTTTTCTGTTTGTAAATATACTTTTAATATATTTAAAATTTTGTACATACATCTTATATTGAAAAGTAAGATTAATATAATTTACCTTTAAAAGATTTATTGGTAGAATAAATAAAATTTGAATTAAAAAAAAAATTAAAATGTTTATATAAACAAATATAAAGGTATCATAACCTTAAATAGAAATGTCAAATATAATACGGAATTGACGGTACTTGACGGTACTTGTGTTTAGACGCTATAAGCGGCAAGATTATTTTTGTTTTTTCCGCATTCTATGATTTTTTGTTTATGTAAATAATTTACATTTTTAATTATTTTGTAGATTTTAAAAAGTAACTTTAATATAATTTATCTTTAATAAATATATTGGCAGAAAGCATATTTAAATTTAAAAAAAGTGTTAAAAAGTTTATATAAACAAATATAAATGTATCATAACCCTAAATAGAAATGTCAAAATAAACGCTCCAACAAAAATTGACAGGCTCGTGGCCTCGTGTTTTTGACGCTGCTAAAATACGCTTCCAGCGTCTTGACGCTACAAGCGGCGCGTTTGTTTCGTGGCCCAGCGGTAATTGTACTGACACTTGTACTAAAATCAGTTTTGTGGTTAGTAACCCTAATAACGGGAAAGCAGTTATTGTAATAATAATGTGTTCCTTATGTCAAATTCAAAATAATACAAAAGTATGTGAACAAAACCGCGTGATAAGCACATGAACACACGCGAGCCTACATGCGGTTGGTCGTCAGCATGGGGCTCAATCTAGACGTATGATCTAGACCCTATTAGTAGTGCGTTCCGTATATCAACCGAAGTAACTGGCGGTTAGGTTAAGGCTATGATCGGTTGCTGAAAATCTTGGTTGATTCTGAAATGTTAACATATTATGGACTCAAACCTTATGAATTTATTTATTATTGGGATTACTTTTTAAGATCTTAGCGCCACTGTGGCTGGAATAATAACTAATGCATGTGCCGGTGTTGCCATTCATATGTGGAAACACTTTTTAAGCTCTTAGCGCCACTGTGTCTGGAATGATAACTATTGCATGTGCTAGTGTTGCCATTTATATGTGGGATTACTTTTTAATAGTTTTTAAGCTTATATCATATGGTTTGTGTTTATATGCTGTAGAATTTAAAACGCCGAGGAACAATTTAACACTTTCAAATAAAATTGAGGTTCTGAATTAAGTTTTTGTGTGTTAATTTTGCATAATCGAACCAGCCGCTTAATCGAACCAAAACAAGCCGCTCCCGATGTTGTCCGATTAAGGGGGCAGTTTGATGAGTGTCATAAAACTACAAGCAGAACTGACGTAATTTAGCTCCTTTTTAAAATCGGTTTTTTGCAACGTGTAGAGAATGAAATTTCCAATCTAATGAAATATATAAAAATCTAAAACCTTCAATTGTTTATTAAATTTTGAAATTAATTTGTAATTTTGTTGTTGAAATATTTGCTTAAACTTTAAGAGTTATACTTCATTGAACATTAAACTTAGTAGTCTTTTTATTGTTTTATACGTTATTTTTCTTAAACAACAATTGTTACAGTTCTGCTCGTAGTTGTGAATGTATGATAAAATGTGAAATTTGAAATTCCCGCGTGTATTAATTTTTCTAACAATTTGGTACTGCTGCCACATTAATTAAAATCGTAAAAACGTAACCTGTGCACGCACGAAACACACGGTATAATCTGATATACAACCCGCAATGCAACCACCGTCTCCCTCTGATGCATGCGATACAAACTTGGACACAATTGTCAAAATTAATTACTGTCACATTTTCAAAACATACATTTTTTCATTAATTTTTGTTTAAAAATTTAAGTATTTCATGTTTTGTAAGTGTTAGTACCGCTACTTCCTAATGTATAAAAGCTCTACGCGTACATATTTCAGATTAATATTCTTACAAGCGAGAAACAAATCGCAAGCAAATATTCCATCTAACCTCAATACCTTCATAAAAACCATGCCGAAAGATCCTACACACATTGCAGAAGCTCAAAAATCTCGAATAAAGATAAAGGAAAAATCATCAAAATATGTTCCAGCCAGAGTTACATTACAAGTGCTTGGAACTGGAGCAGAAGGTGCACCTAGAAGTTTATATGTCTTCTCTGATCAAGCAAGGTATATTAATTAACTAATGTATATTCTTTACAATTTATGAACAAATTAATTTCATCAGAAACATTGTTTTTATGATTTGTAGCTCCTTCAATTTTATGTATGTACTGTTAATAGAAATTTCATTAGTGATCTAAAATTGACATTGTTCAAAAGAAATATTCCTATCTTAACAAATATTCACTCGTAGTATTGCTAAGAATTCTAACAATTATAAACTGAAAGTTCAAAGACGTAGTATCAAAACTTTTATAAAAAAACATTTTTCATGAATATTGACGAATTCATTAATTCTTCAGATTTATAATAATCTTTAACTATTCAATTTTTACAGTTTTGCTTAAATATTGTTTTTAATCTGATTTGTGTTTTACTTTTTGAAATTTGAAGGAATTTTTGTGACAGTAATTCCTAAATATCGCACACAAAAAATCAACCAATAATAAATATTATGTTTAGTTCTATGGGCTACAAGTCATATGTTTTTCAAAGTAATGTTTAAAAAAACAAGTTATGCTCGTATTACACTGACAATAATTATATCTTGAATTATATATACAGTAAAGTTTTTCTAATCCCGATCAATTAAAACATGGCTTGATCCAAATAATTGAACAATCCGGATTACTGGAACAATAATAAAATAATTAAGCAAAAGCCACTTTAAATAATAAAGCTTTTATTATAATGACAATAGATTCTTAAGAAAAACTCCGATATTTTAGTCTGGCGAATGCAACCTTGCTTAACCTTCATTGTGCAATTTTTGTATTATTTTTTGTTTTTTGACTAGAGTTAATGTTTTGTGTGGCCGGTTTGGTGCCATGTTGAAATAAACTTGCTAGGTAGGAGAATCGTGATTGGTCCGCCAATCCGGATTAAATCAGTATGGATTACAAGGTACATAATGTAAAAATTACATTTTTTAATTTTGTTTGAACTACAAGGACATCCGGATTAAAGTGATTTGGATTAGCGGATATACTGTACATATAAAAATATTTAAATCTTAAAAAGTCTGTAAAATGCACAAATGATTATCAATTTTATTGTAGAGTGAAATTTTAAGTACATTTTTAGGGTTTCTTTATAATTAACACATAAAATGTGAGAAATAGCATTTATAATATAACCCAACTATTTTCTTAAAACTGTTAATGCGTACATTTTTTGTGTTAATTCTAAAGAAAAAGTAAAAATATTTTTAAAATTTTAATATTCAATAAGATGATGATGCATTTTACAGACTTTTAAAGATTTAAATATTTTTATATATATAATTCAATAAAGCATTATAGATAAGTGTCATACGGGCATAAGTAAATAATTAATAAATAAAAAGAAAATTAATGGCAGATGTAACCGTTTTTAATTGGTATGTTTCTATGAGTTTATGTGATCAACCAAAAATAGATAGAGTATGGTCGCTGGTATGACGGTTTCTTAAGACAGTAAGTTCAGAATCTGCTAATAAGATTAGTAAAAGAAGATCACGTTTTGGGTAAACTGCAAAACCAAAAGATGCAGATGACAAATATTACAAAGTATTTTTTTTTTAAATTTATGGTTATGTGGTAGAACACTACTATATTGAAGCTGGTTATTTTATGTACATATATATAAAGGGTTTTCCAATAAGAAGTTTCATTTTGAATAGCAAGCTATTTGGGCAGCTGTCAATTTTGAAGCTATCTTTTGACATTTGACAAGTAAAAACTACGGCATTATTAAAAATGGAACGATACACGCTTCAGCAACGCATTGAAATTATTAAATTTTACTACAAAAATGGTGAAAATTTTACAGTTGCACTTTTTGGTTGTCTTAAAGCGCTTTTTTGGCCGGCAATAGTAAATCTGGTGTAAAATTTTGTGAGCTGTTGGGACAAGTTTGTGATGTGAAGAATCGAAACCGTGTGCATTGCTTCTGGTATTTTATCGAAAAATCATCTTTAGTGATGAGGCTCATTTTCACCTCGAAGGCTACGTTAATAAGCAGAATTGTCGCATTTGGGACTCAGAAAATCGAAGAATGATTGTTGATCTTTGCATCCTCAACGTGCCACTGTTTGGTGCGGTTTTTGGGCTGGCTGTGTAATTGGACCTTACTTTTTTGAAAATGAGGCTGGTGCAACTGTTACGGTGAATGGATGGCGCTACCGAGCTATGATTAATGATTTTTTATGGCTGGAATTGGAAGATATTGATGTGGACGACGTTTATTTTCAGCAAGGCATGCTACGTGCTACACAAGCAACGAAACAATTGCAATTTTGCAAGAAAAGCTTCCTGACCATGTTCTTTCTCGAAGAAGTGATCACAATTGGCCACCGAGATCTTGTGATTTTAGACCTTTAGACTTTTTTTTTTGAGGCCACGTAAAAGATAAGGTCTATGTCAATGCTCCACAATCCCTTCAAGACCTTAAAGATGAAATTTGTGAAGTTATCGAGGACATACAGCCGCAAATGTGCAAATGGTCATGGAAAATTTTATGAAAAGAATGTGGTACTGCAGCTGTAACCGTGGCGGCCATTTGACTGATATCGTTTTCAAATGTTAATGGCAAACCTTCCTTTTTACAATGAAATAAACATTTATTGATGAAACCTCTTATTGGAAAACTCTATATTATACTATAAATAAAGTCATAAGAATTCTGTTGTTCAGTTATCAAAATATATTAAAAATTTCAAATTGCTTTGTTTATGTAGTATGTAATAATATACAGGGTGATTTATATCAGGAGACGAAAAATGAAAATTTGTGTTTGAGATTGGATTCTAAAGAAAAAATACAAAACAACTTTTTTCTTGATCGGCTTTTGTTTTTGAGATATTGAGGCATGAAGTTTTTGAAACTTATTTAATTTTTGTCCATAAAATGAATAGTAAATCACAAAAATTGATTTGAAACAAAAGACTTATTTACTAGTTGTTTTTTTTTACAATTGTTATGTACTTATGGGTGTGTAAAAAATACAAGTTTTATCAATAATGCAGTTTGGCAATGAAGAATATGCAATACAACTAGTTTATGCAGAGGAAATTCATAATGAGCAGCAATTACGAGACAGAATTATGAACGCTGCACTTCAAACTGAAAATGACCAAGACTTTTTGAACATGAGTTGTAAATTAAAGTAATGGTGATTGAATTAAAGTTTTCATATGACCTACTATTAGATTTTTGTTTTAGTTATAACATTACATATTTATTTCAAAAGTTTTAACTTTGGTATCTCCAAAACAAAGGCTGATGGGAAAAAAAGTTATTTTGTATTTTTTGTTAATTTTACAATCAAAAAATATGTAATACCATACAGGGTGTTTTATTTGAAAAAAATAAGTTTACTACACTTCCATAATAAAATGAACACCCTGTACTACAGCCATCTCTACTACAAGCCGTGCTGAGATGCTTTGCAACGTTGTATTTGTTGCCGGTAGTGGTAATAAATTTGCTTACTAAAAATTAAATTTTAGGAATAAATAAATAAACTTTAATAATAAATAAATTTAAACTTTAATAATAAATAAATTTAATAACTATCATAAATATGAAGATATATTATATACATATAGATAATATTTCATATAAATAAATACAAAAAATGTAATATATTTTTCATAATGCATATGTGAATTTCTAAAGCACTATTTTGTAAGACTTCCTTTTCTAAATTTCTTATTTATAGCATTCTTATCGCACAATATAGAAATTACAAATTGTTATTTACCTGAATAGTTTAAGGTTTTGAATCTTATAATAAAAGCTATTGATTGATTTTTATAGTAAAAGTTAATTTTAAATTAATGACATGTTAATTAATTTTAACTCAATCTTGCTAACTTAATTGATGAAATAAATAGTTAGAATGGTATTCAGAAGATTACTACACTAAGTTTACACAACACAACAGAATTAGATATCACTATTTGAAAATATTTCACACAAACACTTTATTACAAAGGTGTCTACTACTTTTGTTTATGCACATTGCCTGGGCTCCATGGTGTAGAAATTCAAAACTGCAGGATCCGCTTGCCTTCAGTGTAGAATCATAAATTGATTTACAATCAAGTAACATCTTTGTGGCATCTAAAACAAAAATGTACATGTTATTATTTGCACAACAGACAAAAGGATTTAATTACTTTATTTAAATTATTAAAATGAGATATTTAACTGTGCATTTATTAATTAATATTAACTTTACGCTATGATCTGTTTACATAACCTAAAAATAAATAAAACCAAGAACACTGGCATTATTGTAACTAATAATATATTTACTTTTAAAACATGAAAATATGTAGTATGATTTCTTTGCTAAGCACATGTTATAAATATTAGTAAAACTTACCTTTAAATTTGTATTATAATCACTTTTATTGCACTAGTCACCTATAACTTACATGCATTTAAATAGGACTAATAGTTCTACTAGGCTATGTTGACAAGTTTTATGAGCACGTCTTGTAAGTAGAGGTGGATTTGCATGAATATTAAAAATATATTATACGATAGTTTGTTTAAAACGAAAAAAAACTTGTTTGACATTTTTTTACGATTAGAGAATTATTTAGGGGTTTCGGTAATTTTTACTAACCTTGTGTATTAACTATGTGCAATATCATTGTTACTGTTTAAATAGTATTTACGTATCTGTGGAAAATGTTCTATGCAGTCTGATTTCTAAAATTTGTGTTAAAATAGTATCATGGAGTTTTGTTAAAAATATAACGACCTATTGGTAACTCTTAATTTCATGTGTGCACATGAATCTGGGACAATTGTGGCTTTTTTATAATATTTCTAGTTTATATAAAAATAAAAGAATATGTTAATTCAAATTATAAAAAAATTATGTTTAATTTAAGCATTAAAATTTATTACATAATACATACATGAAATAAAACAAAATATTTAGTATTAGCAGTCTAAAAATGTGTATATTATGTACACATATCTGTGAATAGTATTTTTATGCAATAAATATATATACAGTGCAGAAGTCTGAAAACATCTAAATAAAAATTAAAACTTTGAATAGTAATTTTAAAAAGCTATTTTTTATGCAATCTGACTTTGAAAGAATTATGACATTATTGTAATTTATTTTAAATGACAACATTTTATTTTTGTTTTTGTTTGCTAAGGCTTTGACATATTCTAAATACTAGTCAAAAAATGTCCATGCCTTAAATAAGAAAATTTTTGAAAGCACAATTTTTAAAATCAAATGTTTTTGGACAAATTGACAGCCTGCTAAATCTACCTAACGTCATTTGATTACTTACACATGCCTAGAAACTGCAATTTAAGTTTCTTTCTATTATTGCCATTATAATATACATTACATATAAAAGTGTTTTTAGTTGCAATTGTATGGCGATTCATATTAGAATGATCTGTGTGCATGTATAAACAAATGAAGACGCAAGTGGATGAAGGGTTCATGTAACAATTTCTTAAAAAATGAGATTGTTGATTGTCTAATAGATAAAGGTTTTAAGTCACTAGAATTTTTTTGGGCTATGTCTCGTTTGTCTATTGTAAGAAATATAGAAGTTAGTAGTTGCTAAAGGGTGTATAGACAACTATTTCTCTTAATGCATAAGTTAAAATAATTGTTTTTTTAAATGCATAAGTTTTTATGTATCTAGATATAATTCTACAATAATAAATGTTTATTTAACTTCACCAAACTTGTTTTAGTAAATCTAACCCCAAAACACTGCGGATAAAAAAACTTTAAACGGCAATATCTCCGAATGAAATCCACTTGCGTCTTCAAATGTAAATGCGCAGTGATGCAAAAATGAATCATATTTAATTGTTAATAATAATAAATGAAAAATCAAATTTATATTTCTATCAATAATTGTGATAAACTAAAAAAAACTCATTTAAAAATATTGCTCACTGTAGGGTTAAATATATGATTGGCATGTGAAGGATATCCCCAAAGCATCACACCATATTTCACAATGGAATAAAAACTTGCATAATATACAGTCCTCAGCGTATCAGAATGTGTATGTTGTTTCAGGATTTTTATTGAATATCAAGTTTTTGAAAGTTTTGATAATATTTCATTTATGTGAAATTTTGTATTTGTTTTGTATTTATATAGTCTCATCTGTGTAATTCCTGGTGGTACGTCTAATTTGCTTTGTTTTGTTTTACAGTTGTCTCGCACGAGACTGATTTTAGTGCCAATTATTTAAAAAAAAAACATATATGTATCTACATTGACGGATTTATGTGTCAATTATTTAGTAAGATTTCATCCAAGAAATTAGAACCTGTTCTAATTTGCTTAAAAGCTTGCTAAATATTTGAAAAATTGCTGTGCAAAATTATTGTACTTATTAGTCTTGTGTCAGATTAAAAATTATTTCAAACAAAAATTAAACAACCTGAATGAAATATTGAAAAATTTACAACAGCCTAAATATATTTTTCATCCAACTAAAACTTATGATCCCCAATCACAACCTAGTAAAACTACTCAAAAATCATTTCTGCCTCAAAATTTAAAATTATTTCAAACAAAAATAATTGGTAGAAGAGGTTCAGTGAACTGGCCTGCAAGGGGACACATGAAACAATTGGTTTATGCGGAGCCAATAAAGAACGTGGAGCAGCTACAAGAGAAAATTAAGAATGCTACAATGCACATTCAAAACACAACAGATTTTGAAACAGTTTATCATTCTCTTTTAGTGCGTTGTCAAGCTTGCATCAACGCTCATGGTGGTCATTTTGAGAACTTATTAAAGTAATATTGTTTTGTTTGTTAAAAAGTTTTCTAAGTAATGTGTACTTTTTGATTATCTCGAAAATGAAGCGAGATAGATAAAAAAGTTATTTAGATATTCAATTTGAAAATAAAAAACTTTAGGTACAGTTTTGTTTTTTGCTTCCAGTTAGGAAACACCTTGTATATGCAAAAGTTGTACAGAAGTAAAAAACTTTACATCTATTAAGAAATCCTGACATAAATTAGACCTAACTTTTTTTAAATTATAATTCATATCGCACCAGGGGGTCGATTCTGATCTTTGTGAGTTTTGTCATCGATGACAAAACTCAGATGTTTCTATGGATACATATTTCTGACATGTGGTGACAAAACTCACCGATGGTTTTTACATGGCAACCTATAATTTTGTTAAATCTGTCAGAGTTGCTGTATTCATGTGAATTATTTTAAATATATTTTGTGCATTGAAATAATTAAAAGTATAAATTAATATAATTTGTATTATTTGCTATGTACAAATTGTTCTATATTCAATAATAATTAATTTAAAGATCATGCAATAATATAAGACAAGTCAATTCACATAATATATTACATCAATAAACAAAAAAATTTAAAAATAATTTGCTTTAAAACTTATATAATTACAATAAACATAAATTGAATGAATATACATTATTATTACTAGCATTATTTACAATTCGAAAGAGTTATCATTAAAGTATTCTTTTTGTAATAGGCTCTGTTTAATAATACTATATAACTCTTTTAACGTATATGTGTGTTCATGTCTTGTGTTATATGCTTTTCTGTTGTGTCTGACTGTTTTAAAATTTGACAAATTGTTTTTAACATATAACAGTGTTCGAAAAATATATACACAATACCCAGTCATTATTTTTTTGCTCTAAAATAATGGTCTGCAATGTTTGTCTTTCTTACTTTGTAATTAGTTTGAACTATTTGTTTTTCCAATTTAATTTTTTTTAAACCTTACTAATATTACCCCAAGCAACTATACAGTACGATATGTAAGACTCAAAGTGCGCATAGTAGAATAACTTGAGAATATTAAAATTCACAATATTTTTTAGCTTTGTAGCAACATAACAGAGAGACCCTAGTTTTTTTAATAAATAGTCGATGTGCTTATTCCAGCTACCCCCCAATGTTTGCATAGGTGACTTGTTTTATTGAATTATTTTCACATTGTATCAAATTGGAATGGTTATAGTTTGAACTATTTGCGTTAAATCTTATAAACGTAGACTTTTTTGGGTTTACAACTAAATTATTTATATTATATCAAAAGTGTAAATTTGATATTACTTCATTTTATTTTAATGCAGCATCATCTATTTGTTTTGCTAATACAAAAATAGTGGTATCGTCTGCAAATGACGCCTTTCTCTAAGTGTACATCATTACATATGTAATAAACAAAAGAGGACCTAACACAAAACCTTGCTGTATTTTTGGGTCATTTACAGTTTATTAGAGCATACATTATGAAACTTTATATAGTGAGTTCTTTTTTATATACGTTTTAATCCAATTAAATGCAATGCTTCTTATCCCGTACCTATATACATAGTTTATTTAGTAATATTTGATATTAAGGTAAAAAGAGTTAAATCCAAAAATATACCAAAAACATTTTTTTCAAGATCACTATAAAGATATTCCAAATATTTTAAGATGGCATCTAAGGTCGATTTATCTTCCCTAAATCCATATTACATATTATTAAAAAGATTACACTGATCATACTCACACAACACTTTGGCAAAAGTGCTCAAAATTGTTATAGAGCGATAATGTTCGCTGTTAGTTTTATCTCCCTTTTTGAGTCAAGGGAACTATTTGCTAATTTAAAATGTTCGGGAAAGATACCTTGATTTAGCAATTTATTTATGATAGAAGTAAAATGGTCTAGAAGTAATGTCAATATACTTTATTGCTAATTCCATCTGACCCTGCGGAGTTTGTATTTTTAAGTTTCTGTACTCCATCACATACATCTTGTGTCACTGGATAAAGGCAAATTGACTTAGTACTGAGATCAATATTACTTCCGTCGGTAGGTTTGCTATTTACTGCTATAGTCTCAGTTACAGTGTTAAAGTAGTTGTTGAAATGGTTGGCATTATTTTCTGAATTTGTTTTAGTTCTGTTGTTAATACTTAATCTTACAACACTGTTGGGTTTGTTGGACGCAACAATCTTATTTATGATAGTGCAGGCGGTTTTATTCATATATTAGACACTCTTAATTTTCGGTTAAAATGCATTTTTTTTTGCCAAAATTAAGACTTATTCATAGATGGATTTATAACGATTATAAAACAGTTTGTCCTCTTTGAATTGTGATTCATTGATTAGACTTGTTTATATTAGTAAATTCTTTAAAGGAAACGCTGCTTAAAAAATGAATGTGTTCAGAAAATAATTGACATTTTTATTTAAGATTTAAGGTCGTTATTGATTGTTGCAATACTACAGACGTAAGAACTAAGAAGATTTATAAATTTTGTAGTATTGCTGGCACTGTTAAAATTTCTGTGATAGCTTACCAGTGTTTTAATTTGTTTTATAGGATTGAAATCTATTATGTTTATATTTATTATGATCTTATAATAATGCGTTTTCTAAAACCCATATGACACTGTCCATAATTATGTCTTGAATTATATATATAATTATAGATCAAACTACTTACGTGTGTAAAACACACAAATTATCAAGGTCACAATTATATCTTGAAAAATTAGAACATGTTCTATTTTCCCATCTATAATCGACGCGAACGTGATGTGCGCATATTATTTTGTATTTTCTAATTTTTTTTCAATTTTATCACTGCAGCTCCACATTTAGCAATTGCTACTACTTTTTTAATTTGTTCTGCTTCCATTTTTTATTATTTTCATTAATTGTATAACTAACTGTAGCAATAATCAATTCAAAACAAATGACATAACCTGCAAAGTGTAGTAAACATTGAAACTTGATTTGACAGATCATAGATAAGGCGCAAGCGTGGTTTTATAATTATATAAAGAATTATATATAGTGTCATACAGGATATAAATTTTATATATGGAATTATTACACAAATTCTAATGAAAATTATATATATAATTCAAGACATAATTATAGACAGTGTCAAACGGGTTTAAGACATTTTCTATAATATTTCCTGCACTTTACTAAGACAAAAGTTATCCAGACAATTTTAAAGCTGCGTTGGTTTGTCTATCTTTGGCTCTGTGTCATACAATAACAGCAAATCTATTAGTTCCATTTTCATCTTTGATGTAAATATATTATTATTTAATAATAAACTACCAATCAGTATATCATTATACATTACATTTGCTTATCTCAATAAGTAACATAATAAATTAATTAAATTGCTTGTCTTTTTAAGTATTAATTAATTTTGATTATGTATGTTCCGATTAAGTGTAACGAAATTATGTATTTATTTGTTTTATTATTGTACTTTAGTTGATAATGTTATTGTTTGCATATTAAAAATAAAATTTATAAAATTTGTTTTATTTTACGAATATATCATATATCAATCTGCCTAAATCTAAACATATATAATAAAAATTTACTCGACTAAAGTCTTATTAGTCTTGTTAAATTTGTTTGAGCAGTTTAGTTAATGCTTATCATAATTTTATTAACATAATATAATATATTAATTAAGTGAATAATGAACAAGACGACCGCCGCACACTAGACGCACGCATCATAATATATTCCGCAAATGCATCGAAATAAATACATTCATACTATAATAATGCGGTATGTGTCGTCAATATGCGAGCCAACTAATTTTTGTATATTGTTCACACAATTTTAAATAAATGGTTATTGAAAGAATTAAGTATATCACAATATTTATTAGAATTTTATTCAATTTTATTAATGACAGATAAACTCACACAAACTGTCATAAAAGTCACTGTATTAATTGTGCCTGTTTAAAGTCACCGGTTTTTATACGCTTTTACTCATTCTGTGATAAAACTCACAAATATTAAAATAGCATGCTCTGGAAGTGACGTAATTTTGATGAGAAAAACCATTGGTGAGAAATGTCACCGGCGGTCAAAGTCAACCTATAATAATTAGGTTATTATGAATTTAACATTATAAAAGGTAATTAAATTATTCTATAAGCTTGTTACTGCAAATATTGCTTGCTATTCTTAATAATAATGACGTAATAATTTATAAATTCTTTATAAATGTACTAAAATCATTATTTAAAGAAAACTCACGCGAACTGTCACTTTTAAATAATGCATGTTTTAAGTCACCAATTTTTGTCACAGTTTATTAAAATACGTCATTTTTGTGAGAAAAGCAACCGGTGACAAAAGTCACCGGAGATCAGAATCGACTCCTGGTTCTTAAAATGTGCTTGAAATAAACTGTCTAATTTTATATCTTTTGTTTAATGTCATATACTGTTGATTTTGGCACATTGAATGTTTTTGCTACAAATCTAATACTTTTTGCACTGTCATGTAAAATGAAAATGTTGTTTCATTTTCATAAGTGTCAACAACAATTGGGCAGCTTACAGAAAAATGTAGAAGTTTTTTTTTATAAATGGTTTACTTACAGTTACACGATTTTTGCATAAAAAGATATGAAACTGTGCGAGTTAGTGAAGTGTCTGTTGTTTTCAATATAGTAGCAATTATAACTAATTTAAGTTTTATATTGTTTTAAGATACGCTCGTCCGCCGTTTCATTTTTGTCCTGCACGCGCACAACTGGCTGTGATGTAGATTGAGCCAGTGCCATTGAGTTTACTATTGCATGGTATAGTTAACTCTGGTATTAAAAATTAATCACAATAATAATTACTTATTCATAATATTATTTATATTTATATACTAATATTTATTTAGATTTTAAAAATTAAATATAGTTATTTTTGTAAAAAAATTAATTACTCCTTTTTTATTATTTTTGTAAAATAAAACGCAATATTTAAATTAGGTATAATATATTTTATTGGAATTTTCAAATTCCATATTTTTAATTTTTTGTTGTTTAATATCAACTATGTTTAGTTTTGTAAAAAAATGTACATTAGAAAATGTAATTAGTTAATTAATTAGTGATTAATTAGTTACTTTTTTTATTTCTTCTGTAAAATAAAACGCAATTTATATTTAAATCAGATATTTATTTTGACAATTTCATAAATTTTTTCTTTCTAGAATTTTCAATCAACATTCTATTCAATATTTTCATTTTAAAATATAATTTACAACAAAAAAATAATGTTTAATGTCATACGGCACATTTATAGATTTGGTTGTTTATTAGTTATTTAATATAAGCTTTTTTTTTTTTTTATTGAAGGGGGAAAATGCCTTACGCACTTTGTGTGGGGCTCCCGGATACCCGTATACCCACTAAAAACTCTAAGCTCTTTAAGCCTTGCGGGATTACCGTTGTGGTATAACTTTATTTATCCTACTATCCTCGGCTTCCTGCTCTTGCTTTCTCTTCTTCCCCTTTTGTTGCCATTATTCTCCGTATGCCATCATCAATGGCCCTCCAGTTGTATGCACTTTTAAGCATAAGTGGGGTCAGGTTTTTTACGGTTATCTCTTTACCGACTTTCTATTCAGATGAGTACGGCGTACAACAGTATAGAGTCCACCGTTGCACCTATTACTTTACGTTTCTCTGCCATTGGACCCCTTACATTAGGCATGATACGTGTCAGGGCCATTACAAGTTTCTCTGCTTTTTGCTTTACCTCTGTTATATGAGGGCTCATATTCCAGTTTTTTCTTATCCTCATCTCTAGGTATTTGACGCTGCTTTGGGTTGTGATTGTTGTATCTCTTAGGTTGATTTCAACTATTTCAACTGTGATGTCCTTCCTTCTACCCACCAGGACGACAGCTTTCGTTTTATGGGTTGCCAGTTCTAGACTAATTTTTTTGATCCACCTTCTTATCTTATAGGACTCCCACTCTGCCTTCTCTTCTAAAGAGTGTTTTTTTTAAGAGCTTGAGAACTTTAAATAATAATACAAGACAGAAATATTGTTGGAATGAATTTTTTATTATTATAATCTGGTAGATAATTTCATGGCATTTATTTTTTAAATATGATTTCCGGCATATGTCCGCCGCGGCTATGGTCCATTCGATCAGTCCAATTTTTCATTACTTTTTCAAATATATCTGGACGTATGGCGTCAATGGTGGCTTGAATATTGGCTTTTAATGTTTCAAGATAGCCCCACAAAAAGTAATCGAAAGGCGTTAAGTCGCACGAACGAGGGGGCCAGTTAACTGGACCACTTCTGGAAATAAAGTTGGATAAGCGCGCTGTATGGCAAGTTGCGCCGTCTTGTTGGAACCAAATGTTGTTGATGTTTAGCTGATTAATTATTGGAAACAAAAAATTAATCAGTATGGCTAATTTTGAAAGAAATAAGGACCGATGATGCCGCCAGCGTGTAAACCGCATCAAACAGTCAATTTTAATGGATGTAATGTTGTTTCTCTAATGGCTTGATGATTGTCTTCGCTCCATATCCGGAAATTTTGCTTATTGACGAAGCCATTTTACCAAAAATGGGCTTCATCACTAAACACAATTCATCGATAAAAATACTCATCTTTGGCCAGTTTCAAATTAGCCTAATCAGCAAAAATGCGACGTAAACGATGGTCAGTTGGCTTTAATTGTTGCACGAACTGTATTTTATAGGCACTTATTCCAAGATCCTTAGGTAAAATTCCACGTAGTAGAAGGACAAAGGCCAACAAGTTGAGAACGGCGACAAATTGACATTTCGGCGTCTTCTTCAACACATTTCTTTGTCTTGTTGATGGTTTTGAATCAAGAAGAGTAAAATTAGTGCAAAAACGATCAATAACTGCACGAATTGCTTGCTCACTAGACCGATTATATTGACCGTACAATGGACCAAGTGCTCTATGAACTTACAAACAGGTTTATTTTTTTGAAAGTAAATTTCCACTATTTGGAAGCGTTGTTGTGGCGTTAAACGATTCATGATAAATTGCCTAACCTTACTGAACAGAAATGTCAAAACAATTTGACATTCTCATTGAGTATAGATAGACAACTACTATCAAAACTTCTCATGCAGCTAAAAAACACCTTTTATTTTTCTTATACTGTTGCCCCTGACAACCATAGCTAGATCATCAGCATATGCTATTGTGGTAATCCCCTGTGTCATCTGTTCCCTCAGCAGACCATCATAATATATATTCTACAGGGTGGGACCCAGGACAGACTCCTGAGGCACCCCGCAAGTTATTTCCAGAGTTGCTCTGGAGCTGCATTCTATGATTCTATCCTGTAGAAAGTGGCATAGGATTTTTCTGAGGTATTTTGAAATTTCCCTTCTCTCTAGTTCTTCCATTAGTCCCCTCCAGGGGACCGAGTTGAACGCGTTCTTTATATCGAAGGTGATCAACACGGCAAATTTGTGTGTAGGGTGTTTAGCCACATGACCCACTGCTTCCCTAACATGTCTAAGTGCATCCAGTGTAGAGTGGCTTTCTCTGAACCCTTGTTGGTTTTTACTCAGGCCTAGTTCCTCTGTAAGTCTTGTGTTGCGGAAGTACTCATACAGCTTTCCCAGTGGGTTCAGTAAACATATGGGTTGGTATGCCTTGTCTTCGTTCTTTTTGGTAGGTTTCTCGATTACTACCAATTTTTGCCCTTTTCCAGTCCTTGGGGAAGATGCCTTGCATGATGAGTTTGTCAAGGACCCTTGCGCAGAGTTGAGGTTTTTTTGTTGCTATAGCTCTGGTTACCTCCGGCGGTATCATCTGTCCTGTGAGCATTTTTTTTTTAAATTTTGCCACCTGCCTAAGTATTTCTTCTTCTGTACATTCTGGTATCATATTTGTATCTGTTCTTATCTCCATCCACGTTGTTCTACCCAGGTCCGGAAAGAGTTTACTTGGTTCAGCAGTTATCTCCTTCTCTGATAGTGTTATTGGGGATCTTTGGCCTATTTTATTTGTGACAATTTTATATCCTTTGGTTCATTTAGTTCCTCACACAGTTTTTTCCAGGCCATCTTCTTGGATTCCATTATTGCTTTCTTTAGGGCTTTTCTCTCACCTGCGTATGACTCTTGTGCTTGTTGCAGAAGGTATATGTTTCTTGGGTTTTTAGTTTACCCTGCCCTCTTTTTTGTTTAGCGCCTTTGTAGGTTTTTATTATAGATTCCTTCAGCTTCCCAGCGGTGTGTTTCATTCCCCTTGTGTTTAGGTCTAGGTTTAAGAGGAATTTTGCCTCTTGCTCATTGCGGAAAGACCATCCGGTGATTTCTTTTGTCCTCTCCCATGTCTTTACTTTCCTTGTCCTGACTTTGAAATGTATGTTCATGTGATCACTCAAGTTCTCTTCTATGCTCACATGCTAGTTGCTGGTTTTTGTTACCATCTTAGAGGAGCACAGGGTCACATCTATGAAGGATTTTACTTTGTTTTTTTGGAACGTAGGTACTCCTCCCCTATTCAGGACACAGAGTTTGTTTTCGTTTGCCCATTCCGCCAACATCTCACCTTTCCGGTTTGGGAGAACCCCATATACCTGACTTGGCGTTGAATACCCCGCCAATGAACTTTTTTTTTTGTGTTTTTTTGGTTCTTACTTAGTTCTGTTAGCCACTTTTTGAAATGTTTGGTGCTTTCATTTGTGGAGAAATAGCAGGCGTACATAACTGTGTCTCGGTCCTCCACCAAGGTGTAGCCTACCCCACTTCCTGATTTTAATGCATGAGATTTAGTATTGTCAGGGATTTATATTGCCGCGTCTTCATGTTTATCCATAATCCATCACTTCCTGTTTGCCGCTAGCTTTTTATTTGGTTCCGAGACTAGGGCATATTCTGCTCCTGTTTTTTGACAGTTCTATTCTTGTAGGTCCATAGCCACTCTACATCTCTTTTGGTTAACCTGTATAACCTTCATTTTTTAGCCTTTCCGGCCCTTTCTTTCTCCTTCTGTGCTTGCACTAGTTTCCTGAATGCTGGGCATCTCATGCTGTCCATTTTGTGACCCTCTATATTGCATAAATAGCACTTCTGTTTATTGGTGCAATCTTTCAATTTATGTTCAGTCTCCTCACAGTTCCAGCAGGGTTTGCCATCAGTACTTTTATAGTCCATTGCCTTGTAATATAATCTTTGCAAATTCTAAAGTTGGATGTATTAAATAAATTTGATATTTGCAACAGACGAGTATCACGTTAACAGAACTATCTGGCTCAACTGACATCACATTGAAAGAAAGAGATGCTAGATCTCTTTCTTTCGATGCACATGAGCCTATCTCATAATTCTTAGTATCATGCTATAAAAGCAACATTTGAAACCTAAAATAATTTATTATTCAACATACCTGCAACTTCTCTAAACTTTTCAAAAAGAAATTTGTATAATGCTCTACAAACCACCTCTTTATGGTGTATATTACCTCTTTGTTTGAAGAAAACTTACGATAATCGATTATAACAAGGCAAGAACTTTTCCAACTTTGAATGTGGAACTTTTTTGGCTTTGGAGAATTAGAATGCTTCCACACTATAGATTGTTGCATTTTTTCTGGGTTGTAAAAATGTACAAATTAAAGCATGATGATTCCATCATTTCTGCTCGCTTCACAGAAATTGGCGCCTCGGATTATTTTCTGTTTCAATGAAAAGTTTATCTTTTGAAACATGCAATTCAATTTTTCACGGTTGCATATATTGATAAATCTGCTTACTTCGTAGCTCCTTTAAGGTGCCATGTTTTTCTTTAAGTAACAACTATTCTTAAAATTTTTCACGTGAAAGTTCACAATCACACTTCTAATAAGTTGTTGTTTATTGCTATGGTAATGGCGATTTGCTTTTATTCAACAAAAGTTGTCTAGGCTAAAATGTTAAAAATAAATTGCAAATTTGCTTATCTTATTTTATTGGGATTCATAAGTTTTTATAAAGTTAATATTATGCTTTTTAAATAACTTAAAACTATTATTAAATTATTAAAAATATTCTATTAAATGTGTTATGGTTTGTTTATTGTTGTAAGGTGCAGTTATTGATATTGATGATATAAATTATATAAATGAAAGTGACAAAGCATAAATCATTGATGTTTAAATTATGAATTTTAGGTATTTGTTCAATTGTGGTGAAGGAACTCAACGATTGGCACATGAACACAAGATGAAACTGGCAAAATTAGAACATATATTTGTAACCCAGCCAGTGTGGAAAAATATAGGTGGACTACCCGGTACTGCTTTGACGATTCAAGAGGTTGGGGTTCCAGAAATAACTTTACATGGACCTGGAGCTCTTGTGAGTACTTTTAACTAGAATAGAAAACTAACAAATTATAGAATTATAACATACGTTTATCTACTGATTCTTTGAAGTAATGAGAAATACTTTTATAGAATGAATTATTTAAAGCTACAAAGAAATTTGTAATAATGAAGAATTTAAAAATAAAAATGGCAGATTGCCAAAAAGATGTTTGCTTTGAAGATAATGTAATGACTGTAAATTATGTTAATTTATTAAGATCCAAAGTAGAAGAAGTGGTCGCAGAAGAGAAATTTAACGAAGAAACTATACCAGAAGAATCTGATTTAGATAAAAACATGCAGGCAGGAACTAGTACTAATATGGTAAGATGATTATGATTATATTGATTAAAACATTTTTTATAATATTGATATGTAGATAGATGAATCAACAGCCACACAAAATGGAAGGAAACGACGGAGATCTCGGAGTCAAAGTGTCAAATCTAATATATCTGATGATGATACCGACTATTATGCTCATGAAAGTAAGATTTCTAGGAATAACAGTAGAGGTAGGAGTACTACTCGGAACCGGAGTAGAAGCAAGTCATCCTCAGGTATCTTTCCTACCACTTGTCCATTCCGAATCTGTTTATTCCTAAAATAATTAATGATCCATAATATACCAATTATTCCTTACAAAGGGCTTAGAACATAATTTTCTATGGATGATAAAATGCAACGATACATACATATTCACATAAAATATAATATGATGAGGATTAAGTGATAATAGAAGGTGTTCGATATAAGTTTTCTTTAAGGATAAAGTGGCAGCACAGAAATATATATAAAAAAACTAATATTTTTTAAATTTATTTTTAGTTCTTACTACTTATTAAAATAGTCCTTCCTCAGCTCTGAAAATGATTAACCACAAATTACAATTTTTACAAAATATATTTAAGCATTTATTTTAACAAAAAGAAGATTTTAAAACAGCATTATTAAAAAAAAGGGAGAAAGAAAACTCACCTATTTTAAAGGAAGAACTATGTTACAGTCGGAAAGGTTTACTCAATTTTGTAAAAGTTAAATTTAAAAAATCAATATTCGTTTTTTTAATATATGATCCTATGTAGCCGCTTTATCTTTGAATAGAAGTAGAAAAAGTGTATCTTGCAATTAAATAGTTGGTGTGGTGATTTGTTGTTTTTTTTTATAAAATTAAGAAAAAATAATCAAAACCAATATTCTTGTTTAATTGCATTTTATCATGTAATACAGCATTTTCTTGTTTGGTTTTATTTTATTACTAATATTTGAGTTTTTCTCAATTTTTTTTAAATAATATTTATTATTAGTGTAGTTTTGCAGCAGATGCATATCACATCTTATTAACTCTAAAATATGTTAATTCTAATAGAATCAAATCTTTGCTCAGTATTCATTAAAACTATCATTTTAAATTATTTATAACAAAATAAATATCAACAGCAATTTTAATATTAAAAAATATTGTTTTGTTATTATATATTAGTTTTGCAATATTATTTAAAACTTTTATACACTTTGAAATATTACAAGAATTGCACAATGAAAATTACCTAATTAAAGTTAAATGACAAATTTTTTTTAAATTATGAATGATAATATTAAAAGTTTTCATCAGGTACTACTAATAACAATATGTCAGATGAGTATGGCATAAACCTGGGGGTAAGACAAGGTTACGTAATAGGACTTCTGTTATTTTTACTCTTTTGTAATGAGCTTCCTGAGCCGATCAAAAAAGGAACTGTATTTGTATGCGGATGACACATCAGTTGTCATATTTGGTCAAAATTACCACGAGTTAAATGATAATACGCTATCAGTTATTGCCAATTTTTCAAATTGGTGTTGGAAAAATTCACTTATAATAAATGTTGAAAAAACCGTATGTTTATATTAAAAAAAAAAAAAAAAAAAAAAAAAAAAAACCTAATCATGGATAGATACAAAACTTAGTCCAAACATAAAGTTTTTAGGAATATACATTGACAAATATCTCATTTGGAACACACATATTGATGAACTGTATACAAGATTAGCAAAGGTCACGTTTGCAGTTTTGTGTTTGAAAGCACTACCTACAAGTTCTATTATGTCAGTGATTTATGCTTTAGTACAGTATAATAAGTTATAACATAATAGTGTGGGGTCAGGCTACAGGTGGGTCTTTGTAATGCAAAAAAGAATTATCAGATATATTTTCAATATTCTATACCGTGAAACTTGTAGGAATGTATTTAAATCTGAAAACATGCTTACTGTTTTTTGTATTTATGTTTATAAAATACTTGCTTATGTTTACAAAAGAAAAAATATTTTTAAATTAACTGTTAAAAACAATACATACAGCACAAGAAACTAAGGAGTTATATAAAACTATTTTAACTTGAGTAAATATAAAAAATCTCTTACTTGTGCAGGTAGTTATACAGGGTGTAGATTAATTGGCGGATAAACGCCAGGTAACTTTATAGATCGTGCCAAAAGAAAACGAAAATATTAATTCCAAAATGCTGAAAAACTTTTTATTTGGGCTCACGAGGTCCTCAAAGTTTTGTTACGCTTGGCAACGTTGCAAACTTTCTAAATTCAAACCTATAATGTAGGCAACTTAATACACATAAAATAGGCAATTTAATACACACATCAAATTTTATTTTTTATTATAAATTACAAATGTTCAAATTGGCCACCGTTTACTTCTAAACACTTTACAGCACGTATCGATATCGAATATATGACGTTCTCAAGCATCGCCGGCGTTAAATGTTAAATCTGTCAGAGTTGCTATATTCATGTCAATTATTTTAAATATATTTTCAAACAATCAATTGTGCATTGAAATAATTAATATTTTTATTTATGACAGAATCTAATAATTTATAATAGTTGTATCAGCTGCAATGTATAAATTGTTCTATAATTCAATAATAATTATAGTACCTATTTGCTGGATTCACACATTTATTTTGAAAACGCATTTTAGCCGCATGGTGAAACGACAAAAGTCACCAATGGTTTTTGTCAAGGGTGGTCACGGGATTGACATGGCAACGTAGTAGTTGTTAATCCGAGACAGACATAAGGCAGACCGCCGCATACTAGACAAACGCAACATATTATTTCGCAAATGCATCAAAACACCATTCATAATTTAATAATGCGGTATGTGTCGTCAATGTGCAACCTCACACAATTTTAAATTCATGATTTTCAAAAGAATAAAGTATATCATAATATTTAAATTGAATTTTATTTGAATTTAAAAGTCACTGATGACCACCGGAGATCAGAATTGACCCCCGACATTTATTGCATTGCCTACTTTATAATTTGAATTTTATTAAAAATTTTGCTACGTTGCCAAGCGTATTTTTAATTTAAATTTGATTTATTCTTCAAAAGTAATTTGCACATTTTTCAATGTTTTTTATTATTAAGTTACAATAAACCTCGTAATTTTTATTATACTAAAAAAGAAAGCAAATTGGTACATAATATACGCAATTAAAACAATATTTGTATTGACAAAATTGAAACTTTGAGGACCTCGTGAGGCCAAACGAAGAGTTTTTCAGCATTTTGGAATTAAGATTTTCGTTTTCTTTTGGCACAATCTATAAAGTTACCTGGCGTTTATCCGCCAATTAATCTACACCCTGTATATTGAACAAGTTACTAAGTGAACTAAAAGAAATTAGTAATATTCATAAAAACGCATAAAATACTTTTTAGTTGAATACTGCTTCTATACAGTAGATGGGTATGCAAATTCAGACTTATTTAATTATTACATGTGTCATACATATATAAGTTATTTTTTTTGCTATGTTCTAATGTAATCAGTTGTATGCATGTTTTTAAAATGTTTTGTTATTAGCTATACCTGTGTTTTTAAATTGTTTGTATATATCTATGTGTATTAAAATGTTATGTAATTAGCTATACTTATGTTTAGCTTGCTGACTTGTCACTTGAAAGAGATTTTTTTTACCAATAAATTATTCTATTCTATTCAGATAAACAGTGAAAATATCAATTATAGTAACTTTAGTATGTAATTTCAGTTTCTGGATTGAGATCAGCATCACAATCTACTGTCTCACAATTATCAAAAGATGTACTTATTGAAACCAAAGAGAGAGGTATTGTAATGTCATATATCTGTCGGTTGCAACCTAGACCGGGTGCTCTAAATCTTGACAAATGCGTTAAACTGGGTGTCACACCTGGGCCACTTTTGGGAAAACTGAAAAATGGTAATGAAATTACACTATCTAATGGAAAGATTGTAAAACCAACGGATGTGTGTGAACCTGATGATCCTGGACCAGTTTTCTTGGGTAAGTTTTTATTATTAACATATTTTTACAGTAACTGTGAAAGGGCGGCAGTCAATTTCAAGACATGTTCATAAAAGTACAGGTACAGATGAACTTAGTTAATATTACTATTTTCTAACTGATACTACATAGTCACGCATCTATTGTTTGTCCGCATTAAGACTACAGTGATGGGAGTGGTTTATAAAGTCAGTGTCACACAACTGTAATAGCAAAATGTTTTTGTTGGTATTATAATACAGCTAACTTCACTTTGTTTATTATAATAAAATTGTTTTAAATTATTTAAAAAAAAAAAAGCAGAAACAATATAGTGTATTGCTTCTTAATTAAATATTAATATGTTTAATGGAAATGTATAGTAGTACCTTTTAATACTAAAATTTATTAAAAACAATTCTTAGAATTGCATGACGTTTACTCATATTTAAATTTTTGTGGTTAAACTACGTCAGCAACAAAAAATTGTAATTTAAAGTTGAAATACATATAATTATTTACAAATGCGTTAACCTAGTTACAATAACGCAAAAAATCAATAAATATTAAATAATAAAAATTGTTAACTAAATTTATTCAATTACAAGTAGCTTTGTTTTAATTTAGTAGATATTCTATTGTAAATTGGGTAGGCCTCTAAGCCAACCAGAGCATTGTTTCCCAGTTGCCATAACAACTACTACTGCAGTCTTAACGCTAACAAACTATAACAGTTATAGTTTTTTGAGAAGATAATGTTGAGTCATCCCTTTTATTTTAGAAATACAGTCCTTAAACTTAAAAACGCTGAAATATGCAATAAGAAAGCTCAAAATATGCATAAAATTAGCAAAAATATGCTAAAATATGCAACTATATGCAACATAAATAAAAACAAATATAGTTTAATCTTTTTATTGAAAAAATAGCAATTTTTTTCTAAAAGTTGATACTGAATATAGATGAAATATGCAACAAACACTAAAATATATATTTGCATGTGCATTTGCATATAATCCGGTCACTAGTAATAATGAACCCGTTCATAAACTCAATGCTGTTTTTTACTGCTTTTAGCAACTTATAATGAACTTTCGGATAAAGAGAATCGAAATGTATCTAAAATTGGCAAATTTTTTTCTAGGGCTCCTATAGCTATTGTGTTTTTTCTTATAAGGTTTTGTATGTGTTTGTCCCACTTTAAGTTGTTGGTAATTGTAATTCCAAGATAGTTTGTATGTGAGACTTTGCATTATTGTTTGTTATTTATAGATAGCAAGATGTTGATATTTCTTTTTGTTCGTGATATTAACATAAAATTTGTTTTATATTCATTAATTGTTAATAGGTTGTTATTATACCAGTCATTAATTTTATTTAAGTCTTCTTGTACTTTGTGTTGCAGTTTTGTTTTGTTTATTTCTGTATGTACTAGAGTTGTATCGTCTGCGTATATGTATAGTTTTCCGTTTAGCTTTAACTCAAATATGTCGTTAATATATAAAATATATAGAAGTGGTGCAAGCACACCACCTTGTGGTATACCGTAATCACTATATTTTACTGCATTCAGTGTATTTTTAATTTTTGTTTGTAAGGTTCTTTGTTTTAAATAAGTTTGAATTAGATTTAGTTATTTTTTTTTCGAATTCCCATTTTTTTTAGTTTTTGAATTAGTTTTTGTTTACATACAGTATCAAACGCTTTCTGCATGTCTATAAATACTGTAAGACATTCTTTTCTAACATCAAGTGCATTGTTGACATTGTGCATTATGTCAGTAAGTGCAGAGCCTGTACCGGTTTGTTTTTGGAATGCATATTGCCGAGTGTTTATAATATTATGTGATTCTACATGTTTTAATATTCGTTCATAAATAATTTTATCGACTATCTTGGCTACAATAGAGAGTAATGCAATAGGCCTATAGTTTTCCGGTAGATGTTTGTTTCCTTTTTAAATATAGGTATAATAACAGTTGGTTTTAGACACTCTGGATATATACCTTGTAATATTGTATTGTTGATCAATTTAGTTAGTAGCGGTATCAACTCATTTTTTACAGTTTTAATAACTTCTGTTGTTATCATATCTTTTCCAGGTGCTTTTCCATCTTTAAGTTTGTTTATAATGTTTTCAATTTCTACGTCCGTCGTTGGGTTAAAAGTTACGTTTGAGTTCTTTTGTAATGTAATTGTTTTGAGTGATGTGGAATTATTTGGTTTTTTGTTTCCAAGGTTTTTTGCAATGTTTGCAAAGAATATATTAATTGTATTGGTTATGTCTTCAGGATTTGTGAGTATTGTTCCATTTTCGTCGGTGATTGTTGATATATCTTTGCTTATTTTTTTATTTTTTATAATTTGATTTATTTCATTCCATGTTTTTTTTGGATTATCTTGTACACGTTCTATTCTATTCTGATAGTACATTTTTTTCTTTTCATTTACCTTTTTATCAACGTAATTTTTCATTGTAATGTAGTTTTGTTTGATTATGGCGTTTGTTTGATTTTGTTTATATCTTTTATATAAATCATTTCTCTTCTTTATGTCGTTTAGTATTTTGGTATTAATCCAATCATTTCCTTGTTTATATTTAAGTTTTACTTCTCTGGTATTATTTTCTATTAGTTTTGTCATTATTTCAATTAATGTATCAAAAGTTTCAATTTGTTTTTCTCTAATATATTTAGCAAATGTTTCTTTAATATTAACGTAATTTATTTTATATTTTTTTGTTATTTTATATTCATTTTTTTTCTTTTTGATGTTCCATGTGGTCATTATTGCATGGTGGGTCAGAGTACGGAGCATATTTTATTTCAAATTAGTACAGGTTTATTTGTTATTATATGGTCTATTATTCATATTTTGTTATTTTTGCTTGTTCTTGTACTATCAGCCATATTCATTAATTGATATCCTTGTTCTGTTATTATCATTTTATATGTGTTGGTTTAATTTGAGTTTTCTGCTAGAATTATATTCATATCTCCCATAATAATGTGTTTTTTTTGTGTTAAGTATATTGTTTTCAAGAACATTTAGTAGTTATGTATTTGTTATTTCTGGTGGCTTATAGATTGATGTTATGTATATGTTTAGCTCTGTTAGAAATATTGTAATTAATTCTACAAAGTTAATTGTTTTGTTAGTTATTATTTTATATTTTATATTTTTCTTAATATACATGTTTACACCTCCTCCTTTTGTTTTTCTTGAGTTTTGTACGCTGTTGTAGTTTTTTAATTCATAGTAGTCTTCTTGATCTTCATATAGCCATGTTTCTGCTATCGATATTATTGATGGTTCATTATATAACTTTGGGATAATTTCTAGTTTGTTTAGTTTTTGTTTAATGCTTCTAATATTGTGAAAATATAATGTTAAAGAGTTCATTTTGGATGGGTGATTGTTTATATAGTGTAATGTATATTATTTATTTTGATTTTTATTGTTTTAGTTTTTTTATATCTTCTAGACAATGAATTTGTAAGATCTTATCATTTTCTAACAAAGATTTTTGGTTTTAATTTCTTTTCTTTTTTCTATAATTTGTTTTTTTAGATCTTCACTTTTCATCTCAACAACGATATCTCCTGGCTGTTTATCGTTTAGTTTTTGGTAGCAATTTTTTATATCATTTTTATTAATTTTTATTCCCATTCCATGTGTTATTTTAGTTAGTATTTCCATAGCATCTTCATTTTTATTTTGTATATCAATTCCTCTAAATATTATATTGCTATAACTTTTTTACCATCGCCAGTTTTAAGTGTATACACACGATTTCTATTAGATACATTTTTATATACTAAACTTTAAAAAAATGTCAATGCAATATATAATACTTTAATCCAGTGGCGTGGAAGTGAAATTATACAATATTAAGCAAATAGCAAATAATTCCTCCACTGTTATTTGATGGAAATTTTGTAATTTTAATTTTATGTCATAATAAACAATGAGTGAGTTGCCTATTTTCTTCCTAAAAATCAGCTGGTAAATAAACTTACTATTTTTTTTAATTACAGTAAAGCTCCGCTAATCCGGATCAATTAAAACATGGCTTGATCTGAATTATTGAACAATCCAAATTACTGGAACAATAATAAAATAATTAAACAAAAGCCACAATATATAATAAAGCTTTTATTATAATGACAATAGAACAAAATTTTAAGAAAAACTCCGATAGTTTAGTCCAGTGAATTGTGCAACTTTTATTATTTCTTGTTTTTTTGACTAGAGTTAACGTTTTGTGTGGCCGTTTTGGTGCTATGTTGAAATAAAAAAAAATTCTGGAATTCCCTTTTTCTTTTTCGTTGGTCGGGAGATCCCCGGTGTGCTAGGTAGGGTAACCGTGGTCGGTCCGCTAGTCCGAATCACAAGGTACATAATGTAAAATTTACATTTTTTAATTTTGTTCGAACTACACGGACATCCGGATTAAAGCGAATCGGATTAGCGGAGCTTTACTGTAATTTGATACAATTTTGAACTTTAGCAAATTATGTGTCAATTAGTTAGTAAGATTTGAAAAATTGGCTTGAAAAATAATTGTTCTGGAGCGTTATTCTGGCGTTAGCAATATGTTGCCCTTGCTATTTTATATGGCAAGAGCATGTGTGAAAATATTTTCATGACGTCACATATTGATGCGCCTTATTCTGCATTGTAAGGTATTGCTAAAGAAAGGCTGGCGCCATCTATTAAACTAAACATATGAATAGGTTTGTTATTGTGTTCAAACACAATAACAAACCTATCATATGTTTAGTTTAATAGATGGCGCTCGAAAATATGAGAAAATGGTCAACATGAAATTATTATTTATATGGAGTATATTCTATATTAATAAAACTAATCTAATAATTTATATTTTTAAATAATTATGTGTCAATATAAGAAAAATAAAATTAAAGTAATAAATTATATCCTAAAAATTATCTAATGAATATTTCTAGTTAATGGTTAAAAAGATATTATGCAAGATGTTAGAAGTGTTCCTCGCCTCACTTTTGCAATGTAAGATGTTAGATGTGAAAATAAATTTGAAAACTGGATTAACGGTATAATAATATTGTCAAACATATTATGTTTATTATAAATAAAATTTAAAAAACATATCAATGTGTTCATCACATTTATAACTATTTCAGTTTTAATTAATGTAAATAATTAAAGTCTATTATTAAATCATAGTTTATTTTACAAAAAATACATATATAATATAAGTTTATCCGAGCAAAACTCAGTCCTAGATATTTTTCTACGATCTTCTCTTTCGACTGTCACAAAGTGGCTATAATCTAAAAAACATATATTAATTGTATTTATGTATGAACAAATAAAAAAAAAAAAATATATTCAGTTAATGTAACACTACAAAATGTTTGGTATTACTCGATACATTAAAAATTGTAGTTGCAAGACAGTATATTAAACACTTAATAAAATATTTAATTTTAAATAATTTTTAATGTTGCAAACCAAATTTTAATATCAAACTTTTTATTTCTACCTTTAATATTATAATAAATTCTATAAAATAACCTTAAAATAAATATTTTTATAATATACATATTATAAAAAATAATATAATATTAAATATATTTACCTTAATTTAAAACTTTTATATAAAATATAAACAAACTGTAGAGTGAAGGCTGCTATAAACACTATAGCGCTATTGAAAACGAATGAGCAACACCTCCCGAGGTGGTGAAAGCAATAGCAATGCCTTGAACGATCTATGACGTCAATCGCCCTTGCTAACATCGCCAGAATACCGCTATCAATACCTACTTCGTTTTTAGCAACCGGTGTGACGTAATATCCACGTGGATACGAGCGCCAAGGCTCCCGGACCCCTAACTCATTGCGATCTCGCGCCACGTCATAGATTTCCCCTACCAGAGGGGAAGTGTGACATTTAAATTATAAATTTGTAATTAATAATACATATTGTCGTTTAAAAATGCAAATAACTTGAAGCTTGGTATTGAATTTATATTACTAGATAGTCTGTAGTACGAAAAGAGATCACCAGCAGATTTTTTTAATTAATGATGACGTCATTAATTGCGATAAGCGATACGAGATACATGCCAGAATAACCCCCCAGGGGGGTTATTCTGGCATGTTGCGACTATCTCGTATCGCTTGTCGCATATTGCATCATATGCGACACAACGTATCGTGTCGCATTTAATGACGTATTCTAATTGCACGATCGACTCGACGGTATTTTGAGGCTATTGCAATCGCCATTTGAGCGCCATCTTTTTAATTGTGTATGAAGTAATTTAGAATGAATTGAAGTTGACTCAATGATATTGATATTTATATTATTTTTTAATCCAGTTATAATAAGCGTTTTGCCGTGAGAAACCGTACATACCAGCGATCAAACAGCGGTTTTATTTCCATCTCTCTCTATTTTTGGGTGATCGCGGAAATCTCACGAAAACGTACTGGTTGTAAACGGTTACACCTTAATTTTCTTATGATTATTATTAATTTTGTAAAATATTTGCTATATATACATTTACTTACAAAGAATATTCATTTTATTTATACTTAATAGCAATTTTTACTAATTATTTTCATAATCATTCTTGACAATTCATCTCATTTATAGGTTATCATATTTAAATTTGACATACCGGACTTATTAAACTGCTTCCAACAACGGTTTTAAATTCACCTCGCTGGTTGGTACATTCGGAGTCAAAAGTAAATAACCGGTAACTCGCGACAACGCAACGGTTTAAAAACATTTCATACCACAACGTCAACGGTATCTCACGGCAAAATGCTTAATGTATTTTTATTTAATAATTAAAATAATATATACTCGCAAACAAGGGCGTTTCCAGCCAACTAGTCTGTGGGGGGTAATTAAAAAAAAAGATAAATATATACATATTTTATTTTGTAAGTACAACAAACAAACAGAGAAAAAGACTTTTCTAATGGAAAAATTTACCGGTTATGTTATTTGTTTAGAATATGGAATATTGGTAATGTTTAACAATAAAAATTGATAAGCAAAACATTCTTAGGGGGGGTAATTACCCAATTACTCCCCCCTGAAACCGCCACTGCTCGCAAATATCCTAAAAATGTACTATGTAGTATGTAAATTGTTTAACACGTTCACTGCGTTAAGGGGCAGCATTTTTGTATTTGGCGGACCATTATTTCAATAAACTTCCCTGCGTGCGACAGTTTTTACTGCGACATGCTAACGCGGTTACGCATGAGCGCCGTACCGCTAAATATGAAAGACAAGCAAAGGGCATATGTGACCCGTACCGCCAGATAGGAAGTTACTCAAAATCAGTAGTAGTGGTAGTAGTAGTAGTTTTATTTTATTTATTTTATTAAAACCTATGGATAGCCAATTAAATATATGCTTAAAATATACATTTATAACAAATAAAAACATTAAGCATATAATTTATTAGTCGCTCAGAGGTGTATAAAAAATAAATCAAATTAAAGTTTTAAAAAAGTTAGGTTATTCAGCTAATAGTTTATTAGGAGTTGAATATTACGGCCTTAAGAATATAATTTATTAAATACTCAGAGGTGTAACAAAAATAAATCAAATTAAAATTTTATAAAAGTTAGGTTATTCAGCTAATAGTTTATTAGATGATTTATTAGGAGTTGGATATTGTGATAGTGATTCAATTCAATTATTATAGGTAATTTATTACATAGCAAAATATTACCTACCTTTAAATAATTATTTCAAAATTATAGAAAACTATTTGTGTATTCACTACAATAACTGCAACTTCATATAACATATGCGATATGCAATTGCAAATGCGACAGCTTGAGAGGTGTCGCATTTAAAAATAAAATTCTCGCAAATGATGACGTCAATCGACATCGCAGAAAAGTGCCAGAATACCGGTAACGACACCACTCCCCTCCAGTAGGGGAAGTCTATGACGTGTTGCGAGATCGCAATGAGCGCCAGAATAGGGGGTCTGAGTGCGGAAAACCGGAGTGTTGTTATATGGCGGTCAATTCTCCAACGTATTAGACTGACTCTAATTAGCGAATTTATGATGTTTAAATTTTATGACGTGAGTCTTTCATAGACAGTATCAGATGAAATTACCTTTATTTTTGTTTTAAATAAACAATTATACTATGTAAAATATAAGTTCAACGAGGTTATAAATGTGGCTTCTTGATCTCTTTTACTTAGTACGCATGATTGAGTAAAATTATTTTTTTCAGAAATGCATTCATTAGCAATTGTTGTCAACTTTATTGTTTGCCAAAGAAATGTGTTAAGTGTACATTGACTGCCAATAGTTGACTATTTCAGTCAGCAGTAAAATTTTATCTTGAATGTTTGCTTGTATTTAGTGATTTGCAATGTTTGGCTATACTAAAATTGCAAGCGCATATATTTATCGAATATTATATTGAACATATATTGTATATATATACAATATATGTTCAATATAATAGATAATATATATTATCTTTTTAAATCTCTTTGTATATTTTTGGGTGTCGAGATTTTTCTGCTGCTTTTAAATTAGCTTATTTATTTGTTCCTTACATTCTTTCCTGTTTTTTGCTATTTTCCTTGCATCTTGCCAGCTTAAATTGATTCTGCTTAGTAATTCCCCTACATTGTTCTCCCATGTCTTCATAGTTCGTCCTCTTTTTTTTTTTTTTGGTTTTGATATTCTTGATTTACATACTTGTTTTGTTTGTCTATCTTCTGGCATTCTTTCTAGATGTCCATATCATGCTAACTGTTTTTTGTCTATTGTGTTGTGTATGCTTTCAATTTGAAGATTATCTCTTATCAATTCGTTTCTTATTTTGTTCATTCTTGTTACACCTTCTACTCTCCTTAGATACTTCATTTCTGTTGCCTGTATCCTACTTTTATTTTTTTGATTCATTACCCATGTTTCGCTTCTGTATATTAGTGTTGGTCTGTATATTGTTTTGTATAGTGTCATTTTCGTTTTTGTTTATATCTGTTTGTTGTTTATTTATTTAATGATAACTTCTGTTTGCTGTCTGGATTCTTTTGTTTATTTCATGCTTCATATTTCCTTTGTTATTTAAAGTTGCTTCTAAGTACGTGAATGATTCTTCTTGTTCTATTTCTTTTTCATTTAGCTTTATATCTGTTTTTATACTTGATTTTGATACCACTAAAGTTTTTATTTTCTCTATATTATATTATGGTCATGTTATATTTAAACAATTCTTTGTTCCATAAATTTATGTTATGTTGCATATCTTTCTCATTTTTTGTTATTATAGCTAAATCATCAGCAAATGCACATTCTGCTATTGTTACTTTTTTGAGATTGTGGTATCCGATTTCTACTTTAATCGTTTTATCCTTAATATTTTTTAATATATCGTCTAAAAATAATAATAAATAGTAATGGGCTTAACGCTCCTCATTGTCTCAATCCTTTTGTAGTCGTAAATTCTTCTGATGCCTCGTTTCCAGTTCTTATGTAATTAACTGTGGTTTCATATATGCTTTTTATTGCATTATTGAACATAATGAACCTAATAATATTTTGAAAGTACACATTAGGTTAGTTCCAACCTATGATTTGGACAGTTTGCGAACTGTGCACACAAACAAATATTTGTCATCCTTAAGCAATCTTTTATACACAGTAATTTATTTGATGACCTTGAAAGAATTAGTTGCAATTTATTTTAAATTGGCTACTTTGCATTTTTGTTTTAGTTTTTAATAATTGTAGGGACATTTTTGAAAAAAATTTAATTTTTAAAATGAAATGAAAGTTTTACAGGAATTGTTCAAAATGTTGTTTTTAGACAAATTGCTAAACGTACTTAACGCCATTTGATTACTTTACACGCAATGCCAGGGCTGACACTCCGTCATGCCGATCGCATCGCAAACGAATCGCAATGATGTCAAAATGACGTAGCATTGTTATGATACTACAGGGTGATTATAAATGTTTGGGATTATGTAACTATCTAATGTGCTGCTCTACAGCTAGACACGAATTGTGTGGCCGGTATAATAGGAAACTTAATATACAAAAATTATGTTGGCTGTTGTTAAACTCATGCCTTTGTCTGTTTTAGCATTTTTTGATCTCAGAACAACGTTGCCAATAGAATGTGTAAAATGTAAACGCAAATGAAAAATGCTAAAACCGCCGCATGAGTGCAACCACAGTAAACATATTTTTTGTGAACATTAGAACAAATGTCCATTAATACATGTGATTAAATATGAATCTTAAAAAACGAATTAATCGTTGGGCTTGTGCATAGGCATCTTACAATGACGAAAACAAGTTACTTAGAAAATAAAAGTAACTTGCACATTACAGTTAGTATTACTAATACTGCAACATTGAAAAAATAAAATTGAAAAATGTGGTTAAAAAAAAAGGGGGGGGGGGAATTTTGAAAATAAATTATAGATAAAGGGAAAAATAAATTGGAAATTAATTAATATCTAGACTATGCAACACTAGAACAAGTAAAACATGTTCGTATAAATGTACACATAGTGTCTCAAGTTTACTAAATGTAATCTGCAACAAATGTCGAACAGTCTAGAAATTACAAAATAAAAATATTGAAATGGTCTAAAATCATCCATATACGCGTTTCGAAATTTATTTCTCATCAGTATGGCTTTACTTTAGACTTAAACATAATTCTATATATATATTATCGGTACGCCTTATTACCTTTCGATGTAGGCTAAACATAATTCTAAATTAGATAAATTAACTTACTTAGGGCCGCTTTTACAATTGTCAGATAACTTATACCAGGAATAAATTTATCTAAATGTATATACATACCTGGTATAGCATTTAGTTTTGCCTTTGTTACAGTAGATAACCTATTGTAACGTCAATAATGACTTATAAACTGACGTATAAATCATTTATACGCAAATTTGTTGTGCGCGTTACTTGGTTACTAGAGAAAACTACTGCTTTCAGCACCGGATAAGTTATCCCTGGTTTATTCTCCTTGAAACATACAAGTAAAGTTTTATGAAATTGCTAGGACTCCTAAAGTAATCAGGGCCATTGTAAAATTTCAATCACCCTCACACTCAAGTAGAATTTCTATTCAATGAATCCTAAATTAGAACTAGAAATAAAGACGAACCACCTGAAGGTCCCAATAATTAGGTCAATCAAGGAAATAATGCTCGACAATTATCAATTTTCTTCTGTGCAAAAATTTTAGCAACAAATCATACTTTAGCTGTAATACGTTTATGCATTTTCTAAAAAAATTATTTATTACGAAGATGGCCGTTTCTGGAACTGACTTATAAATTGACGTATACGATGTTATTACACTATTTTGTTGTGCGCGTTACTTGGTTACTATACCAGATATTGATTGTAAAAGCGCATTTTATATATTCCTTAGATAGCGCTATTCCTTGTTTAACCGACGATTGTAAAAGCGGCCCTTATCAGTCAACTCGGTCTCGTAGCAACGTTTACTAAATTTATAAAAAAGGGGGTGAACTATTTATACTATCTGAAGGATTAATGACTTCTGAAAATGAAGGATTAAGAAGTCTCACATTTTTCGGACTAATTACCTAGCGATAATTACATGTAAACATTAGAACAAATGTCCATTAATACATGACACAAGTGATTAAATATTAATCTTAAAAAACGAATTAATCGTTTATGTTAAACAAGTTACTTAGAAAATAAAAGTAACTTTCACATTACAGTTAGTACTACTAATACTGCAACATTGAAAAAATAAAATTGAAAAAAATTCTCTTTTTTGTTTAATTTTATTGATTTTTTTTTTTTCAATAATATTCAATAATAAAAATATTTTTATATGTTTACATTGTTTACATGTTTATAATTATCACTAGTAAACTCTCGAACACAATCCGGAATAGAATAGAGCCATTCCCCATTATCAAACCGCCCATTCCTAAAGTAGGATTCAATAATAAAAATATTCTCTTTATTTGTATACATTCTTATAACCTTGCTTGCTTGACAGCTGTCAAAGTTGAAATGCCAAAACAAATAGATTGCATGGAATTTTATTTTTTAACATTATAAGTAATTGAAAAATATACATCCATGATTTTTTTAGAATTTTTGCGAGTGGGGCTTAATAAAAATCGATTTTTTCACTTTTTTGCCATTTATACTGTTTTTTTCTGCTTTTGTGACTCTGCAATGCATTTATAGCTTTCCAAATACTGAAATTCGGATTCTACGGAAAATTTTACATCAAGTAGGTGTTCTGGGTATAATATTTTCATCAATTTGCAATGATTTGACAGCTCAAAACACGATTTATCGTATTTTTTACGATACAAAAAACAAATGAAGTATTTTTTTTTTAAATTTTTAAATGTCAGATTCGTATTCCTGGCATCAAAATTAGTCAGTAAACTAATTTTCATCAAAATCGGTAAAAGTAAAAAAAAACCACCCCTATCAAACTTTTTTCACAATTTTAAGACTTTTTGCACTAAAAAATCAAAATTTAAAAACGGTTAGTAATAGAGACACTGAACAAACTCCATCATCTTCAGAAGGATGAAATCTATCAAATTAATCGGTTTAATTTTTTTTTTATTCCATCATGATCAGCTTCGCAACATCACCGAATCTCGCGTTTTTGTCCACCCCAATCAGTCAGTTTAAATTTCGGCAATTCTTCAACACGCGGACCCAGACAAGCTCCCGCCTCACCTCCTTGACCTAGATAACACACCATTTATTTACAGGTTAATCTTTAATTTCAATATATACCACGCCCACCTTGGTAATGTACAAACGCGGGGCGAATTGAACCTAATAAATGTTAAAAATTGTAAATTGTTATGTAATGTAAATACGTACTATATAATAGGTGCTTTCCATTTGCCACTATTGCCATTCACCTCACTTTATCTTACTTAATAGAGCGTTCTATTTGCCACATAACAAGTAAGCCAAAGTAAGAATTTTATTCCTCTGGCGGCCAATGACGGTACCAAGTTTGATATTGGGGGTGTATTTACGTGGTTCTGTTTGAAGTTTGAAAGTGAAAAAATAAATATTGTTTTAACAATTAAATATGTTATGCTTATTTTTTTGAACTGTAAATGACAACAAGTGAATTTGAATTTGAAAAAGAACAATTTTGAATATTTGTAGGTTAAGTGAGTATTTTGGCTTACTTCACTGGCTAAAGGAACTTAAGGAACGTACCTATAGATTGTGAGGTAAAGTGAGTATTTTGGCTTACTTTGGCTTACCTCACTTGGCAAAAGGAAAGCACCTATTGTAAAATTGAATCATATATGTTGCCTCTTTTTCTTATTTTCTTAGATATATAATATGTCATCTATTTCAACCATGTAATGTAACTTTTTTTTTCTTTTACCATTATATTCAAATGTGGAAAAGATCTATGATCTAAAACCACAGCCACACATGTAATTTTCTGTGTATGTAAAATGTTTTCTATTATAATAAATGTATTAAATCTGAAAACTGAATCTGATGTAAATTGTTTCTTCGACCAGTGAGATGTGCATACCCTGAAACACTAGTGTATGTGTCTCACACTGGGTGGTAATTTACATACAATAAATCATTTATTAAATTTAAATGAAAGTTAAAATATTTACACGTGTAATAATTAGATGATTATCTAATAAATACGTGATGTAATTATTATGTGATTACATAATTAATATTTGGTTCTGTAATGATTATTCTCTATAATTATAAAAAAATAACTTAACATAACATTTACAGCTAAATAAATATATTTATTATATTAGTAGAAAATAAGACATAACTAATTGTGTATAGAATTATTTTCTTAGTTTTTTCTAAATAAATATTTCGTTTGTGTTACAGTTATTGATTGTCCAACAGAAGAATACATTAATTCATTGCTAACAAATGAGGAGTTGAAAAGTCATCAATCTTCTGCAAAAAAAGATGACGATTTGGCGTATTTAGTTGTTCATTTTTCTCCCATGAGTGTAATAAAAACTTTGGGGTATGTAACAGCTTAATAAATAATGATCAATACTTTCTTATACATTATTAAATATTGTGCTACTATAATCTAGTTTAAATTTTACTTAAAATTCTATTAATTTTAGGTACCAAAGTTTTATCGATTCTTTTTCACCAAGCACACGACACATTTACTTAAATGATGGAAACACATGTATGGGCAGTGGATCAGTTCACAGGATACAGTATCAATTAAATCTTCTATGTAAGGATATTTTTCCTCTATTAGGCGATAAAGGTACTGAACATATTAGTGAAACTGAATATGATAATATACAAAAATGTAATGCTGAAGTGGCAAGTAATAAAATAAACAATGTCACTCACTGGGATGGCACCATTCAACCAAACACATTTTGTAGCTTTCATTTGAGACCAAAAACTGGATTTGACAAGTAAGTGTTGTATTGTAATATCAAAATGTTTATTTTTGTAGATTAAAATTTTGAATTGATTTAAATATGTAATTTCAGTTCAACATCATTAAAAATATGTGCACCTAAATACATTTCTGAGACAATGAATGTTGATGGTTTTACAGATGAATTAACGAAATTCAAGATAGCCATGACTAAACAAAGAAATAATATGGAAATTAAACCATTTCCCAAGGTATTGTTTTTAGGAACAGGGTCATGTATACCGAATAAAACAAGGAACACAAGTGGAATACTTATACGAACCAGGTATAATAATAATAATATATATTTGTGATAACTAAGATGTTTTACACAGGTCAAAGATACATAGATATGACATAAAATACGTGTACATACAATTATTTCCAGATTTAATTTAAACATACTTAGAACTAAAACTAGCAGTTTTCTTCAGTAAACATATACAAGCATTAAAAAAACATTATATTTACATAATAATTTGACTACATAAATTGATCAAATCTTAGTTACACATATCAAACAGCTAAAAATACATACTAGCAACTACTAAAAGACAATACAACACATTAAAATTTAATAAGTTAATTAAAACGTAGAGCTACATCTCTGCAATAAAACTGTGGTTAAAATACTCGTTAAAATTATAAAGACAGTAAAATAGCTTTTATTTTACATCTAAAAACATTGAGCGGCAATTGTTTTAAATTCATAGGCAGTTTGTTAAAAAACTTAGATGCATAGTAATTTTGACAGTTTTGTGATTTTGATAACCGTAAAAATTTAGGACATAAGTTGCTCTTATTCCTAGTATTGTAATCATGATTACTTGAGTGTTGAGCATATAATACATAGTTTTTTTTTTAGGTATACTATACATTCATAAATGTAGAGACAAGGTAGAGTTAAAATTCCAAGATATTTAAACTGCTCTCTACAATCTTCTTGATAACCTATAATTGCTATTATCCTCACAGCTCGTCGTTGAAGTTTGAATACTCTTTCTTTAATGTTAGAATGGCCCCAAGCTAAAAGACCATAAGATATGTGGCTATGACACATGGCAAAATAGGCAGATTTGAGTACAGTTTTAGAAACATCACAACTTAGATTTCTAAGCAAAATATCTTACTGCTTAACTTATTAGCAATAGCTTCAACTTGATACGACCATGTTAGTTTATTATCTGAATGAATACCTAAAAACTTTGTATTAGCACTTAAATGAACTTCACAATGTTTTAAAGTAAATAATAGCATTGATGACTTGCTATTGTTTAAGCACAACCTGTTGCTTAAAAACCATTCTGAAGCTTTCGATTCAGCATGTTCTTGCATAGCAACAATTTTGTTCAATGTTTTTCCGTTGTTAGTGATCTGCAAAAAGTATAATGTTTGCCATAGGATCACAATTTGGTAAGTCATTGATATAAATACGGGGCATTAGTAGTGACATCACACGACAGTAGCGCCATTGGCGCCAACGTGGATTATCACAACAACTATTTTATACATAGGTTTTCTTATAGCAGATACTTGTTGGATTTAATTGTGTCGTTATAAGATATTTTTCAGCAATTTTGTGTTTGTGCAATGATTATTTGTTCAGCATGGTAATATTTTATGTATAATGTGTAGATAATTAATTACACAATTTTAAATTAACACATATTAAAATATTCACTACAATATAACCTCACAAAATGTTTTAATTAAATTTTAAAATACATTTGTTAATTTAAGTAAATTATTATATTTTTTATTATATCTATAGTAATGTATATTCAGTAAAACTAATTTATGATAATAGGTAGTATTTCAAGAATTGGCTCACAGAATTAGGTTTAATGCGTTGATTATCAAAGATGATATTTTTGTTATTTGTTTATTAATTATTTGTATTTATAACAGTATATATTTTTTTAATTATTGACTTTATTAATGAAATTATAATAAACAACTAAACTTCTCATGAAATCAAATAAGATTTTAGTCTAGTAAATTTTGATTATATAAGTTTCGGATTGTTTTTTTGATTATTGGCAGATCGGAAGCAATTATCTATAATATATTTGTAAAATAAAACATATTTTATAAAATTCATTGTTAATACACAAACAAAAACATTATCAAATACAGTACAATTACAAAAACAATATATGCATAGTTTCGTTACACATAATTGGAACATAGATAATCAAAATTAATTATTACTCGATTAAATTCTTAAGACAATTTAATTAACTGGTTATGTTTGTTCTTATTATGTAAAATAAAGTAACTGCATATATATTATATTAAATATTTCAAATAGCAGAAAAAACTCTGCCGATAAGCTTTTTCAAATCGCTTACTTATTAATTTTAACAAATGTAACGTATAATGATTAAATTTAAAAACACAAATATATGTTATTATAAAATTTATAAAACTGATGGTTTATTATTAAAGATTAACATATTTACATATTCAATTACTAAGTTAATATTTTTGTATTAAATTTATGAAGTCTTAAAATTTGCTAAATATTTATTTAAACTTAAATTTTAATAATAATTTGTTGCAGTTTATCATTTTACAGTATAATTAACATTAAATTCAAAAAGTATTTATTAAATATTTACAATTTGTGTGAGGTTATGTTGTATTTTTAAATTGCAATATGTGTTTATTTAAAATTGTATCAGCTAATATATACAAATTGTACATTAAAATATGCCTTAATATAATATTAATCCATTTTGGTGCATTAGATTTCAAAAAAATATCTTATAACGACACAATTAAATCAAACAAGAATCTACCATAAGAAAACCTATGTATAAAATAGTTGTTGTGATAATCCACGTTGGCGCGGCGCTACTGTCGTGTGACGTCACACTAATGCCCCGTATTAGGAATAAGAGTGGTCCTAAGATTGAGCCTTGTGGAACACCTTGAGTTATGTTTAAATTGGTAGATTTTTGAGTTCTATTTGTCAAGTAAGACATTAATAACCTACAACTTTTAGGGTGAATATTATATGCATATAATTTTCTTATCAGTATGTCAATCAAATGCCTTAGATAAATCTATAAACGTTGATAACGAGTATAAACCATTTTCAAAGCATTCAATTGTGTTTTCTATAAAATCTAAAATTGCTTCAGAAGTACATTTATTCTTTCTAAAACCGTATTGTTTTTGGCTCAACAAATTATGATCTTCAAAATACTGAAGTAGTTGCATTTTTAAATTTTTTTCTAGTACCTTAGAAAAAATTGGTAGTAAAGCAATTGGTCTGTAATTGCTGGGATCATTTACATCACCTTTTTTGTATATTGGTATTACATTTGCAGCTTTCAGCACTTTAGAAAAAATGCTATTTCTGATACAATCATTTATCAGCGTTGTTAGAGGCTGAGCAATTAAATTAACAACGTCTTTCACAACTTCTGAACTTATTTCATAGATATCTCTACTGTTAGAATTTTTTAGACTAATAATATCACAGACATGTTTACAATTAATTTCTACAAAATTAAAATAGTAGTTGCTAGTATTACACACACTATTACACGTTAAAATAAGTGGATCAATGTTAGGTTTAGAAATGTTCTCAGCTACACTATTGAAGTATGAATTAAAATCATTAGCAGATATAGATGATTGCGGCGTGGACTTTTGGCCGGCTGCTCGGACTCCAATTACTTTTACAAAAAGTAATAAAAATTAACAAAATCTTAATTTCCCAAATTAACATTTAATTTAAATAAAATAAGTATTACAAGTAAATCAAAAGATAGAGCTAAGATTAAGCGAGCAAAACTTTAACTTTAATTTAAAAAAATTATGCTTAACATAAAAATGTGCAATGTCACAAAGAAAAAAACTGAGGTGTTCTCTTAGTACTTATGTACATATAAGAGGATAGAGTAGATCAATAATACCATAACGATTATAATAAAAAAATTAATAATTAATTGCTGTTGTTTATAAAAACCTGAGTTTTTTTATAAATGTTGTGTCCTTCCTAATGCCGCAGCCGGGGGAACGTAACAATTGGGAAGCACGTTGTTTTTATTCATGGCCGTTTCCTCTTGGGTCGGCGTAAATCCAGCGCGGTTCAATTTATTTCCAAATTAACGTCCCTCTTATTGGCATCCTTGCACACTTCTAATAGATGCATTAACGGACACAAAAGTAGAAAAAATAAAGGTTAAGGCAGCGGCTAAAATCGAATAAAGAAAATAATATACCAACAAAATAAAAATTAATAAAAAAGAAAAACGCGAGAAGCAAAAAGAGTTCTATGTACGCACAATAATTACTATTAGTTTATAAATACCTTTGTACGCCTCCTTAATATTCTTAATGAAAGTCCTAATGTAATTGAATTAAGTTCACCGGCAAAATGCTAGCCGGACGGCACAATGTGGTTGGTTGCACGATGGAACGTAAAAGGAGCCAGTATCGGAATTCCATTTCAAACGACAAAAACACAATATTTTGCGCACATATTTCTGCGACATTTATTTTAATTTTTTTTAGTTATATCAAAAAGAATTGAATTGAATTAAATTTAATAACAAGAAAATTTAATAAATAGAAATTAAAGAAAAGGTAATTAATAATTAGTTAAGACTCATAGACATGCAGAAATATGCAGGATAAAAACAAACTATGCAATAAAAAACGTTACATGATTTTTTTTTTCAAAGGTCTATTCATACAATTATTAATAACGCTCCACATTGCTTTAGGTTTATTGGTACTATTAGTGATATAATTGTTATTAGCAATTATTTTACTTCTGTATTTTTTTTCTGTACAACTTTCTACAGTTATTTCTTTGTACTAATAAATTAGGATCTTTTGTTTGTGAGTAAATATCAGAGATGAGATTCAGATTATTTCTCATGATAATTATAGTATCATTAAACTATGAAATGTGTTGATCTATATTATTTTTTTGACGTGTAAGTTTTAATGGAAAGCTTTCATTATAATGTATTAAAAACTCTTTTAAAAACACATTACAGCATGTGTTTGAGTTGGAAGAATCACCTAAATCCCATATAGCATTTCTTAATAAACCAAAGAAAGTTAGTTTTCTTGCACTGTTATGAAACGTTTTATTACTGATTGGCACGTTTGCTTCATATGAGGAATATTAAAACAAGCATTTATTCCTATATGATCTGACATGCCACTTTTTAAAGGTAACATTGTATGTTTTTTTATATTGGTATGTTACTCTATGATAGTCATTTTATTTATTGTAATATCTAATGTATCTGTTTTGTTTTAGTGAAACAAGTAATATTTTAGTGGATTGTGGAGAGGGAACGTATGGCCAAATGGTGAGATTTTTTGGACAAGAAGAATCTCTAGAAGCTATTGCTCAGACAGATGCAATTTACATATCTCACCTACATGCAGATCATCATATTGGCCTTATCGGATTCTTACAAGGTCGTCAAAGAGCTAGATCTATTCTAAAACTTCCTTCAAAACCTGTGTATCTGTTTGCACCAAAGCAGATATTGAGTTGGTTGCATTTTTATGATCTGTGCTTTGAAGATATTGTGGAAGAATATAATATAATTGCTAATAGTGAACTGGTAATTACTTTTTTTCTTTAACATTACTTATCTCTTTTAGGGTTGGTATTTCAATCTTAGTTCTATGTTTAACTATTTTACATTGTGATCTAAGGTAATAATAAATGTAATTTAGGTTGGTAGTAAAAAAAGTAGTGACATTTTTTTTATTTCTAACTTTATTTTATTTATGACATTTTATTCTTTAAAATGTTCGCAGCAAAATGACAAACATATTTAACCTGCATTATTACTAAGTTTTTGAGAATATTGTTAATTATAATATGTAATGCACATTTTATTTAAGCAACAAATCTTGTTATCACAATTTTACGAAAATTTGTTTTAAATTTAAATTTTCGGCTTATTCCTGCTTCAGAACAATTCATTATGGCAGATTACATTAAAATCACAAACTCACACATTTTTAAAATTGTTAATATCTAGTTATTTTGTCGGTTTGGTGCTAGAACATTAAAAAAAAATATTATAATTTAGCTTTAATTCCATGATTTTTTACATTTATGTCAATTTTAAGCATACGATTGCATAGACATTTATGTATTTTATTTTGGATATCATTGCTATTAAAATCACTTTAGCAAATCAGTCAAATATTAACTAGCAAAGTTCAAAATGTTAATTAACATTGCTGTAAAAAATGTTCAGAATACAGCTATTAAAGTGTAATAACTATAATTAATAAGGGTTGATAGCCGTTAATGAACTCATTGTTATGTCTTGGCAACATTCATTCTTGTTACAGCAAGGGTACTTGGTTTGATACTCTGCACAATGTCACCTTAATTTTTTATTTTGAAATTAAAATTAAAACTTATTTTAAATATTAAAATTGTTAACAAATATTCTGCATATTGATATTTAAAATAAGAAATAATGTACAATTTTTTTTACTAAGTATAATATTATTACAAATTTGATATTTTCTTTTAGCTTCATGGATGCAGAACAATCGATAAGCAAACGGAACTTGAATTGTATAAAGCATTAAATATGACAGAAATCAACACCTGCTATGTGAAGCATTGTCCAAATGCTTTTGGTGTAGCTTTTGTGCATAACTTAGGATATAAAATTACATACAGTGGTGACAGCATGCCTTGTGATAATCTTGTTCAGTTAGGTAAGAAACTAGAAAATAGTTAATTCTGTTCCAGAGATATTTTTTGACAACTACGTATAACTTTCAATATATAATTGTAATATCAACATTATTATGAAAGTAATTTGTCTTGATACAATATAATATATTGATTTAAATTATAAATTCTATCTTTTTGTTGTTAAATAATTGTTTATTATAATTAATAATAAACTATAATATCAATCATATTTGAATTTTATTATATAAATTGAAAATTATGATAAGTCATTGGAACTAGTCTGTATAAAAATACATAACATAACAAATATTAAAATAAAATCATCTATCATTTTTAAAATGTCTACAATTTTATTTACATACATACATGCATTCTTTAGGAATAATATGTAATTAAATTAATTAATTATTTTTTACACATATTTCACATACATATTAAGTTAGCGGGTAGTGGTATATATGTATATATATCTAACTACAAAGGAATAAAAGGTATGCATACTTTATTGAGCTTAATTTAGTTTAGAATAACTATTTATCTAAAAAGAACATTTAAAGCGATGTTTGGGTTTCTCTTACGTTATCAAACATGTTTGGGTTTTCCTTACATTATCAAACAATTTTACTCCGCACCTATATCATTTAGAAGCAAAATCAGGGTTAGTAAAAAAATTGTAACTATCGATAATGCTATTTTGAAAAAAATCGCAAAAATCTATCTTTATTTGTGTCTTCAAATATCGTGATTGAATTATTTGTTTGCAATAATAAATCTATTATCTCTTCTTTTTTCAGAATATTTTATGAAAAATATTTTTGATTTATTGCTATTATTAGCTTTAAGTGGGGGTTCTTTTGAGTATCATAAAACTTTGAGCACAACTCGTGCCATTTATCTCTTTTTTTTTTAAATCGGTTTTTTTTCAACATGTAGAGCAGTTATTCTTAACCTCGGGTCGCGGAAAACCCTCATCTCAAAAAAAAAATATAATTTTATTTTCCAACGAAAATTTAATATATTTGGTGATATAATTTTAATTGATAAGTATATCATTTCACTACACTAGTATTGTCTTATTACTACTATTTATTGATAGTTCAGAGCTTTTAACAGATAAAAAACACTAATGTGCTGATTGCTTCAATGATAACAATTGTATGGCAAAATTGGCATATTTGGGTGATATTTTCTATCATTTAAATCAGTTTAATACAGAAATGCAAGGTCAAAACCATACTGTAGTAGACATAAGATAAAATTGCAAGACATACTGAACATACTGAACTTGTTTTTGGAAGATATTAATGAATAACATTATTCTAGTGGGGACCATGGTTATTTTTCAGAATATTTGAAAATGAAATGAAATAGATGTAATGGGCGTTGGAATGCAAGGAGTATTAAAAAAAAAAGATTGCCAGAATAAGTCACACGAACAGTGGCTTAGCTATCTATAAGCAAGGGTTTGCGTGCGGAGGGGTCAATAAGTATACATGGTCTTCTCGATGTCTATTTCAAAACCTGTGTGGCTGGATTTTGCGATATTCCGTGAATAGAATTTGGCATTTTTTATAGTTGATGGCTGGATTTTGTTTTTTTAGCAATATTTTATATATCTTTAAGATTTCATGAACGTTTATATAGTATTTAAGAGTTTTTGGTAATTTCTGACAATTGTTTAAAATTTCATGATTGGATTTTACACTTTATAACAATTTATGCCGGATTTTGGTTCAAAAATATTTTTGATATAGCTGGTTTTGATATTTTTAGGATATTATAAAAAAACACTTTTTAAAAGTTTATATCTGGATTTTGGTGCTTTCTGACAATTGTTTAAAATTTCAATGCCGGGTTTTGATGTTGACATTTTATGAACAGAATGTTGTAGTTTTTAATCGTTTTTGGTCAGATTCTTTCATCATTATTATACTATTTTTAACTTTTTATAGAATATAATAGAATAGAATTTTGGATTTTTAACAGCGTATGACCAAATTTTGATGCTATCTTAAAGTATTCTTATGGCCTGATTTTGCTATTTTTGACATTCTTTAAATAAAATATTGCACCTTTTGACAAATTATGGCTATGTTTTGCTATTTATTTCTAACAATATTTTGATATTTCATAGCTGTGTTTTGCTATTTTTCAGATTTTAAGATTTTTTTACAGTATTCTACAGTTTATGATCGGGTTTTGGTGCTTTGTGATATTATTTTGATGTTTTAAGGCTGAATTTTGTTATTTTTGACATTTTATTAATAGAATTTTGCACTTTTGAACTGTTATTGGTCAGATTTTGGTTCTTTCTGACATAATTTTAATATTTTGTATCCAGATTTTGTTATTTTTGACGTTTTATAAATAAAATAACTTTAAACAGTTTATAGCTGGTTTTGGTGCTTTCTGACAATATTTTGATGTTTTAAGAGAAGATTTTGTCATCTTTGACTTTTTATGAATAGTTTTGCACTTTTCAATAGTTGTCATTTGATCCAAAACAATCATCAAAACCATCTGAAAGCTTCACTGATATTCTCTACTACTTATTTGTGTGAATCAGGATTTTCCAGTTTTGCTGTCATGATAAATAAATAAATAAAAGTGCAGGAATAGGCTGTATTCTTAGCATGTCATGCACACTTTATAGGTTATGTCTCATCTGTTTGAAATTGACGTTTTCATAACCGATGCGTTTCATAAATCAACCAAGATTTTCAAAAACTGATAATAGTTGTAACCTAACCATCGGTTACTCTGGTTGATATACGGAACGCATTGTAAAATTATAATGAATATAGTCATATTATAAATTGACAGGTTTTGGCAGACAGACAGTGTCTTGATAAAATAAACTTGTTGGAAAATCGTATACAAGTCAACAGATATCTGTTTTTACAGAACACTAGGAAAACTCACGAAAATAATTAAATCAACAAGATTCACTTATCAAATTACGTCTGATGTACTGATGTCTTCCACAGCAAGTACTCAGAGGCTTCTGTTGGTGTTGGTTTTTCAAAATAATTTTGGATGTTTTTTTTCCTCTAAAAGCAGATCTTTAAGGTGTTGTGTGGGGACTTCCATAGTCTTTTCAGCTTTCTCTTCACTAGTAGTGCTTTTTTAGTTACGTAGAACAGTTATGTAGCTTCTTTGTAGTGTTTGTAACAAGAGTGAATTTGCATTTGTTCGAATGTTTTTAGTAATATTTCAATATCTGTTTTAAGCGAGACATTTGTGTGTATTTCTTCTTCTAATATGCTTCAGAATTGGTTCCAGATAATTTTCTTATTAGCTTCTTTAGGTTTTGGTTTATGGATTAGCTTAAGTGGATTAGGACAGGAGAATAGTCTGAAGAGATCAACATTCTGTTCTACTCCCAGATGATTTAAGGGGATACCTACCAAAATCGAGGTCATCTCGAATCTTTTTTATGTAACTTGGCCAGTATGTTGGTTTACTGGTAGATAATATGTTAAGGATAACCTTAATAATTGTGGTTATGCATTTTCAAGTACTTTGGTGTTACCAAATGAGAACCCCATTTGTAGTGTTTAGCATTGTAATCACCTCCTGCCAAGGATGGCAAAGAATTGTATATGGGGGACAGTAGATTGCTGAGACAATTATCGTCATTTTTGTTGTTTAAGATGACGTTTGTTGCTTGAGTTTCTGCAGTTTGATACTTTATTTCATGATGTGGTTTTTAATTATGCATGATTATCAGAAGTTTATACATACAATTAATTTCACTTTTTACATAATTTAAGGAATGGGAAGTGATTTATTGATCCATGAAGCGACTATGGAGGATGAACTGGCAGATGAAGCTATAGTTAAGATGCATTCCACAACATCTCAAGCAATTGAAATAGGGACTCGAATGGCTGCGAAAAATATTATTTTAACACATTTCAGTCAAAGATATGCCAAACTTCCGAGATTAAACGATCATTTTAAAGATAATATAGGAATAGCTTTTGATAACATGCAGGTATATAATTAAAATGTTATGTACAAATAAAATTGAACTTAATTATTAATTTTATTTCTAGGTTAAATTAGATGAATTGCCGCTATTGCCATTACTCTATTCTCCATTGAAAGTAATGTTTGCAGAACATTATGAAGAACTTGAGCAGAAAGCAGTTAAAAGACAGTTAAGACAAGTAAGAGAGCAAGAAGCAATAAAACAAAAACATAAACTAATGAATGCAGTTAAGTAAAAAATGCTTCAATATTCTGTAAATATTAATTATTTTTCACAATAAATAAATTTTATTATTGGTTGATATTATTGAGAATTTGTTATTAAAATTTATTCAAAACTTTAAAATAATGTGTTTCTATTGGCTGAACAACATAACAGTAGTAAAAAAAAATATCAATAAAAAAAAGCAATGCCTTAGATTACATTTAAGTTATTCAGTCAATAGAAACACATAGTTTTAATATATTTTGTGCTAACAAGGCATCCTCCCTGAGTAATATAGGCTACTATTTTGTTTCATGATTGGAGTTTATGAAAGTAGTATATGCAATGTTTTGGCTCTTCATTGGTAATATTATAATTTTTTTATAAATTATCATAAGCTTTACGTGAAGCTAGTGTTAAAATACATGTCAGTGTAATTATTAATATAATAATAAATTATTCTTTATTTAATATTTTTTGGCCTATAGCCTACAAAATTACATTGTCATGTGTTCCACAATAAATAATTTTTACAACTAGTTTTTATATTTTTAATAAAAAAATAAATTAAAATTATTAAAGATAATATAAAAAATAATAATCATGCTAATTTGTTATTAATACTGATATTTAAGTTCACCTTAACATTATAAAAAGCAGCTTCATATACAAAGAAAGTAATCTGATTACTTCATCTGTCAAATTATTATTAAATTCTAAAAAAAAGTTTGACCAAAACATTATTGAATGTAAGTATACTTTTCATATTTTATAGATTATATAACATGTTTGCAGATATAAATTATTAATTTCTGAATTCTATTTTGCAACCTCAGATATGTGTTATATTTTCAGTAATTTTTGTTTTGTGAAAAAGTAGTAACACTTAAATAAAAACGTTTAAAAGTTATCATTGTATATCGTTCTGCAAAATAGTGTGTTTGCAGAGATAGGTAAACTATTAGTTGTGTATCGAGCTAAATCGAGCACTTTTGTTTACATGGTTAAAATGTGTAGTCATAGTAGAATTAGAGCACATTTTAAAATTTTGCGATTTTAGTTTTAACAGTTAAGAGCGTACCGACCGCTGCCTTGATTTGTAATATTTTAACGAAAACGGCAACTTTGTCGTCATTGCTGTTTCTACATATTATTAGATAATCGATTTATTTTTTCATCAAACATAGTGAAAGAACGGTGCTTATCAAGAAGGTAATGGGCTCACTAAGCTCATAAAACCGGAATGTTGTAGGATTTTTATCATGTTTTTTGGTTTTTGCCACCCTAAAAACTATCCTAAGAGTTTTTTTTCACTATTTTTAAGTTAAATTATGGGTCAAAGTCTATACGAATCCAAAGTTTCAGAATTTTATTAAGCCATTTCTACTTCCATCCCTTAAAAACTACCTCAATTTATTAATAGAGTTTTTTAATAATTTTTTTTGTAATAACAAGCTTAATTTGGACTAGTTTTATAAGTTTCAGAGTTTTTGCCAAAAAATGGTTGCGGGTTTAAAGAGGCGCTCGATCATTAGTAGAGAGAGGGAGAGGGTACAGTGTTGTGCGACAAGAACAGATATACCAACTAGTACGGTAAAACGCTGGCTTGGAATCTCTAGTTATAGAACCCTTTGGTTAATATATGCAGGATCCAGATCATGGATAAGTTTCCAATTAATTAACGCGTATACGTTGTTAAAAGCTTCATACAAAGTCAATCAACATTCAAAGGCAGTTTCGTCGCGACTTTAATGTTGAAAGACACTGGGTGCAAGACTTTGAAATTAGGGAGAACGAATAAAACAGTTCGTATGGCTTTCTGCAGGCAGGCAGTTTTTGCAAATTTTGATCTTAATGGATATGTTAACAAACAAAACTTCGCCAGTAGCGGGTTTGTTAAAGAAAATCCACACCAGCTTCATGAAAACCACTTCATGATCGTAAAGTCAACGTTTTAGAAGAAATACAGAGTGCATTGCATCAGGGCTCAGGGGAGTAATTTTTAAAAATAAAATTGCACATAAAATCTTGATATTCATTTTATCCTTTGGAAAATAGGTGACACCAGCTGCCGGACGACCCTGTATAATATTAATTTTTTATCATCGTTTTTATCCACGTAAAAAAGCTTGTTACACAGTTAGAATGACAACTGAATAATATAAAGTGATCCGTTCATAAAAAATTGCATAGCTTTAAAAGTTTACATATTTAAAAACTCATATTCTAAAATGTATTCTTGGAAGGTTTTGCAAAAAAAAATTCTCAAATTTATCATCATTCCCATAATCTGTTCAACATTTGAACTTATAAGACATAACTTTGAATTCACATCCCAAACAAAAATGTTTGTCCCATACTTTGTAGCATGTTTAGTTTTAAGCTGTGGCTACAATTTTTTGTACTTCATTTCATTGTAGATGTGTTTTAGTTGTAAAAATAATGGTAACAAAAATAAAGTTTTCTTTTATAAAAACGCAAAATATTAATTCTTCCACTCATGAATTCAGTACTTGTGGGGACTATTGGGACTTTATTCCAAAATTCAGCTAGGTAGGATTTTTCTGAAATAAACTATTATAACATAAACAAAAAAAGGAATAATAAAAAAAATATAATATTATAAATCCAAATTGTAATTAACTATAAACGCTATATAAAACATATAAAGACATAGCAATCACAAAAATGGTATAACTATAACAAATTAATTATAACATCTATTTCATAAAAATAAGTGAACATAAATTACATAGTATATATATCTTCTTATAAACAATTTTGGCACGATAAATTGGTCATTTTATGCTGAAAAAGCCATTGTTATCGTGTTTAATATCATTATTTACAACCTGATAACCACCTCCAACTCCAATATTACAACAATTTAGAAAAGTACAAAAGATCTTAAAAATTCCAAATAAAATAAATTATTAAAATATGTATAACAATTCTAAAGTATCCTGAAAAATATTATCTATTTTCATTATGATAAATATCTACCCAGACCTGAGACTATTTCGTTTTAACCGTTACTAAATTTCTAAAATAATTTTTAATGTATCACAATACGGCCATATAAGAAAATTATATTGCATAAAATATAAATATTCGGATGTATTGAATATTGTATTGCTGTTAATAAATAAATAAATAAAGCACACGTCAGGGAAACCACAAAATTTAAAAGCCTACATTTGAATGAATGTGCGATTTACAAAACATTTTTTTTTAATTAGCAGGATCATTCATGTTAATTAAAATTGGTCTAAAAAGTTGGTCTTAATAAGAATTACTTACTTACTTAACAATAAGCTTCACATTTTGTAGTCACAACTACGCATTAATATTTCATCATACAATTATGCAGAGCTTCAGCAATTGTACTACAAACACCATGTTAAGCAAGAATATTTTTATCTAATAATTAATTATTATATAAGTTCTTATGTTTATTTAATATAAAAATATAAAATGATGAATTCTTATAAATGTGATGAAATAAAATCTGTGTATAAAATTTAAAGAATTACCCAAACAAAATTTTCCTGAAACTTGTGCAAAACAATAAAATCGAAATAAGTGCATAATAAAAATTGCATAACAATGAATTCAGTGATAACAATAATACTATATTTTTTCTTTATCCATCCTTGTCTAACTCACAATTTTGCTCCACCTCTAAAGAATCAAGAGTATCATTTGAACTTGAGTGGGTAAGATCAGTGAGTTCATCAAGATGTTTCTGGCGCTTTCTTACATTCCAATGAAGACACTCAGCTAATGAATCGAACCAATCAGAAATTTGGTCTTGGGCACAAATACTGGGTACTGGGTAAATTGATGTGGTAACTCTCAAACTGTAACATATTAAAGTTTAGTTTATCTTGTTTAAATATATGCCACCACCGCCACAATACATTTAAAGCAAAATTTAATTTGGTGTTTATTAAGCTTTCTAACTAATAAAGCACGTCGAGAATACCTATAACATTACAAAGACATTTATTTACATGTACAAATGAAGTTATTAAGATTTGGAATGATTAATTGATTGCATTATTCCTTCACCAATGAATGCATCCTCCTCAACAGATATTACAACAACAAAATCTATTTAGTAAAATATCTATTTATATTGTAAAATGTGTTTTTTCTCTACTGATATCTATAAACTGATGACAATATTTTTTTTTTAATTTTTAATTAATTATGAAATGTGAAACTTTTTTTTGTACTGAGAAAAATAAAAAAATATAATTATACATAAAAAAATATGAGCACAAAAAGCATAATAGGTGAGAATGGCTATTATTAACTTGGAAAAATAACCCCAATTTTATCATTGTGATGATCTTATTTTTTTAATCATTAAATAAATATTTCATAAATAAATTTTGATATTAAAAACGAACCTATCTCCTGGTTTCAACTCTAGTTGATTTCTACCATCAAAACATACATATGAAGAACTTCTAGATTCTGCACTTGGAGTTATCTGAAAAAGATTACAAATACTATTTACAAAATTAATGTGGGCTGTGTGTACAGATAGCAGGCTGAAATGCAAACATATAAATAAAATAAAGTGGCAGTGGTAACAAAGTACTGTTTAATTTTTATTGGAAACATCCATCTCTGACCTACCTATCACCATGTAACAGTTCTTGCCGATAACGCCCATCAAACGAAACCCATGAAGTATTTCTACTATCAGGAGATACTGAAATCTAAATGACAAAAATTATTGTGAATTATTTTACTTCTGAATACAGTGATTCATAACTAGTGTAATAACCTTTGTAACAATTTGTGGATACAATATCTAATTTAAAAAAAATGTAAACCATAACAATTTTCAATGTAATCGATAAAATTAGTGCAACATTTTTTTTTCACTTTTTCAATCTCTTCTGAATAATACGATATCTTCAAATCAAAATAGTTAAAATTTAGTTGCATTGATAGTTCTGTTAGAAACTGGACAAAATGCAAAAATTCTACCGCTTTGGAACTGCTGCATTTATTAAAACAATATGCATTAATATAGCAAATTAATAGACTTTTTATCAAAAGTTATGCCAGTATTAAGAGCAAAAGACTCCGCTTGCCATAACCTATCAATTTATATTAACCCTCTAATGCCCCAATTTTTAATCTTCATCGACATTGAATCATTTGTTTACACCTGCAAGGTATGGGTGCATTTTTTTTGCGAAGGAGAGTTTTGTGTGCATTCCAATATTGTTTACAGTTTTTCCAAAAATTTGTGTATTAAGAATAAAACATATTTGAACTTTACGTTATATGTATTATGATAAAGATAAAAACAGTGAAGATATAAATAAAAAGGCAACTATATTATACTCGGACATAATGAAAGAAACAAAAAAGCCCCTGAAAAAGTGTCCACAACCAGGAATTATAATTAAACCTACAAAAAAACAAGACAGCGAAGACACATTAAATGATATAAAAACAAATATAAACCCACGGTCGCTAAAAATCAGAATAGAGAATATAAATAAAATAAGTAACGGGTGCGGGTATTATAATAAAGCTAAATAATGAAGATGCATCTCGTATCTTAAAAAACGAAATAGAAACAAAATTAGATGGTAAATATGAAATGGAAAAACTTAAATACCAAAAGCCAAGAATGAAAATTTTGGAGCAGAAAAACAATATACAAGTGAAGAAATTAAGGAGGCGATGACTCAACAAAACTACTATATTACAGATGAAGATGAAATTAAAGTGACATACTGCAAACAAAGTAAATATGATAAATTTAATAAAACAAGTTGGAACATATCTATTGAAACAAATGGATCAACGTTCAAAAAATTAATTGAAAGAGAAACAATCAATTTAGGATGGAAAACATGTAAGATATATGAAGACATAAATATTTTAAGATGCTACAACTGCAATAAATATGGACACAAAACAAAGGAATGCAAAAATGAAACCACTTGTCCACATTGTGGAATTAAACATGAAGGAGAATGTCAAGCCGATCAATTGAATTGCTCAAACTGTTGGTGGAGAATAAAAAAATACAAAGATAGAATAAATCCTCATCATTCTGTTAATGATACATGTTGTGATACATATATAAAACAATTACAAATAAAAAGAGATAAAATTGACTTCACAAGTTAATAACATAACAAAAATGAATAAATACAAACAACAAATTCAACTAAAAAAACTATATTTAAACTTTATCTTTCTTTATCTTTAATAAAAGAAATATATTAAATTTTGATTTCTATAGATGAAAATAGTAATATAATAATTATAAGAAACCAGCTGACTGGATAATTTACAAAAATTTTTGATGAAATATTATTTAATAATCTTAACTAAAACATAAATACAAATCTAAAATAGATCTTTACCTATATTCAATTAATATGAGAAGTCAGAGAAATAAGTTTGATGAATTGCAAATAATAGCAAGTAGCAATGATAACAAACCAGATATAATTACAATTAGTGAAGCTTGGGTATATCCAAACGAAACAGAGTATTTTCAACTCCAAAGCTACAATAGTGAATTCTATTGCAGAAGTACCAAAGGAGGAGGAGTAGCAATTTATATACAAAAACAACATAAATACAAAGTCATTATAAATCACTCTATAAATAATGTAGACTTTATCACAATCTACTTAACAAATCAAAATAAATATGTATCAATAGTATACAAACCTCCAGATGTTAATAACATTATTCTATTTAGTACAATGGAGAACATGATACTTGTAGAAAAAAAACCGCATATCATACTTGGTGATTTTAATATAAATATAAGAAATGGAATTGACAACAGTGATACGAAACAATATAAACGAATAATACAAGAACAAGAATATACTATTATGAATGACCTGAATACACCCACTAGAAAGCAAGCTATATTAGATCATGTAATATCTAATCAAGATACTGCAAACTTTGGTATAGATGTAAAACAAGTTCCCTTTACAGATCACAATGCAATAGTAACAAAGTGGCAATCAGAAAAAATAGAACATAATTAAAAAGTGACTAAATATAAAATTAATTATGATAATATAAGAAAAACATTGGAAGAAATAAATATGGATGAAATTGAAAATATGCAAGAGTTAATAGTTAGAATTCAACAAATTGCAGATAGTGAAACAAAACCTGTGGTTATTAAAAGAAAAGAAGGAAACAACTGGGTAAATAAAGAAATAATTAATAAAATTAATGAAAGAGAAAAAACATACAACAGATACAAACAAAACCCTCAAAACCAATATCTAAAATTTGAATATTACAAAATAAAAAAAGACACAGAGAAAGCAATAATTCAACAAAAACAAAACTATTTTAAAAACAAAAATAGAAAATGCACAAGGAAATGAAAGAAAAATGTGGTATGAAATGAATGAAATACTAAATAAACAAAAAAGTAAAAAAAACGCTCACATAAATGAAATATCAACTACAAAGAAGACTGATGAAATAAACATTGCAAATCAATTCAATAAATACTTTGCAAACATCGGAAAAGATCTTGCTGAAAAAATAAAAATACCAGATTCACGCAGTAACCTGGCACTTAAAACATATATTAATAAAAATTTAATATTTAAAAAAATAAATGAATGCGATATCAAAAGTATCATAAAAGAACTGAAGAAATCAACTGCACCTGGAAATGACAAAATAACAACTGAACTTACTAACAATAATTGAAGAAATTGCACAAACATTGACAAAATTAATAAATAATATATTAATAGAAGGAGTGTTTCCAGCCATCTTAAAAACAACAATTTTAGTTCCAATACATAAAAAAGGAGATAATACTAAACCTGAGAACTACAGGCCCATATCACTATCAACGTTTGCTAAAATAGTTGAAAGGTGATACTACAACAACTAAAAGATCACATACAAGAAAATAAACTAATATCAACATATCGGTATGCTTTCCAGGAAAATTCGGGAACAACTGGAGCGTGCACCGACTTAGTACAAGATATGTATGAAAAATTAGATGAAGGAAAATACATAATTAATATTTACAATGATATGAAAAAAGCCTTTGATACAATCTCAAAAAATCTGCTTACTAACCAACTCTGCAATATGGGAATTAGAGGAAACGCACTAAAATTAATGACAAGTTATATTACCAACCGCAAACAACAAACAAAAATAGGAACGACATATAGTAATATCGAAACCCCACTATACGGTTTACCACAAGGTGGAACACTAGCTCCTACATTATACATACTATATATAAATGACATCCAAGAATTAAACATAACTGGAAAACCATACATATATGCAGATGATACATGTATTATGTACAGTGGGACTAATCTCAAAGAAATGGAAAGAAGAATAAACAAGGAAATGGAAACTGTAATGGAATGGTTTAAAAATAACTTGTTAACAGTAAACGAAGAAAAAACTACATATATGGTAATAGCTAACAAAAATAAAGTAAAGATAGACGTCTATATAAAAATTAACAACATTGAAATACATAAAACATCTAAGACTAAATATCTTGGTCTATGGATAAGTGATAATCTAAGCTGGGATACACATGTAGATGCTATTACAAAGAAAAATAGTGCTACCATTGGAGCATTGTATAGAGCAAAAAATTACTTACAACAAGTATCCAAACAGCAAATTTATAATAATTTATTTACTTCAAAAATAAACTATTTGATAAATATTTGGGGAGATACAACCCAAAAAAATATAAACCAAATCCAAAGACAACAAAATAAAATATTAAAACTTCTGCATAACTTAGAAAGAAAAACACCTACAATTCAGTTATACAGGAAAGTACAAGAACTAAACATTAAAAATAAAATTAAAAAAGATAAATGTATTCTTATATATAAAATACTAAACGGTAAGATAAAAACAAATATAAAATCAGAAAAAAACAAAAACATACATGGATATGACACTAGACAAAAAAGCAATATATTTACTAAAAAAAACAGAACAACTATACTGAATAAAAGCTTACTAGTAGAAGGCAGCAATGAATTTAACAAACTACCAAATAAAATTACAAAAATTGAAAATCTTAAAGAATTCAAAAAAGAAATTGGTAAATACTACAAAAATAAACAAAATAGCTGAAACTACGACATAAATGTATCATTCATACTCGTATACAAATTTATTATATTAAAATTCATGTAAAAAACCACCATACCATACTAACACTAACACTAAGTTTAATGAACTGTATATTATGTAAAAAACTGTATATTATGTAAAAAACTGTATATTATGTAAAAACTGTATATTATGTAAAAAATGGTATATTTATGTAAAAACTGTATATTATGTAAAAAAAAAAAATGTATGTATGTAGGTCTCGAATACCAAGCCAACAACATCTTGTTGTTGGCATTGAAGTGAGGCCATTTAAATTTAAATAAATAAATAAATGAATTAAAAAAAATAAAAATTAAGTGTACCCCGTCTTGAGACGGCGCTGGGCATTAGAGGGTTAATAAGGCTATATTCACAATCATTTTAATAAATGTATTAATTCCAAAACAAAAACATTGGATTTATTATTAGACACAATAATTTTAAATTTCGCATTTTGCTTTGTATAGAAAGAACTATAACAGATACAGCGAGAAGATTTGAAAATGTAGTTATTTCGTAATTTCGCATAGGTTACTATGGATTTGTTCGTTACATTATCTTATGTTGTATGCCATTTAGTAATCATGGAACAGCGGTCCGTTGAAAATCGTTCGATTAGATCTTATTGCAAAAATCATGATTGTTTTGCTGCAGCGCTGAGGTAATTTTCAATTCATTTCAATACTCTTTGTCACAGGACAGTTTCATCTGCCCATGCCATAAAGCAATGAGTTCGTAAATTTAAAGAAACTCAGCTAACAATGTCAAACATAATGTACCAAATAAAAGTGAAGCCTCAAAAACATTGATCACGTTAGAGTAGCTATGAAGCTGAGTCCCAAATGTTCAAGTCGAAACAAAGCTAGGTTTACATAAGATTCGTTTCTTCAAACTTTTTCCATCCTTACAAAATCCAAATTGTCCAAGTTCTGAAATCCGACAGATCTCTATAAACATTTTGCCGTGAGATACCGTTGACGTTGTGGTATGAAATGGTTTTAAACCGTTGCGTTGTCGCGAGTTACCGGTTATTTACTTTTGACTCCGAATGTATGTCAAATTTAAATATGATAACCTATGAGATGAATTGTCAAGAATGATTATGAAAATAATTTGTAAAATTATAAAAAAAATGTAAATAAATGTATATATAGCAAATATTTTACTAAATTAATAATAGGTTTAACAGCGGTTATATTTCCATCTCTCTCTATTTTTGGGTGATCGCGGAAATCTCACGGAAACGTACCGGTCGTAAACGGTTACAGCTGTCATTAATTTTCTTATGAATTATTAATAATTTAGTAAAATGTTTGCTATATAAACATTTATTACATAGAATATTAATTGTTTATACTTAATAGCAATTTTTAATCATTGGTTGCGTTCAGAACGACTCATCAATCAGTTGATTTACTTGGTCAGCAACCAATGTATGATGAGTAAAATTACAAGCGCTGCCAGCGAACGATGGTAGTCGGCGAGCGCGTTCAGTACGCATGATGAGTCGTTCTGAACGCGGCCATTATTTTCATAATCACTCTTGACAAATCATCTCATTATAGGTTATCATACTTAAATTTGTCATACCGAACATATTAAACTTTTAAGCAGTTAAAACACAGGTTTTAAATTCAAAGTCAAAAGTAAATAACCGGTAACTCGCAACAACGCAACGGTTTAAAACCATTTCATACCACAACGTCAACGGTATCTCAAGACAAAATGCTTAATTAAGATAATTTATGACAAGTGTAACCGTTTACGACCGGTACGTTCTCGCGAGATTCCCGTGATCACCCAAAAATAGAGAGAGATGGAATTATAACCGCTGTTTGATCGCTGGTATGTACGGTTTCTCACGGCAAAACGCCTAATGTTAGAGCATCAAATTGATTTTCATAATTTATTGATGTTTCATAAAGCTGGCTATACCAATAAGCAAATCTGCCATTATTGGGCTTTGAAAATAAGTGAAGAAATTGCTAACACTATTGGATATGTTACGTCGCGTTATGCAGAATTTCAACGTCTGACTTCAAGAATATATAAAGACAAAGCACACCATTTGCTCGGCATAATTATTAAGATAATATTTAATTCATTAAAAATTACCCTAAACACTAATATATATTTATTTAAGGACAGAACTGTATTTATTAAAAATAAGTTTTTCGCCTGCCTCTACCGAAAGCATCATTTTCGCATATTGGACCATTATAGTACATATATAGTGTATCAAGGGCCAAAAATAGGCTTTAGCAGCACACCGCTTTTAGCAGCACGAACGAGCGAAGCGAGTAAGGGCTGCTAAAGTCTTTTGGCACGAGTTACACTCGATATTTTTTCGCATGCCCCAATTAAAAACATTATTTTTAATGTTTATTATAATTTGTCACTACTGTCAGATTTTAAGGTATGACGTCTACATATGAAATTGTAATTCACAGCCAATCAAATACCGCGAATATCCGAAAGGCCAATGGGCATATGAGGGCCGAAAATCGCCTTTTCGAAGATGCTTTCGGTAGAGGCAAGGAAAAAAACTATTTGCGGTATTGATTGATTGTCTGTGAATCACAATTTCATATGTAGACGTCATACCTTAAAATCTGACAGTAGTGACAAATTGTAATAAACATTAAAAATAATGTTTTTAATTGGGACAGGTAAATAAATATCGAGTGCCAAAATGCTTTAGCAACCCTTCGCTTTAGCAACCCTTCGCTTTAGCAGCCCTATTTAAACGTATGTATAACCTAAATCGGAGATTCCAAATATTCATGTGAAAGAGGCCTAGAGCAAGCTCATCATCAGGACGATCTTGGTGCTTGAGACGAGCGATGTAGCAGCACCGCCGTCTAATTCAATCGCCACTCACAAATCTCTGAATCTCTCTTTATGCCGACGGACGCCCAAATAACCTTTAATTATTATATTTGTTACATTTTAATAAATCTATTATTACTCTTCTTGCGCCTTCTTAAAACGTAAAAAGTGACCACAATTAACGCCCAATAGGTGTACCTACGACTACAAGTTCAGTTTTGTCTGAAGTATACTATAATACTTTATTTTATATTTTTATTAATCTTACCTTAAGTTCAACACCCGCAGGGACGACAATAGGTCTAAAACTAAGCGAATGGGGACATATTGGTGTCACCATGATTGCTGGAACACTGGGGTGAATCATCGAAGCACCAGCCGCCACAGCGTACGCTGTACTCCCAGTAGGTGTGCTTACAATCAAACCATCACCTTGTACTGATGTGATATGTTTACCGTCAAGGAAAAGGTCAATATTTGATAAGTACGGAGAAGGGCCTCTATCTACGACAACTTCGTTAAGCACCAAAAGATTCGTTGGAGGTTTCCTCGCCTTCTTCTCGTTTGTTTCCTATAAAAAATATATGTAAGTTATATTATAAAGCATTTTTAATCTATGTAAAATATTATATTACATGTACGGTTTTGTTGTTGTCGTGTATGTTTTTAATTTAAAAAAATTTAAAATAGTTGTGTGAAAACTCAATGGATACAAAAATTGTCAACAAGTACATTACGTGTGTTTTATAGGGTGATCCCTAGTTAAACCGCCAAACGTTCAGGCTCGATTTTCAGCTTAAAATGAGACTTTTTTGTGTATAAATTTATTTCCAAAAATCCACCCACTCCCAGCTAGAGTAAAAAAAAATGATAAAAATGCGTCTTGTTGACTATAGGCTTGCATAAAACTCGTGATCCCATTTTCATTTATTTTGTTTGTGTATGACAAACTTTGACATTTCTCATTTGGAAGGGAATAAACTGGGAATAACTTATCCGGTGCACGGAGCACTAGATATATCTAATATAATGCTATACGGTACATAATCTCGCCACACATACATATATTATATTCGTGAAAATGGATAACAAAAAAAGTAGGATTTAATGCTCCAATTCGTTCTTCCTCGTCATTATCTGATTCAAACACATTCACGTTTTGTAACATTATAAAGAAGGCAATCTAAATTTGCGTATAAACAACTAACGTCAACATTGACGTTTCGATAAGTTACCTAGGTCCTAGAGAATAACAACAGCATTTGTAAAATGCATTGCCAGGTACAACTGTGGAATAGTTTATTTTGGGTATAGATTATCCGACACTTTAACCGACAATTGTAAAAGCGGCCCTAAAAGAGACAGGATCAACTTCATTTTGGTTGCGAGGAGATGGAATTTTCGCACCTCTTCAGAATGAAAAAAAATCTTGGAGCACACAATGACGAAGCAACTTTCACCAGCGCTAACGTTTACATTTGAAAGCACAAAAATCCTCATGTCGTACAAAATAGCCATTATCAATATCAAGTATTGTGGATGGGATTGTGCAACAATTTACTCATCAGTGCAATCTTTCTTAATTTTTTGAAAAATAATTTTCAATCAATCTTAGACGACACTACACTCTACTACCCCAGCAATGGTTGCAAGACAACTTTCCGGGAAGATGGATCGGTCGCGGTCGAGACTGCCTTTGCGCTATCCGAAGGAAAAGGCTTATGCGGAGGTCATACAAGCAATGTACAGGGCAACTGTTCAGCCTGTCGTCCATAAGTGTGAGCTTTGCATCAAAAATGGTAGCATTTTTTGTGAATTTTCAAAACTGATCCGTTTTGTAATAAATGTAATGAAACAATATGCATTTTTCTTATTTTTTCCCTTCGCTCTAGCTCGGAGAGGGTGCATTTTTGGAAATAAATTCAAAAGCAAAATAATTTTATTTTAACCTGAACAATCAGCTCTGAACGTTTGAAGGTTTAACTATGGATCAACCTGTATTGTATCGTCCAGAAACAGAAAAAGTTTCGGAAATAAAAAATAAATATATTTACAGATAAATTCATAAGTAAAATTAAAATCTATTGCTTTAGTTTTAACATGCACTAGATTTAATTATAAACTGGTAATTTTAATAATTAATTGATTAATTTACAAAAATATGTAAAAAAATGAATAAAACCGCTTACTTAATTGCAGATTTCATTAAACCATTTTTAAAACTTTCGTTTTAAATTTTTGTTATTCCAAGGTCAGCAACAAAAACCATATATTTTAATGAGTTATGTTAACATACTTTATAACTGAAAAAACTGTTTGGAATAAACAAGACCACACTATGAATTCGTTAAAAAATAACAAAATAAAATAATAAAATATTGATTCAAATCGCAAATAAATGTACTTAATATATATATATATATATATATATATATATATATGGGTAATTCCATTACTTTTCGACCTAACTTGAAAACTGAGTATCTCCAAACTGGCTCCAAATTAAATATGTGATAGTAGGTACCAAAAGAACCTATTTCCCAAATTTTCATCTTTTTAAGTCATAATCTTGATTGTAAAAATAGCCTAAAATTACAAAACCAGCCCCACATTGAAAATGCCGTAACAAAGTCAAATTTTAATCAAATTATGTCTAGTTTAGCTTAATTTGTTTGTTTTGAATTGTTCTTTAAAAATTTTCCGATCAAAACAGTAAACCGAGAGATACCACTTTTTAAAAATTAGTTATTTGGTCAAAAATCCTCATTTTTGTATACATTGAAACCGTTGTAACTTTTTTCTACCTAAATTTTTTTTGCTAAAATTTCTAGTAAACCTTCCTCATATATACCTAAAACATCTCTTAAAGTTTAGTTCTTGGGAATGAAAATGGGCCCAAGCTACAGAACTTTCAAAATTTGTAAAAATCAACGTTTTATAGGTTAATAACCTGGTAATAATTTTTACTTACGCTTTTATTTTTGCAAAAAAACTACATATTATTGCATTGGTTTAAACATATTTTAGATTAAAATAGTGTTTTTAATAAAAAATGTATATTTTTATAAGTATAGATATATTTTTATTTTTATTTTTATTGTACCTGTAAGACAAATACATAATTTTTCTAAAATCATATCATGAACGCCCTAATTCTAAATTTTATGAGAAAGCATGTCAAAAAATACACAGGGTGTTTCCTAACTGTAAGCAAAAAATAAAACTTTAAGTCTTTTTTTTAATATCATACAAAAAATCTAAATATCTTTTTTGTCTATCTTGCTTTGTTTTTGAGATAATTGAAAAATACACATTATTAAAAAACAAATCATTTGTAACAATGGTAATAACAAACAGAACAATACATTACACATTTTAATAAGTGAACTTATGATGTCTGAGATTGATTGCCAAGAGCTACTTGTAACTCTTCCGTTTCAGATATCCAACAATAATCGCCAAACTAGACAGTCTTCATTATTTTGAGAATCTATACATTCTACCAACTATGGATTCAATAATCTATTGGCAGAATGTGTAGAATTGCAAATAGCTTTTCTAATAACATCGATTTGTTTTGCCTTTTTAAATGTACACTTAACGCTGGAGAATTGAGTTTAGTCGCCTCTTCCTGTTGTGGTGCCACTAGTAGTATTGTTATGGAAAAATATTAAATCTTATCACATCTACGAGAATATCGGTGAACTTTTTTCTCTAGAAAAATATTGACACGTACAGCACCGTTTTTAAATTAAAATTGGTTTTTATGGAACAAAACGCCAACCAACTCAATATCCAAACAATAAAATTTTAGTCATCACTCTTTTTATATGTTGAACTACATACAATATTCTATGTCTTTATGTTTTTGGTTAAAGATTTAAAGTTATATTTAACGAGTAAAAAATTAATAAAGAACTAATTAAATACGTCACTTTTTAAAAATTAATTGCGGAGATTCTTCTATAATGTGTAAAAATTTTATTCAATTATATTCAGGCGTTTTCTTGCTGAGTTTGATGCTGTGAACCCTTATAATAGCGCAACTATTCTCCCCCTTTAAGAACCAATTAAAATGTGTTAATGAATAATTTTATATTTTGTTTTTCTATGTATACATTTTATGTGTTTATTTTGTATTTTTTATATTCATTGTTTAGTTTTAAATATTACACATTGTTTGTATTATTCATCATTATTTATGTGCAGGATGATGTAGATGTAAATGGTTTTTTTTATATGCCGTTAGTAAAGAATTATTAAAATTCTCAAAATGACTACCATGAGTGTTATTGCAAGCTTGTTTTTTTAGCAAAAAAAAAACAAACAAAACAGCATTACTTTAACAATTGTGCGTTGTTGCAAGCTTTTGATACTTGTCAAAATTGTTTTATTTGGTTCGGTTAGTAAAATTTGTAAAAAATGTTGTTCAACAATACACATGTCATTTTTTATAAGCATAATTTCTTAAAAATCAGAAGAAAAATTTGTTGGATAACAATGTCCCTCTTGCCTAACGTAACAGGATGTGGTACCAGTACAATGGAGCACCGTCCCATGTTGGGCGATATCTAGTTCGGTGGCTTAACGATAATTTTAAGGATAGATGAATTAGTAGAAGAGGTCCAGTGAACTGACATGCAAGATCTGCTGATCTGAATCTATTGAACGTTTAGGTGACACATGAAACAATTGGTTTATGGAAAGCCAATAATCAACGTGGAGCAGCTACAATAGAGAATTGCAAATGCTGCATTGCACATTCAAAACATAACAGGTTTTGAAACAGTTTATCATTCTTTTTTAGTGTGTTGTCAAGCTTGCATCAACGCTCATGGCTGTCATTTTAAGAACTTATTAAAATATGTAATATTGTTCTGTTTGTTGTTATAATTGTTATAAATGTTACTTTTTTTACTTAAATTTTTCTAAATAAACGGTTTTCTAAATAATGTGTATTTTTAAATTATCTCGAAAACAAAGCGAGATAGACAAAAAAGATATTTCGATTTTCTGTTTGAAAGTAGAAAAAGAACGTAAAGTTCATTTTTGCCTCTAGTTAGAAAACGCCCAGTGTATTTTTTGGCGTGCTTTGTCATAAAGTTTAGAATTTGAGCGTTCATGATATGATTTTAACAAAAATTATGTAATTGTCTTACAGGTACAATAAAAATAAAAATAAAAATATATCTATACTTATAAAAATATAAGTTTTCTATTAAAAACACTATTTTAATTTAAGATATGTTCAAACCAATGCAATAATATGTAGTTTTTTTGCAAAAATAAAAGCGTAAGTAAAAACTATTACCAGGTTATTAACGTATAAAACGTTGTTTTTTACAAATTTTGAAAGTTTTGTAGCTTGGGCCCATTTTTATTCCCAAGAACTAAACTTTAAGAGATGTTTTAGGTATATATGAGGAAGGTTTACTGAAAATTTCAGCAAAAAAAAATAGGTAGAAAAAAGTTACAACGGTTTTCATGTATACAAAAATTAGCATTTTTGACCAAATTACTAATCTTTGAAAAGTGGTATCTCACGATTTACTGGTTTGATCGGAAAAAACTTTGCAAAATTTAAAAGAGCAATTCAAAACAAACAATAACTAAATTAAACCTAATTTGATTAAAATTTGACTTTGTTACGGCATTTTCAATGTGGGGCTGGTTTTGTAATTTTAGGCTATTTTCACAACGGCCTACGCTAAAGAAATTAGAGAATGGTTGCATTAAAAAAAAAGCAAGTTAAACTACAAAATATTACAAAAAGAATCAGACCTTGCAGAGCTTTTTCCAATGTTTCTACACTGTGAAAAAAAATGTTGAAAATTACCGAAAAAATGTGATTTTTAGGCGTTTTTCTGAACTTTGAGAGACTCCCAAAAATCAAGATCATGACTCAAAAGGTTTAAAATTTGGGAAATATGTTTTTTTGGTACCTACTATCACATATTTAATTTTAATCCAGTTTGGAGATACTCAGTTTTTAAGTTTGGTCGAAAAGTAATGGAATTACCCATATATATATACAGGGAGTTTATAAATGAATGGGATTATGTTATCACTTTAAATGTGCCGCTTTTGTTAAATTGTTCACTAAACTATTTGTTTTGACAGATCAACTTTGACAGCTGTCAAGCAAACATATGAAAACATATGTAGTATAGTGGACGATTTTAAAAAGGCGGCATATTTAAAGTGATTACATAATCCCATTCATTTATAAACTCCCTGTATATATATATATATATATATATATATATATAACATTTTTATTGCACAAGTAATTTACAACATTTTGAACAGGTATAATACATAGAGGGAAAAAAATGTTTTGTACAAACGGGTATCGACCGTAGTCTTTCAGCCATTGTACTTAATATAATATCTTGTTTTAATAATTAATTAATGCGGCTTAAGCAAAATTATTGATTCAAATCGCAAATAAATGTACTTAATATAATATCTTGTTTTAATAATTAATTAATGCGGCTTAAGCATGTTGAATGTGTGGAGTATGCTTAACACTATAATGTACTCAAAAACGTTTTTAACCATTTTTGTAGATCATTTAATTATAACAAAATTACTGGGTTCTAATCCAGTGTATGTTAAATGCTTATCAAAATCAAATAAATTGATTAGATTTTAATTTTACTTATGAATTAACTGTTATTTTTTTTTTTTGGCTTATTTATTGGCCAACACTTATTGCTCTCGCCGGTTAGTATTGTAATATATTGAAAATGATACGTTGATACTTTTATGATAATAAGGGAAATTCCTCACAACCGCAATACTTGCCGATGAGAATTCTACTTTGTTGACGTTATTAAACCGACCACCAACTGGATTCCAGGAAGTATGGCCGCCACAATTATCATCGCAGACCTATTTTGCGAACACGTATGCTATTAATATGAAATGCGATTGATTCAAAAGATATTGTTTTCTAGAACAACATCAAATAAAGTTAAAGTGAATAATGAAATCAACTTTTTATTTTTCTTCTTCTTCTTCAACATCAACATTTCGGTAACGTAGTTAAATGTTCTAGACGTTGGATGATTAAGATACAACCTATATTTTAAAAGGACTTGTCATATCTACTTACGTCTGCCTCATTTTTCTTCATCACAATGCACCGAAGTCGACTTCTTAGTGTTAGAGCAGCGTTTCCCTCAAGAACGTTGTTAACTTGATCTTGAAAATTATCAAATTGAAAAGGTGTTAGAAAACCAAGGGAACCCAAATGAAAAGCCATAACCGGAGGAACTGATTGTTGAAAGAGGTGACTTGCATATAGCAAAGTACCGTCACCTCCCATACAAATGATGAAATCTATTTTATCAGTTAGATCATCCTTGCCATCTCTGAACGTCATCAATTTATCCTTGATGGCGGTAAACGCATGGTACTGATCTAATAACGTTTCTTCCATCACAGCCGTTTCAACGAAAACCACCATACGCTTTTCCTGTAATATAAGAATACATAATTTAGTTCGATAATAGAAAATTATATCAATTTTGCATTTACAGATTAGTATAGCGGACAATGCAATACATATAAAGACATTTCATAATAAAAAGAAATTGACGATAATATAATATCATGTCTTGCTAAGTGCAGTGCTTGTTCAATTGTTTAATCATATTTTTGAGTGACCTAAAGCAATTTAAATGTATATTGTATACAAATATAGGGCAGCGTGTCAATATAATCTCTATTACAACTTCGTAGTATTTAATAATCAGGACAATGAAATTCCTCACATTACATGGAATTGATCGACATGCAAATAATTTATTTCTATTAAATATTAAAACACGGCGCTATTAACTTACTTAAATATAGGAAACAAACGCAATAAACGTTTTACGTTGTACAAATCGTCTACAGCCGGTAATAAGTAATCAACATAATGCAATTGTGGTTTCTCAATGTCTACAGACGGCTGTAGATGCATTAATGTACTGAAGTCTGGTTTTAAAGCCAAATTAGAAAAAATAACTATTAAAAAAATATGTTTATTCAAAAGATAATTATGATATTAAAGCCCGGTTGTACCATCATAGTTAATCTTGAGTTACTTCTTAAACGAGGTTAAATTAAAATTAACTAAAAATTTTGCTGTTAAACCTATCCCTATCTATTTGTTGACATTTACGAGAATTTATTTTACGTTCTATCTTGCGGATTATTGTTGTAACTGACCTTTACGGCAGAAAATATAAAACTGAATTAACAAATAGTAATAGTAAATTATACATTATAATAGCGCATAAGTTTTTTTAATACCAAGTAACTTTAGAAAACTAAACATTCGAGCGCAAAATATACATAAATCTAGGAAACTTTCCAGAAAAAATTATTTGGTTTAATAATACGATGTATGGTACAACTCGTGCAGCCTTAGTTTAAGTTAACTGCCACTTCAACTAACTGTTAACTACATATAGTACAACCAGGCCTAATATTTGACTACCGCGACTATTCTTAACAAAGCGCATTCTTGACGTACAAATTTGAGTCACCTTTTCGTAAGCTTATTTCCAAAACCGCCTCTGAATGAACCCTTTTCAATATTTTGCGGTAAAGTCCAAAAATCCTAGCTCCGCTTTTGATTAACATACCCGCCAAAAATGTTCCTCTTCGCTGAACACAATTTTGCGGGACAGTTTCCAATTGCTAAAAGAGCAACCCATAGGATAATCTCGTGGTTTTAATTCGTGCACCAGCTGGATCTTCTACAAGTGTAGGCCAAGATATTTGCGTCAGCTGCTGCAACCGACGACAAACGATATATACCCTTCTTCCACACTTTTGGTAAATTTCGTAATTTGGAAGCGTTGTTGTGAGTATTCGTGATTACTTGCCAGACTACTGCATTACCTTCAAAATGTGACCTCTTCAGTACAGCTAGTTTCACAGCTAACTCTATTATAAGTTCTATCGGGTTTTGAAAAATGCCTCATACGCCCGAGTGTAGATAAACAAGCAAAATGCACTTCGCGTCGCGTCAAGCCGATTATTCTAAGCTTTATGGCTTTTGATAAATTGAGGTGAAGTGCATTTTGCGTACGTATTTATCTACGTCGCGTTGTTATGAGACTCATTTCGATATCGCTTTACGTTATTTATTTCCCATACCAGAGGGAAAAGGTGACATTTAATTCATAAATTTATAATACATATTGATGTTTAAAAATGCAACTAACTTGAAGGTTCTTATTGGGTTTATATTATTAGATGGTGCCCGACTACAAAAAATTATCAAGTATCCACTTTGAGTAGCGCACTAGGTAAGATAACAATATGTCATAAATTAAATGGGTTATTTCATTCCTCTTGACTTGTTTCATATTTTTAGTTGTTTATGTTCGTAACTTTTGTATTTCGTTTTATTGTTTTAAGTGTGTCAAAATCATGAACTGTTTTATTATCTATGTTTTCAAATTCTTTTCTAATTTTATCGTAGTTTATTTTCTATTTTAGTACTTTTTCATATTTTGTTTCTTCGCACATTATGTTCCATTCCGTGATTACGGCATTATAATCTGATAACGTTAGGTTTTTTACTTTTATTTTGCTATTATTATCTTTTATTTTTACTTAACTTGATCTATAATTGTACCACGTTTATCTGTGTTATTTTTCGTTACTCTTTCTTCGTTTATTTGATTTAAGATTGCTATTCTCAACAATTAGGTGCCTGAGATTTATATATAGCTATACATATAACGTATGTTGGGTTTATTGATTTTTATTGTTAATATTTCAGTATTATTTTCTGTACTTTCTTGAACTGTTCCGTTTTTTATGTATATTGCAATGCCTCCTTTTCATTACCCTCTTATTAAATATTGCCTTATAGTTTAGTATTTATTTTTCCATTACTCGGACTATGCCGTCAGCAATGTTTGAAAATGATTCCATTATGAAGAACTATTTGCACTGTCAAAGCACTTGTACCAGAATGATTTTTCCACTTATCACCCTGCCCTTTATACTACATCTTAATTTACTAAAAAGGCCCACCAACCAATTGGTCGTAAAATCTTTTAGAAAAAAAAAAGTTCAAAGTAAATGCAAGTAAAACAAAAATTATGACTTTTAGAAAGGGGGGAGGAAGACGTAGAGTAGAAAAATGGGATGGAAATAAAAACATTTAAATACCTAGGATATGTTTTTTGTACAACCAATAATAAAAATGAATGTCCTGCAAGACATAAAAAATATGACAAAATAAGCAAATAAAACGGTAGGATAAGTATGAGGAATTGGTGAAAGAAAATTTGAAAGTATGAGAATAAAAAGAATGATGTAGATTAGTGAAAAGTATGTTATTGTACGGAGCGGAAATTTGGGGATGGAAAGAGCAAGAAAAAACAAAATACTGGAGATGAGTATTAGCGGTAAACAAAAAGACCCCAGCATACATTGTAATGGAAAGTTAAAACAGATAAATTAAGAGTAGAAGCAAGAAAGAGTGCAATGAGATATGAAGAAAAAGTGAGAAAAAGTAATTAATGTAAAATATAAGAGTGCATGAAGAAGAAAATGAGGAAAAATGGCAACATGCTGAGAAAAATATTTTAACAGGAATGAATATGCTAGTGAAGAAGTAGAAAGATTGAGAATTGATAAAAGTATGTGGAAGGAAATTATAATGAGAGATAGTTATACAAATGCAAGAGCGAAGAACACGGATAAATGAATCTAGGTACAATTCAAATTATGAACACATTATAACGGATGCACTACCAAAGTACCTAGAAAATGTAAATTGTGAAACAATAAAAAAACAAATAATTAAAAGATTTAGTTGTGGAAATAAGGAGAAAGTGTGCAAATTTTAGATGAAAAAGGAAAAGAACTGAAAGAAGATGAAAGAGGAATGAAATAGATGATGGCGGTAACAAAAAGAAATGGGTTATTAAGATTATATATTATATTAGTAGTGAATTAAGTTGTTATGTTAAGTGGTAGAATTTTCAAGGCCGAAAGGCAGGAAATAAACGTTTATTATTACCGTCTTTCACTATTACGTCACCTCACATAACCAGGTTTATTTCCTGTCCCCTTATCTCTTTTATTAATCAGCTATGACGTCATCACCTTAGTCTCCACCCCAACTTGCTTTTTCTGCCACGTCATCGCTAACGTGTACTTATTCTCCATCTTACTCTTTCCAAATTTCGTATACCCTTCTCACTCACATACTCTTATAGCACTACACTCTAGTTTACCTACACGCACGAGCAACCGCATCCGGTCAACAAAACAACCAAGGTCATATAGGCGCCCTGACCAGAAGTAAAATTCAAGATGGCGGCAAAATCTAGTTTTTGGTCCCCATGTAATCTCCATAAAAAAATCAGTTCAATCTTTCCTAGCTATACTACTCCTGCAAGCATTCTTCCTTTTTTATATCACACCCATTTAAGTCATTTAACCCGTGCTATTTCAGTTTTCTTGCTTCATAAAATATGCCTTTGATGTGTAAGCTGTCCCGCAACGTATGTTTCTTTTTTCCTTTTGGTCCACTTTCTTTTCATTATTTTCTTCTGATTTTTATTATTGGTGCATCCGGATTCTTATTATTTATTCTATAAGTTTTTATGATATTATTTGCTGCAAATTCAATATTTATATTTGTGAATAGATTTGCTACTGTTTCTTTTATGTTTTCTTTTTGATGCTGTTTCAGAATCCCTCCTATAACAATATTATTTTATCTTGTTCGTTAACTTTTCTTACAAGTCCTTTATTTGTTTTTTATTTCTTCGTTAAATTTTGCTGACATATAATACATAGCCTTTTTTAGTTCTTCCAGGTTTGTTTTTATTCCCTCGTCTTCGTTATTGTTTGGTTGTTTTGGTGGCATTTTTTTAAATGTTTTTATAAGTTTTTAATTATTTTCTGTTGATATTTTGTATGTTTTAAGATATTTAATTTAATTTATAAATAAAGATAAAAAATATATGTTTTAAAATAAATATTATATATATTTTAAAATTATATTTATAAAAAAAATATACTTTTATATGCTTTTAATTGTCTTTGATTTAAAATAGACTAGTTTCGGTGGTTAGACCATCTAGATTCTAGACTATACAATAATGTGTATAAAAAAATGACCATTTTTTATAAATATAATTTTAAAATATATATAATATTGATATATGCATGATAATCTACTATTATTTATAATTAAATTATATATATTATAAAGATAAAAAAGTTTGATTTTTCCGAGTTTCGGATTCTGGATATACACCTGCCGCGGCTCTTCGCTGTGCGCCACAGAAGTCTTATTTTGCAGGATTCTACTTGTATTATAAATTAATTTAATAATTCTGATTTCAATTTTTTCTTTTTCTTTTCTCTTTCGTTGTTATTTATTCAATGAATATTCACGTAGTTCTTAATATTATTTTGTTCTAAATGATAATTATTCGGTGTTTTCAAAATTGTAAAATTTCATCCGACAAATGTCGCTAAAACATTTATGCAAAAATAAAAGTGTAATGTACAATGTTATTAACATTAATGTATCAGTTCCTTTATAACTTCAGCTACATTTATTGGGCTCGCTACGTTGATACCATTAGCTAATTTTTATGTATGCATATATGAGTAATTACAGAAATAATGAACATTCATTATTTTGACGTATCTATAACCATATATCAAAAATACATCCAATTTCCAAGACCTTGTGTTACATATTCTATAACACGCACGCCGCTATTAATTAAAATAATAGGAGTAATAAATTTAAGACGACATATTCCCTATATGTATATTCTAATAAAAATAAAAAAAAGCATGATAAAAACAAATATAAGGTACCTATAGATGTACACACAACCTCATATGGCAGAGATTTTGCACCTCAATTGTTTGATAAGTTTAATAAAAAATAATTATAAAATAGCATGTAATGTACATTTTATATGTAACTATAATAAAAAATAAAACTACTACCATTAAATTTTTAACAGAGATTTAGTATACACGCTTATCACGGTTATGTAAGGCGCGTACATGTTCGCACACATGTACGTGTTCATGTTCGAGTACATGTAAGATTGTCTAGGCACTTTTAGTTGTAAAAAACATAGACTATATCGCAATTGCAATAATATGTGATTGAATTAATTTTATTTATAATTGATTGTTACAATTGTATTCAAAATGACATTCATTAAGTTGCTGTGAAAATACAGTGCAATAAAAAAGAATTGATACCTTTTATAATTCACAAAATGATTGCTCTATTGTTTATTTTAAATATAAATTTTTATTTTGAGCAAAAATATCGAATTTGTTGGAGTAATATTATTATTAATTTTTATTATTATTTTGACAGCCACACGTTAATAAAAACAATATGGTTCGGTCAAGTAGTTACGTCATAATTTATGAAAGAGCGCGTGATAATATCTTATTAGTCATAGTATCATGTTAGAACTTAGAATAGTATTAAACTTACCACAATCAACCACTGCACTAATTGCACAAACGGTGACAGTACAGTAGCATCTCTCACTTTTTTAATCACCAAAACGGTCAACGGCGGTTTATACCATGTTAGTCTTTGGCTGGCTGGATCTTGTATTGTCCTGCAAGACAAATAAAACATTAGACGCATTTAATAAGTAATAATTCATTCAAACCCTTGTACCAATTCGAGTCAAAAGTAACAGTGCTAAATGATTCTGCACACTTTAGAAAATAAGTGGATTTTTTTCTATTTTCACATTGCCATACTGGTACATAACCAGCATGCAATTTAAGAACAATAAAAATGCAAAAAAGGAAAAAAGTTGATGATTTTATAAAATATTTGATATAATTACTTACAAACACAAAACTTAAATAAAACTGATGAAACAATATAAATGATTTAGCGATATATGATAATTTAAATCCAGATGATAACAAAAAGAACGTAATGTTGTATATATGAATTACTTCTTTATCTGAAATGTATTTAAACATACTGCAACTATATTTATAAGTAATGTATACATACTACATTACGGAATCAACAAATTTACAAAAATCGCATATTGGGTGTAATTTTGGCTACATACGTGTAATGTTTGTTCCGTGGTACTAAATTCGATCTGTTCTTAATGTCGTTGTGATTTATGTCGAATTGATCTTCGATTATGACTGGTTCAGTTCCAATTACATCACCGCTGGCAACCATTTTTAACACTATTTTATTTATACTTATTAAATATTAAAATCACAGATGTTTACTAAACTATAACTTAACTATGCAGATATTAGAAATAAAAGGTTTAAAGGAGAAACACTAACTTCTCTTAATATTTGTTATTTGGTTGATTTAAAGTAGTTAAACGATTTCCACCTTTACCTTGATTTCTGTTGATATTGTAACAAAACCAGCAAATTTAGCTACATTGTTATAGAAACTATTTTATGCCAGAGTAATTTAATCAAATATTGTTGAAAATAGAAAATATTTTAAATTGATAATATTTTGTTTGTTCTATGAATGCCTAAACTAAGTTTCTATGATGTTGAGATAATTTAGTTTTTTAAGTTTAATTAGATTAAATAATAAAAAAAAATCAGAAAACTAAAAAGTAGAACTATTGGGCCATTCTTACCCCAGTGTACTTTATACATTTTAAAGCCATTGATAAATAAATTATATGTAGAGATAAAAGTGCAATCAAAACTGCTGTTTTGTTACATTATTGGAAATCAAGGTATCGGTCGGAATGCTCTTAATGCAATTATAGTTAGCATAATATTTATAAATATAAGCATATATAAAAACAAAACATGTGTCTTCTCAAGATCAGTGAAAACCTGTTATTATAGGTAACCACAATAACATTATTAATTTGTGTTTACTACTATAAACTTCGTAAATAATAATTATTATCGACGTATAAACAAATGAAATATCCAAGGTCCTCTTGTTGCAAAGTTATTGACAAAATGGCATTTTTACATCTAATAATAATAGCTTAGCAACGTGTCCGGTATTGTTACATTTTTATACCATCTAGAACATTTTGAAACAATATTATATTTATCTATAAATGTGAATCATTAAATCAAAGAACTAATAAAAACTAAAATATGTAACTTTTTGGTGTTTATTTATAAATAAAATTAAAGAACATCAATCCATCATTTTTTTTTAACTTTTAGCTTTATACTCATTAGTCTTAACCATGTACTGATATATACATATATAATTTTTTACAAATTCGAAACAGAAACTAGTCTCTCAACCGCAGCGCCACCGAGGTTGGCAAAAATCCATCATTTGTTGATTAAATACAAATTCTAATTGTATTATTATCTCGCTAATAAATTATAATCTTTGCTGCTTCACATAATCAACTTATTGAGTAACGGGGTGAGCTAATTTTTGCTCGTGGTTAACATTTTGAAAAAGCAAAGTTATTAGATCTATATCTTTCAACTATTTTTAAAATTGCAACTACTGACGCTAACTCAAAAAAACTGCAAACTATTCTTATTACATCTAATAAACCTATAAAAAGCGTATTGTATTGAATATTGTTCGCAGATATAAAGAGAAGCATCTGAAACTACAATATTTTTCTAAAATCTATTCAAAAACAAGCTATTCAAATAATTGCCAATCAAAAATGAACTAATGACTGGAACATCGGCGGAATAATATTATATTTGCATTTTCTATAAATTTTTCAATAGTTAAAACAAACAAGACATATTGCTAAAAACTTTAACAATTATTCACTAGTATTTCAAGAATGTACAACAAAAAAATAGGTTTTTTTCAACGAAATAAGCTTCCAAATTTATTATTCCATTATAAAAAATCATTAAACAATTGCCATTATCTAAAACAAAAATATCGTATTATGTAAAGATATTTATATATGATTGTATGCTATAAAACGTAAGTACTTGTACTTAATTCAAGCAAAACAAAAAAGTTTAAAACATTGCGATACTAGGAAAAGCTAATCGAATTTATCAACTTTCTATAAAAAACCTGATAAAACCATAAATTCAATGCAAAGTTATTGAACATCTTCAATACCTCTTTTTCGAAATAAACAAAATAATTTAACTTCCTCCTATTGGACACTTACAATTCCAGTTAATAATAAAATATCAAGTCTAATTCACTTTAGATGACGGGTTGTCAAATGATATCTTTTTAAATTATATATATAATAATACAAAAAAAGCATAACTAATAGAATGATAAAATTACATATATTATTCTTGAAACATTTGCAAATAAATTGGCTCCTATTCTGACCAAACTATTTTCTCCGAAAACAAAAAAAGATACTGTATGAAACTGTATATAAATTTTTTTATCGATGGTTAAATTTAAAAGTGTCCCAATTAACAAAAAAAAAATCGACTAGCATATATTGTTCTTCGCAGTGCAACGTTGTTTATAGTCGGAATGATTAATTTAGGTTTAGTTTAGATTTTTGGCGTATCAGCCTAATAAGACTATTAACGGAATGATTAATTTAAATCAAGGAATAGATATTTCCAAATTTGCAAAAATCATCGAAATATAATAACACATAGCTGTAAGTATCTAATAATTTATTTAACTAATAAATATATTTATTAGCTACATAAAATTTATTAGGAGGTGGATATCAGTAAAATTTATTTAATAGCTAAATACATTTATAAGGAGCTTTACTAGGAGGCGGATATTACGGCCGTTAGTCAAACATACAGAATAATTAAAGGTAATTCAGAATCCTACTTTTAAGCACATTATTAAAAAACTTAAAATTTTCGATACGTTCGAACGTATAAAATTATGAAATAAATTAATAATTTATTCAAACTTAATCTAACAATCGCATCGGCCAAGGGTGAAACATAGACAATTGTTTCGGTTCTACAAACCTCGTCAGTATGCCTTGGATGACCACGGCATCGCATGATAGCGAAATTACTGTAGTCATTCGTTTGATTACTTACATCATTAATTGTGTTTATAAGCACAGAAATATTTATTCAAATATGTCTATCATGCGATGTCGTGGTTATACAAGGCATGCTGACAAGGTTTGTAGAACCAAAATAATTGTCTATGCTTGACCCTTGGCCGCTGTGATCGTTAGATTGAGTTTGAATAAATTATTAATTCATTTAATGAATTATTATTGGCGATTCAAAATCGTTTAAACCCGCGAAATGCCTTCCATTTGCATAAATGCTAAATGATACCAATTAATGCGGACGTTTAGTATTAAATTGCACTAACTGGAGCCACAATAATTCGTTTGATTACTTACGTATACAAATATGTTTAATTTAAATCGCATTTGTATTTAATATATATTTATTATAACTGTGTTTGTAGGTCAAAATAGCTACAACTTTTAATTTTTAATTATATTAATTATATTGTATAATATCTAATGTTAATTTGAATAAAATATTTTGTCCGCTAGGTCTATATAATCACTTATCCATGAATACATAGCAGCCTATTATTCTGTATTAATAAGACTTTTAGTGCATAACTAACATAACATTCATAGACAACAAAAATACAACAAATACAGATTGCTTTGTTTTCAATAATAGTAATTATTTAGAAAATTTCGGATTTTTTTGCTTCAATCATCTGTGCCGTTTTATATATAGATAGAACTGAGCAAAAAAACTTATTTATTATTATTTTTAACACAGATTTGTATTATGAGTATATTTATGTGAAACATTTTTATCCAAACGTGATTACACTAAATTTTTAATTTATCTATAGTTCATTTTTAAGGTATTTATTTTAAGATAATATACATTAACGTACTAAATTTATTTATTTTTATTTTGTGGTAATAAACTAATTTTATTTTATTTTATTTGTACGCTAATGTATAAAATAATAAACTTAAATAAAATTCAGTATTTCCCGAGACTTATAAGTCACAAATATTCAACGTCAATGTTCGCGACTGCTTAAACCTAGTCTTCAATGTGATACTTTCAGCGAGTGTGGTTTCACTAGTTGAAATTTATAGGTATTTTTATGTTGTTGTGACATATTAAGTAATTCCTAAATATGACAGACATTACAAAATTTTAAAAAAATGCCTATAAATTTTATTGGTAACTGATAAAATATTAATATTTACATACTAAATGAACTACAAATTTTTAAAAAGACATGTTTTACGCTCGTTTGGTAACGGTCATGCTTAGTTTATAATATATTGCAATACAAGGTCGGTAAAAGTCGAAAATTGAAAACATTTTTTCGATTTGTCAAATAAGCACTTAACGATTCGAATACTATTTTTGGCACAATCGTTTTTACATGGTTTTAACAAAAAAGTAATAATTTCAAAATTTCTCCATAATTATCAAGTCGCTGTATACATTTTGTAGCATCCGTTGTCTTAGTAACAAAGGTAAATAAAATTAGGAAATATTAATTCAATTAATGTAGATTGGTATAAATAACAGCTAAAATGAGTGAGAGCTACAAACACGATCAAAGAAAGCTTTTAATGTTGGATGTCAACAATTAATTCCAACAAAATCAAAGATACGGTATGAAACTACCTATAAAACTTTCTAACGGTGGTTAAATGAAAAGGGCATCCCAGTTAACAAAAAAATTCTACTAGCATATATTGTTCTTCGCAGTACAACGTTGAAATCCCCAGCAAGTTTATGGTCGCAATTTTCCATGCTGAAGACCATGATTAATTTAAACCAGGGAATAAATATTTCCAAAATTGCAGAAAATTATCGCTTTTTCAAAGAAAAAAACGCAAGCAAACGTTCAATAAAATAAAAATGTTTTACAAAGGAAGAATAAAAAGATTAAAAAAACCGCTGAGGTATATTTAAAACGTCTATATGCAATTATTTTTAGGTAGTACTGATAATTAGGACTGCTGGAGCCTGCCGTAGGGAAGAACAGTCTAATCTGAGCGTAAACAAAATATCAAAATAAAAGAGATTCATTTAGAAATATTTAGAAATTAATCTTAGATTTTTTCACGCATTGTATTTACAAGCAAATGAATAAATCAATTGGTCAGTGTTAACACAATGAGAAAGATGACATCCAAAATCGCCAAATATTTTAAAAATTAAAACATCCTTAATCTTAAACCGACCACGTTAATGTTAACAACATTGTATTGAAATCCATTAAAAAATCGAGATTTCTTTAACAGCAATAAAAAAAAAATTAAACTTCAGTAATTCAATTTTAAATTAAAACATAAATTAGTGAGTTTATTCTAAACAAATTTTAACAGCGATGTTAGCTAACATTGCTGTAAAATTCATTTTTTAACCAATCAGGTGTAAAGTTTTTTAAATATTACCTAGCAACGTTCAAAATGTTAATTTACTGTAAACGTAGCCGCTCCAGCCTTCCTAGACGCACATTAAACTTTTCCGCAATTTAATCAATCATTGAAAAAAATCAATTTGAGGCTAACTTTAGATCACAGAACTCTTAAAAAGACTATATTACTTCTTGAGCTAATTCGACCTGTCTCAAACTTAACATTTTAAAACTAGTAATCCCAGATTCCAAATGACAGCGTGCGTATATTGTTAGGTCATTCTAACTTTACCTTACAATTTTCTAAAGTTATAAATAGTTTATCATAATAAAAACCATAATACCAATTGTGAATTATCATATGTTATTAGATATGTACTTTATTGCAACACTGTAAGCCTGTTTGTTTATGTAAACTGAACAGTTCGAAAGAAGAAACGGCGTTTGTACTAGGTAACTGCTATTAATTCTTAGCCTACTACAGTTTTAAAAAGTTCAGACCAAATGCCAATTATTGTCAGTAAAGTGAGATACTTTTTTTTTCTTTTTTTAATAATTTATATTATTATTTTTTTCTCCCCACTTGCTGCTCTTCACCGTCTCCATGTGAATGGCTGCAGAGCTTCGTATTCGGGGCACCATTTTATGTTTCCATTTATCTTCTTCTAACTAGATCTTGTTCATATATAGTGTTTTTTAATTTTAATTTTGAATTCTTTATAATTCTTTGTTTTTTTAATACATTCAGGCAGTTGGTTGTACGTGACAAGTCCATTGCCTAGTATTGTTTGTTTTGCTTTTTCTGTCCTTGTTGTGTGTACATGTATGTTGCTTCTTCTTCTTGTGTTATGTCTGTGAATTTCTTTGTTGCATTTTATTTGGAGGTTGGTTTTAATTTCTTTATTTTTAATTTTGTATATTAGTTTGCATTTTTCTATTTTTTATTTTTCGTTTATCTTTGTTTCGTTAATTATTTTGTATACTTCTTCTGTTGGTGTTAGTTTTGGTAGTTTGTGTATTATTTTTAGAATTTTGTTCTGTTGTCTTTGTATTTCTTGTATGTTTGTTTTTGTTGTTTCTCCCCATATGTTTATTAAATAATTAATTTTTGCTAAAAATAGTGAATGGTAGATACTTAATACAGATTCTTTTGTAATGCATTCCCTAGCTCTATACACAGCTCCAATTGTTGCTGCGCTTTCTTTTAATAATTTGTTAATATGTGTATCCCAGGTGAGTTTCTCAGTCTAAACGAGACAATTTTGGATATAACTAAGTCGGCTTCGATCGACCTATTTTGACGTCAGGAGTCTGTCGTCAAACGTTGTACACGTATTTTCCGGACACCCTGTATACAATATTGGCGCTAGTACTCCACCTTGTGGTAGCCCATATTCTGCTATTGTAGATGTACTAAGTATGTCGTTTATTCTTGTTTTTTGTGTTCTGTTTTTAATATATGTTTTTAGTAGTTTTAAGTTTGTGTTTCTTATTCCAAGAATTTCCATTTTGTTGATCAATTTGTCTTTGTCGATTGTGTCAAAGGCATTCCTCATGTCTATAAATATTGGTATTACATACTGTTTGTCATCTAGCTTTCCTGCTATGTGTTGTATTATGTCAGTTGTTATGCCCATAGTGTTTGAGTTTTTTTGAAATGCATATTGTCTTTTGTTTATTATGTTATGTTTGTTTATGTTTGTCATTAGTCTGTTATATATTGCTTTTTCTGTTATTTTGCTTAACACTGATATAAGCAATAGTGGTATATAATTTGCTAATTTTGATTTTTCCTTTTTTTTGTGTATTGGTTTTATAATTTGTTTTTTGAGTATTTGTAGATATTCACCTGATTGTATCATTTTATTTATTAGTTTTTTCAGTATTAGTGCTACTTCTTTATTAACGTACATCACAAAAAAATCAATCGCTTTTATTGAAGAACCGGCCCAAAATGACCGACTAAAAGTGAGGGAATTATGAGCAATGTCAGGGCTGTCAGATATATCGATTCGCTGAATGCTAAATGACCATTTAGGTATGAATAAACTGAGTGGCAAGATGGGTCCCATAACTTCTGTCGGCTGTTCAAGAACAGCATCAAGTTGATTGTGGTCGATACTTTTCGAAGCTATGTGAGGGAAGACAAGAAAAAGTTCTGCAATCTTTTGTTACGAGGATAAAACTATCATAAACCTCAGTTCAAAAGAAAACCCAAAAAAAATAACGGTGCAAAGGAAGGACCACCCACCAAGAAAAGCAAAGGTATCGCTCCCAGTCAACTAAAAAGATCATAGCCACAATCTTTTGGGATTGTAAAGGCATCTTCATTATTGATTTTAAAGAAAGAAACACCACGGTCGCTTATTATGCTTTCTTATAAAAAAAAAAGAGTCGACAACGCATCTGTGCACACCGCTGAGGTTGCTCAACTTGCCATAAGATAATGCGGTTTTCAATAAATCGATCACCCCAAGACTTGGCCCTTAGCGACTACTTCCTGTTTTCAAAACTAAAAAAACCTTCGGGGTAGATGATTTCTTGACGATGAAGAGGTGAAAACTAATTTTTGACGACAAATCTTCAGAATATAAAAATATTAGGGGATAGAATTACTAGCTAAGCGATGTAATAAATGTGTCAAAGCTATTATATTGAAAAATAATAATTTCTTAGTTAGGCCAAAAATTTATAGTGTCTTTACGACATGAGCTTGAATTATCTCTCAGCGGATTACTTAATTACTAATCGCACTGGGGAGGCAATTATGTTTGTATTATATACCATAAATAGCTTATAACACCTCGATGTTCCAGGGTAAAAATATTATATAAATATACAATATTTTCACCCTTGAATACTACCTCGGGTTCCAGGTATATAGTACAATCATAACCAGTTGCTAATGAAATAATCCCTTAAGATAATGTAAGCCCATGTTGTAAAGACACTATATCTATGGGCATACTATACCTCGTATGTATGAACTAAGTAGTCCGCATATTTAAATGTTAAAATCCTCATAGCTCAAATACAATCAATGAAACAATCGTAATAAATTAAAATGTTTAAGTAATGATTTAATTTGTTTTCATAAAATAACTTTTATATTATTTACTTTAATTAACTTATACTGTTCTGTTAGTTTGCTATAGTTACGTATTTATTTTCATGTGAACCGCGGAAAGTGTTTTTATGTTATCTATGAATACAAAAAGTTACAAGACAAACAAAACTTCATTTTTCAACTAAACACTAACATACTTATTCCAACGTTTTTCTAGTTTTCAATAAAAAAAAAACTATGGGTGAATAACATAAAAAACTCCCTTCGTAACTTACAAACACACTGGTGACAATCATACAAGTTTTGCCCCAATCTTCAGTTAAGACAAACAAACAGGTCCAATACATCGGACATATAATTAGGTTTTAACTTACTATAAAGTAGTTTAAAAAACCATTAGATAAATTAACCCATTTTTGAAACTCAATTATTATTGAAATTTTCAAGATTTTTTCTATAAAAGTTGGCATAAATCTTTGATTAGCTTGCAGATTTAGTAATTTCATACTCAAAAAATTGTCTAGATCCATTTAAAATAAGTTCCAACACTGGAATATGATAAATTTTGTCTGCTTATTATAATAGATTTAAATTGCTAACTGTATAAACAGCCCTCTAATATTATTATTATTATTCAGCACAATTAAATTATGAAAATTATTCAGAAATACTCCGACATATAAATCATTATCCTTACATTTGTAAATTGATTGAAAAAGGGGAAATACCAGATGAAAGTCATTCGACATCTCTTAACAAGGCTCCAATACATCCATTATGGTCTATCCTAAAAAAATGCGTTGTTATGAGAAATATTATAAACAAGCTTTTATATAAATAAAGATAAATCAGTTCCTTATTTTTCAACTAATATTATCAACTCATATTCGTTATAATGATTTATGCTGTCTGCATTTGTGCGTCACATAGATTTTATTGCGATCATCAACGCTTGATTGATAGCTTTTATTATCATCAGTTCGTTTATTTATTTTGCAACAAATATAATTTCAGAAATTATAATTATTAATAATAATATGACAACAAAACAATAATTATGATTTTACAAAAATAATGTTAATTATAAATTTGTGGTATAGTAATCGATTTACTTTCATTGTTGATGTAGGTTACCTCACAGTAATGGGGTCAGCCATCCTTTATATTTGAAAATAATAATTGAAAATTAATATTTTGCTCATCAAAATGAATTATTTAATTTAACCTTTATTATTTTAATATAACGAACTAAAATATCAATATCGAAATCTTTTTTGATCATTTATACGTACATATATTCTAATATAAATATTATAAACTATTACGCTTGGATTGGCGAGTCTCTTAAAATAAAATCTTTTTGAGTGTCATAAAACTTCCAGCTCAACTTTTTAAAATAGGTTTTTTTACAACGTCTAAAGAATTACATTTCCAGTAATATAAAATATATGAAAATCCAAAATTGTTTGTTAAATTTAGAAATTAAATTGTAATTTTTTTGTCTAAACTGGAGTTATAGTTCTAAATGTATGATAAATTGCAAAATTTGAAAATATTTCATACTTGACATAATATAAACATATAAAACTTCATAACTAAGATCCTTCCCCGGTCCGGAGTAAGATTAATAATCTCTCCAGTGGTTCGGAATCCACTTAAAAAGTTGGTTTTAAAGTACATGTAATAAGGAATATTTTGAGCCATCGTGGACCTTCTTATTTTTTTCTAAAGGCCCAAAAATTGAGATACAAAAATGTGCCGTTTGCCATATTTGACAATTTTTGAATATTAAAAAATTCTTGATAATGCCCGATATACCATTTCTCATATAGATAACCTTTTTTATTGTGTTTTAAAAAGTTTTTACTGAAATTTTGACTAAAATCGACATAGGGTGACAGCGTTTTCTCGGGACCTAAAAATTATAAGTTCTGAAGATCGCGAATACATGTGCAACTTCCTGCATCAAAATAATGGTGTATACGTATTGATTCTATAATTATTGTGTGATCACTTTAAAAAGAGATTAAACACGAGAAAATAAAGACCTTGTGAATCAAATTTTGTTAAGATTTGACAAAGTTAGAACGGTTTAAAGAAAGCCAAATTTTGTAGTTTTGCTAAATTTACGGGTTTTTTTTAAATAATGTTTGAAGCTTAATATATCAAAATGACTGCCACGATATTAAACATAAAAATAAGGGTTTTAAAGTACATGTAATAGGAAATAATTTGAGCCATCGTGGACCTTTTTATCTTTTTCCAAAAGCCCACAAATTGAGATACAAAATAAGCTAAAAAAGACGTTTTATTGTAAAATTTCTGACCTTCAAATGTGTGTAATTTTGAACAGGCAATATTCTAATGTCCAAAATTTAGGTAATCTTATTTTTTTCATCTATATTTTGATCTCTGAAAATTTGAGCAAAATCAAAGAAGTCGACTTTTTCAAATTAGTCGAAAAGTAATAGAATTACCCATATATATAAAAGCATCCGAAACTACACTATCTCTTCTAAATTTTATTAAAAAAATGAAAGGAAAATTCTGCATTCAAAATGGAATGCGTCCATTAAAAATATTATCGGTAAATTTTAAAAACATTTTTGTTGCATTTCTTATAAGTGATATTATAGATATCTTCTCGGCATAAAACTTGGTAAACTTGTAAACTTGTAAACATGTTTTGTCAAACTAATTAAGAATTAAATTCATGGTTTAGTATTTAATAACGCCACTGAAAACTTCTATGATACATTTAAATTTATGAAATAATCGTTTTGTGTAGAAGCATTTATTATTGCCCGTCTTTAGATATAAATCATATAAACAAACAAAAACTGACATTGTTTTTATACCAGCATCGTATAATAATTTATGTATTTAATTTAAAATATCCAACAAAATATTTCATATTTCTTTAAATAAAAGATTGCAATCTGATCATCTCTCTATCTAGCCCGAGATTCATATTTCAGTTTCAGGTTATGTAACCATCATCAGTGTCCGATATCTTACCAGTTGAAAAAATAATTTGCATAAAATTACATTGGCTATAACTTAAATAATATTGTAAATGACAGATATTCAGAAATATTTCAAACGAGAATTAGATCCGGCATAAAAATTTTGATGCTACGTGCTTCAAAATGTTGAAAAATTATTTTTAAATATTATGAATAATTTCACATGGCTGAGTGCTGACAAAAAATATTGTCAATATGAATAATAACTTGATTGTTGAATTAATCTTTCTTACATTTTCAAATTTTGCAAACGTCAAACATTGTTTAGGCTATTCTTACACGCTCAACGTTCATCTTACGTTCACAATGATCTCATTAAAAAACGCAATTAGGTATCAAATAAAGCTTATTATAAAACAAAATATCATTATTTAACAATGAGGTATTATGATTTAACGCGTATCGTAATAAAGTCATAACTTGTTTTTTAAACTTGCATGCAATAAAAATGTGTCTAAATTTTGTTCTTTAATATACTATTTGTATTGTTTGTTAAATAATATCGTATTAGCTATGGTAATGTATCGCGCAAAATAAGAAGATCTGAAATACGTTCATACGTAGATAGTAAAAACTTAATATTAATATTATTTATTTTATATATATATATATAATTCTTTCGCAGTTTTTAAAATTATTATTTGTTTTATTTTTTAAATTAAAATAAATTGAAATTTAGGAATTTAAATAAACGACTGAAGCATGAACAACATGGTTACTAATTACACTGTAATTACATATTAATTGCTAACTTAAAAGTATTAATAACTTAAACTATAATGCTAATTTTGTCCTTCAAGTTTTATTGCAAGTTTCATTTATTTTCTCTTTTTTTATCTAAAAATATATAATTTCATCACGGAGAGTAAATTTTATATAATTTTAGAACCGTTTCTAAATTCCAACATAATATAATTACATCCACTCATTCAAACTAAATAATACATAAATATTAAACAAACACAAACAATGCACATATATTAATAACATTTAAAATTGATTTATGTTCAATGTTTTTTAGAAACTACTAAAAATCAACCAAATATATTCTATTAAACATTACATAATATACTCGAAGGTGGTTATCCTTACACCTAATCAATCACAGCACTCATGTTTCTACTATTCACTTATTATTATTATATTAGAGTCCGTCATTTCGCACTGTTAAAAACATTCCGTAGTGCTATTCCGCGTTACAGCGAATGCTAAGAACGAATCGGCATGACTGACCGTCAGCAGTGGATCGCAGACTTATAAACAATAGAGTTAGTAATAAATAATTAATACGATATCGAATCGCGCATTACAAACAAGCATGTTGCGCTTGTATTTCGGTGAAACTGATAAGATAACAGACTTCAATTTTTATCATTTGCCGCAATTATAAAACCACCAAGCCTAAAATGATATTGGTTTATTAGAGGTTAAAAGACGGTTAAATGTTGAAGATAATGAATTTTTCAATATAATTAGTATACAATAAGTTGGTTTTGATTTTTATAAAAATATTAAATTAAAAAATAAAAAGTGTTTTTGATTATAAAACCTATCAACTTAATATAAAAAATGCATACATTTATACAAAATTTATTATTGATGATATTGACATTGATATTAAATTAAATGTAATTATTCTTTATGCATCGTTATTTTGTATGGTTAAATCAAAGAAAAAATATATTCGTGAAAAAAAATGTTTTATTTAAATCATATTTTTTTAGTTTAGTTTGCTAATAGAAATAGCTTATTATAATTGACATATATGCAGACCCTAGAATGATAAGTGAATAATGCCCAAAGTAAGTATTAGGAGTAAATCGAGAAAAATGATGTTCATCCAGTTATACTCAACGGACGATACTAATGGATATGACCAAAAGTGGGCTTTATCCACTAATCATTCTAGGGTCTTCAATTTAAACATCTATCTCTTAATGATTTATTACAATTAGTTACCGCACACTTGTTTTGTTGAGACATTAGTTAGGTTTATGTTTCTGTTGTTATAAAAACATATAAGAGCTTAATATTAAAATAGTAACTATCAACAATGTCTATAAGTAACTAACATAATCGCGCAAAAAATATTATAACATTTAATGTTGTCGTTATTTTAAAACTACGAAAAATTTTAAAAAATGTATATCTACACCTATTAAGTATGTATTTTACATTTTTTGCCTGCCCACTCTGAAAAATAGTTTTTCTGCTCGTGTTTTCCCGCCATAGGGCCATAGTTTCCAATCCATAATACAAACGAAAAAAACGGGGCCGCTAAATCGTTGTTTCGGCGATAGAAGCAGGCAAAACCCATTACAACACGCTAAAAAAATCCATCTTTTTTGAATTTTAATTTTGTGATTTAAAAAATAAATACTTTTTTTAATACTAACTAACTTACGCAGAGCATACAAAAAATAACCGTAAGCACCACAGGCAAGAAAGCATTTGTACCACTTCGATGTGGTTTCGCTCGTGCCCTTGATATATAATTTACTATTATCAATTTGGCCGCCCTTAAAATAGTTGCATACAATACATGAATACTGTTTCTCAAGAGACATCAGAGCCGACATTGTCTGTATAACCAAACAATTTGAGTGAATATAGCGTGCCAATGGCAAATAATGTATACTATTGTTTCATACGCAAGACATACAAGATTTACTCCAGAAGATTTTAATCCTAATAGGCCAAATTATATTACTGCAGAATTTCAGAAGCTTTACTGGGTAAACATGCAATATGCTTAGTTTAGGGTGTCCACACGTCCCGGTTTTCCGGGATTTAAGCCGATTTTAACTTTCTCGTCCCAGTGTCCCGACAATTCTTTTCAAGGCTGTTAATTGTCCCGGTTTAAGTTTTACTAAAAAACTTTCCACAAATAATTTAAAAAAACACAATAATAAAAGTTAGAAGTTAAAACAATGAAACTATTAGAACGATAAAAAATATAATTCATGACAAATTTCTAAATATAAAAACAATTTTTTTAAGGTGAATTCTACAACAAACAATTCTGCTATATTAAAGATATCACTGTTTGCCGTTTTTTTTTTGGTTGTATGCCCCGGTTGGGTCCTGGAAAAATAAAAAACCCTATCTATAAGAGGTCTCGGTTGCAAAAAGTGATTTGCTCAATAAAAAAACTGCAGGTTATCTGTTAGATAATTATACGTTTTCTCAAAAAATTGACAACTTTAGTTTTTTAAATGGCAATCAAATCGACCAAACTTATAAACTGTGTATCTCTAAACTGGCTCAAAATTAAATATGTGATAGTAGGTACCATAAAAACATATTTTCCAAATTTTCAACTTTTTAGGTCATGATCTTAACTTTTGGGAATCTTTCAAAGTTCAGAAAAACGCCCAAAAATCACATTTTTTCGGTAAATTTCAACATTTCTTTTCTCAGCGTAGAAACATTGGAAAAAGTCTGATTCATTTTTGTAATTTCTTGTACTTTAACTTATTTTTTTTTTTTAATGTAGCCATTCTCTAATTCCTTTAGCGTAGGCCGTTGTAAAAATAGCTTAAAATTACAAAACCAGCTCCACATTAAAAATGCCGTAACAAAGTAAAATTTTAATCAAATTATGTCTAGTTTAGCTGAATTTGTTTGTTTTGAATTGCTCTTTAAAATTTTGCAAAGTTTTTTTCGATCGAACCAGTAAATTGTGAGATACCACTTTTTAAAAATTAGTAATTTTGTCAAAAATGCTAATTTTTGTATACATTGAAACCGTTGTAACTTTTTTCTACCTTAATTTTTTTTTCTGAAATTTTCAGTAAAGCTTCCTCATATATAAATAAAACACCTCTTATAGTATGGTTCTTAGTAATAAAAATGTGCCCAAGCTACAGAACTTTCAATATTTGTTACAAACAACGTTTTATAAGTTAATAACCTAGTAATAATTTTAACTTACGTTTTATTTTTGCAAAAAAACTACATGGAATATAGTAAAACTAAGAACATACATATATGTGTGTACTTTATAGTACTCAAAAAATTTAAAATGGTTTTTGAATCATTCAAACAGGTTGAAAAATATTCATACCAAATAATTGACAGATAATTTGTTAAACTAACAACTGACAGTACATTTTTTGAGTTAAAAGTTAACAGTCATGTGTGAAATAACTCATTTATTTCAGACAGTTAATTTGTTAAAGTAGAAGTTAAAAGTAATTAAAAAAATAGAATTGACAATTATGTTAAATTAATTTAATAAGACAGATTTGTTGAGAATAATGTTAACAGTGCATGTTGTATGTTAAACAGTTCACATGACAGACTTATAAAATAGTTGACAGTTGTTTTATCAAATTAAATTTATCAAATCAGCTCCTCAACTCAAATGGCAATCAAATGTTTTTAAACATTTGACTGCCATGTACCAAACTAATGTCAATTAAATATCAAATTGCTACATCTAAATGTCAAAAAGTTTATATTAAATATTTGAATATGTCAAAAAATTAAACAAACGTCTAAAAATATTAATCAAATGTCTAAAAGTGCGAAACAAACGGTATATAAACGTCAAGCAAAATACCTAAAAATATCACACTTATGTCTAAAGCACCAATCAAATGTCTAAAAAAGTCAAGCAAATATCTATATGAATAGTCAAATGATATATGACATTAAATGCAAACAAAACACAGAATTGTTAATAAATGACTAAAATTGTTAAAAAAATGCCTAAAACTATCACACAAAGTGTTAAACAAATTTAGAAAGTGCTACAAAAATTGTGACACAATATAAAAAAAGTAAAAGCGCAAACACAATGTATCAAATATTATCTCAGAGATATTTTTATGTTGTTGTGACATATTAAGCAATTCCTAAATATCACATTTAAAAATTACAAATGAAGACATTTAAAACGACAAAGTAAGAACAAAATATCTAAACCTCAAATAGTTACATTATTTTGTTCTTAAAAGTATCTTAAATTATAATCAACAAAGTGCGTTTTTAAGATAACCTTGCAAGTACTGACTAAACATGGTCTTGAAAATACTTAAAAAGTAAGTTGACTCAAAACTTATAAACCGATAGATGTTATAGTAGATGTGCAAGACAATTGACAATTGATTTGCTAAACAGCATCCCATTTTTAGACAGCCCTGAGAGTCAGTAAATACTCACTTTTTTGTTTAGATGTCATTTGAACAAAAATAAATTTAAAAAAATGTATATAATATAGCTGCAAATTTTAGTCCATCTTTCATCAATTCAGCGTTGCCACATTTCGCAACAGCACAAAACATTTAATTCTCATAAGCGGCAATATCTAACTTGTCAAATATATTTTGATGCTGTCGTCTTCTTTGTAAGGCTATGACAAACCAACTATAATGTGCCTAATATAAACTGTAAACCCCGCAAGTTTGTGTAAAACTATACTAAAGAGGTATCCATCTCGCTTTCGTAAGATGACGCAAAACAGGTTACGGTAGCCATTTTGTCTGTGACTTTAAAAAAACATAACAAGTATTAATTGTATATGTTGTAAATTATTAACAATGCAACAAAACAATTAAAATAATCCGGACAACAATTGTTTAATTGAATCCAAAGTTAGGATTATTTTTTATAAACAATAATTAACTTTTCAAATAAGCTAACAACTTTTGGTTTTTGCAAACAATAATTAAACAAAACAATCAAACTTGTACACAAACCCTTTACGCATGCCAGTGGTGTGAGAATCAATATTTTTTCTAATCACAATCAAATTTAATAATAATAAAACAGTGTCATACATTTTATTGTAAAAAAATGATGCTCGTATTCATAAAACGTCATTAAACATAAATATAATGATTCGTTAAAAATACAACGGAACGTTTAATCTAATTCATTAGCAATAACGCTCATTAAATTATTCATAAAATTTAGCGCACTATTTTTGGTCCATTAAGGGCCGCTTTTACAACCTCCAGTTAAAGCATAGTTTGGATTTGGAGGGGAATAACCCGGGGTTAACTTATCCGGTGCTCGAAGCAGTAGTTATACCTAGTTTAACGCACATAACCTCGTAAGCGCCGCACATATCATATTAGTAAAAATAAATAAGGAAAAAAGTAAGGTTTGTTGCTCCGATTTTTGTCTTTTTGTTGTCACTATCTGATTTAAACATATTTACGTTATAGAGAAGACAATATAAATTTGCTTATAAATAATTTACGGCACAATTGACGTTTCAATAGGTTATCCTAGAGAATAAACTAACTTAGCATTTGTAAAATGCTTTGCGTGTTAAACTAGGTATAACTGTGGATTAGTATCCGACGGTTGTAAAAGCGGCCCTAAAGCGTAACGAATCATTAAATTGACATATCTGTTTGGCTTGAAAATGTCTAATTAAATGTATAAATTCACAGTATTTGAGGTTAGATAGAATAGGTTAACATATTAATAATTTATAAAAAACAAAAGTAACAAAAAGCTACTAAATAATTTAACTAATGACATTTTATTTATGAATATCATTATCTTTTTAATGTTCATTAAATTATAATGATCCGTTTGATAATAAATCGTTATAAAAATGCTTATTAATGTGGGCATAAAACTGTTTTTACTAGAAATCTAATAACTGATGTTAAATGCAATTTCGTATATAATAACTTTTCGTAATGTCTAGGAAACATGATGGGTTTCACATAATGAAAAACTATGTACTCGTGCGTTTAATTGCGCCGGTTACGTCTACAAAACACATACATTTGCTTCAGACAAATCTGCAGCCATTTGTAGTTCGCTAAACTTCTAAAGCTAGGTCCAAACTAAAAAAAATTGTACGTATTACAAATTTGATAAAAATCACTAGTTTATATTTATAAACTATAATTTTATTAATTAATCCTATTGTAGATATACAGGATGTTAATTAATGTTGGAAAGATAATGCACAGAGAAATTGCTCGTCTGATTCACAAAAAGTTCCTATAAAGTTATGGTCTAAAATGCTTCTTTTTTGAAATACGTGGTTCTTCCCACAATTTTAAATTTACAAAATCAAAATGGTTTTGATTGTATCTTTGAATGATTTTTGACATATTGTGCTGACGTTTGGTTTGAATTGGTTTTCAGTTTTACAGATGAAGAATATGTAGACATACATTTTATGTACGGGCTTGCAAATGGCAATACTTACAAAGCCAGAAGGTTGTATCAACAGCATTATTCCAAATGTGTAATACCTATAAGTCCACCATTGTATATGTGAAACTGGAACTTTTAAGTTAGCAAACCATCTAGCAAGATCACCTAAAGATGTACAGTACTCCGGAAATGAAAGAAGCAGTTTTGAACGTTGTTGAAAATGATCTTAGTAAGAGTACAAAAAAATAGTGTCAGTATTGGCAATCACGCATGTTCTGGTATGAAAAATCTTAAAAGGTTATTTATTATATCTATACCATATTCAAAGAGTACAGTGGTGACACTCCGCCATACCTATCGCATCGCAATAGAATCGCAATGACGTCAATGTGACGTTTCATTCTATTCAATTCTCAATTAATAAAAAACATATATTCCGCCTTAATTTTTATTTCTTGATCTCTTATTATGATTGAACATCCAAAATTAAATAAAACAATGTTTAATAAGATGTCGTTTAACTCATTTTACAATAATTAAAAAGAAATAGCTTTGCTGATTTAGCGAATCGAATCGAGATGACGTCAGTGATTCGATCGTGCTCAGCTTTGGTACTCCGTCGTGACAAAATATTCGATAGAAATCTTACTCGAGTATAATCGTAATCGCTTTTTAAAGTGAGTGCGCTATATAATAAAGATATTGTGTGTGACAAGGATAGTATCAAAAATGAATGTATGTTTATTACAGTGCTGCTGATTGGCCGCAATAATAGGCAACTTAATATACACTAAAGTATCGTTTGTTGAGTTACACTCGCTTATGCCAATCTAAAGTGCTGCGTACATATTATAATATTTAGTTTACATAAGCTTTTAAACTTGCCATTAATTTTTATTTTAAATACAAATTAATGCAAGCTATTTTATGGAATTCGGAATTTCAATTAAACGTTACTTTTAGTCAAATTTTTCAAAAAGAAAGTTACTTTTTTTAGTATCAAAAAACGGAGATCTAGTAAATAATATTGTGCTTTTATTTCAATATATTGTAAAAATTTTGAATGTCAATAATAATTTTAAATACGGTTAATAATAAAAAAATATGTGATAAAAAACTGAAATAATATTCACTATTGTTAATTCAATCAAATTAACAGAAAATTTAAAGGCATTACCTAATATAATAAATATAAATTTTATTATTTGTAAAGTCCAGAAATTTCAATATTCATTTTCATAATGAAACTGAAAAATATGATATAAATAAGTTTATTATAATTAACATTTGCACTGTTTTTACAATGAGATGCTTTTATATTCTTTATAATTATATTATATATATTTAGTTTCACAATTATTTAATATTTCATTCAATATGGATACGAAAAATAAAAATTTGTTGACGCTTTCTATTCACCCTCGTGTTGCAATTTGAGGTTAGCGATATGGTTAGCGATTAATGACGATACATAAAAATCAGTCGCTTTGAGTCGATTCGATTTGAAACAAAATGTTTAAAAACTGACGTATTCTAAGACAGAAAGCAATACCGGAATTCTATCGATAGAATCGACAAATTAAATGCAACGTTGCCAAGACAACATTTTTATTCGAACCACAACAAATGCCTTTATATTATAAAACCTTAATTGTATTTAATAATATAGTAATTATTTTTGAACCATAAATTTCATTAATGTGTTATTTTGTATTATTAACACCTAATTAAAAAATATATAATAGATTTTTTATCATAATAAATGTATACATTGTTGCAATATTTTGAACGATCCTTTTCTCGCACATGCACTTATATATGTTCATCTCACTCTATTTAAAAAGCAATACTGATTTTTTCCGAACTATTAGTTCTGTAGTAGTAGGCGGTGTAAAATCATTAAAGCGATCGATTAAATTCTCTGACGTCATTTCGATTCGATTGCGATGCGATTTGCACGGCGGAGTGTCACTACAGGCTCTTCTTCCCCGCGATTTTAATTAAACTTTTATCATTATAAAATGTTGATTGAAAATCCCTTATTCCATCAACAAGTATTATTATCTAACAAAACAATTTTTTTATGAAGAAAATCAGCACGCAATAAGTAAACAAAATTTCCAAGAACAATTAACCGTGAATGTGTGAGCTGGCATAATAGAAGATGTTTTAATAAGGGCAGTTTTCCTACCCAGAAGACTCAACGGATATTGTATTTTGAATTTCTTCGAAAGCATCTCCTTGACAATATTTCAATTAAAATGAAAAATTAAGGCTGGTTTATACACGACGCTGCACCTGGAGAACACCTAAAATGTTTAGTTTACAACACGCCAATAAACACAGAAAAAGAGCTAAAAAATAGAATCGTAGTTTCATTCTAGACTATTCAAAATACTCCAGAAATATTCCAAAGAGTTCGCCAATCTATGAGGAGAAGAATTGATGCGCAGGAGGATCACATTTTCAACATCTTTTATAATTTTTGTTTTAAACTTTGTTTGCATCTTCATGTTTCTTTTTTTAATATTTTGGTTAATTATCATTATTATTAATAAAAATCAAATTTAAAACTATGAAAAAAAAATTACCCTATATTTCAAAATAAAAGCATTTAGAATCAGACAAGAAATCTCTCTGTGTAATATTTCCCCAACATTAATTAACACCATATATAGAGTGTCATTTACGTCCATTGCAATATATATTTTTTTAACTTTAAGTTCTTTGGTAAACCTTTTTAAAACGTTAGGTAAGCATGCCATGGTTAATGTCGTAATATAGCAATATATTTGTAATACAAAAAAAGTTTTGTAAAACCTCATATTTGACTAGATAAACCGCATGACATAAAATTTATTTCCTTGCATAAAGTAAATATAATTATGTAATTCTCTACACAGAATATATATAGAATATCTTATCATTGCACATCCGGATAGTTTAATAAAAAAAAAAACCGCAATGGGTATACTAATATTTGAAAAGTACATAAATTATGTTGGCACATTTTAAACAATTTTTATTTTTCCTATAAATTCAATTAAAGAAAAAATGGTGTAGGCTACTCAGAGTAGAATCTGCACCTGTTTCGCCTAGTTGAAAAATCGTCAGAGCTTAACAAAAATGACATCTACTCCTAACATTATAATATACAATTTTTCGCTTAAATCTTTTGCCAAAAAATCAAAAAACGTACTACAAAGTCTTTGATAAACAAAAAAAACTTAGTTAAAATAACCATTTTATTATAAATTAAATTGGCGACCAATAAAAATAAATTATTTCGGGAAAGCAAAAAAACATTATTTAAAAACAAACTACTATTATAGAAGTGTTTGTTAAATTAATAAATATCACAGTTAAATATACAGACGGATACTTTTGTAGTTACAAAATGCTAAATTTAATAATAAACATAAATTAAACTTTTATAAAAAGCAGCCAAAATTTTCACCCAATTAAGAAACGTTAATCATATTCAAATAGATACTTCAATATTTAATACTTACATAACCATAGCAGAATTTTTCATAATACGTCCACATGGTCCAAATTGTTGTATTGGAGAAGGAGCATTTAATGACCTGGTACGCCTAAAAAAAAACAAAATCAAGTATGAATACAAAATCATATTTAGTGTTTTGTATTTGTTTTATAACCTTATATGATGCATTTTAGTAAAAATAAAACAACAGCAGTATTTATGATAAAATTTTCGATTCTAAATCGCATTCTAGATTTAAAACATTTTTTCATAAAGTCAAAACCAACCAATCCAATAATTAATTTTATATTAAATTTACTCAACTACAATAATAAATACAAAAATTATATACAGGTGCTACAAAAATAGCATTGACATTAAAAATTAGCAACCTTATTTTCTCGGTACCACTTCTAAATACAATAGGTTTGTTCCAACTGACACCAACCGGCAGTTTGCAAACGAGTTGCAACTAATACATAAACAATTTTTTTAAGCATTTCATATTCACTATATACTTCTTTCTAACTGATAGAAAACCGTGTGTCAGTTGAAACTAAATCAAGTTTCTAACAATTTTAGATATAATTTCTTGTTTAGTACCATGTAACGTGTAGTTAACCTCTTAATTTGTTTTGTCAATGTTTTTAAAATGCACACTTGCGTAAAAATGTTTTTTTATTAATATTAACTTTTCTATCAAAATTACTCTTTAATGATTCTAAATTTATTGGTACTATTAAATTATGTGGAACATCAATTAAGGTTACAACCATTACAACTAAATTTCAGACAAATAAATGGCAGTTGATGCGGTCAGCGGTAGAAGTTTTACTCTATGCGCATGACCAAAAGTTCCACATTTTTAATAGGTTTTTCCAAATCGTATGTTGGAAAGTTTGCAAACCGTTCAAACTATGCACACAAACAAATTACTGTGTATAAAAGTTTGTCTAAAGATCACAAATATTTGTTTGTGTGTACAGTTTAGACGGTTTGCAAACTGTCCAAATCGTATGTTGGAACAGACCTATTACATGCTTCTGATATTTCATGTAGCAAAGTGTAGTTAATTATAAACTGTAAATTAATAGCTAATATAATAATTTTTTCACCATATTTCAAAAAATAAACAACAAATTTTTGTTAGTTATATAATAAACGCAAAGTTTTGGTGACGCCGGGTTCAAAAATTGCTGCGTGAGTTGAAGGAAAGATTTAAAATCATAGTAATAAATAGCAATTCTAAAGAATTTCGGAGACTGTTAGCAGCGATTGAACCCTAACAGAGCCGTATCTGTTGCTCAAGGCATCAATTTCATTAAAAACAATTATCCCTCAACAAAACACTCAAATACAAAAACCATAAGACTTTCTGACAGTTTTTAATTTTACTCAATTAATCATTATTAATAATTAAAATTTAAAAAATTTCAATAAATCACTTTTACCAAAATCCGTTCTAAGTGAACTACCATATCATAAACAAACATCACCTCCACTCCAAATATTAGGTAAATAATCAAACACAAAAAAAACTTTTGAAAATACAGTCAGAGACGACTAAAAGACGCCTGACAATCAGCTGATGCCTCAAAAAACTGGAAATCAAGAAAGACTGCACGACTCACTCTGTATAATAAAATAAATAAAACACAAAAACTCAATTATTAAAACCGTTTTTTTTTGCAGCAACATATAACCAGAACATTATATCAAAGCATACAGCTTCATTGTTTATCCTTTATAATAACAAAAATATAGAAATAATCATTTTTATCTTAATAAGTTACAAAATTCTAAAAAAATGACATGATATATTTTTATTTGATGTCAATATAGTTTCGGACCAAGAATTATGTCTGCATAAAACAAACACACTTATAAAACCATATTAAGACGTAAATATGCATTTATAAACCATATTAATTATTTAGTACCTTGAAAAATGAAAGAAATTATGCATTCAAATAGGTTAAATACTAGTTCTGCATATCATACTCGATTTGCGTATTTTATTGACCTCTTTAGTAATCGAATTTCCTATTACTATGCAAAATCAAAATCAGAAGTCAATGTAATAGCAATTTAAAACAAGAATATAATCTTTTAAACGTTTTATTATTGTATAAAAAAAACTTATAATTTTAAACATTTATTTAAAGTGCATTTGAGCACGTGATTTTTTTTTAATTAATTTCATGTATCATGTATCTATCAGACAAATCAGACAATAAGTTTGCATTGAAGTAAAAATATGATGATATTTCATTATTTAACGCGTATCGTAATCATTTAATAAAACATTTTATTATTAAAAGTGGCAACAAAAAAAAACAATTAAACTTTTAGATTAGATTAGAAAAAAAAATACAAACAGTAAAGCTATAAATCATAAGTAGTAAAAGTAAACAACTCTTGCAGTTTTCGACCACGGGTGATATGAAACGTAAAGTTATGTTTTAGATGTAAGTGATATTAAGCAAATTTTAATAAATGAACAAATTATCAAGTAATACGGTCAACATCCAATCATATTAATTTTGTAGTAAACGTCGTGGATAATAAGCCTATTGAACACGAGGCATGCCTTGCGTAATATAATGTGTGAATACTAATAATATCTATATAAATGACACATTAATTAAAAAATAGTTTCATGCTAAATTTTTTAAACTAAACCAAAACTAATACTTACTCAATAATGAAAACTTAATGTAACAATATTAAAACTACAGTGTCATATCATAATACTTTTGTGTTTTTGTGTGAACAGGTAAATTGAAGACCCTACAATAATAAGTGGATAAAACCCACTTTTGACCATATCTACTTTATAATAAATTCTTATAATATACAAATTGTTCTATCGTTTAAAAGGATAACGAGACATGTAGGTTAGGTTTGTTCCAACCGACACCAAACGCGGTTTGGGACCGTCAGGATTGTGCGCAGTTAAACTTTCGCGTTCCAACCGTACACAAACCATGACTCTGACTAAAAGTCGGGCGTTCCAACCTGACCCCAAATCGTCCACAACCAAGTTGTGGACCGTCAGAAACAGTCAGCGATCAGAAGCATGTACTAAAAATCCGGAACCGCTCCAGTCATGCACAAAGAGTAAAAATGTTGCCGCTATTGAAATTAATAAAATTGAAATACCTCCTGCCGCATCTACCGCAATTTATTTAATTAGTAGAATTTAAATTTAATGATAATAACAGTAATTTATTTATCTGAAACTTAATTATAGTTTTAGTGAAAAATAATGGAATAAAGTTCATTGTAAAATAGTTTTTTAAAGATGAATAACTGTTTAATTATATATTTATTTGAATAAAAATAGTAATAGAATAATATGATACACAACGTCAGGTGTGATATGTTAAACAATTTTAGTTTTTAATATTTGTTTACATTACATAACCTCACTTTTTAAAACTGTTTGAATTTAATATAATTGATGGTTGTGACCTCTACTACGTGATAACTCATGTTAATGAAATAATAAAACAATTTACTACGTTTTTTATCACAAATTTGTGATGAAAAACATCGTAAATTGTTTTATTATTTCATGTTTGAATTTAGTCAAAAACTTGGTTGTGGCGCGTTCCAACCTACAAGCAATTTGTATTCAGTCGGGGACCAGTACAAAGTCGGCGCTTGCGCAAAAATAATCCATGTATTAGTCGCAACCAGTTTGCAAACTGCCGAGCGATGTCGGTTGGAACAAACCTATATATAATCGTTGCTAGATGGTTGTCTAGTTGTATTTTGTATCGTGCGTTGAGTATGATAACTGGACGAACATCATTTGTCTCGATTTACTTCGATTAATACTTACTTAGGGCATTATCCACTTATCATTCTAGGGTCTTCAAATGTAAAAATCCGTTATGTTCAGAGTTCTGTATAGCGTAAGTTGTACGTTTAAATAACTCTTTAAGTATACCAAAGACATTATAATCGCTTAAAGCAAGGGTTATCAAAGTAAGAAGGTTGTGGTAGACAATCAAACTTTAACGCTTGGATAGTAGATTTCCTTGTATGTGGCCGAGCGTTACTAAAGAATACCAATACTCAAACATCTTAGCCTTTTAGTTCTTAAAGCTCTGAGTGGTAGTAATAGTAACCTCATCAGGCATGTTGTCCTTCAAAATTACTCCGTTTGTATAACAAAAAAACTTTACCTTACGACTATAGTTCCCTGTGCAAAAGATTTACATAATGCATGACAAATGTACATTAATATTGTACATCAAAATAGTATATTGCAATACAAGATCGGTAAGTGCTTATTTGCTAAGAAGCACTTAACCAAATAAATATTGCATACAATTTTTTTTCATAACCGTTTTTACAAAGTTTTAACAAAAAAAAAATTTCAAAGTTTGTTCAAAATGATCAAGTTGCTGTATACATTTTGTAGCATTCGTTGTCTTAGTAACAAAACGTAAATAAAACGGAAGGGTTGCAGACCCGTGCTTACATTAACCTATAATTTGATTATTAACTACATATTAGTAACATACTAATTATTAATTATTATGAAATACTGATCAAATAAATTAAATTCGCTTATAAAACCCCACAATATGTTTATCATTATATTTTATTTAAAGAACCCAACCAAACTTGGTTCATACTCATCTGATTTTTTATTTTGTCAAAACAATTTTTTTTTTTTTTAAGAATACTCAACTTCATGTCATTGATTTTTTATTAATAATGTAATTAAATAAATTGTAATTAATTATTATTATATAAAGTTAAATAAGATTTTAGAGTTATTAAATCATGCCAGTTGTGTAATGAGCAGATCAGATTGTGGTTATGTTTGTATTTGTCTGTTGCCAAACTTTAGGTACAATAATTTAAAGCTAAAATAATAAAAAAAACAATTTATTTATTCAGTACTGACAATATCCAATGTTCGTTATTAGTTAAAACAATAAAGTCAAATAAACCAACTCTAACAATATTACAATAAAATAAACATTTTTTATGCTTTTTATAACATTTCTCGATGGTTAACTTTTTTTCATAAAATTTATTTTATTTTATTGTATTCTCGGAGCCTATTTTTGATAATATTTGTATTTTTGTCAAACGAAAAAAGTTGAATCAATTTGAACATTGTGAGATTTTTTTAAAATAAAATGCCTATCTTCATTTCATTAAAATGTTGATATGTCATATAGGTTATGTTTTTAAAAAAGAATAATTTTACTAATTATTACAATTACATAAATAATTAGTTAATTATGTGGTCACAATTTGTTCATATAAACAGTAGTACAAATACAAAAATCGACAAAATAAAAACAAAATATCTCTAGAAAAAATCGCAATAATCATCAGCATGAACAAAATTTCCGATAAATATTATGTTACAATAAAAAAAATCGCAAATCGCTAATCGGATAAGTATAAAAGATTATTGGTTGGGATATATTGGTTAGGTTATATAAATAATTACCGTTGTTTTTATGTGTAAATATTTGTTGTATATAAAAACAGATTGTAAATAAGATGGAAAGTATTTAACATAACTGTTTTAAATATTAGGATTGTTCCTGGAACAAATCTTATTATTATTTTATTATAATAAATGTTAAATGTTAATGTTATGGGTAACTTTGTTATTTTAAATGTTACAGAGTTGGTTAAATTAGCAAAGTTGGGCAGAATTTCCAGAAAAACTATTGTGTTTATAAATAATAATAAAGTTATGATAACTTATCCCGGATAATATGGCTTATTCGACGGAAGAAAAAAAATGATATGTTGTTTTGTTACTACAATGATACAAATGCAACATCTGAATTGTAACTACAAACATACATCAAAAGAAGGCAACCAAGTAAAAGTTTGTTTGCAAAACTTGAAAAAAAAAATTAAAAGAATATGGTCATTTTGTAAACCAAAAGAAGCAAACATTAATTTAAAAAAAAATACTTTTATACCAATCGCATCTGTACAAGAGATTGAACTAGAGTGTAACGTATCCAAAGAACAAGCAAGAAAAATATTAAAACAAAATAATTTTAAGCCTTATCATCATCATATTAGAAACACTTTGTATCCAACAGATATTAAAAAAAGACTAAATTATGTTTCATGGTTTATTATAGAAAGTCAAAGACACGAACTATTTTTTCAATCAATTCTATTTACTGACGTGGCAAAATTTACAAATAATAGATTATTCAACCAAAAAAATCATGTTTACTGATCAAAAGAAAATCCACACTATCTATCCTCTATTAATGTCTAGTATGGCATTCTTGGAACAAAAATAATGAGTCCGTATTTTTATGAAGAAAATTTGAATTCCGAACGATATCTGTCATATTTACAAAATGAATTAGAAAAATTGCTGAGTGATCTTCCATTGAAGTTGATCCAAAATTTCAAGTATTTTCAACATGATGGCGCGCCTGCTCACAATGCACACATCGTATCAATTTATTTGTCAGAGATATTTCCTAATTGGATAGATAATAGAAGTTCAATTGCATGGCCTCCTAGGTCTCCGGACCTTAAACCTATTGATTTTTTTCTTTATTAAGGATAAAGTTTACAAAGAAATATCGAGTTCTAACAGAAATTAGACATAATACTTTATTAAAAGTACAAAATAATATATACAATAATAATTAATTTAATTTATAGTATTTTTAATTATTATTTAGTTAGATTATTAATAAAGCTATTGTATATGTTATTGTTTTATTAAAATATGTTGATTATTAATTTTATATAATTCCAATATACAAAACAAAAGCGTGACATTATTCTCAAACTCTAAATTTGGTTTTTTGTTACATCACAGTTACAACCATAGTAACAAAATAACATAATTTTCTTCTTCCGACAATAAACCCATATTTTTATAACAATTATTATGAATAAATGAAAAAATGATTTTTTGATCATTTATTTTGTTTTTAATTCCAAGGCACTCTAATAATATGTCGTAACAATTGTTCTATAAATTCTGAAAAAAACTAATTAAAATAGATATAACAAACTGTACATTTTTTAAATAAAAAAAAAATAAGCTTTTCAATGAACTCATAGCCAACTAAGGTTGCCATTTACAAAAAGGCAAGTTTGGTTTATATCTCAAAATTCAAAAATGCCATGACTTTTATTTGAATTCTACACAAAAATATCTACAGAATACATTTTTTATTTTTGCTTAAATTTAAAAATGGCATTACGATTTTCTAGAAATTCTGCACAACTTTGCTAATTTAACCAACTCTGTAACATTTAAAATTACAAAGTTACCCATAGAACACACGTAGATTATTGGCACCTTGTATACATATATCAAAAAATATATATTTCTTGGACTTTCATAATGTCGCAAAAAAGCAAAAAAATTGAATTAGTGTAATCGAAAGAAAATTTCTCCTAGAACGCAATCTTTATGTCCGTTTTTTTAAATTCGGAAAACCGGAAAATTAGTTTAAAAAAAAGTAACACATTTTTAGCAATTATGTTCCACCATAAGGCAAGCGAATCCAGTTTTTTTTATTTTTGCGATCAAATGTACTATGTTTCAGGAGTATCATATTCAATTTTCAAGTTTCCAGGTGTAGCGGAATCATAGATATAAAATTTTCAATAAAATGATAATTTTCTCATTTTCTGCAAAAAAATCGGAAAATGAAAGGCGGGATCGTGTTCTACGGAAAATTTCCTATAAGATATATTATTTTGAATATGATTTTTGACTATTTTTTGCTTATTTACAGCACAAAAACTAAAAAAAGAAAATACTCCTAAAAAATTAAAATAGTCGCCATATTGCACTTAAAAGATCTAAATGGCGTTTAATAATTTGACAATTATTGACAAATTGTCAACAGTCTATGAAATTTACTCAAGTATACGATCAACATTCTTGAATTACAAGTTCATTTTACCATTAAAAATGGAAAATTATACAAACTCTCAGAAAGTTGACATGCTCCTGTTATACGGGTTTTGTCAAGGAAATGGGCGTCAGAGTGTTAGGGTTTACATGGAGAGGTTTCCTAACCGTCGAATACCAAACCACCAAACATTTGCCAATATTGAGCGTCATCTTCGGGAAACGGGCAGTTTTGAGAAAAAGTTTGAAGGCAGGGGTCGTATGCGAACAACTCGAACTGTGGAAACAGAAGAGATGATTCTGGAAAGAGTTGAAGAAGAACCAAGTACCAGTACCCGTCTCTTAGAACGTGAGTTAAATGTTCCTAAAACGATTGTCAATGAGGTTTTAAGAGAACAGTTGTTACATCCTTACCACATACAAAAAGTCCAGGAACTTTTACCGACTGATCCCCCCATGCGGCTTACATTTTGTCAATTTATTAGAAACAAAAGAATCCTTGTTCCAAATTTTTGTAGAAAAATTATGTTTACTGACGAGGGAAATGTGGTATATGCATGATGGTGCCCCGCCCCATTTTTCCGTTGCCGTTCGGCAATACTTACATCATCAATATCCCAACCGATGGATTGGAAGAGGCCATGATGCACCAGTAAAATGGCCACCACGTTCTCCTGAGTTAAATATGTGTGACTTCTTTTTGTGGGGCGCTATTAAAACAGAAGTTTACAAGACTCCGGTAAACACACGCGATGATTTATTGCAGCGGATTTTAAATGTAGGCAACCATTTTAATAATCCCGAGACATTAGATAGGGTCCAATATCATTTTTTAAAGAGTGTTAATAAGTGTATTCAGCAAGATGGCGGTCATTTTACACATTTGCTTAAGTAATGTTTTTGTTTTACTTAGTTTCTTACAATAGATACTTTCAACTTTGTTATACTTTTGTATTTTTTGACGCCCTCTACCGGCTAAACGAGACAATTTTGGATATAACTAAGTCGGCTTAGATCAACCTATTTTGACGTCAGGAGTCTGTCGTCAAACGTTGTACACGTATTTTCCGGACACCCTGTATAATATTATAATAAAAACTTAAAAAAAGTTAAATAAAAACTGTTAATTTTCAATTGTAATATTCTTAATTATTATAAAATAGCATCAGCGATTTCAGTCTTAATAAATAAAAAACCAAATTAAACAAAGTAAAAAATATATTTTCAGTTTGATTTTAATTTATTTTATAATTTTGTACGAAGCAAACTTATAATAAACTTGTCTTTATTTTTGAATTCAATTGACCTCCCTTTAAAAAACATTCAAATGATTAGGAAATAATTTTAAAATGTTTATACTACCGCCAACTTGTTAGAGTGAAAAACGACAATTCGAAAGTCAAAAGTTTTTTATTTATAATTTTTTGAAAATAGTTGAACTATAAAACCAAACTGTTTTGCATTGTTACTTGAACTTTATTAGTATAATGATTTTTATTCGTTAACTTTGATTGAATTGATGGTTGTGACCTCTACTACGTGATGACTAATGTTTATGAAATAATAAAATAATGATAATATTAATAATTTATTCAAAATCAGTCAATCGAATCTCAGCGGCCAAGGGTCAAACATAGACAATTGTTTTGGTTTTACAAACTTCGTCAGTACGCCTTGTACGACCACGGCATCGTATGATTTTTACAAATACGTTACTAGTTTCGGCTCCCTCTACAAACTTATTACATTTGTAGAAGACTCTAGTAATGTATTCGTAAGAATAAATTTGTGATAAAAAACATAGTAAATTGTTTTGTTATTGACTCTTCAACTTTTGTTTTAACTTTCGTAACTTTCAAAATAGTTGAAGAAATTAGATCTAAAACCAAGTTTTCTGCATTTTGATAGCTTAACTTAAAAATATTTTAAAACTTTATCTAAATTTTTAATTGTAAAAATATTAAGTTATTTGAACTCAAATAATTAAATTCTAAACAACTTTTGTTCTAATTTTCATAACATTCAAAATATTTGAAGAAAATTAGTTTTAAAACCAAGTTTCCCGCATTATGACAGCTTAATAGTCAAAATATTAAAAAAAACATTATTTGAACTTAATTAAGTATTTTCACAACTTTTATATATCAACAATTGTTCAACTGTCATAACCTTTGAGATATTTAAAGAAATTAACTTTACAAACAAGGTTTCTGATTGTTCACAGTTTAATTGTCAAAATATTAAAAAAAAATCTTAAACTTTATTAAAATAAGTTAAGTTTCATAATTTAAGTAATTGAAAAAACAAGTTTTCTGTATTATTATTTTTATACTTTTACTTTTATTAACTATTATAACTTTCAAAATACTTAAAAATTACCTCTAAAACCATGCTTTCTGCATCATTTTGACAGCTTAATTAAAAAAAAAATATTTATTTATCAATTTAAGTAAATTCTGCATATTTTTTATATTCCAATTTGTTTGTTTTTTACTTGCTATCACATAAATAAATTCCATAATATGAATTTATAATTTAATGTATTTGTTAAACGAATCAACAAAAATAGCAAACAAAAATATAAGTTATTTTTCAAAATAGATAATTCTAGTTTCGTAATAATAGTCGGCAGAGGTGTCGTTGTAACGATTCCTAAAAGTTTATTGATTGAAAATCGCTGTCGAATCGTAACGTAATTGGTGCTTAATAGACAATCAATCGTTTGCAATTGAAGTTCTGAACAATTATAGCTACGGAACAATAACGATGTTTTATAAAATAGACCTGTTAATCTACTTCAATGTTTTTATTTTGTAAACAGGTCGAAATGCCTTTATATAAATAATACTTTATCAAATGACTTATTTTTTAGAATTTTACAACCCGATAAAAAAGTATCAACTTAAAAAAAACCCTGTATTAATCTATTACAGTAAATTGCATTCATATATGCAAATAAATATAACAAGTCACTTAATACCGATCAACTTGTGCATGTGGAAGGAGTCGTCGAAATTTACATATGTGCGTAGTTGAATTGAATAGAAGATGTATTGAACTTTAACCTTCTTTAGTGACAGGCATTATTTTTAATGAATAATGGATAGAATTTTATATTATATTTATAATAAGTTTTATGGACATTGAATAACGCGCATACTAAGTTTTTCAATAATAGATGTTAATGGACCAATATAGATTTTATTCTAGAAAAAAATGTTGTTCGTCTCGTATACGAGTTGTACTATGTAATACTTTATCAATGACTATTAACTAGTTATTATCCAATTAAAACTAATTGAATAATGCCAATACAGCCACGGCGGCATTATTTCATACCGTTGTGATTTTGGTATCGATGGAGTAATAAAAAGACAAAACACTATAGCAATAAAGCCGCAGTATGTGGTGCTTTGTCATCTGCAATAAGTCTGTCACTGACTCTTTGTTTTGTAAAAAGTATTTTAGATTATGAACAAGTCATATATAGACAATACTGTTGTTATTGTATTCTTCCGCGTATACATATACGTCTAAATTCATTCCCTGCCGTTAAAAATATTTCCTCATTTCATTCTCATACACGCAAAGAATAATGAATAGAAAATAAATTTCGAGTATTTTGTATAAAAAAAAACTGCCTAGTTAGATGCTTCTGCACATTTAATGATTTTATAAATAATGATTTATAATAATGAAAATAACAAAACTTCTAAATATTATATCTAATATAGTAATAAACAATAAAGATTCACACTTAATATTTTTGGATAGACCATCCAGTTTCGTGGTTTGTTCTGGCCGTAAAAACACTTGCAACTACGTTCGTCATAACTCAACTGATTCTATTAGTATTTATTTGTTGTAATTTATTTATTTACAATAACAAAAATAAATTACCTTATTTTCATCTGGTTCTCGTCCAACAAACTAACACAACGATTAAACGTGTGTTCCATTTTATAACTTTAATTATGTATTTAAACAGTTTTTATTTTTCATAACTATAAACAGTAACACTTTAACCTTGATTCTAACTAATAATTTATTAATAATTCCGATAATGACCACGTCAAACTTTATAGTATGCTGTATAATAAAAATGCGTCATAATACATAATCGAACTTGTCAATAAGGAAAACTGATAAGCTTTATTAATGTATCATGATATTATACAATGTATAAAATACTTTTGAATTAATTAAATAAAACTAACTTAAACATAATGTTTTGTACATTCAATCGATTTATTAAAATTTCTGCATTTCACTTTATACTTTATTAATCGACCGAATGCCATTTAAATCACTAAATAAATTCTTAAGTCTGCAATTTCCATTAAAGTGCATTGTAAACAGAAAAAGGCTATTTTCAAACGAAAGCGCTCCGTGGTGTATAACAATGTAAACACTTCGGTAGATGGAATGCACGAGAACTTCGCACGTCGAAAGTGGCTAATTGACTAATTTAAAATAAAAAATGAAGCGTAATTGTGCGATCCTTTTAAAAATATGAAGACTTTCACATTTTAAGGCCGAAACTGGGGAGAAGATTAACGTTGCGCAAAAAGCATCAATATAGTTCTATGAGTGATATCTATTAAACTATACTTTTTATGCAATAGTTAATTGAGAAATGCTATATTATATAAAATATAACGACGTATGAATAACCTGTAACGTCAACACATTTTATTGTATTAACAGTGTTTGCTGACTAAATAAAACAATACAAATTAGAAATACTTTTATATGATTCAAATTATGATTGATAAAAAATGTAGAAACTTTAACGGCAACAAATTTTAGATGTCATAATGCTTAGTATAGAAATAGAGCAACTTAATTCTTTTTTAAAATCGGTTTCTACCAATGTAGAAAATTAAAACTTTCAATGACATGAAATATATGAGAATCCAAAATTTTGTTTACAAAATTTTTAAATTAAATTGTACTTTTTTTGTTAAAATATTTGTCTATCTATAATATAATACATATATAACTTCATTGCACCACAAACTGTTGTAAGACAAAAAATTCTCCGCCCTTTATGAATATCATAAAAAGGGGGAATCGCATGGTTTTGAAATAATAAGTACTCGGTTAATTTTACATGAATTGTTTATTTATTGACATTAAAATATTTGTTATAGAATGTCATTTTATTTAACAACATTCGGAAAATAACATCACTTAAATGACAACTTCCTTCTTGAAATTATATACTGCAATATCTATTCTCTGTAGTTACGGCACCGGTCAGTTGATGATCATTTCAACGTAGCAACCTGTCCAATTACGCTAAACTTAGTAACAACACAGGGACCGTTGATACAACTGTTGTAGATCATGACCATGGTCCAATATAAGCAATATTTTTAATTTTTATCTTTATCAACACAAGAAAAGCTGTGTTTGAATAACAGATTCTCCACTTTTATCATAATTATTGTACGCGAACAATGCTGCACATCCAACTGCGCCATAGTTACTAAAACGGCGTAGCCTGCGGAGTTGAATGACACTGTATCAGTTCCCCCTCTCTTCTAATCGCTGTGTACTGCGCGTTTAAAAACCATGCGATTCCTCTAAATCACCCTGTATAATGATTAAATAATTATATGTAAAATCATAAACAAATTTTATAAGATTTGATTGAAAATATTCAATATATTGCGTAATATTTTTTACTGATTCACAATAGTAGGAAATATTAAAATAAGCATGTTTCCTACTTGAAATATATAAAATATATTATAATAATTTTATTTAAAAGTATATTATTGTGTTAAGGAGATCTTTAAAGCTTAAGAACCACAGTGAGCGCAATTGTTAACTTAAAGAAGCGGAAGCGTTACTGAATACGGATTCTTTTCGATGTTGTTAACTTAACAATTGTCCATGAATTAACACTGTCAAACATCTTTAACTCTTAAACATTTGCTTACAGAATAAGCAAGAATGATATTTAAATAATAAATAAATAACTATTGTACTATAAAACCCTTTCTTTAATAATAAAACTAATTTGTAGTCTGTTTAATTTTAAACGTGTTGTTTTTTTAAATTTATTTATTTAAAGTCGCCCTATTTCTGCTACAAAGATAATTACCTACGCCAGATCTTAAGACTACTACATATAAAAATTCAGAAATTCCAATCTATATTATTGAGTTCTTCTCAAGACAGAACGAGATCTACTAAAGTTTCTCTTCTTATACGAAAAGTACATCAACATTTTTTCTTAGCCAAAAAACTAATCTTCCAAATAGTGCACTCAAACTCAAAAACCTTGTCAACTACTAAAGTATTCTCCAATTATTTCAACATGTAAAAGTTTTTGAGCTAATCACTCCTAAAAAAAATCGTTTATTCAACGGTTGCATTTTTTAAATATTTTTTACATCTTGAAATTGTTTCTCTTTGAAAACAGTAAATACTTTCCCAAAATAAAAAAAAATCTACTGGTTCTAAGTACAACAAAGTAACGTTCACTGCTCTATTCTCCACTTAAAACCAAGCCGCATTTTTAAGTCTCGTTAACGCCGTGTCATAAGAAACGACTTTACAATCAATGCAAAATGAGCAGGTGTCACGCAGGAAGAACCAAACTTCACAAATCATTTTGGTCGAATGACTTTCGTTATCATCTGAAAAATCATTCGTCGGTATTTTGCAACAATTTCACAAACTTTTAAAGTACGACGTTGAGTTGTAGAGTAATTTTAAACACTCTCGCGTCTATCATTGAAACTATAAAACTATTTAAACTCATTAATATGACCTAAGCTGTTACCATCTTGCACAGATTTCAAACAAATTTTAATAACTACTTAATTCTCTAATATAGATTTTATTTTATTTCCTCGTTTTTACTCTTAATAGTAAAAAGTAATTTATAATATATACATATATATATATATATATATATATTAATGTATATAATTGGTTAACAGACTTCTTTGAATATTATTATATTTGTTAACGGGATGATGAGTCTATTTTTTAAAATATTTTTTAATAAATTAAAATTTATTTATAACGTTTCATATGTTTCAAATGTGACAATTTTACATAATATTATTTTATTTTGTATTTTATTTATATATTTATTTATCTGACGATATATGTATATAACATATGAAACGTTATAAATAAATTTTAATTTATTAAAAATTATTTTAAAAAATAGACTCATCATCCCGTTAACAAATATAATTATATTAATGTATATACTTTCGTAATGAATGTTTCAATAGAAAATTTATTTTAAAATCATTCGCAGATCTCGTATTAAATTCGATAACCTTCGATGATTATAAAAAATATATAAATATAGCGACATGTTTGAAAAGTTAATAGTCATAAGCAATGATTCAATAATGAACCAGCAAAAATAATGATTTCTGTAGGACTTTGTTTATCGTTGAACGGGAAGTAAGTGGTTTATTGATTAGATTGTATATAAAAATAATACAATTTTATTTCATTTTCATACAAAATAAATATTGTTGTAGAAAAATTAAATACATGATATTAAAATATCCTTGCAGTAATGTATGTACTCCTTATGGATTATACAAAGTATGAAAAAAGTGTATTTTCTTTCATGTTGCTGGATGTGTGGTGAAAATGTAAATATATAGAACTAAATAAATGTAAAAGCGTCATAAAAATGAAATTAATAAAAAATAGTAAATTTAAATAAAGTATTAGATTTTATTGTGTATTGATGATGTTTTAATATTAAATTCCCAATTAATAGTCGGATACTGGATACCCAACTCGGGTTTATAAAGTGACGCAAATTATAATACGGCGACCATTTTGTGTGTGACCTAATAATACTAAACATGTATTAAAAACATCTTACATTAACATTGTAAAGAAACTATTAAAATGTTCCGGACAACAATTAGTTAATTTGATCCAAATTAAGAACAAAAATGCGTTTGTGATAAATAATTAATATCTTCTAATCAAACCTATCAACTTAAACCAAATTTTAAGTAAACATTATTACACGTATTGCTGACATTTTACTATCATAGTTAAATTTTGTATATGCAGGTGTTTTGCAGTACACTAATTAAAAAAAACTTAAAAATTCTTTTAAAAAATAAACCCATAACAATCGTAAAGCATCACAAACTTAAATAAGTTTTAACATTGTATACATTATATGCATTATGTATGTAATGATAACTTTGAAGTTTCAAGAAAATCTGTTTGTAAATAAATCAGTGGCGTACAAAAGAACAAAATTATATTTAATTTTCAGAATAACAGTGTGCAAAACACACTTTATTTACAAAACAATTTTCTTTTAATTTCAACATTGCTACCATCAAGGATGTTATACTATATACTGGATTGGCAACCACCGTATATTAACATAGGGAAATAGTGTGTCCAAATCCGTGGGTAGGCAACTTGCCGTTGTGCCGTATAAATTTGTATGTTTTACTCTGTCGCACTAGTCACTACGCCATATACGGTTTAAATGAGCAATATTAACAAGCGAAATAATGGTTAAATACTGGGTTGCATTTGAATGTAAATCTTTGAAACAAATAGAAAATGGAATTTAATTTCATTAGTAAGCATTTGCAATTAAAATATGTTATGCTGTTTAATATAAAAATTATATTAAAAGCAAGTAAACAATATTGTTGGGTAATAATTATACTTTTATATGCTAGTTTTGTGTTTTAATTTTATTTAAAATAATTATTACCTTCCCCTTAAATATCTTATATATATAAAATATATGCAAAAGTTCACAACAAACATTTTGTATTGTGATTAATTGTTGTTTTTGATCATTCTATTAATATTTATATCATTGTAGTTGTAATAATTTTGTAAAGTAGATCTTTATGTTTAATACATTTAGACTCAATGTAGCTTATTATTAATACTTAACTTTCGAGTTTATGCACTTTTTTAAAATTATTTGTAATAAAATATAATAAAATTAGTACTTTTTTAAAAATTACTAACTCTAATTTTTTAACCGTGTAAAAAATCTATTACTGTTTCTATTAAGTAACCTAAGAGTTAATAAATAATTTTTTTTTGTAAGATGTATCAGGTACAAGTAAAAACTGACATACGAATGCGTAACTTTAAAGCACGCATTATTCACGGTTTGGTTAACGAATTATTATGTGACTACTATATTATGTATATTTGTCAATATATTTTATATTTTAAACAAATGTACAAGTTAGTTTTACTTTTTTATTATTATTCTTGAATATATTGAGTGTCTGTAATAAGAAAGTTTGTTTTATTTTTTTATAAATCTTATTAAAGTCATTAATAATTGAAATTATGTTACTTTTTTTTATAAGAAACATTAGTAATACTTGGTAGTATAATTTGATATATAAAATAGTAAAATACAGTTTGTAATTATTGTTTTAAATCAATTTTTCTAAAATTTTGTCTCTCTTGCCTCGTATACGACTGTGAGATAAAAAGAGATGCTAAAGCGGCACAACGGCGGGTTGCATATTTCGATATTTTTCCTCACTTTAAGGGGCTTGGTTGCCAATCCAGTATATAGTATAACATCCTTGGCTACCATATACGTAATGGATACATAGTTAAAACTTATTTTAGTTGGTACACTGGAGAAATTATATCAGTATGCAGCGCATATAAAAAAAATCTCTTACATAGCAGATTACATGCACATAGTCTATAAACAAGAAACTAATTGCACCATGTAAATGGCTCATATTTTGTACTGCTTTACGGTTTTTGTAGTATTGCTTGTAAAAAAATTACCATTTTATATAAAAGAGGAGCTTTTATCATTGGTATGTCAAGAACGTTGTAGAACACATGAATAGGCGGGTGACATCTAATCTATTACATCAACGCCGCATTTAGTGTCATTGTAGAATTTTATCGTCTAAAGGGCCTTTGCTTCAGATATTTTATCCACCAAAACCACTATGTAGCGTGCTGAAGATAAGGACATTTTTCTTTACCTTTCCCTGATACGATGTCAAGGTAGTACTGCCCGCTTTGTATATAACAGTAGTTTTTAGAGGATCGCGTGCATTTTTTACTGAAAGTTGCACCTATTTACAAATTCTGTTCAAAGTGCTCACTACACTAGTTTTCCTTAAGTTTATTTTCCAACTTCAGCAAAGTAAAAAAGTTGTCTTTAGTTACATTCCTTCCGGCTTACCTAGAGATCTATTTTGATGTCTTGTCTCATTCAAAACGTATCTGACTTTGGCATCTGTAGCAAGCCAATATTTGACTCCATACTTAGCTCTTTACTCAAAAAGTTAAAGCGCAAACAAAATAGTTCAAATAATGTCTAAAAATGTAAAAAAAACTGTCAGGCAAATATTTATAAGAGGTCAAATAGTTTCTAATATGTCAAATGCAAACAAATATTTAAAAGTATCAACAAATGACTAAAACATTCAAATAAATCTTTAAAGAAAGTGTCACAAATGTCAAATCTAACATGTTAAAACGCAAAAACAAAATGTTAAAAAGTGTCAACAACTTACTGAAAGTGTCAAATGATTAAAAGCGTAAACAGAATGACCAAATTTTACATTTTTAGTAGTTATGTTTACAAAAAAATGTCAAAAAATAGATAAAAGAGTCATGCAATTGTCTAAGTAGTTGAATATGTAAAATGCAAATGTTTAACAACGTCAAAAAAAGTGCTGCATAAAAGTTTCTTTAAATACCGTCGGCTGGCTATGTCTTAAAATCTCAGTCGATTAATAAATGTCAACTTACAAATCGGATTGACAGAAGTAAAATAATTAATTTTTTACTTTACCAACGAGTTAGTTTGATTGTTTAAAAATGTTCACAAAATATTAACCTGGTGTTGTAATAAAATTTCTTGCACAATCAGATATTCCTTTTTGTTAGGATACTTTGCACATAATAAGCCCTAAAAATAAAAATAATTTTGGTTGTAACAAATTTATCCATTTTTAAATTAAAAATTCAGGATTATTTTTCTTACCCGTCTTTAATTTATGCAAGAAAAAAAAATCATTAACATATTGGAATCTTGAATTACAAACCAGATATTTTATTTGAATTCAAAGCCGTTATATATTGTTATTGACTTCTGCTTTTGTACAAAAAAGTGAAACTAGTTTTTATATTGTATTGAATCTTTTTAAACATCATGATATTGATTTTACAAACTGCAGGTCTTATTATAATGCTAACAACATGAGTAGTATATATTCTGGGTTCTATCTACAATCTAGATTTGATTATAAAAAAACACCCGTTATAAATTTTCAGACACAAATTGCTCTGCATAAAATTATGCTATTAACGCTAAAGTTGTCTAATAAAAAAGATTGAATGTTTTGAAACAAAATACTGACATTGTCAATAAATACTGTAAAGATTTATTGTGTAATGTGTATACTATTCAATACTTTCTTTTGCAATTCTATGAAACTTTTCAATGTTAACCATTTTTTAAACGATGTTTCATATATTACAAAAATAATAATATATAAAACATTATTAAAAAAATAGTGTACGCTATTGTTAAATTATTCAATAACTTATTAGCTGATTACTGATTATAAAAAACAACAGCAAAACACTCATGTTCCAACTATAACGAATGTTTGCAATGTAAAAAAACTAAATTCAGTTTTGCATACTACAAAAAATTACAGATTTGCGATTACTTGACAATGCATTTAAAATTCTAATAAAAAAGTTAATTCTAAAGTAGAATTCTACTTGTGACTAACATAAAAAGGCTATTTTTTTCAAGTTTCGTTAAGCTGGCAACAACAAATGAAGAAGATAAGAACATATGAGCTATTTTTCAACGTAATCGCCACATTAAAGCATTTGTCGCAATGGGGCACCAGCTTTCCTCATACTACGTTGTCGCCTGAATTGTCAACCAATGTTGTGCACAGGTTTTCAGATCCTCGTTACTGATATACAACTGCTTCCCCAAGCATTTTTTCATCTTGGTGAACAAATGAAAGTCACTTGGTGCGGACTGAAGGGCGGGTGGTCAAACAACTCCTATCCGAAATTCTACCGACTTCCACTTCCCTGACCCCTATCATCATAGACATTAGTTCGTCCTTCCTAAAATATCCCCATACACAACACACAATCTTCGATGAATTTCAGTCGCAATATTGCCTTCAGCTTAAAGAAAACGGTTCACAGATCAAATCTCGCACTTAGAGCTTTAATTGTGGTAATAAAGCCACGCTCGCATAAAAACTACGATACGTAATAGTCGACACGGTTAGGATAGGTTACTAAACACTATTACTCAAGCGCCATTTCAATAGAACAACTGAATATCAATGACCAACCTAAACAAACTTTGAAAAATATAGCCCTAGTATGTTAAAAGATCTGTTGTCAAACGTTTTGATCAAAACCCACATTGAGCACCTGAGATAAAGTTGTTTTGTTCTACGTATTGTAAAAATTAAAATGTACTGGTCGTCATAAACCTGAAGCTCAATTTTAATGAAAATTTTAGATAATATGTAAATTATTCACATTAAGAAATAATTAAAATTTCAACAAAAAATCATGATTGTTAAAAATCAAATTGTCAATCTCAGCCTAAATGATTAAATCTCAAGCTTCCTAAATGCGCATCCAAATATAAGATAAAATGAGTCAGGGTTTTTGAAGATGGACCAGTCTTTTACCGATTGTATCCCACACGTGTTTAATAGGTGATAGGTCTAGAGAACGAGAAAGCCATGAAAGTAAATCAACATTAGCTAGTTTCAGGAATTTCATAGTTATCCTGTTGGAAAATGGGAGTTTATAACCTTCTCAGATAGAACATTAATATCCTGTGATAAAAAGATAAGACTTACTTCCATAAGATTGCTACCCATACCATCACCTCGCGTGTAAGAGCTGTATTTTTCTAGGCAATGTCCAACCATCTTACGGCCATCCTGTCAGCATACAAACAAAATCTCAATTTGTTGCTAAAGATAACTTACTTCCATTGATCGACATATTGTATTCTCTCATTGCACCATTCTATACCACTCTTATGGTTAAAGGCAAACAAAAGAAATGGCGATATGACTTGAAACCAAATGATTGAATTCTCCGGTAAACTAATCAAATAGAGATTCCTTGATTAGTTAAAACTCTCCAGACATCTCAAATTGCTGTTATTGTTAAACGTTCTTGATACTCACGTTTTGTAGTGTTTCTAAGGCATCCAGGTCTTAAAACTCAATTTTTTAATAATATTTGGTGATAGGTAGATTGGGTTCTCTGAAAACTGCTAAATGTTTCTAAAAGTTTATGTTAAAAAATAGGCTTATTTTTGCAGTTTTTTTGAGTTTTAGATCTAAAACCCAAATACACAGAACACATTTATATTTTTCAATTAATTTATATTAAAACACGTCAACTTTGGTTAAATTTTTTTTTTTAAATGCTCCTTTTTGTACAGCCCACTGAGAACAAAAACATGGTTTTATGGCTTTTGCGGCTTATAGACAGGGTATAGACTTGAAATGGATTTGGATTCTACGAAAAATTTTTGATTGATTTCATTAGTAAATTTATTTTTTTGAGTTAAAATAGCGGTTTTTAAACAAAAAATGCGATTAAGTTAAAAAACAACCAAAAAACTAAAAAAAAATCGTAGAATTTTTTTATGGGTTTCATACCCTCATATACCGATCAATGGACTACTAATAAGTTATAGAAACTAAAAAAAAATACATAAGCAAGTTTCTCAATGCACCCCCCCCTCCCCCGCTCTGGCCCGTTTTAAATTGAATTGCCCGTAAATAATTTCATGAAAATCATAGGTAGATGAATGGATTATACTTTATCTGCTGGCTTTTCATGTAAAGCTTTATTAAACTATAAGATAACAACATATATAATCAATAAAATTGTACATTGCCACTTATGAAAAAGTACCTAATACATATTATTAAATTCCGTATTTACTTGTAATCTTATCACAAATAATTGAATATTATGCGCATACTCAATTTAAAGTTTCCATTAACCATGTTGGCAATAAAAAATACTATTTATTATAATTAAGAAAAAATTACAAAAATATTCCGGTACCGGGAATCGAACCCGAGCCTCCTGGGTGAAAGCCAGGTATCCTAGCCACTAGACCATACCGGACTCGATGATACCAATTGAATATTACAACAGGCATTATAAACATACTTATATTACCTTTATATCTACACTACGTAAACTTGCTGGTTTTATAATGATTGTGAAATATATTTACATATTATCTTGACATTGTTGACCCTTTATAACATCATTGTATTTTTTTCTTTTCATGCTCAATTATAAGGTTATAAAACTTACGGCCAAGTGCCTGACCTTCGTCGTCTGCTGCTGGATTCCTCATCATCATGCTCAAAACTTTCACTTTCTTCTAAGTCATTCATGATCTTAGTGTTCAAAACGTTTTTAAAACTATTGTTTTTCTTTAGACACTCTAACCTATATTCCAACCTGTCCGCCATCCTACATTGATGTAACACAGATAGATCGGTATCGGAGCCGATCCATAAATTAACCATATTGTCCCTGTGCATTTCACAATAAATTCCCGATTTGTCCCTGCATGTTATCACCAAAACACTACTTTCAAATTGGAACTGTCAAAATCTAGGTTATGGATTGTTTTGCATGGCTGCCACTATAAACACTAGCAGCGATTGGCGCTGTTGAATATGTCGGGAATTTACTAAATCACATGCAAACATAATATACAACGTGAATGCGCTTCTCCGTCATCGTATGTGACATTGCATGAATTGGAAATCAAATGCCAGACTTAAAATAAAGTTTACGTCATGTACGAGTTAATTACAGTGTGTTGGCAAGTGTAAAATTGAATAAATGAAAAAAAGTCATGCGATGGCCGGGAATCGAACCCGGATCAACTGCTTGGAAGGCAACTATGCTGACCATTACACCACCATCGCACATGTGAAAATAAATATTATGTCACAATTATGTTTATAAAAATATATAATTTTGATTAACAGACTTTTCAATATTAATAGTATTTTATTTTAATTATTATTTTTGTACAAACATCATTTAATTTACATTTGTCATTAATCATATATTATATTGTCATATAATTTTATATTTATATTTAATTATTTATTATATATATCTTTAATCAAAAGAGAACAGTACAGAAAATGAAATAAAATATACATGTAGTCTACATAAATAAACATTCTGTTTTGAAATGGCCATCGACCTTAGGCTTTCAGCCTAATTATTTATTAGTTTACTCCAAAAGATGTATGAATAAAACATACGAAAGGTCCGAAAAATAAATCTATTTATTTGTAACTAACAAGTTTATAATTTAAATAAAAAAATAAAACTTTAATCTCCCGTTATAAATTACTATTTATAAAAATATCTATAAAAAATGCAAAGATCTGCAACATTACGCCGAGAAGTACTCGGGAAGTTTTTAATGTTGCTCTATCCATAAAAATAATATGCTATCGCAAAAATTTACTTACTTGTTTCGTGACATTTTATAGTGACATCTCTAATGCCAGTATTACACTGTCCATAATTATATCTTGAATTATATATATAAAAATATTTAAATCTTAAAAAGTCTGTAAAATGCACAAAATATCATCAATCTTATTGTAGATTGAATTTTTTTTTAAGGTTTTCTTTATATTTAACACATAAAATGTGAGAAATAACATTTATAATATAACCTAACAATTTTTTTTAAACTGTTAACTCGTTCATTTTTTGCGTCAATTTATAAAGAAAAACTAAAAATATTTTTATAATTTCAATCTATAATAAAATTGATTATCATTAGTGCATTTTACAGATTTTTTAAAGTTCCATCCATAATTATAGTAGACTTTTTTGTTGTTCACGACATTCCGCTTTAGACATAAATTTGATACCTAAAATATTTTGTTTGACGTTTATATAACGTTTTAAATATTGTTTAACTGCGTTTGCTGCTATCGCACATTTGTTTTATTTTAGACATTTGATTAATTTTTTAGAGATTAGTTTGACATATTTCAATATTTAATCACTTTGACACCTTAAAAAAATGCTTGTTCTGGGATTATGTAATCACTTTAAATGTGCCGCCTTTTTAAAATTGTTTTGGCAGTTCAACCTCAACTGTCAAGCAAGGTTATAAGGATGTATTGGGATTACTTTTTAAGATCTTAGCGCCACTGTGGCTGGAATAATAACTAATGCATGTGCTGGTGTTGCCATTCATATGTGGAATCACTTTTTAAGCTCTTAGCGCCACTGTGGCTGGAATGATAACTATTGCATGTGCCGGTGTTGCCATTCATATGTGGAATTACTTTTTAAGCTTTTAGCGCCATGATGGTTAAAATGTGAACTAATGCATGTTGCTATACTTGCTTATATCATATGATTGATATGTTTGTGATTATATGCTGTGTACAATTTAAAATGCCAAGAAACGATTTAACACTTTCAAATAAAATTTAAGTACTAAATTAAGTTTTTGTGTGTTAATTTTGCTAGTGTCAACAACGGCTCGTTAACAAATCTGCCGCCAGGTAGCGTATTGCTTAGCTGCAATCCCCAATACAGATGAAGAGAATATTTTTATTATTGAGTCTTACTTTAGAAATGAGCGGTTTGATAATGGGAATGGCTCTATTCCATTTCGGATTGTGTTTGAGAGTTTCGACAGCAGTAAACAATGTAAACATATAAAAAAATATTTTTATTATTGTATCCTAAGATAGGCAATTTTATTTACGCACACCAGACTTGAATTCACTATTTCACTAGAGTGGCACAAACGTACATTAGATGGTTACATAATCCCAAACTTTTATAATAACGCTGTACATGTGACAGATAAACTGCATATATTAGTATAAAATGTAAATTTTGTTTATTGAGCAAATTACTTCTTATACGTTTGACATTTTATAGTTGACATTTTTTAAAGCTTTCAATAATGGCCGCGTTCAAGACGACTCATCATGCGTACTAAACGCGCTTGATGGCTATCGTTTGCTGACAGCGCTTGTCATTTTACTCATCATACATCTAGGTTCGCTTGGTCCGTCGGGTCCGCGCTTTTATTTGAAAAGTAAATTTATCAAACCAAACTACATAAAAGTTATGTATGTTTTTAAACGGGCAAAGGAGCAACATAGGTAACTATGAGATTACAATGTAATATTAACGCTGTAATAACTTGAGTGAGAGAAGTAAAAAATGATAAAGATAATCAAACCAAAAAATATTACAAAGTAGGATTAGATGATATTACTTATTGAGAATATATTATATCTCGTTAAGAAGCGACTTCATAAACTAATTAAATCGTTTATTTAAATTCAAAACTCTGCGCTTTATGTTTATATAGTTGATACAAGTTTACACGGTTGGTAATAAAGGCAAAATATACCGTTCAGACGGGCTCAGCGTTTATTGATTGATTGATGAGTCAGCGCTGGCAACTGATGAGTTGTACTGAACGCAACCAATGTTTTGCATCCAACCCTCCTTATAGACAGCAGGTCCCAAGTGACATTTACTTAAATTTGATTATGACTTTGTTGTCCCAAATATATTATTATTAAAACACATAACTATTTAAAAATAATATTAATTTTTATCATGTTTTGTCATTTTAGTTGTAGAAATATATTAGTTATATTCTAGTTAAATTCTTAAACTAGTTAAAAAAATACACTCCAACAACTGGCTAACTATATTGGCAAAAAGTTGTACTTTTTGGTACTATACCCGCATCTTTACCGCCTTTATTTAAAATTAAACTTCAATGTTTAAAAAATGCCAGATCTTTTAACAAAAAAATTAACTTTAAAACTTATAGCATTTGAAAATTTTAGATCGTCGATTTTGTTTTGAAGATGGCATTACTTTTTCAAAATCTAAGATGTTAATATATCCAAAATTACCTAATCTTACAACCAATAAAAGATGACTGTTAAAAATACTTAATCTAACATCTGAATGTAAATTTTGCACTTTTCACCCGTTTTTAGCCAAGTTTTGAATCTTTTTGAAAACATTTTAATATATTATTACAAATTTTTGCCATGTTTGACTATTTTAGTTATAATACACTTTATATTTTTTTAGCCGGATTTTGATTCTATCTGAATTTTTTGAACGTTGATTTTTATAATATTTTTTTAAATTTTTTAACAGTTAACTAATGAATTTGATTGCTTATTGACAATATTTTCATACTTTTTGGCCGAATTTTGGTGCTTTCTGACAATATTTTAACATTTCAATGGCGGCATTTGGTTCTTTTTAACAATATGTTGAAATTTTATGATTGAATTTTGTATTTTTGACATTTCTTTAAAAGAAAGTTTATTCCAAAATTTTTGCTATTTTGAAAATTTTATTAAAAAAAACACTTTCTATACCGGTTTTAGATATTTTAGACAGATTATGAACAAAATTTTAACCGTTTTTGACGAAATTTTGTTTTTTTTTTTTAAATTAATATTAATGCTTTAATATCATAGTTTTTAACAATTTGTGGCAAATTTTGGTATTTTATGACAATATTTTTTATACTTTATAGCTGGATTTTGCTACTTTTGATGTCCCATGAATAAAATTTAATTTAAAACTGGATTTCTTCCGTATATTTCATAGCCGGACCATTTTTAGAATGCAATAAAATGTTTTACTCTATTTTAACAGCTTATGGCCAAAATCTGGTGCTTTCCAACAATATTTTGATGTTTTATTATTAATACAATTTTGGACCTTTTAACTATTTTTATTCGGACTTTAATCCTATCTAATAATATTTTAATGTTTTGTGGCCGGATTTAGCTATTTTTATTTTTTAACAGATTAATGACTAAAGTTTTGACATTACATTCTTTCTAACAATATTTTAATGTTTTAAAGCCGTTATTTTCTATTTTTGAAATTTAACAAAACATTTTTCAACAGTTTGTGGCCGGATTTTAGTGCTTTTTGGCATTATTTTATAGCTATTTCAGACTTTATGAATAAAACTTTTCAACAGTTTTCAAATTTTTATTTTAACAATATTTAGATATTTCATAGTTAGTAGTTAGTTCTGACAATATTTTGATGTTTTAAGACCATTTTTTTTTTATTTTCAACATTTTATAAATAAAATTTTACACATTTCAACAGTTTTTGACCAAATTTAAATCCGGTCTTTAAAATCTCAAATCTGTAAACTCGGCTTTTAAAAGTGTAAATAATGTCTTTAAAATTGAAAATCTGGCTAGCAAACGTGTGTAATCTATTGACAAACTGTTAATCTAGCTTCTAAATTGTTGTAGTCAGTTTAAATTAAACATTTTAAAGAAAAAATTTACACCTTTAAACTCCGTATATATGTTACTTAAATAGAGTATGTCTAGTTAGCCTAGTTTTTCTGCTGTCAATTTGTAAGTAAGTGTAGTAGAGTAAGTCAAAAAAGAATTCATAGCGGGTTATGCTCTGCAGTGTCGGTGTTTAAATAAAATTTGAGTTTTCAAGTGCAATTTTTGTTAATTTTTTTTTGCTGTCAACTGGAACTATGTTTTCAAACATCGTAACAAATCTAAAAATGTCATAGACAACAAATATGGCTGACGCAATTACAATTCGTCAAATAGAACAAAACAGTTCCTAAACATGTATCTGCAAATGCTTCCTAACAAAGATGTCGTATGGTAAAGTTTAAATACTAAAAGTCCAACTAACAGAGTTTATAGTATTATTTTATTATTATCACCAGAGCAAATTAATTATCAAATAAATAAAAAAAAAACTATTTTAACAAATGTTCAAATTAAAATCCGCCGGCATCAATTCATTTTCTGCTACGCCGAATCAAAGCATTTATTGCTCTTGATATTTCAATTCAATGTTGCTTCACCTCATATGTAATCATTAATCTTCAAAATTAATTGACCTCTTGTATTAACTGGCGTCTCATATACTATATCTCTTTTCTCAAATTTTAAAGCCATAAAGTTTTGCACCTTCCTACATTTTTGTTTCCCTTTCATAATGATCTGAAGAATTGTGTATTTGATCCCTAGCTACTACAAGTCTGAAGTATCTTAGTTTCCTGGTTTTAATACTAGGAAGTATTTCACATTCCTTCTCCATCTTTTTTAGCAACTCGATGTTTGTCACATGATCAACCCAAAATATCTTCAATATTTCTCTGCAGCACCACATTTCAAAAGCCTGTATTTTATTCATGTGAGCTTGTTTTAGTGTACAACTTTCCATACCGTATAATAAAATTGAGACAACATAGCAACAAAGCATCAATTACTAACTTCATTCTGTAGCATAATTTATAATAATTCCCCTTCAATTGGTAGCACAATTCTTGTGTATCTCCTAAAATATTTACCAACTTCATTTTGTTGCATAATAATTTTTCTTAAATAAACTGCAAACTTCAATTTGTAACATAATTCATTGTGTTTGTTCTAAAATAATTACTAACTTCATTTTGTAGCATAGAAAACTTTATAAATTATTGCACATACAACAAAACAAAGATTTCTCTGATTTGATAAATATTCTTGTACCCGGTAATCAATGCTAACATCTAAGTTTTGATTTAGACATAGTACTATTGAAAAACACATCCCCAAAACAAAAAAAGCCTTTTTTGTTTCTATAAATGTTTATGATTTTGATATAAAAACCTACATTCTCTCAACAATTTTGCAAAAGCTAAATGTTTTTTTTTTACAATTTTACAAACATTGGATGTTTGTAATGTAATAAAAGTATTATTTTTTTTAAATTTTATGTTTTTTTAAATTTTTAAATTTTAAGTTATTTGTTTTTGTTTGTTTTAATATTATTAACTGTTAAAGTAACAAAAAAAGATACACACCACACATCTCAAATCGCATATTAGGCCAAAAATTGCTAATGTATAGTTATTAATGCTTATAATAATAAATATAACACAATTTAACATTTTTTTTTATGATTACACTTGACAAGCCAACAACGATGTTTATATTTGATATTATATAACATTGTTTTAATTTATTGTTATAATATTATAATTTATTTATTTATTTATTCAATTGACTTTTCTACCTTTCGGTGTAAGGCGAATATAATACTATAAATAGGTGAAAAACAAATTTTAGACTGTTAATACTTATTATAATTTAACTGGTTATAAACTTAAAATTTCTTTTGATAAAAAAACACAAAAAAACATTTTTTTTTTCATAATTGAGCTGATACAAGATCTAACTATCATAAATCAACTGTTTAACATAGAGTGTGTTTTAAAGTTACGTAATTTTAATTTGAAAAATTATTTTACACTTCAATTAGGTATCGAAAATGTTAATTTCATTCATACACATGTACGTAATATAGACAGTCAATTACAATACTCTGAAAGAAATCAATCAAAAATGAAATACCACGTTCATTTAATTAAATTGCCAAAACTTGAATATAAATATGTTTACACATATTTCAGTATTCTCAAAAAACTATTTTATATAATACAAGTTTATAATTGTTTAACTTGTTTAACGAAACGGCAACAGGTAGCGCAAACTCATTAGAAAAAAAGTTCGCACTAGCCTTGACGTAAGTTGAATAATTTATTTCATATTATTGTATTGTTTTATAATAATTAAAATATATAATATTATTTAAAATCAAAGTACAATAAAAAACAGGTGTCGGGTGATAGAGAGCAAGGTCGGTGAGTTGCTAAGGTGTCAAAAAAGAAATTTCGCAAAAACCTTAAAAAAACCATTTATTTCGCACTTTAACAAAGATCAAGTTTGTTTTTATCATGATAATTTTCTGTCTTTCTTTAATTTACTTAATATTTAATATTTATAATATATAATATAATTATAATTTATTTAATAATCGATTTCTTTTATTATTTTATCCAACAAGACAGTGACGAATATTTTATCCTCAAATTATGCGGTATATAATAAACGAAAAAAATATTATGTGAAAATTACTTGCTATAAAATAATGAAAATATTACTTAACGCAATATTATCATAAAATGACCAAAAACAATTGCTCTGCACTACTTTGTATATTACCATAAACGTTGCCAAATAAAAAATGCATTTTCTTACCGTCTTAGTCTTGCTTGGCGAGCAATATTAATATCGTCCCAATTATCTGCTAGAATAGTTGCTATTTCTCCCCATACATTTTCTTTTGTTTCCACATTTGCATACTCCCCCACTTTGAAATTCCAGATTTCGGGTCTGGATTGAATTTCGTTAATAAATAACTGTTTGTCAAACATTTTATTTATGCGCCTGTTGTACTCATCTATAGACACCGCCTAGCTTACTGATACTTGAACCATAGTATTAGCTTACTACATAAGAAATAATGAGAAGCGTTTTTGCTGCTACGTAGAAAAACGCTTTTTAAAAGGTTGTCATTATAATTTACTTACATTAAAGTGCATGTAATATCAAACAACCAAGTCGACGCAAGAACTGAAAATCATAGCTTTAAATTGTATTTCCTGATTTAAATTAATAAAATTATTACCATTAATAATCATTTTATTAGTTATTACTAATATTTTATATATATATATATATATATATATAGAGTTTATCAGTATAAACATTTTCAGTATGAACATTTGAAAGCCTTGCGGCAAGTAGGGTAGTCCAAGAGTAGATTTGGTACGCTTTTCAGTTTGTAAATCACTTGACATTGCCACTTCTCCGTGCGATTGGCATAAGAATAAGAGCAAACTCACATACCATGGTGTAATTCAAGCTTTCATTATGAGAAAGAAAATAATTTTTGTAACCAAATTAAAAAGCTGCAAATATGTTGTTTTCATGTACACCCAACACAATAGGTGCTTTTCTTTTCTTGCTTGGGCTTACTTGCTATTTTACAAATGGAATGGTCTATTGGATAAGATAAAGTAAGATAAAGTAAGAATAACTGAGAATAGTGGCAAAAAAAATAGGTCAGTATTTTAGACAAACCAATTTGTTGGCCAGCGTGCAATAGATTTTCATATACATATTTGAAAGATAAAAATGAGTATACTGAACCAAATAAACAAATTCACAAACCTAAAAAAATACGGTTGACCAAAAAAGAAATACCACACGCGGTGTTGCCAAGTGCTCATGAGACGGCGGCCCAATAGTTTTTTCTTATTAAATTATGTATAACAAAATAGTAACACTTAGTATAGTAGTAGTTTGTAGTGTATATTCTTTTCAAATTTTTATAACCTCTGTTGTTTTGAGAATTACTTTGAGAATACTGAAAAAAAACCTAATGTGGTAGTGGCAGTTATTTTGACACGTAGTCGATAGACTATGCAAAAGATCACTTTGAGAAACGGCACTAGTAACTACGCCAATACACCCGAACCACTCAAGGAAGATCCATCAAACAACTCGAATAGAAACTGGACTTTCAACACATTGTTTTAACCCCACAATCAGTTGATGGATAAAACACATGCTGGAGAAAAGAACTATGGCAGTTACTGTGGGAGACATGGTAGTCACAAAAATTGTCGCCAAATCACTGCTACTATAAATCACTCCTCTGTATGTCTCCTAGCCGACCTACACCCGCTAGCTACACTCTTCTATTGTTTACTTGCGGCTTGAGCTGCCCTTTCATCACGCTCCTTCTCATTTAGAATATCGTGCATCATTTTTTCATTAACAAACCATTTTGTTACGCTCTCTATAATGTTGTTAATTAGATTATCCAGCGTTAGTACGTTTTTCAGTTCCACACACGTGCTTTATCTCACATACAGAAACCTTACAAAGTGGAGCAAGGTGTGTATGGGGTTATCTATTTCACTGCAGTAAATGCAATCATCACTGTTAGACAAATTCATGTGTTTTAAGTATGTCCCGAAATAGCCATGGCCTGTTAGGAACTGTGTTACGTAGTAAATGACTAACGTGTTTACGGCTTAGCCATAGTTTGAGATCTTTAATTAACATCCTCGTTTATTCGCCTGTTCCACCAAATTTGCTCGACGCTCTTTGTCATGCTGTCAAGGTGTTTCTCATTGATGAGGCATCTGCTTCCTTCTTATTGGCTCCAGGCGTATAAAATCTCTTCTTGGCCAACAAGTTCATCGGGATTACTTCCGCAATTACTTGAATTGCACGCGTCAACACCCTAACCGCAGCCTTCCTTTGCGCTCTTGTGAGCATCTTTTCGTACTTGTCTACCTGATTATTGTACCATATCAGTGCCCTGCATAGCATTATGAAGTTCACCACGGAGCACTTCTACTGCTTGCTTGCTTAAGTGCGTTCACTGCTCTTTCAGCCTCCTTAGATGATTCCATAATGTGGAGACCCAGGTTGAAATTCTTGCCTATCGTAATACTTAGATACTGTCTGCTGGCTCTTGATCATTTTGTTGCCCACCTTCAACGTGTCTGACCCATACCGCCACTATTCTGCCAATGGCAAATTCTGCATCTTCTACTATATGTTTCGTGGTTCCACATACTATCAGCGTTAGGTCGACTGCATATCCTATTAGAAGCACATCTTTACGTAGCTCTATTGTTGTAATATATATACTCCACAGAGTCGGTCCTAGGACCTGTGGTACATCACAGGTCATACAAAAATGAGGTTGTCGCCCACTAGGATCCTCCTGTTCTCCATGTTCGCGTAAATAAGGTTTTGCGGGATACTTTTCTCAATCAGCGCCTTTTTAATATCTAGCCACGGTATAGAGTTGAAAGCATTTTTCACATTCAGAGTAACAAAGATGGCACGTTTTTTTTTTAGTTTTTTCAAAAGAGCTAGCTTGGCTAGCAAGATAAAATAACTGGGTGTGATTTTTGACAACAAATTCACATATCTAAATATAAAATGCAAAAATGTATATATGTCGTTCTGGCAATGCAGATAAACAAAGATAGTAATATGGCTATACACAGTTGTCATAAAACCTATGCTCACCTACAAAGAATTAGTGTGATGGCCAAAAACTAAGCAAGAAATATCTTCAAACCAAATTAATCAAATTTTGTTTTTAAATATCCTTCAATGTACACATTTAGAAACAACAAAAGCAAAATGTAGTTAAAAATAAACTTCTACAAATCTACATTGATGGCTCTGGAGTGGGAATCTACTCGCAAAATATAAATGCCTCAACATTGTTATCTCTGGAAATAAACAAAACTATCCTTCATTCAGAGAAGCCGGCTTCATCTCTGGAACAATAAAAATAGTAGCCCAGAAAATATTGTACACAAGTGTGCAAATCCTAACGGATAGCAAAGCAACAGTTATAGTTATAAACAAGCCCAAGATTACATCAAAGCTAATGTCATCAAGCTGTGCTGGGTGAAAGACACTCCAATGCAGTAGGCAATACTGAAGCTGATAAGCTAGCGCAAAAAAGGTCAATTACTAACATGTGTGGACCTGAACCATAAATTGCTCCACTTCTCATTCAAAAACTTCATCACTCTACTAAAAGCAAACACATACCTTGCACTGAAAACACGGTGATACAATACCCCAAGCTGTAGACAGGCAAGGAAACAATGAATACATCAAATCCTAAAATAACCGACTATTACCTACGACTCTCTAGAAAAAAACAGTCATTATTAATAAAGGTCTTGACAGGGAATGTCAACTTAGAAAACACACGCATACGTTAGGAATTGAAAATATTTCAACGGTTAGATGCAAAAAAAAACTTAAAATATTAAATTTCCATTTTTTGATCGTAACTTCTCAGGATTGCATTTTTAAGAAAAAATTATAACTAACTTTTTTTTTCAAATTTGTATAAAGAATAAGTTTTGACAAACAACATTTTTTTTAAAGATGATGTTTTTTCAAATAAGGATTAAACGTTTTTATCCATATTTCAGAACAAAAAAATACCTATCATCTTTTTTTTAAGAAAATCTATTGCAACATTTTCAAAATTCAAAAAAAATTATTTTTGTTTATGACAACTTATTCTTTATGAGAAGAAGAAAAAAATGCTATATAATTTTTTTCTAAAAATGCAATTCTGAAAAGTTACAAATGATCAAACAATGTAAATTTAAATTTTTTTTGCTATAGCACACGGCATTTCTTAAAAGTGTCAAGGTATCTTTTGCACATATAAAAGCACGTTTTTTGATTCATTTTTAAGAAAAAAAGAAAATACTTCTTTTTAAAAAATGTATTTTAAAGTACTGCAACATTTTCAAAATTAAATTTTTGACTATGAAAACTTATTGTTTGGATAATTTTGAAGAAAAAAATGTCTAATAATTTATTACTAAATATGCAATCCTGAGAAGTTACAAACGATCAAAAAATGTAAAAAAACTCAAAAACCTTGATTTTTTCAAACTTTAAATGCTTATTTCTTGAAAAAAGCTCATTGAAAAAAACTAAAAAAAAATCACATAATCGGGATTCATGTAGAGAAAGGCATTTTCACTGGTTTGAACAAAAACAAATTTTTATTCCGTACACTTGACTCGTACATGGCCATATAAACATAATAAGTTTCAAATGAATACTTAATACTTTGTCTAAGCACTACAATACACGGTCGAACGTATTTGTTACACATACATACAATTTTATACCACGCAGACTTACCGAAACGTCTAATTACAATCTAATGAAGCAATCAGTGTTTCAAATACTGTGTGACATGGATAAAGTACTTCAAAATATTATAGTTTTAAATTTAATTTATTTCAATGCTGTTATTTCTTTTTGATCTTTTCTATTTTTGTATTTTTGTATTTTTGTATTTGTGTATTTGTGTATTTGTGTATTTGTGTATTTGTGTATTTGTGTATTTGTGTATTTTTGTATTTTTGTATTTTCGTATTTATACTGATAATTCTTTTGACACTTTTGCATGTATGATTTTTACCTATATCTAATATTGTCACTGCAAAGCAAATAAATACTGTGTATCTGTCGCAAATGGTGCATATCTCTTAAAAACTTGGGTGTAAAAAAGTTATTTCCATCTACCATCTTTTGTTTTAATTGCAAACATTTTCTTTTGAAAAGATGGTTATATCTCTGAAACAAAATCGACAACCTACAATTTTCAATTGCCATAGTATTTTAAATTAATGTTTTTACCTCCAGTAAAAATGTCACAAAAATCTATCGAATCAGTTTAAAATTTGGCGTTTTTTAGTCCAATCTTTGGAGTTTAATAATTTTTTTTAAAATGGCTGGAAAGATGCGGGTGTACGGCCAAAAAATGCAACTTTTATAACCCAACACGCCAGAAGTCGGACCACCTCCAGTTAGCCAGTTGTTGGAGTGCAGTTTTTCTCTAGCTGATATAGTATAGAACGGTGAACATTACATGTGAACGGTAAACGTAAACGGTAAATGTAAAAATCAAAACATTAATTAGACTCTAATATCTAACTATTCTAATTTGTTCATTAACTCCCTATCCATAGTAGTCCCATAACATTGTGACTCATGGAATGTGAGAAATATAAGCGCAAATGAAAGACTAAAATAGACGCTCTCTATTAGATCTATTACTGGAAAACATAAAGTCTAAATAATTAAACATTTTTATTCCTGATCCCTAATGTAATCAGTTAGCAGAATAAAAAATAAATAGAAAGTGTTGATTTCAACATGGAGTGCAATTAGAAGAAATGAAAAGTCATAATAAACTTGAAAAAGTTAAGACAAGACAAAACGAGTATTCAAGGAGTAAACAAATGCAAACAAAAGTAAGAAGGCCAAAAAAAAATGGCAAATTGAAAAGGTAAGTTAGCAAAATAAAAATAAATGTAAAGTGTTTTTTATTGCAGCTTTTATTACTTCATTTAGTTTGAGTTTAATTTTGATTTATCAATTAGTGTTTTATATGACGATTATTAAACGGTGTTTATAACATTACTACAGGTCATACATCGAAGCCCAGCTCCAGCTGCAAAGATTGAAAATTAAAAAATGTATTGGCAATGTATCCTAGCTTTGGATATCAAACTGTCGCAGATTTTATTAATTTAAAATTGTAAAACAATTAAAATATTTGACTAAACTCAGTTTATGAATAAAAAAAAATGAAAACAAATAATATGCTTGTGCATGAACGCTTTTACCAGTACAAAATGGAAACAATGTGTCAATGGCGCAACACATCTCCAAAGTTGAGTCACTTACAAGATAGATCAAATAATCTGGGGATACAGTTAATGTTAACTATATTACCATCTAAATATTTTAATAAGCATGTAATAATTAGTATAAAAAAATTAAACAGTTGTCAAACTTAATTGACAAAGATGCTAAATTAAACAGTGATATATCAGATACTGAATAAATAACAGAAAACTCAAATTTTCAAAGAAATACATTTAAATTTTAAGGAAAGTGTTACAACTGTATAATAGACGAGAAATAAACAGAAAAACTGAAAATACTATACACAATTTAAATAGATGGTAATGCTAAAGTGATGTTCAAGCTCTACCTGCAAATGAAAAATAAATTAGTTGATAGTGGTGCAACTCACTACATGTAGAGTAAAAAAAGGATTTGTTTTTTACAAAGAAATCAGTGATGTAAACATAAAACGAAGCAACCATGAACACCTCTCTGTGAAAGAAATTAAAAATTTAGAGATTCAAACAAAAGAAATTTATTTTCTGAAAATGTTTTGACAAAAAAAGACTTTAAAATAATACAAAACAACACAAAAGCAGGAGTTTAGTTAATTTAATTGCGAAAAAAATAATAATTTGTATAGAATGCTGAATTGTGTGAAAAGCAAATGTGGCTAATCCATCGTTTAAAAAATGACATAAATTTTAGACATGTTAACTAATTTAAACACAGCACCCAAGTCACAACCAGTTCCTTTACAAGTTTTGTCTGTAGAAAGATCAATTAATCGAACAACAACCAGAAGTCAAACAAAGAAACTTTACACTCAATAAAGTTTCTTGTAAGTCAGCTTTGACAACAAAATTAGTTTCAAATATCAATTGATATATAATGTATATTATTTTAATAATAAATATAATTCACTCCAGATGATGGCAGATGGGATTCTGCCGAAACGTCGAGTCCAACTCAATGAAACAACGCGAGATAATCCGAAAATAAATTTAAATAAAAATGATTATATCCGCAAAAATTTAAAAAATAACAATATATATATATATATAAGTAGGGCTCTTAAAATATATATTTTTGTTATGTCATATTCTAATGTAATTTGTCATACTAACCTCCTAGTGACAAACAAACCCTTGTCCATTACTTCAAATAAAAAAGTTATAGCCATAATGCTATAAATCCGGCAAGTCGGGCTCTTTGCTACTTATTGTAACTCAAAGTGGACATAATATTTTTAAAACATATTTGTAATTTATTGTTATTTTCATTAAACGGTGCTAATACTTTTATAAAAAAAACATAAATAACCTATGTTTATTTGAATATTCGTGTATCAACTCCGCAACGTGGGCTCTTATTAGCATTTATCGTATAAGTCCAAGTTAAGAAATGGTTTTACAGAAATATTTATAATCTATTATCATTTAAGTTGTTTCTAACTGTTGCTTACACATATATAATAAAATTGTTATAAATGTTTATTTGAATGTTCGTCTATAAACTCGTCAACGTGGGCTCTTACTGTAAAAGATATAAAAAATTGTTTTACAGAAATATTTATAATCTATAATAATTTAAATTGTTTCTAAAAGTTTACTTACACAGTTAAGATGAAAAAAATATAAATTAAATAAGTTTTGTTGAATGTTTATGCATAACATCGACAATTTATACTTTGATTTTTTTTTAATATTACTAATTATATTCTTTTATAGAAAGACTTTTTTGCATATTTATTTGTCAAATAATTTAATGATGTAGACTACAACAAAATAGTTGCATGTATTTGAAACTACTATATTATCGATTAACAAGTATAAACAATATTCAAAGTATTACATCTTTAATTTTTAGTATAATCAATAAATTTATGATGAGTTATTTTAAAAGCAGTAAAACTATTTTAAGGTCAGTCTATTCATGCATGTTTTTTTTAATTTACGACTTCTTTATTGTCCTGATATTTATTCTGAATTTCCTTACATCTGGATAGTTGCAAAAAATAACAAGCTGCAATAGTAACAAGTTATTTACATAATTTTTAATATTTATTAAAGTTATATAAATTAGTAATAGTGCAAGAGAAAAATATTTAGTTGCAAGTTGCAACAAACAATTAAGTTGAAGAGTTTAAAAATAATTTTAAATTATTGTTAATTGTAGAATCACAATCTTTGTAATTTTGAAAACTGAGATTTAAGTTTTTAATTTTTAAGTCATAACATGAATCACATATTCATGTTATGACTATCACCTTATGATATTATGTTTGTATGTTGTCAAATTAAGAGCATTCAAAGTGAATAATAATTTAAGTGAATGATTTGATATTTTTGTTCAAATACAATAGATTCTAACTAACTTGGCAAATAGTTGTTAAATTATGAGCAGACAAAACTTTGATATTAATTTAAGGATTAACAGATTTTACAAAAATTTAGTAAATTTGTAAAATTAAGAGTATTAAAAGTAGGTTAAAATAACAAAATTTATGAGTTTAGCTAAAAGCTGAGTTTTAAAGTATGCAAATTATAATAATGTGGTCAAGTTAAAGTAACAGGGTCAAAATTTTGATATGCCTGTGCAATATCTTGGATTTACTTAAAACTTGGCTAACAACAATTTTGTTTTTTACAAAAATGTTTGATACAGAAGTTTCAAAGCAAGCGGACAATAAGTTTTCAAAGTAGCAGGTCCAATATGTGTGGTCATGTGCAATATCATAAATTTAACTGAAATTTAGAAATTATAAGTTTTATGGTTTGCAGATTACAGAAAAATGATAAATTAAAAGATGTCTTTGACTTAATTAAAGCAGAAAAAGCATTTGACTGTGTTTTGTGAAAGAATTTGTTTGAAATTTGAAAGGGTTTACGAGACACTAAGTAGCATTGAGGTTAAATGACCAAAACACCAAGTGGATTGAAATTAAAAAAAGAGTGAGACAGGATTGTTGTTTATCACCAACGTTGTTCAATATGCATGCCAAAAAGATGGTTGCAAAGTGCTTAAAAAAGAAAGATCATTCTTTGTTGCATAGAAGAAAAAATAATATAATCTATTTGATTTGCCGATGATATAATCGTGTTTGTAGAAAGCACAAAAGCACTAAAGATAATAGTTAAAGAAGAAAGAAATGAAATCAATGTATAGACTGAATTTAAATAAAAACAAAACAAAAGTTATAAAAATTAGGGAAAAAAAACCGTACGTTAAAAGAGATAAATTGGAGCAAGTGAAAAAGTACTGCTACTAAAATTATAAAGAATTGGAAAAACAAAAAGAAATAATAGTATGCATAGGAATAATAAAAAAGCTTTTAGAAAGAAAATAAAGATTTTGAGTAGCAAGTTAGATATAAATTTGCAAATAACAATTGTAAAATGATTTGCATAAAGTGTGTTTTATATGAATGTGAAACTTGGACAATATGTGGTCAGACAAGATCCGGAATAAAAAAGTATTGAAAAAGTCAATGGAGGAAATAGCGCTAGTAAGAGAGAAAAGACGGATAGTACATGCATTGAAAGAGATTGTTTATTAAAGAACGTGATGAAATAATGCAAATCCGTAAAAAAAAGAAAAAGATAACTGATGTTTTAAGGAATAGGGAAAGGTACAGTGAACAAAGCAAAAGATAAAGAACCAAGAAAACTGAAGAAAATACACTTGGAACCTGCAAAAAGCAGGATACTGAAAATGTCAAAATTTATGTTAAAAAGTATGGATTTAACTAAAGTTTAGCAAACAGAGCGTAATATCAAACGAATAAAAAATTAAAAAATAAATTTCAAAGTAATGTTGTCTAAACATTTTGAAATACTTAGAGAATACTAGTTTTAAATTATGCAGTACATAAAAGTAATAATAAGCATTTAAAGAACTAGTTTACAATAATAATATCAAACTAATATTATTCAAAGTAATGTTGTCCAAATTTATTTTAAAAATTAATGGAACTAGCTGAAATTTAGCAGTGATGTTGGATTAGCACATTAAGTACGCACAAGTATTTGTAATTGTTATAAATATGGTTATTGTTTAAAAACATTCAAAACAATAATGTTTAAACAAACTCTTAGTACATAGCAAAGCATTTTAACACTTACATCTAAATATAGTATTTAGATATGTAGGACCAAAACATTTTAACGGATTTTTTTAACTGGATATCAAGAAAACTATTTGGCTTTTAATTTTATAATTTTCTAAGAATCAAAAATTGCTACTGTTCTAGATTAATAATCAATTTTTTTTAAGAGGTGTTAATTAAACAGACACGTTAACATCAATCTCGTTTTTGAAATATATATTGTGGGTCAACAAACTTTTGTTATAAAAGTTTGTTGTTGAATTAAGAATAACATTCTAAAAAACAACATAAAAAATTTATTTATTGCAAGAATATTAAAATTAACAACATAGATGCAATCGGTAAAAAAATAACAAAGATATTTAGTCGAATGTTTTATTATCGTCATAAGACTCAATTAAGCATACATTATTAGATGTTAATATCATGCAATAAAATAATGAACTCTCGGTAGATATTTTTTATATAAGTATGCAATATCATTATTTCAACAAAATCATAAACTAAAACTGGATGCTGCTGACTTTGGAGCATTTTTAATAAATAGCACAATAAGCCTGTAGTTTAAATAACTTGTTTTGATAGAAATTTAAATTAATCTATCCCATTAGAAGAAAATGCAATCAATGTAAGATACCATTATCTAAAAGTTGAACATTATATTATGTAATATAATACTATTATATTTATGTTTAAAATATTTCTATAGGTAGAGATAACTTCTCATGCTTGACACATAATCGTATTATAATGCAATGTTACTATTCTTACATTTATAAATATATAACTAATTGAATAATAATAAATATTTAAAACAGTTTTTTGTTTTTGTTTTACTTATTGATATTTAATTGCGGGCAATTGTTGGTAATGACGTGTATTATAATGAACAAACGTTGGTAAAAATAATTAGTTTTGTTAGATCTATCATAGGTATATTAAGATTTTAATTAATTTTGTTATACAATTATTATTATATTATATTATTACATAAATAACATTTGAAAAGTTATACTTAAATATATACATTAATACAAATTGTTTTTAAAAGATAAGGATAAATGATTGCAATAGGTAATTAGTCAATGGTAAAACTTGTAGCTTAGTAATGACATGAAAAATGTAGAATATGAAAGATTTTACAAATGAAACTGCATATCTGGGCTATAAAATGTTCTGGTATATAAAACAATTAGAATGAATTAGAAAAAAATTCTTGCAGTCGGAACACGACTATTGAGTCTGTTTGCTGGTAGGTTTTAAATCTCAAAGTCGTTGGTATCTGGTGACGGCTGATTACAAAAAAGATCATACATAAATATAAAGAATTTAGGGTCATATAATTGAAAACATTTGCTTGTAAAACGGCAATGTATTCATTCAAATATGTAATAATCATAATATATAAATTTTGATTTTAACTTAAATTATTTTATTAGATTAAGAAAAACAATATAAATTTAAATTAATTACGTTTTTTGATTCAATTAAAATTGGCAAGTTTTTTTTATATATATATATATATATATTTATTCAACTATACAAAATAGTTATTTATGGGTCAAGTGCAGTTTACAATGATTGTTTATTATTATTACTACATGGTTGCTAAATTTCAATAGAATCCAAAAATTCTAATTATAAATAATAGAATTTTGATAATTTTTGGTTTTTGAGGTGGTCTAGCGACTACGATTTCTTGTGTACCTCTGGTTGTTACTTTTCTAGTAAATCCAGTTTTCTTCAGAAACTTTTGACAAAGGATAGACTGTCTTAAACTTTTTTTTGGTTAGCTTCTGCTTGCCAAAGAAGATTCTACGTTACGTATTGTAAGCCTTGCACTCTTGCTCAGCAGGTGTGCAAGTTTCTTTGTCTTGTAGACATTTGCTGCATAGGGGATTTGTTTAAATCTAATAAATGTGTTTGTTTAGGTTACAGTGTTTAGTGTTAAGTTATGTAAGCTTTTGCACTTTTATTCTGCTCAGCTGCATTACAATGGTTTGGGTAATATGTGATGGTTCTGTTAAGAATAGCCTTTTGTACTTCATCCCTTGATTGGTGTGTTTTGTACCAAACTTACTAAGAAATATTAGTTTACCAGTCTCGTATAGAATTTCTTTTTGGCAAGCTGGTCTGTCTTAAGATTATAATCTTTTGGTATGCAGATAAGGCGGACTCTGTTGTTTGTGGCAGATTGTTTATGAAGTTCATCACTAGTTTGCATTTAATTACTGACAACCATTTAGCGTATAAAGCTGATTAGCCCTGCGACATAATAGTTATTGGTCAGTTAAAGTATTGTCTTGATTTGATGTTTTTAGAGCTATATTTAATAATAGCTATTTTTGCTTGAAAGAGCATGTTTGCCCAAGGATAACGTGATTGACGGCCACGGTTTCTGTTTTTGTATGTTCCGGTTCTGGTGCTATTGTTATGTCTAGATACGTTGTGATAGCTCTGTTATAGAGCGTTAGCGGATCACTCTAACTGTCCGCGGTTCAATCCCCGAAATATGACTAAATAATAACTTGCTCTTTATTCACCGGTGTCATTCGGAAGTTACCTAATAAGCCGTTGGTCCCATCAACCCCCTTCAAACAAGTCGTAAGACTTCTGGGGCGATGTAAAATAGCTGTAAAGCGCGAAATAATAATAAAATCCATCTATCATATATCATATAAATTATTTTGCCGTTCGACGGTAGTATTAAATTAAAATATTTTTTCATGCAATAACTTTTCATAAAGTGTGATCTTATTTTCAGTGTTTCTTTCTCATGTAACACATTTATTGTTCTTGGTCTAGGAGCTTCAAGATTTACAGTGTGTTTGTTTATCTATATTTGATACGTTGTTTAGTTCTCCTCCATCATCAAAAATAAGTGAAGTGGTGGTAGCAAAAGCAGTGTTTCCATAGATGCTGTGAGGTTTGTTTTCGTTGCTTTCTTTATCAGCAAACATATTTATTTTTGTACTTCGTTTAATTGCGTTGACGTAATAGTAGTATAGTAGTAATAATGGTTCACCACAGTAGGTATAGAGCGTAGCTTAGGGGAGAGCACATCCGCCAGCAATTTTAGCTCTTTCCCTATAATATAATTTTTAATAATTGTTCTTGTTTGATTTTTGAGCATGAAGTTCACCCAATATCTAACAAGAAGTGAAGCGCTTCTGTTTTCCATTCCCGTAGCAGTTTATTAAAAATGAAATATTGTCAAATGCTCCTTAAATGTCTAAGAAAGGTCTCGGAAAAATTTATTTGCAATGGATAGTCTTTTTGCACCTGATGACTAGCTGATTTATAGTTAAATTGAGGATTTAATTTAAATGCCAAAACTTTGACACAACTATAAAATACTTATAACTTAACACTATCATTGTAATCCTCCAACTGTAAAACCATTGTATGCAAAATTTTGGTAAAATCTAAAAATATTGAAAATACATAAATGTCAACACATCTACACAAAACAGTGAATTTGGTATAGAATGTATAATTTTAATAATTAATGTCAAAAAATTGGCATTACTACTGTGATAACTCACAATCTAATTCAATCATTATTAAAATTCTCAAAAACTTAAAAAAAAACATGTTTGTTGAATTTTGCAAAATTCTAAAGTATTTAACTTAATTTGTAATTTTTTGACATTATTATTTCTAATACATATAATCTAACACTACCATTGTAATCCGCTTACTTCAAAAGCCGTTTGTCAACCAATGTTAATTAAAAATAATAAATTTTATAATTATGGGTTGTTAAGAGTAAATTGCACAAAATAATAAAATAAATTTAATTGTGCTTATTAATTGCTATATATATATATATATATAAAACAAACTCCTACAAGTCACGCAAAAAAATTCACTCCATATGAAAAATAAACTGACAAGAAATTGAAGAAGAAAATACCTAGGAAAAGGTAAATGACAAAGCACTTAACAATAATAATAATATTTATTGATATGTGTAGATCTACATTTATAAATATCACATTAAAGTATAATATAATGTATGGCAATATAAAATATAAAATAAAATCTATAGAGTAAAAAGAATTGACTAGTAACAGAAATTTTATATTAGTTAAATACTCGTTTAAAGACAACTTTCTAATGCAATAAGGCATCTTGTTTTAAATAAAATTGCGTAATAGTTTTTATCGCATCTAGTTTTATTTATTTGTTGAAAATCTGGCAATATGATGCACACCAGTCACCCATTGGTCCTTTTTTATTCAATCGTTTTGCAATTTGAAGTTTCCACTTAAACTAGATAGAATTTAAACAAAACATCAAATTAGTGTTATAAAAAAAATTTAAAATAATTTTTTCTGCTATTTAAAAAAAAAAGTATTGTTTCAAAAATAAAGTTGTAAAGGTTTTATTGCGTTAATTATTTTACTTGTTAAGTGGCGTATAATTTTAATCGTTTTTAACAGATGATAAACGAATATTTTACAATTTAATTTCAAAAATTTAATAAACAATTTAATGAAGATTTTAATGTACTGAAAATTTCTTTCTCTAACGTTGCAAAAAAACAGAAAGATTTAATATTGCTCAATATGATTTATCCTCGGATTTATCTATTTTCGTGACATTCAAAATACAAGCGCCCTTAATAATAATTTTAAAAAGAATGTGCACTGCCCGGGAATCGAACCCGGGTCGCAAGAATGGGAATCTTGCATGATACCACTACACCAGCAGTGCTACGATTACGTAATTGGGAAACTAGCGTATTTAAGAAAAACCCTTAACTAAAAGCAAACAATAAAAATGCAATGTAAATTGTGAACCAATAATTATCTATCTAATTACTTTTTTCTTTTCAATTACAATTAAAAATACAACAAACAATAACTTATTTATATTTTTATCATACATATAAGAAAGAAATAAATTTTAATTGCAATAATGATGACATTGTCGACGTTCAATATGTATTATGAACAAAAAATTAAATAAATTTAATATTTCATATATAAAAGAAATTACAGAATAATAATATTTAACGACCAAATTTTAATATTATTAAAATTTAAATAAAAAAATCAAATTTTAATATTATTAAAATTTAAATAAAAAAATCCTTCGAGCCGGATTTGAACCAGCGACCTATGGATTTCTATTTACAAACTTTCAACTACAGTCCACCGCTCTACCAACTGAGCTATCGAAGGTATAAATATTTTTGTTGAAGTAATACATGTAAAGATACGCATCCAAGTTAATTTATATTTCAAACAAAATAACGAACTAATGAGGTTTGAATATTGCATTGTTAACATAAAATCGCATTAGTGTAATTTATAGGTCTGTTCCAACATACGATTTGGACAGTTTGCAAACCGTTCAAACTATGCACACAAACAAATTACTGTGTATAAAAGATTGCCTAAGGATGACAAATATTTGTTTGTGTGCACAGTTTGAACGGTTTGCAAACTGTCCAAATCGTATGTTGGAACAGACCTAATAACTTTATATAAATTGTTTTGTACAAAATCGTATTCAAATTGTTGTATTTATTTATGGATGTTGTTAAAAAATATAGTAACATTATGTTTTTATTATTTAAATATTATTTTAATAAAATTATGATTTTTGTCAATAAATAATGTGTAAATTTGAGCCAACTCTTATTATTATTTATTAAATTGACTCTTTCTAGTATTCAAATGTATGCAACCTGCTTTGTAGTTGTAAGTAGATGGAAGACTATCAGTTTTATGTGTATTGATTGAATCAAAAATAATAATTCCAAATTTATGATTTTTAATATTACTGTAAAATCATTCAGAAAATTAAAAATTGATTAAAAGGTAGAATCAATAGTAGTTTAGTTATCAATATTTATGATCTCAGTTTTACATAACCTAATTATATGTATATAAATTTACGGTAAATACAAAATAAAGTGAAGTACTTCTCTTTATTGGGTATTTATCACAGATCATCTTATTATTAACAAATCATTAGTCATGTTTGTTCGACCACACTGCATAATAAATATATAAAATTATAGGCATAGATTAATTAACAAAACTTATGCTCAATAGCTAGTTAAATATACGCTTAACATATATATTTATAACAAATAAAAACATTAGGCATATAATTTATTAGCCGCTCAAAGGTGTAACAAAAATAAATCAAATTAAAGTTTAAAAAAAGTTAGGTTATTCAGCTAATAGTTTATTAGGTGCTTTATTAGGAGTTGGATATTACGGCCCTTATAGTCATAAAATATTTTACCAAATTTTTGTACTAAAAAATTATCCTATAAGTTAATAACATAAAAATTTAAAAAATAATAAAACGCCCGAGCAGGGACTTGAACCCTGGACCCTTGGATTAAAAGTCCAATGCTCTACCGACTGAGCTACCCGGGCTGTTGCAAACCGGTTAAGCCTGAAATGTTCTGTTGATAAATTGTTACTTCAATATTACAAGAGTTGTTTTCTGGTGAGCTTACTGGAGCCATATTAATAATATAGGTAAACACATTTTGATGAATTGTAATTGTCGCTTACAATTCATTAAAATGTCCCGCAAAATTTATTTATACAACATACCTAACAAAATTGCATAGAACACTAATTTGTTATAAAAATTAACCAAAAGTGCCAAAAAACTAATAAAATTGACAAAAATTATTATTCCGTGATATTCTTTTAAATTCACACAAAAATTCCAAATTACTGAATAATATTCTTCCTACAAAATTTCACAAAAAAAAACATTTAACTGCTTAAATTTGTCAAACATACCTCAAAAAACTTACAAAATGCGCATTTATTACACAAAATTTACCAAAAATTGTCCATTTTCTTGAGCAATCCATTTTATAATTTTACGAATTATACATATTCATTCATATTATTTAAATTTTAGTGACATAAACATATGGGAATTCACAATCTTCAATTATTTATTAAATTTTGAATTTAAGTAGTATTTTTTATTTTTGAATTATTTGTCTAATCTTTAGAAGTATTATCTCATTCCACCACAAATTAATAGACTGTTTATTATTTTAAATTTGCTATAAGTAGAAAAATAACAGTTGTTACGCTAAAATCCATACCACAAAATATTATTTTTTCCGCTTTGTAATTGCTACATTTTTTAAAATAATACACAACCTAACATTATAAATTAAAAGGTGTTTTATTAAAGGTTTTGGCAGTATTAAGTGTAGACACCACGTAGACACTAGCAAACTCAAATAGTTTGTTTATTATTATTTAAAGAAAATGAAAAAAATAACATAACTTCAAGCTATTTCAATTAATATTAATGTAACTATAAACAAAAAATAAAAAGCGGTAGTGCCACAACCGTATTACTAAAAAGTCAATCTATCTCTATCTTTCTCACAAAAATATATAGCTACATTTTTTTCCCAAACTGTACTACCCGTGTAAACATTTCAAGCGTTCAGTAATTATGTGACATAAAAAAAAAACTGGAACGAATACACCCAAATTTCTCACAAAAGACCTAATCGATACCTTAGCAAACAGATGAATAAACTGGCCCTTAAAGTATAAATATTAGTTAAACAACTTATACAAACATTTTTAAGATACCAATAGCGTTTCAAACATTCTAACAATATTTTGTTTTTAAATACAACCCTAACAAACATGACATTGGCCGCGTTCAGAACTACTCATCATGCGTACTGAACGCGCTCGCTGACTACCGTTTGCTGGCAGAGCTTGTCATTTTACTCATAAATTGGTTGCTGACCAAGTAACTCATCAACCAGTGATTGATTGTTAAGTCAGCGTTGGCAACTGATGAGTTGTTCTGAACGCAACCCTGGTTCAAACAACTGTTTCATGCATAACCATTTTTTAAAAATAATTACAGTTTTGACCAATTATTACCAAATAAATAACTTTTTATTGTGTTGATATTGTTTTGCTATAACTGACGTAAGCGTTTCCGTGCTGTTTTTAATTAATAGCGCTCAACTGGTTAGTGCGAACCAAAAACTGCGCAGCACTGCAATTGCTAAAATTGTCAAAATTTAGACCGGATTTTGGTGCTTCTTTTCAACAATATGTTAATATTTCATAATTGGATTTTGCTATTTTTGACATTTTATTAAAAGAATTTTGCATTTTTCAACAGTTTATGCCAAAGTTTGGATCTTTAACATCTTATAGATATATTTTGCTTATTTTCAAAATTTTATAAAAAAAAGTTAACAATCTATGGCAACATTTTAGTAATTTCTGACAAATGATTAAACAAAATTTTGTATTTCTTTATAGTAATTTTTGTTACTTTTTGACAATATTTTTATACTTTATAGCTGGATTTTGGCATACCTACTATAAATAAAATTTTGCACTTTTCTACAGTTTATGACCAAATTTTGAATGACAATATTTTGATATTTTATAACTGGATTTTGCTATTTTTGAGATTTTATCAAATTGTTTAAACTCTTTTAACAGTTTATGGCCAAATTTTGGTGCTATCCAACAATATAAGCCGAATTTTGTTACTTTATACCGCAATTTTTAAACACTAATTTGTTAATTTAAATAAACATTTTCAAAATGAATAAATTGTGTTAACTTCAAAATACCATCTACAGCATGCTACTGTAATTATAACATTAATACACAATAATTTCAATACTGTCTATTAATATTCTGACGCCTTATCTGACAATGCTGGATGACAAATGGACAAATGGACTTTTATTTATTTTCAAATAAATAATGTCATCTAAACTTTACTGACTTTTGAGAAACAGTTATTCATGAGTTGTATGCATACTTTTTTACATTATAATAAGAATAGAAAGACTTTTTTTAAATAAATCAATGTGCTTAGATGACATAACCTAATGGATCGATGTGTTGCTTTCATAATATTTTTTATAGCTCGATTTTGATTTTGCTACCATCTTACAAAAAACTAATTTAATTATTAAATCAAATAACATTTTTTATTTTATTTATTAATCTGTTCTACACAATCACTACATGTTCATGCAATAAATAAAGCAATAAATCATAAAGTAATGATATACATTTATATCTAGATATTCGCAATTGACAGTTGTAAGTTATATTTAATATTATGTATTTAATCACATGTAAAACACGTCAATCTAATTCTAGACAGATTGGCTTGTATATAATAAATCTAGTCTTAAGCTTACTAATAGTACAACATAAATGTTAAAGCAACATGAAAAGTAAAACAAATAAAAGTAATATACCCACCTATCTTTTCAATGAAGCTAACATTTTTGAAATACTGTTATTGATAAAGTTAAATCATATCATAAAACGGATTAGGTCGCATCTTATACCATGGATACTTTAAGTTTATATGGTCTAAAGATCGAATAGAAGCTATTATTATAATAATATAAATACGTGGTATATAAAGTTGACGGCTTTAAATATAATTGAAGGGTTTATAGATAAAGAAGTTAATAGACTATATAAATAAATGTGCCAGGGTCATTCTGCAGGTTATTATTTTATTTCACTATTTTTTATAAATATTTACATATCTATTGACATGAAAGTGCTAACTTTCATAAAAGAACAATGATCAACAAGTAAACGATTAGATTAATGTTACGTAACTTTTTATTTATCAAGTATCACTTTTGTCCAATATCCCTTCAAACTGTTTCAGTCTTAACGTCCAAACACATGTTTTTGTTACTTAGTTATATATGTTTATATTTTTATTCATCATATTTATGTTAATGGCTTAATTTAAACCACGTGATTTTGATAATTAGTTACATCTAAATAATCTGCTCAAATAAATAAATCGAAACATCAACTATTTGTGAAATTTGCCACACAATGCGGTGAATATAAATAGAATATATATGCATTATTAATGGTAATATACGCAATATGTTAAACACATCTTATCTCTTTCACGTGACATCCGTGCTTATATATATATATATATATATATATTTAGTTTTATAATCAAAATTAAAGTATTTTCACTCACCTAAACTTTTTCTCATTGGCTATGAATTTCCTTAGAGGTCCTGGGCTACCACTCGGTGTTGAATAGCCGTTCTTTTCTTCGGCGACGATTGCTCTCGCCAATTGCAAATCGCTTTCATTCATGGTGTCTGGCCGAACTGGAAAAGACAATTAGGAATTAAGATCTAGTTGTTTTTTTCTTATATTCCAATACATCAAGCAGAAACGTTTGCGACCCAAGGTGAAAAGAGAATTTAATCCTTCTCACACATACACACGATTATTTTTATTTATTTCTCTCTTTTCAAAATAATTGCATACACACCCTTGACCTAAAAAATACTAAATAAAAATATATAATAATAACGTTTTACATATAAGATCCAAGGTCAATATTTCTCTTGTTTTAAAGGTCAGGAATAGTTTAAAAAATCTATTTACGTTCTGACTCTCATGAATTTGAAATTTATTTTTATCATATATCCAGTTTGTACAGCAATTCTTATTTCATTCAAGTTAAACAAATAGTTTTGTAGTAAATTGTCGTCATACTACAAAAAATATGTATAAAGATTGGATCGTTTATACAGGATAATTCATAACAGGACATGACATTTTAAGTAAAAAAAAAACATTTTTTTTCTAGTTATATAATTATTCGACTTATTCGAATTTAAACTTTCCAAAACGTTAAACATAGTAAGCCATAAAATTTGTTTAGCAAGAAGTGGTGAAGAAAGGTGATGTCCATAATCACTATAGTTTATTTTGCAATAGAATAAATATTATACAGTATTTTAAGAAACGGATATATTTAACATAGTTATGAAATTTGTGTTGTATGTTCTATAATTGATAAAGATACATTTTCCAAGCAAAACTTTCATAAACATTTTTTGTTAAAAATTGTTTTTTATGACAAATATTTACTTCGTAACTTTGATTACCGTTTTTTTTAAACTTTAAACGAAACCGATTGGAAAAGTTGTTTTATGTTTTTCCTTTATTTTTTTTCATTTTCGAATTATCCTTCATTTATTTACATTACAACTTGCAAAATTATTTTTAATAGCCGACTCAAGATATGTCAACCAAGTTATTATTACGAACTGGCAATAATCCTGGTCAACAAAATAAATAAAAGTATTATTTAAAAAACACAATTATAATTTTGACTAACTTTTTAATTTATTAAACCATCCATTTAAAATTTAATCGCATAGTAATTATATGAATAGCTTTTGTAATTTGAGAAAGTTGCGCTTAACATCAATTCTCAATTATATATGAACTTAGTAAAAATTTTCCATAAATAAACAATAAAGTAAAAATTATCAAATGAAGGTTTATGTAAATACTTTCATCAACATAAACATAAAAAATTACTTTTAAATTTAGTCAATAATTTGTATTCCAAATAAACTGTTTTGACTTTACTTTGGCTTTTATTTTTTTTTTAATTATCTTCACCTCTTTTCTATTTTCATGAACCTGAAAAAAACTCATTTGAAATTGAAGTAAAAAAGGTTGAAAACATAGAAGAGAATGCTAAGAAAAAAGTAAATGACGCAACACTCAGTATTAATAGTCAAAATAAAAAAAAAATAAAAAATATAATCTAAGCTAAACTTCAAAAATGACGTAGGGCAATTGAAAACATAGTGCTTTTACGTACCCGCAACACAAAATCTAAAAAACAAAAACAAAAGAGAAAGACCCGGCACAAACACTTTGCCAACGATGGAAGGTACGACAGCGACCACCTATCAAAAGGTCAAACAAAGATCATAGAGACCTGTACACGCCACCAAATGGCAGATTATAGAAAGATGGCTAAATACCTGAAGAAACATCAAAAGATTACGACGCCAGAACACGGTAGAGTTATGTCCTATAACCACTATCGAGCAACACCGTTATAAACATCCGCACGTCAAAAATACTGTCGATCAACAATCGGCTGTGATCCAAGTCAGCTCACAACCGGTTGTGACCCCAGCCAGACACCGCTAGTCAATAAACAACCAACACCTGGGTGCGCGGATTTGACAGACTACTTGAAATTTAACCTCGGTTAGCTATACAGAAGTCAGTAGCTCTACCATGCTGTCCCAGCTATAAACAGCTTGCGCGACAAAGCTAATCAGATGATGTACTAGACCATGAACCTCAACTATGTTTGCAACACTGAGCTTTAAGTTGCCAACTTCCTAATAAAAAAAATAACCAAACTGACAAACAAAATAAATTGGCTACGCATACAGTTGCAAACCATAGGCAAAACAACGTTGCAAACGTTTTGCTAATCAACATCAGTGATATCTAACCAATATTAATCAAAAAAGCCAAGGAAGAAACAGCAGCGGTCATTACCATCTACAACTTGTAAAAAACCGCCGCACCAACCGTACATATCCAAGCTACCAAAATTCTAAATGTGAGTAAAAGAACGGAGAAGAAAGAAAAAACAACAACTATGTAAAAAAAAATGAGAAGACCGGAATAAAACCGTCAATTATCAAACACCCGGCAGCTAACCAAGAGGCCCACGTTCCAGAAACACGCCCTCAGCACAGCAATTGTGACCCACACAAAAACGACCTGGAAAAGTCACAGTCACAGATAAAGATGACGCCAGACCGGTTACTCTGGCGACGCTGCCAACTGCTTCCACAAGCAAATCTCGTGCTTCATTGCGCTACACCACATGTGCAGGAACAGTACGAAGAACCTCAACTCCTCGGTTAATTGCCCTTAACCAGCTCAAGAAATACCCTAACACTGCCACTAAAACTTGGACCATAGCCGGTTTTCAAACTCCCAAGCCGCAAGTGTTTTTTTTTTTTTTTTTTTTTTTTAGGACGTAGTGAGTTGTTTGGCTCTCAACAAGTGGCCCTTAAGAATAACTTACGCATGGTAATACCTTCCGGTTTTCTTCTCTGCACAAATCCTGTTGTTTTAATGTCCCTGTCTAAACTAACCTACATTTGGTGCTAGTTTGAGGAGGGCTGGTTTTTGCTTCGCGGATTTTCACGCATCATCTGCGGCACGCATGCTGTTCCCGGCCCCTCTCTCCCTATAGCCCCTACCTTTGTCTGTCTCTTTTGTCATTTTGCCTTTTCTTATCTGCACTGGCATCTACCTCTGCATTCTCTTCTTTCTCCCATCTTTGTGTTATTTACTCTAATTATATAATTTGTTCTCAGATGTGCTCTTAGCTTACTAAGGTCTTCGTTCACTTCTTCTTTATCGTATCCCCTCTCCTTCATGAATAATTTATGCAGTTCCATCAGTTGTATTCCTTTTGGCAGTCCTAGATTTGTAAGTTTTACCTCCAGTGACATCCTTGTATCTCCATCAGGAATTACTTCTTCATGTCCTCTCGTTGCCAGGTATATTCTGACTATCTGAAAGGTTCTCAGTCATCCTCGAGATAGCATATCTACCATTTGGTATTTGCCTTGTTATTTCTGTTATTCTGCTTTCCTTCAATATTTCTTTTTTCTTTCTCCTTATCTCTGCAATTTCGTTTGGTATCGTAGTCTCTGTAAATGTTCTTCTGTTTTCTTCTGTTTCTTGGTATGCACAATTGTCATGTCCTTTCTTATTTTTTTCTTTTTGATCTTTTTCTCTGTTTTCTTGTTTCCATTTAGCTTCTCTCATCTCTTTCCTTTCTCTTCTATGGCTTTTAGTTTGTGTGTTTGTTTCCATTGTTTGTTTTTCTATATTCTTCTATTGTCAAACTCTTCAATTTTTTTTTAGTACACTTGTTGCAAAGTTTTTTAACGCCCTTCATTTATTTTCATCATTTAAGCATTTGTTAATGATTGTTCTTTTATCCACTTTGCTTCCTAGTATATATTCTAGTTTTTTTCTATCTTCCTCCCACGCCTCGCATTCTACTAGAGTGTGTTCTGCGTTATCATGTGTTTCTTCCTGACAAAATCTACACCTTTCTTCTTCATTTTTTTTTAAATTTTTTGCAAGAATTTTCCAAATGCTCCGTGCCCGGTCAGTATTTGTGTTGTATAATAGCACGTCTCGGGTTTCTTCTCTACCCATTCTTTTATGTCTGGGATTAATTCTCTTGTCCATTTCCCCTTTTCTCCTGTATCCCATTTTCTCTGCCATCTTTCCATAGTCTTCTCTCTTGCTCTTATCTTTGCTTCTTTTTTACTCGTTCCTTCTTTTACAAGTTTTTTTATTTCTATTCTTTCCTCCACCATCATATCCGCGGGAGGTGTTGCCGCAATTAATAAAATAGACCTCTTGTGACACTGTTCTGTAAGCTCTACAAATCCTTAGCGAGCTTGCTCTTGTGGCTCCTCTTACTTCCTTTCTGTTTTTCTTTGTTTTCATGGCTTCTCCCCATGTTTCTGCGGCGTACAGCAATTTGCTTCTTGCTGCCGTTGCTATTAGCCTTCTGCTTTCTTCTCATGGACCTCCGTTGTTTGGCATAAGTCTACCAAGCTTTCTCTCAATTTCCTTTGTTCCAATGATCGCTTCCTTAACCTGTTCATTCCATCCCTTTGCTTTGAGTGTCACTCCAAGGTATTTGATTTTGTTTCCTATGGTTATCTCTTCATTTCCCACCTGTATCTTACCTGTTCCTCTATTATTCCTCTTAGTCGATAGCCATGCCGCCTCAGTTTCTTGTGTTGCTAGTTTAAAGCCCTTAATTCTCATCCATATTTGTATCATATCAATTGCCAGCTCTAATCTTCCTTTTAGTACTTCTATTTCTACGTCTCTACCTACTATTGCTATGTTGTCCGCAAATGCTGTTATTGACACGCCTTCCGGCATCTTCAATCAAAGTATCTCGTTATAGACAAGGTTCCACAGTTTTGGTCCCAGTGCTGAGCCCTGCAGTACCCTTCTAGTAAGTTTGAATCTTCCATTTTTGGTCACTAGGTTTCTGTCCTGTAAGTAGCTCCATATAATCTTGATTGTTTTTCTGTTCAGTTCTTTCTTCTTTGCCGCCTCTATGATTGCTGCCCATGATACGCTATTAAACGCGTTCTGTATGTCCAACGCTATCATTACACAGTGTTGCCTTTTCCTCTGCGTTCTGCTGTTTGCTTCTTTTGCTATTGCTTTCACTTTTTCAATAGCTCCTAAGGTTGTTTTTCCTTTGGTAAATCCGTATTGTTCTTTTTCCCATCCTCCTTTTTCTTCTATTTCTTGTTCTATTCTCCGTACAATAACTTTCTCCATTATTTTAGCCAGTGTGTTGATTAAGCATATTAGTCTGTATGATGTTGCTTTTCCTGCTTCTTTTTTTTTCTCAATCAGTACCAGAGTGGCTTCTTTCCAACATCCTGGGAAAGTTCCTTCTTTTAGGCACCTGTTGATTATTTGAGTTATTTCTATCTCGTTTCCGTCTAAAGCTGCTTTAACAATCTCTGTTGTTATTTCGTCTGGACCTGGTGCTTTGTTGTTAGGCAATTCTTTTATGATCTCTTTGATCTCTTCCACTGTTGCCATAACTGTTGCTTCTTCTTCTTTTGTTTCTGGTTCTTCTACTGGTTCTCCCTTGGGAAATAGTTTTTTAATTATGACTTCTTCTTCTTCGTCTTCTTTTAAGCAGATTCCTTTTGTTCATCCACCCAATTTGTCCATCACTATTTTGTACGGTTTTCCCCAAGGATCCCCATCTATAGATTCTATCATTTCTTTCCAGCATCCTTTTCTGCTATCCCTAATTGCCTTTTTTAAAATTTTTCTGTCGTTTTTTAGTTTCTATTCTATTTCCTCTGTGTTCTCTCCTCTTCTTCTCAGCCTTTTGATTTTCCTCGCTGTTTGTATTGTGTTTTTCCTGCATTCTTTTATTTCCTCACACCACCAGTATGGTCCTTTTCGTCCGCCTTCCCTGTACCTAGGAATTGCTTCCTCCGCCGCTTTTCTCAGTTTTTCTGAGTACCTCTCGCATCTTTTCTCAATATTTTCGTTTTCTGTCACTTCATCTGTTTCCATGCCTCTCTTTATCTTTTCTTTGTCCATTCTTCTTACGTTCCATTTACCTTCTCTCGTGTGTTCCTGTTTTCCTTTCTCCTTTGTATTGTATTGTATATGTTTGTGTAGACTCAGTGATTCTTCTTCAGTCACGGTCCATTCATTTATTATTTTTGCCATTTCCCACGTTGCTATGGTGATGTCAATATGTGATTTTGAGCTTCCTCTTACAAACGTCGGTTTGTCTCCTTTGTTGCAGATTGTAAGATTTAACCCTGCTATCATCTCCTCTAAGATTTTTCCTCTTAAATCGTTCTTGTAGCCTCCCCATCTCGGTGATTTTGCGTTGAAATCTCCTCCTACAATAATTTTTTTGTTTTTCTGTTTTCTTAAACTTCTTTCTAATTCTTCTATCCACTCTCGATAGTATTCCAGATCGCAGTTTGGGCTGATATAACAGCTGTATACTATCATGTTTTGTACTTCTGCCCACACTATTCCTTCTTTTGGTGTTCCCCATCTTTCCACCTTGTCCCTACACTTCCCCCTAGCTAAAATTGCTGCATCTGTTCCTTTGTCTCTTATCCACTTACCATTTAGTTTGTTTTTATTAGGTTCACTCACTAGCACTAGGTCTATTTCCTCTCTCTCCGCTGTTGCTATTAGTAAATCGTGAGCCTCTCTTCCCCTCCCTATGTTTATTTGTATAAACTTATACATTATGTGATACTATTTTTTCCTCCTGTTCTCTCCAGTTATCTGGGATGTTGTCCTCCATATTCTTCTTTGTTTTCCTCATTTCTTTTTTCTTTGTAGCTGGACATCTTTTCTCTCCCGTTCTGTGTCCTAATACTTTGGATTCAATGCAGTATTCTTTGTTTCTGCATTCGGCAACCTGATGTCCCTCCTTTCCGCATTTTATACATAGCGAAGACCTGTCTTCCCCATTGCATTCTGCCGCTACATGTCCTTTCCTCCAGCATTTATAACATTTTCTTTCATTTGCTTTAACTTTCTCTACTCTGCATCTTATGAGTCCTATGTTTATTCTTCCTTCTCCTATTTTATGTTTTGCTATTTTTTTGTCCATTTTGACTATGGCGGTTTGTTTTTCTCTATAACCTTTCTTTATGGAAATTATTGTACTTCCTTTTGTGTTCACTTTGTTCATAATTTCTTCCAGTATTTCTTCTCTCTTAATTTCCGGGCTAATATCTTTGATTATCACCAGTTCTGTAGTTTTGTTGCTGGCTTTTCGTACATTGCAGCCTTCCATTCCATTTTTAATTTTTTCTATCTCTTTCTCCGTCTCATTACCCTTTGTAATTAGTAACAACTCCCCTTTTTTTGTTTCTCTTACCTCCTTGAACGTAGATCCTTTTATCTGGGTTTTTGCCTGTCTCAGCAAATCTGCATATGTGACACCTTGTTTGCTCACTACTATAGCACCTGTTTCCGTACCTGTTTTTTTTTTCTCTATTTGTCTCCGCTACCTGTCCCTGTGTTGGCACGCACAGTCTTATTTTTGTGTTCTTCTTCCTGCTATTTCCATAACTTTTTTTGCATCTCTTGCCGTAATTCCCGTTGGTATTGGTATATTTATTTCTTCAATACTTAATGTTTTTGTTTTGATAAGCATTTTTTCGATAGCTATTAGTATCTCCTTATTCCCTGCCGTTTCGATTTTCTGCTTAATGATGTGTACTTTTCCCACATTTTTTCCGCTTAGTTTTTTAACTATTTCTATATATGGCGTTTCATCTTCTCCTTCTTCCTCTATTAGTTCAGGGTATTTTATTTTTGCTTGTTGTAAGATACCACCTTCTTTGCCTATTTCATCTTTATTTATTAAAAGTCCTGTATCCATTTCCTTTCCCATTATTGGTTTTTTTTTCCACGTTTACATATTTATAGTCTGTATCTCTCCATTCTTTATTTATAATATTTTTTATATCCTCTTCATTAGCCACTTTTAATATCTCCTCGTCCGAGATGAAATGGTTTTTACGGTTTTCTTCCCTATTATCTCCAGTTTCCATTGTCTGTGTCGACATTTCTATACCTATTTTTGTTTTATTTTCATTCTCCTGTTCTTTTTTTTTGGATTCCTTCAAATTCCATTCTCTCCATATTTGTTTCTAAAAACATCCCGCTTTTTAAAAATGCATCCATCTTATTACGTTTTCTGACCCTTGGCCTAGTTTCACTTTTAATTAATATCAAATTGCTGTTTCCGCGTTTATGTTTTATTATGTAACACTAGACGTGTCGCGCGTCACGACACGAGTGTGTTTTAAAACACGACCGCCTTTATTTTTTAGTGTGTCCAGTTTTACACTTTTTTGAACTTTCACAATAAACTTTTCACCTTTCCACTGTTTGTTCTAATTCACAGAATTTTTAATTTTTTAAATAACGTAGATTATTCACCATTATTTAAATCGCCTTTATGCACATTCGCGAGCGTGTCCGTTCTCCGTCGAACATTGACCGCGACTAGCCGCAAGTGTTTAAACAACAAGCTAAACGTGTAGCTTTCAATAAACAACCAGCAGCAGTTTACTCCCAAGAGCCCATTGTGTAAGAGAGTTAGTGTTTTGAAGCCCTCTGTGTCAGAGCGTTAGTCGGAACTTCTAGTTTGTTTAAACAATGCTAAACACTCTCAAAACGACCTCCGATGCTCCGATGAACGCCACCGGGAGTTACTTCATTGCCTTCAGACCAGGACCGTCAGTCCCCGCAACCCCTTACAAATGCGCGCCAGTAACACAACTGACATTTTTATAGCATCTGACCCAAATTGGGAAGTTATAGGCAACCTGTAAAGAAACAAGTAGAAGCAGTAGTCACAATATAGAGACAATAGTCTTATTTGTTAGGTATGGCTAGTTGTAAGCCGCAAAGATTGAAGAAGAAACCGAATCGAGAATCCGAACTATCACTGGGCAAAGGAAAGCTATCATAAAAAAAATTCTAAAACCCGTATGACACTGTCCATAATTATGTCTTGAATTATATATATAATTATAGATCAGACCATTCGCGTGTGTAAAACACACAAATTATCAAGGTCACAATTATATCTTGAAAAATTAGAACATGTTCTATTTTCCCATCTATAATCGACGCAAACATGATGTGCGCATATTATTTTGTATTTTATATTTTTTTTTCAATTTTACCACTGCAGCTCCACATATATCAATTGCTACCACTTTTTTAATTTGTTCTGCTTCCATTTTTTATTATTTTTATTAATTGTGTAACTAACTGTAGCAATAATCAATTCAAAACAAATGACATAACCTGCAAACTGTAGTAAACATTGAGACTTGATTTGACAGAACATAGATAAGGCGCAAGCATGGTTTTATAATTATATAAAGAATTATATACAGTGTCATACAGAACATAAATTTTATATATGGAATTATTGCACAAATTCTAATAAAAATTATATATATAATTCAAGACATAATTATAGACAGTGTCAAACGGGTTTAAAATTCTAAACATTGCTACATATAATGTACGGACTCTAAAAAACAAAAAAGCTAAATAATTTAGAAAAAAAAATGACAAAAACTAAGTGGAAACTTGCAAAAATTACAGTTATAAAGTTACGGCAGCATCAAAATCCTTGTCAATTAGCAATTAAGGTACCTCATAACTAAAATAGTACATTAGATATTGACCCAACCGTGTAATTTATGTTATTGTAAAACTAATAGAAAGATATAGCCTACAGGTCTACGCGCCCACCAGTGCATAAAAAAACTAAAATAGAACAATTTTACGAGAACCTTAACTCAAAGATCTAAAAAAGTACATTTTTTTCTAATAATTGAAAATTTTAACGCAAAGGTTGCTAAATTAAAACATTTAAAAAACAGCCCTACAGCCGTAGAATTCTTTGACGCCCGCTGAGGGTTAAGCTTTTAAAACATAAATGGGGTTAGTTTAAAAATTAACATGTTTATTAAATATAACACTTAATTTTAATTACTATTAACCTTTAAAAAACATTGACACTTTTAAATCAGATAATTGACGTTTTAAACATTTTTTTAAATAATAGTAATAATATTAAGTAATAGTGAGTGAGTGAGAGCCAACAGTCCGAGACTCGATCCCCAAATATGACTAACATGATAACTTGCTCTTTACCCACCGGGGTGATTCGGAAGTCACCTAATATACCGTTGGTTCCATCAACCCCCATCAAACAAGTCGTAAGACTTCTGGGGCCAAGTAAAATAGCTGTAAAACGCGCAATAAAAAAAAATTGTAGCATGTTATTGTTACTTTACCATGCAAGCAAAAAAAGAGTCGTAAGCACCACGGGTAAAAAAGCGTTTACAGCACTACGCTGTCTGTCGCCTTCGCTCATGTAAACAAGTGGACAGCGGCGTGCTGCAATAAATAAAAATTACTAAGGTTGCCATTTAAAAAAAGGCAAGTTGAGTTTATATCTCAAAAATAAAAAATGCCATAACTTTTTTGTTAATTTATTTGAATTCTACACAAAAATATCTAAAAATAACATTTATTATTTTTGCTCTAGAGTAATAGAAAAAAAGTTATTTAAGTTAAAAAAAAAACAACCGTTTATAATTTTTTTAGAATATTTAAAAAATTTGAAGACCTATGACAAATTTAAAAATTGCTTTACGTTTTTCTAGAAATTCTGCCCAACTTTGTTTATTTAACCAACTCTGTAAATTTAAAATAACAAAGTTACCCACAAAACACACGTAGATTATTGACACCCTGTATAGTGAACACACCTGACTTGTTCGTCAACGTCAAAGCTGTCAGTGTTTAGAATTCAAATAAGTTAACAAAAAGTCATGGCATTTTTGATTTTTGCTTGCTTTTTTTAAATGGCAACCCTAGTTTGCTATTAGTTTATTAAAAAGCTTATTTTTTCTAATTTCAAAAATGTATAGATTATTATATCTGATTTAATTAGTTTTTTTCAGAATTTACAAAAAACAAAAATAAATTGATAATACAATTATTACTACATATTATAAGAGTGCATTGAAATTAAAAACAAAACAAATCTAGTATAATTTTTTATTTATTTATATTATGTAGTTGTTTACAGTTATTCAGAGAACGAATTTAAAAATAATAATAAAGTTATCGTTGAGGTATCCGCTCAACAATATAAAAATTTATTTACCAAAAAAAAAGACAAAATGCTATTTTGTTACTACAGTTGTAATAATGATGTAAACGGCAAAGTTGTCATGGCCTTTAGTTTTTGAGATTGTATGCCAAACTTTGGTTTATTAAAAAAAATATTTTTACTGATTTAAAAAATGTATAGATTGTTATATCTTTTTTATTAGTTTTTAGAACTTGCAAAAATAGAATTTAGAATTTGAGAACAATGTCCCTTTTTTTTGTTTATTGGAACCAATTATAATTAATAACCAACATATTTTATTGAAATAATACCATACACAATAACTTTATTAACAATCTAATTAAATAATAATTAAAAATACTGAAATATTTTATTCTTACAAATACATTACTTACGTTATTAAAATAAACATAAAAATGACTATACATTAAATGAATAATTAATGTAAATATGCTTCAAAATGACCATTTTTTTTGTAATTCGCTACAAAAAAATCCGAAGGCCAAGAAGGCTATGCAATTAAACCTGTATTATCTATCTAAGGCTCTATTCACACGTATATGGTTCCATTCGGTTTGTTTTTGGTTCGTTTTCGGTTTGAAAATTTATATAACGCACGTTTGAAAGTTTTGTAGTTGTTCAGAGATTTGATCTTTAGTGGAAGTTGATTACATTTTTTTTTCTGTAATATCAAGTTTATGCCTAGGGTAGTAAAATATATTTGATCTAGTTTCATACTCATGATTTTTTAGATTGTTTTCAAATTTGCTTTTATGTTTGTGATTGAATAAAAGTTTTCGGTTTCTATTCGGTACCTAATAGAAACAGTATAGCAACGAATACTCGTAAAGTGGTGAGAAACAACATAGCAACAACTTGACTTCTCTTCAATATGATTACTACTGTGTACGAAAAAAACACAAAACCTGGTAAGAACCGTGTATGTGTGAAAAATTTTCTTTCGTTTTCGGTTGCAACCGAAAACAAAAGAAAACCAAATGGAACACTATACGTGTGAAACCAGCCTTATTAAAAAATCTTTCTGATAAATATTGAAAACACTTGAAATTTTTCATTAAGTTCAATAAAAGATCATCCAGTATTTCAGTATCCATTTTGTAGAAATAACAAAGTGTTCGGAGTTCAGATTTTCTTCACAAAAATTCCGACCCATTATGTTGTACTAAAAATGCCACACCATTTATACAAGTTGATGTCGCTTTGTAAGTGTGGCTTTTCTTGCACCCAGTAATTATGGTTTTAAAGTCAGTAACTAGAATTAATTTAAAAACTAGTTTGTATTTTTGACTTCTTTTAATAAAACATAATTTAATCTTCTTTCATAATCTGTTGAATATAATGTGTTTCCAATAAGATGATGATAAGTCTTTTTTCCATATTTTTAGATATAATTCTGATGATGCTTTTGTATGACAATTACAATTGTAGTAACAAAATGACATATTATTTTTTTCTTCCGACAAATAAACCAAATTTTTATAGTTACTGAAGTATTCTAGGTAACAATAATTTTATTATTATTATTTATAAACACAGTAGCTAACTGTACATTTGTAGTATTAAATTCAAATGTTGTTTAAATAAATGCGTTATCTTTGAATAACTTTAAACAACTAAATTTGACAACTAATATAAAAAAATGAACAACTATTTTAGATCTATTTTGTTTTTAATTCTAAAGCACTCTTATAATAGTTGTAATGATTGTTTTATCAATTTATTCTTGTTTTTTTCAAATTCTAAAAAAACTTATTAAATCAGGTATAACAATCTACACATTTTTGATATATGTATACTTATTCGAATTCTATTATTTTTAGTTTTGCTCGAGAGTAAATGGACAAAAAGTTATTTAAGTTTGAAAAAATCGGAACTAGTAGCAACAGTTTTGTTTGTTAACATATCTACTAATATAGAAATCAGTTTCTAAATTATTATCAATAAACATATTAATTAATTTTTATTTTTCCAAAACTTGCAAACACCACCTCCAGAAAACCAAATAAACTGGTTTATCAGGTTCTTTTAGTTTGTGAATGACTTGAATTTTATATGAGTGGAAATGCAAATCAGAATGCAAAATTCTTAGTAAGTTTCTTTCGAAAATTTTATCTTGGAAATCTTCCTTCAGCTATCTGACGCGTTCAATAATTTAGGGTGTTCTTACTGTACGTACGCCTCCAGTAAATTTTGAGCCGACGTTTCCCTAATTTCAAAATATTACACTCATCTCATTATTGTTTGTCGTGTTGGAAATCGTCTGTGTCTTTCAACATTCAACTTGCGACAAAACTGCTTCTGAGTGTTCACAATTGATCGACTCCATATGAAGCTTTTAACCACGTATACGCGTTGATTAGTTGGAAACTTATGATCTATTAATTTGTATAAATTAACGCACACAAACTTGACAATAGAATTGTCAATAACAACATATTGTTTTCATAACAACTTACTAAAAATAAGTAATATCAGTTGCCGGACCCTATATATAAAAATAAAAACATATTTGAAAAAAATTATCTGGTCATGACACCCAAAAAACATTTTTTAGTTGCACCAAAAAACAATTCACGACTCTTTGATAAAGGTTTTATTAGTAGCAGTTTTTTTTGTTTTAACAAACTGCTAGAATCAATTCAAAAGTTGTTAAATTTTAAACATTTAAAGTTGTCCGTTAAATTTTTTTTAAAAGAAAAGTGTTATACAATGTCAATAAAATAAAATTTTAGATTTTGTTATAAAAACTGTTTAGTATATTTTAAATTTTGTATCTAACTGAACATTATATGTATGTTTTTTTATTTTATGTGTGACTTGTTTCTAACATTGTAATACGCTGCTTTTTTTAATTTACTTTATTGTGTGTATGTTTTCAATATATACTTATTATTATAATTGGGTCAAAATACTGGAAATAATTTGAAACCTTAATGTTAATTTTTTAAATATACAACAATTGAAAACAAATGCCAATAGGACACCATGTCGTTTTATGTGCGATATCTTTTTTAGTACCTGTACAGAGTGCTTGACAAAAACATGGCTGAATAACTGTGTTATGTTTTTAACCAATTTGAATAAAAAATATTGTTTTTTTACTACTATAAAGGCAGGTCGCGTATACTAAACACATACATGCATATATCTGTCTTTATAGTATAGTAATCATTCAAAAATCATTTAACATAGGTTTTGTATTATTCAGTCGTATGTTTATTGTCTAACACTCTGTATATATATGCAAACCGTCGACCATACCTTGATTAATCGATATTAATATTAAGTGGTACAATGCCCGTACTTGACCTATTACAAATTGAATTTAAATGTTCAATTTCTAATTATGTTGTCAATGAGCACATTAAAATCATATTTACATTGACATTGTGTGTATTTATAAAGATGGACATATTATTGATCTGTTCATTTTGTATAACATTTTAACATAATTAAAATTAGAGTTGTAATTTTAAACATTCAATTTTTTATTGGTTTAGCCTTTTTGCATCACAACAGTTGATACCATTATAAAATACAACTGAAACATATTTTATAATAATAAAAAAACAATTTTGATTGCAATATTAGTAACAAATAATATACTTTGATTTTCTTTATACATAATAATAGCACATAAAAGATCCTCTCAAGAGGCCTATTAGGAACTGGTCATTAAAAATACCAACGCAGATAGTTTCATTGGATGCATGAACTGAATCTAATAAATATGAAGTTTAGACTCCCGCAGATAGTAGAACAAGTAGCACTAATCCGTCTAACATGGTTTATGATACGATTAAAATGGTGGAACAAGTCTGTTCTACAAACCAATTGACCAACCTGACATTATATTAATTTCACTAATAAAAACCCCATATCCTTTTTTTAACAGAAAACAAGGTAAACAATAAAGGTCCAGAACGCTTATTAAAGCGTAAAGTAAATTTTAATTATCATCTTGAACATTTATTTGCTGACCAACAAGGCGTTTTTGCCTTCATCCACAAACAACAGGCAAGCTGAATCTGGCACTCAAAGCCAGAATTCTGAATTTAAGTGAACGGGTTCAGCTTTACAAAATAAGATTGCAATGACAAGCAACACAAAAGTTATAAATACGACGTATCTAAGAAAATGACAAGTACACAATGCAAAAAAAAGTTATCTGTATTCTATACTACTTGCACTAACTGCAAAGTGAAATGAAAGTTTATGCGGTATGTATTCCAAGACACAAAAAAGCATATAAAAACTAAATTAATAGCAAAGAAGATGAAAAATGAGTCTTTTTAAAGGAAAAAATGCATTTTTGTAAAATAATCCAGAAAACAAAGAAATCCTGTACGCTACAAAGTAATACTTTAATAGAAACACAAAAGAGTTTAAATTTTAATAAAACAAATAAAACTTCTAATCACAATATCAAGTCATTGAAACAAAAAAAATACACTAAATGTAACCTCGGCTAATATGGTCCATTCAAAAGTTCCAATTTTTAATGACGAGTTCAAGCATTTTAAGTTTTATTTGGCAAATGACGGAAGTAAAGTTAGTATCCAGTTTCCCAATCGTAGTCGGCTTAGCCATCCATGTAGACTTTGGACTATACGTAGTCCCAAACCAAGGCATGAAATTAACTGTTCACTAAATCATTCTCGCAATAAAGCCATGGTTTCACGAGCTATGTAGCAAGTAGCGCCGTTTTGTTAAAACCAAATGTCGTCGAGATTACCGGTTTCGGTTTACCGGATTACCAGATAACGAGCGCCATTCACAGTTACGTTTCGGCTGGCCTTATTTTTAAAGAAATGTTGCACTAGCTCATAAACTACACAAAATCGTTGTTTTGTTTGAATGTAATAGCAGCTCTTGAATTTCTTCTGGTTGCTCTTCAGCTCAAATACGGATATTTTTTCTTTTGACGTAGCATTTAAGCCAAAAATTAGCCTCATCGCAGAACAAAATTTTTGTCAAAAACAGTAGATCTTCTTGAAGTTTTTCAAGAGCCCAAAGCTTAAAACGGTTACAGTTCGGAAAGTCGACCGGCTTCAATTCTTGCATGAGTTAAATTTTGTATACTTTTAAACTAAAATTCTTACGTAAAATACGCCAAGTTGTTCCATACGACAAGCCAAACTGTTGAGAATTACGCCAAATATATTCATCACAGTCATCTTTTACACTCTCAGCAACCGCCGCTATATTTTTTTCACTACGTGCTGGATGTGGTCTATTTGGTCGCGTATTATCTAATAATAAATATTGAGTTTCAAATTTTTTAATGGTACAGCAAATTGTGCGTTTGGTAGGTTGATTATGTAAACCAGGGGTGGTCAACCCGCGGCCCGCGGGCCGCATGCGGCGCTTCTAGAACATTTTTGCGGCCCGCGAGATTTATAACATTTTTACAAAATATATTTATTTTATAATGGGCAAAGTAGTAAACACCAATTTATTTAAAAAATACATTATTTGTGCATTTATATATTCAAAAATTAACTGTAGAAATTATGAGAAAAAATTAACTTTGATTTTAAAATAATATTTTTGCGCATATAAAAGACAGATATTGTCTGTTTTATTTATGAGTTTACAGTTATGAGTTTGCAGAATATTATTATTATTTATATTCTTAGTCTTTAATACCCTTTTCGGGTGTTTTTCTAAGCTTGTCTATCTTAAGCCATTTTTGCTATCTCGCTCCACTCTATTCCTCTTCTTTCTGCTGCTTTGTGGGCTTGTTTGGACCAGCTGTTTGTTTTTTTCTTGTATTCTTAATTAATGTATTTTCTTGGTTATTTTGGTTCTACTCAGTCTGTGTATGAGTCCTAGCCTGCCTAGCTGTCTCTCCTCTATTACTGTTTCTATAGGTTTAATTTTTAGTTCACTTCTTACTTCCAAGCTATTTACTTTATCTTTTCTAGTTATTCCTTTAACTTTTATTAGAAATCTCATCTCCATTGCATTAATTTTGCTTTTATTTCTTTCTGCTGTTGTCCAAGATTTGCTTGAGTATATGCAAAGAGTATAGGGCTTAGAGTTTGCAGAATAATTAAATTATATTCTATGTTTCAATTTTTCACTTCAAAAAAATGTCTATAGTGAGTCTAAATCTAATGCATGGATATATAATTTTATATGCGGCCCGCGGAGTTATGATGCATTTCTAAAGTGGTCCGCAAGATTATTTGGGTTGGCCACCCCTGATGTAAACCATAAGTACCTCTAAGCTTACAAAACACTTTCCTCATAGATCGCTGATTTTCGTAATACAGCTGAATAATTTGTAGACGTTATTCCGGACTAGTTCTTTCCATGATGAAATATCAAACATTACTAAACAAAAATACCATAACAGTTTGACTTAGCGCACGTCTTATCCAACATAAAACCCCTACTGAAAAATTAAATCAAAATTAAAATATGACAAACCAACAAATCACTTAAGTGCTAAGATGTGTTGACCGATTACGTCAAGCAGAAAGGGTTCACTCTTTACAATTTAGCCAGCAATAATTGGAATTATTTATGTTATCAAATTCTTTTTCAATTTTAATCTGTTCATGTTTTTGGCCTTGTTCATTTTAATTTTATTTTGGTTATGCTTCTAATAACTCATTAATAACAAAATTGCGTTAAATACTAGAAATAGAAATAGTTTTTTTTAATTGACATTCAACTTTGTACACTATTCCATGTTTAATTTAAACTTTAGACACCCATTTGGCAACTTTATACCAATCAACGATTATTATAAAGTTGGTTAAGTAAAAAATAATAATTTATATAATCACCGCGCTGGGGGTTTGACTTTACCTAAAACCTGGATGCAATTTGCAGGAAAACGTGAATAACCTCCACAGAAACACAAACTATAACTTGATGTAATTTTATCAAACCTAATTTAACACTGCGCAACCCTCAATACACACGGTTTTGTTCAATTTGTTTATTTCTAACAAGTTTATTTGTTGATAATTTTAGTAACATTTATTAGTTTTAGATTAGAATCTGTAAATTTTAATTGATTGTTGCTAATTTTTGTACACAAATAATTTTTTTTACAATTTTAGTATTTTTTGAAGATTTTAGTAGTAGTAATGCATTTGTTGCATTACTGTATAATTTTTAACAGTTTCAGTGTAACTTTTTGGATAGCCGACAGAGTAGACTTTGGCATATTTTGGTTATTTATTCAAATTTTAATATTTTAGCAGTTTTTTGTTACTTTGGTAACGTTCTGACAATGTACAATCTGCCAAGTTTTAACAGTTATACATATTAAAATAATTTTGTTAGAAAGCAAAACAACAAGTTTTTGACATTTAGAACTTGTACATTACTTTTAGATTAATAAGTTATTTTCGTAGATTTAGAACACAATTTAATAGTTTTCATTCTTGGCTTTGAAATTTGGATAGTTTTAGAACGTATTTGACAGTTTTGGCTCATAATTGCAAAACTATTTTGAAATAATTTAAGATTCTACAGTGTACTTAAAAAGCTTTAGTTATTTTGTTTTGAACAAAAATTGATACATCTGGCAAACTGTATTGCTAAAAACAGCTTCAGTAACTTTTTGACATTTTGAATTGTTTTTTGGCAGATTTAGTAACACTGCTGTCAGTTTAAAATACACTTTAGAATAACATATTGCTGTTAACAGTTTGTCAGTTTTGACATATTAAGTAACAGTTTAGAATGCAAATTCATAGAACTGGCAACTTGTTGACAAATGTAATAAAGTTTTTAAAAGTTTAAAATATCATAATTTAGAATATTATTTAACAAAACAAGCAGATGGTATTCTATTGTTGTAAATTGTTTGACAGTTTTAGTATCTTTTTGAAAGATGTAATAATATTTATTAATACATAGTTTAAAAACCAATTTGGCGGTTTTATGATAGCTTATTACATAGTTAACAATTATTTGACAGTTTTTGTAACTTTTTGATACATGTAGTAATGTATTTTTGACAATTTAACAAATTTTTGACAAATGAACCTACATTTTTTGATAAAAAACAATACTATTTTTGACAAATGTCATAGTAACTTGAAATAAATGTTGATATTTATTATTGACAATTTAGAATACTATTCTGATCTGCCATATTTATATCATAATTTAGAATATTATTTAACAAAACAAGCAGATGGTACTCTATTGTTGTAAATTGTTTGACAGTTTTAGTATCTTTTTGAAAGATGTAATAATATTTATTAATACGTAGTTTAAAAAACAATTTGGCAGTTTTATGATAACTTATTACATAGTTAACAATTATTTGACAGTTTTTGTAACTTTTTGATACATGTAGTAATGTATTTTTGACAATTTAACAATTTTTTGACAAATGAACCTACATTTTTTGATAAAAAACAATACTATTTTTGACAAATGTCATAGTAACTTGAAATAAATGTTGATATTTATTATTGACAATTTAGAATACTATTCTGATCTGCCATATTTCAGTCAACATAAATTATTACTGTAACTTGTTTGACAGTTTTAGTAGCTTTTTGATAAACGTAGAGTTTTTGACAGTTTAGTATACAATTTGACTGATTTGGTACAGATTTGTCAATCTATAACATTTTTACACACATTTTTAAACTGCAAAATTGATGATTTTTTGCAAAACCTTTTCTAATGGTTTATTCGAAAGAGCAAACATTCCCATTATTTATGGAACACGATTTCATTCATGCAGGCTACCTCGGCTGGCTTCGCAGAAGCGCATCATGTTATCCTAGTTTTCCAAAACCTTGGTGACGGTTTCCGGCTCTATCTCACAAATGGTTTGCTCGATATTTGCCTCAAGACCATACCAACCGCTACTTTGATTTGTGGTATTTTAACAAAAACGGCAATTTTTGCTTCATCGCTGCTTCTACAAATAATTTGATAATCGATTTATTTTTTTACCAGTACATTTAGAAAGGATTAAACTATGATATGTTGAACAGCTTTGTTTAGACATTCTTTTTAATAATTGTAGTTATTTATTATATATCTGTACTATACGAAAACTATGTAGTACGAATGTGATTTTATATATATGGTTACGGCTAAATTATAAAATAATGATCACACCTGTAATTATCAATTTAAGCAGGTGTTTACTGTAGTTAAAAATGTGTATATAAAATAATTAAACGTAACTATTGTTAGATATGTGATGTTAGTTAAAATTAGTTTTTAGCCAATCGGTTACCAAGTTTTTTAATTATTACCAGCAACGTTCTAAATTTTAATTAACATCGTTGTTAAAAATATGCAGAATACGACCAAGAATCATCAGGGAAATTGACGTATTATAAAAAACTACAACATTTTGTTGACATGTAATATAAAACATCTAAGATGTGATTAACACTTAAAAATTAAGTATCAATTTTTTCAAATTTTAATTTAATTTAATTTTTGTTTAAAACTGTTGAAATGTTTCTTAAATTGAAATACTATCTTTGTCATCACTTAATGGATCAATTACAAACTGTAAATTAATTTTTACTAAAACTATATATACTTATCAATGCATTATAAGTGGATATATGCAACATTATTTTAATTATTTCAGACATGGGTGGAAAAATTAAAATATATCACCTAAGAAACTTGTCGTACCCCGAGAACATTTAATACAACTGCTAAAAGATTTTATATAAAAGAAGTTATCATTGCCATTTTAAAAGCCATAGAAGAAGTAAGACTCTAAATGTAATCAAGAAAAAATCGAAAAACATTGATTGCCCAGCTAAAATGATAATTACTATTCAAAAGTACATATTTGACTCTAAGTCAAAAAAAGAAATTAAAGTTGAGAAAGATTGGCCATGCGTTGTTGAGTTTCAAGAAAAACATAATCATAAGTTAAATATTATTGAAGCTCTACGAGATAGACCTGTTGGAGCTGAATCAAAAACATATATTTAATGTAGCTGATATTATGGTTGTAAAAATTCAACCACAAGTAATTATAACCGATAATGATCTGACGGAACGAAATGCATTGGAAAAAAATTGGTCAAATTCAAAACTGATGTTCTGCACTTTTCATGTCTTAAAAGTTTGTTGGAAATGGTTGTCTATAAAAAAATTGTCTTTAAAAATATACATCACAGATATACTATATGCTAAAACGGACAAGGCACTTAAACATGCTAAAGAAGAATTTGATCAGAACTGTCAGCATAGCCAATTTACAAAATATGTTTATAATATGTATTTGATAATAGATACTTGGTGTTTATTGTTTAGACAACACTTAATGCTTAGAGAAACAGATACTAATAATTACAGCAAAGTTATGTTTCGTCTTTTGAAAAACATTCCTTTAGAAAGCACAAAGGCTTTCAATATTACACAGTTAGCTGATTTTATTGTAACAAGTTTTGAATGTTATTATAAACAGCGTATATTGGATTTATTATTCCAAAAAAATAAAAAAAACTCTAAGTAATCTCTATTTTAAACACTTTAACACCAATTGTGATGCCCAAATATTCAATGAAGGCAATTCAAAGTTTTTCTAATACTAATCTGTATTATGATGTAGATATGCTTGTGTGTAAATGTACATGTCACGAAGGATATAATGAAAAATATTGCAAGCATCAAGTACTACTATTATAAAAAATATAATATAAAACTAGTTGTAACACATTATCATATGGTTCTAAAATAATATGAAATAGCTTCAGAAAAAACTCAACAAAACTATGTTTTTGCCACTTCTAAACACGGTTGAAGAAAAACAACAGAGTAATTATGATCAGATAAACATAAATTTAAATAAATATGTATTTGATAACTAGGTAAACAATAAACACATAAAAGAAGCAACTAACAAAACGAGAAACAAGTGAAGAAGAAATAGAGGCAATTAAGTTAGAATGGCAGAACTTTACCAATGATATTATAAATCATTTACGGAAAACCCAGTTCAATTTTATCGGGCAATACAATTTTTTTTTACAAAATAATAATAAATATGCATCAAACACAAATGAATATTTATCAAGATTGCATATGCAGTATGTAAATATAAATGTATAACAAAGTTTAAACGGAGTGGAACAATAAAAACCCAACAAAAAGGAAAGCAAATTAATGTACGACCAACGGCTATTGGAAGAAGAACCAGAAGAGTTATGGGTGGTAAAAGAAGAAATTTCGGAAAAAGTAAAAAAAAAAATGTTGCACCAAAAGCTCCACGTTCATTATCCGAATGTGTAAAAAACAACGTTGGACTGGGAAATAACAAACAAAAAAGTAAATAATGAAACTTGTAATAATAAAACATTACTATTTACATTTTGTATAAGTGTATATGATAATAATAATCGTTTATTTCTTGCCTTTTGGTCTTGAAATTTCTACAACTTAACATAACATTTACCATATAACTTAATTTACTACTAATATAATATGTATAATCTTAATAACCCTAATCCCTGTTTTTAATTAATTATTTATTAATTCTGTTTCAATTTTCTTTCTTTTTTTTGTTACCGCCATCATCCATTTCATTCCTCTTCCATCTTCTTTCAGTACCTCATTTCTTCCCATTTGCTCTTCTTTCATCTCATTAGATTTTAGCATGTGTTCGATGCTTTCCCTAACTTCTCCACACATCTTACACATTTTCTTTTCCTCTTCCATCCAAAACTTGCACACTTTCTCCTCATTTCCACATCTAAATCTTGCAATCATTTGTTTTTCCATTTTTCCATAATTTACATTTTTTAGGTACTTTGGTAGTGCATCTGTTATAATGTGTTCATAATTTGAATTGTACCTAGATTCATTTATCCGTGTTCTTCGCTCTTGCACTTGTATATCTCTATCTCTCATCATAATTTCTCTCCACATACTTTTATCTATTCTCAATCTTTCTACTTCTTCACTAGCATATTCATTTTTTTCTCTCACTCTTTCTTCATACCTCATTGCACGCTTTCCTGCTTCTACTCTTAATTTGTCCTTTTTAACTTTTTCCATTACAATGTATGCTGGGGTTTCTTTGTTTACTCCTAATACCCATCTCCAGTATTTTGTTTGAATAGCCTCTAACTGTTCTTGCTCTTTCCATCCCCAAATTTCCGCTCCGTACAATAATAAAATACTTTTTACTAAACTATCAAACATCATTCCTTTTATTCTCATACATTCAAATTTTCTTTCACCTATTCCCCATACTTGTCCTACCGCTTTATTTGCTTTTCGTGTCATATTTTTTATGTATAAGTGTATATGTTTTAATGTATATAATAATGTAAGTTATGTAATAAATTATATTAAATTTATTTTTATTAAAAATAATCTATTTAAATATTTAACTTTGAAGAACTGGCAAAAAATCAATAATATTAGGTATGTATTTCTCTCCCTTACAAGATTAACAAAACTTGCAAATTAAACTCCACATTAAAGCTCTCGACATTTCATAACTGTTTAATAGGATTTAGCATTCAAGCTTTTGAACAAATCAAGTGTGAATTTTATTAACAGTTTTTTTGCCAACAAAATTATGATCTAAACTGAACTGCTGTCCTTAGGAAAAAACTACTGCTAATGCTGTTTTCAAAAAAATTGCAAAAATGTAACGTTGTTTGTGCCGTCAAATATAGTTAGATTAAATTAGGTTTAGCGATTAGTATTTTATGACAAATATTTTAGTTTTGTTGCTGTTATTATCTAACAAAATTGCTAAAATTTTCAACAATATTTAGCGTAAAAGCTGTAATTACTTAGTACACTTTTGCTATACATTTAATGGTTTTTATTGATCATTTTTAGTAAATTTACAGCTATTATATTTTGAAAATAAATAAAAATAATCGTTTTATTAAAAACGGCAGAGTTAGTATATTTTATTTAAATTATAGTTTACATTGTCAATAAATGAAAGAGGTTTATTTTGGGTACGTGGCTACAAAAAATAATAATAAAAATTGCGTTTATAGTAACTATCAAAATGGCAACTACGGAATAAAAATCAAAAAATTAATTCCGATCAAAAACCAAAAATAGCAAGGTTTTGCAATTTTTTACTTACACAAAAGCACATTACGTATATCACTAAATTACATTAACAAAAAAAAACTTTTAAATTTTTTATTCTATAAAAATTCTACTAGCAAAAACAATAGCTTTAAAAAAGTTGGTATCAGACATAAAGGGTGTAAAAAATGAAATTTTATTTTAAAATGATTTAAAAAAAATGTAACTTTGTTTTTAAGTATTAATACAAAATTAAAATTTCTGTTTTAATAAAATAAATACTAAATAAATATACAATTTAAAACTGATTATCAAACTTAAGTAAATAATTATTTGATTGATTTTTTGCAGGATTTTTTTTTAATTTGCTAATTTTCCAAAAAAATATTTTGAATTTAAATATATTACAACTTGTTTTATAATCCCAAACATATTTTAATTACAGTTTCTTGAACAAAACTCAAAAATACTTTGCTTTAAAAAGTTTTTACATTTTAGTTATTTTTGAACACCAAAAATAGTTATATTGTTTCTTAAGTTATTATTGTTTTAAATAATAAATAATAATACTTTATTTACGGTATATATAAAAAAAACCATTTACATCTACATCATTAAGTACATAAATAATGATGAATTACAAGCAATATTAAAATTACACAACAATATACAAACAAATATTGAATAATAAAAACATAGAAAAAAAATAAATTATTTATAAACACATTTAATTGACTCTTAAAACTACATTTTGAAACACAAAATAAATCAATATTATTAGAGAAACTATTTGCAATTCTACACATTCTACCAATTGGAATATTAAATTCATAATTGGTAGAATGAATAGATTCTCTAAATAATAGAGACTGTCTAGTTCCGCGATTATTGTTGAGGACTTGAAATGAAAAAGTAGCTCCTGGCAATCAATCTCAGACATCATTAGTCCACATAAAAATGATAAGTCGGCCAGTAACAATTTGATCAAACAACTTAAGAATGACAGACTGGATACATATACTTCAGTAATTAGTAATATCCTCCTTAGCTCCAGATTTATGCAAAGGCATAATGTAGCTTTATTTCCAAACTTGAGGAAATTTAGCCGTCTGGTCCAGTGCTAAAGTTCCATTTAAGGTTCTCAATCCCTTTAAATACATCCAACAGACTAATTGAAAATGGTGTATGTAATACGTTTTCCTTAAACTCTAAACAATAGAGTTGAATAAATTTGTTTATCGTAAACAGAAGAAAAGAATTCAGCAAATTTATTAACATATTAATCTCCATTACTGCAAGTTTGATGCTTATAATACATTGTAGATGAGAAATCATTAGTTTTTCTAGTGTCACTAACAAATTTCTAAAAGTGTTTTAGGTTAGTTTGATTGTTCAATTCTGTTCGAGTAATATATTGCCTGTATAGACATGCACTGAGATTTTTACATAAACTTTGAATTTATTGGAACTCGTTATAATCGGACAACAGTCTTAAAGATTTATAACGTTTATGAACAGTTTTTGTGTGTCTAGTAAGTGAAATCAATTCATTATTGAACCAAACTGAAAAATTGTTTTAACGCCACAGTTTTTTGGGGACAAAACAATCAATAGCAAAATTCAACACAGAGTAAAATAAATTGACGCAATTATCAACATCATAATTATAAAAAAGGGCAAACCAATCAATACTCAACAAAAAATTATTGATTGCGTTAAAGTCGGCAAATTTAAAATCATTAAAAACATAATTACACATTAAAATATCACGGCTAGTATCACATTTTACATCTATCACATAGGCATTATGATGTTGGTTTAATTTTAATAAAACATCCACAGCAATCACAGATATTAGTAAAGCATAAATCAAAGAACACACCATTATCATTCAGTAGAGAAATACATTGTGCGCAGTTTAAAAATCCGAAACAGTGACAACAAAGTGAGCAGGATAACTATCATTACAAATAACACTTATACCTAACTCATCGTTTACCCATGCCGCTGCGGGTACATTATAATCGCCCACTAAAATTAGTTTGCTGTTTGGATATTTGTCAGCGATAGATTCAACGGAATATCAATGATCTGAATATTTATCACAGGCTGAGTTAGGTGGTAAGTAAATTGCAACAATATACGATACATACTTAAACTTAATAATTACAAATAAATGCTTAACACTTAGAAAAGTAGGCTGTAATAAAGTACTATTAAAACAAGTTTTAGTAGCAATTAAGACACCAGACAAACGTAGAGCGATCACATCTGAATAAATTGTAACCTAAATGATTAATTTGTAACCCAGCATCGCTAATGTCATGATTAATCCTGGTTTTAGTCAGCACAATAATATCGTAGTTAGATACAGCTACAGCCAGCATAAGTTCTTTGAGCTTAGTTTTTATACCCCCGACGCTATGGTAATAGATGGAGATTTCGCTGGTGTTCCTGGTGACGGGTTTAGACTGTTGGCTGAATCCAGATTCCGAAAATCCACCAAAAATAAAGCAGAAACGTTATGAACTCAACCATAATTAATAAACTTCTTAACAGCTATGTTTGCAGGCCAAAAATCTTTACAAAGAATGGATCGAGCGTGATTAGTTGGAATTGAAACTTTAAAGCTGTTGTAGCTTCTAGATTTTACAGGCAAATCAACGACATCAACCGATATAGTGAAAAAATGAGGTTAAATATGATTAACTATATCAGCTTTTTTAGTTCCACGTCTAAGTTTAGAAACGTGTACGTAGGAAGTAGGCACATAAGTTTGCAGTTTGTCATTAGTTGGGCCACAACCAAAAATAGTTTGTGTTCTTGGCTGAGTTTTTTGAATTGCTTTTTCCTTAACTACGAAGCTTGCCAAAGAAGAAAAAACTGCAGGCTAAACAGATTGCACCGTTTTATTAGTAAGCAGCGCAGTAGCAGGAGCAGTTAGTTGTTCACTGCAAGTTTCATATTGAAGAATAAACTTATCCTTTTTGGTAATCTTCTTTTCCAGATAAGTAATTTTGTCTGAGAGTAATTTATTGCTCGACCGCAATTCATCACAGAAAACTTGGTAAAGAGTAATGTTCTCTTTATAAAGTTTTGGTAGTTCGGAATTATCCAAATTAAATAGAGTGCCGCAATGGCATTTCTTGTAGCAAATAGCACAATTGTTGTGGAAGATAATGCCACAATTGCTACAAGTTATACCGGATTGTGCAACTGTTTTGCATTTAATGTTTAGAATCATAGTAATAGATGCAGTTAGAAAAATGACTAGAGCAGTTAATAAATAAATAAAAACAGGATAAGGTTGACACAAGGACACAATTCACACCCGTGCGGTCGATCAATGGTGACTGACTAAAAACAAATACAGGTAGACCATGGTAAGGTTACACAAGATACAGCAGGATTATAAATATTAATAGTAAAATCACTCGTTAAAAAATAGAAGTTACGACACTGGTACGAATAATTAAAAACGCGGGAAGCGCGACAAACCAGTAAGCGGAAGACTATAATTCTAGGTTAAAATACACATTTACAATAATTAAAATAATTAAACCAGTGAAATTTTTAATATTGTAAAGATGACGAAATAACAAAAACTTTAGAATTATAAACACTAAATTCCACACAAAATAGCACAGGTTAAAATTAATAACATTACACATACACAGTGGCGTTTTAGGTGCAAACAGAACTTTTTTTCTTTAAATAAAAAGTTTTAACTCTCAAATCTTGTTATTTTAATATATTATACATTGACGTACAAACTGTTATTTTTTATTTTGACATTGCTACTAAAGCTGCTATTAAATGTTTATTAATGTTCACTTTAATAACTTTGCTAAATAGCAGGCATTATTGTACCTTTTATAATTATATCTACTATCTAGAACTACATTAATTTTATACTTTATTGTAACTGATAGTTTAAAGTGATGATGAGATAAAACTTGGCTGCAATTTCAAACAGCCAGAGAAAAAAAAATTAGAACTGACTGGCTCAAAAAAACAATCAAAAGTAAAATATTGCATACTCATATATCAAGATGTAGCAATTGTAATTAGTTTGGTCTACAAAAATATAAAATAGAATAACTTGTTACAAGAGAGTATCAGAACTGAAAATAAGATGTTACTTTGTGGATCAAAGACAAATACCACATTATTTTTTGTAAATTTCCACAAACATCAGTACTAGAATTAGGTACTAGTATACATACTTTATTGACTAAAATGCAAAAAAAAAACTACAATAATACACTGACAATACAACTTTATTAAAGTTATCAATCAAGACCTTTAATTCAAGCTTATAAAATGCAGATAAACAAATATACATATAGAGCATACAGAACCCTCCTGACGTCTATTTCAAAATTTCCAATTTCGTAAATAGTATTTAGCACACACAATTATCGAATGGCCAAATTTTGTTTTTTTAGCAATGTTTTTCATATTTTATATCTGAATTTCATTTTAACAACTTTTTTTAAGAGTTTGTGGTCGGATGTTGCACTTTTCAATAGTTTATGCCAGATTTTGGTTCATTTAACAATATTTTTGATATTTCAAAGCTAGATTTTGCTAATTTGAGGTTTATAAAAAAACTGTTTAAAACTTCAGGACCGGTTTTTGTATTGTTTCACATATTATGAACAAAATTTTGCAGTTTTCAACCGTTTTTAGCCTAATTTTTGTTTTTTTTTTTAAATATTTTAATATTATATGATTAGTGTTTTTGACTTTTAAAAATAAAATTTTGCATTTTTTAGTTTTTAAATAGAATTTCAACTTTCAAACCACAATGTTCTATTTCTAAGAATATTTTTATATTTCATAGCCGGATTTTCCTAATTTTAGAATTTCATATTTCTTTTACATTTTTTAATAGTTTATGGATGTTGGTGCTTCCTAACAATAAATAAAATGTTGCACTTTTAAACAGTTTATAGCTAAATTTTGGTATTGCACTTTTCGACAGTTTAAATTTTTTCTAACATTATTTTATTTTTGATTTTTTTTAAATAGAATTTTGCACTGCTTTTAAACGGGTTTTGGTTCTTTTTGACAATATTGTAATGCCGAATTTATTTTAAACTTTTATAAGTAGAGTTTAGCACTTGAACAGTTTAAGACTAAATTTTGCTACTTCTAAAATTTTTGGGATTTTATAAAGTTTTTTACATTTTGTAACAGTTTGATGTTTATAAACCAGATTTAGCTATTTTTGTCATTTTATAAATAAAATTCTATCTGATAATATTTTAATGTTTTATGAACGGATTAAGTTATTTTTGACTTTTTATAAATCAAATTTTGCATTTTTTTGCTCTTTAATACTTCAATGTTTGTGCTTTCTGTCAGTATTTTAATGTTCACAGTCAAACTTTATTATTTTTGACGTTTAATAAATAAAATTTTGCATTTTTAATTTTTGTTTTTTTCTAAAAATATTTTAATATTTCATGACCAGATTTTGTTGTTTTTGACTTTTTATAATCAAAGTTTTGCGCTTTACAATAGTTTATGACCAAATTAAAAAAAACTTATCTGTAAATAAAGAAACAAAGACAGCTGTTTATCACTGTACAATTTCTCTTTCAATTCTCCAACGCACTACGTTTATTTTTTGTAATGATTGCGGAGAGGAAATTTTCTGTAGTCTGAGAAACAACAATTATTCCAAAAACAAATCACGCAATTGTGCTTTTGTTTATAGACAATCATGCTGTCATGTCCGTGATTTTCTTTATAAATTTGTAAAGATCAAAATCATCGTCCATCAAAGTTTTGCGCAATACTTTCTTTACTTAATTTTTTCAATTACTTTGTCTGCTAATTATCAATTTAAGTTGTTATATAATAACTTCTTCACAAAACAAGCATATATTTTTGAAATCATAAACAAGCTTAAGCTGCAATTGTGTTTATAGTTCTAACACGCACTTACTGACCCTGGTGTTTCTTAAGTCTTCTCTTCACGCTCGCCACTAAAAAAGTACAAACATTTTAAAAACAGATTTGTTTTGAAATACGTTTTTGAAATGCTTGAAACAACGGTTGCTCTGAAATTCCAAAAAAAAGTTATATAGCCTAAGTTTTAGAGCATAAAAAAGCAACAAAAAACTATAAAGCTACACTTTTTGTATCACGTCGGGAAGTCGAGTAATCGCATTTGTCGAGATAGCGGAGAAAGCTCATAGAAAATCTTAATTTAACAATTTTTTTCAGTCACTCAACCTTATATCGACCCCTAAAAAAATCCAGTAAGGTTTAAATTTATTTTAAGTTTTATGAAATAAAAAAGTGGTGCGCCACTATAAAATTTTTATTTACTTTTTTGCCATTTTTCACTGTTATTCCTACTTTTGTAACTTTGCAAAGCATATATAGCTTTCAAAATACCAAAATTCAGATTCTACGGAGAATTTTACATCAATTGCCAATTGATGTAAAATTCTCAAAAAAACACCTTTTTAAGCTACCCACTTCCATTACATAAACTAAATCCACCCAGTAGCGTATCTAGAACTTTTGGGCCTTCCCGCAAAATATTTATAAGACCCCCACAGATGGTTTGGAAAAAGTATACACAGTTTTGCAATTTTTTTATCATGTTAGTAATAAAAGTCCAAAATTCTATTAATTTTCCAAAAATATTAAAATTCCGTTAAAAAACATTAAAATGTTAAAAAAAACTAATTCGTCTAAAAAGTGTAAAATTTTATAAATAAATGTTGAAAATAACTTAATAAATTCAGTCTTAAACATCGAAATACTGTCAGAAAACACCGGCAAGTCCGGTATAAATTAATGAAAAGTGTAAACATTTTTATGAAACTTCAAAATTAGTAGAATCCGGCTATAAAAATTAAAATATTTTTAAAGATACCAAAATTTGGCAATAAACTGTTGAAATCCAAATTTTATTCATAAAATACAGCAAAATCCTGCATTTAAACATCAAAACATTGTTGGAATGTTCCAGAATCCAACTATAAACTGTTGAAATATGTAAAATTCTAATTCATAAGGTGTCAAAAATATAAATAAATAAATTACAAAAATAGCAAAAAAAATCACAAAATTTACCATAAACTATTAAAAACTGCAACAATCTATTTATAAAAAGTCAAAAATCGCAAAATGCAGCCTTGAAATTTCAAACAATTGTTAGAAAGTATCAAAACCCGGTCATAAATATTAAAACGTGTATAAATTCTCATAAAATTTTAAAAATAGCAAAATTCAGTAATAATAATAAACATAATACATACTAAAAATAAAACAAAACGTTTAATTTTGTAGTAGTTTTATGAAATAAACACATATACAATGTCTAGAGACACCCAAATAAAAAAGTAATTAATAGTTTTTGAGTAAAACGCAAAAACTATTTGTTGATGTAACCTGTTTATTTTCATTGATGACCTTGAAGAACTAAAAAAACTGACCAAAATTTTTTTTTTGGACAAATTAACAACATGCTAAACGCCAATTGATTACATTACACGTGCCTAGAAATGCCAGCAGCACCCGACAAGTTCTTTTTTTATTGTCTCCGCAAATTGATTGAAACCTCGTAGGAATTTTTTGAAATATTCGAGTTAGGTTATTTCACTACGCATAAATATTAGTTCGAATAAGAAAAAAAATCAATAAATAAAAAATCGACTTAAAAAACTGTATAAAATTGTTTAAACCTTAACATCAAATATTATCATCATCAATAAATATTGTCAGAAAGCACCTAAATCCAGCAATAAGCTGTTAAAAAGTTCAAAATCCGGCCATTAAGTATGAAATTATTGTCAAATAGCACTAAAGTTTTGTCATTTGTCAATTGTTAAAAATTGCAAAAGTCAAAAATAGCTAAAGACAAGCACTGTCAAAGTATTGTCAAAAAGATTCAAAATCCAGTCATAAATTGTCAAAAAGTGTAAAATTGTATTCATAGAACGTCAAAAATAGTAAAATTCGGTTATAAAGTATAAAAATATTGTCAAAAAGTAACAAAATTCACCATAAACTGTTGCAAACGTGCAACATTTTATTTATAAATAGTCAAAATTATCAAAACTCTGGCACAAAACACTAAAAATAACAAAATCTAATCAAAACAGTTAAAAAGTTAGTTATAAATGATACTCTAGTATGCTTTGTGAGTATCATTTATAACCAAAACAAAAAAACGATTAATCAAAACAATAAAAAGTGTAATTTTTTTAATGAAAAATAGCAAAATCCAGCTATAAAAAATATTGTTAGAAAGAACAAAAATGTGGCATAAACTGTTCAAAAATAGCAAAATACGACGCCGCTAATGGACTCTTCCGAATTGCAGACTCAATACTCAAGTATTGATTATTAAGGATTATTCGTTTTTTTTTCAACTTAATGACACCTGTTGGATATTCTTCTTATGTTTGTAAACTGCAGAAACTAAGCAAAAAGGAAGTTACAACTAAATTTTTGATAACAAACACTTGTTCGTATTTTATGAACTAAGTGCCCTGCTCGAGTGTTGGTTATCATGGAATTATAGTCATCCCAGTACAGCGTGGCCCATGGAACGTGTGAAATATAGCGCGAGAAAATAATGTTAAAACGGACAAAAGCGTAAGCGCGACAGATCAAACATGATTTTTGTGTACATTAAGTTGCATATTATAGCGGTCACGCTGTTCCGGGATAACTGTAGTTTAGTCCGCTATTTTTAACTTAAAGATATCTATCAACAGTGGCGTATGTAGCATACTCAAGGGCCAAAAATAAACTTTAGCAAGATAGTTGCTAAAAGCGAAGCGCTGCTAAAGCATTTTGGCACAAGTTACACTCAATATTTTTTCGCCTACCTAAATAAAAACATTGTTTCAGGAAAGTTAAAAGTTTATTGTAATCTGCCACTACTGTTAGATTTTAAAGTATGCCGTCATGTAAAATTTCAATTTACATCCAATCAATACCGCAAATAACTTTTTTGTCCTCGTATTGACCCGCATTTGAAAGCCGAAACAGATGGTTTTGGTAAAAGCATACAAAAAAATGTTTTGTTTACTATAATACTATTTTTATGTCTGAATTGTGAATATTTTGTTGGTATTATTTTAAAATAGTTCATAAAGAATCGTTTTAACAATATTTCAAATCACTTGCTTTAATATTTTTCAAATTATACACATTTTTATTTATAAATCATTGACATGAATTTTATTAATGCCTCAAAACACATGAGATAACTAAAAATTAACAAATATCAATGTTATAGTAAGTGATAATGTGTTTATAGTATAATTATATTAGTAACTAAATTATTTTGTCATTAGTTATTTTTATTAATTAATTAATTTCGAAGACTTGGAGAAATTCAATTCAAGATTAAATATTTGAAAATTTTCTTTTCTTATAAAAATATATAATTATTCGCATTTAATTACAAACCGATCAAATATTTAAAAATCCAGAAAATTAAACTACCTATTTTAGGTTAAATTTGTTTTCGTTTCTATAGAAGCTACTATACACATTTTTTTAAACTTATTTAATTAAACAATAACAACACGTTCTTAAAAAAAATCTGCTAGTAACATAATTTTTAATTTGTGATAAACTTGAACTTCTCATTTAACTATAATTAAGTCAAACTTATCTACGTATATAATAAAAAAATACTTATATCTGTATCTTATTTAGGTCAGTATAACTATAAATACATTATTAAAACATCCACATTTGTCTATGCTTGATTGCTTAATTATACAATTAACAGTAATATAATTAAATGTTACGCTGGTATTTTAAACCCACACAGACTAATAAAATCGAATTTTAGTAACAATTATATTTAAAATTAAATCAAATTAATTCCCGCCAATTAAGTTAAACATATATTATCCAAGGACTTACGTTTTCGATAATCTCAGAAGCAATTTTAAAATAGATTCATAACAAAACAAACAATTTGTGGTTTATTTTAGGTACCTAACCTATCGCCACACCGGTTTTGAAACAACTGAGGATAAATATTACAAACCTTGTTATAAAACAATATCGCCAGCTAAAGAGAGAATGTTCATAAGCACATGAATTACATATTCAAGAACGCGCATCATCTTTACAAAACTCACTTCATTAACTTTTTCTATTACATATGGAGTACTATAATTTATTAATTAACTTATAAAATATGTTATATCAAAAGTACTTTAATAAATTCATATAGTTGTTAAAAATTCTAATTAATTGATAGTCTTATCTGATTAATCGATTAATTTTATATATTGCCAGTAGTTCTAATAGCCATGCCCGTATTAGGAGTAGCTTCGGTATATTTGTCAATTTGAGTACTTCCAAGAATTTGGTAATTTCTTATATTCAATCTTATTGACACTAATACAAATTTGTATTTAATGCTGCTCTCAGTGCTAAATTAAATTAATTAATTTTTTCTCACTTTATAATGAAAGTTATTATTATATACCTCGTAAGTACAATAAGTAGTCTTAATTCATATTTTTAAGCAATAATATAGGTAAAATAAACAACATCGACGTTATCTAAGTACGATTCTCATGATTCTCCTCCTTTCTATCGTTTCGATTATAAACACTGCAAGTGTGCCTAAAAGTTAAAATTTCACGACTCCTTTAAGAACACCAACTCTGTAGTACGTACTCTGCCATCTATAGTAAGATAGGTAAAACGTTAAAAATACATTTTTACAGAGTTCTCGTTTTAGCACTGTAATTTCAAAGCAGTTGAAAATATATTACTTACATATGTATTACATTATGAATGTTTTATCTAAATCATTTATGTATGTTATAAAGATTTACATCAACGGAGTGCACAAAATACAATTACTATCAACTTAAGAGTCTGCTGTGCATCGCATATTAGTGCATACACAACTAATAATATGCAATACATGTGTAAAAGATTGTGCAAGTTTTAATCAAATTTTATTTTTTTAATAATTTATTTTTTAAGTTTACGTAAAGGTTTTATTATAAATATATATTTCATTTACAAAGTAAACATTATCAATAGCTACTAAATATTTTTAGATCAAGCGGTCTTATTTATATCTAAAATATTCCATAAAGCGGAAGTGGGTTAATAAAAAATGATTTACAATATAAGCTTCTTAATTTCGATTTAAGCCCTTTGATAAATCTTGTAAAGTAAGGATGATTGTTTTAATTTTTTTTAACGTTTTTATAGATTTTTTAATTAATTATTATGAATGTATTTATTTTTGACTAAAAAACGCCGTAAAAAAATTTCCTGGTTGATTTATAATAATTAAACTATAACAAAACCCGACGTCAGTAACATATTTTCAATTAAAACCATATTCACAAAAATTTCAGTATTATCATAAAATAAATGAGTTATTATTGAATTACCAGGCAATCGACTGGCAGTTCCGACTTTTGGTCGTAGAGGGCTCGTGGCTTGAGCCGAATGAAGTAGAGTATATATACTCTACTTCATTGCTTGTGCCACATAACCTCACCCCACAGCCTATACGGCTTCCTACCTCTATTCATCCCCTTAATTTTCTCCAAATGGAAGGTTTATGAGCACAGGTCTCGAACTTCCCGGTACTCAAAATGGGGCGGTTTTTAGTCGGTAGGCGCTTTCCTTGTGAGAGTGAATCCGACACTTTGAGTCAGTCTTTAGAAGATTTTACCGCCCTGACCACCAAAAAAAAAATATATTGTGCCACATATACCTCACCCCACAGCCTATACGGCTTCCTATCTCTAATCATCCCCTTAATTATCTCCCAATGGAAGGTTTATGAGCTTAGGTCTCAAACTTCCCGGTACTCAAAATGGGACGGTTTTTAGTCGGTAGGCACTTTCATTGTGAGAGCGAATCCGACACTTTGAGTCAGTCTTTCGAAGATTTTAATAGTACTAGTTAAATTTAATAAATAGCTTTATTTTACTAATATTTTATTAAAAATGAATACTGACTATTTGTTTAATAAGTTTATTTTGATAAATATTATTGTAGTACATATTTGCTTTATCATAATATATATTTTTGTTCTATAAAATAAATAGAATTTATTTTAAAAAAAATGTGAAACAATTTTATGGTAAAATGATTAAGGGCAGCGTCTACCCGCGAAACCAAGAAAATTGAAATTTGTCCGACACTGGCTCCTGTTGCTAAATAGTTGAATTAAAGTTGTATGCCTACTGCACACAATAACATAACTTACTCGAGCTAGCTCGCATATTAGCCGATTATATATTTATTTATAAACTACATCCCCATTCCCCGCACCCCTCCAGGAGGTGCCGGGTACAAAAACAATTCGTATTTTTACAAAATTATATTATGTATTTATGTATTTATATAGATTTGCATCAGGGGCGCGCATAAAATATTTATTATTATTGAATCTTTATTATTGTTTCTATATTTATTAGATATATTTACAAATACTTCATAATATTTTAACTAAACTATGTGTGCAGTTTGTATTTAAACAGTAGTTTATAAACATTGTATTTTTACAATTAAGTTATTTTTGATTACTACATAAAAAGTATTTTTTTAACATTTGTGTCCATCTATTGTGTTTTGAAGCTAAGATAAAATTAGAATAAACCTTATTGTAACATAATATAATATTTTATGATACGAATGATTAAAAAATATATTGAGAATATTAAAACGTTTTCACCTATGTTTATTTATAGACTTACAACTTCAAATACAATTTGATTTGTATACTGCTTATTAATTATTGTAGCGAGATTAGTTTCTTTATTTTCTTTTTATGCTTATACTGTTTTTTACTTATTATTCCTTCTACTTATTAGCATTACGTTTATAATACTGTTTAACTTGTAATATACATTTAAAACCAATACACTGTGTCGTGTATTATTATTTGTCTGCATAATCATTGTTTGAACAGGTTATGGGCGCAGAAAAACGGCTGTAAGTGAACGGAAAATGAAAAACACAAGTGAAAGTAAAATCATGAAATCTAAACGAAGTGCGAACATTGTGTCCCGATAAGGAAACAAACAGTAAAGTTGTGTAGTGAATAGAACCTGTGAAAATGACAACCCATTTTCGAATCAAACCGCTGAATAAGAATAATTATGACACTTGGGCAAATACAAGTTGAAGTTCTACTTGTTAAAAACGACGCGTTTGGTTATGCAAACGAAAAAATTGTTAAACAGGAGCCACAAGCAGGAAACGAAAACGCAGCAGCCATCGTCAAAAAGATAAAAAATAATAGAAAAGCTAAGTCTAATAACGAACTTAAACAAGTGAAAGGGTGTCAAAAGAAATTTGGAAAAAACTTGCAAACATCTACCAATCCAGAGAACCAGCACAAAAGGCGACGTTGTTAAAAAGGCTGACTCAACAAAAAGTGGCGGACGGCGATGATATACGCAAGCAATTAGACCGATTTTTTGACGCCGTAGACAAGCTAGATACCATGAATGTAGAAATAAACCTATTAGCCATTTTGCTTTTACACAGTCTATCCGGCTGGTACAAAAATTTTCGGTGCGCAATCAAATCGCGCGGAGAGTTGCCGACTCCAGAAATTATACGGGTAAAAATAATGGAAGAAAGCAATGCAAGAAAAGGGGAACAAAGCGGCGCGGCGCAAGGTGCCATGTGGGCCAAGGGACCCAAGAAGCAATACAAAGTGAGAGACCCAAGCAAGCTGAACTAACAAAAAAATTTAAGTGCAAGTGCCACAAATGCAGACAAGTAGGTTTAATAATAAAAAAAAATAACCGATAAAGATCACGAAGTGCTATTTACGCGCGGTGAGGCAATAATTTTGAACAATCAAAATAAAGTTGTACTTACTATAAAGCGCGTAGGCGACTTGTATATAGTATCCAAAAGCTACGACATTTCCAATGACGTAGCATGCTTAGCGAAATTGAACCATAGTTTTTGCAAATATCACCAAAATATTGAGTCACTTAAATTGCGCAGCTTACAGGACGCCTTAACATGCAAGAATCTGCATGCAACAAAAGAAAAAAAAAAGATAGCCCGTTTAGTTGCTAAAGGTTTCTCCCAGGCACCAGGTGTGCACTTTAACAAAACTTTTGCCCCAGTTGCTAGAATTGGCTCCATAAGGACGGTTGTAGCACTAGCAGCACAACAGAAAATAAAAATTTGAAAATTTTACGTGTCAACTGCATATTTAAACGGGATCCTGAATAAAGAGTTTTATGGAAGCTCCTAAAAATTTAGCCAAACTACTACATGTTATAGTAGGAGAAAAAACTGACCTAAGTACAGCAGCCGAAAAAAAAAACATGCTTATAAAAGGCAAATGTGTCTGTCTCCTAAACAAAGGATTGTAACACCACCTTGCGCCAAATAGGAGCTGAACCCAAACATGCAGATCCATGCATCTACCTACTAAAGCGAGGGGAGGAAATTGCAGCTTATAGTTGTCTACATAAATGACATCCTCGTGACGTCAAGAAGCAATAAAACGACAACGCAGTTACTACATATGTTGCAAACGGAATTTGAAGTTAAGGATTTGGGCAAAGCCAAGTATTGTTTGGGAATTAAATTCACCAGGAAAAGCGACCAAACACGACTAAATCAACAAGGGTTTGTGACAGAACTACTGAAACGTTTTAATATGTCGGACTGCAAACCCGTACTGACTTTACTCAACCAAAGCTAACAAATGGCAAAAACGCTTTAGCAGATCAAGAAACAAAATATATATTTTGTAAACTGGTTGGTGCGCTAATTTACCTATCTACATCAACGAGACATGATGTTTGTTATGCTGTCAGCTACCTGGGACAGTTTGGTCACTGATACAAAAAGGAACATTGGCTAGCTGCAAAACGTGTCTTGCAATACCTAAGAGGTACCGCCGACATCAGTCTCTGCTATAGTCCAGCAAATACAGAAGTGAAAGGTTTTGTGGACGCTGACTAGAGGAGCGACTTAACGGACAGAAAATTCAGCGGTTATTGTTTTTTGTGGAAAAATTTTCTAATATCATGAGAATCCAAGAAGCAACGTACGGTGGCGCTAAGCTGAATACATGGCCATGTCCAAAGCAATTAAGGAAGCCATATATCTCCAAAATGCAATGCTTGAAACTGGTGTGGTTTAAGCACTAATACACAATAACAATTAGCAAGCACTACAACTCTCCGAGAACCTAACATTCTACAACCGAAGCAAGCATATCAATATGAGGTACCATTTCTTACGCGACAAGATTAAGAATGGCAAAGTTATGTCTCGTCTCCACAAACGAGATGATCGCCGACATCTTAACCAAAGGTCTTCATAAACCGAAACACCATCAGTTTATCTTGATGATTGGGCTGAAACGATCAGCCAGCCGCCGTCCCGAGAAAAGGTGTTGAAGCATTAAACCTTACGTTGACTGATTAGTAGGCGATGTTTTTAGAAGAGTTAGTTTAGACATTTTGAATTAAAATTATTTGTTCTACTTATTAGCGTTACGTTTATTACTGTTTAGCCTGTAATATACGTTTAAAACCAATACACTGTGTCGTGTAATAATATTGGACTGCATCATCGTTGTTTGCACACAAATGCAAAAGATGAGTAATTTTAAAAGATTGGTAATAAATCAAAAAAGTAATTATCAAATAATAATCAGACTAAAAGTTATATTAAGTTATATTCTTTATTTTTTAATTTTTATTTGTAGTTTGTAACTAATAAACTAGCTTCTATTATTAGTTACATTACAAATATTTTTACGTACAATTCAGACACATACAGCAATAACAATAAAAAGAGATAAAAATATAAAATAATAAGAATGAAAAAACAAAATATTATCTGTGATTTATTTTCACAGTGCAAAATTATTACAAAACTAAAACTTCAATTTAGTTGTCAGTTATTTGAAAAAACCTGCAATAAATTAAATTAAAAAATAATGCCAAGTTGACAATTTTTTCGCTGTTTAAATTATATAGTAATTGGAGTGCCTACAACACCTATAGTAGTAAATGTAAGATTAAACCATGTATTAAATGAAGCAAAGGAACAGGAATAAAAGAAGAAGTTTGTAAACAATTTAGATCAAAATTATGAATGTGAAAATTATAAAGGTTAAGTGGGAGAACAGACATAGTCTGAACTTCGCCTTTTTCTATTTGTATAATTTGTATGTAATAGAAATAAAGTTTATTATTATTATTATTATTATTATTATTATTATTATTATTAATTTTACCACTTTTCTCTACTTAGCTTACAATAAGCTAAACAACTCCATTTACAATTTTGTCATATATTGATTAATAATTTAGTTATATACTTCTTTTATTTATTAATTTAGAGCGGTTCATATTTACCTCACTTGACCCTAATAATTATGTAGAAAGAAAAATACTAATAACTAATATTGCTGTATATTTATTATAACACAATAATATACTCTATATATTTTTTTTTTAATTCTGTAGAACTTTATAATGTTATTCATATGATTTATTTTACAATATAATAGTTTCATACTTTTAGTAAATTCAATTCATTTTATACAACAAATAAATAATACAATAATATCAAAATCAAATTGTATTTATTGGTTTAGTATTTTAAACAAATGGTTAGTATTTGTCATAAAGGTAAATGTAAATATCAATCTCACAAACACATGAGACCACTAGCCTTCTATGACCAAGAGTCCAAACTGCCGGCAGTCGTTTGTACAAGAAGTTGTCTAAAAATACAATTATTTTATAATAAAAGTTATTGAAAAGTTGTTTTCAGGTTTATTTAAAAAATACAAGCTATATTTTTGTGAAAATGGTTTTAAATGAAAGATATGTCACTAACGTCGGGTTTAATATTAGTTTAGTTGTCATAAATCAACCAAGAAATTTATTTAAGGCGTTATTATGTCAAAAATAAGTATAATAGTTTATAATAATTAATATAAAAAACTGTAATAAACAAAAAAATTGAAAACTTAATCAAAACTTGCGCAAATGTTCAACCTTTCAAAGCATGTATAGCACGATATGATTGATTGTGTAGTTTGTTTGTGAACGTGAAAAAGCTTACTATGTACTTTTCCATTTACGGCGCATCAAATGACTGTAACCTTAATACAGTTCACAGAATAAAAGAAGAAATATAGAATAAGTCGAGGAATAAGTATATTATTGTACCGTTAATTATATAAGTTGAATAACTTTCGTTGTTTTAAACCGATTTGTAAAATTTAAAAACCAAAACTGTAATAAATATATTGTTTTATTCAGTGATGTTAGAAAATTTAAACAATTAACATTAATAAACAATTATAATAATTAATAAACAATTATAATAATTAATAAACAATAATAACAATTAACTAGTACAAAAAATAAACAATAATATTATCATTGTTTAGATTACAATTAATTATTGTAGAAAGGAACAATTATAATAATATATAATAGTAACAGAAATGTATTTAAATGCCGTGTATCTGATTTGCGTTTAATTTCAACGCTCACAGTGAGTTTACAAAGCTTTGTAAGAGACATAATCTCTTTACTTTGCGCGTTCTGTGGCCATTGTACGTATAGCATAGGGACTGTTTTCCCATCTTTTTCTATACGTTTGACGGAAAAAGCGGCATAGTCCAGAGTTGTTAACTTTAACTACGCCGCATCAGCTTTGATGCTGGGTATGTTCCTGGGAACGTATTTTAGGGTCAGCTCAAAAACCCGGTTGAAACCTAGATGCCGCTGAAGACACCTGACTTGTTCGACCGGCTGAGAACTTATTACAAATAGTATTAATTTAGTTGCTGGTGTAGGTGCAAAAATTAAAGAGGATGTCTTTCATGTCCAGCTTATTCTGCTTCAGCTTATCAAACAGGACGTTGATTTGCTCAAACTTATAGTATGTTTTGTGAAATAAACATTCAGTATTTGACAGTTGTTGTTAGTGTAAGTTTTCATTCTATGGCTGATTATTGTAATGCAGAACTAGCTGACATGCATTTCATGTAGGGTCGTGCTAATGGAATTACCACCAAAGCGCGACGTCTTTATGTAGAAGCTTATCCTAATCGCCAGATTCCTTCACATTTTTGAATATTAAAAACCTCTTGATAATGCCCGATATACTATTCTCATATAGATAACCCTTTTTCTTATGGTTTGAAAAGTATTTACTAAAATTTTGACATAGGGTGACAGTGCTTTTTCGGGATCTGAAAATTACAAGTTTTGAAGATCACAAAAAAACCTAGACCTTGTGGATCAAATTTTGTTAAGATTTGACATAGTTAGAACGGTTTAAAAAAAGAAAAATTGCAATTTTGCCAAAATTTTAGAAATCTAATTTTTTTCATCTATATTTTGATCAAAATCAAAAAAGTCGATTTTTTCAAGTTAGTCAAAAAGTAATGGAATTACCCATATACATACATAAATAACCTTAAATTTTTGCATTTTTCCTTGTACACCTTTTGAGCACTTTTGAACACATTGTTGTTTAGCCGCCTTGTCATTTTCTTTTTTTTTTGTGTGTTCCAGCATTTGTTTTTTCCAAATGTTTCTTTTGTTTGTATAAAAGCTTTCTTTATTGTTGCGTATGCAATTATGTTTTCTAATTTTGCCGTTTTTTGTTTTAAGGCTTTCTCTTCAAAAAGTCTGTTATATCAATTTTGACTGTACATTTCTACGTTCTCTAGAATCTACTATTTTTGTTACTATTTTCTTTTTTTTAATGTTTTTATTTATATACACTTTTAGTGGCTGGTGGTCCAACTCAACTCCTTTTCCGATCTTAAATTTGTCTACCTCTTGCCACGCTTCTTTATTTATCATTACGTAGTCAATTATATTATAATAATTAGGTATATTTTCCCTCTTCATCTCCTTCCATATTTCCGTTTAGTATGTCTCTCTTATTCTCTTCGATCATTTCCATCATCTATTAACTTTCTTTATTTTTAGATTGTCTTTTGACTCTCTTTTGCTTTTCTGTATGTTTTTCTTTCTTTTTCCTTTTAGTCTGGTCCTAGCGTTGAAATCTCCTCCTACTATTAGTTTTCTGTTTTCTGTTTTTTGTATTGAGTTCTCTAGCTTTGTTCTATTTTTTCATCCTTCTGCTATACAGGATATATTTCACAAATTTTCTTCTGAATTTTCCAAAATCATTCTTGTTATTTAATCCTGCTAGTATCTTTTATACTTAGATCGTCTTCCTTCATAACTTTCTCCATTAGCAAAGTTTAGCTTAGTTCTTATTTTTATCACCCATTTATCACTGCTACGAGTTTTTTGAAACTTCTATTCTACGGTTTCTTTGGTTGTAACAACATTTCTCTCCATTTACCACTATCATATATCCAACAATCGCCGTATAGCCTTTTGTTTCCGCTTTCTTCGCAATATTTTTCAAATCTTTTTGAATTTTTCTTTCTTTTCTTGTGAGGTCAATATTAATAAATATGTCGCTTTCCTTTAATACAGTTTGGTCATCATAATTTTCCGTTTATCTTGCAAACTATGTAATTGTACAAAAATTAATTCCAGTTTACTTTTGGTTTTAATTTTATATAATTTTTTTACAATTACACCTTATTTTTAATTTAGTTCTGTCCAGTTTTCTATTTTATCTTTTAACGTAGCTCCATCAATTATACCTTCATTCAATCCATGTATAATTACATTATTTTTCCGTTTTTCTAATTACTGTTTTAATTCAGCGACATCATTTTGCAAGTTTTTTTTTGTTATTTCCATTACACTAATCTATTGTTTAATATTTCGTTTTCTTTTCTAAATTGTCACATTCATATTTGTAATTGTTTAAAAACTGTTTCTGCTACTTGGTTTATTCAACTTCCGCCTGTTTCTGCTGTACTAATTTCCAATTTTTCTTATCTTGTTCGAGTTTACCTTTGGTAAACCCGGTTTCGTCGTCTAAAGGCTTGATTTTAATTATTATTTATTTAATAAAAATATGTTTCTACGCTCGGGACACGATCCGCCAACCTATGCATTTGCAGTTCTCGGCTACACCAAGCGTTCTTTTGTATTGTGTGTAGTTCTCTTCCAATTTTATTTATACCTACGGTATGCTTAGAGGTTAGGTTGTTTTAATAATTTTTATCCTACCTTGCCGTTTCGCAGCACACCGTTTTATTTCTCTGAATCTCATTCTTCATTTTTGTATGTTATATTACTGCGCTTAGTATAATTAGTTAAATGTCACTCTTCACTACTATCTATCAGTAATTAAATCAGCCTAAACATTGCAAAAAAAATTGATGTTGATTATTTTATTATACAGTTTTTTTGTAAACAAAGCCTCATCAATAAAACACACAAAAAATGAGAATCAGTGGTGCATTGTTAAGAAAGAATGACAAAAAATAGACTGGGTTTAAAGTCATCTTCCAATAGAGACTAACCCTTTGAATCGAAAGAAGAATTTGCAATCCTAAAAAGAATTCCAGAAAACAAAAGCAGTGGTGAGATAACTTAGTTATAGAGCGGTAGCGTTATCACTAAAATAATAACTTTTTATTCACCATTCTGAAGTCACCTAATAAGCCGTTGATCTCATCAATGTAAAATAGCTGTAAAATGCGCAATAAAAAATAGCAAGCAAATAGAAAAGATAAAAAGAATCCATATAAAATAAAATAAAAATATTAGTACAAGCTACAGAGAACGAAGAAAGACAGAAAAAGAAAAATAGCCTCATAATAAAAAGAACATCTATAGATAATTGGCAGGTTTAATTGGTTTTAACAACAAACTAAAAATCAATATAAAGTTAAAGAATAGATATACCACTCAAAATAATAAAAGTTTATTTTTAACACATGAGAAGTAAAAAAAAAAGATATAAAACAAAACGGAACTGAAAGAATCGAAAATATATAGAAAGAGCCATGAAAGAGAAACAAAAATAAGCTACAACAAATTAATCATAAAAATTTCTGTTAGAAAAAGAATTAAAAAAACTAACCAAAAGATAAACAAAGATCCCAGAAATATTAACAACCTAGGCGACAAACAATCAAGCAAAAAAAATACAAAGATCAAAATAAAAAGCATAAATGGAAAAGAAGATGAGATAGTTGAGATAAAAAAGCAAAACCTAAACTATTTTAGAAATAACATAAACAAAAAGAAAGACACGGTATAGAAAAATAAAGAAAGATAACTGGTCAGTAGAAACACAACAAAGGGAATGACAGTCAAAATTAAAAGTGATAAAGAAACTACGTAAAATGTTACATTTTAATATGCCCCAATAATAATGCAAAGAAAGAAGAAAAAAAAAATTCTTTGAGTCCTTTCAATTAAAAGAAGATGCAAGAGAAAGAAACAATAATAATGGGAGACCTAAATAAAGAATAACGATGGCAATAGAATAATAAACCTATGTATATATGTCATGGTTGCAAAACATCAGAGCCTCGATAGGCATAAAGACAGTCCAAGAACATTTTAGCAGAGACAACATGAAGCATGTGATCGGAAACATCCATTAGTGGATGCAGCAGAAGAAGAAGAGGTAACAATCTCAAAATTACAAACACCAAGAATAACACAAACATAAAGATTTACACAAATACACAAAAGAGGCCAAGTTTAGAAATAAAAAAATCAATTATAAACTACTTCTTAGTTAATTCAAGAGATGCAAAAAATATTAAAGATGCGAAAACAAAAATACAAACCAATATAAGAAGTGACCACTACCTAGTGCAAATAGATATCTTCTCACAAAAAAAAAACACAAGTGTTAACAGTAGTTTTTGTTAGCATTATTTATAATAGTTAATGCTTTATAAATATTGTTATTTACGTACAGATAGAACATCTGAGGTACTGTTAAGGGTAAATAAATAATAGACTAGTTATAGATTGCTATATTTTTTAATGAAAAGGTTTGGTAACTCTTTACCTTAGAGAAAAGAGACTTAATTACACAATGGCTAGGTGAGCTTTTAGGGGTGTAAGAGATTTAATTACACAATGGCTAGGGGAGCTTTAAGGGATGTAATTTAGCTATCTGAGGTTATTCACACATAGACCGGTCTTAGAGGTGTTTAATACAAAGTACATTGGCAGGAAGGTCATCGAGGTACTGATAGCTATAGCATGCTTGGAGAGCTGAAAAGATTGTTATTTCACACACTGGCAGCCGAGGCCTTGGGGTTGTGTGAATAACACTGTATACGGCAGTAACGTCTTATACGTGACAGCCAAAAGTATGCTGTGCACTGGCAGTTGAGGCCTTAAGGTTGCACAATAACTGCAAAAGATTGTCAAGCTTACATAGAACAGTTAGGTTTAGAGAATTAGTAGTATACTATGTATTGATATAGTTATAGAGATTCTGGCATAACAATTGGTCTTGTGCTAGAGAGATATATATTTATTAATTGGACAGAATGTATTAATAATTGTGTGCAGGGTCAATTTATAGAAAAGTAAAGTAAAGTAAAACATTACCAAAGTATTGCAAGAAGACGAGATGGACCGGTTCAGCACGAATGGATTGCAATGCGGCGAAGTGGGAGTCGATAGTTTCACGGCAATAAGTTTGATAGATTAATGATAATTAATAAAGATACGACAGAATAAGTAAAACAAGATATATATAAAAAAACAAGAACAAAAACCAAACAAGCCATATCAGCAAAAGATAGTCATGAGAAGATTTTTGAAAGCCAAGTTGGCATAGACGCTAAACACTTCTCTATATGTGCACATTAAAGATGCAAGTACAACTAAAAATTTATGTTTAAAATTAAAAGTCATCTTTGATAATACCGGTTTTACACGGCAAATAAGTTTGCTCAGAACATTAATTTCAACAAAGCTCAAAAACTGCGATTCCAAACCAGATAATCGAAACCGAACAAAAGTTGAGAGGCACGGGGTTTAAAATTTAGGAGAAAGAAATCGACTCATTACTTTTGGCTGGTTTGCCGGAAAAATATTCCTTCATAATTATTTCTATAGAACACTCAGAAAAAGCTATTAGGATCGACGTCATAAAAATTAAATTATTGAATATGGGCGGTGTGTATGTGCTGGCGTACACGTTACAGCGACAGGTGATGTTAGGCATAGAAAATTTGGCCACAATCACTAGATTAGTCAGAAGTTTATCTAATAAAAAGATCTAATAATGTGTCGGCAGAAAAATTGAATTTTATTGTTTGCTGCAAAGATAAGCAAACTAGGTTGCTTTTGAAACTAAAAGAAACAAAGCAGCCGACGTGTGTTGTCCTATGAGAAGATCTATCGATAGACCTAAATATGTATCTACTGTACCAGAATGATTGTACAAACATATGTTTTGTTTATTTTCTGAATACAATTTATTAAGTGTATAGTCGCTTTAAATAATTCAAAGCTATAGCCAAAAATCAACAAGACCACAAGATTAAAGAATTGAGATCAGACGATGGTGTAGAGTTCTGCAATAATGGTTTCAGGAAATATCTTACAAGAATTGTTCACTAAAGATAAAATGTTTTTACGCCAGAGCAGCATAGATGTGAATTAAAAAAAAATAGAAGTGCAGTTGCTTGAGTTAGACAAAACACCAGACGAGCTATGGTGGCATAGGAAACCAGACGTGAGTCATTTAAGAATACTTGAAAATACGATTATGGTTTAAAATGGGACAAAAAAGCATAGAAAAAAAATTAAATTACCACAGCAATGAAGTTAAAGGCTATAAGGTTTATGGCCTAGCCACAAACTCTATCACAACAGCACATATCTAATTGTGATGGAAAACTTAAATCACCAAATTTCAGACGTTTTATCTGAAAAAGAGACATCTGTTTCAGTGAGAGTACACAAAGTGAATAATCATACTGATATAATGGAAACGATGCATACAGATAGCAATCCTATACAAGAAATAAAACTATCTGAAAGAAATGAAAATGTCGAGTTAATTCATAAACTAATGCCCAAAAGTTTCATCAGCAGTACAAAGATCAACAAAAAAAGTTAAGAAGCCTAATTTTAAAGATTTTGTAACACACATGTGCTGCGATGGAGAATTTGTACGGTCAAATCCATTAACAGTTGACAAAGTCTGTTCGAGGCCAGATGCGGCACAGTAGAAAAGAGCGATGCAGGAAGAAATAGAAAGTTTCAAAGAGAATAATGCATAGGACTTAACAGTTCTACCGCTAGGAGAAAAAGTGGTGAACTGTAAATGTGTTTTTAAAACAAAATGCAGTAGTAAAAACAAAATGCGTTAAAGAGCAAGACTTGTAGCAAATTTTTTTACTCAAAAACCAGGAATTAACTGTAAAACTTTTGCTCCCGTCGTTAGATACTCTACCTTAAGACTCTTAATGAGTTTATCTGTACAGTTAGGTTTAGAAATTAGTTATTTGGATATAGCCACAGCTTTTTTAAATGGATGGTTGTATAAAAACATGTAGATGGCTCAACCTCAACAGAGCAATTTATGGTTTCAAACAAGCTTCTAGAGCATGAAATAAACGAATAGACAGAGTTTTGTGTGAGTTAAGATACACGAGATCAAATGTAGAACTCTGTGTTTATATAAAAGGAAACACTGATCGTGTGACATTCATAGCTCTTTATGTAGACCATTTAATTGTTTTATCTAATAACCTAAAAAAAAAAAATTTTTAAAAAATAACTGGAATTAAAGTTCAAAGTTAAAGATTTGGGTAAGGCAAGAAAGATCTTTGGCATTAGAATCAGAAAAGAAGATAGAAGTATTAATTTGGATCAGAAAGACTATGTCAAGAAATAATTATTAAAGTTTAATATGTGCAACTGCAAGAGCGTTAGCCAAAACTAAAGTACGAGTTGTAAAAATTTACCATATCAGAGGTTGATAGAAAACCTTACGTACCTAGCTGTTTTGACACGCCCAGATATTTCATACGATGTCAGTTATCCAAGTTAGTTTAACAACTGCTGTACATTGGCAACAGGCAAAACGAGTGCTAAGATAAATACAAGGTACAAAAATCCTAAGTTTAAGTTTTAAAATAATAATCTAGAAAGTTATGTGGAAGTCGATTGGGCCAGCAATGAAGACCTGAGGTCATCATGAATCTTGTACACCACAAAAGATCAAAACACATCGACATTAAGCACCACTTTATTTGAAAAGCTATATCAAACAATTTTTTTAATCTTAAGGAACCTATCTACTGAGGAAACAATGGTCGATTTTTACTAGTAACGCTCTAATATCAATCACTTGTATAATGTATTTTACTTGTTTTCGGTTTACATTAGTTATTAGAAGTAATAAATGCTATTTTAGTCTACCGCAAAACCTCAAGGTGTTTACATCATTTTACCTACAGCTTTTAATATGAGCTTCATTGTATAATACAGGTCTTGATCACAAATCTGCAAGTCTTATCAATAGTTGTCTTGACATTAGAAAAATTATAGTTAGAATCTGTTACAATTATAAAAAAAGACCTCATCTAAATGAGGTACTACCAACTTTATCAATTTTAACTTTTAAAAAACTCAACTTCTTAGTTTAAAAATTAGAACCTAAGGTATCAGTATCAAACATTAAACTTAACAACAACTTCATATGTAAATCTTCTTCAATTTATCTCATAATCTTCTCTAGAACGACCTTGTTGTTGATATAGCTTTCTTAATGGAGAGACTGGAGTTTGAAGAAGTGCAAAAAACAGAACAAGAGACAGAACATTTAAAAAAAATAGGGAAGAAAATGTCGACACAAACAATAGAGATAATACGAAAGAAAATCATAAAAACCGTTTCATGTCGGAGCAAGAGTTAATAGAAAAAGAAGACAAAACATTATTAACAAAGAATGGCAAGAAACGGACTACAAATTTGTAAAAGTGGAAAAACCCAATAATAGAAAAAAAGAACGATACTGAAAAATTAATAAATAATGATGAAATAGAAAAAGAATCGAGTATTTTACTACAAACCAAAGTAAAATACCCAGAATTACTGGAGGAAGAAACTCTATATGTAGAAATACTAAGAAATCTAAGCGAAAAAAATGTGAAAAAAATGCACATTATTAAATAGAGTCAAACCAACAAGGAAAGGGGAAATAAATATATTACTGGCTATCAAAAAAATGCTTAATAAACCATAAGCATTAATGAAATAAATATACCAATCCAAGTAGAATAGCGCCAAAAAAAGCAAACAAAAAAATGATGGAGATAGAAGAAAGAAAAACCCATACAAAAGTAACTGTTCGTGCCAACACAGGTACAGGTATTAGAGACAAATAGAGAAAGAAGACCAGAAACAAAAACAAATAATAGTAAGCAAACAGAGCGTGCACACGCAGACTTGCTGAGACGGGCAAAACTACAGATAAAAGGATCTACATTCAAGGAGATAAGAGAACAAAAGCGGAATTGTTAATAATAACAAAGAAAAATAAAACAAACAAAAAATGAAAAAAAGAAAACTTACAGAACTAGTAATAATCAAGGATATTAATCCGAAGACTAGCAGGAAAAAAATGATAAACAAAAAATGTTACAAATGCTGGATGAAAGGACATTAGCGGTATGCAAAGGAAAAGATAGGTCATTGCTATGCATAAAACGTAAAAAAAGAATACACTAGGTTGAAGAATGCAGAAAGAGAGAATACTTCATAGAATACAAAACGATAGAACACAGAGCGAGAGAGAGAAGATGTCTGACTACAAAGAAAAAATAAACATAGAAAAATATAGAGGACAACATCCCCAATAACTGGAGACAGCACGAGGAGCAGATAACAAACCAAAATGTTTAAAAACGTATACAAACAAACATAGAAAGGAGAAGGGCGCACGATATAGATAGATAGCAACAGAAGAAATAGACCTAGTCATAGTGAATAAATCAAATAAAAATAAACTAAACGGCAAATGGATATTTTAGCTAGAGAAAAGTGTAGGGACAAGGTGGAAAGATGGAAAACCCCTAAAGAAAATGTGGGCTAAAGTATGATAGTATACAGCTGTTATATCAGTCCAAACTGCAGACTAAAATACTATGGGGAGTGAATAAAAAAATTAGAAAGCAGTTTAAAAAAACAAGAAAGCAAAAAATCATAGTAAGAGAAAATTTCAATGCAAAAATTATCAAAAGTATATAAATAGGATTTAAAAGAAAACAGAAGAAACTTTCCCATAGTGTTAGAAAGATGCTGATTGAGAAGAAGAATGAAGTAGAAAAAACAACGTCATACAGACCAATATGCTTAATATGCTTAACTAGTTAAGATAATAAAAAAAATCATTGTACAAAAAATAGAACAACAAATAGAAAAAAATATAAGATGGGAAAAGGAACAATACAAATTTACCAAAAAAAGAACACCTTAAAAGCTATAAAAAAACTAAAAGCAATAGCAAAAGAAGCAAACAGCGGAAAAGACAACACTGAGTAATGATATCGTTAGACCTACAGAACGCGTTCAACAGCGTTATGGGAAGCAGTTATAGAGGCGGCAAAGAAAAGAAAACTAAACCAGAAAACGATCAAGATCATATAGAGCTACTTACAGAGTAGAAACCTAGTGACCAAGAAAGATTCAAACCTACCAGAAAAGTACCCCAAAGATCAGCACTAAGACCAAAACTATGGAACCTTGTTTATAATGAGTTACTTCGAATGAGGTTGCTAGAAGGCATGACAATAACGGCATTTGCGGACAAAGTAGCACTAAAAGGTAGAGACGTAGAAATAAAAGTACTAAAAAGAAAATAAATAGATCTGGCAATAGATATGATACAGTTATGGATAGGTTTAAAATTAAACACAACACAAGTTCTAACTAGTAGAGGAAGATACAAGTAGGAAACCAATTGATAACCATAAGGACAAAATCAAATACCTCGGAATGACTCTTGAATCAAAGAGATGGAATGAATAAGTTAAGAAAACAGTTATGAGAACAAAGAAAATGAAAAGATAGCTCGATAGACTCATGCCAAACAAAGCAGGTCCAGGAGAAGAAGCCAGAAGGCTAATAGCAACAGCGGCAAATTGTTAAACGCCTCAGAAACATGGAGAAAGGCCATAAATACAAAAAACAGAAATAAAATAAGAGGAGCTACAAGAGCAAGCTCGTTAAGAATGATCGGGGCTTACAGAACGGTGTCACAGGAGGCAGTAGAGGTGATTGCGGCAACACCTCCCGCGGATATAACGGTGGAAGGACGTTGCAGATCTTTACAATTAACTATAGACACTGTTCAAACAAAATACAAAACATTCTACCATCTAAACAAATTTTACTTGTAGTAGAAGGCTTGCTAAGAATACTAACAAATATTCACCAACAGTTCAGAGATGTAGAATTAAAACTTTTAAGAGAGATTTTTTTGACCCTACTATACATGAAATAAACTTTCCAATTCATTATTTCCCCGAGACTAATAAGCCGCAAATATTCAAGATCAATTTCAGACTGCTTAAATCTAGCCTTTAATGTAATAAATTCAGCAAGTGTACTTTCACTCCTAGAAATTCAAAGGTATTTTTATCTTGTGATATATTAAATAATTCCTTAATATCACAATTTGAACGTGCTAAGAAATGAACGAATATCGAAACAAATCTATAAAATAAAAGATGGGATGACATGAAGCAGCAAAGAAACTACAGATAGAATGGAGATATAAAAAACCTTGCCCGAAAGTAGATGAAAAACAAGAGACAATAACATAATGTCTTACATAAGTGTAAAAAGTCAGACACCTAACAATAAAAAAACTAAAGATAAATAAAAACAACTGTCCGCCCGTTTTGTCTGAATTGAGTAAAGTCCATAGCATTGTTAGTATATTGTGATAAACATAGATATAAACAAAACAAAAAAATTATATATATTTCTGCAATTGCATCAATAATTGAAACATTTTTTTTATATTAGTTTGTAAGACTTACATTATTTTGGATTCATTAGTTAAGCAACCTTTGACTACAGTAAGTGTTCAATGTTGTAAATTTCAAAATAATACCCGTTTTCCAAATCACTCAGAACAATTTTATATAAGATAACTTACATGTTTTATTCGTAAACATTAAACAAACCATAACAATTATGATTTGACCTAGAATTCATTATCAACCATTACCTGAAATACATTACATAAAATATAAAACATTTCAATGAAATAATTTATTTATATAAATAGTACAATGATAAAAATTAAAAAGAAATAACAAGTATATACTTTATTAGTACAGTAAATTTGTAGTACAAAACTACATAAAAATGGTTGTTTTGATAATACTATGGAAAATAAAATGATTTAAATTATCTGGAATAATTTTATATCATTTTTAAGTATACCTAAACAAAACTTAAAAAGGTTACATTTTTAAACGTAGTATTATAATTTAATAATGTTAATTTTTAATCTGGTATCGATTGCTAGTTTTATTTTTGCAAATTTAAACTATGCTTTTAATTATCATTTTCAATTTCCATATCTAGGCAAAAATAGTATTCAATTTTTATATATATATATATATACTTTAAATTCAATCATTCAACAAATATTTTTACCTTTAGTAAACAAAATATTAAAATTAATAATTACAAGCAAGCGAGGTTAAACCAAAGTAGAAACTATTAACCGATATAAGATTCTATTGTACTGAGAATATATATATTACTGTGGTCTGCATTAATAAATAAAAAAACATTAACAAACATATAACTTGTGATTTTCTAATAATAACTTAATTTCCCAAAATCCTTTTTCAGATGCAATGTCTATTGGTGATTTGCCTCGATTATTGCTTCTAATTTTTGCACCATGCTTTATAAGCAAGGTAACAAAATCTACATGACCACCTTGAACAGCATGATGTAGAGCTGTTGACTTCTTACGATCCGCTTCATTAATATAAGCTTTACGCTCTAACAATATTTCACCAACTTTCACATGGCCGTTGAGGGACGCATATATTAATGGTGAATACTTAAGCTTATTCTTCTCATTAATTTTCAATCCAGAATTTAATGAATATAAAACCAATTTTTGGCTTCCTATTTGTGCAGATAAATGTAGTACTGTTGTATTATTCTGGGTTTTATTCTTAATATCACATCCTAATTCTAATAAGAACATAGCCATCGATTCTTGATGGTTGTCAATCGATTGGTGTAAAACGGAGTGACCAGACTTGTTAAGCTCTTCAGTATTAGCACCTTCTTTAATTAAAATTCTGATTATTTCTTTGTTTCCATGTTCTGCAGCTACATGTAAAGGAGTACTTCCATTAGAATTTTTGGTGTTAATTAAAATCCTATGGCATTGTAGTAAATCTTCTAACATTTTTGTATGTCCATTCTTCGCTGCTATATGTAAGGGTGTATTTCCTAGCTCATCTTTATAATGATGATGAAGACCAAGTTTCAATAACTTATTAAAACTTTCCTTCGTTGTTGTATAATGTATAGGTAAATAGCCAAATCTATTACGAACACATTTAGCACCAAGTTTCACCAAATTTTTAACTGCAAAAGGTGATCCATGTTGAACCGCAAAATGTAAAGAAGTATTTAAATTTTCACCACAAACATTTATATCTATACCATACTCAATTAGAATTTGAATAATCTTAAAATGTCCGTTACGTGCTGCACAATGAATAGGATTGTCTTTAGCTATGTTTATAACATGCACATTGGCATTATTTTCTAATAAATAACCAACAATCTCTTTATAGTTATTCAATGCTGCATAATGCAATGCTGTACAACCAATTGAGTCTGCACTGTTTATATCTGCGCCTGCATTTAACATCTGTTTTAATTTATTTATATTTCCCACCTTCGTAGCATTTAAAAACTGGTTAAAAATATCCTCACTACCAAATTCCAATTTACTATTTAATATTGAAATGTAAGTATTACCTTTGATTTCAGGAGTTTTTATTTCAGAATTGAAATCATTTTGTTCCATAAAATACTTGATTACAGCTACATCGCCCCTTTGTGCAGCCTCTATAAATTCTTTAGATTTGTGAATCACATCTTCAGTGTAATTAAAATTTACTTCACCTAAATATTTGGCAGCATCCTCATGTCCATTTGAGTCAGCCATATACAATGCTGTGTAATGTAGTATAGCTTTGAAGAAAGTCATTATTTTTGTGTAAAGTAAATTTGAAGTGTGAATAATCTTGCTTGACCATAGATCTTAACTTGTTTCTTTAACTTTATTTATTAGTGATGTAACATTGCTTGGGACCCAAACGCAATGCGCAAGTATAAAATGTGATAAAATGCAAAAAAGTAGAATTACGAAGAACGTAGACCGCATGGAACTAATCAAAACTAATGGTCGGACTCGACTCAGAAAGAAGAAAGGAAATACCACGATTACCACTATTATGAGCATGAGCCAGTGTTGCCAAATGCAGAAAATAATATATGTAACACACATTTTGAAAAATATAAAATAATATACCATCTTTTATAAGTTTAATTTTATTTGGAATTAGGATAAATGAAAATAAATTTTATTTTATTTTGATTTCATTTTATTTGCTAACGTTTCGATATATGTTTATATCTTCTTCGGAGCTATAAGAAAACGAAAGATAAGTTATACAATATTAAATACATAAATTAAAAAAAAAATAATAATTATTATATAAAATATAGATAATTAAAAGTTATACATTTAAATTAATTAAATTATTTCACTATACCTTTTAAAAACTTTGTAAAATATAATAAAATATTTTGTAAATAGTTTAAATAATAATATCTTTAAAACCCCCTCGTGGGTACTACCTTGTCGTGGTGAGGGGGCTGAGTAACTTCTGCTCGAGCTATGCCGGCGGGACTTTAATCAATGAGCAGAAGCCAAACCAAATGTACCCAAAGCCATTCCTGGCTACCTTTCCTTATTCCCGTCATTCACATTTTAACCCTTCAACCTTCTTTTCCTTTTATTCCCAACCTGGCGGAAGGTAAAACGCAATTTTTTTTAAATTATGTCTCATCTTAAATTACGCCCCCAGTCCGTGCCGTCACTTGAATCTGACAGGGGTTTCAAAATCAGCACGGATTTGGCAACTACCAGAGTGGGAGAACAATGCTCCGGTAGCGCAGTGGTTAATTGTTCAGAAGTTGGTACAACTGGTCGGGTTGTGCCAATGGATAATGCTACCCGATCCCCGTCCGATGACAAATCGGATCCTCTAGCTTCTTCCTCGGCAAAAGGGAAGAAGGTTGGCAAATCTATTTTGCCAAATACTGGTGCCAGTGATGAGAAAGACCTGTCCCTCGGTTTATCCTGGTTATCAGGGAAGAAGGCAACTTTGACAAAGTTAGCCCCTTCATAATCAGTAGAGCTTTATATGGACTGATCGGTGACACCAAATCTATCAAGAAGGTCAGAGATGGCCTTCTTGTGGAAACGGTTTCAGCCGCTCAGTCTACAAAATTGTTTAAATGTACTCGTATTGCAGAAATGAATGTGACTGTCTCAGCCCATAAAACTTTAAACTCCTGTAAGGGCATTGTTTACTGTAGGGATTTTTTAAACTGCACGTTGGAGGAAATTGTTGAAAACATGAGTGGTCAAGGGGCAATCGAAGCGCGTCGCATCTCTAGCATGCGAGACGGAAAACGCGAAGAAACCCCTAACCATATACTGACGTTTAACCGTCCACAACTTTCCACCACCGTGAAAGGAGCTTTTTATAGCCTCCCAGTCAGGGCATATTCCGACACCAATGCGTTGCTTCAAATGTCAGAGGTTTGGACACACAGCTGCTCGTTGCTCCAAAGAGCAGATTTGCGCGTGTGGAAAACCTCTGCATAAAAGTAGTAAATGTCAACAGCTAATTACGTGTATCAACTGCAAAAGAGAACACTCCGCAAGATCACGTTATTGTCCAAAATATAAAGAAGAATTCGCTATCAAAGAAATTATGACTAAAAATAAAATATCGTATTTTGAAGCACGTAAATTGGTATCAATATCTACACCAATAGCCGGAATATCATACGCCAAAGCGACGACTGCATTGAAAAGCTCAGTGGACGTAAACGAGCTAATAAGCAAATTTTTACCGCCACTTATTGCTGCATTAAGCGAGCACAATCAACCTCTTGCAGCAAAAGGACCGCTTATACCGGTCATTAAACCAAATATGCCCCCGCCAAAACATTCAAGGCAGCAACGGTTAAGGAAAACTTCGGTTTCGTTAACCAAAAACGTGAGGAAAGCACCCCTCACACATTCTCAGGTTGGCTATGAAACCGACCTGACCAAACTTGTTTTGGCAGATACGCCAAAACAAACAGATATAGATCAGTTTGATCCGGGTAAACGGAAGCGGGATGACCCCTCTTTCAGCAACGGTAACGACGGATCCAGTACGGCATCAAAAGTTTCTGTTGTCAACACTGGCAGTAGTATCAGAGGCAGAAAAAGAAGGAAACCTGGTTGGAAAAAGGGCAGATCACGCTCCCAGCTGTAGGCCTTCTGTTATATTTTTTAATTAAGTGTTGTTTTGTACCGGCACTGCAGTCCTTTACAACTGCGGTGTCATTTGTGTATTTGTATAGTTCTTTCTATTTTAAGGTTCTGGCATTAACATTTTTTTTGTCTTTGATCATCTGTGATATTTGTTTTAAGCTTTTATTGTTTACCTTGTCTACGTCCAAACATCAAAGTCTTTTTACAACTTTGGTGTTTTATTTGTTTTGTGTTAACTTATTTTAATAGCTGTCCGACTATTATGTGTTATTTATTTCTTAATTTATTTTATTTTATTAATAACTGTTTAAAACTATGGAGACGATAGTACAATGGAACTGCAACGACACAAGAAGTGCCGTTCTGCCGGGTGCCCAAGCCAAAGGTGGAGTTGCTATTTTTGTGAGAAAAAATTTATATAAATATATATATATATATATTTATATTTAATAACCCTCAGAACTAGACTCCAGGCAATCGCAATCCGGCTTACCATCCCAATAAAAGCCACAATATGCAGTCTGTATCTTCCGGAGTTTGACTGGACTTTGGAAGATATACAAGAACTTCGCAGCTTCCACAGCCCTATCTCCTAGTGGGCGATTTTAACGCCCACAATTCGTTATGAGGTTTCCTGAGAAAATACACGCGAGGCCGTTTGATAGAAGATTTTCTCGATTAAAGCGACGCTGTCCTCCTCAATACGGGTTTTCCCACACACTTTGGAGGTAGAAGTACAATTTTTTTGGCAATTGATTTGTCATTATCGTCTCCACGTCTAGCCACACGTTTATCTTGGCATGTATTAGAGAACCTTCACGGCAGCAATAATTTTCCCACCGCAATTAAAACCATCGTCAAACGGGTCAGACAGTCCGTCCCCCGTAGATGGTGTCTCGACCGCGCAGACTGGCAAGGCTTCCAAGCCAGTCTGGTTCCACCAGAATCAAATGAAGAGGATGTCGAGACCGCCGTGAAGGTTTTTACTAATTGTATTGTCCGAGCAGCAGAAGTGTTCATTCCAAAGTCCAGTTCCATGGTCAGCTGGCCATTCTATCAGTTCCTTGGTGGAACGACAAAACTCGAGTAGCTGTGGGAGAAGAAAAAAACTTTCAACTGTTTAATTCAAAATTTCCCTCTATGGGAAATCCTATCCTAATCAACATTGCTGACGCATTGGCAATTTGCGTCCGCCAATAGATCTCAAAATTATACTGAACAATTTCTGCGTCAAAAAGATCAATTAGAAACTCAGCTAAATTTCTATTCCCGAGATTCTTTGCTCTACAACTTTTTCTTTACCTCAAAAGAGTTGGAAACAGCAATTAACGGTATAGGTACCTCCTCTGCACCGGGACCAAACGACGTGCCTTATCAGGTTATCCGGCAGCTTCCCTTCCGCATGACGGAGCGGTTACAACCTGATATGGAAAAGCGGCGTCTACCCGCCCATTATCCTGCCGTTGTTAAAGCCGGGTAAACATCCAAACAACGTCAACAGCTACAGACCGATTTCACTTACCTGCTGTCTCAGTAAACTTTTAGAAAAAATGGTCAACAACCGTCTGGTGTAGATGCTGAAAAGTAACCGTATGCCTCTTTTTCTTAAATTTTTCATGCGGTATCGCAAATTTAAAGTAAGGGTGGGAACCACTAACTCGAAGACATTATGTCTAGAGAACGACGTTTCCCAAGGGTCAACTATTAGTGTTACTCTTTTTGCGATCGCGGTAAACGATATTGCAGCTTCTGTAGTTACACCTGTAAAAAAATGCCTGTACGTCGACGATTTGGTGATCTACATGGCGGGAGATACCATTCCCGCCATAACACGTCAACTCCAAATCACCATAGACGAAGTAGACAGAGAGGCAGAGGCGAGAGGTTTTTGCTTCTCTGCGACGAAAACCTCGTGCGTGCATTTTTGCCGCCTCAGAAGACCTCACCGGGACCCCGCGCTTATCTTGCGGGGTTCCAGAACCACGTGCGTCAAAACAGTCCGTTTCTTAGGGCTTGTGCTTGATAGGACCCTTTCTTTTCGAGCACATATTGATGAATTGGTCACAAAATGCATAAAAGCCTTGAACGTGATCAAATGCTTGGCCAACATCAAGGCCCTGGTTTTATCCAGGGTCGACTACGGCTGCGCGGTATACTCGTCTGCCAAAAAATTTCGGTTGAAAGCCCTAGACGCAGTCCACAACGCAGGCATTAGATACGCTACGGGAGCATTTCGGACGAGTCTTGCACTGAGTCCTTACTGCAAGTCGGGTGTACTTCCTCTGGGTCTAGGACACTTCGGCGCCGCCATTTCGGCGCGGCCGTTTCGGCGCGGCCAATTCGGCGCCGGCCGTTTGGGCGCTGGCCGATTCGGCGCCGGCCGTTTCGGCGCCAAAACTTTTCAAATAAAACATAGTATATACAAATATATTTTAATTATAAAAATTTATTTGGTATTTTTGACTATTTTATATTTTTAATTCTTTTACTTATTTATTTTAATAGGCTATTATTCTTTATATTTTTTAGGTTATTATCCATCATTAAAAAGTGATAATTATTTACCCATAAATTATTTGCGGGTCAAAATTATGTTTACTTATTATAATATTGTATATTTGACAATTTAAATATGTACGTACAGATATTATGATTTTTATGTATAATTTTTGTTTGATATGTTATGTAATTTATATGAATTTTATATTTTATTTATCATACATTATCTGTTATGTTTCACAAAACAAATCAGTTTTTATTATAATGTGTATATATAATTTTGTTTTATTTGATAAGTTTTGGCGCCGAAACGGCCGGCGCCAAATTGGCCAGCGCCGAGGTGTCCTCGCGCCGAAACGGCGGCGCCGAAGTGTCCCATTCCGACCTCCTCTAGCTGCTCGTCGTAGTCGCTTTGTACTCACGTATGCCACGGCGATGCGAGCAAAGAGGGGTCACAACAACCGACTATTTACCGCCAACGAAACGCAGCAACGCAAATACAGACTCAGGCCTACCGTCAGGAGCTAGAGAAGAGTCTTAATGTTAATTATATAGTATTCGAGGTTGGTTCTGGCAAGTTTTTACCCTGGCTGATGCCGAGGGTTATAGCTCGTCTTGATCTGACCTCCCAGAGCAAACGAGAAACTTGTCCCAATGTCTTGAGGAGCAAGTTTCTTGAAATCGTTGCCGAATACCCAGACTCTCCGCGGTTGTATACGGACGGTTCAAAAACAAATCGGGGTTGGGAAGTGCTTTCGTTTTAGACGGTACGGCCCATTCATGGTCTCTCCTTAAAGAGGCCTCCGTATACACCGCAGAATTACATGCTTTGCATGAAGCGGCTCGAGCTCTCTAACAACGTAGCGTCTATTTTATCAAATAGAGAGGAGTCCATGGGAAGGTGCGTCTAGTTTTTGAAAGACGCAAACAGGTGTAACCAAGTTTTGTGTTGTCTTGTAATGATTTTGGTGTTAATTTATTTATTCATTTTTATTGATCAGTTTGTGTTGTTGAGTTGTTTAAAGCATCGTAGTCTTTTACACCTTCGATGTAATCTGTGATATTAGGTTTAGTTAGTTTTTAGGATCTGGCATTGAAGCATGTTACAGCTTCGATGTCATCTGTGATATTAAGTTAGGTTGTGATATAAGGTTTAGTTAGTTTTTAGGGTCTGGCATCGAAGCATTTTACAGCTTCGGTGTCATCTGTGATATTAGGTTAGGTTAATGTAAACATAAATTTGAAGACGGATAAAGATAAACTATCAAATATGTATTCTAATTTACTCCAAATGTGTAAATAAGATATAAAACTAAAAGGACAAATTAAAAATGAAAACAAAAACATTTCTATGCCGGGTGTCTCAGATCACACTGGGACAAATAAATTTATTACCAAAGTAAACCCAAGGAATCCACTGATGAATTTATTTTTTACCGGAATAATCCGGAAGTACCCGGAACCAAAAGTAACTTTAAAATTTCAAATGGCAACATAGGTCGAGTATGGTATTAACTGATAGGTCTTTAAAAAAAAACAACTTTTATTAAAAGATTTTTTTAATATTTTGCAAATTTACAAAAATAAACAAAAAAAAACTAAATTGAAAATTAGTTATCCATTTAACACTCAATTTCCTCAAGTTGACTTTGCTCTTTTGTTATGTTAAAATAATTGACGTTCGTGAATATGGTATTAATTGAGAGGTCTTTTTAAAAGAAACAACTTTTATTAAAATGTTTTTTTAATATTTATAATATTTTTTATTATTTTATTATTATATAATTAAAAAATACTAATCGTTTGAAAGTATTTCATTCAACAATTCAAATAAGAGTGTAAAAGTAAAAGATATGATAATTAAAACAACTGTTCAATTATTTATGGTATGTTCAAATTGCCTTCCTTCTTGATCAATGCATCTGTAGCCGATTTCGAACGTCGTTGACGGCCCGTATAATCTCATCTTTACTAAGTGAACGGCAGACATTCCGTATCCTCTCCTTCATATTATCCTTCGTGGTTGGAAGTTCTTTATAGACTAGGTCTTTGATACGTCCCCACAAGAAGAAGTGAAGTGGCGTTATGTCAGGAGAACGAGGTGGCCATAGAAATGGTCCTAGCCTTCCAATCCATCGACCAGAGACAAGGCAATCAACGGTTTGACGAGAAACTCTTGCGTAATGAGCTGGACAACCATCTTGTTGCAAATACATTGTTAAACGTGTCGCATATGGAACGTCATCTAGAAGGTCAATAAGATTATTTTCTAAAAAATCAGCGTATTTAGCTCCGTTTAATGAACCATCGAAAAAATGCGGACCAATTATTTGGTTTCCTAAAATACCACACCAAACATTAAGGGTCCACACGTGTTGATTATCAACTTCTCTTAACCAATGAGGGTTTTCATTACTCCAGTAGTGAGCATTATGTAAATTAACAACTCCGTTGCTTTTGAATGTCGACTCATCTGTCCATAAAATTTTGTGATGGAAATTATATTTTTTAAGAAACAACCATTCACAAAAATTCAACCTATCTTGAAAAACCCGCTCTTTAAGTTTCTGGTGTAGAGAGATATAGTATGGATAAAATTTGTTTGTTTTTAAAACTCTCCAAGCTGTAGAGCGACTTATTCCAGCATCGATTTCAATTCTTCTAGTTGAGATGTTCGGGTCCAGAGCAATTGCTGCAAGAATATCTGGTGCTCTTTCATCTTGTACACGTTTTCTGATACTTTGACCTTTGTTGTGGCTAGGCTGTAGCTTACCTACCAGTTGTCTTAACTCTTTCTGCAAGGCGCCGAAAAACTTTTTTTGAGTGATTGGCTCGCTCAGCATAAATTCGCTCAGCAATACAATAGTTTTGGCCGCATTCACCTAATATCATCAGCATATCAAAACCTTCGAGGTTGACAGATTCAATACTTTGACAATAATAATTTATTTTACTTCAACTATTCTCAAACGTCAATTATTTAGACATAACAAAAAAGCAAAGCCAACTTGAGGAAATTGAGTGTTGAATGGATAACTAATTTTCAATTTAGTTTTTTTTGTTTATTTTTGTAAATATGCAAAATATTAAAAAAACATTTTAATAAAAGTTGTTTCTTTTAAAAAAACCTATCAATTAATACCATACTCGACTTATGTTGCCATTTGAAATTTTAAAGTTACTTCCGGTTCCGGGTACTTCCGGTAAAAAATAAATTTATCAGTGGATTTCTTGGGTTCACTTTGGTAATAATTTTTTTTTGTCCCAGTCACATTCGACCAAGCGTTGTCGAAATAAAAGGCTGGTACGGGTGGTCTGAGACACCCGGTATAAAAAAATATTTATTATTTATAAAGTGTCTATTATTTATTAGTAGTATTATTTTTTATGTGAATCATTTTAAAGATATTATTATTTAAACTATTTACAAAATATTTTATTATATTTTACAAAGTTTTTAAAATAATTTAATTAATTTAAATGTATAATTTTTAATTATATATATTTTATATAATAATAATAATAATTTTTTTTTTAAATTTATGTATTTAATATTGTATAACTTATTTTTCGTTTTCTTATAGCTCCGAAGAAGATGTAAACATATATTGAAACGTTAGCAAATAAAAAGAAATCAAAATAAAATAAAATTTATTTATCCTAATTCCAAATAAAATTAAACATATAAAATATATAAAAGGATATTATCTAATAAACAAAAATATACCATCTTTGGCAACAATCATTTTTTTACAATCGGGTATAAATATAAAGACATTAATTTTTGCTGTGTTTAATCATTTGTATTCACTTAATAATCACTTCATTAGTGTTAGCCTCGTTCATACTCATCCGATTTGCGTTTTGCGATTTTTTTATTGTAACAAAATATTTCTCGCAAAATCTCGTTCATACTTTCGATTTTTTTATTGCGATTTTTCTAGTGACTTTTTGTTTTTATTTTGATGATTTTTATATTTGTAACACTTTATTTAAAAATTAGATCTGTAATACCTTTCAAAACTTAAAAAATATGTTTTAATTTAATTATACTTGTTTTAAACAATAATTATTTCATTGTATTTAATTAAACATTAATTAAATTTTATAAGTAAATTTTTTTTTTTTTTTTTGGTATTTATTTAAACCAGTCTTTACTACATATTTAAAACTAATTATTTGTGTAAACATGGTTTTATGTAATTTTTAATAATCAGTAAAACTTGTTGTTTTATGCTGTGGCAGCTCCGTTGTGACGTGAAGTTGCACTGTCTCTCACTTGGCACGTACGTTTGCGTACATTGTTGCCAGTTACCGCATGTAAATAAGTTTTGAATTCAAATTAAATTTTAATTGACCTTAAAACAGTCGTCAGGTAGGACATATACATGTATATATGCTTATACATATATACATATGGATGCGGACAACCGCAGAAGGGAAAAAGTATACATACATAGAAAAAAAAAATAACTCTTCTCGAGCCGGAGCCATAGCGACTCTGTCACAGCACAAGGGAGAGGCCTCGGTCAGAATATGTTAGTGATTATTGATGATTGAGGGGCGAGTCAAAGAAAGTTAATGAACGTTAAATTGACGTGAATAGAATTAAAAAATTATAGACGGAGTTTTATAGTTTTAATTTGATGCAAAAGCGGAGAATAGACATTAGCGTTATTTGAGGATATTAGTAGGTCGGCATTGGTGGAAAGTTCAATACCACATAAAGTCAAATTATAATTAGAGCGGTAGATTGAGCACTTATTCGGTCACATCCCAATAGAATGTGGTCAAGTGTTCCACTTCACCACATACACAAAGTGGGTTGTCAATGATGTTTTTCCTGAAAAGGTGCCAAGGAGACAGACAGTAACCGGATCTTAATCTGCTAAGCAAATTGACATCTATTTTTTTTGTGGAAGGGTAACTCTCTGAACCAGGGGTTCAGGTTGGTTTTACTTTAACTTTGTCATAGTAATTCTTTCCTTTTGTTTGGGAGACGGACACGAACTGATCTTGCCACGTATTTTTTGCCTGGTTTTTAAAGCTTTCAAAAAAGTCGGTGTAATTGATAGATTTGGTGACCCCTGTTTGCCAATGAATCAGCACGTTCATTTCCGACAATGCCTATGTGGCTGGGTACCCAGCATAGTTTTACTATAGACTTTATTTTGCAAAGGTTACCCAGAACCACATTAATATTGGATGCCCGGCAGTTGCTCTTGATGTTATGCGCTTGAGTGCATATAGCATCGAGGGAACTTCTAGAATCTGTAACAATAAGGATTTTCTTTTATTTTTTATCCAAACTTATGTTTAGCGCTCTATAGATAGCGTATAGTTCTGCAGTAAATACAGAAGATTGATCAGGAAGTTTGCCACATTCTTCTATCTTAAATTGGAGAATATGTACCCCGTAGGATACAGACAAGGAAAGGTTAGTTTTTGAACCGTCTGTATAGATGTCAATATTTTGTGGCCAATATTCGTTACTAAAATCTTGAAAAGCTTGATTAACCTGCGGTGGAGGTAAATTGGTGATTAACTCCTTTGAAAATACCCTGAAAGATTTAGCGGAGATAATAGATTTCTGAGAAATATAAAAAAAATTGTAGAAAGCATTTTTGTTAATGACTCCAGAGAATTGGGACCTTTAGATGTCCAGAACGTTTTTTTTTTCAAAAAAATAGCTGGCACTAATAGTGGCTTCCAAGGCCATACCACTGCCCATAGCAACCAGCTTTAAAACATACTTTTTGGTAAGAAAGTTCCCACGGATGGATAGAGGCATTATGCCCGATTCAACCTCCAGGACATTAATTGGGGTTGAGTTCATGTAACCTAAGCTTATTCTAATTGCTCTATTTTGGATTTTATCCAATACAGCAAGAACAGACCGGCTGCAAAAAGAGAAAAGATGTGAGGCAAAATCTAACTTAAATCGTATAAAGGCTTTGTAAAAGATCAGAAGAATTTCATGGTCCTCAATATGTGCCCGAGAAACATGCGCAGCATGTTAATTCCTTGTGCACACGACTTTTGTAGATGCTTAAAGTGTTCCATTAATTATAGGGACATAATTAACTGGGATCACATTCTGAGTGCGCGCTGAGAAAAATATACATTTGCACTTTTCTAGTGGTAAATCAAAATTTCGTTCAGAAAGTAAGGCTGTGGTTTTTATTAAACATCTATCCATGTTTCTTAAAATACTGTCAGGAAAAAAGCCGGAGTGGTATATAGATAGGTCGTCCGCATAAGAGATAATATTAACTGACGGAATTGTCGAGGTGGTTCATTTGATTAAGTATATATTAAAAAGTATAAAACTCAACGGATTGCCTTTGGGCAAGTCTTGTAAAAATGTTTTCGGCTCCAGAAATATAGAGTTTTTTTAATCCGCACAGGTTAATAATTATATTGATAAACGAGAACGGGAAGGTTAAACTAATCAAGATCGACTTCAACATCGCAATGCAAACATTGTCGTAGGCTTCCTTGATGTCCAGGAAGCAAACGCAGGTTGTCTGGCTGCGGGACCATGCTAAAATAACCTCACAGTAGAGTGATGATAAATTATCACTAACACTGTGACCCTTTCAAAAACCAGTTATAGAATGGAGGAATACGTTTTCCTTTTTACACCACTGCTCTAGTCGGTGTTTTAGAATGTTCTCCAATGTTTGATGTGATAGCAATCGGTCTGAAGCTATTACATTCTGGGTACGGTTTTTTCGGAATAAGGACAATTTTAATTATTTTCCATTCTTCTGGGATATCCCCTTGAACTAGAATGGTGTTGAATAGCTTCTGAAGAGTGATTTTCAGCTGACTAGGCAATTGTTCAATCATTAAGTATGAAATGTTATCATGACCTACCGCAGAATCTTTTCTGCCTGCATTGGCTAGCACAATTTCATCTAATGAAATTTGATTTGTGAGGGAATAAGGAATTTGAGAGAGTTGATTGATAGGAAAGAATATGGAAAGATGTAGTGTAGTTGGAGGAGTTGATTTACACAAAAACTCTTCTTTCCAGTCTTTATCCTCAAGCAGCAGCGAGCAGAACCGGAAAGTTTTAGAAATCGTTTTATGGTGAACCAGATGTAAGAAAAGGATAAAATCCTGTTAAGGGTGCCGCAGAATGCTTTAAAACTGTCGCGTTTTTTGCGCAGTAAAAGTTTTCTGGCTTCCGCCATTGCCTTCCTTGCTGCTATCAGATGAGCTATTTTGCCCGTACAGAAATAATTTTTTTGGAAACGACGACGTTTATAAACGGCATCGGAACACTTTTTGTCCCACCACGGACACGGTGAATGTTTTGATTGTGTTTTTTTAGGAGATGGAGAGGCTTTGATGGCAGAAGAGACTAGCTAACTTATGTTTAACGAGTTGAGTTCCTTTCTGTAAACGTCTCAGTCAATTTTTTTAGAGTTTATTAACCGGGGAGATCTAAGGTCTGGGCTAGTAGTAAAGACATTATTAATTTCCGTAACTATGGGAAAGTGAACGCTACCGCACGTATCCTGGAGAGTAGTTGAATAGCATCTAAAAGCAATGTCGGGGGACGCAATAATCAAGTCAATAACATTTTTATAGAAGTTAGTTGGAGAACCATCATTCAAAATTACCAACCCCAACTGGTCGATAGCAGCTTCTAGTTCTAAGCTATTGCGGTTATGATTGTGGTGACCCCAAGCCGGCTGGTGAGCATTAAAATCACCTATTAAGATAAAAGGATGGGGTTGAGGATGTCCAGCCATTGTTTCCTATTAATAGATCGATTGGGTGGGCAGTAACCCGACAAAAAAAAAAGATATTAGCAATAGACATTACAAATTGTACATGAGGGAAGACGTTAAAGAACGGTATTTTAGATTTAGTTTTGAGGGAGTAATGGAAAAAGGAAGAGACTCCACCATACGCATTATCTCTGTTATTGTAAAAGGAGCTAAAGCAAAGAATAGATAAATGTTTATTAGGGGAAAGCCAAGTTTCACTAAAAAAAACAGCATTAATTTGGTGTTCTTGGACCAGGTGGCACAGATCTGGTTGTTTATCACAGCCAGGCTGTATGTTCCGATCTAATTAGCCAAATCGACCCCTGAGCCATTGATAGATTCAGATAAGTTGTGAAGATTGAATAAAAGATTATTCATGTTAGCAGAGCTATATGCTGGATTGCCAGCTGAGAATTGTTGTATTGCCTTAATAAGAGTATCTACTAGTTTGTGTATAAAGTTAGCGTCACAGAAATTATCTGGTTTATCAACAAGGAAAGCTAAAGAGGTATAAGGAACAGAAGAGTTGAATTGAGAAAAAAAGCTTTAGAAATTTTGCGAAAGAGATTATTTAAAGGATTTTCTTCTGCGTTTTGAGGATTGAATCAGAATGGTAAGGTAGAAGGGAAGTCTCCCTTTGTTGAAATTAATTTATTGGTCTCGTAAAATGAATAACCATGGAATGCAATGGTTTCATTAATTTTTGATTGTCTGATATATTCTGGGCAGATTCTGTTTGCAAGGGAGGTTTTATTTTCATTACTAAAATGTTTACTTTTACAGAAGATACAGGTAGGTGAATCTTTAGTGCAACAATCTTCGATTTTATGATTAGCCGCGCATGCCGGACACCCGGAGGTGTTGCTTCCACAAATTTTAGAGATATGACCATATTGCAGACAGTTAAAGCATTGTATCACTTTTGACACAAATAGTTAAACTAGTCTTGAATTGAGATTGTAGTAAAAAGTTTGCGGGAGAGAAAACCCGAACCGTCAACTGATTCGGTTTTTCTATTTAGTCTTTCCACTTTTAGAATGTCAGTTTGCGACGAACTGCTTGCGTTCGTTTTTATGTCCTCTACCTTGAATTCCTTATCAACTCCGCGTACAATGCCCTTGCATGCGATGTGATGTGACGGAATAAATGCATTTAATTTATTCATATTTAAAAAAATTGACACTTAAAAAGTCGTTAGCTTGATCGTATTTCTTAAAAAAATGACTACCCGATTTCGACCTCTTGAATCAACCGTGTCCACCGTGTTAATGTTAGCCGCAATGATTTTATTACCAATTCTCATTGAAGTAATATTCCCATTAGTAATATCAATTGGTTCAATATAAATGGATTCAAAACAAATGGATATAGACTATATTTACCATCCAAAAACATGCAAGACCTCAATAAATGCCAACAACCATTTAGGATACATCATTTATAAGTTAAAAAATAATACAAACATAACAGCAAGTTTTCAAAATACCATTAATTTTAATAATTCAACATTGTACAATTTTGTTACCATATTATCAATTATTATTATAACATTGTATCTTACTTATATAATATACTTTATTACAAATAAAATGTACACTAAATATATTACTTATTAATAAATATTTTTAAAAAGTTACGAGTGCTTCATTCTCAACCACTTTCCATAATAGATCTACATATATTACTTTGCCAAAGTGATTTATTATTTACACTAAATAATGTCTCTACATTTTGTTCAGATTCTTCTTTTTCAATTTCTTCTGCTACTTCAAAGAACATATCAATATTTTGTTTCCAAAGGTCACTATCTAATAATTTATGCCCCCAAGCTAATGTTTTCATAGAATCAGGAATTATATATCTTTTATCATCAAAGTTGGTCAATGCTACTTTATTTTTTAATTCAGTGTACATATTGTGTAAATGTGACCGAAAAATAAACATTCTACATAACTTGTTATAACCTTTTAGAATATTTTGGAAATCATGCACTGTTAATTGTTTATCAATAGCACACTTTTTAACCCCTTTTGCTTTTTTTGTTACTGATGTTGGTGTTACCACACAATATGCTTTTGCTCCGGTACCATAGAAACTTTGAATAGGTTCACCAACATATTCATCTTTCATTTTACCCAAATTAGATTTATTTCTTTGTATGTCATGAATATTACCATCCTTATAAATGGATGTGTCAAAATAATTTAAATTTTGTTTCATATCATCATAAAAATTATCAGTTTTTACATCTAATATTAGTGAATCGGTATCCGTATATAATAATGACACGTTTTCATTATACATTGGTTTTAAATAGTTATAATAAAAATCATACATAACTGTCTTTGGTAAATCTAATATAGAAAATCCAACATATATTGGTTTATTATAATAGACTTTTACTTTATTCATCTGAATTGCAACTAAATTTTCCGAAAATATTGAACAATTTTTAAAATTTGGTTTAGCTATAAATACTTCTGCTCCGAATTGTTTACCTAACTTACTCCAATGGCTGACAAGTTTTATATCAATTCTATTGTCTAAATTTTCCATTGTTTTCCCAAATACACTATTGTTCATAAGTTTAAAGAATAATTTCTCAAAATCATTTTTTGATGCATTTTGCATCTTAGTGTTTAAATCAATATATCCTTTAAGCCAATGTGATTGTTTGAATTGGATAACACGATGAATTTTTTTCAATTTTAAACCATTATTTAAACATTGCTTTAAGTTTCTGTAATGAATAATGTATTTATTTTTATCACATAAATTTGGAATCAATTTTTCAAATTTACTGTTTGGTGGAATTATATTTTCTGGACAAAATGGAAAATCATTATGAGTATCATGTAATTCAGATGAATATTCTAAGTCAACTTCCAAAACATAACCTATATCGGATGTATCAGATATATCAAATACATTTAACTGTTCTATTTGTTCAGGTGTTAACCAATTAAAATCTTTTTCGGGTAAATATTCAGACATAGAACCACCATATAAATTAGTTGTATCAAGGTACATTAAAAATGAGATTAGTTTAGTGGGATCATAGTTTGGTAAAAATTTGTTGTTTGCTTCAGCTTGTCTACCAACACATGTACTAACACCACCACGGATACCCTTTTTAAAAAAATGTAACATATCAATGTCAGTTAGTAATTCTAATTTTACCTTGGTAAATTTTAGCACAGCATCCCAACTTAAACCAGGGGCAGTAAAGTAATGTGCCGGGTCTAGTTTATAATTTTTCAAACAAATTTTACGAAAATTTTCAAAAACGTCTGCTAAAATTAGAACATCTGATTTTAAATATATGTCAGCATAATCACCAATAGTTTGATAATTGAATAAATCCCATACATCACAAGCTCGTTCGTAATCTTCTATCGAAATATTTTCTTCTCTTAATTTATCATAAAATTCTTCAATTGCAGGCAGTTTTCTTTCATTTAATTTTAAACAATTATCAATGTAGGAGTAAGGAAATACAACTTTTTGTCTTATAAAATTGAATTGTTTTGGATCTTTAAAATATTTTTTTTCTTGAGGACTTAAATTTTTTGATAATTTTTCTAATGATTGTGGCATAAATTTAAAAGAGTCTAAGAACCTCATTTGAATGTGTACGTTTTCCTTATTAATTACATCAACCAGAACTTGTTTTGTAAAGGATATATATTTTTCTTTTGTTTGTGCAATAACATTAATTTTTTTATTATTTAAAGCCAAATTTCTAATAAACAAATGAGAGTCATAATTTAAATTGTGAAAAAATATAGGTATATGATTTGGATTTTTATATTGTAAATTACAGTTGGAGTGAGCGGCACCTCTGAATTTACCAGTCAAATGACAATGATCTCTTACTTTTATATCTGTATCAGAAAAGGTTGTATCACAAATATGACAAACTGTTGAATTTAGATATTAATTTTTTTCTTGCATCGTCATTTTCATCAATTTTATTGGTTTCAAATGTTAGTGATATATATTTTTTAAATCAGTTTCTAATTTCTCAATAAATATTAGTTTGGGGTTGGGACCACGATAAATTTCTAATTTTGATAATGAATCATCATAATTACATTTAATATAGTATGCAAAAGAATATGGTTCATGTTCATATGTTTTAGTACTGAAAGACTTTGTTGGATCAGGAGAGCAAGTTAACATTGGTTTTAAAGCACATTCAAAGTCAGCATAAACAACAAATGCTACCGATAATTGTTTTTGGAAATTTTCAAATTCTATATTTTCTGGCACTGATTTTCCAAGTTTATTAATTTTTGTATTCGTGCAAGGAATTTGTGTATACAAGTAATTGCAATCATTTTCTAAATGTCTTAATAACTTAAAATTAGTTTTAAAGTATTGTTGACATCCATCACAAAAGTGTTTTGCTTGATGATGATTAGAAATTTGAGTTGAAACTAATTTAGATAAGTTTTTAATGTAGCAGTAGTGATTAATACCATCATCATCACTGAATAATAGCAAATTTATGTGAATTGGTTTTTTTAATTTTGTGTAATGCATAGGACCAACAATTTCATATTTCCTGATTCTATCTTTAAAGTAATACTCTAAACCATAAACATTAATTGACACATTATTATTTTTTTCAAATTTTTTGATATCACTTAACTTAATTGGAAAATTTATATCATTAAAATTAAATACCTCACTATAATGTTCATATGATGAAGTTTTACTGGGGTTTCCAGTCGGTTGGCGTACTGCTGCAACAACACTCCATGCAAAACAGCAATCATCTTCATTTTGAATGTTTACAATTGCTTGCTTTCTTTTAATTTCTGTAGGCAGTGGAATGTATGATGAAGCACGGAGAGGATTATACTTGTTGAAGTTGACTTCTAAAAACAGTATTTTTTCTAACGCCCAACCTATAATAATATATTTATTAAGTTAAATAATATATAACTTACAACTTAGCACTTACCTGAATCACGTTCTTAAAATTCAGACATTTTTGTGTCGATAATTTGTCTAAAAGTATCATACAACTCTTCAAATGATGTAGAGATAGTTGCAACTTTGTTAGCAGTATTGAACGATTTTATTTCAAATAATTCTTTTTTACTATTTGTGTACATAATTCAAAACTTATTTTAACAGCACAAAATTTATTTACAACTTTGTTTGTTAATTTATTTACTTTATCTTTAATTTCATTCATAAAATCAGTTAAATTTAAATAGTCGCGGTTTGATTTGATTCTATATGTAACAATTCTGCTTTTAAATGCAGTTGTTATTAACTCTACACCATCATCTATAGCCAGACAACAATTCTTCTTATAGTGAAAGCTTTTTAGATGACTGTTATATGAACGTGATGGAATGATAGTTTTACAATCATTACAAAACTTATCTGAAAAATATGATTACTTAATAAATTTAAAAATATTTAAAAAAATAAACTTACCTGTATTTGTTTTTTGTTGTTTGGTCAGAGGTAAATCATTATTTAAGCCACAACTCTCTTTATAGTGTCTTTTTAGCGACTTTTCACTTTTGTATAACTTATTACACTTAGAGCAGTTCATGATGTGTATTATGTTTGAAAGATGTACACTGAATGTTTCTATTTTCTTCCCCCGCCACCAACTAACAGCCACCACCAACTAACAGCCACCACCTCCCCACTCTTGCCGTCACATCCTACCACATGAAGACTCCTTACCCCTACCTCTCCCCATCCTTTCAATTAACTATATAAGTCTCCTATATACATTACGGACTTTATTGGTCTCCGAGATGATGTCCCCTATAATAGTAAATAACACCACGTACTTTCTAAACAACTCTAAAAGTAAGATTATAAAAGTGGGAATTCTTGCAGATTTTCAAGATTTCCATACAGTTATCCAATTAAGTGGCAACTCAAAACAGTGCGTCCTTTTTCGAGAAAATGAATGGATACAGTTCTTAGATCTGCAAGGTATTATTACCAACTATTTAGAGAACACTATTGAAGATAAATTGAATCCAATTTCAATGCAAAAACTCACAATCCATTTTGAAAGTTATAAAAACAGGAAATTTATTAAAATTTCTAAAACAGATAATTCATTTATAATGTTAGCAAATGAATCAGTTATGGAATTGTGGAAATTGCTACCGCTGGTAAAAGATCTTCTAGAGAAACTCAAGAGGCAACAATTTAATTTGGAATTTGGTTAATATGAATGGTGATAGTTTGCAAAACACTGAGTCATTAATGGTACCATTTAATGCAAACGAAAATGCATATGGAATAAAGGAACTTTTATATATTTTTCCTGATTTATTAAAGCAAGATGTTAAAAAGCGTAAATTATCTATCAATGCAAATGAAATTATTTCTGAAGCATTTAGTAATTTGTAATTTTGTTTTAATAAAATTGTGACTGCAAACTTTTTTTTTTTTTTCAATTTTAGTGTGTAAAATATATGTTGTGACCTTGAACTGCACATCTGCACTTGCATGATGCAATTTGTAAGCCAAGTGAGCGTTTATCCGGGGATCCGACCATTCCTCTCGAGAGCAGTCAGATACATCCCTGACCAAATTTTAAGATTGGTAGGGATGTATGAATTTGATGATTTCTCAATGGCTTCCTATGTGTTAGACTCGTTTTCAATTGGAAACAATCCACTTTCTGAAACATTAATTGAGGAGTTGTCGAGTACTCCTGTGGACCCCTGCAGCACTACACCACCACCAACAGCAGAAAGTTCATCACCACCAGAAGAATGAAGTATATTTATATTTTATAATTTTAATTTTTTATATATGTATTTATAGGTTTAATTTTATATATTTTTATTTTTGTATTTTTGTATTTTTGTATTTTGTAATTTTTATATTTTTATATTTTTATAGGTTTAATTTAATTTTTTTTTGTATTTTTACTTTTATAAATAAATGTTTAATATTGTAATATGCAGTTTATTTAATTATTTTGTGATTCCTTCCTTATTGGCAACAATCCAATTTCTGCAACAGCAATAGATGAGTTGGGCAATACCCCACTTTATACTGAGGACCCGTGGAGCACCACCAGCAGCAAAAGATTAAAAAAAATATATTTTTATTTATAGGTTTAATTTTATATTTTTTGTATTTTTAGTTTTATAAATAAATGTTTAATTTTGTAATATGTAGTTTATTTAATTATTTTGTATCATTTTGGAAAGATGAGTAATAGAAAAAAAAAAATTTTTGTAAGTGTTGTAATACATTAAGTAATAATAAATGATAAATTTGTTTTGATGTTTTCTTAAACTTTTTTCGATCTTCTTTTTTTTCTTCTCCTTTGCTAAGTAATTTCGCAAATCCACAATTTGGTGACAATCTTATATGTTCTCCCATAGCTGTATCGGTTGGTTCCCAACGTACAATACTGACTCCACAGCAAAAGCAACAAAAGTGGTCCATGTGTTGTAAGTAGACAAAACCAGCTTCGGCAAGTGATTTGGGTGTTATAACTCCAAACCAATTTTTAAATGTTCGCAACCGTTCTTCAAATATTGAAAACCTTGTAGGAGAAACACCATCATCCAAAGACATTTTATCGAACACGAAGGTTGTGTACGTTTGAAATCTTTTATATGCTAGACATGGGAAAAGATGTTTATTGGACATTATTCTTTGAAATCCAAGAGTTGTGTGATGAGTCAAATCCTAACCACTTAACAAATACTTTATTTCCTTTTTCCTGATTACTTTTTCAACCAAATAAATATCTGGATATTTTACTTTCTGTAGTTCATATTCATAAAAACCACCCTTAATCTCTTGTTTACTTTGATCGATTAATAAATATGTTACTGGATATGTTGATTGAATTTTATGTATAGTAAATATTTCATTTGACCAGTTAGGAGTATATCCTTTAGCAAATTCACTTCTATATTTACTTATACGTACGTTGTCACCGACACGAAATTTCTTAGCTTTAGGGTCAACTAATTTTATATGGTTGTATGAATTTTGTAAGACAGCTTTTTCTGTTTTATTGTCAACATTAATGGGTTTCATACCAATAGTGCTGTGTTTGGTATTATTGTATTTGTTAACAATTTCTTTTAAAATATCTAACCATTTATAATTTCCTTGTAAACTAAACTGTTTCCACATGTTATTTTTTAAAGTTCGATTAACTCTTTCTACAACGGACGCCTTTTGAATTGAATATGTGCTATAGTGATTTATGTTGTATTTTTTCATTAACGTTTGAAAGTCTTTATTGTAAAATTCCGTACCCATATCTGTTTGAACATTTTTTACAACATTTTTTTTAATTAGAAATATCTTTTCTATGGCAGATGAAACATCTTTTCCAGTCTTTCTTTTTACTGGAAATGCCCAAACAAATTTTGAAAATACGTTAATAACTACTAAAATATATCTAAATCCTTTATTGAATGTTGCATAAGGTATCATTTCTACTAAATCTGCTTGAATTAAATCTTTAAAACCTTTTACTATAACATGTCTTTGCTTGAAATTTTTACGAGCTGGTTTGTGAATTTCTTCAACAATTTCTTGTTTAACATTTGTTATCTTATTCTTAACCATTTTCTACAACAACTGGACTATATTCTTCTTCTACAAGACATTTAAGAACTAATTCAGCATATAACGTTACTATATTTCCACCAACATATTGTTCCGGAAATTCTATAGTATCCCCCCTTTTTAAAGGTAAATCACGTAGAGCATTCTCATAGAATGGTGAACCGTTTATTCTTATTTGAAAATTATTACTAATGAAAGCCGATACAATTGTAGCCGATTTGTATGGAAAGATGTAATTTGATAAAGTATTATACAGGGAGTTTATAAATGAATGGGATTATGTAATCACTTTAAATGTGCCGCTTTTTTTAAATTGTTTACTATACTATTTGTTTTGACAGATCAACTTTGACAGCTGTCAAGCAAACATATGAAAACATATGTAGTATAGTAAACAGTTTTAAAGAGGCGGCATATTTAAAGTGATTACATAATCCCATTCATTTATAAACTCCCTGTATAAAAGATATCTATATTTGAGCGTTGTATCACTAAAAAAATGTTGTGTAATTGTATAACTGAATTTTTTTGGTGATGTTGATTGAAGTATTATGTCGATATCATTATGTTTCGAATAAAGTGTTCTTCCAAATTTATCAATTCATTTCTTAAAACTGAATCAGTTAATGAGAGTTTACATCTATGTTACCGTTATTTAATAATTTTTGCTTCTCGCAACTCTTCAATTATTGAAGTAATTTCATTATTATGTCCAGTATGCCCAGCAGCTTGGGAAGAAATTAGAAGGCGCAGACGATTAACTAATTCATTAGGATTGTCCCAATCTATAAATTCTAATGGCTTATTGTCGTATTCAAGTACTGCTTTACCTGTACGAAATGATTGAGGTGTGAGTCTAACCGGAATTGCTTTTCGCCTATCAAGCAAAGGTGCAATTATGTTATTATATTTTAGTAGATTAGTTCCTATTAATTTACCGGTTGGTATATAACCATGTTTTGCTGCATTTGTTTTATTAACAATTTCCATATAATTAGTTACATCCACACTCTTAAATCCTGTTGGTACCTTCTTGAATAATAACTCATACAAACCCGGTGTACCTGTATATATACGTTCAAAAGTTTGCCCGTTTATAACTGTTTTAATAACTACATCATCACCTCTGAAGGTAACAACTGCATTACCAATAGCATAATTATGTTTGTCTCCATTATTACATATGTGTAATCCATAGCCCTCGTTGTATCAGATATCATGTCGTAAATATAGGCTTTAGGTAATATGGAAAATTGTTTTACATATTCATCCAAATCACTCATCTTTTTAGTTTGGACTTCAACATTTGCATATTCATCATCATCTTCATTATTATCATCATCATCATCATTATCAGCAACATATAGGTCTTCGACTATTGGCTGTGTATTGGATGTAGAAGGGGTGTGCTCGTAAACTTGTGGAAGAATACTTGTATCAATGGTAGTATTAGTTGGTGCTACAAATTCTTCCATTTTAATAGGGGATGACCTTCTACCATAATTTTTCTTTTTTGGTGTTTCATTTTTAATTTCTTCAGTTTCCTCAATTTTTTCAAATTTTGGTTCCAATTTAACTTTGAGATTTGCAATAAGGTCTTCTATTGGTTTGGTTAATGGTTGATAGGCCGATCGCATATGTGACTGCAACTGTGCATAATCATATTTCAAATCTTAAAACTTTTTTTTTACAATACGTCGAGTTTTTAATAACTGCTTGACTAATTGCTTGTCCATGATGTTTATTAAACTACATGTAGATGCAAACTGTTGGAACTCAACCATACAATATATTTATATATTGTTTATAAGAGAATAAATGAATCAAATCCTTTTCTATAGCGTCCAGATTTTATTTCACTTTCCTTATCAATAACTAAAAATCCATATTTTTGTTTCCAACAATAGGAACAAATATCTCTAAATTGTTGGTATGACATATCGACACCTACATGATCATCGTAAATGTGTTTTAAATTGGTATTATCTTGCTCAAATATAATCAATATATTAGCATTATCTCTTATAAGTTGTTTTGGTATTTTAGTGTATGTTTGACAAATATAAAAGCAATCTATGTTATTGTGTCGACCAAAGCTAAAATAATCCCTCATTATGCTTTGATTGCAACATACAACATCATCAAATATAAAAACTGAATTTTCTTTGGTTTCTTGTGGTGATGAAATCTGATCACTGTTATCATATTCAAAATAACCTATACCCTTTATAGGTTCAATAACTTTTTTTAAATATTGATATTTTGAGTAAATATAAACATTTTGAAATCTTAAACCGTTTGGATGTAAAAGTAAACTAATTATAATATTTGTTTTTCTACACCCAGAACAACCAATAATCAATCCTCTTTTACAACCACCACTAAGCAACTCACTATGTCGTTGAAACGTATTCTCAGAACAATCTACATCTTGATTGTTAATTGGTAGAGATTGAGTTTGTTTTACAACTCTCATTATGCTTCTAAATCTGTAGTTAAACTGATCAATTTGTCAATACTTCATAGAATATATAAGTATACCTACATTCTTTATTGTTATTTAGTATATTATGTTAACTCATAAAAGAAGGACCAAATGTGCAAAACAAATTAACGGACGTAGACTTGTCAACAATTTAATTAATAAAACTACACGGGAATTTCATATTCCGGGATACAATTTTTGTGGTCCAGGAACAAAATTAGAAACAAGACACAAAAAAGGTGATAAAGGTATAAAAGTATTAGACGATCACTGCAAACAACACGATCTTGCATTTTCAAAATATTCTGATACTTCTAAATGACACGAAGCGGATAGATTGCTAGCCAGACAAGCAGCAATAAGATTAAAATCACCTGACGCTAGTTTTGATGAAAAGTTTGCTGCACTAGGTGTGTCTTGTATTATGCGCATAAAAACCAAATTAGGTATGAGTTTAAGACGTCAAAAAACTTCAAAAAAAAAATAATTCAAAATCAAAGTCTAATGTAATGTCAGCAAAAATTAAATTAGGTAAAGGTGGTAAACGTAAAACAAAATATATAAGAAAAATACCTTCAATGATTATTAAAATACCACAAAGCGGGGGTTTCTTAAGAGCTATAATTTCTGGCGCTATCGGAATTGCAAAAGCTATAATAAAGAAAAGAGCATTAAAAAGACAACTAGAAGAACAACAACGACATAACAAAGTGGAAGAAGATGTATTAAAATCAAAAGTAAATAGCAAAGAGGGTTATAAAATTGGTGATGGTTTATATGTGAAACCATATAAAAGTGGTCACGGTTTTTACATTTATCCTTATAAAAAAAAACTAATAAGAAAGCTACCACAAAGAGCATTAACCAATATTGACTTGTATAAATATGCAAAAAACATTCCATATTTTAGAGGTGTATACATGCTAGATGAATTACCAACTAAAATGAATGCAAAAGAATGTGGTATTGTAAATTAAGAAACAAAATCAAAAATTGGTTCTCATTGGGTAGCTTATATTAGAAATGATAATAATATTAAATATTTTGACAGTTTTGGTAATTTAAAACCACCTTTAGAATTAGTAAGATATTTTTATAAAGATAGTAAAGAGAATATTTTATATAATCATGATGCTTTTCAAAAGTATAACACCTATAATTGTGGACATTTATGTTTAATATTTTTATATGAAAATACATTATGAAAAATCCATCATTCGTATGTTTGATGTCAAACGAGTATGTCTTATAATATTACTTTTACTGGCAAAAGTTCAATCTTAGAGGCAGATTTCAATCCACCTTTATATTTAAAACAAGATGAAAATTATGTATTAGGCTTAACAAATTTTGAATCATTTTATTCAATTGCAAACATAGATGAAAGCAATAACAAATTTTACTATGGTGACAATAAAAAAATTACAATTCCTATAGGATCTTATGAAATTACTGATTTAAACACATATTTACAAAAACAACTACAAAAGCATAACGAAGACATCAAAATTAAAGGAAATAATAATACATTAAAAGTGCATATAAAATGTACAGAACCTATTGATTTTACTAAAGAAAATTCAATTGGAACATTGTTGGGTTTTAGCAAAAGAATATTACCAAAAGGTATTTCCACTGAATCAGACTTTTCAACAGATATTTTAAAAATAAATTCTTTATGTGTGGATTGTAGTATAACAACCAGCTCTTATAGAAACGGAAGATTGGGTCATACATGTTTCAATTTTTTCCCACGGTACTACCAGGTTATAAAATTGTACAGTCCCCCGAGACGGTTATATATTTACCAATTAATACATGAACTATTAATAACATAACACTTAAAATAGTGGATCAAGACGGAAATATAGTCAATTTCAGAGGAGAGACCATCACAGTAGGACTTTATTTAAAAAAAGTTTCTTAAATATGGTAGTGCAATATCATAGCATGCGTAATTATGGTTACAAAAACTTACAATATAACTTGACTACAACTAATTCCATCATTAGACAATCTGGAGGCAATAGATTAACATCAGAAAACATAATATTTTTAAAGTCTTTAGGATTTAAATTATATTAAATAATGAGCATACTTAATGTTAAAGAAAATGTCTTTATTGACAACTCAATCGCAAATTCTCAATTTCACACTCATCAACCATATGCATCAACAAGTTTTAACAACAATGATGAAATCAGAATTCCGATTCAATAACAAGATATGTACACATTGCCGAGTGAGTGTTACATTTACATAGAAGGCAAATTGCAAGCTGATGCTGATTCCAAGAAACCAAAAAAAAACAAAGTTTATTAACAACGGCATTGCGTACTTATTTAGTGAACTTCGCTATGAATTAAATGGTGTTGTTATTGACTCTACTAGAAATGTTAGTTTAACATCAACATTGAAAGGTTACTTGTCCTTCAATTCTAATCAAAAATTACAAAACGCTGGATGGTTATCAAAAACGGCTACAGAACAAGATGATATGGTAGATGCGGATGGAAATTTTATTGTTTGCGTGGTATGCAAACAATAAAATGTTATTAGGTTTTGCTGAGGATTATAAGAAAATTATAATAAATACCAAACAAGAACGGGTTTTAATACGTAGTAATACCGATCTTGATGCACTTGTATCTACTGAAGAAGAAGGTGTTAAGGTGACAATTAATAAAATCAATTGGAAAGTTCCTCACATTTTTGTAGGATTGGCTGAACAACTTAGATTGACAAAATTGTTAGGAAAAAATGAGGATTTATCTATAGCTTTTAGATCTTGGGAATTACATGAATATCCTGCGTTGCCACAAACAACAAGACATACATGAGCTGTGAAAACGGCTACTCAATTAGAAACACCAAGATATATAATTTTTGGGTTACAGACGGATCGTAAAAACAAAAAACTTAAGGATATGAGTCAATTTGATGATAATGAACTTACAAATCTTCGAGTTTATTTAAACTCTGAAAGATATCCTTATGATAATTTAAATTTAAATTTCAAAACAAATCAAATTGCGCAATTACATGAAATGTATGCAAATTTTCAACAATCTTATTATCACAAAGAAATTGAACCTCTTTTTAATCGCAAAGAATTTAAGGAAACAACACCAATAGTACTCATCGATTGTAGTAATCAAAACGAAACGTTGCAATCAAATGCTGTTGAAATTAGAATTGAATTTGACACAAGTGAACCTACAAAAGCTAACACTTTTGCTGTATGCTTCATTCTTCACGATATGATGATCAGTTACAATCCATTCACCAAAGCGGTCAGACAGTTGTAAATGGATAAAGAATTTAATAAAAGATTAACTAGTTATAAGATAAAATTAAAAAGACTTAAAAAACAAATTCATTTGTACTCTCTTAAAAATAAACTTTTTAAAGAGTTTTCTAAATTGAAAATAAAATGTTAATTATTGACGTCCAAAGATTTAATATTGGTTCTAAAGAGTTTTCACCGAAAGGATTGGCAATTTTTAATGGCACTCAAATAGCCCACTACGTATTCAAACCTCCCTTTCCATTCCACTTATTGGAAGCAGAATTTAAAAAGCAAGCTATATGGTTAATCAATAATCATCATTGCATCAATTGGAGTCAAGGATTTACACCACAACATCAATTTAAAAATATACTACAAGACATCAAAGATGATACGATTTATGTTAAGGGAAGAGAAAAAGTTATTTTTTTACAAAAACTTACAACCATACCTATACAAGAATTTGATGAACATCCAGCTTTAACTCTAACGAAATCAAAATGTTTATATCACTCAAAACATGTCTCTATGTGTGCATTATCAAATGTTTATCAATTGTATAATGATTTTGTAATGAATTAATAAAACATTTTTTTTAATATATATTTTTTATTAAAACATCAATACATAAATTACAAGTAAAGTTTAATATCAGCAGCAAAATTAAATAATACATCTACTTCTTGAAATCTGGTGTATAGACAATTCAATGAAATAAATTCATTTAAAAAATCTGTGCAAGTATTTATCCCATATTCATATTTTTTCATTAAAGTTTTTACATCTTGTTCAAAAAATGGGTGTATAATCCTATTATTAAACCGACCAGCATCCTTGGATAAATTCTCAAGTTTTTTATGTATGTTTTGAATTGTATTGTTTACTTCTATCATGTTGGGTTGATTTAAAATACCATCTGAAAAAAAAAAAATTATTTCTTTTAAATATTTAAATAAAACACTGGACTTTTCAAATTTTTGACAAAATTGTTTTAATGTAATATGATGTTCTAAAACTTTTTGACACAATTCCACCCCATGTGTATACATATCATCAATTTTTCATAAATCCATTTTCAAATCTTCATTTTCTACACTTCTTCGCATTCGATCACAATCTTCAGAAAGTTTTTTTTAATATATGCTTTACTCTAGTAATTGACGAAATAAATCCACTGGTGTTAACTCATTTTTTTGACGAATGTTGCATTTTATGTGGTTTGGTAAAAACTCTTCTATATCATATAAAATGTCAATTTTTAATAATTGTTCACAAAACTCTTCTAATGAAATTATACCGAGATGATAATCGTAACAAATCTTCATCCCCAAACCATACTTTGTTTCTCTCATTTAATAAACTTCATCACTTTCAAAATTATCAAGTCGATTTTGGGCACGACAAGCATCCATACAGAAAATGTAAAACCGATTATGTAAAGTTTCTATTGCACTTTTTAAATCTGTTGGTGTTGGTAAGTTTATCTCAGCGTATGCAGCCCACATGGTTGAAACTCTAGAAATTTAGGTAATACTGCTCATTTATATCTATATTCCCCACCATCAAAACGTTAATTACACTTCCCACTACCACTACATTGTTCAAGGTAAATTCTGTTCCTGTGTCCTTCATTCAAAACAGATGATATGATTTTATCTAATTTTTCAATACGTTGTGCAAATCTACTTCTATCTATTGCTTCAAACCCCCTTTCTAGCTTGTTGATGTGCAAAGTTTCAAACATACATATATATTTTATTATGTTTTTGTCTACAAAGTGTACACGTTTCATTTTACAATATGGTGTATAGATCTAATAATAAAAATAAAACTATTTATTCTTAAATATATTCATTTAATATAACTTTCTCAAAATCATCTAATATTATTACAATGTGGATTTTATAACACTCATCATACAGTTTTAGTAGTAATATTTTTAAATTATGATTATACACAATAAGGTCAGGGTCTAGTTCCAAATTGTTCAAGTCTTCATCAGTAAATTCCACAATAATTTCTTCGTAGGCTTGTAAATCCACGTTCATCATACCAAGCAAAATGTATGCTTTTTGTTGAAAATATTCCGTTGCAATATCGGGGAGCGTTGGAATTTCTACACCATTGTTTATAATTAGAACCTCTACAGGAGGTAAATATGCAACTTCTTCGAAAGACATTGATGTAGTGATGCTTAACGTTGAACTAAAAAACTTTTAGGAGTTCTAACCGATCGGTTCGTAAGAGGTCGGATTACAAGAATAATGTGTTTCACACAAAAATCACATATTAATTTTGTCTAAACACAACATTCGAAGGAAAAGTGGTTGGAATTGTTTCTCAATAATCCTATTATGATATTTCTGAATGCGCATTTTCTTAATAAATATGTTGTTGTGTAGCAAATTTTTACGACATATGGACCACCATATCCGATTTTCAAAATATATAGCACTCATACATATACCCATATCAAATTCTCGTATAATTGAATTTGAAAATGATTTATGTGATACAAACTCCATATTTGTTTTAACTATTATATTGAATAGGATGTGTCCGTTACATTGTAAATAAAAGTTATTCATTTGATCTCCTCCAGAATAATATTCTTTTTCAATTGGTGTAAAATTAAATCCTATACTTTTTGCATTTTGTATAACTAAATGTACTTCTTTTGTGTTAGTAAATATATCAATATCTTTATAGGAATTTGTTCGGTTTAGTAAATATGATGCAAATCCTCCACAAATACACCAGTACCCGGATACACACTTTATTAATTTAAGAACTTGATTTAAAATATTTATATCTTCATTCTTAATTACGTTAATGTTTATTAATTTAGATATTAATTTTATATTAATTTTATAAAAATAATTAATGACATCCATTACTACTATCTTTTATAATTGAAGTTATATTCAATAGTTAAAATGCAGCTGAGTAACATTATATATAAGTAAAATTGAACACGTGTGACCATAAAAAATGAGGTTGGCCTTGAAAAAAGTGCTGTTGACCTTGGAAGGGTGTGGTCATGGCCTTAGAGGGGTGTAATGGCCTTGAGGAGGCGTGGCCATGGCAATGGCCTTGACCTTAGAGGGGCGTGGTGGCCTTGTGGAGGCGTGGCCATGGCAATGGCCTTGACCTTGAAAAAAGTGGTGGGAGGTGCCCTAGCGCGCACCTTCTTTTACTACTTGGATTATCTCTTTCCATTGACACCTGCATTTTTTCCCCTTTTGAACTTGCCAGATCACTCATTACGAGGGCCTGTCCAAGACAAGCACACCCAAGATTAATATAACTACCAGCAAAAACATAATAAAAAAATTAAAAAACAATAAAAACAAAAACTCACCCACCCAGGTTAGTTAGGGGGGTTAATCAGGACGGGAGAATTGGGTCCGAGAAAAAACAAGCACTGAGCGCGTATCACCTACACAACTGTATGTTAAACAACCTCCTTTCACCGAGGTTCAGAGAGGAATTTAATCAGTAAAACTATTTTTTTTAAACATAACCTATATGACATATGTAACAACCTTTTAATGAAATGAAGTTAGGCAATTTTATAAAAAAAAAATCGCATAATGTTCAAATTGATTTAACTTTTTTTTGTTTGACAAAAATACAAAATATCATAAAAAATAACCTCAGATATTACAATGAAGAAAAATAAATTTTATCAAAGTTAACTATCAGGAACACATAAAAAAATGTAGATGTGATTGCCAGTACTGAATAAATAAATTGTTTTTAGCTTTACATTATTGTACGTAAGTTTGGCGTAACGTCGAGGAAACCAAAAGTATAATGAAGTAAAATTACAAATGAAAACATAGCCACAATCTGATAATCTGCTTTATTACAGAAGTGGCGTGTGATTTATTAGAATCCCTAGCACGTAGTACACTACGAGTAAATATATGTTTAGATAGCAAAATGTCCTGTATTCTGTTTGATTAATGTCTATTAAAATATCTATAGAAAATGCAAATATCTGCAACATTACGCCTGTGTAAAGTATCTAAGTCATAAGTCAATTTTAAATCGGCAATGATCTGAATAGCTAGTTTCTGAATAGAGTTTAAAAGAGATAGTGTAGTTTCCAATGCTCCTCTTCATACTTGAAAACAATATTCAATACAAAGACAAATGTAAGTTTTATATATATGCAAAAGTTGAACAGAAGTAAAAAACTTTTTTCATTTATTAAGAAATTCTAGTTTTCTAGATACTTTCGAAGCTATGTCGACAATATGGTCATTCCAGAAAAGATTAAGTAAGATTGTAACACCTAGAAGACAAACTGCAGAAGATTTAGATATGGATTTATTATTTAGTTTAATATTTGGTACTGATGATGAGATATTTTTATGAGGTCTTTGTTTATAGATGCTACAGATTCTAACCCAGAAATTTCAAGACGCTCTGCCATTTTTGTCAATATGGTCTTTGAAAAGTATAAAGTATAAAAGGTGATATCATCTGCAAAACTATGAATAAAACTTTTAGTTATTTGAAGAAGTTCATTAATGTAAATCAAAAATAAAGTTGCCGAAAGAGCAGAACCTTGAGGAACACCAGCATTTATGATTTTGGGGTCAAAGTTAAAACCATCAATTCTAACTATAATTTCTCTATTGTCAAGAAAACTATTTATGAGGTTTACAGTTTTTTTTATCAAAACCTATACAATGGAGCTTGTTGACAAGATTAGGGTGCCATACTCTATTAAACGCTTTGAAATGTCTAGAGCTACTGCAAGATTTTCTCCTTGTTTGTCAAAAGTAGAATTCCATTTGTGGCTAACATAAGTCAGAAGATCTGTTGTCGAACGTTTTGATCGAAATCCATATTGAGTATCTGAGATGAAGTTATTTTGTTCTAAGAACTTGACAACGTGAAAATTAATATATTTTTCAAAAGTATTTGACAGATTAAACAATAATACAATTGGTCTATAATTTAAAAAATCAGACTTGTCTCCCTTTTTACGAATATGTTGAACATTTGCAATTTTCCAACAATTTTGGAATGTTTCATTTTTGTATGATAAGGCAAATATTTTGGTCAAAATGAAAGCTAATTTGTTTGCAAATGTTTTAAGAATCATAAGTAAAATTTCATGTACACCTGATGCCTTTCTGGTATTTAATTTAAGAAGATATATTTTTTAAACCTTTGCCTAAAATAAATTGGACCTATTATTTTTCCACTAACCGGCATTGCAAGTACAGCAATGAGAGAATTTATAATAGTAGAGTTAGGTTAGGTTAGGTTAGTTTGCAAAAATATCCGCTTTTTCTTTTGAATTAGTAACTAGATTGTTTGGATCATTTCGAAGAAGGGGAATTGAAGATTCTATAGTACCTTGCAATGAATTTATTGTTTTATAATTTTTTTGTTGTTTTTAGAAAGCTGAGAAATTTGATTAGCTATGTTTCTGTTAATCTTTCGTTTTCAGATTGTATTAGATTGTCACAATAATTACAAGCTATAGTAATAAGAAGATAAGTTTTAACAATATAAGTAATAAGTAAATGATCAGAATTTTTTAAGATGGCGGACGACATGATTGATGCGGAAAATTGTGCTAAATGTAAAGTAAAGTTTCGGACATAATGAGAGAAACAAAAAAGCCTTTGAGAAAGTGCCCACAACCAGGCATTATTATTAAACCCACAAAAAAACAGGCCAGTGAAGACACATTAAATGATATAAAAACAAAAATAAACCCAGAGCCGTTAAAAATCAGAATTGAAAATATAAATAAAATAAGTAACGGGTACGGGTATTATAATAAAGCTAAATAATGATGATGTATCCCAAACCTTAAAAAACCAAATACAAATAAACCAAAAGCCAAAAATAAAAATTGTACAAACAGAAAAAAAATATGGGCAATTCCATTTCAAACAGACCAGAGCACGGGGGGGGGGGGGAGGTGCGTCAAGGAATATGTTTTTTTTAAATTTTGCAGACAATTTTACCTAGAAAATATTCAAGAAAAAAAAAATTTGAAAAAAAAGCGTTCAAAATTTTTTTTTTTTATATTTATGAAAAACAGTATGTACACAAATTTTGGTCAAATGCCAAAAATAATAATGTTCTCAAAGTTTGGCGCGCCAGTAGATTGAGTCTAAATGACACGCGAGCGCAAAACTTTAAACAAAAAGTAAAATTGCCCAAAATTGGTTCGAGCAACAAAAAATGTCTTTGTCAAATTAGAATTAAACTTAAAAAAAGTTATAAGCCAAATAACCTCATAAAATAATTAAAAATTGAATTTTTGAAATAAAGAAAAACTTTTTTTTTCACTTTTTACATTTTTTTCTAGGTAAACTTTTTAATGGCCGATGAGCACAACACCGACTATTTCTCATGTAGAATTGTCCGCAGAATTCAATTTTTTTTTTGCAGTTTTTTCTTAGACCCCTAAAACTCAAATACACAAACTAACTAACTTACATTAAAATACGTCAACTTTAGCGGTTAAAAAAATCCGAAAAATGCTCCTTATTGCCCAGTTATAGACAGAGTCTAGACTTAAAATAGAGCCATAATTGGATTCTACGAAAAATGTTTGATCAAACTTTTTCTACGTGTATTATACCCTCATAAACCAATTATAAGTTATAGAAGCAAAAAAAAAATACTAAAACAAGTTTTTTGTAAAATTGTGAAATGAAACATAAAGAAGAATGTCAATCCGATCAAATACTTAAATTGTACCACAATGGGGTATGAAGTGGCTAATACATTTGACATTAAACACTGCACTAGAATACAAAAAAAAAACAATAATCAGTACAATCATTGATAATGTAATAACAAATACCAAAAATTCAATTGTCAAATAATTATTGACAGCCTACTTGAATTAGATCATAAAATATTAAAATCAGTATTGCAATCAAAAATCAGCTAAAAAAAATATAAAAAAGTAACCATCATAAAAAGAGATGAAAAGAAATAATGAAAATAAACTTCACATCAGAAAATATAAACACTTTTTATGATCTTAGTGAGCTAATTGTAAAAAGTAAACAGCAAAGTGAAACCATAAAAATTGTGCATTTTAAAAATATAAATTAGATGAACGCACATCTTTCATTATTTAAACAAAGAAAAATAATTTATAAACAACTACTAAATAAAGAAAATAACACTTACTTAAAACAAAAGTATTCATAAATTAAACGACAATTAAAATCTGACATTCAAACACAAGAAAAGAATTACCTAGAAAATGAAATAATTAACGCAAATAGGGACTTACGAAAGGTGTGGTCCATAGTTAATAAAATACTTGGCAAAAAAATCCGACACATTTATAAAACAAATTAAATATGGAGATAACATTCTAACAGAAAAAAAGATATTGCAAACTGTATTAATAATTTTTTTTTCTACACATGCAAGCAGATTGGACCGAATAATAGAAACAAATGAATCGCTAACACCAAATTCTCAGAATTCCAAAAACTCTTTTTTAAAACCCACAAATGAGAAAAAGATACAACAAGTACTAAAGAACTAGAAGCCATATTCTGCACCTGGCCCAGACAAAATTTATTTAAAAAATCTTTTAACTGTCCCGAGCATTATTAACCCAATATTAGCTAAACTAATGAATAACGTATTTGAAAGTGCAATCTATTCTAAATTCATGTATTGTCTGAAGAAGGCTAAGGTTCAACCAAAACTGCAGTCACAGTGTGACGTAATAAATGGTGATATAAAAACATAGTAATTGTTTTATTTAATCTTGTATCTTAAAGAACTAAAATTATTATACATAACACTAACCCACAAAAAGGGTGATACTAAAGACCTCCAAAATTATTGTCCAATTTCGCATATTTCCAAAAATAATTGAAACAATTATCAAAAACCAAGTAACACAATAAAACACTATTGGTTTTGACAAAAACCAATATACTTAAAAAAAATGGATCACAATCGACCTTCACACATCTAATGGACTACATCTACACCAACCTGGACAACAGCCAGTTTGTTGTTAGTATATTTGTAGACTTAAAAAAATAAAAAAAATATAACTAGCTCTTAAATTACTTAGAGGCAAATGGCATCAGAGGAAAGCCATTACAGCTACTAAAGAGTTATTTCACTAATCAAAAACAACAAACAAAAAGTAGTGTATGCTGATGATACAGTATTATTATAAACTGGTAGTTATATACACAAAATAAGTGATTCCATCAACCAAGATCCTGTGCACATACAATAAATAGCTTGTAAGCATTAGACTAACAATAAACGAGGACAAAACAGAATATATAATACTTAAAAACAAAAACTGTAAACAGATAAACCTGAAAGTAAACAATACAATTCTAAAACAAGTGAAAGAAACAAGTTACCTACGGCTAATAATTGACAAAAATTTAACGTAGTCTAGTCACATAGCAAAAATTTAAAAAAAGTAATACTTCTAATTAGTGCTATAAAAAGATGTGATATTAGATGTAGTAAAACAAATAATCTTATCTACAACAATGTGATAATACCTAAAATAATGTACATGATAGGTTTTTGGTCAAATACATCTCAATATTTAACTACAAAACAGATGTATAAAAACACTTTTTAACTTTCCGTACCTCATACCTTCAAAAACATTATACAAAAACAGATCAAAACTTGAAAACATTATTAAAATAGAAAAATGTAAACTAATGTTTAAAATTAACACTGGGGCCATAAAGACAAACATCTTATTAGTAAAGAAAAGCAACATGTATAATACAAGAAGAAAAAACGACACCACTGAAAATGCCTTTCTCTACACAAGTCCTGATTTTTTGATTTTTTTTTAGATTTTTTAAATAAACCATTTTCCAGTAATAAACAATCAAAATTAAAAAAAAATGATTTCTTTGCATTTTTTTACATTTTTTCATCATTTGTAACTTCCTAGGGTTGAATTTTTAGGAAAAAAACTGTAATAAACTTTTTTTGTCAAAATTGTTTAAAGAATCATTTTTTACATTCAAATTTTTTTTATTCTTAAATTTTAAAAATCTTGCAAAACTTAAATATATTTTTTTTTAAAGATGACGGATATTTTTTTATTTTTTAAAATATGGATCAAAACGTGTTTTTATATGTGCAAAAAATACCCTAAAAATTTCAGAAAGTGCACTACGCTCTGTGATATCTTATCATTGGTATAGTACGCCACTGAGTATGTGTAATGTTATTAATTTTAACTTGTTCAGTTTTGTGTGGAATTTAGTGCCTATAATTCTAAAGTTTTTGTCATTCATTTATTTAATTATTTTTATTATTGTAAATGTGTATTTTAACCTAAAATTATAGTTTCCCTCTTACTGGTTTGTCGCACTTTCCGTAGCTGTGTTTTTAACTATTTGTACCAGTGGCGTAACTTTTATTTTTTAATGTGTAATTTTATTATTAATATTTATAATCTTGTTGTCTCTTGTGTAACCTTGCTGTGGTCACCAGTTCTCTGGAAAAAAAGATTACCGAAAAGGATAAAGTTATTCTTCAATATAAAACTTACAGTGAACAACTAAATGCTCCTGCTACTGCGCTGTTTACTAATAAAACGGTGCAATCCATTCAGCCTGCAGTTTGTCCTTCTTTGGTAAGACCCGTAGTGAAGGGAAAAGTTATTCAAAAAACTCAGCCAAGAACACAGACAATTTTTGGTGTGGCCCAACTAATGATAAACTGCAAGATTATGTGCCTACTTCCTACGTTCACGTTTCTAAACTTAGACGTGAAACTAAAAAAGCTGATTTAGTTAATCATATTAAATCTTATTTTCCCACTATATCGGTTGATGTCGTTGATTTGCCTGTAAAATCTGGAAGTTACAACAGCTTTAAAGTTTCTATTCCAGCTAATCACGCTCGATTCATTCTTTGTAAAGATTTTTAGCCTGCAAACATTGCCATTAAGATGTTTATTAATTACGGTCGAGTTCATAACGTTCCTGCTTCATCTTCAGTGGATTTTCGGAATCTGGATTCAGCCAACAGTCTAAACCCGTCACCAGGAACACCAGCGGAATCTCCATCTATTACCAAAACGTCGAGGGTATAAAAACTAAGCTCAAAGAACTTATACTGACTGTAGCTGTATCTAACTACAATATTATTGTGCTGACCGAAACCTGGCTTAATCATGACATTAGCAATGCTGAGTTACAATTAAATGGTTACAGTTTATTCAGATGTGATTGCTCTACGTTAACAAGTCCTAAATTAAACGGGGTGATGTCTTAATTGCCACTAAACCTTATTTTAATAGTACTTTATTGCAGCCTACTTTTCTAAGTGTTGAACATTTGTTTGTAATTATTAAGTTTAAGTTTGTATCATACATTGTTAGTGCTGTTTACTTACCACTAAATTCAGCTTGTGATAAATATTTAGATCATTGATATTCCGTTAAATCTATTGCTGAGAAACATCCTAACAGCAAACTAATTTCAGTGGGCAAATATAATCTACCCGCAGCGACATGAGTAAACGATGAGTTAGGTATAAGTGTTATTTGTTATACTGCTCACTTTGTTGCCAACTGTTTCGGATTTCTAAACTGCGCACAATGTATTTCCCTACCGAATGATAATGGTGTGTTCTTAGATTATGTTTTACCAATATCTGTGATATTTTTGTAATTAATGCTGTTGATGTTTTATTAAAACTAAGCCAACATCATAATGCCTATGTCATAGATGTAAAATGTGATACTAGCCGTGATTAATGATTTTAATGTGTAATTATGTTTTTAGTGATTTTAAATTTGCCGACTTTAACGCAATCAATAATTTTTTGCTGAATATTGATTGGTTTGCCCTATTTTATAATTGTGATGTTGATAATTGCGTCAATTTATTTTAATCTGTGTTGAATTTTGCTATTGATTGTTTTGTCCCCAAAAAACTGTGGCGTTAAAACAATTTTCCAGTTTGGTTCAATAATGAATTGATTTCACTTACTAGACACACAAAAACTGTGCATAAACGTTATAAATCTTCAAGACTGTTGTCCGATTATAACGAGTTCCAATAAATTCAAAGTTTATGTAAAAATCTCAGTGCATGTCTATACAGGCAATATATTACTCGAACAGAAATGAACAATCAAACTAACCTAAAACACTTTTAGAAATTTGTTAGTGACACTAAAAAACTAATAATTTCTCATCTACAATGTATTATAAGCATCAAACTTGCAGTAATGGAGATTAATATGTTAATAAATTTGCTGAATTCTTTTCTTCTGTTTACGATAAACAAATTTATTCAACTCTATTGTTTGAGTTTAAGGAAAACGTATTACATACACCATTTTCAATTAGTCTGTTGGATGTATTTAAAATGATTGAGAACCTTAAATGGAACTTTAGCACTGGACCAGACGGCTAAATTTCCTCAAGTTTGGAAATAAAGATACATTATGCCTTTGCATAAATCTGGAGCTAAGGAGGATATTACTAATTACAGAAGTATATGTATCCAGTCTGTCATTCCTAAGTTGTTTGATCAAATTGTTACTGGCCAAATACAATGGATGTGCAAAAGCATTATAGTGGAACAGCAACATGGGTTCTACTCTTACAAACCTTTTTTGTTACGAAAATGATCTTTTAAATGCCTTTGAATCAAGAGTTCAAGATGATTCTATTTACACAGATTTATCAATAGCTTTTAATTGCATTAACCATAAAATTTTGATTGCAAAGCTATTTGGGCTATGGGTTTTTATGATTCTGTTATTACATAGTTGTCAAGTTTTTTGGAAAATCGTACTCAGTGTGTGAAAATTAATAACTTTTTATCACAACCAATTATTGTTTCATCTGGTGTTTCTCAGGGATCTGTGGAGCAATTCTGTTTTAATTCTTTATTAACGATCCAGCTTTTAATTGCATTAACCATAGAATTTTGATTGCAAAGCTTTTTGGGTTTTGGGTTTATATGATTTTGTTATTGCATGGTTGTCAAGCTTTTTGGAAAATCGTACTCAGTGTGTGAAAATTAATAACTTTTTATCACAACCAATTATTGTTCCATCTGGTGTTCTTCAAGGATCTCATTGTAGACCAATTCTGTTTTTACTCTTTATTAACAATCTTTCTTATTCTATTAATTCTTCATCTTTTCTTTTATTTGCTAACGATTTAAAAATTTATCGAAGAATATCATGTAATGATTGCATTAGTTTGCAAATTAACTTGGATTTTGTTCATCTATGGTGTCTTACTAACAACTTGTATTTTAATCCAAATAAATGTTTTTCTATAAGCTTCACCAAAACTTTAAGTAAACTATCGTAAGATTATACCATTGACAATAACGTATTGGAACATGTTACACAATTAAAGGATTTGGGAGTAATTTTTGACCCAAAATAACTTTTGTTGAGCATATAAACTATATGTGTAACCGTGTTATAAAATTGTTAGAATTTGTTTACAGAATGTCTACTGATCTATCTTCAAGTACACTTAAACTACTTTATTGCGCTTTGGAAAGCTCTCATTTAGAGTATGCTCCATCAGTTTAGTGCCCATTCTATAGCATTCATATACGCAATATAGAACGTATTTAAACCAATTTGTTTTGTTTATTGTCGTACAAATTGGGCATTTTCTCTGAAAACTACAATTTCAACCACATTGCATTGCAATATAATGTTCCATCGCTGGAACTTAGGCGCAAAAGAGCCGACATAATTTTTACGGGGACTAATGATGTCTGAGATTGATTGCCAAGAGCTACTAGTAACTCTTTCATTTCAAGTCTCCAACAATAATCGCCGAACTAGACAGTCTCCATTATTTAGAGAATCTATTCATTCTACCAATTATGAATTTAATAATTCAACTGGTAGAATGTGTAGAATTGCAAATAGTTTCTTTAATAATATTGATTTATTTTGTGTTTAAAATGTAGTTTTAAGAATCAATTAAAATGTGTTGTGTTGATGAATAATTTTATTTCTTTTTTTTCTGTGTTTTTATTATTTAATTTTGGTTTGTACATCGTTGTGTAATTGTAATATTGCTTGTAATTCATCATTATTTATGTACTTAATGATGTAGATGTAAATGGTTCTTTTTATATACCGTAAATAAAGTATTAATAAAGTATTATTATTATTATTACAATGTATCTACACAAATACTTTAAAATAGCGAAAAGGGCTTAAATTTAAATTTACATTTTTTGATCGTTTTTAACTTCTTAGGATTTTATTAAAAAAACAAATGTTTTTCTTCAAAATTGTCCCCGATAACAACCTACCCTGGCTAGCTAGAAGGGTTGGGGTGGTTCATTATAAATAAGACTTTAAAATTGACTGGCAAAAAGGATTATAATGAATAGCTCAAAAACATTCGTATTACATACATATCTATATATTTACACCCGAAACAAACATAAAAAATAATAAACAATAGGAGGCTCCACCTAGTATAAACTAGGAATCTATAATGATTCACAATAATTCCAAATAATTCACAATAATTAACAATACCCAGTATTATAGCACAAATGAAACATGCAGTTATATGCAAATTACTTTTTGTTGTTTAATAGTTATGTTTTTAAAAACGAACAATTTAGTTATTAATTCGTATAGAAACGGGTACAGACTTAGATTAACTAAATATAAAGGTTACAATAGATTATATAATGTAATTATGAAGACTCAGCAACTGAATGCAGTTGCAGATCCAGACGCTGACGCTGCATGCGTGAACAATGGACTCTTTCATAGTGTTCCATCTAAGCCGTGGTTGTGTACAGTAGATAACTCCTCATCCCCTAACAAAAAAAGAGTAACATGATATATAGAGTGATGGTCCACATACTAGAAGTAAGCATGTGTGTTGGTTCATCAATAGCGGGCATTTGTTGAATGGCCGGAATAGCTTGTAGATCCAGCTTCATTAGTTCAATGTTAAATTTATTAAAATTGTATTTAATTAATTCCAACTTTGGGTTATTAATAATGATTGGACTTCCCAGTGTAGCTTCTTGATGTGAGACATTTCGGTTTTGGTAAATTATCTTATATTTTTCTTGCTTAATAAGAAAGATTTCAATTAGGTGTTTTATTTCCAATTTGTGTTCACATTTAAATTGAATTTCTTCTTCGATCGGGAAGACATCAAGTTGTTGATTGATTTCGGGTAAAATGGTTTGTTGTAATGTTAAGTTTGGTATATTGACATCCGGAGCTGGATTCTTTAGGAGAATCTCCTTCTCACAATCTGCTTTGTGATTGATTAGCAGATGGGATGAACATTGATAATATTTTATACTACGGGTACACAAGTTATGTAGAGGCCATATTTGATTTTTGTTTTTTGATTTTAACAAATATTTAACATTTGAAAGAAACATTTTCTTTAATTTTGTTGTGATATACAAAAATTATAATGTTTGATCCATCAAAAATGTATTGAACCATTTTCCTGATTAGTTCAAAGTTTAAACAATCTATACCACAACCCATTTGAAGTACTGCTAAGTTTGTTATATTATTTAAAGCACAAAATTGTTTAAGATTTATTAATGTTTTAAATAAATCTTTAGGAGTCGGTTTATCATAATAATTAACTTTTGTTATTAAATAGATTAAATAACGGTCAAGTTCTTTTAGATAACATAGTGAAAATAAGAAGGATATTTGTTCTTTGAGCGATTCTACTTATCTAAATTTATTTTTAAATTCAAAAACAATACCAGCTCCCATTTTCAAATCTTTACTTACGCATTGTGCTAACGACACGTTTTTTAGTGCCAAGAAAAGATTTCCTTCCTTTTCTATAACATTTTTACTTGTAGTTATGTTATAATTTTTAATATAATTTTGGAAGTTTTGATAAGTTAAAGGACCTTCGATATCTGTTCAATTAAAGATATAAGTTTCTTGACGAGGTCTTTTTATGTTACCTAGGTAGATTTTACTTACAGTGTTATGATTTTTAACGTCAATTTCTACAGTTTTCAATATGGGGTTTATTGTCTCTATTTTCTCTAGTTTGAACTTAGGTTTTGTTTTGGATTGTTTTTGTTTGTTTTTAACAAACACTTCATTGGGTATTTCAGGTATATCTTCTTGTTTTTCGTTGCGCTTATTCATAGTTTTGTTTTTATTTTCTTCGATTAATCTTTTGATACAACAACTTGATTTTATTTCTATGGTTCACAATATAATTATTTACTATTTGTTTTTCGATTTCAATATTATAAGGAAAATCTACTTAGATATGTCCTGTAAGTAGTGCGTAATTAACCTTAGTTTCAATTGATTTTTTCTTATACAGTTTTTGATTATTCAGTAAACATATGTGTGGAATGTGCACGTTCTATTATTCCGTTGGAATTAAGATTTTGTGAGCTTTCAAGAAAGATAGTGTCTATATGTACTATTTCGAATAGTTGCAAAGGAGTTGGGGTGATATTAAATTTTAATTGCAATGGGTTTCTGTCGTATTTACTGATCTGACATATTACACATTGATTTATATAAGTTTGAATAAAACGCCGTTGATTAAGCCAATAAAATCTTCTTTTAATTTGCATTATTTCACATTGGGGACTATATATTATTTTATAAAGTTGATAATATCTTGTTCAAAGTTTGATTCTGATAATTGCACAATTATGCGCATTTTTTTATTATCAAACAATTTTGAGCACTTAGTTTTTGAAGAGGCATAGTTTACTTTGGAAATTACAATTTGATTTTTTCCAAAATTGATTGGGTTTTCTGTAATTGGAATATTGAATATTAGATCCTCAATATTCTTCTAAAATTCATCGTTTAAAACATTTAAACGTTCATCTATATCTCCATGTGTATTCATATTCTAAAAGTTTTAGACGCCATCTAGTTAATTTTGAATTCGGTTCTTTAACCGACATCAGCCATTGTAATGGTTTGTGATCAGTGTGATCACTAATGATTTGGAATTTTCTTCCAAACAAGTAGGGCCTTAAATATTTTGTGGCCTTATCGATGTTGGAATAATTAGTCTCCAAATCGTTAAGAGTTCTACTAGGGTATGCTATTGGTAAATTGGACCCGATGTTTGATTGTGATAGTATTGCAGCAATCGCAAAGTTACTTGCGTCAGTAGTTAAGATTAAATGGCATAGTAAAGGCAAGGTATTGTAACAAAGGTTCGATTATCAACAGCTCCTTACATTAGTTAAAACAGTTTATGTACTCTGAATTATGAATATCAATATTTGCATATTTTTATGGACACTTAGTTAGTAGTTTAATAAGTCTTGCAAAATCTTTAATAAAAAAATCCTTTAAGTTGTTTGACTGTTTTTAGGATAGGGTAGTTTTGGATGGCCAGAATCTTATCTTTGTTTGGTTTTAACCCGTCAGGAGTTACTGTATGGCCCAAATACGCAACTTCCTTTCTCAAAAATACCTATTTATCAATCTGAATTTTTAAGTTAGAATCTCTTAAGCGTTTGAAAACTTCTTTCAACCGTTCAATGTGTTCTTGTAAACTGGTGCTGAATATTATGATTTCATCTAGGTAAACCAGGCACTTTTGCAGGCAAATTGGTGATGACCAAGGACTATACAATGGACGGATTATATTTTGTTCTAACATCTGTTAGATTTGATGTTGAACTTCTTGACGGTGTACTTCCGGATAACGGTAAGATTTAGTATACACAATAATTTCATCTGTAGTTTTAATATTATGTTTAATCTTATTTGTAAATGTTAAATATTTTTTATCTATATGAAAGATATCTTTATATTCTTTAATTAATTCAATTATGGCAGATCGTTCTTCTCTGTTCATATGCTCTGAACAGATTTTTGATATGTCAAATTTAATATCTTTATCATCGAGTGTGTTTAAACTTATTTTAAGTTCTTCAGTAGTTTGATTGTATTCATCAATCATTTCAACTATGAAAGGTTTTTTTACAGTCACACACAAGTTTTGCTATCGTCGGTGAGGGGGCAAAACACATTTATTTTGGAGAATTGATTCACTCCGCCGGCTTAGGTTTTAAATTACTTTATTAATGTATTAATACTTGTTATGGGCTGAGTACAAATGAGAACTATCTTAATTTGGGCATGCATTGTCTTATATACCAGCGTAATTGCTGGTTGGACACATTAGTGATAACACTTCTGCGAATTGAACGCGAGCTCGCTTATTACGGCTTATTATGATGATTTAGGTTGCAGGTGCAGTATTATCAGTAATGGTTTCCATTTCTTAATTCTAATTATATTAATATTTTATAAATTAACATTAATATAATAACATAATATAACACCTCTACCACAAAACGGATTTTATGGGTAAATTTTATTTGTCAATAAAATTCGGTGGAATATCCTCTTGGGCTTCTGAACTACCCTGACCTTGAATTGGTCTTTTTAATTTTGAACAAATTATCCTTCGGTTAATATATATAATTGATGTTATGATAATACAAACAAAGCAGTACAATACGAGATTAGAGTGAAATAGATTTTGATTGCGATAAGTTAGGTGGTCTAAGTTTAATTTTTGTAAATCTAGTTCACTCTTTACATTTATTGGCATTATTGATTTTATTGTTAGGTTTGTAAAATTATGAGATACAGAGTTAAATTCTATAAATTTTAAATCAGTTACATTAATATTAATTAAAACGTTTTGAACAGTTTTATCATCAATAACGTATCTACAAAAGTTTGATGGTTTGAGATAAAAGGTTCCAGTTAAGTAATGATGTTTGATCAAGTTTTGACAGTTTTCAATAACTTTGGTTTCCTTAGAGAAGTAAAAGAATTGAATATTTTTGATATTAAAAAAATTAGTAATGAATGTTTCACGTTTTTCGAAAACGCAATTAGTTAAATTTTTGTAATTATGGAGAATTTTTATCTCACCTGGAGATTCGGTTGATATGTAATTTTCTAATAGATGTTTACAAATGTAAATATTACGATATACCTTGCAATCTTTTGGTATAAGATACTTGTTGTCATTTATGGCAACAACGTCATGTCTTATTTGGAGAAATATATATTCCGTTGGATTCAATGTTCCAATTGGGATGTTGTATAGATTAAGTAATTCATATTTAAATTCAGTAATTAGAGGTAAGGTTAACTTAAATAATATGTAGTGTTTTCTTACTTTAAACGATATATCTATGATATTTTCTAAAGTTAATAGATCGTCAAGGTTGACTTCAAAAGGTAAGAAGTTGGAGGGATCCTTTATGTTCTTTAAAACTTGGATTAACTTCATAGGTTCAACTAGTGGTGGATATAATATGTTCTGGCCTGCTAGAGTAAGACCTAGTAGTAGTTGTTGTAACTCTTCGTAAACAGAATTAACGAATAACAAACGTAGTTGTAATTGTTGTCCGTCCTCAATTTGTTTTCTATTTGAATTTATAAAGGTTTGTAATATTTCGTTTTGTTTATTTATTTGGTTTGACAAAGAATTGATGCTTTCATTAACGACCTTAAATATTTCTACCGGTGTTTCTCTTATTAATCGTTGGTTAGCATTTGCATCTGCTTGATGTCTTTCAATAAAATTATTTGCTATTTCCAAAAATAGGGGCAACTCGCGATAATCACCGCTAAATTTCGGAATTATTGAGATATCAATGCTTGTTATCGGTCCTGCCATATTTGCAATATTTTCGGGTAGATTTTCTACTTGATTAAACAGTAAATCAAAATTAAAACTTTGCGTCTCAGCAATATGATTCTTCTTTTAAATGATTGTTGTTTTGTTAAAATTTATTTTGGGATTTAAAACATAAATAAATAATTTAATTTATTTGCCGGACAGGTAGTTGTACTTACAGTAAATATACAGTATGGTTCATCCTGGATCCTGAAGATGTTCTTGTTAGTGGCTGGTGTTGTTGTATGTGAAGAAGGCTGGAAGAGTTTTATTCCGGGCGATCTTTTCTCGGTCACGGTGCTGCTGTTTTTGCCGCTGCCGTTGTTGAAAATGAGCCTTGAAGAGTTTGATTCTCGGCTACCTTCTCTTGCCACTGTCGTTGTTGAAATTCTCTGCGTAGGGGTTCCACCTTTCTGATCTTCCTTCCAGAGTTTTATTTCGGGTTAATCATAGGATAGAAATCTTACCGACTGCGCCAGTTTTGCTGTAGTTGGTGAAGGGGCAAAACACATTTATTTTGGAGAATTAATTCACTCCGCCGGCTTAAGTTTTAAATTACTTTATTAATGTATTAATACATGTTATGGGCTGAGTACAAATGAGAACTAACTTAATTAGGGCATGCATTGTATTTTATACCAGCGTAATTGCTGGTTGGACACATTTGTGATAACACTTCTGCGAATTGAACGCGAGCTCGCTTATTACGGCTTATTATGATGATTTAGGTTGCAGGTGCAGTATTATCAGTAATGGTTTCCATTTCTTAATTCTAATTATATTAATATTTTATAAATTAACATTAATATAATAACATAATATAACACACATATCGATTTCAAGTGGATTTATAATAGTGCAACGTGCTTTGTAGTTATTTACGCAAGTTGCGCATTCAGGTTTTTTACTTTCATATAAGGGATGATAACATCACCATTTCTTACATTTTTTATATCAACTTCTATGACTTGTTTAGTTCTGGCGGGTACTACTATACAATTCGTACTTTCAGATTTTTGAAGGTCACGATAATGAAGTTGTATTTTACAATTAGGAGCTACCAATTGGTTTTGCTCTAGGTCAATAACAGCCTTTCATAATTTTAAGTTATCAAGTCCTAACAGGACATAATGTTAGAATGAAAGTTAAACAAATAAAAATCTATATTTAAATTTTTTTAATTTAAATTAATAACAGCTTTGTGTTTTCCAAATGTAGTGCCATGTGCTGTGGCTACTTTAAATGGGTCATATTTAATACATTTTTTATAAAATTGATTTGCTATTTGTGGGTTTACAAAATAACGTGAGCTTCCTGTGTCAACTAAAATTTTTAATTTATTTCATATTTATAATAAAGGGTAGTTGACTATTATTATTTATAAAGCCCATCAGTTCTATATTTCCGAGGCCTAAAAAATTATTTTCTGATTCCATAGGTGTTTCATCATAGTAGTAGATATTGACATTGGAGTAGGTTTAGGCATTGCACACTCAAATTAGTATTATTAAATCTTGGTGGGTTATTAAAATTTTGATTTGGCATATTTTGTTGGTTTTGAAAACTATTATTTTTATTAAAGAAAGGTTTATTATAATTAAAGTTTTGATAACGTGCATTTTGATTATAATTTTTATTATCATTTTGTGGATAATTTGCACGTTGATTTGATTTGGGATTTTCAGATTTATTTTGTTTTGCCATTTGGAAATCATTTGTAAGCATATTGAGAGCAGCGTTTAAATCGCCTGGATTTTTAACTTTGCGCGAGTTACGTGACCGCATTCTGCGATTCAGCATGTTCTTATGTTACAAATTGTAAGAAGCTGCAAACACATGCAGCGATAATCTAATCTTATTGTAAAACATTTTATTGTATGTAGTTTAGTTCTATTTTATTATTCACTCTGTAAGGAGCTCAAGAACTCCGACTTTAATCAAAATAAATACTTTTTAAAAACTAAAGTTAGTCGTTAAACAAATTAACTGGCGCAGTCGTACGGATTACAAAAAGGCATTCATTGCTATTAGAAAGCCTTTTGAGTTTTAACTCTTAATTGTAAATTGTAAAAGTAAAAGTGTTAAAAAAAGCCCCAAGAACAAGAATCGTCTACCGGAGCCTTTGCAACAACAAGAGCCAAGCCGCCCAGAAGGAAGCCTTCCAAACATCGAAAAGCCGACTTCTAACAACGGAGTACAGCATATGCGAAATCAACGGAACAAGAATCGTCCTAAGATTACCACCGCTGGATTCCACAACCAATCCATCGAGGATACCTGATCATCGTGATCGCTGTTAACAAAAAGAAATTAAACTGTAAGAACTTTTATGTTATAAATAATATTTTTTATACTGATATAAAATTATCAAAAAATATTGACATACTTTTACATATTCCATTAATTAATAACTTTTAATTTGCCATTATTAATAAACTTAAATTTACTTTAACCTATTTTTGCATGAATAAATATTTATAGTTAAATAAGCTTATTATATAGTAACCATATATATTTCAAAAATTGTTATTTTAAGTAGATGAACGTATATATATTATTATTTTAAATTTAATTATATTTTATAAAAACTGGATTTAATTCGAGAAGTACAGTCAGAAAACAGCTCTCTATCAGAGTCTGACACTGAATTAGACATCGCGATCGATTCAGATTATACAAATAATACAGATCAATTAATACCCGAATTAAACAACTTATCAAATCTTTTTGAAAATTTAAACTTTGCAATGGCACAACCACAACAAGTTCAATTATATCCCCCAGGATTTCATACATCTCTTTTAAATGAGATACCAAAATTTGACGGAAATCCATCAGAATTGTCTGAGTATGTACGAGCTGTTGAAGATATATTCACACAATTCTGGCAAATTAATGATCCTGGTGCATATATTAACAGATTATTACTTTCTGCAGCACGCAATCGCTTAAAAGGCGCTGCTCTGGAGGTTATTACTGGCCAAATAATAGATTCATGGGATAACCTAAAACTATTACTTATAGAAAATTTTGGTGATCAAAGATCCAAATTAAATTTAAAAATCGATTTATCTAGACTTAAGCAAAATATAAAAGAAAGCCCAATTGAATATTTTAATAGGTGTAGATCCTTACTGGCCATACTAAATTCAAAAATTGCTCTTACCAATGAAGACAATGCTATAAAAGTTTATAAAATAGAGGAAGCTAAAAAGTTGACATTGATTGCATTTACTAGCGGATTAGCAGAACCATTGGGTTCATTTATCAGAAGTCGAGGTCCAGAATCATTAGAAACTGCATTAACCTATGTCAAAAATGAGCTTGATATTAGATATTATCAAAACTTAAATAATAGACCTGTACAACAGTTCAAACCCAATTTAAATCAAACTCAACCTAAATTATATCCAACCTTTCAAAACCCACAACCGCAAAACTATTTTCCGCAACAACATTTTGTTCATCAAAATCAACCTCGATTCAATACCAATCAATTTCCTAACTACCGATCGAACTCACAACCGACTCAATTTCCTCGTTATCAAAAATCATTTGTAAAATCAGGACAGAATGCATTTGCACCTAAACCAAACTACCAACCTACTTATCGACCTGAACCAATGCAGGCAAGTACCATAAATAAAGTACCTGGTACACAATTTCATAGATCAAGACCATTTAGTTCAAATTTTAATTCTAACTTTAGATCAAGTTGTCAACCAAATCAACCAAATTTGAATTTGCAAGAATTATCCAATGTAAGTAATTACGAAGTCCCCAAAGAAGACCACTATGATTCTAACGTTGCCCAATCGACAGAAATGCCGTGCAACACATATGAATACGACAATGATCAAGAAGAATCTTTGGAACAACTTACTGATTATTCTGATCAGCAAACTGATTCAGAAGATGCTGTAAATTTTCACTAACAGCCTCGGTCGAATCATTTTCAATAAACCCAAAATCTAACCTACCATATATATTGATACCAGAAACAAACGAAAAACTATTAATTGATACCGGAAGTTCCCGTACCATACTTTCACCAGAATTCGTAAACACGTATTTTCCAGAATCAATATTCGAACAACCTTTTGAAATTTCTACATCACATGGTACAACTTATCACAATCATGTTGCCGAAGTTCCAATTCCAAATTTATTTTCTGAGGAAGGAACACATCTTTGTTACCTATTTAATTTTCATACAGAATACGTCGGACTAATAGGAACAGATTTATTAGCTATATTGCCGGCAAACATCGATTATCGATGGATGCATATTCAAACAAACAAAACTACTATACCATTTTATTATAATGATTCAAAACTAAAACAGGAAGAACAAAAACGTAATCAATGTAATTTCTTAAAAACCAAAACTTCAGAAAACGCGATAAAAACTGTAATTATACCACCTAGAGTAGAAACGTTTGTAACTCTACCAGCAGTTGGAAAAAATGGTAATAAACTTGCTCCTAAATTAAACTTAACAAAAGATGTATTAATGCCTTCAGCTATAGTATCATTATACAATAATTGGTTTAGAACTACTTTAATCAATACTTCAGAAAAAACTCAAACATTGAGTATTTATCAATCATTAGTTTTAGAAGATTATACTCCTTCAAAAGATGCTATTCAAATTAATAATATTAATTGTTCAAACCCTAACAAAAAACAAACGCTTTTAGAAAATTTAAACAAAAATCTAAGATTGGACCATCTTAATTCCGAAGAACAAGTAATGTTAAAAAATTTATGTGTACAATACAAAGACATATTTTACACTCCAGAAATTCCTTTATCTTCTACTACATTAACAAAACACCACATTCGGACAAAAACGGAAACACCTATATTTACTAAAACCTACAGGTACCCCCATGTCCATAGACAAGAGGTAAAACAACAAATTGAAAAAATGTTGCAAGACAACATTATAGAACCTAGCGAATCACCTTATAACTTCTCAATTTGGGTGGTTCCCAAAAAACAAGACGCTTCAGGGAAACAAAAATGGCGAATTGTCATAGACTATAGGAAGCTTAATGAGCAAACTATAGATGACAAATTTCCGTTACCTCGGATAGAAACCGTGTTAGACCAGTTGGGCAAAGCTAATTATTTTAGCACTTTAGATCTCGCTTCTGGTTTTCACCAGATCGAAATTGAAAAGTTAGACAGAGAAAAAACAGCTTTCTCTACTGAAGAAGGTCACTTTCAATTTAAAAGAATGCCCTTTGGCCTAAAAAACGCCCCGGCATCTTTTCAAAGAGCTATTAATGTAGCCTTAAAAGGTTTAACGCCTACCCAATGTCTAGTATACCTAGACGATATTATTATCTACTCCAGTTCACTACAAGAACATATTAATCGCTTGAGAAATGTATTTCAAAAATGTAAGGAAAGTAACATAAAGATTCAATTAGACAAATCTAAGTTTCTTCAAAAATCAGTTAAATATCTAGGTCATATTATAACAACTGACGGAGTAAAACCGGACCCTTCAAAAATAAAAGCCATCAAAAATTTCCCTTTGCCAAACACAAGAACTGAAATAAAATCATTTTTAGGATTTTTTGGCTATTACAGAAAATTTGTTAAAGACTTTGCAAAAATTACAAAATTCCTTACCTATTGTCTCAAAAAAGAAAACAAAATTATTCATTCACAAGATTTTATAGATTTTTTTGAATACTGCAAAAATCTCTTAATTAACGAGCCCATATTACAATACCCTGATTTTAATCAGCCGTTTGAATTAACTACGGACGCTTCAAAATTTTCACTTGGTGCTGTTTTGGCACAAAACGGCAAACCTATTTGTTATGCTTCGCGTACTCTCAACGATACCGAACAAAAATACAGTACTATTGAACGTGAACTATTGGCCATTGTTTGGGCAACCAAACAATTTCGTCCATATTTATATGGAGTAAAATTTACTTTATTCACTGACCATAGATCTCTAGTTTGGCTTCGTAATCTAAAAGAACCAAATTCTAAACTTACCAGATGGGCCCTTAAATTAGAAGAATACAACTTCGATATAAAATATTTACCCGGAAAAACAAACAAAGTGGCTGATGCCCTTTCTCGTATTCAAATTTACCCATTATCTGTTCAGGATAACGTCATCGATAATATCGACAAAATAATACTTGATTTAGATAGAGTAGAAACACCAGAACCCCTAGCATCCAATTTAAGCATGATACCTAATAGATCAGAAACACCAAATATCAATGACTTGTTTGATACACCAGTATTCAAACCCCCATCAGAACGCTCGTCCCCGTTCAACAACGACGACAGTTCATTAGCAGATACAGTTCACACCCAACAAAGTTCAACTCCTGTTATAGATATAAGCGAAAAGCCATTACAACATTTTAATAAACAAATTGAGTTTATTGAAGTTCAGTTACAAAAAAAAATCAAAATTTCCAAATTTGATGGCTATACACACTATTCAGTTTTTATTAATCCTAAAGAAAAAAAGAATAAATTTAATGAACTATTGATAGAACACTGTGAACCACAAACAAACTATTATTGTTATTTTCCAAACGATTCATTTTACCAAGAATTTTCTCTTTATATAAATTCAATTACAAACGAAAACACTCTAAAATTCCATAGGTGTACAAAACAAGTTACTTATATAACTGATCCCGAAGAACGTCAAAGCCAAATTACCAATTACCATCTCGGAAAAACTAACCATAGAGGTATATCCGAAACTATTGAACACCTTCAACGCAAATATTTTTGGAAAGGAATGTCTACCGACATTAAGAAATTTATTGATAATTGTCAAAATTGTAAAACCCAAAAATATAATTGAAATCCTATAAAACAGCCTCTACACATGACTCCAACTTTTAATCGACCATTCCATACAATTCACGTAGATATATTCCAAGTCAATAAAAGTAAATATTTAACCCTGATTGACGCTTTTTCAAAATTTGCTCAAGCATATCAATTGCATTCTAGCAACCTAATTGAAATAACCGATAAGCTATTAAGTTTCTTTACAAGTTATACTACTCCTAGTGTAATAGTTGCAGATAATGAATTTAAAAAACAACCTTTCATTAATTTCTTGCAACTACACAAAATTCAATTACACACGACGACACCTTACCACCATCAGTCAAATTCGCCAGTAGAACGTTTACATTCTACTCTCTTAGAACACTATAGACTTTTAAATGAAACACCAGAAGATAAAAAAATGTCTTACTGTGTACTGGCCTATAATCATTCCATTCATTCAAATTTAAAACTCTCTCCTTTCAAAATAGTATTTGGGCACACTCATAACAAAAACCCTTTTAACTTAGATTACGATAAGACGTTTCTAGAGAACTATGTAAGCGACCATAAAGAAAAAATGAAATACATTTATAACGCCTTACATGACAAACAAATGCTCACAAAAGAAATTCGAAATAAAAAAATTAACACACCACGTAAAATTAAAGTGTTTAAGATTGGAGACCGTGTATATTTAAAGACCGATAAACGCAATAAAAAGGAACCCAAATTTGTAGGTCCATACACTATTAGCAAAGTTTATGAGCATGATACTTATGATGTTAGAAATGAAAAAAAAAATAACCTTGAAGAGACATGTTAACGAATTAATGCCTTTTACAGGTTATTGCCAAACATCCTCTTCCTCTTCACCTGGTGGTCCATCAAATGTGACGTAGTGATAAAGACACTAAATGAAAACCCCGGACTATACCCTCTTCAAAGAGGCGAAGCTCTCTTGAAAGAATCCGAATGGACGTTAATTAAAATTCTTGATTACACCCCCATACTAGATAACTATCAAGTTCTAAAAGATAATGTTCTAAAATCAATATCACTTTTGGAAAACAAGAACTACCCATTGGTACATAGAACATACAAAAATTTAACAGACATTCTGATCAATCACGACAATGAAATACTGATCCTTAAACAATATATAAATAAAGCCGATCAACTTTTATACCAGTTATTTCCCGAAATGCAAACAACTAGACATAAGCGAGGCTTAATGGATGGATTAGGAAATGTTATAAAGTTTGTTACAGGTAATCTAAATGCAGAAGATGGACAAAGATATGAACGTATGATCTCTAAATTAACTCATGATTCTGACAACCAAAAAACTGCTTTATTAACACAAGCACATATTTTAAATAATACTTTATCCACTATATACGACCTTTCAAAAAACCAAAAACTATTAAATATTAATATAAACAAAATTTTATTGGATCACGCAGAAATTGAGGAAATATTATCTGAAAGTTCAACTTATTCAGTAATAAACCAATCAATTCAAACATTGTAATTATTTATAAACATCTGGATCGAATTAGAAAATGCCCTCACTTTTGCCCAGAGACACCAATTACACCTTTCACTTATTGACAATAACGATCTTATCCAATCTTTTAATTATATAACAAAATCCTTAAAACAACTTCAAAATTCTAATAAAAAATGGTTAACCCTTTCTTACCCTGCAGAACATAAAAATATCCATTTATATGAATCAATCATTACAACAAAAATATACCAACAAGGTAAAGTTTTTACATTCATCTTCGAAATTCCCTTAATTAAATCCTCTTCTGATTTACAACTAATTGAATTAATTCCCTTTCCTGCATATACCACAAATAATGAGTTTCAAATGATTATACCTTCATACAAAAATTTGTTATTCAACACGGAATTCAGTGTCCCTATTGAGATCAATCGGTGTCAACAAACTTCCGTCGAACAGTATTTTTGTTCCCAAAAAAATCACTTTTCTATTCCAAATTCAAAATTGTGTGAGACACAGTTGTTATCGTTTCATGACAATCAAACATGTCAACCATATATATTTAATTTAACCACTAATAAAATTTTTCAAACTGACGTAGCTACTTGGCTAATTAGCACGCCTACAAAAAGCATTTTGGAAATTCAGTGTAACCAAAATAGGAGAAAAGAAGAAATAGTAGGATCATATGTTATACATTTAAGTCCCGATTGTTCGGCCCTATTCAACCACAATGAATTAGTATTTAATATGAAAACTTCTTCTACCAAAGAAGTAATTTTAAAACTACCTAATATTGGTAAGTTACAAGAGTCAAACGATAAATCGATTAACGTCCCAAAATTAGATCTGTCACCGATCAATACCATAGATTTAGTAAAAAATCAATTAAAACTAAATAATCATAAATCATTTTTAGATATAAACTCGGTTGTAACACCGTTAAATATTAGTTCACTTATCTTTAGTGTTATTTTAATTTTTATTGTAGTATGTTCCATAATTATTATATATTGTAAACGAAATTCCTTCAAACAAAAATTAATAAAAACATTTGAAGATAATAAAATTGTAAATCCATCATTATTGCAATGTAAAACTTAAACATTAGCATATTTAAGATTCTTGGGATGGAGGAGTTACGTGACCGCATTCTGCGATTCAGCATGTTCTTATGTTACAAATTGTAAGAAGCTGCAAACACATGCAGCGATAATCTAATCTTATTGTAAAACATTTTATTGTATGTAGTTTAGTTCTATTTTATTATTCACTCTGTAAGGAGCTCAAGAACTCCGACTTTAATCAAAATAAATACTTTTTAAAAACTAAAGTTAGTCGTTAAACAAATTAACTCGCGCCGATTTGGGCACGTAAACCACAAACACCTAAAATAAAACGACGAATAATATTTTTTATGCAAATCTCGTGCATGATTTGATAAATAAGACAATTGCAAATTCAGCAAGTGCTGTAGTATATTATAAAAGTCGAAAGGGGATTTATTGGCATTTTGTTTAATCAACGTAATTTCGTGATTCAAGCTATACTGATCTCGCTTGTCACTATACGCATTTAATAAAGCTGATTTTAATTCACGCCAGTTAGCAATAATACTTGATGATATATTTTTGCCGCTTCACCTTTTATCTTAGCGATTATACTTGACATAAGGTACTCATTTTGAAAATCTCCCTCTTCTGCTATATTATAAAATTGCGTTATTATTATTACGAATGGAGGATTTCGATCGCGAGCGGTTATGATTAGGGACGGTTGGGCCTAAGTTTGATTCTGAATCTGAGTCAATATTATGTGTGTGAACACTCATTAAACACGGTGTATACCTCTATAAAACTTTATGTACTTACAGTACGTATATTATATCCATCGATGTCGAGGGTGGGTAATTTGGACTAATTGACACGGCTAGTTCCTTGGGATTGCTCGAAGTTCAGAGTTCCTAAGAAAAGGTCTCGTAGTCCGTTGATATATCCACAGGTTAATTTAATTGCACCGGTACTTAACAAGATGCACGCAACTACACATAAAGTTATTTGATTCGTATCACTATTTAATTGTTAAAACAAACCGGATATTTATATTCATTAAATACTCAGTTTAGTGTATCTTACCGACTGCGCCAATTACTTGTTTAATAGTTATGTTTTTAAAAACAAACAATTTAATTATTAATCCGTATAGAAACGGGTACAGTTTTAGACTAACTAAATATAAAGGTTACAATAGATTATACAGGCTGTTTCCTAAAAAACGCCGGAAGCTATAATTTTCTTATTTTAAATATTAGACCCAATAAACTTAAATGGCAAAAAATAAGCTATCTTTTGACGTTCTCAGTTTTTAAATATATTTTACCTGTTTTAAGTAACGATATCCATCATCGTTATTTTAAATGGAACACCCTGTGTATTTTTACATATTTTGATTCAGGGTGAAATTCTGCATACAGCAGTGTATTTTATTTATTTATTTGTAAACAAAAATATTTAAAAAAAATTATGAAATGTGCAAGAAAAACAATCGTAAATACTGAAATATTTTATTTCAACAACACAAACTGGTTAATAAAAATAAATAAATAAATTAACACTAAAATCATTACAAGATAACACAAACTTGGTGACACCTGTTTGAGGAGTCCTGCGTCTTTCAAAAATTGGACGCACCTTTCATAGACTCCTCTCTATTTAGAGAACTCGAACAGATTACAGTGGGGAAGATAGGCTCGGCATTCCTCCAAAATGTGCTTCAACGTTAGAGGGTTGTGACATGTTTAGCATGCTGGTTGTTCGTTGCCGGTCAGGAGATACAAAGAGGTCAAGTTGGTATGACCTATGCGCAAGCGACGTAAGGCGACCTCCTCTCTCCTGTTGAGATCTACCGGCGACTTCCATGCCGTCACGGAGAGCTTGATTTCCTTTAATTTGCTCTCGAAGCTCGATGATCTTCAATATGACGTATCTTTTGAGATCATCGGGTCTTACGGGAATGTTGTCCGTTTATCGGCCAGCTCGTTGACATTGATACCCACATGACCCGGTGTCCAGACAAAGATAGCTCTCTGTCCAAACCCGGCCAGGCGGAATATCGAAGTTTGTACGAACTGGACCAGCGAATTGACCGAGTACATAGACTGTATACTCAGGATGGCACTCAGCAAGTCGGAACAAACGAGGAACAAACTGTGAGATGACGTCTCACAGTTTAACAGGACTTTATGTAATGCACATAATTCTGCGGTGTATACAGAAGCCTCTTTTAGAATAGATAATGAATGGGCCCATCTAAAACGAAGGCACTTCCCACTCCCCGATCCGTTTTCGAACCGTATGTATACAACCGCGGAAAGTCTAAATATTTGGCAACAATTTCAAGAAACTTGCTCCTCAAAACGTCGGGGCAAGTTTCTCGTTTGCTTTGAAAGTCAGGTCAAGACGAGCTATAACCCTCGGCATCAGCCAAGGTGAAAACTCGCTAGAGCCGACCTCGAATACCTTCGGATAATTTACATTAAGATTCTCCTCTAGCTCCTGCGCTCGGACGCACACCGGCCAACTTACGGTAGGCCTGAGTGTATTTGCGTTGCTGAGTTTCGTTGGCAGTAAATATGAGTCGGTTGTTGTGACCACTCTTTGCTCGCATTGCCGCGGCGTACGTGAGTACAAAGTAACTACAACGAGCAACTAGAGGAAGTACACTCGACTTGCAGCAAAAACTCGGTGCAGGTTTCGTCCAGAATGCTCTCGTGTGACGTTGCGGACCGCGTCTAGGGTTTTCAACCGGGATTTTCTGGCGGATGAGTATACCGCGCAGCCGTAGTCGACTCTGGATAAAACCAGGGCCTTGTACAGCCGCAACAGTACCTCTCTCCGCGCACCCCAGTTAATAATAATAATAGTTTATTTTCATGCCAGTTGGCCTTGAAAAGTATTTACATTACATTTTACAATAATTTTACAACAATTTATACGTAACTTAATTAATATTCTTATTTAACAAAACTTATATTATCATAATTTGTAACAAATTATACCACGTGATCATCATAATATCATATAATACCACTTAAATTCTACAGTCTTTATCCATTTCCTTTCTTTTTTTAATGACGCTTCTCATCCACACTATTTCTCTTCCATCTTCTATCAACACAAAAGATGTTCCATTTGTTTTTCTCTCATCTCAATACATTCTTTTAACATATGTTCTATTGTTTCATTAGCTTCTACACACATTTTGCACCATTTGCTATCTTCATTCATCCAAAATTTGCAAACTTTTTCTTCATTTCCACATCTAAATCTTGCAAGTATCTTTTTTTCTGTTTTTGTGTATTTTGAATTATTAAGGTATTTTGGAATATTATTTTCCATAATCATTGCATATTCTCATTGTACCTTGATTCATTCACTCTTGTTCTTCTCTCTTGCATTTCTATATCCCTATTACGCATCGTTATTTCTTTTCACACAACTCTTCTACTATTTCTCCTTCTTTCTATTTCTTTACAGTCGTATCCTTTTCCATTGTAGTATTTCTTTCTTTCTACTCATTTTTCTATTCTATCATACCTTGCATTCATTTTTTCTTTCAAACATTCTTGCAAAATTTTGCATTCAGTACTTTCTCTCAATCTTTCTTCATATCTTACTGCTCGTTTTCCTACTTCCACTTTTATTTAATTTTTTTTTACTTTCTCTAATACAATGTATGCTGGGGTTTCTCTATTAGTAGTATAAGTTGGTGCTAGCTAAGACTCCCCCCACCACTTTTTTGAAAGTTCAAGGTCAAGGTCAGGTAGAGGGCTTGTGATTGGTTGTTTTCTCAAGGTCAAGGTTAGGTGGAAGGAGGAGCTGCCTTGTTATTGGTTGTTTTCTCGTCAAGGTTAGGTGGAGGGAGGAGCTGCTCTGTTATTACCCAAGTCAAGTACCCTCCCCCCTCTCCACTACTTTCAAGTACCACTCCTTAAAAATGGATTACCTTGAGGTATGTAATGATTTTTAAATAATTAGTTTATTGACCTCATTCAGTCTAGGCTGAAGCAAAATAAAAATACCAAGGTCAATACGTCACACCAATTTCTTTATATATGACTTTCAGCCTTGGTCTGTTTACAGCAGGACATAAGCCTCTTCTCTGCTTGTAAATGCTGGCAACTTACATTACAAGGGACCTACAGTTTTTAAGTGGATTCCGAACCACTGGAGAGAATTATCACTCCTCAGAGAAGGTTTTAGCCGTAAAACCCCACGCTGGCAAGGCGGGTTGGGGAGTGGGAGAGCGTATAGAACGTGAAAAGTATATCACGGTATATGGGAATCGAACCCACGATCTTCGGTACAGCGGCCGGATGCCTAGACCACTGCGCCACGCTCTCTTCTTTATATATAATGTTATATAATTACATTGGTTATTGTATCATATAATATCATCATGAATGCAACAACTTTTATTTTATTATCTGCAGTTTTAAACAGCACATTATATGTGTCTAAACCTAAAAATGTACACGATTGCTATATTTCAATGAAGAATTCAACATGGAAAAGAATGGACTTGGATTATATTTACTTACCAAAAACCTGCAAGATTTCAATATCAACATAGTTGGCTGCATACAAAATTATGTATAGGTTATCAAATAATACAAACATAACTGTAGCAAGTATAGAAAATATAAATTTTATTACTTCAAATAGTGCATTTTAATATATTAGCAATTATTATTTTAACATTATTTGTTATTTATATATTATACATAATTACAAAAAAAATGTACATTACATATATGAATAAGTAACCATATTTATAATACAAAAATATTAGTTTTAATACACATATTATATAATTTTTTAACATTATTTGTTAGTTATATATTATACTTTGTTACAAATACATTACATAAATAAACAAATAAATATATTTATAAAATATTAAACAGTTTCAATCTCCATTTCTTCTGCTACTTCCAATAACAGGTCTATATTTTGTTTAGAATTATTTTCATAAAATTGTATATTATAATTTACCCACGCTAATGTATCTGATGAATTTGCAATTATATATCGTTTATCATCAGAAGTTTTAAAGCAACTTTATTTTTTAATTCTGTGTACATATTATGAAAATGAGAACGAAAAATAAATATTTTACAAAATTTCACCGATCCATTTAAAACATATATAAAATATATAAAGAAGAGACGCAATGTGTGGTGGTGGTGAACAATGTTGACAAAGTAAGTTAAATATCAATTATTAAGTTTAAATAAATAAAGCCATACTGATGAGAGGTAAACCTCGAAACGCGTCTATGGATGATTTTAGTTTAGAATATTTTTTCATAAATTTAATTTTTTAATGTCATTTAAAACATGTTTGTAATCTAAATAACTTAATTGATTATCAATTGCACTTTTTTTTACACCTTTAGCTTTTTTTGTAATTGAAGTAGGTGTCATTATGCAATAGGCCTTGGCTCCTGTACCATAAAAACCTGATATGCATTCACCTGGATACTCATCTTTCATTTTACCCAATTTAGATTCATTTATAGGAATATTATGAATATTATTAATTTTGTAATTTGACGTATCAAACTTATCCAAATTTAATTTCATATCATTATAAAAATTATCAGTGAACACTTTTATAATTAACGAATCTGAATCCGTATACAATAATTTTACCATATCACCATACTTGTGTTTTAAATAATTATAATAAAAATCATACATTGTGGTTTTTGATAAATCTAATATTGTGAATCCAACATATACTGGTTTGTTATATAATACCTTAACTTTATTCATTTGAATCGCAACTAAATTTTCATCAAACACTGACACGTTTTTGAAATTGGGTCTTGCAATGAGAACTTCTGCACCTATCTTTTTACCAATTTTTTCCCAATAACTTACAAGTTTTACATCAATTCTATTATCTACGTTTTTCATAGTTTTGCCAAATATTCATTAATTTAAAAAACATTTTTTCAAAATCATTTTTTGAAGCATTTCGCATTTGCGTATTTAAATCGTTATATTTTTTAAGCCAAAGGGATTGTTTAAATTTAATCACTCTGTGTATCTTTTTTAATATTAAACCGTGTGATAAACATTGTTTTAAGTTTTTATAATAAATTACGTATTTACTTTTATCACATAAATTTGGAATTAATTTAGGTAGTCTTCTATTGGGGGGGATTACATTTTCTGGACAGAATGGTAAATCGTTGTGATAATTGTGCAAACTAATTAATATGTACCCAGTGTCGGAAGTATCAGATATATTAACTACATCTAATTCATCAATTTCTTTTTTAGAACACCAAGCAAAGTCTCCTTCAGGTAAATAATCAGACATACTGTTACCGTATAAATTTGTTGAGTCTAGATACACTAAGAACGAGTTTAATATATTTGAGTCATAATTTGGAAGAAATTTATTGTTTGCTTTAGCCTTTCTGGTAATGCATGTGCTTACTCCTCCCCGAATGATCTCTTACTTTAATATCTCCCAAATAGGAAAACAATTTGTCACAAATAAAACAACTACAGGCATTTTGATGATCAACTTTTTCTGCATCGGTTAGTGGTATCATTTTTTTAATTGGTTTTAAATAATGATCATAAATACGTTTAACATCATTATCCAATTTTTCAATAAATATTTGCCTACTATTTTTACCGCGATAATGTTCAAATTTTGATAAGGAATCATCATAATTACATTTTATATAATATGCAAAAGAGTGAGGTACATGTTCGTAAGTTTGGACAGAAAATGATTTTTTTGGATCAGGAATGCATGTAGAAATTGGCTTTAAAACACTTTCAAAATCGCAATAAACAACAAATGGAACAGTTAATTGTTTTTCAGTATTTTCAAATTCCAAAATATTTTCAGGTACAATAGATCCAAATTTATTAATTTTATGATTAAGTGATGGTAATTTTGCGTATAGATGATCACAATCATGTTCTAAATGTTCTAATAATTTATTATTTGTTCTGAAATACTGCAAACAACCATCACAGAAATATTTGCTTCCATGATGGTTGCTTATTTGTCGGGAAACTAGATTTGATAAATTTTTAATTAAACAAAAATGATTATTACCATAATCATCACTAACTAATAGTAAATTAATATGTATTTGTTTTCTTACTTTAGTAAAATGTACAGGGCCAACAATTTCATATTGTTTTTTGCAATCTTTATAAATTTCTTCAATGCCGTAAACGTTAATTGAAACATTATTTAATTTTTCAAATATAGTTATATCAGTTAGTTTCATAGGAAAAGAAATACCTTCAAAATGGAATACATTATTAAAATGTTCATAGGATGATGGTAGACATGGATTTCCATTCGGTGTACGTACTGCAGCAACCAGACTCCATGCAAAACTACACTGATCTTCATTTCTAATATTAAGTGTAGCCTGCTTTCTATCAATAAATTGTGGCAATGGAATGAATGATGATGCCCTTAATGGATTGAATTTATTGATATTGATTTCCATGAATAATATTTTCTCTAAGGCCCAACCTACAACAATTAATTAATTTAGTTATATGAGTAATAAGATACAAATTAACACTTACCAGAATCTCTTTCTTGAAAGTCATCCATCTTTTGATCTATAATCTTAATGAATTTATTTATTATAAGATCATCCATGTCTGTAGTGGATGTACAGACTTCATATTTGGTGTTAAATGATTTTATTTCCTGCAAATCCTTTTCGATGATCACGTATGATCCAAATACTTTAAATTGTACTTTTACTGCAGTAAACCTTGATAGGTTAGGTTAGGTTAGGTAGTCTCGAAATAATTTAATCACTTTTGGTTTTATCTCGGTGATAAAACTTTCGAGTCCGATATGTGTTTTATTAGCTTTTAATCGGTAACTGCATATTCTGTTTTTAAAAGCTGTCGATATAATTTCCACACCTTTCTCTAGTTGTATGCAACAATTTTTCTTATGTTGCTTACTTCTTAGGTGGCCACTCATCGAATTTCCGGGAATGTTCACATTACATTCTTTACACAAATGTAATGTTTGTTTTTTCGGGGGCTCATCGTGATGCACTTCTTTTAAATGTCTTTTTAAATTTTTTTTTGCAGTAAATGATTTGTTGCACTTTTCACAATTCATGTTATATGATTGCTGGTTTTATTTAAAATGAAATAAGATTTCAACAATCCTTTATATATATAACATAATAAAAAAAAACAATAAATGCATAGTCTGGAGACAACAAACCACTATTTACAAACATAAAAATGCACCGGGTGAATGAAACACTTAACTGGAACACACCTATTATTATATGCACGCATCGTATAGCCTCTAGACAACAAAGCTTCTTGATTTAAAAAATCACGTCATGGACAGTCATTGCAATTATAATTTTTAAAACAACAGGTTATTCTATCAAATAAATATAAATATTTAGATTATAATTTAAAATTTCTATTAACTAAAATTTAATTTTATTAACATATCTAGTAGTGGTGAATTATAAATATCTAATTGTTAATTTATTATTACACTATTTTTATACATGTAATTAATTATTCATACCCACACATGTGGCTTAACTGAAATATACTATTATTATAATTGTTATATTATTATTATTGAGACCCTCTTGCTCACAATATTTAAAAATATAAAAATGCACCGGGTGAATGAAACACTCAACTGGAACACACCTATTATTATATGCACGCATCGTATAGTCTCTAGACAACAAAGCATCTTGATTTAAAAAAATCACGTCATGGACAGTCATTGCAATTATAATTTTTAAAACAACTTACAACCTACAGACAACAATAAAACTTCATTTGAAAAAATACCCGTCACGGACAGTCATTGCAATTATAATTTTTACAACATCAGCAGACAAAACTAAATGAGAACATATTGTATAAATACATAAAGATTTTGTATTCATTTCATCCAGCTCAGTCGAAGCTGTACGTTGTTGTAACACAAACAAAAAAATGGATTTATTGGGGATCCCTCCTTCATATATACCATGGGAAGCCCTAAATGGTATGAAAGATCCTTTCTTGTTTGACAGGAAAACGCCAGTTTTCCTGTCAATGTCAGACGAATTTGATCAAATAATATATTCAGCAAAATTTTAGCCAGAAGCGGAACCAATAAAAAAAAGAAAACCTCTATCGAAGAAATGTAAAGTTTGTGTAAAATATTATAATAGTAAATAAATGTATTTATTTTTTTTATTTGTTTATTTATTTATTTTTGTGTTCTAGGTAACCCATGGTAATGCTAAAATACAGTGTTACATATTACATAAATAAAATATTAACGCTAGAGAATTGTCGGAATTAGTTGCCCCGTCCTGTTGTGGTGCCACTAGTAGTATTCTTATGGAAAAATATTAAATCCTATCACATTTACGAGAATATCGGTAAATCTTTCTCTCTAGAAAAATATTGACACGTACAGCGCCGTTTTTTAAATTAAAATTGATTCTTATAGGAGAAAACGCCAACCAACTCAATATCCAAACGATAAGATTTTAGTTATCACTCTCTTTATATGTTGAACTACATACAATATTCTATGTCTTCATGTTTTTTGTTAAAGATTTGAAGTCATATTTAACAAGTAAAAAATTAATAAAGAACTAATTAAAAACGTCACTTTTTAAAAATTAATTGCGAAGAAACGATTCATTGCATCAAATTTCTACAAATTTAAGGACACAGATTGGACTTTCTTCTACAATGTCTGAAAATTTTATTCAATTATATTCAGGCGTTTTTTTTTGCTGAGTTGGATGCTGTAAACCCTTATAATAGCGCAACTATTCTCCCCCCTTAATAATACAGTTAAAAAATATTATTTATATTTATATATAATAAATTTTTCATTAAATAATCTGTTTTTATGTTCAACGTCTCGTGATTTAAATTTAATTCAGATCATGTAATTTATAAATTTTCTAAAGCATCAATTAATTTTGTGATTATATAGTAACATAAATAAATTTTATGTTTCTTTTAGTATAAAAGTTATGGTCTGTTTTTAGTAAATGTTCTGCAAGTTTAGATCTGTTAGGTGTATTTAATCTAATTTTTAACCTAATTTAACCTAAACAAATAAGTTGTGTCACTCAAGAGACAAAATATAAAATAAAATAATTTTAAAATTTATTAAAAAACATCAATTTCAACATACTTTTTTCACTCATTAAGTAACTGAATCACTTCCGATGCCCATCTAATATTTGTTTCCATTAAGTTTAAGAGTTTTATGTGAGCTTCTTGTTCTCTTTTTCCAGTTCATTTTTCCTTACTTTTATTTTCCATTCTTCCTTCTTTTGTTGATTAAATAATAACAATAAATGACAATACTGATCTTCTAGTATTTTTATCAATTGTTTTGATCCATCACTCATTTCTTTATTTTCTGATTCTTTTTTTTTTCTTCCTTCACTAAGTAATTTCACAAAATCACAGTTTGATGACCATCTTATATGTTCTCCCATGGCTGTATCAGTTGGTTTCCAATCTCCAATTGTGATTCCACATCAAAAGCAACGAACGTGGTCTAAGTGTTGGAAATAGAAAAATCCAGCTGTGGCAAGTGATTTGGGCGTTATAATTCTATTCCAATTCTTAAATGTTTGCAACCGTTCTTCAAAAATTGAAAACCTTGTAGGAGAAACGTCATCTTCCAAACACATTTTAACCAATATTGAGTTTATACATTTTGTATATTGTATATTTATTGTACATTATTCTTTGAAAATTTGAGTTGTGTGATGAATTAAATCCCAACCACTTAACTAGTACTTTATTGCCTATTCTTCTAATTACTTTTTCAACTAAATAAATATCTGGATATTATATATATATATATATATATACTTTTTGTAATTCATATTCATAGAAACCACCCTCAATCTCCTGTTTACTTTGATCAATTAATAAATATGTTAATGGATATGTTGATTGAATTTTATGAATAGTAAATATTTCATTTGACCAGTTAGGAGTATATCCTTTAGCAAATTCACTTCTATATTTACTTATACGTACGTTGTCACCAACACGAAATTTCTTAGCTTTAGGGTCAACTAATTTTATATGATTGTATGAATTTTGTAAGACAGCTTTTTCTGTTTTATTGTCAACATTAATGGGTTTCATACCAATAGTGCTGTGTTTGGTATTATTGTAGTTGTTAACAATTTCTGGTAAAATATCTAACCATTTACAATTTCCTTGTAAACTAAACTGTTTCCACATGTTATTTTTTAAAGTTCGATTAACTCTTTCTACAACGGACGCCTTTTGAATTGAATATGTGCTATAGTGATTTATGTTGTATTTTTTCATTAACGTTTGAAAGTCTTTATTGTAAAATTCCGTACCCATATCTGTTTGAACATTTTTTACAACATTTTTTTTAATTAGAAATATCTTTTCCATGGCAGATAAAACATCTTTTCCAGTCTTTCTTTTTACTGGAAATGCCCAAACAAATTTTGAAAATACATTAATAACTACTAAAATATATCTAAATCCTTTATTGAATTTAGCATAAGGTATCATTTCCACTAAATCTGCTTGAATTAAATCTTTAAAACCTTTTACTATAACATGTCTTTGCTTAAAATTTTTACGAGCTGGTTTGTGAATTTCTTCAACAGTTTCTTGTTTAACATTTGTTATCTTATTCTTAACCATTTTCTTCAATAACTGGACTATATTCTTCTTCCACAGGACATTTAAGTACTAACTCAGCATATAACGTTACCATATTTCCACCAATATATTGTTCCGGAAATTCTATAGTATCCCCCCTTTTTAAAGGTAAATTACGTAGAGCATTCTCATACAATAGTGAACCGTTTAATCTTATTTGAGAATTATTACTAATGAAAGCCGATACAATTGTAGCCGATTTGTGTGGAAAGATGTAATTTGATAAAGTATTATATAAAAGATATCTATTGTTGAGCGTTGTATCACTAAAAAAATTTAGTGTAATTGTATAACTGTATTTTTTTGGTGATGTTGATTGAAGTATTATGTCGATATCGTTATGTTTCGAATAAAGTGTTCTTCCAAATTTATCAATGGTCATGTTTATTTCTTAAAACTCAATCAGTTAATGAGAGTTTACATCTATGTTACCGTTATTTAATAATTTTTGCTTCTCGCAACTCTTCAATTGTTGAAGTAATTTCATTATTATGTCCAGTATGCCCAGCAGCTTTGGAAGAAATTAGAAGGCGCAGACGATTAACTAATTCATTAGGATTGTCCCAATATATAAATTCTAATGGCTTATTGTTGTATTCAAGTAGTGCTTTACCTGTACGAAATGATTGAGGTGTGAGTCTAACCGGAATTCCTTTTCGCCTATCAAGCAAAGGTGCAATTATGTTATTATATTTTGGTAGTTTAGTTCCTATTAATTTACCGGTTGGTATATAACCATGTTTTGCTGCATTTGTTTTATTAACAATTTCCATATAATTAGTTACATCCACACTCCTAAATCCTGTTGGTACCTTTTTGAATAATAACTCATACAAACCCGGTGTACCTGTATATATGTGTTCAAAAGTTTGCCCATTTATAACTGTTTTAATAACTACATCATCACCTCTGAAGGTAACAACTGCATTACCAATAGCATAATTATGTTTGTCTCCATCTTCAGTTGGTACCACTCTTATTCCATATGTGTGATCCATAGCCCTCGTTGTATCAGATATCATGTCGTAAATGTAGGCTTTAGGTAATGTGGAAAATTGTTTTACATATTCATCCAAATCACTCATCTTTTTAGTTTGGACTTCAACATTTGCATATTCATCATCATCATCATCATCATCATCATCATTATCATCATTATCAGCAACATATAGGTCTTCGACTATTGGGTGTGTATTGGATGTAGAAGGGGTGTGCTCGTAAACTTGTGGAAGAATACTTGTATCAATGGTAGTATTAGTTGGTGTTACAAATTCTTCCATTTTAATAGGGGATGACCTTCTACCATACTTTTTCTTTTTTGGTGTTTCATTTTTAATTTCTTCAGTTTCCTCAATTTTTTCAAATTTTGGTTCCAATTTAACTTTGAGATTTGCAATAAGGTCTTCTATTGGTTTGGTTAATGGTTGATAGGCCGATCGCATATGTGACTGCGACTGTGCATAATCAGATTTCAAATCTTGAAACTTTTTTTTTACAATACGTCGAGTTTTTAATAACTGCTTGACTAATTGCTTGTCCATGATGTTTATTAAACTACATGTAGATGCAAACTGTTGGAACTCAAACATACAATATATTTATATATTGTTTATAAATGAATAAATGAATCAAATCCTTTTCTATAGCGTCCAGATTTTATTTCACTTTCCTTATCAATAATTAAAAATTCCATATTTCTGTCTCCAACAATAGGAACAAATATCTTTAAATTGTTGGTATGACATATCGACACCTACATGATCATCGTAAATGTGTTTTAAGTTGGTATTATCTCTCTTAAATATAATCAATATATTAGCATTATCTCTTATAAGTTGTTTTGGTATTTTAGTGTATGTTTGACAAATATAAAAGCAATCTATGTTATTGTGTCGACCAAAACTAAAGTAATCCCTCATTATGTTTTGATTACAACATACAACATCGTCAAATATAAAAACTGAATTTTCTTTAGTTTCTTGTGGTGATGTAAGATGATCATGTTAGAATATTATTTATATTAAGTTTATTAGTACTAAAATTATTGTTAAGTTGGTATCAGTTCCTATGTTCACTGTAATAAGATATTCATATATACAATGTCAAGTAGTTGCAGTTGTGAATGTATAGAGAGCACATATGTAATAAAACAGTTCATGATATTTTATGTAGTAATGCAATAAAAACATTGTGGTTACATCAACGGAAAGTGTTTGATTAAGCCCAAATAATAAATATAAATAACAGGTTATGGGCCCAGTTATGAGTAACGTCTAACTGAAGAGATTAGTGAATAAAAAAAAAAATTTAACCTAAAAAAATAAAAATGTGCTCCGTAACGACGATATCGGTACCGCAATTAAACTCCGACAATTTTAATAATTGGAAGTTCAGAGTGAAAGCATTACTAGAAGAAAAACAAATAGAAGACGCTCTAGAAAAAGTAATCGATGACTTCGCTGAAGAAAAACAGAAAAGTGAATTTAAAACAAGGGACTCAAAAGCGAAATCCATTATAGTTCAATGCGTAAGTGATAAACATTTAGACATTATAAAAGACTCAAAAACAGCAAAAGAAATGTTAAAATCTCTTGAGGATGTTTTTCAACGTAAAAGTGTGTTCAGTAAATTAACACTTAAGAAATGGCTTCTCACATTAAAACATAAACGTAATGAAAAGCTCGAAGATCATATTCAGAATTTCGATAAATTAATAAGAGAATTGGAAGGTGTCGGATCAAAAGTAGAAGAAGAGGACAAAGTATGTCATCTTTTGTTGACTCTTAATGAAGATTTTGAAGCAGTGATTACCGCAATAGAAACAATGAACACTAAAGTAACTATGGACTTTGTAAAATCGCGATTATTGGATGAAGAATTAAAATTAAAATCGAAACAAAAGCAAAACAACAGTCAGACTGAAGCAACTTTCAAAGCAGGTCCATTAACGTGCTACAACTGTAGTAAAACAGGCCATAAGTTTGCAAATTGCTATCAAAACTCCAATTCAATGCAGAAAGGAAACTTCAGAAGTCGCAGAGGAAGTGGTAAAGGTTATCATCAGAATAATAGAAGACAAAATCATTCGAATTCACAAGCGAATTCACAAGTAAATGTAGCTGATGAAATTGCATTTATTGCATTAAATACTACTACAACCAGAGATGTGAGGGAGTTTATTTTGGATTCCGGCTGTACACAACATATGGTCATGGGAGAAGTAGAGGAGTATATGTCAAACGTCACCCAATTGAATTCGGAAGTGAAGATTGGTACGGCGAAAAACAACGAAATCTTGTACGCAAAGAAACAAAGTATTATTAAAGCTATTTGTCAGAATAAGGAAATTAAGTTGGAAGCATTAATAGTCGAGGGTATGACTTTTAATTTATTATCTGTTTCAAAGTTATTAAAAAAGAACTTTAAAGTAATGTTTGATAATGACCAATCTGGTAAAAAGCATGCTGTTATATCTAAAAATAATGTAACATTTAAATGTAACTCTTATAACGATTTATTTTATTTAAACTTAGATTATAAGTCAGATAACTCTGTGTGTAATGTAACTAAGGAATATGAACATGGTTATACAGCTAAAGAAAATGTAGACAAAAATATTTGGCATAAAAGGTTAGGTCATGTAAACAAGAACGGTTTAAAACAATTAGGGTTACCATATAGTAATGAAATTTGTAAAACTTGTATTGAAGGGAAAAGCACTCGAAAACCATTTTATAGTCGTGAAAAGAAAACTTCTAGAATTGGCGAGTTGATACATTCAGACATTGCTGGTCCTATAGCAACGCCCACTTACGAAGGCTATAAATACTTTCAAGTTTTGATTGATGACTATTCTGATTTTTTAATTGTTAAATTGTTGAGAAACAAAAATGAGGCACAGCAAAATTTAATTGACTTCATTAAGTTAATTAAAACACAACACAATTTAAAAACAAAAAGAATTAGATTAGACAATGAAGGGGAATTTATTTCTAGTTTCATTAAAAATTTCTGTAAAAATAAAGGTATTGAGCTCGAGTATACGATGCCACATACTCCGCAAGAAAATGGTACATCAGAAAGAATGAACAGAACTCTTTTGGACAAGGTTAGAACTAAGTTTGTAGAAACAAATTTACCGAGAGAACTATGGGGGGAAGAAGTACAGTGCTCAGCGTATGAGTTAAATAGATCACCCACCGAAGCGAATAATGGTGAAACTCCAGCCACAAAATGGTATAAGAAAAATGATCTGTCGAAATTAAGAGTTTTTGGAAGCCAAGCATGGGCACAAATTTTACCAAAAGAAAATAAATTAGAAAGGAGAGCACAACCATGTGTAATGGTAGGATACATTGGAGCAGGATATAGATTGTGGAATTATGAGAAAAATGAGATTATATGTTCACGAGATGTAAGATTCAATGAAAACCAGACTAAATATGATGAAATCGTAAATAAAAGGAACGAGCAAATAGTTATAGAAAGTGAAGAACTAAATTTAGAAGAAAGAGAAGAAAATGATGTAGGAAGAAAAATTAGAGAAAAGGAAACATAGATGGATGAAGAAAACACAGATACTAAAGAAACAAAACGAGGCAGAAAAATAAATGCTCCGAAATATCTAAGTGAATATGAAGTATATACTGCATATTGTTTAATATCTTCAGATAAAAATGATCCAGTAGAATACGAAGAAGCAGTAAAATGCAAGGAATGGAAAGCAGCTATTCAAAAAGAATTAAACTCACTTGAAACATTAAAAACATGGTCAGAGGCAAAATTACCGGATGGAAAGAAAGCGATCCAAACTAAATGGGTATTTAAAACAAAAGAAGATGGAACGAAAAAGGCTCGACTGGTAGCGAAAGGGTTTCAGCTGCAAGATGAGAATCCATATGAAACAAACTATTCACCTGTTGCTCGAATGTCAACTATAAGGTTAATGTTGTCAATGGCATTGCAAAACAATTTTGAAGTAAGACAGATGGACGTCCCTACAGCTTTTTTAAACGGAAAATTAGAAAGTGAAATCTATATTTATACACCAGAGGGATTAAATACGTATACACCCACATTAAAATTAAACAGAGCCCTGTATGGTTTGAAAGAGTCACCAAAGGTTTGGAATAATACATTTAATGAATTTGCAATAAAAAATTATTTTGTAAGATCAAAACATGATTGTTGTCTATATGTTAATAACGAAATTTGGATTCTAATCTATGTGGATGATATGTTGGTAATTGGAAATAGTGAAGACATAAAAGACACAGTCAAACTACTGAAACAATACTTTCAAGCAAAAGATTTAGGCGAAGTTAGAAATTTTCTGGGAATGAATATAAACAGAACGAAAGAGAAAATAACTATCGACCAAACAAGATTTATAGAAAAACTTCTAGATAATTTTGAAATGAAAGAATGTAAAGGAAAAGAAACGCCAATGGAGAAAAATTTTCAATATAATTCACAAGGTAAGACAGTTAATGTACCATATAGAGAGCTAATAGGAAGCTTGATGTACATATCAACAACCACGAGACCAGACATAACTTTTTCGGTGTCATATTTAAGCAGATTTCTGGATAAACCAACAGAAGACACCTGGATTGCTGGTAAGAGAATCCTACGCTATTTACAAGGGACAAAAGGACTAAAATTAACCTATTATAAAGACGACGATAGTAATCTACAATTAGAAGGATACTCCGATGCTAATTGGGGAACCGATGTAAACGATAGAAAAAGTATTAGTGGATGTCTAATATTGTGTAGAGGAAATCCAGTCGCTTGGTTTAGCAAAAAACAAAATTGCGTAGCATTATCAACGGCCGAGGCTGAATATGTTGCAGCGGCTGCTTGCGCTCAAGACCTAATGAATCTAAAGGGGTTGTTAAATGATTTAAATATTAATAATAATACAGTGTTGTATTGTGATAATAAAAGTTCTATTTTAATGTCAAAAAGTAATAAAAATTCAAAACGTGCACATATGTAATAAAACAGTTCATGATATTTTATGTAGTAATGTAATAAAAACATTGTTCTTACATCAACGGAAAGTGTTTGATTAAGCCCAAATAATAAATATAAATAACAGATCACTGTTATCATACTCAAAATAGCCCATACCATTTATAGGTTTAATGACTGTTTTTAAATATTGATACTTTGATTGATGTAATGTTTTTGAGTAAATATAAACATTTTGAAATCTTAAACCATTTGGATGCAAAAGTAAACTAATTATAATATTTGTTTTTCCACACCCAGAACAACCAATAATTAATCCTCTTTTACAACCACTACCAAGCAACTCACTATGGCGTTGGAACGTATTCTCAGAACAATTTATATCTTGATTGTTAATTGGTAAAGATAGAGTTTGTTTTACAACTCTCATTATGCTTCTAAATCTGTAGTTAAACTGATCAATTTGTCAATACTTCATAGAATATATAAGTACACCTACATTCTTTATTGTTATTTAGTATATTATGTTAACTCGTAAAAGAAAGACTAAACGTGCCAAAAAAATTAACGGACGTGGATTTGTCAACAAATTAATTAATAAAACTACACGGGAATTTCATATTCCGGGATACAATTTTTGTGGTCCAGGAACAAAATTAGAAAAAAGACTTAAAAGAGGTGATAAAGGTATAAACGTATTAGACGATCACTGCAAACAACACGATATTGCATATTAAAAATATTCTGATATTTCTAAACGACACGAAGCGGATAGATTACTAGCCAGACAAGCTGCAATAAGATTAAAAGCACCTGACGCTAGTTTTGGCGAAAAGTTTGCTGCACTAGGTGTGTCTGGTGTTATGCGCATAAAAACCAAACTAGGTATGAGTCTAAGACGTCAAAAAACTTCAAAATCATAGTCTAATGTAATGTCAGCAAAAATTAAATTAGGTAAAGGTGGTAAACGTAAAACAAAATATATAAGAAAAATACCTTCAAGGATTATTAAAATACTACAAAGCGGGGGTTTCTTAAGAGCTATAATTTCTGGCGCTATCGGAATTGCAAAAGCTATAATAAAGAAAAGAGCATTAAAAAGACAACTAGAAGAACAACAACGACATAACAAAGTGGAAGAAGATGTATTAAAATCAAAAGTAAATAGCAAAGAGGGTTATAAAATTGGTGATGGTTTATATGTGAAACCATATAAAAGTGGTCACGGTTTTTACATTTATCCTTATAAAAAAAACTAATAAGAAAGCTACCACAAAGAGCATTAACCAATATTGACTTGTATAAATATGCAAAAAACATTCCATATTTTAGAGGTGTATACATGCTAGATGAATTACCAACTAAAATGAATGCAAAAGAATGTGGAAAGAATTAAGAAACAAAATCAAAAATTGGTTCTCATTGGGTAGCTTATATTAGAAATGATAATAATATTAAATATTTTGACAGTTTTGGTAATTTAAAACCACCTTTAGAATTAGTAAGATATTTTTATAAAAATGGTAAAAAGAATATTTTATATAATCATGATGTTTTTTAAAAGTATAACACCTATAATTGTGGACATTTATGTTTAATATTTTTATATGAAAATACATTATGAAAAATCCATCATTCGTATGTTTGATGTCAAACGAGTATGTCTTATTATATTACTTGTACTGGCAAAAGTTCAATCCTAGAGGCAGATTTCAACCCACCTTTATATTTAAAACAAGATGAAAATTTTGTCTTGGGCCTAACAAATTTTGAATCATTTTATTCAATTGCAAACATAGATGAAAGCAATAACAAATTTTACTATGGTGACAATAAAGAAATTACAATTCCTGTAGGATCTTATGAAATTACTGATTTAAACACATATTTACAAAAACAACTTCAAAAGCATGACAAAGATATCAAAATTAGAGGAAATAATAATACATTAAAAGTGCATATAAAATGTACAAAACCTATTGATTTTACTAAAGAAAATTCAATTGGAATATTGTTGGGTTTTAGTAAAAGAATTTTACCAAAAGATTTTTCCAATGAATCAGACTTTTCAACAGATATTTTAAAAATAAATTCTTTATGTGTGGATTGTAGTATAACAACCAGCTCTTATAGAAACAGAAGATTGGGTCATACATTGTTTCAATTTTTTCCCACGGTACCACCAGGTTATAAAATTGTACAGTCCCCTGAGACGGTTATATATTTACCAATTAATACATCAACTATTAATAACATAACACTTAAACGAGTGGATCAAGACGGAAATATAGTCAATTTCAGAGGAGAGACCATCACAGTAACACTTCATTTGAAAAAAATTTCTTAAATATGATAGTGCAATATCATATTACAAAAACTTACAATATAACTTGACTACAACAACTAATTCCATCATTAGACAATCCGCACGCAGTAGATTAACAGAAAACATAATATTTTTAAAGTCTTTAGGATTTAAATTATATTAAATAATAAGCATACTCAATGTTAAAGAAAATGTCTTTATCGACAACTCAATCGCAAATTCTCAATTTCACACTCATCAACCATATGCATCAACAAGTTTTAACAACAATGATGAAATCAGAATTCCGATTCAACAACAAGATATGTACACATTTCCAAGTAAAAGTTACATTTACATAGAAGGCAAATTGCAAGCTGATGATTCTAAGAAACCAAAAAAAACAAAGTTTATTAACAACGGTATTGCTTATTTAGCGAACTTCGCTATGAATTTAATGGTGTTGTTTTTGACTCTACTAGAAATGTTGATTTAACATCAACATTGAAAGGTTGCTTATCCTTCAATTCTAATCAAAAATTACAAAACGCTGGATGGTTTTCAAAAACTGCTACAGAACAAGATGACATGGTAGATACGGATGGAAATTTCAATGTTTGCATACCACTTAAAATGTTATTAGGCTTTGCTGAGGATTATAAGAAAATTATAATAAATACCAAACAAGAACTGGTTTTAATACGTAGTAATACCGATCTTGATGCACTTGTATCTACTGAAGAAGAAGCTGTTAAGGTGACAATTAATAAAATCAATTGGAAAGTTCCTCACATTTCTGTAGGATTGGCTGAACAACTTAGATTGACAAAATTGTTAGGAAAAAATGAGGATTTATCTATAGCTTTCAGATCTTACATGAATATCCTGCGTTGCCAGAAACAACAAGACATACATGGGCTGTGAAAACGGCTACTCAATTAGAAACACCAAGATATATAATTTTTGGGTTACAGACTGATCGTAAAAACAAAAAAACTTAAGGATATGAGTCAATTTGATGATAATGAACTCACAAATCTTTGAGTTTATTTAAATTCTGAAAGATATCCTTATGATAATTTAAATTTAAATTTCAAAACAAATCAAATTGCTCAATTATATGAAATGTATGCAAATTTTCAACAATCTTATTATCACAAAGAAATTGAACCTCTTTTTAATCGCAAGGAATTTAAGGAAACAACACCAATAGTACTCATCGATTGTAGTAATCAAAACGAAACATTACAATCAAATGCTGTTGAAATTAGAATTGAATTTGACACAATTGTACCTACAAAAGCCAACACTTCTGCTGTATGCCTCATTCTTCACGATAAGATGATCAGTTACAATCCATTCACCAAAGCGGTCAGACAGTTGTAAATGGATAAAGAATTTAATAAAAGATTAAATAATTATAAGATAAAATTAAAAAGACTTAAAAAACAAATTTATTTGTACTCTCTTAAAAGTAAACTTTTTATAAAGTTTTCTAAATTGAAAATAAAATGTTAATTATTGATGTCCAAGGATTTAAAATCGGTTCTAAAGAGTTTTCACCAAAAGAATTGGCAATTTTTGATGGTACTCGAATAGCTCACTATGTGTTTAAACCTCCATTTCCTTTCCACTTATTGGAAGCAGAATTTAAGAAGCAAGCTAATTGGTTAATCAATAATCATCATTGAATTGAATGGAATCAAGGATTTACTCCACAACTTCAATTTAAAAATATACTACAAGACATTAGAGGTGACACAATTTATGTTAAAAAGAGAGAAAAGGATATTTTTTTACAAAAATTTACAACCATCCCTGTACAAGAATTTGATGAACATCCAGCTTTAACTATAACTGAATCAAAATGCTTATATCACTTAAAAGATTCTTCCATGTGTGCATTATCAAATGTTTATGAATTGTATAATGATTTTGTAATGAATTAATAAAACTATTTTTAAATATATATATATATATATATATATATATATGTTTTTCTCCAAATGACATTAAAAACGGCCTTTTAATGACACTTGGCAGGCTTAGAAGTTGTACTTTTAATGCCTAGGCAAAAAAGTCCACTTTTACTGCCTAGGCAGAAAAAGTTCGTTGCTAGGCAACCTTCCAAGTAATAATTTAAATCAAACTGGTTATTAAAATTGACAATGACATTAAGAAAACAAAAAATGATGCTCATGATGATAAACTGGTTTTATTGCATTAAAACTACAAACTACAACACGAAATTTTTATTTATTAGATATATTTATGGTGAATTTTGAACAATTATTTAATACAATTGAACTCTGTCCACTTCCCTCCTTTCCAGTAAAATTAACAACTTTAGTATCCACACTTGATACTCCGGAAACGCCAGAAAATATTTTATTGCCGATGTTCGACTTATTGGCTAGCGAGTCCTCAATATAGCCCTCCGCGACAGCGGAAGACTTCCATCCTCCATGTTGCTTCAACATTGTTATGTCCCCACCAGAATGCACCAGCAACGTGGCCGAAGTTCTGCGAAAGCAGTTCCCGGTATACTCTTTCGCATGGGATAGTCCCAGAAAAGTAGCAATTTCTTCTGGTATTTTACCAAATTTGTGAATGCCAATGAATTGATGATGTGCTTTACCGTTCGCATATTTATAGAAGAGACGCCGATTATTTAAATTCGAGGGTCTGGAGGCTGCATATTTTCTGTAAACGCTTAAATATTCCGTTACTACAAAAGATCTTGATTTTTTGGTCTTAGTATTTGGTAGCATAATTAGCAATTTGTCGCCCATATCATTTATATCATCTGTTTTCATTTGCAAAAGCTCATCACATCTACAAGCCCCAGCGACTGCAACAATAAGTACAACCTAAAATATAAATTGAAAATTAGTTCTTTAATCCATAATAGATCATTTTCAATATATTCCTACCTTCGTACACAAATACAGTGCATCTGGGGCATCTGATAAAAATTTCTCGATTTCTTCTCTTTGAAAAACTCGGGATTTTTTTTGCATGGAAACCGTCTGACTGGCGTTTCAAAAAAGCCCGTAACTTCATGTATTTTGCCAAATCAATGTTATTTTTTATGTTCAGGGTAGCTTTCAACATCGAATAGGTAGACCATAACGTTGAAGGCTTCATTTTCTTTGAAAAATCGGAAAAATAGACAATCAGCACATTTTCAGAGAAAGATCCTATATTTTTCTTCTGTCTATATTCCATGAATCTGCTGTATGTGAGTTTATATACAGTTCTTGATTTTTCCGGTAAAAGGTAAAATTCCACATCTCGCGCCTGGTCTCTTATCTCAGGTGGTGTTAATTGCATCAATTCATCCTCACTTTGCAGTAAATCCATTTCTAACATGATAACTTTTCAAAATTGACAATGACAAAGTAAACAGTAAACAAACATATTCAACAAACATCATCAGCGGTAAACATAGTAACGCAGGGTCCAGTTACCTTTGATAAAATAATTTAGTTATTTGGATATTGGTAATGAAACGCAATATAAATATGAAAAAGTCGATTTTGCGTGGAATTGGAACAAATTTGAAGAAAAAATTATATGTTTCACACGGCAGAAAAGCAGATTTAATACCTTGGCTGGTTTCATAGCCTCGCTACGCTCGGCTATGAAACACCAGCCGCGGCATTAAATCTTGTGCTTTTATGCCTAGTAAAACAAATAACTATTTTTTATTAAAACCTAAATACATTCAATTATATATTACAAGTAAGATTAATCTCGGTAGCAAATCTGAACAATACATCTACTTCTAGAAATCCATTATATAAACGATCCAATGAAATAATTTTATTTAAAAAAGCGGTACAAATATTCATTCCATGTTCATATTTTCCATTTAGAGTCTTCGTATCTTTTAGACCAGCCAACCCCGTTTGACAAATCTTCAAGTTTTCTATGTATTTTTTGGATTGTTGCGTTGGTTTCCATCATATTGGATTGATTTAATATGTCATCAGGAAAAAAATGTTCCAATTCTTTTAAATAATTAGACAACATATTGGATGTTTTAAATTGTTGACAAAATTCTTTTAATGGTATATGATGTTGTAAAACTTTTTCACACAATTCCACTCCATGTGTATACTTATTTTCAATTTTTCTTAAATCCATTTCCAAAACCTCATTATCTATACTTTTTTGCATTCGATAACAATCTTCAGACAGTTTTTTTAATATAATTATTACTTTAATGATTGAAGAATATAAATCTACTGATGGTATTTCATTTTTTTGACGAATATTACATTTAATGTGATTTGGTAAATAGTCTTCTATATCATATATAAATTGATATAAAATATCCCGTTGTAGTAACTGTTCACAAAATTGATCCAGTGAAATGTGCCCATCGAGATATTGGTAACAAATCTTCATTTCTAAACCATACTCTTTTTCTCTCATTTGATACATTTCTTCACTTTCGAAACAATCAATTCGATTTTGAGCACGACAAGCATCCATGGAAAGAAGATAAAATCGGCTGGATAAAGTGTGTATAGCAGTATATAAATCTGTTGGTACTGGTAAGTTCATCTCGGCGTATGCAGCCCACATGATTGAAACTGAAGAAATTTAGTAAATATTTCTTATTTATATCCACATTCCCCACCACTAAAACGCTCAACGTAAATTTTTTGCCTATGTTCTTTTTCCAAAATGGCAGAAACAACTTTATCCATTTTTTCAACACGTTTTGCAAATCTACTTCTATCTAGTGCTTCAAGCATCCAAACACCTTTTCTAGCTTGTCGATGTGCAAAGTTCCAAACATGCATAAATTTGAAAGAGTTATTTGCGTTTACAAAGTGTACACGTTTCAAGGTTTTCATTTTGCAATAAGCTTTATAAATAAAAAATCTTAATTTTATAGTAGTAGTAAATATATTTATTTTATTATATACACAGACAAATGATAATATATAGTGACAATGGTTGGATTGAATATGAAAAGGAGTATTAAGCGAGGTCTTTCTGCCTATATTTATATTCCTAAATATATTCATCTAATATATCTTTTTCAAAGTTATCCAATATCAAAACAACATATAATTTATAACACTCATCGTACAGTTTTAATCGTAATATTTTTAAATTATAATTATACACAATAAGGTCAGGATCTAGTTCCAAGTCATCCAAATCTTCATCTGTAAATTCTACAATAACTTCCTCGTAGGCTTGTAAGTCCACGTTCATCATATCAAGCAGAATTGTTGCTTTTTGTTGAAAATAGTTTAACGCAATATCAGGAAGCATGCATCTTGGGATTTGTACACGTTTATTTTTAATACGAACTTCAACTCGTGCTAAATATGCAACTTCTTCGGAAGACATTGTGGTACTGAAATGGTACTACGGATTGCTGTTATAAGGAACATGAAATGCTTTATTAATTGGATAGTTTAAACAATAAATGTTTTATTATAATAATGGTTGTTAATAAGCCACACCCTTGTATTGGTCCCAAATTAAACAAAAATTAAAAAAATTATACTTTAGTTTTACATTATTACAAATCTGCAATTACATCTGCAATAACTTTATTAGTCTTGATTGAAAGTTTGTGCTTGTTAACATCTTGTTTGAATAAGTCCGGAGAAATATGTAGAAGTTCTTTTATTCCGTAAGCATTTTGATTTGCAATGAACGGTAACATCAGTGTTTCTGTATTTTGCAAACAGTCGCCATCCATATTTACTAGGTTCCAAACTAAATTATTATAAAACGTTGTAAACTGCTGTCCTTTGAGTTTTGCTAAAAGATCTTTAATCAATGGTAACAACTTCCATAATTCTATAATTGATTCATTTGCTAGTAATTCAAACGAACCAGTTGAATCACAGATCTTTATAATTTTTTTGTTATTAAAAATATCAACATGTAGCGATAACCCCTGCATTAAAATTGGACTCCATTTTTGTTCAATATTGTTCTGCAAGTAGTTGGTAATTATACTTTGTAGATCCAAAAACTGTAACCATTCACTTTCACCAAATAATACACACTGTTTTGAATTTCCACTTATTTCAACGACTGGACAAAAATCTTGAAAATCTGCTAGAATTTGTTTAAAAAATATGTGGTGTTATTTAACAATTGATTAGATACCATCTTGGATAAGTATTGAATTTTTATGAGGTCTTAACACAGTCTTTTCTTATATACTAAGTTACCCATTTGACCTTAAAACACAATTTGAAAAAACAACCAATAACAAAGCAGCTCCTCCTTCCACCTAACCTTGACCTTAAGAAAACAACCAATAACAGGGCAGCTCCTCCCTCCACCTAACTTTGACGAGAAAACAACCAATAACAGGGCAGCTCCTCCCTTTACCTAACCTTGACGTTAAGAAAACAACCAATAACAGGGCAGCTCCTCCCTCCACCTAACCTTGACGAGAAAACAACCAATAACAGGTCAACTCCTCCTTCCACCTAACCTTGACCTTGAGAAAACAACCAATCACAACCCCTCTACCTGACCTTGACCTTGAACTTTCAAAAAAGTGGTGGGGGGAGTCTTATCTAGCACCAACTTATACTACTTCTATTTAATCCTAGTACCCATCTCCAGTATTTTGCATGTATAGCTTCTAATTTATTCTGTTTTTTCCACCCCCAAATTTCCGACCCATAAAGTATCATACTTCTAACTAAACTATCAAAGATTGTCCCCTTCATTTTCATACATTCAAAATTTCTTTCACCTATTCCCCACACTTGTCCTACCACCTTGTTCGCTTTTCTTGTTAAATTTTGTATGTGCTCATTCTCGCTGTTATTTGCACTAAATACATATCCTAAATATTTGAATGACTTTACCTCTTCGATATCTTGTTCTTCCCATTTCCAAACTTCTTTCTTATGTCTTCCTCCCCCTTTTCTAAACATCATAATTTTTGTTTTATCATTATTCACTCTTAACCCTTTCTTTCTGAAGTATTTTTCCAAACATCTAATCATTTCTTTCATTTCTTTTGCTTCTTTTGCCACAATCACCATGTCATCTGCGTAATTACTTTCACTCTACCCACTACGGCTCCACCTGCTTGTGCAAGGCTTAGCTTTTCTTCTATATCTGCAATATATGCAGCAAACAGACTAGGACTAAGTGAGCATCCCTGTCTCACACCTTTTGTTGTCCAGAAATTTTCACACATTCTACCGTTTACACATACTCTGCTCACCGTTTCTGCATATACATTTTCCATTTTTCTTACCAGATGCTCACTAATACCTTTTTTCTCAAACATGACAACAATTTTTCTCTATCCACACTATCAAAGGCCGCCTTAAGGTCCAAAAACAACGCATATATTTTTCCTTTCTTTACAGTTAATTCTTTTTCAACTATATGATTTAGTATATATACGTTGTCTATAGTACCTCTCTCTTTTCTAAACCCTGCCTGAGCATCCGGCAATATTCCTTTCATCACTAATTCCTCATTCAGTTTTTTCTCTAGCGTCATGGCGTATATCTTTTATGCCGTATTAACTAATGTTATTCCTCGATAGTTTTCAACTAGTTCTTTTTTTTCCTTTTTTGTATACTGGGCATACAAGACCCACTTTCCATTTGCTAGAAAATCCTTCTCCTTTCCATACTCCATTTATTACCTCTCGCAATCTTTTAATCAATCAATTCTTTCGTTCCATACATCCATGTTTCATTCTGTATTCCATCCACACCTGGCGTCTTCGTTTTTTTAGTTTTTTTATTTGCTTTTGTATCGTTTCTGTTGTAATTTCTTCTTGCTGCAAGTTCGGCTCTTGACATTTTTTGTTTTAATCTTCCTTTTTCCTGTCTGTTCCATCAAATAGTGTTGAAAAATAATCTCTCCATTCTTCCATAGTAATTGTTTGGTTTAGTCTTGTTTTTATGCTGTTTTCTGTCTTTGTTTATGTAATTCCATGCTTCTTGTTCTGATCGTATTGCGTTTATTTCTATTTCTTTTTTCTGTCTGTGTGTTATCTTATTTTGTTTGCATTTGTTTTTTAAGGTTTTATCGCGTTTTGGTAATCTTGTTTTGATGCTTTGTTGTTTTTCCACTTGCGAAGCAATTTTCTTGCCTCTCTCTTCTTCTGCATGCAATCCTTATCCCACCATCTGCTTCTAGATATTTTTTCTTTTGTGTATAATACATACACCTTTTTTACTATTGCTTTTTTTTTTTTTTTTCTAATTCTTCCATTTTGTTTCTACGTCATTCTCTGTAAAATTATTTTTTTACAGATTTTTGTTGTAACTTTTTATGCTTTCTTCCGACCATATGACTTTTGTTATTGTTGTCTTTTTTGCTTTATTTATTGTATCACTTGTTAAATGTACTTCTAATGGCTGGTGATCTGATTCTACTCTTTCTGCCACTTTAAATGTCTCCACTTCCTGCCACGCTTCTTCGTTTACTACTACATAGTCAATTACCGATTGGCCATTTGTTTCTATATATGTATATTCTCCTTGTTCATCTCCTGCCTTATTTCCATTTAACACGTCCCACCCTCTTTCTTCTACCATGTCTAACATTATTTTCCCTTCTTTATTTTTTTGACTGTTTTTTTATTCTCTTTTACTAACATGATGTTCAAAATTTTTTCTCTCTCCTTTTGATCCAATTCTTGCATTGAAGTCTTCTCCTATTATCAGTTTTCTCTCGTCTGCCTCTTGTATTGTTTTTTCTAATGCTTTCTTTATATTTTTTGCACCCCAGTTGATGTTGGCCAAGCACTTGATTACGTTCAAGGCTTTTTTGCACTTTGTGACCAATTCATCAATATGTGTGCGAAAGGATAAGGTCCAATCGAACACAAGCCCTAAGAAACGGACTGTTTTGACGCACGTGATTCTGGAACCCTGTAAGACAAGCGCGGGGTCCCGGTGAATTCTTCTGAGACGGCAAAAATGCACGCACGAGGTTTTTGTCGTAGAGAAGCGAAAACCTTTCGCTTCTGCCTCTCCTTCCACTTTGTCTATGGTGATCTGGAGTTGACGTGTTATGGCAAGGATGGTATCTCCCGCCATGTAGATCACCAAATCGTCGACGTACAGGCATTTTTTCACAGGTGTAACCACAGAAGCTGCAATATCGTTTACCACAATCGCAAAACGCTTATTGTTGACCTTTAAGGAACACCGTTCTCTAGACATACTGTCTTCGAGTTAGTGGTTCCCACCCTTACTTTAAATGTGCCGATTGCATAAAAAATTTAAGAAAAAGAGGCATACGGCCTCTGAATCCCCATGCGTGCAGCTTCTCCAAGCCGAAAAACACCGCTACGAAGTGTTTTTTTCTAGGAAGGCGTCTTGGATGGAATTTTCTTGACAGATTAAATGATCAACGGTACTGTGTTTTCGTCTAAAACCCGCCTGGTATTTAGCTAAAAGACCGTTACTTTCGAGCATCCACACCAGACGGTTGTTGACCTTTTTTTTAAATTTTACTTAGACAGCAGGTAAGTGAAATCGGTCTGTAGCTGTTGACGATTGTTTGGATCTTTGCCCGGCTTTAACAACAGCAGGTTAATGGTCTCTCTCCAACAATCCGGGTAGACGCCGCTTTCCCATATCAAGTTGTAGATTTCTAGCGGTTGCTCCGTCATGCCGGATAACCTGATAAAGCACGTCGTCTGGTCCCGGTGCGGAAGAGGTACCCATACCGTTAATTGCCGTTTTCAATTCTTTTGAGGTAAAGAAAGAGTTGTATGGCAAGGAATCCGAGGAAAAAAAATTTAACGAAGTTTCTAATTTCTAGTTTTTTTACGCAGGAATTCTTCACTATAGTTTTGAGAGCTACTGGCAGACGTAAATTGAGTTGCTAATGCGTCTGCAATTTTGGCCGCTTCAATGACTTCGCGTCCGTCTACGATTAGGATGGGAGCCACAGAGGGAAGTTTTTTTCCCGATACAGCTCCCACCTTTTTCTACACTCCGCCGACCGACGTGGTCGGCGTGATTGTCGACACGTAGCTCTCCCATAATGCTTGCTTGCTTTCAAGAATTTTGAAGCGCGCTTCTTCTTAAAAGCGATTTTGTTTTCCTGCGTCGGAGTTCTTTTAAAACAATTAAAAGCTTTAAACACATCTGCTGCTCGGACAATACAATTAGTGAAAACCTTTACAGCGGTCTCGACATCCTCACCATTTGACTCTGGTAGGAGCAGACTGGCTTGGAAACCTTGCCAGTCTGCGCGGTCGAAACACCATCTACGGGAGACGGACTGTCTGACCCGTTTGACGATGGTTTTAATTACGAAGGGAAAGTGATCGCTACCGTGGAAGACGTGGAGACGATAAGGACAAATCAATTGCCGAAAAATTTGTTCCCTTACCTCTAAAATGTGTGGGAGAACCCGTGTTGAGGAGGACAGCGTCGTTCTATCAAACGACCTCTCGTGTCTTTCCTCAAGAAACCCCAAAGTGGATTGTGGGCGTTAAAATCGCTCACAAATTATATAATTTTTTTGCAATATTACAAAAGTAATAACATCTTTGATAGACACTGATTTATTACATTAATATTTTACTTAATAGTCCATATATTTATACAAACAATATATAAAAAAAGTACTCCTACATTCTATAACAAATGCAGGAAAGGTACAAATATATCACATTATACGAATTCCTACCTGAGAATTTATTAAAACTAAGTTAAATCCTGTGGAAGCTGCAAAATAAATTCTTGTATATCTTCCAGAGTCCAATCAAACTTGGGAAGATACATATTGCATATTGTGGCTTTTATTGGGATGGTAAGCCAAATTGCGATTGCCTGGAGTCTAGTTCTAAGGGTTATTTCAGTAAACGGTAAATTTTCCCTCAGAAAAATAGCAACTCCGCCTTTGGCTCGGACACCCGGAAAAACGTCACTTCTTGCGCATGTAAAACTCCAAAGATTAAAATTTTCTTGGGGTTAGAAGTACGTTTCCACGCAAATAGGCATGTGCTTTACCAGGATCATATTTAGCTCACAATAGCTGCGTTTGCAACCGTTGCAGTTCCACTGTATTATCGTCTCCATAATTTTAGATAACTATTAAATAAATAAAATAAACAAAGAAATAAATAACACGTAATAGACGGACAGCTATTAAAATAAGTTAACACAAAACAAATAAAACACCAAAGCTGTAAAGAGACTTTAATGTTTGGCAAAAGATACATTCTTAAAGCTAATATCTCATATGACATCAAAGTTGTAAAATACTCCAATGCCAGAACCATAAAACACATAAAACTTAAAACTAATATCACAGATGACATCGGAGTTGTAAAAGACACACAGATGACATCAAAGATAAAACAATCTTTAATGCCAGGATTTTAAACCAAAAAGAACAATACAAGTACACAAATGACACTGCAGTTGTAAAGGACTGCAGTGCCGATAAAAAACAACACTTAATTAAAAAACATAATAGAAAGGAGCGTAATCTGCCCTTTTTCCAGCCAGGTTTCCTTCTTCTTCTACCTCGGTTACTCCCACTGTCGACAACAGAAAGTTCTGATGCCAAACTGGATTCGTTGTCACCGTTGCTGGAAGAAGGGCCATCCCGCTTCTGTTTACCCGGATCAGACTGATCTATTTGTTTTGGCGTATCTGCTAAAACAAGTTTGGTCAGGTCGGTTTTAAGGCCAACCTGAGAATATGTGGGGGGTGCTTCCCCTACGTTTTTGGTTAAGGAAATTGAAGTTTTTCTTTTGGCGGGGGCATGCTTGGTTTAATGACCGGTATTAGCGGTCTATTTGCTGTAAGAGGTTGATTGTGCTCACTTAATGCAGCAATAAAGGGCTTTTAGATGCTGTCGCCGCTTTTGCGTACAATATTCCGGCAATTTTTGTAGAGACTAATACTAATTTGCGTGCTTCAAAATATGTTAGTTTGTTTTTTGTCATTATTTCTTTGATAGCGAATTCCTCTTATTTCGGACAATTACGTGATCTTGCAGAGTGCTCTCCTCCGCAATTGCCACACGTAATTGGCTGTTCGCATTTGCTACCTTCATGTAAAGGTTTTCCACACTCACAAATCTGCTCCTTGGAACAACGAGCAGCTGTGTGTCCAAACCTCTGACATTTAAAGCAACGCATTGGTGCCGGAATATATGCCCTGACTGTCAGACTATAAAAAGCCCTTTTAACGGTAGTCAGAAGTTGTGGTCTATTAAACGTTAGTATATGGTTAGGGGTTTCTTTGCGTTTACCGTCTCGCATACTAAAAATGCCACGCACGTCAATTACCCCTTGACCACTCATATATTCTGCAATTTCTTCTTCGGAGCAATTTAAAAAGTCCCGGCAACTATCAATACCATTACATGTATTTAAAGTTTTATGTGCAGAGACTTTCACGTTCATATCTGCCATACAAATACATTTTAAAAGTTTGATTGATTGAGCGGCTGAAACCGTTTCCACAAGAAGGCCATCTCTGATTTTCTTGATAGATTTGGTGTCACCAATCAGTTCATACAAGACTCTACTAATTAAGAAGGGGCTAACTTTGTCAAAGTTACCTTCTTTTTTAGTGACCAGGATGAACCGAGGGACAGGTCCCACCTTCTCATCACCGGCACTTTTTGACAAAATAGCTTTACCAGTCTTCTTCCCTTTTGTCGAAGAAGAAGCTGGGAGGTCCAATTTGTCATCGGAAGGGGACCGAGTAGCATTATCTATTGGCACAACCCAATCAGTTGCACCAACTTCCAAACAATTAGCTGCTGCGCTACCGGAGCATTGTTTTCCCACTCCGGTAGTTGCCAAATCCGTGCTGATTTTGAAGCCTCTGTCAGATTCAACTGATGGCACGGACTGGGGGCGTGAATTATGTTGTAACATCATAATCAAGAAGTTGCGTTTTACTTACCGCCAGGTTGGGAATGAAAGGAAAAGAAGGTAAGAGGTGAAAATGTAATTGACAGGAAAAAATAGGAAAGGTAGCCAGGAATAGCTTTAGGTACATTTGGTTTGGCTTTTGCTCACTGACCCATCCGGCATGAGTGGCCCTGCCAGGAGTTTAAACTCCCGCCGGCATAGCTCGAGCAGAAGTTACTCAGCCCACTCACCACGACAAGATAATACCCACGAGAGGGTGTTTTCTATTATTGTTTGTTATGTCTTACATAATGTAAGGAAGAAAATGTAATATATTAAGATTTATTTTATATTTGTTTATCAAAAACAAGTAAACAAGCAGTAAATTATTACAATTTTAAACAAAAATAGATTAAAAGTTACTGTATTTTGGATAAGTTAGTTGAAAGAAACCTGTATCTATTTTTTTTAATTGTATTTTTTATCTTATGTTTAATGAAAACATGGTTCTATTAACTTTACGGAACGTATTTTGATTGCAAACTGTTTGTAATAGTATTTAAAAAATAATAATTGTTACAGTAACTAACTCAAATTGTTTCAAATATTGAATAACAGTAAATTCAGTAATAAATAAACTACTTATTACTTATTTTGCACGTTTTTAACGCAAATGGTCCTAGTTGCAATTTAAGCAAGTCGTAAACCAATAACTGAAAACGTAACTAACATAAAAAAAATTAGAACTTAATCGCTAAACCAAAGCTTTTGGGAGCGGCCAGACTTAAGTTTCGAATAACTGAACCAACTAGACATACGTGGCTGAACTTAGCTACGGCTACGGATTCGTTTAAGAAGTACATTTGTGAATCCGCGCTCTCACTCAAGCATCGCTCAGCTAAATCATCAACATGCGTACCAGCATTGGAATTTAGCGGTGCTTTTATATTTGTTTTAGATCAATATAAAACTTAACAATTTAAACAAATTGCTCTGTTGTTTAACCAAATAGTATTATTTAGCAATAATTGAATAAATCATAAATTTAATACAACTGCGTTGTCAACAAAATATGTAGATATAAATGGGTGTTATTAAATTATAAATATAATATTAAAACAGCGTTCAATATTTTTACATAAAAAACAATTTGTAGCTTTTAAATGTTTTTACATATATTCTTCTTATTATTTAACAAATAGAAATAAACTTTTGAATTTCTGGAAAAAAACAAAAAAACTTTTTATTGCGCTTATTTATAAAAAAAATCTAAATAATTTGACTAATAATTTAATTTAAGGTTCGATGGCCATTACTTACGCTAATAAATATTTAATTAACCAATAAAAATAAAACTTTAAACTTTAAACTTCCGGATATCCGAAAAAGATTTGAATAAAAACGGAAAATGTAAAATATAGCTAGAATAATTGTTTCTATTTAACTAATAAATGGTAATACAATTTCAATTTTCCAAATATCTCAGGGGAGATTGGTTAAGCGGAAAATGTTAAATATAGCAAAAATAAATGATTCAGTTTTTTGGCTAACACAACCTAATTTATGAACGGATCCGCAATGTTTTTGCTAATAATTGTTTCTATTTGACTATTAAATGAAAATATAATTTCAGTTTTTCGGGTATCTCAGGGGAAATTGCTTAAAAACCAAAAAATGTAAAGTATAGCAAAAATAAATGATTCAGTTTTTTGGCTGACACAACCTTATTTATGAACGGATCAGCAATGTTTTTGCTAATAATTGTTTCCATTTAACTATTAAATAAAAATATAATTTCAATTTTCCGGATATCTTAGGGAAAATTGGTTCAAAAACGAAAAATTTAAAAAATAGCAAAAATAAATTATTCAATTTTTTGGCTGACAAAACTTTATTTATGAACGGATCCGCAATGTTTTTGCTAATAATTGTTTCTATTAAACTAATAAATGGTAATATAATTTCAATTTTCCGGATATCTTAGGGAAGATTGGTTCAAAAACAAATAATGTAGAATATAGCTAAAATAAATTATTCAATTTTTTGGCTGACACAACCTTATTTATGAACGGATCCGCAATGTTTTTGCTAATAATTGTTTCTATTTAACTAATAAATGGTAATATAATTTCAATTTTTCGGATATCTCAGGGGAGATTGGTTCAAAAACAAAAAATGTAAAATATAGCTAATTCAGTGTTTCGGCTAACAAAACCTTATTTGAGAAAGGATTTGCAATGTTTTTGCTAATTATTGTTTCTATTTAACTATAAAAAAAAATAGATATGTGAAGGGAGATTGGTTCAACAACGGAAAATGTAAATTTCAACTAAACTAGTTGATTGATTTTCTCGGCTTACATAACTTTAATTAAGAAAAAATCAGCAATGTGTTAAGCAATAATTGTTTCTATGTAACTAACATATGGAACGCAAGTTTCAAATTTCCGGAAAAAGAATTTTTTTGAACAAAAAATTGTCAAACACCTACAGGTTTAATAAGAAAAGATAATTTTAAAACTATAAATATTTTTATATCAAAATAAATTCTATCAGTATTGTCAAATAACAGCTTGTAATTAATTATTATGCATTAGTGCATTTTTATATGTATTTATAAAATAAAAAAAACTTTTTTATTATTTACTATTTAAAAAGTGAGCTTTGCATAATAATATTTTGATGTTTTAAAGTACCAGATAAATTAATTAAAATTTTAAAATCATTTGAAGAATGATTAAATAAGTAATCATTAGCATACAAGTTCCTTGATAATACAGCATAATATTCAAGAATTTTTAAACATTATAACAAAACAAGTACAACAGAAATAAACTTTAAAAGGAGCACTAAGAAAAAAACTTTTTTTTAACAGCCATATAATAAATCAAAGTGACGGACAGTGTGTATTTGAATGATCTTTTATTTTTAACACGTGTTAGTAATAGAAGTGTATTACAAGTTATCATAGCAAATTATTCAAAAATGCATTATAGAATAGAATAGAATAGAATAGAATAGTGTTTATTTCCAATAACGAATCATATACATTCATGGGTTGGTCAAAATAGAGCAGAGTATTTCTCTTTAAAAATAACAGTATACAGGTTGATGCACACATGTTTTAAGTAATTCTTAAAACTTATTGTCTAATGAATTATAATTTATAAATAAAAACTTACTTACTATACTAAAATTAATAACACGTTAAAATTTGTTGTATAAATATAAAATGAAAATGAAACATGACATAGACAATTAATACATTAAAGTATAACAAAAAATACAACAAATAAATAAATAAATTTTAAAAACAATAATCACATGCTGTCACAGAAAAGAATGTATTCATTTGTTGTGTAAAAAGAGTTTTCTAATATTATTTGTTTAACATTTTTAAAAAACATTTTTTTTGGTAGCTCTTTCAGAACATTCGGAAGAACATTATATAGTTTTATACACTGCACAACACAAGAACTATGAAAATAGCTGTGACTATGCTTTGGCAGCCTGAGCATTTTGATCTAGTGTTATGATCATGTTGTACTTGATTACTTTTCAAACAGCGACAGAATGTTCCTAACAAATTTCAAAGTTTCGTATATATATAAACTAGCTAAAGGCATTAAATTTAGTCTTTTAAACAGTTGTCTGCAACTAAATGTAGGTTTAACATTTCCAATTGCTCGCACTAGTCGTTTTTGTACAATAAATAATTTTTTGAAAATTACTGTTTGATGTACAAGCCCAAAATATTATGCCGTATGTGATTTGAGATTGGCAGTATGACATGTAAACAATTCTCGCTGCCTCTTCGTGTACATCTTTTCGTGTTGCATAAATTAAATATGAAAATTTACATATCTTTGAGCATACTTGTTGTATGTGGGTGTCCCATTTAAGATTATTTTGGATTGTAATTCCTAAACATTTTATTTGGTTTGTTTCCAGTATACGCTGATTGCCCATATATACATCAGTTTGGCCCAACGGTGCTCTGAAATTTATAATTTTAGTTTTAGATATGATTGCCAAAAGATTATTTCTTGTAAGCCAGGCGTCTAATTCCATAAGCATTTCACTTGTTGCTTCATTAAGTTTTTTCAGGCAACAGTTTTTCATATTGATAGTTGTATCATCTGCAACCATTGTAATATGTGAGTTGACTGTCAGAGGCTTGTCGTTGATAAGTAATAAAAATAGTAATGGACCTAAGACACTTCCTTGCGGTACACCAACGGTTGCAGAGGCACTGGTTGACGTATAAAGCGTATTATTAATGAAAGCATTTGTCACGTGTTTTCTTTCTGACAAGTAGGAGGACAGGAGACGGTAACAGTTACCTCTTATTCCGTAAGCTTCAAGTTTGGCTAATAGTAACTCATGCAGAACACAGTCAAATGCTTTTGTTAGTTCGAGAAACACCAAAAAAACATGTTTGTTTTTATCAAGATTATTTAAAATAAAATTAATGAAATTATATATAGCATGGGAAGTTGCAAATCCTTTCCTAAATCCATATTGTTCATGGCATAAAGTGTTATTGCGTTCTAAATAGTTTATTAATCTATTATAAATAACTCGTTCATATATCTTTGAGAACACCGGCAAAATAGAAATAGGTCTATAATTGCATATTTTGTGTGGATCTCCCTTTTTGTAAATTAGAATAATTTTTCCCATTTTCAAAATTTGTATTCCATACGGCATCTTTTAATAAATGATTAATTGCATTTGCAAGTGGATTAATAATAAAACACTTAGTGTATTTAATGACATACATTGATAAGTCATCAAGATCTTTTTTAGTGGTGCATTTTATGTCATGTATTATTTTTGTGACTTCTAACTCAGTTGCAGGATAAAAAAAAAATTGATCCTAGTACACAATTTCTTATATTACAGTCAGCTATATTTAATGATACTGTTGTCCCACCAACAATACTAAAGTAAGAATTTATTGTATTAACAATTGTTTGTGGATTTTCAATTTTTATATTAGTGTCATCTACTATATACTCTATACATTTATTTGTGTTTGAAACATTACTATCTTTTTTATGTTTGAGTATTTTCCACAATTCTTTACATTTATTATTTGAGTTTTTGATCTTATTGGTATTATAATTTCTTTTTTCAGTTTGAAGTATAGTTTTGTATTCTCTATTTAGTGCTTGGTATTGATTGTACGTTTGTTCGGATTTGTTTTGCTGATATAATTGGTAATACAACTCTAAATTATTTCTGAGTTTTTTTAATTGATCGGTATACCATGGTATTTTATTATTGTACTGATTTATTATTTTTGTTCTGATGGGACAACAGTTGTTAAATGCTGTTAAAAATTTATTATAAAACACAGTAAAAAATGTTTCAGAGTCAATATTATCTGTTTGGCTTTCATTCCAATCAATAGTACTCAGTACTTCATTTAGACTGTTTAAATTAGTTGGATTGATAAGTCTTGTTTTAATTGTTTTGTTATTTGTTTTTAATTTGCAACCAAACTTAAATAGTTGTCCTTTGTGGTCAGACATTATTGTATCAACTACATTGGCACATATGTAACTAACATTTGTAACAATGTTGTCGATGCACGTACTACTTAATTGAGTGACTCTAGTTGCTAAGTTTATTGTATATTGTAAATTATAACTGTTAATAAGATTTAAAAAAAAATTGATGTGTTGTTATCATGTGGTTTGAGTAAGTCTATGTTGAAGTCTCCGCCAATTATGATTTGCAATTTTTCTTCTATTACTAATTTGTGAAGGATAATCTCAAAGATATTGAAAAAGTCTGCTATTAATCCCTCAGGGGATCGGTACACACATAAAAATATAGTTTTGCAATTTTCTAAAATGCATTCAGCGCATGCCAGTTCTATTGTCATTTCCTGTGAAAATTCATTTATGTCAGGTCTGCTATTTGCAACGTATTTACTTGATGCTAAAATTGCAGCTCCGCCATGAATATGTACATATATTTTGTTTAAATGCTGAGATTTGCTGGTAATGATTAATATTAGGAAACAATTCAGATTGTAAAACCCAATGCTCAGTAACTAAAAAAAAAATCTACATTAAGTTCAAGTAAAAGTATTTCTATTTCATTAGTTTTATTTTTAATTGACCGAACATTTTGGTGCATAACTGTTACCGCTTCCATTTGTTGTTTTGCTGTTATTTGTTTTTTTGTAGTTTCGAGTTTGTGTGAAAAAAACGGGTGACATAGGCTCCATAAGGCCACATGTTTGAATCCATTGCTTTATCAAAGTGGTTTCTGTCAATGGTTACTTTAAATGCAGAATAATGTTGCGGATACTTTGATTCTAATTTTTCACATATTTCTTCGGAAAATTCAGCTTTCATATAGGTATTTAATTCTTCAGGAATAGTTGACGGATGTAGTCTTGATACATATAAAAATGCTTTTCTTGCAATTGCTGTTATGTTTTGGTTCTTTGTTGAAACTCCAACAATTCCAAAAGCTTTATTGTTTTTCTTCTTTTTTGTTGCGGTTTTCCATTTGTGTGATTCATCTTCATTATCGGCTTCTGATGATATTATTTCAACATTTGAATTATTGCTGCTTGGTGCTGTTTTTTGAGTTGCATGCGCAAAAGTTGGGTTATCTATAGTAACTGAGTTAATTATGCGCTGTTTTGAATTTGTTCTACTGCGTGTTATTACAGGTTTTGTAGAAAGGTTACCCTGATTGTTTTGTTGGTTCTCTTCATAGATGCCAACGGAAAGAGATCTATTTTTTGGTAAATTGGAAAGTAGAATTATATTTTCCTTTTGTGCTACTTGATCAGAGATGGCACTGCTGTGCTGTTTTGATTTAGTTATTTCCAGATTTTGTTTTTCTTGAACATCAATTACAGTTTCCTGTGTTCCATTTATTAAATTATTCTTATTAACGCTTTTTATATATTGTAGCGACTCTTCGCCTGTATATTCATCTTGGGTAAATGATGAAGTACTTTGTTTTAATTTATTTATTTCTTCTACTAATATTTTGTTGTTTATTTTTAATTGATAGATTTCATTTTTTAAGTCATTTGTGATTATTGGTAGCATTTTTCCTATAGCAGATTCTAATGCTTTTTGTATAAATTCATTCAGCTCACCTGATTGCAGCTCAATGTTTTTAATTTTTTGTTTCTCATCTTTGTTTTCGTTTGAGGTTAAGTCCATAGTCCATGCAAACCCATTTCTTATTGTCTCCCGATTGTTTAAGAGAACAAAATAATTCTTCTGTTAAATCTTCACATAGTATATGGAAGTGATTTGTTACACTTTATGTAGTCGTCATAACGACTCATATTTTTATTGCACTTAGCACAAGCGATCGCCATTGTAAAAATAAAACAGTACATTTAAGATGCCGATAAATTAATTACTTTAATTTAATAATTGCTTTTTAAAATATTGTGAGGATTTTTTTACGCTATTATGACCGATGTATAAATAAAATACCGAGGACGGCTGTCATGATAATATATTTTACGACTGCAAAAAAATAAAACCTTTTTAGAATAAAAGAGACCGAACTTATAATCTTGTTCTAAATAAAATAAAACTATAATTCACAAATCAAATTATAAAACTGATCAATTTAAATGACAAATAAGTACACTTAACATAATTTTGGTTTTTTATTATTTAAATTAGTTAATTATGGTTTTCTGGATTTAATAAAGTGATTAGGTTTAAATTTTAATTATAAATTAAGAGTAAAATATTATGTTTTAGCAATAAAAGCTGGTATAAGAATTTACAAATTTAATAATAAACATAAAAATGCATTTTAGATACTACTTATTTTACTTATGAATGCCCTTTTTTGTAAAAAATAAATTTCATGATATCAATATTTTGATTTTTATCTTGACAAAGTTATGTTTATGTCTTTAAATTGTAAAGATTTTTTTATTGCAGCTGAGAAAATAGTTTTATTTATAGTCAATTATTAGTGAATTCTTTAATTACTTGTATATATTCACAAATAAATAAGTAATCCATTTATAAACTGCTAAAAGTTTTTTTATAATCGTAAGTTTGCATATTTACAAAAAAAATGAAAACGTTACACTGGTTGGCACAATTCATACAAAAAACTATTTAAAAAATTTCAAGGTAAAGTATAGATAAAAAACTAGTAATGCCGCCGAAACCGGATCCAAACCCGGTATCCGGCGAATTCGGCCAATATTAGAAAGATTCGGTTCCGGCCGGACCTTGACAACTATCCGGTCGGATTCGGCCAGACCCGGCCGGATCCGAAATTTTTAATAAATGAATGTACTGAAAGTAGAATACAAATGTTAAAAAAAAAACAGGTAAAATATATTAATAAAATGTAAACAAACAAATAATAAAACATAAAAATAATAATAATAATATAATATTAATAAATAATGGTTAAAATATTATATTAATCAGTATTATCAATAATATTTATATTATAATGTAAGAAAATTAATTTTCTTCCATGATTTGCTTGAGAAAACAGTTTTTTGCTGAAAACGCTAGATAACGGCTCTGATAAATATTGTTTTATTTATTTTATTTTTATGAATCCTGTTTTTTTGTAGGTTCCGGTATCCGGTTCCGGCCTAAAAGTGGATCCGGCGGTATCACTAATAAAAACATGTACTTTTTACAATTATCAGTATTCTAAAACTACTAGTACTAACCTATCAGTAAACTATCCAAACAGAAATACAAATTACTAATGTAATTATTTAAACCATCCAAACAGAAATATTACTTATGTAATTATTTAAAAAAAATTGTTCCTATTTATTATAATTTTACACATCACTGGAAAAACTCTTAAATTCAGGGTATTCCAAAGTTTTATTACAAAATTGAATTAACCGTTTTAAAGCTAAAACATCAATTATTTTCTAAAAATTAAATTTATGCCTACAAATTGATGACATTTTAATTTGTTATAAAAAATATCTTGTGTGAAACTAAAAAATAGTTAACGTTAGGAATCCGACAATAAAAAAGGATGTGTTAGTTAAAAAACTCAATAAACTAATTTGGCATTATTTAACATTTTCCGTTTTGAACCAAGATCCCCTAAGATATCTGAAAAATTGAAATTATATTTTTATTTAATAGTTAAATTATTATTAGCAAAAACATTGCAGATCCGTTCATAAATAAGGTTGTGTCAGCCAAAACACTGAATCATTTATTTTTGCTATATTTTACATTTTCCGGTTTTAAAGCAATTTCCCCTGAGATATCCGGAAAATTGAAATTATATTATCATTTATTAGTTAAATAGAATCAATTATTAGCAAAAACATTGCGGATCCGTTTATAAATAAGGTTGTGTCAGCCAAAAAACTGATGCCCGTATTCATAAAGACTGATTAAATTTAATGACTATTAAATGTTACAACATAACCTCACAATTTGATAAAACGTCAAAACTATTTTTATAAATTTGATAGAAATACATGTTATTTATTTTGCGTTATTATTAAATATTATTTTTCATTCATTTTTGATAGTTATTTATTATGCCAAACTTGTTGTTATGGTAGAATAAGTATAAATAATTTTGCGGTTGTCAAATATAACGATCCGTTACTGTAACTGACTTTTATGAATACGGGCATGAATAATTTATTTTTGCTATATTTTACATTTTTCGGTTTTAAAGCAATTTCCCCTGAGATATCCGGAAAACTGCAACTATATTTTCGTTTAATAGTCAAATAGAAACAATTATTAGCAAAAACATTGCGGATCCGTTTATAAATAAGGTTGTGTCAGCCAAAAAATTGAATCATTTATTTTTGCTATATTTTACATTTTCCGTTTTTAATCTAATCTCCCTCGAGATATCCGAAAAATTGAATATGTATTCCCATTTATTAGTTAAATAGAAACACTTATTAGCAAAAACATTGCGGATCCGTTCATAAATAAGGTTGTGTCAGCCAAAAAACTGAATCATTTATTTTAGCTATATTTTACATTTTTTTGGTTTTAAAGCAATTTCCCCTGAGATATCCGGAAAACTGAAATTATATTTTATTTATTAGTCAAATAGAAACAATTATTAGTAAAAACATTGCGGATCCGTTCATAAATAAGGATGTGTCAGCCAAAAAACTGAATCATTTATTTTTGCTATATTTTACATTATCCGTTTTTGAACCAATTTTCCCTGAGATATCCGGAAAACTGAAATTATATTTTCATTTAATAGTCAAATAGAAATAATTATTAGCAAAAACATTGCGGATCCGTTCATAAATAAGGTTGTGTCAGCCAAAAAACTGAATCATTTATTTTTGCTATATTTTACATTTTCCGTTTTTAAACAAATCATTTTCGGATATCCGTAAGTTTAAAGTTTTATTATTATTGGTTAATTAAATATTTATTAGCTTAAGCATTGGCCATCCAACCTTAAATTAAATTATTAGTCAAATTATTTAGATTTTTTTTTCATAAATAAGTTTATTTCTATTTGTTAAATAATAAGAAGCAAATATATGTAAAAACGTTTAAAAGCTACAAATTATTTTTTATGTAAAAATATTGAACGCTGCTTTAATGTTATATTTATAATTTAATAACACCCATTTATATCTACATATTTTGTTGACAACGCAGTTGTTTTAAATTTATTATTTATTTAATTATTGCTAAATAATACTATTTAGTTAAACAACAGAGCAATTTGTTTAAATTATTAAGTTTTATATTGATCTAAAACAAATATAAGAGCGCCTCTAAATTCCAATACTGGTACGCATGTTAATGATTTAGCTGGGCGATGCTTGAGTGAGAGCGCGGATTCACAAATGTGCTTCTTAAACGAATCCGTAGCCGTAGCTAAGTTCAGCCACGTCCACAATAAGGGCATTCGTCCTGTTCAGCTAGGCACATTCTTTTTAGATATGACCCAAAATATCCATGGCCTGTTAGGATCTGTGTGAGGTGGTAGTTCAGGTTACCATGTTTTCTGTTTACCCACGGTGTCACCAAGGGTATGAGGGTCTGTGTCCATCTGGCGACGTCACCCTTGCACTGCCATTCTGCTTCCCATTTTTTCATTGTCTCCACTCTCTTGTCTTTCCTGTGCCCCTTTGGTTGTTTCCCTTTACCTTCGGCCCGCTCTTTGGCGAGAAGGTGTATAAGGATTGTGCCCGTTATTGCTTGTATGGCCTTGGACGAAACTGTTCTGTAGGCACTGGCTATTCTAATTGCCATTTTTCTTCTGGCCCGCTCTAGTATTATTCTGTATTTTTTTTTTCTCACAGCTTTCTATCCAGATGGGTACGGCGTACAACAGTATTGAGTCCACCGTTGCACCCATAACTTTACGTTTCTCCGCCGTTGGCCCCTCTACATTCGGCATGATACGTGCCAGGGCCATTACAAGTTTATCTGCTTTTTGCTTTACCTCTGTTATATGAGGGCTCATATTCCAGTTTTTACCTATCCTCATCCCTAGGTATTTGATGCTGCCTTGGGATGTGATTGTTGTATCCCCTAGATTGATTTTAACTGTGATGTCTTTCCTTCTACCCACCAGGACAACAGCTTCCGTTTTATGGGTTGCCAGTTCTAGACCCATTTTTTTGATCCACCTTCTTATCATGTAGGACGCCCACTCTGCCTCCTCTTCTATTTCCTTTATACTGTTACCCCTGACAACCATAGCTAGATCATCAGCATATGCTATTGTGGTAATCCCCTGTGTCATCTGCTCTTTCAGCAGGCCGGTTTTTAGCATGCAATTCATTTACCACAATTTACCATGTATAATTAAAATTGTGTTTACGTTGTTTTACTTATCAAATATTTCAATGAAAAAAAAAAACAGTATAAGCACAATAAGAAAATAAAAAAACTAATCTTGCTAGTTGCTGCAATAATAATAATAATAAACACAATAAAAATTCTCAAATATTAAAAAAAAATGCAATTTCTAGAGTTTTTTGTTCAATACTTATTGTTTATGTAGTAATCATAAATAACTTAATTGTAAAACTGCAATTTTTATTCGACACTACTGTTTCAATACAAACTGCACACATAAATTAATTTAATAAAATATTTTGAAAGAAATATGCATAATATATTTAATTATAAAACAATAATAAAGGTTCGCGCGCCCTATAAATTAATTTCTAAACATACAAATATAAGTCTATAAATAAATGATGATGTCATATATGCAAACAATCTTATTTCAGCTATTTACCATCAAGAGCCAGCACATTTTGCAAGTCAATCGTGCACGTTGTTAAAATCGGGTTGTGATGTGACCGTTTCAAACATCCAGAACGACCACACACCGAAAAAGTATCTGATTTCAATTACGACAAGGCAAGATTCACTTAAACAACCTAAAATTTTACCGTTGACTAAAATGGTCAACTGTTGGTTAGCAAGATATATTCAACGCATTCGTCCGTTACATATTGCTATATAAAAATTAGGAATTAGTTTTAGGAATAATAAGTTGAAATAAATAAATTTAAACTTTAATAATAAATTAATTTAATTTAATAAATATGAAGATATATTACATACATATAAAACATAATTTCATATCATATATAATTAAAAAACTGAAAAATATTTTTACATAATACATACATTCATATAAAAATATGTAATAAATAGAAATACATATGCAAATAATAAGCACTATTTTCTAAGACTTCTCTTCTCCTCTTATGATTTTCTTATGTAAAAATATAGCATTGTTATCGCACAATATTGAAATAAGAATTTCACCTGAACAGTTTAAGATTTTGAGTATATTCAACATCTTTTCTTGTTCTAAAACAGTTTAGTTAAAACTTAAATAATACAAATTTTTATAACAAAAGCTATAGTCGATACAGCTTGCAAATTGACTTTTATTGTAAAAGTTAATTTTAGTTAAATTAATGAAATATTAACTATTTTTAAATGAAACGAGAAACTTCTTATATTATACATATATTAATAATTTTTGATTGAAGATATGAGACAATCGTGGTAATGGCATTTCAAATACAATTTATATATAATTCTATAAAAAATATTTATTTTAGCAATAAATTAAAAAATTTGCCCAAAACCATGTTACAGCTGACAGTAACAAATTATTTTTTATAAAGACTAGTAATGAAAGTGAATAATCTTCTAAATAATTGATATTCAACGTTAATCGATAGCTATTAGCTAATATTTGAACGTTGCTTGCTTATAATTAGTTGTACGCATTAATCTTATCAAATTCACCTTTTTGGTTCCATCGGCTTCACAAAGTTTACACAACACAACAGAATTAGATATCACTTTTTTTTAAATATTTCACACAACACTATTATAAAGGTGCATTTGTTTATGCACAGTGCCTGTTCTTCTTCATGTAGAAATTATTAAATTCTGCAGGATCCACTTGTCTTCACTGTAGAATCTTAAATTCATTTACTCCATATTACTTCAACATCATTGTGGCAATCTAAAATAAAAATGAACAGGTTATTATTTGCACAACAGACTAAAAAATTCAATTACTTTATTTAAATTACTAAAATGAAATATTTAACTGTGCATTTAGATAGATAGATGTTTATTAATCCAATATGCAACTACATAAGTCGATAGGACATGTCATTAAAATAAGGTTCAATACAAGAATTACAAATAAACATTACAAAACATTTTAAAAATATAAACAGTATAAGCACAAGGTATATAAAACTTAAAAATATAATAAATAAATATAAAAACATACGCATACACTTATTTATGATTACAAAACTCTTCAATTGTATAAAAACACTGTTCAATTAAGAAGTTTTTTAAGTTATTTTTAAATATTTTTATGTTGGTGCAGTTTTTTAGTGGGTCGTTTAAAAAATTATAAAAATGTGCCCCTGCACTTTGGCGACTTTTTAAAACTTGTGGTTCGAGTTTTGTCAGTTCGTAGCTTGCTGCAATACCTCGTATCATAAGGATGCACATCCTTGGCTGACATAAATGTATTCCTATTAGTAAAAACGTAACACAGAAGTTTGAACAAATAAATTGAAGTAACAGTTAAAAGGCAGTTGGTTTTAAATGTGTTGCGACAAGATTCAGTAGGTTTTAGATTGAACATCAGTCGGATCACTCGTTTTTGTTGGATAAACACTCTATTAATGTCTGAAGCAAGACCCCACACTATGATATTGTAACTGATTATAGAGTATGTTAATCCATAATAAACATTGATAATAGCTTCAGTTGGAAGTGAGCTTATTAGGTTTTTAATGGCAAAATAAGAGCTACTGATTTTAGAACACACAGTTTCAATATGTGATGACCAGTTTAAGTGTGAGTCTGAGGTTACACCTAGAAATTTGGCTTCAGATTGAATGGATAATTCGTTATTTAAAAAACTGTAACTTTCTGATAGAGGTGTAGCATTATAGTTTCTAAAATTAACAATTACTGTCTTGTTTATGTTTATTAAAAGATTGTTACAACTGCACCAGTCTGAAAATTCCATTAATACACTTCTAACCAGGTGGTTTACTTTTTCAACTGAATCCGCTGATACTAAAATAGATGTATCATCTGCATAGAGAAAACATTGTCCGCTTTTAATAAAATGTGGTAAATCATTTATAAACATTAAAAATATTAATGGTCCGGTGACACTACCTTGAGGCACTCCCATATTCACTTGATACTGGTCTGAAGTAATGTCATTGACTCGAACACAAAGTTTTCGGTTTTCTAAGTAATTTTTTAGAACCTCTAGCATATTTCCTCGTATTCCTAATCTGGACATTTTATACGCAACAAACTGTAAACTCAGACTATCAAATGCACTTGTTAAGTCAAAAAATATACCTACAACAATTTTCTTTGCATTTAAGTTGTCCATTATATGTTGAACAAAGTCAATTGTTGCTGTTTCGGTGGATTTGTTCTGCCTAAACCCATACTGTTCTGTGTGGTCAGAGAATCCGGCTTCTATTACAGTGCTTTTGAAACCATGGCTATTTTGCAAATTCACATTGATATAGTCAACTGCCGTAGCTGATGTTTTTGTTATTCTAGTTGGACTAGTGATGGTCGATGTAAGATTAAAATTGTTTAATATGTCATTAAGCTGCCGGGTATTATTTGAATTCTCAAGTGCGTTTATGTTGAAATCACCACATAAAATAACGTTTTCATATTTAGTAGATATTTTGTTCAGAATTGTGCAAAGATTTAAAAAGAAAATATTAATATCACTATGAGGTGACCTATATACGTTTATTACACACAATTTATTTTTTAAAGATACCGCGGAACACTCAAAACTTTTTTCGATACAATAGTTTTTTAACCATAGTATTTCACGGTACTCTTCAGTTGCATGCGTTTTAACAAATATTGCTACTCCACCGTGAATATATATGTTTCGGCAGAAACTGGTTATTAATTTGAAATTATTTATTTTAGAACATTTAAGATGATCGATTGATGTGATGTGATGTGATGTTCACTTATACACAGAACGTCGCATTTCAATTTATCTAAAAATATGTCTAGCATATCAATTTTGTTGCTAAGTGATTGTACATTGAAATGAAGGAGTTTAAAATCAGTGTTTACATTTAAATTTAAACTTATAATCTGACTGGTAGTTTTATCCATATTTTTTGTTGTCAATTCTTTAGAGTTGCACTTCCTAAAAAAATGTGGTTGTTGATATTTTCCGGGATTGATAGTTGTTCGATAATAGGTGGTGATGAGACATTTTCATTGAGAAAAGGTGCTGCTGCGCAATTTAAAATAAGTTTACATATTTTGTAGAATATTGCACGCAGTCCCGCTCTGTTTAATTCATTGGATTTATTTTTAAAAACATCTAATAATATAGCATTTGTGTCTATATATGTGAAATTGTTACTTTGCTGTTCTTTGATAATATCTAACATTTCCTGATTAAATTCAAACGTAAATTTATTAAGAGCTATTCGGTTTAGGTAATACGTATGCCCAATGAATATCACATTTGTGTGTTTCATTTTATCGATGGCATTCTTAATTGCAGCACTGTTTATCGATTTGCCTTTTAGAATATTTGATTTTCCAGCAAATATTAGAATATAATCATTTTTTCCAAAGTGTTTGATATCGGTGGATATATTTGAAACGACATCTTCAATCAGTGCGTTGGGTTTTAGTATTGTTTTAATATTCATTTCATTAGTCGTTATATAATTGGTAATAATTTCTCTGACATCTCTTCCGTCTTCATCTGCTAGTACTAATATATTTTTTCGAGTTTTAACAATATTAGCTTGGCTTGTTTTTGTGCTTCCGTTTATATCCTTAGTGTTTTTAGTCGAAGTCGAAGTGGATATATTGCAATGACTTTCATTTGTTTTACTACTAACATTGTTAATTTTGGTGTCTATTGGATCAAGTTTTTCAGATTCAATTAAAATGTCATCATTATTTTTTGTTTTATTTGATTCAGTTTGAGTTGAAGCATTTTTTGATTTTTTTCTTTGATTTTTTAGTGGGTTAATTTCGGTGTGTAGTGGACCAGAGCGATGATGCAATGTTATATTATAATAACATTGCATGGCCGCGACATTGCACTTCGCCTTGTCGATCAGCACATTCCTAAGCAGATGTGTATAAACACAGCTGACATTGAAAAGTGCTGACCGGACATTCGTTCACATATATAAGTGACGAATTAATTAATCAGAGATAGTTTTTGATAGTTAATAATAAATAGTATCCATCTAACCTCGATGTCTAATTAATCCTTCTCCGAGACGACGACAATAAATGAAAGGTGCATTCATTTATTACAACGTCGGAGCCGACGCGTTGTCTAGAATAAACATCGACGAATTGAAAGAAATCCAGCGAAGCGTAGCGCAAGTATTAGCAGTACAAACGCGCGCAATGAAAGATAAAATTACTGAAGAAAAGGGAAAGATTAATAAAGATATACAAAAAGAAGAGACAAAATTAAAGGCTTACGAAGTATTGCGCAACTTCGAAGCGATAAAAGCTACAAAATTAATGGTAAATATGAATACCAAGTGTCCACAACTATGGGTCGATGGAAAGAAAAGAATTATATTAGACGGTAAGATTTCTAATAACAAATCTGACTTAGGTCAGATCATGTTAAGGCTTGAAAGTATAGCCAGAGATCACGAGATAAATAAAATAAAAATAGAGCTCAATAATAAAATGTTTAATGTAATACCCCCGTCGTTATTTAAAAGTATAGCAAATGAAAAGCTAAGTAAACTCACAATAATATTAACACAACCAGTAGAACGTATTTCAGAGCTTGCAGTACAACAAGATCTGATAAAGCAATTTCACACTGATCCTATCCTAGGAGGACATTGTGGTAGAACTAGATTATTTTCAAAATTAAGGTCACACTATTTTTGGAAATACATGAGGAGGGACATAGCTAAATTCCTCAAATCATGTCACCTTTGTCAAACCAACAAAGCAAAAAAAAAAAATATGGCACCCCTATGTATCACCCCAACCCCCCAAAAAGCATTTGATATCGTCATAATTGATACAATAGGCCCATTTTCCAAATCATCGCAAGGTAACTTATACGCAGTTACCATAGAATGTGAACTCACTAAATACGCTGTCACAATTGCGATTCCCAACAAAGAGGCGAGAACGGTAGCGCGGGCGATCGTCGACCACTTCATCCTAATTTACGGTCCAATGAAAGAGATCAGAACGGATATGGGTACGGAATACGTGAACAAAACGCTTACCGAACTCACTAAGCTTCTACAAATACAACACTTATCATCAACCCCGTATAGACCACAATCGGTCGGTACAGTGGAAAGAATCCACAGGGTAATAAACGAATACGTCCGAATGTACATTAATTCGTGTAAGGATGACTGGGATGAGTGGATTAAATATTTTTCTTATTGTTATAATACAACACCATCCACAGTCCACGATTATTGTCCTTTCGAATTGATATTTGCAAAAAACCCAACCCTTCCCCTTGATTTTGAGACAAACAAAATCGAACCCATATATAATGTGGAAAACTACAGTAAAGAGGTTAAATTCCGGTTACAAACTGCGCTGAAAAGAGCAAACAGCATCATTTCAGAGATAAAGCAGAAACGGAAAGCAAAATTTGATCTCAACAGTAGACCATCAAACATTAAAATCAATGATAAGGTACTTATAACCAATGAGGCTCGAACAAAGTTCAATTCATTGTTTAAGGGTCCCTATACAGTGATAAAAAAGACAGGTGTAAACTACACCCTTACGGACATTAACGACAAAACATTGACAATTCATGAAAATAGACTGTGTAAATATAACGCATAGTAAATAAAATAATCTTAACATATATTGTAATTTAGATACTAAGATATAGTAATATAATGTTTGTATAAGTATTTAACCATAAATTAAAATATAAGAATATAATAATTTTTTTTTCTAGAACTGAAGTTAGTTTAAGTTATTATAATGTAACACGTGTTTAGAATAAGAATTTATATACATATATATGAAAGTGTGAATTTCCGGTTTTGTTATCGCAAATTCACACTACCCCAAAAGGAGGAGGTGTAGTGGACCAGAGCGATGATGCAATGTTATATTATAATAACATTGCATGGCCGCGACATTGCACTTCGCCTTGTCGATCAGCACATTCCTAAGCAGATGTGTATAAACACAGCTGACATTGAAAAGTGCTGACCGGACATTCGTTCACATATATAAGTGACGAATTAATTAATCAGAGATAGTTTTTGATAGTTAATAATAAATAGTATCCATCTAACCTCGATGTCTAATTAATCCTTCTCCGAGACGACGACAATAAATGAAAGGTGCATTCATTTATTACAGGTGAGTATTAAATCAAGGTTTTCAGATTCAATCAAATCAACATTATTTTTTGTTTTATCTGATTTTGTTGAAGTTATAGCATCTTTTGCATCTTTTCTTTGATTATTTAGTTTGTTTAATTTTAAAGCTTCAATTATTTTAATTTTATCCGTCAGTTCATTTTTGAGTAAGTCTATTTCTGTTTTTAATTTAATTATTTTGTCATGCAATTTATTATTTTCGCGATCGATATTAACAGATGATACTTCCAATTCTGTTACTAAGGCATTATATTCTTTTTCCTCCGCATCCAAATCGGTTGTATTATTTGAATCACTATTATTAAAAGTTTGGTTCAATATATCGTCCGACTGTGTCGATTTAAATTTTTGTCGGGTCATTGGTCCCATCATAGTAAAATAATTATTATACTTAATTAAAGTTTACAAGGAGAATAGAATACAATGGACACTCTCTTCACACCTAGGGGCCTATCTAGGTGACTAACAATTAACAAACAAAAAGGGCCACGGAATAATAATAAAAACAAATAAAAAAATAGGAAAGAGAAAAAGGAAACAAAAAAAATTAATAAATTGAAGATTTGAACCACGGGCCTTCTCACTTGAAGCTAGCGCGCTAACAACTACACCAGCGAGATGTCCGTTTAACAATAAAATAATGGTTGATATTAATTTATAGTTAAATGAAAGAATTTAAGAAACAAACAAGTAAACAAATGCTTATAGGTTAGGAACAAATATATGAATTAATTATTACTTATCATGGACATTCCAGTACTTTAACACAAACAAAAAAATAGTTTTTCACTTATCAATAACTAGCACTTGAACATATACTTGTTTAAATGATTAATATTATGTGTGTTACAAAATTACTAAATAACACGTGAACGATCACTATGTTGGTATATGTATTAGTTAACATCAATTTTACACAATATTTTGTATTCATAACCTAAAAATAAAACCAAAAACACTGACTTTATTGTAACTAATAATATTGATATTAACTATAACTCATTTCAATGCAGTTCCTATTGATACACTAGTAGCAACACTAGCAACACAGAACTAGCAACATCTTAAGAGTTGTTGGAACGAATAGCAAGGCTTTCTGCTACTAATGACTTCAATTGACCTTGTTATGAAATGTCACAGGCCACAGATCACCAGGCTATCAATACATATTCGTAGCAAATAGTGTGACGTATAGCCACGTTGCTTGAACGAACCACAGAAATAAGGCTAACATTCTTTGGTTTATACGCCGGCGCGGGTCCGACATTATAATTTTCCAATCGTCCCGATCGTCCGATTGGTCACAGTTCCAATCAGTTCCAACTATCTATGCTCCCTAAGTCCCGAATGTAAATGTTTATAGTAACTATTGTAAGGTTATCTATGGTTTGATGTAGTTTAAGTATTCCTCCCTCATCACCTCGTGTGGTTCAGTGCAGTGTTTTCGTTGATTGTCGTACGTACGAGTTACGACGTGTTTTCTCTCACGACTGCCTTCAGTGCCTTCCATTCTGCACCGCACGCGGCATATCTAATGATTCATTATTTTCAATTAATTCCGCGAATTTCTTGTGAAAATGCAGATATATTCGTATTGATTTTTGTTTATGCAAGGTAAGAATAGAAATTATTTAACACATTTTCTAATGGCGGGTGTTCAGTGTTGTTTTTTGAAGAAGTGGTTAAATGGAGGAGGGTATTAGGATCTTCGATTTATTGTTAATTAAGTTATGCAGATAATCTTTTTAATCAGAAGATTTTTCACTTGAAATTACGTTTTTATGTGAGTAATTGCTACACTTAATTTTCATATATTTAAGTTATTTTAAAATTTATTTTGAGGTTAAGGATTAACATTTGTTCTTTATTAATATATTTTATTATGAGTTCTAATATCAACTCCTAATAAACTAGTATTTATCATGAGTTTTGTGTATGTGTGATTTAATATATTATCCATGCTACTTGTTGGTATTATAAGTGATTGGTTTGGTGTATCTATGAAGAAACAATATACTATTTTCTTAGCTTTTAATAAATGATTAATAATTATATCTTGAATTATAAATACATATAAAAATATTTAAATCTTAAAAAGTCTGTAAAATGCACAAAATGTCATCAATCTTATTGTAGATTGAAATTTTAAGAATATTTTTAGGTTTTCTTTATAATTAACACATAAAATGTGAGAAATAGCATTTATAATATAACTAAACTATTTTTTTTTAACTGATAATTTGTACATTTTTTGCGTCAATTATAAAGAAAAACTAAAAATATTTTTAAAATTTTAATCTGCAATAAAATTGATGATTATTTGTGCATTTTACAGATTTTTTAAAGTTTCATCCATAATTATACAGCCTACACCCAATGGGTAGAAGGGCGATCTGATTATATATATCCATAATTATACAGGGTGTATATTAATTGGCGGATAAACGCCAGGTAACTTTATAAATCGTGCCAAAAGAAAACAAAAATCTTAATTCCAAAATGCTGAAAAACTCTTCGTTTGGCCTCACGAGGTCCTCAAAGTTTCAATTTTGTCAATACAAATATTGTTTTAATTGCGTATATTATGTACCAATTTGCTTTCTTTTTTAGTATAATAAAAATTACGAGGTTTATTGAAACTTAATAAAAAAAAACATTGAAAAATATGCAAATTACTTTTGAAGAATAAATCAAATTTAAATTAAAAATACGCTTGGCAACGTAGCAAAATTTTTAATAAAATTCAAATTATAAAGTAGGCAATGCAATAAATGTCAGGGGGTCAATTCTGAGTTGGGATTCCGATAGCTGTCAACCGGCCGCCGATTCGAAAAATATTTGCTTTTTAATGGTGGCGTTCACACATCATTCTATTATAGTAGTAACCAATCACATATTTACATACATATTTATGCGTAGGCGTCAAACAAACTGTAAACGCGGGAATTTTGAATTTGAGCGAAAATTAATGTAAAAAATCAACTAAATTAAAAAAAAAAAAAATTAACACTAAATAATTACTCCATACTAACACAGCTTCTTTGTTATTATAAATATGATGATTTTGAAACAATTATGATGTGTGATATATTTGATGTTTATTTTAACCTACAAATTAAATGTTTGGTAGTTCATACTTTGCATAACAATTTAAAACGCTCGATAAAAATATTATTTGCACAAAAAAGATAAATGCTAATAATCATAAATAAGCATAACTTATTTCAAACGCTAGATAAATATAGTTATAAAAATAAGAAAAGCTTGATAAAATTTATAAAAGTTTGATAAAAAAAGTAATTGTTCGATAAAAAGTAAAATTTCAATAAAAAGTGCGAATGCTTGTTAAAAATACGAATCGTTTAATGAAACTAGTAAATGCTATGTCAAAATAATAGATTCTTGCTATAAAATGATAAATAGAACAAAAACAGTATAAATATACTGGATAAACGATTAAAAAATATAAAATTATATTTTCTAACTAATAAATGTCTAGAACATATCGGTAACAGTAATAATAATATAATAAATATATTAAAAAATAAACTATGTTAAACTAAACAACAATAATAATAAGAATGCTATGCTATGTACGGCAAACAGCATCGATAGAGAAATTAGTGTTTCTAAGGCTTCTAGTGCAAATTTTACCTAGCTGTTATTCTTCTACCATACAAATATGATTAAAATAATAATTTGCCATTTAAATATCATTTAAACCCTTTGATTTCATGTTGGCTTTAAGCTACAAAATGTTTATCATTTGCACGATACATTATTTCGATTAAAAATTGTAGTTGCAGATTATTTAATTTATTAAATTTTAGTAAAAAGTGTTTGACTGCAAAAAAAAAAAGATTCATGCGAATAATCTTAAATAGTTCATAAATAATTTTAAATGCGTTAATGCGTTTTAAAAATAAGGAACGCTTGATAAAATTTATAAACATTTGATACATATTATATATATATACTTTATATGCAAAAACTAAATAAAAACATGAAACGTATAATAAAATCAGTAAATTGTTGGTAAAAATCATAGGTGCAAAATAAATATATTTAATAAACTATTAAAAAATATGAAATCATATTTTTCATACTAATAAATACCTAGAATATAATAATAACAATAATATTTATAATAAATATATTAAAGAAAGTACTAAACAATAAGAATAATCACAAGATTGCTATAAACGGTAGACAGCACCGATGAAGAAATTGGTGTTTCTTAGAAAGTGCTTTGGCTTCTATTACAAATTTATAGAGCTTTTTCTCTTTTTACCTTGCAAAACTGACTCAAATTTATCTGGCAGTTATTTTTCCAACATGCAAATATTACATTAACAAGCATTAAATTCTTGCGTTTGTCGAGCACCACAAAATTATAATTTTTCCAAATTGAGCTTCATTATTAAAATTGTAATATTAAATACAATAAAAAGAAACCTTTTCTACCTATCTTAATTTTTCTCTTAATAAAATGTAAACCTAAATAAATAGTAATGAAAATAAACTCTATATATTATTTATTAATAATAAATATATTCACATAAGCAAAATATACAATTAATATAAAATATTTATGTATTACAAGCACAATTCACATTTAACATTAACATCCACAACACTTTAATTTGTACACAACACAAAAGTCACTTTGACAAGTAGATAACCTAAAAATAATTAATGTCATCAAAAAGTAAATCGCGATTTAGATGATTTGACGACTAAATATTATCAAGTTTTCGCTTCCCCCACCATCAATTTTTACGGCATTTAAAGCATCTCTCTCGCACTTGCTAAATCGTCGTATATATTCTTACACATTGATTCTACATTTTTTGTCGCTTTTTTCTCTGAATTTAAGCTTATTTGAACAAACTTGCAACAATTTTAGCACCGTTTCTATCGGAATCGCACCTCTGATCTCCAGTGACTTTTGTCATCAGTGACTTTTAAATTCAAATAAAATTCAATTTAAATATTATGATATACTTTATTCTTTTGATAATCATTAATTTAAAATTGTGTGAGGTTGCACATTAACGACACATACCGCATTATTAAATTATGAATGGTGTTTTGATGCATTTGCGAAATATATTATGTTGCGTTCGTCTAGTATGCGGCGGTCTGCCTTATGTCTGTCTCGGATTTACAACTACTACGTTGCCATGTCAATCCCGTGACCACCCTTGACAAAAACCATCGGTGACTTTTGTCGTTTCACCATGCGGCTAAAATGCGTTTTCAAAATAAATGTGTGAATACAGCAAATAGGTACTATAATTATTATTGAATTATAGAACAATTTGTAGATTGCAGCTGATACAACTATTATAAATTATTAGATTCTGTCATAAATAAAAATATTAATTATTTCAATGCACAATTGATTGTTTGAAAATATATTTAAAATAATTGACATGAATATAGCAACTCTGACAGATTTAACAAAATTACTAGGTTGCCATGTATTTCCATTGACAAAAACCATCGGTGACAAAACTCACAATTCTCACAAAGAACTCCCAGTTGATATTTCTATTTTATTGTTTAATTATGGCTTTTACGTTGAATGAATATGCTGATATGTATATGGCATATGGTTATTGCAATGGCAATGTAAATGCAGCCAAAAATGAATATCAAAACAGATTTCCTGATCGTCGTCAACCTGCAATAAATGTACTTCGTCGTCTTGATCAAAGACTGCCCGAGACTGGGCAGTTAATTCCTCTAAATGCAAATGCAGGTAGGCCACACAGACGGCGTGCCTTTGCATTGGAAGAGAATATTTTAGCTACTGCGGCAAATGACCCATGCATAAGCACAAGACAACTTGCACGGCAATTAAATATTTCAAAAAACAAAACTGTACATTTAGTGCTTAAAGAGGAAGGCATTCACCCTTATCATTTTACCAAAATTCAACCTTTAAATGCTATGGACCCGAATTTTAGGATTAATTTTTGTAATTGGTTGCTTGAAAAAATTCAAATAAATCCACAATTTCATCACAATATGATGTGGACAGATGAATGTAATTTTTCGCGAGATGGTTTGTTGAATTTGCACAACTTATTACAATTATGAAAATCCCCATGTTGCTCGAGAATATGGACATCAAACTCGCAAAATGTGTGGATTGATATCGTTGGACACCAATTAATTAGAGATTTTCCATTTGACAAAATAGTCGCACTTGGTGGCACTAATTCATTGATTTTTGAATTTATTTGTCAAACGCTTTTTACATTTTTTATGTGTTTTTCAAGATAGAGAACGTCCCACAAACGCCAAATATTTTCTTTGCGTTTGTCAAGTGTGAGACGCTGTTGCTCGCAATATTGAAAAATGTAAAAATGCAGCGGGTGCATAAAGTGCGCAAATGGAACACACCTATTTTACCTGATCGGTTAAATAGCCAAAACTATTTGGAATTCCTAAATGATATGTATGAAAATTTGCCTTTAAATATCATACAAAATTTAACTTTTATGCACGATGAAGCGCCTGCACATGCAGGTCGTGCTGTGACGGCATGGTTAAATATTAATTTTAACAACAACTGGATTGGGAGATTTGGACCACAATCATGGCCACCAAGGTCCCCGGACTTAAATCCAATAGACTTTTTTATATGGGGATTTGTAAAAGATTTTGTATACAAAACACCGGTGCGCAATTATGAAGAATTAATTGAAAAAATTAATACAGCCGTTTAGCAAATTACGCCGGCGATGCTTGAGAACGTCATCAATTCGATATCGATACGTGCTGTAAAGTGTTTAGAAGTAAACGGTGGCCAATTTGAACATTTGTAGTTTAAAATAAAAAATAAAATTTGATGTGTGTATTAAATTGCCCATTTTATGTGTATTAAGTTGCCTACATTATAGGTTTGAATTTAGAAAGTTTGCAACGTTGCCAAGCGTAACAAAACTTTGAAGACCTCGTGAGGCCAAACGAAAAGTTTTTCAGTATTTTGGAATTAAGATTTTCGTTTTCTTTTGGCACGGTCTACAAAGTTACCTGGCGTTTGTCCGCCAATTAATCTACACCCTGTATATACACTTTTCATTTGGCCTCACGGGATCCTCAAAGTTTTGTTACGCTTGGCAACGTAGCTAAATTTCTATTTCAATATTCAAAAACCTATAATGTTGGCAACTTAATACACACATCAAATGCTATTATTTATTATAAACTACAAATGTTCATATTAGCCACTGTTTACTTTTAAACATTATACGGTATTGAATTCATGATCATCACCGGCGTAATTTGCATATTCATTCAAAGTAAAAGTCATAATAAAATAGAAATATCAACTGACATTCATTGCATAGCCTATGTTATAATTTGAATTTTATTAAAAATTAATTTATTTTAATTTTTAATATACCTCGTAACTATTATTATACTAAAAAAGAAAGCTACTTTGTACATAAAATACGTAATTAAAACAATATTTGTATTGACAAAATTGAAACTTTTAGGACCTCGTGAGGCCAAACGAAAAGTTTCTCAGCATTTTGGAATTAAGATTTTCGTTTTCTTTTGGCACGGTCGACAAAGTTACCTGGCGTTTGTCCCGCAATTAATCTACACCCTGTATAATTATATAAAGAATTATAGATAGTGTCATACGGGCATTAGCATGTAACAACAAACCATATAAGGCTCGTTTCACACGTGTACGGTTTCCATTCGGTTCGGTTTGTTTTCGGTTTATTTTTGATTCGTTTTTGGTTCATTTTTGGTTTCTATTTGGTACTTAATAGAAACAGTATAGCACCAAATACAGGGAGTTTATAAATGAATGGGATTATGTAATCACTTTAAATATGCCGCCTTTTTAAAATAGTTTACTATACTACATATGTTTTCATGTTTGCTTGACAGCTGTCAAAGTTGATCTGTCAAAACAAATAATATAGTGGACAATTTAAAAAAAGCGGCACATTTAAAGTGATTACATAATCCCATTCATTTATAAACTCCCTGTACTTTCTTGTAAAGTGATGAGAGGGTGCTCCCAATCCTCCTTTGTTTTTTTTTTTTTCTATAAAGAAACAACACGGCAACAACTTGACTCGTCTCTATTATGATTACTACTGAGTCTGTGTACAAAAAAAACACAATACCTGATACAAACCGTGCACGTGTGAAAAAGTTTTATTCATTTTTGGTTGCAACCGAAAATGAACCGAACTGAATGGAAACCATATACATGTGAAACGAGCCTTAATCACACTAATTTACATTGCTTATTTTGGTAAAATTTTGGGTAATTGGGATAATAAATTGAATTTATTTTAAGATAAAAATATATAAAATAATTGTGTACATATATATTATTTTTTGGTAGTTTACATTTAATTTTCAAGAATTTGTTAAATTGTAAAATAATCATTTATTTGTGGAACTTTGTGCATTTGAATCAGCAGCTTAATTGGCTTAAAATGTCAGACAGACAGTTCATGAAATGCTAGCAGATACAGATAATATTCTATAGGTTACCTTATTTGCGTATTTATGGTTATCTAACTAATTTTAGCTTAACCTGGCATTACTTAACCTAATCTAGTTCATAAGAACATAATAATTCATTGCAATAAAAAATAAAATAAAATATACAGTAAATAATTTCATTAAAAGCTTAGGCAGATTGTGTAACATAGGTTTTACCTTATACTAGTTTTATGCCCTCAATTGACATCACACACGTATTGGAAATAAGCCTTCAACACTTTGACTGCTTTGTGTACATATATTATGCACATTAGGGTCTCTATACGAGTCGTGTGTAGATATTCTATACATAGATTTTTAGTTTTGGCCCATGTGTATATGAATTATGCGCTGTTACTGTGTGTTTTTAATGTTGTAAGTATTATAAAGGCGCAGGATTACAACATACTTAAAATACATTTTTTTTTAATATATTACATTTTTTTAAATTTAAGAATGGCGGACTGTGTAATAAGTTTGGCACTCAACATGTTAAATAACACACCTTTTTTTCAACATTGCAACTTGCTGAAAATGTAAGAAACATGTTTTTTAAGTAGTCAAAATTGTAATTATTACCAGGTATATTAAAGTAAAATTTTTTTAACAGAAGTTATAAATTCTAGTTTTCTAGATACTGTCGAAGCTATATCGACAACATGGTTGTTTCAGAGAACATTATTTGAGATTGTAACCTCTAGAAGACCAATTGAAGATGATTTAAATATGGATTTGTTGTTTAGTTTAATATTTGGTACTAGTGATATCTTCGATTTTGATTTTGAACTGTAAAAAGTTGAGTTTTTAGAGTTAAAATTAACCTAGTCAATAGGTATAGCAAATATGGTCACAGGTAATTCACGAACTGCACAGACTGACCCAGGAAAATAGCAGTGACTTGATTATTGGTTTTATTTTATGATTGTCAAAAAATAGCTGTTCAAACTTTAAAATGCTGTACACAATCAAGTGAATCAACAATTTATAGATAACTTTGGTAACATGGTAAGCAATATTGTGTATGATTGAATTCAACAAATAACAAAAACATATGAAGATGATAAAAGCTAAAATCTATCTTAGAAGATGTAACATGTAAACAGTAGTAAGTAGATATATATATAAAGCAGAAGAATATACGTTTTCTTGGGTTGGCTGAGGACAAAAATGACATGGAAGTGATGTTAACATTATTGCGAAATAAGTTAAACCTATCGATAGACAATACTGATATGGTTTTATGCTTTCATATTAGAAAAGAATCGCCCACGTGCATTAATAATAATAATAGTGTTTATTCGTTTTGCCAACAATTTGGATATGAAAAGTGACATTAAAATTAAAATTAAAATGTAGTTATAAGATAGACACTTTAAAATTTACACATAATACTAAACATTACAAAATTATTATTTACAACACAATATAATACTGATTTACAAATTCACTGAATAGTACGCCTTAGATATTAACAAATCTTTCAAAATAATTTTAAATATATTTAATTTTAGTTCTTTTATGCTTACCGGTAAAACATTGTAGCATTTTATAGACATATATCTTGTACCCTTCTCATACATTGCTAATCGATGGTTTGGAATTTCAAGTGTGTTAGTACCATGTCTAGTTTTGTGATATAGATTTGCTGTTGTATTGTAATTACATTTATTTTTCTTAACATTAACAAGTAATTTATAAACATAAAGACTATGCACAGTTAATATTTTTTGATCAATGAATAATTGACGACATGGTGTATTTAGTTTTTTACTCAACATATTTCGTAAAATTCTTTTCTGCATTTTAAATACACTTTCAGTTTGTGTCGAGCTACTCTACACAGTAAGACCATATGCTATGATGGATTGGCCGTAATAAATAAGCTTTAATGTTTCAAGATTTAAATACTGTGACATAACAAAGAGGAGCAATTTTTTTGCAAACGTGAGCTGTATGAGATTGCTAATTACAATTATTATCAATAAATATTCCTAAAAGTAGAGTTTTTGTAGTTTGTGGTGTTGAAATATGATTATGTCTCAAAACAAGAGAGTAGTCGGCAGGTACGTTTGTTGCTTGAAAACGTAGACATGTAGTTTTTTTGACATTTAAAAATAAATTATTACTACTAAAATACTCTTGAAAGCTCGACATTTTTTTTTTTTTTTTTTTAATTGAGGGGGAAAATGCCTTACGCACTTTGTGTGGGGCTCCCGTATACCCACTAAAAACCCTAACCTCTACGCCCTCCAAGCCTTGCGGGATTACCGTTGTGGTATTACTTCACAAAGTCTGGACACCTTCTATTTATCCTACTATCCTTGGCTTCCTGCTCTTGCTTTCTCCTCTTCCTTTTTTGTAGTCATTATTCTTCGTATGCCATCATCAATGGCCCTCCAGTTGTATGCACTTTCAAGCATGAGTGTGGTCAGGTTGTTTACGGTTATCTCTTTACCGACTCTTAGCTGCATCTCTTCTCTGGTGCTTCTCCAGCGAGGGCACTTCACCAGTGTGTGCTCCGGGGTATCTTTCTCTCCACAATAGGGGCATTCGTCCTGTTCAGCTAGGCACATTCTTTTTAGATATGACCCAAAACATCCATGGCCTGTTAGGATCTGTGTGAGGTGGTAGTTCAGGTTACCATGTTTTCTGTTTACCCACGGTGTCACCAAGGGTATGAGGGTCTGTGTCCATCTGGCGACGTCACCCTTGTACTGCCATTCTGCTTCCCATTTTTTCATTGTCTCCACTCTCTTGTCTTTCCTGTGCCCCTTTGGTTGTTTCCCTTTACCTTCGGCCCGCTCTTTGGCGAGAAGGTGTATGGGGATTGTGCTCGTTATTGCTTGTATGGCCTTGGACGAAACTGTTCTGTAGGCACCGGCTATTCTAATTGCCATTTTTTTTCTGGCCCGCTCTAGTATTATTCTGTTTTTTTTTTTTCTTGCAGCTTTCTATCCAGATGGGTACGGCGTACAACAGTATTGAGTCCACCGTTGCACCCATAACTTTACGTTTCTCCGCCCTTGGCCCCCCTACATTCGGCATGATACGTGCCAGGGCCATTACAAGTTTATCTGCTTTTTGCTTTACCTCTGTTATATGAGGGCTCATATTCCAGTTTTTACTTATCCTCATTCCTAGGTATTTGATGCTGCCTTGGGATGTGATTGTTGTATCCCCTAGATTGATTTTAACTGTGATGTCCTTCCTTCTACCCACCAGGACAACAGCTTCCGTTTTATGGGTTGCCAGTTCTAGACCCATTTTTTTGATCCACCTTCTTATCTTGTAGGACGCCCACTCTGCCTCCTCTTCTATTTCCTTTATACTGTTACCCCTGACAACCATAGCTAGATCATCAGCATATGCTATTGTGGTAATCCCCTGTGTCATCTGCTCTCTCAGCAGGCCATCATAATATATATTCCACAAGGTGTGACCCAGGACAGACCCCTGAGGCACCCCGCAAGTCATTTCCAAAGTTGCTCCGGAGCTGCATTCTATGATTCTATCCTGTAGATAGTGGCATAGGATTATTCTGAGGTATGATGAAATTCCCTTTCTCTCTAATTCTTCTAATAGTCCCCTCCAGGGCACCGAGTTAAAAGCATTCTTTATATCAAAGGTGATTAACACGGCCAGTTTGTGTGTCGGATGTTCAGCTACCTGCCCCACTGCTTTCCTAACCTGTCTAAGTGCATCCAGTGTGGAGTGGCCACCTCTGAACCCGTGTTGGTTTTTACTCAGGCCTCCATTCCTGTATATTTCCTCTATAAGTCTCGTGTTGAGGACGTGCTCATACAGCTTTCCCAGTGGGTTCAGTAGACATATGGGTCGGTATGCCTTGTCTTCATTTATTTTGGTAGGTTTCTCGATTAGTACTAATTTTGCCTTTTTCCAATCTTTGGGGAAGATGCCTTGCTTTATGAGTTTGTCAAGGACCTTTGCGCAGAGTTGAGGTCTTTTTGTTGCTATTGCTCTGATCACCTCCGGCGGTATCATGTCTGTCCCGTGAGCCTTTTTTCTTTTAATTTTGCCACCTGCCTTAAGTATTTCTTCTTCTGTACATTCCGGTATCATATCCATATCTGTTCTTATCTCTAACCACGTTGTTCTGCCTAGGTTCGGAAAGAGTTTCTTGGCTTCAGCAGTTATCTCCTCCCCTGACAGTGTTATTGGGGATCTTTGTCCTATTTTATTTGTGACAATTTTATATCCTTTGCCCCATATATCCCCATTTAGATCCTCACACAGTTTCTTCCAGGCCATCTTTTTAGATTCCATTATTGCCTTCTTAAGGTCTTTCCTCTCACCTGCGTATGCCTCTTGTGCTTGTTGCAGAAGGTCTCTTGGGTTTTTTCCGTTTAATCTTGTCACAATCCTTTTAGTTTTTATACATCTCTTTCTCATGTTTGCAATATCATCACTCCACCAATACATTGGTTTGTAGTTTACCCTGCCCTCTTTTTTTTTTTAAGTCTTTTTGCAGGTTTTTATTATAGATTCTTTTAGCTTCTCAGCAGTGTGTTCCATTTCCGTTGTGTTTAGGTCTAGATTTGAGAGGAATTTTGCCTCTTGCTCATTGGGGAAAGACCATCCGGTGATTTCTCTTGTCTTCTCCCAAGTCTTTACCTTCCCCGGCCTGACTTCGAAATGTATGTTCATGTGATCACTCAGATTCTCTTCCTCGCCCACATGCCAGTTGCTAATTTTTGTTACCATCTTAGAGGTGCACAAGGTCACATCTATGAAGGATTTTGCTCCGTTTTTTTGGAACGTAGGTACTCCCCCTCTATTCAGGACGCAGAGTTCGTTTTCGTTTGCCCATTCCGCCAACATGTCACTTTTCCGGTCGTCTTTGGGAGACCCCCATATGCCTGACTTGGCGTTGAAATCCCTGCCAATGATCTTATCTTTCTTGTGTTTTTTTTGGTCCTTACTTAGTTCTGTTAGCCACTTTTCGAAATGCTCGATGCTTTCATTTGGGGAGAAGTAGCAGGCATACATTACTGTCTAGCGGTCCTCCACCCAGGTGTACACTACCCTACTTCCTGATTTTAATGCCGGAGATTTAGTATTGTCAGGGATGTATATTGCCTCGTCTTCATTTTTATCCATAATCCATCTTTTCTTGGTTGCTGCTATTTTCTTATTTGGTTCCGAGACTAGGGCATAATCTGCTCCTGCTTTTTGACAGTTCCATTCTAGTAGATCCATAGCCGCTCTACATCTGTTTAGGTTAACCTGTATAACCTTTATTTTCTAGCCCTTCCGGCCCTTTCTTTCTCCTTCTGTGCTTGTACCAGTTTCCTGTACGCCGGGCATCTCATGCTGTCCGTTTTGTGATCTTCTATATTGCATAAGTAGCACTTCTGTTTATTGGTGCAGTCTTTCACTTTATGTACGGTCCCCCCACAGTTCCTGCAGGGCTCGCCATCCGTATTTTTACAGTCCATTGCCTTGTGACCTACTCTATGGCATTTGTAGCATTTGGCGGAGCAAATACCTCCATCACCCTCCATCTATTCCAGCCTGAGCCTATTTTCCTTTTCCTTATAAGGTGCTCTGCTGCCTTTTCCTGCATGTTCACGAAGGCATATCTTACTCCATTCTGGTTGACCTTTTCTGATAGTTTCACCGAATCTACCTTGGCGCTCAGGTTGTCTCTCAGGAGTTTCATGTTGATTTCATCCTTCACCTCATCTTCATTGAAGTCTCCGTCCACGTCTAGAAGCCGTATTGTCTTTTTTCTTTCATTTAGTTCAATGTTGGCTACCTTGTTGATTTTCTCATCGAGTGTTTTCCTGAACTCCTTCCTTACTTCTTCCTTATTATTTTTGACCACAAGTTTAATGTTGCCATCTTTCGTTTTATTTATCCCTGCGATTATGATCTCGCCCGTGTTCACCTCATTCTTCATACATTTCATTACTTCTGCATAGCTGCAGCCCTCTTTTGGTTTGATTAGAATCGTATCCATCTGTCTATCCCAGCGCTTCTTTGGCATCTCGTTTTTTCTTCCTTGCGTTGGTTTCCTTTTGCCATGGATAGTCATTTTAAGCTCCTCATTTTTAAGACAGTATTCCATCACTTTCCTGGCTATATCTGGTTCTGCATCCGTGATACAGGCTAGTCTCAATTTTCCCTTATCCCTTGTCATTGCCTTTACTTCCTGCATTGCTTTGATTATTCCGCTACTTCCTTCTAGTGTTCCCATCCCCTTCATGGTTTTCACTACATACGTGAGTCTTTTATTTTCCTCTTCTGCTTTGCCATTTTGGGCAATTATGGAGCTTTTTGTGATCCCACACCACCATTTAGTTTCTTGTTGATCCTCCGTCATTGCTGCTAGCAATTCCGGGTGTCTCTCCGCTATTATTTTATCAGGGTATCCCTTTGTGCTCTCGCTACTACTTAATATTACTACTAAGTCTTCCTTACTGTCAGCTTTAAAGGTATCACTCGTCTGCTCACAATTCGTGAATAGGTCTTCTGTCCAGTCTACTTTCATCAGCTCCTGTAGTGCTTCGACCCCTTTTTTGCGTGATAGGCATTCGTTGATCCTGTCTCGTTGATTCCTTTTCTCCGCTGTCTCCATTGCTTCTGTTTGCTCCGCTTTATCCACTAGGCTTATACATTTCGGGAGCTGTCCTATAACGGGCCCCTGACCCTCCTGTTTTTCTATCATTTTTTCTAGGAAGTTAATCCCTCCATCCGCTCTCAGCCTTGATGAGTAGGCATACAACCTGTTGGCTGCATCTCTAGCTTCCGGTTTCATTCTATTGCTTAACAGCGCAATGTTTCTCAGATTTGAGCTCTCTGCTATTATTCTCCTTAGAAGATTCTTCAGCTTTCTATAGTCCATCTTAAAGTCCTCTAGATCAGCTTCCCCCTTCTGGGGAGAGTCAGCCATCCTCATTCTTTTATTGCTTTGGAGCAGGGTTTCCTCCGCTTTTATTCCTGTTTCCTTAGATGGAGTAGCGGGAAGTTCACTTAGGTTTCCCAAGACTATGTGATCAGGTTTCCCATTCTTGTTCTCTGTTTGAGCAGCCGGTGTTTCTTCCTTTGCATCCGGGATCCTCCTGATAGGTGACCTGCTCAGGCTGCCCCGTTTGCCCTGTTCCTTCAGAAGCTCCAATTCAAATCTTCTCGTTTCCTCTTCTTTCTCCCTTGCCGGGTCGTCCTCGCCCTTGCTGTAGTGTTTTGCCGATTGGTTTGCTCCCTCTTGCTCGCGCTTTTCCTCTTCTTCAACTGAGTTTTTTGTTGTTTTGGCGTAGTCATTGGCTGACGATCGTAAGTGGTCTACTACCTCGCCACTATTGACCGGTTCTGGGGATCCGACCCCTGTCCCGTAAACGTTTGTTTTTTGCGTTGTATCTTCCATATTACCATAAAATCTTGTCCTTGTCCATTCTTTTACACCTATCTGGACTGAAAGGTGGTCGTCGTTGGTGGTCCAAATTGGGAGGGGTTTTTGGAGATAGGGGATGTCGGGTTAGGGACTATTTTTTTAATAGGTTATCCTCCTATGTAGGGTACGAGAGATTGCTTTTTGGTTCCCTAGCCCTCGATATCTAATAGCGTCGGGAACCGAAAGGTGGTCTAGAGTAGACCGAATGGTTTGACCAAGGGAGGTCGACAGATCACAGCAGAAAATGAAGAGAAAGTGTTTGCCAGAGCCCCTTTATTAATTGGCGGACAAACGCCAGGTAACATTATAGATCGTGCCAAAAGAAAATAAAAACCTTAATTCCAAAATGCTGAAAAACTTTTTGTTTGACTTCACGAGGTCTTCAAAGTTTTAATTTTGTCAATATATTGTTTTAATTGCGTATTTTATGTACAAATTTGCTTTCTTTTTTAGTATAATAAAAATTACGAGGTTTATTGAAAAATAACAATAAAAAACATTGAAAAATGTGCAAATTACTTTTTAAAGAATAAATCAAATCTAAATTAAAAATGCACTTGGCAACATAGCAAAATTTTTAATAAATTTCAAATTATAAAGTAGGCAATGCAATAAATGTTAGTTGATATTTCTATTTTATTGATTTTATTATGGGCTTTTTCATTGATTGATTGCATATGCAGATATGTATAAGGCATATGGTTATTGCAATGGCAATACAAATGCATCTAAAGATGAATATCAAAACAGATTTCCTGATTGTCATCAACCTTCAACAAATGTAATCGTCCGCTTGATCAAAGACTGCGCAAGACTAGGCAGTTAATTTCTCTAAATGCAAATGCAGGTAGGCCACACAGACGGCGTGTGTGTTAATTTGCCTACAATATAGGTTTGAATTTAAAAATGGAAATTTTGTTACGTTGCCAAGCGTAACAAAACTTTGACAATCTCCTGAAGCCAAACGAAGAGTTTCCTAGCATTTTGGAATTAAGATTTTCGTTTTTTTTTTGGCTCGATCTACAAAGTTACCTGGCGTTTGTCCGCCAATTAATCTACACCCTGTATACGTTCTTTGTTCTTTTCTTTGACGAATTTGTAAGATTTTTTGTAAGTGACATATACTGATAACTTATAAAGCAAAGTATTTTATTTAGAAAATACATTATACAAAATAATTATAATTCGCAATTAACTACAAAACACGTGTTCACGAGAGCAGTGTTAATGCGAACAAGTAAGGCCGCGATTTTTCTTAGCATGTGAATTCAGTGTATAAACTGCGCATTTACTATGTAAACAACATTCGTACGCTCTCCGCTAGTGATTTACAGGTTTTTGAAAATATTCGCTTTTTGCACATGGAGCACAATAAAACAAAACGTATACATACGCTCAGCATGCTAATGAAAAAAATTTTGACTACTAATATTACTTACTCCAGTCTACATAGATTGAACTTTATATTCATTCAGTTTATGTATGAATAACTTGGGCGAAGACGAGAGTAACCAAAATGATCACTCTTGTCGTTCCAAAAGTAGGGGTAAGAGGAAACATTTCACTCTCCCCGCCGTTCAAAAACGTTTTTACCGATACCCATACAGTATCCTTGTTACCGTCCTCTATGAGCGGAGGAAATATCACACCTAATCGAATTTGAAATTGTCTTTGGAATTATTTTTTATTATCTTCATGCAAATGTTCTATTAATAGCAATGATGAAGTAAATATTTCTTTTATTTTACTTGTCAATGAAATAACTGCAATAATTTTTTTTTCATTTTTTATTTTTGTATGCCATATTAAATAATAAATGTTATAATGCATTACTATTATTATACAATTACAAAGAAAAGATTAGGTGAGAGACAGAATACAAATAATGATGAAGAAGAAACTAATAATAATGATTCTATAGGAAGCAATCAAGAAATAGAAATAACAATAGTAGACATTCAAAGAGAAATAAAGAAGTTAAAAAATGGAAAAGCCGCTGGATACGACAATATTAAACCAGAGCAATTAAAGTGCATGGTCTCAATCTGTGATTCTACACATTTTTATAAAATGTATATGGGAGACAGGGAAAATTCCTACAGACTGTGACCATACACAAGAAAGGCGATATAAGAACATGCAGTAATTATCGGGGAATATCCTTAATACGCAATGCTACTAAAATATACAAAGCTAAGGCACATAATTGAACCAAGTTGGAGAAAGCAAAAAGTGGATTTAGAAAAAGCCACTCAACAAATGACCATATCTTTCCGCTGAAGAAATTTATTGAAAATACACTAAGACAAGACAGCAAACTTTTTATAGCATTTGTAGTCCTGGAGAAGGCTTTTGATAACGTACCCAGAGGGATGATGTGGAAGATACTGGAAGAGAGAATTACGGACAGAAAACTAATACGAGCAATAAAAAGCATTTACAGAAAAACAGTAAACAATATTAGGACAGGAAGAATGAAATCGAAAGAATTTTAAACAACTAATGTTTAAGGCAAGAAGGAGCACTTAGCCCACTCCTTTTCATTATATATATGGACAACATCATAAGAATAAAGAACAGTACCAGAAAAATAGAGATGAGTTTTTACAACATGAAGAAAATTGAAGTTGGTAAATGTGCTTTTGCAGCAAACGAAGATGAACGATGAATTAAACTATCACAATATGATAATTAATACCGACAAGACCAAGATTTTAACAATTGGAAAGAACAATCTCAAAACAGGAATATGGTTACCTGGTAAAAGAATTGAAGAGGTAAAAACCATCAAATATCTGAGGGTGATCATTAACAGCAACGGAAACATAGAAGAGGAAATTTATAGCAAAATACAAACAGCAAACAGACTGTTTCAAGTAATTAAACCAATCATAACAAAGAAGTAGCAAAAAGAACCAAGACAACCATATTCAAGACTATATACAAACCAATACTTACGTATGGCAGCGAAACATGGGTTCTTAATCAAAGGACAACAAGCAAGATCCAATGTGCGGAGATAAGGTTTTTAGAAGGATTGTTGGAACCAACAGATTGGACAAGAAACTCTGAGTTGAGAACTTGGTTACAAGTTGATAGCATACATTCAGATATAGCAAGAAGACAACTGGGGTCGTTTGGACATTTGGTCAGGATGGCGCCAGGCAGGCAGACTAAAACTGTATGGAAAGTGAGATCACAGAATAAAGAGGAGAGGTAGACCAATCAAAACATGGGAAAATACAATTGTAGAGATACTCAGCAGGAACAAGTCAAACATGACAAAGGCAACAAATTTAGCTGTGGATCGAAAAAAATGGAAGGAATTTGTGATGTCAGTTAATTAAGCATGAATAATCTCAACACCCAAGAAGGGTATAAAATGAGATATATTTTATACCCTCACTGGAACTTGTTCATAAAGTGTGTTTAGGAACGTAGCCCTATTTTGAACTGAAATAAATTATTTATTTATTTATTATTAATCTTAACATATTATTAAAAAAAAAAAATTTATAGTAGGCAAAAAAATCTTTTTGATGGCTCAAAATACTCCTTATTACATGTACTTTAAAACCCATATTCGTTTATTTAATATTGGGGCAGTCATTTTGATATAATAAGCTTCAAACATTATTTCAAAAAAACCCGTAAATATCGCAAAACTTTGCTTTCTTTAAACCGTTTTGCAATTTTGCTAAATTTACGGGTTTTTTTTGGAATAATGTTTGAAGCTTATTATATCAAAATGACTGCCCCAACATTAAATAAACGAATATGGGTTTTAAAGTACATGTAATAAGGAATATTTTGAGCCATCAAAAAGATTTTTTTGCCTACTATAAATTTTTTTTTTTAATAATATGTTAAGATTAATAATAAATAAATAAATAATTTATTTAATTAATATTTATTATATAATATGTACATACTGGCAAATATCAATATTCACACTACGTTTATACTACAATTACAATTATAGTCCCAACACATTTATTCACTTATGTCTCAGTGCAGACCAAATGTTATATCACAAAAACAATTAATCTTCACTAACATAATCTATAAGCATTGTTTGAAGAATAGACAAAGATTATTCATAAAATAACACGTGTGCAGTCATTTTATTAGAAAATTAATAAGTTTGTCGTAAATTTTACGGCGGCGCGCCCGCTCGATGGTTAACACAAAATACTTAAATGAATTGATAGTTAACAATTGAAAGTCAATGCAAAAAAAATCTTGATGTATAGTAGGGTTTTCTTTTTTCAAAAACATTGAACCTAGGTGGTTGATGTACACTAGGACTCTGATAAAATTAATTTAATGTCGGTCATGTCAACAAGCTTGTAGTGTACCAATGGTGTAGTTAAAAAATAACATTAGAATATTGGAACATTGAAAATAAATATTTTTATTTAATAGGTTTCAGAAAAATTATCAATTTTTTTTTATATTTTCATTATTTTTAGAAAGCCTGTATTAAAAGTGAGTGATTTCTATATGAAGATAAACCTTTTATTCATCCATAAAACTATTCAAACATTGATGTTAAAATATGTTCAGAATAAAGTTGTCACAAAATATTCTAAAAGCATGCTAAATAGAAAACACTGAATATACATCCAACAAACAATATTCTTAGTTTTGATGCCTTTTTTTTCAAATATATTCTATTAAATACTTTACAAATTTTGTTCAGTTCAGCAACTGAAAAATTTGTTATCATTGATTCAAAATTAATATTTTAGAAAAACTAAGTAGCAAAGAATTTAAGCGGTCTTTATGTCAAATCCTGTTTTTGCAAATTGGCACTTACAACTAAAAAAGTTTGCACAGTCTTGCTGAATACTGACACAATTTTATCAATTTACAGTAATGGTTAAATGGTATTGCTGTGAAGATAAAGTATGGCAGAATGTAATGCATGTTCATTAGCATACTCAGTAAAATCTGAAGAAAAGATCTGTAAATACTCGTATGCCAGTTGGTGTCCGACATGTGACAGAGATTCACCAAGAAGAAGAACCAAGAGTGAAACATATGAACCGTGTCGTAGAAAAGGCAAAGAGATGAAAACATTTACACCAAAAAAATATGACAGAAGACAGGAGTATGAAAATATGGAATTAGATTATGACCTAAAAGATCTTCGTGTAGATCGTATTAGATCAAATTTATGTGAATTACCAACCAGTTACATAACAAATAACTGCCAACTTCACACTAACATGTCAAACATAACACCAAAACTGTCGAATACTCCAGACTTTTTAGAATACAACAAATTTCAAAAGGATTATGAAAATTCTTATCCATTAGAAGAGTACAAAAATTCAATCACACCTTTTAATGCAATGGCTGATAAAATAGGTAGGAATGATAAGTCTACTAAGTTGGACAAAATTAAATTGCACCACATGCAAAATGGAATTGTAAAATCAATCAATTCTAAACCCACCATCCAAGTAAACAAATATCATCCTATTTCATCTTCACCAATATCTAATTCGAGCCAACCTAATAATGGAGTAATCAGTAAGAATTTTACACCAAGATCTGTTCTAACCAAACATGGTACTGTATTAGATTATCACAAACATAATTTTGATACATGTACATTTTTTGATAAGCAATTTAATCCTATGGAAGTGAGAGAAAGATATTGCAAAGAGTTGGAAATATTAAGAGAAAAGTTGCGAGATTTAAGGAATCATAAGTATAGTCCTATTAAACCACCCGTAATTATTAAAAATCTAGATAAATACAAGGATAGGCACATCACAAACATTACACTAAGTGATATAAAAATCATCGAGAATGTTACCAATCCAGTTATTGATGGTAAAGATAAATTTCAAGAAGGGAGAAGTCAGGGAAAATTAAAAAGTGGTAGAATTACTGTTAAAACAAAAACAAGGAGCACATCTTCGAAGAAAATTAGACCAAAACTTGTGAAAACATCACATAATTCAGAATACGATAGGTGAGAATTTATGAATATTAAAAATGATATTATAGATTAAACTTATAACAATAGTTTTATAAATCTTTATTAACATTAATTTTCAGCGATAGTGAAGTGGAGGCGAGCGCTTTTGAAGAGGATTATTTGGAAGAGATTGAAGAAGTTAAACAGCCAAAATCTATTATAAAAGAAAAACCAAGTTCAATTCAATCAGGTAAATTACAAAACTTCTATTAAGTGAAACTAAGTATTTCAAATATGAAAATACTACTAAGCTTTTTGAATTGTGTTTTCTGCAATAATTATTATGATCTGCTTTTTGTTGTAGGTGCTGGTGACGCTAGACCAGTGTGGCCACTTCGTGATAGTCTTTTTCCACATATTCCACCATACATTAGCTTTGCTTTACATGATAGTGACCCTAATGTACTTCCATCAGGCAGACGTCATTTAAAATGGAAACTGAGTACAATAACACCAATCGTTGTTCGCAAGACATTATTAAACACTGGGTTTAGATTGGTCCGAAGTGAGTTCAGTAGAGGTTAGGGCACCTTTTTTATTATCCTCTCCTCAGCATCCTTTATTAAAGCACTTGAATAAGTTTTAAATTATTAACATATTTTGCACATTTTGTGAGTTTGAGATGATTAGTAGAACCTACATGTATATTATGTGATGCTTGATTAGATTTACTAAAAATGTGTAAACAGCATAAAATTTGTAAGAAACAAAATGATACAAATTATTTCTTTATTTTCCTTGCAAAGTTATTTGAGCTTTTAACCAAATCCGAATATCTTATATGTAATTTTTAAAACAAATATTGTTTTTATGCATTTTCTGCACAAAATAGCATGGACATCTTTAGCGTTTGCATTTATTAATTATGGTTCATAGTTTATTATAAAAGTTATATTGTAGAATACTAATTATTGCGTTGTAGCTTTTATGTTTTTATCTTCATTTGAGGGTGATTTATAACAGGAGGCGAAAAATAAAAATTTATGTTTGGGATTGGATTCTAAGCAAAAAATAACTTTTTTCTTGACTGGTTTTTGTTTTGGAGATATCAAGGCATGAAGTTTTCTGAACTTATTTAGTTTATGTCTATAAAATTAATAGTAAGTCGTAGAAATTGATTTGAAACAAAAGATTTATTTACTAGTTGTTTTTTTTTTTGACAGTTCATTCGTACTTTGGGTATTTCTCTTAATGTTATTGTAAAAAATACAACTTTCATCAAGAATGATGACATTATTTTTGTTTACGGCTTTTGGAACGACAATGCTTTAAAAAGTTGTCGGGAATATCAAAGAAGGTACCCGAATAGATGTCAGTCATCTTGCTGAGTATTTTCCAATACATTGCAAAGACTGCGAATATATGAAATTGGTAATTGTTATACTGGTGGTGTAAATCTACGATACAATGCTGCAAGTGAAGAAGGAAGTAAATGATGCCGTGCTTGATGAACCAGGTACTAGTACTAGAGGAATTGCAACCCGTCTGCAAGTTTCTCAAAACTTTGTTTGGAGGACTGTTGAGAAGAAAAGAGAAGTGTTGTATTCTTACTATTATCAGCGTGTCCATCACTTACAACCAGGAGATTCAGTACAAAGATTAGAATTTTTGCGATAGCTTCTCGAACAGCACGAGCAAGTTAATAACTTCTTTTTGTTTTGTGGTCTAACGAAGCTACTTTTACCAGAGACAGTATCAATAACTGTCACAATGAGCATGTATGGTCAGTAGAAAATTTGCACGCATTTAGAAGACATTTTTTTCAACACAGGTTTTCTATTAACACGTGGTGTGGGATTTTCGTTTACTGCCAATACAAATTCTGTCACATTGTTTGAATGCTGTGTCCTACTTGAAATTGTTTAATAATCACTTGCACAGTTATTAGCAGATGTTCCACTTGCATTGCGCAACGTGATGTGGTATCAACACGATGGTGCACCACCACATGCTGCAAAAATTGTTGCATTTTAATGGCCTCCAGATCTAAATCCATGGATTTTTACTTCTGTGGCCACGTAAATCAACTAGTTAATTCAGAGGAAATTCACAATGAAGAGCAATTACGAAACAGAATTATGAATGCTGCACTTCAAATTGAAAATGAGCAAGATTTTGCTGCAAGGGTTGCATTGCGGCTGGCGGTTGACTTTTCGAACATGTTGTGTGTTTGTGTTGAGGTCCCGGTTACCCGTATACCCACTAAAAACCCTAACCTCTAAGCCCTCCAAGCCTTGCGGGATTATCGTTGTGGTATTACTTTACAAAGACTGGACACCTTCTATTTATCCTACTATCCTCGGCTTCCTGCTCTTGCTTTCTCCTCTTCCTCTTTTGTAGCTATTATTCTCCGTATGCCATCATCAATGGCTCTCCAGTTGTATACACTTTCAAACATGAGTGTGGTCAGGTTGTTTACGGACTTTTAGCTGCATCTCTTCTCTGGTGCTTCTCCAGCGAGGGCACTTTACCAGTGTGTGCTCCGGGGTATCTTTCTCTGCACAATAGGGGCATTCGTCCTGTTCTGCTAGGCACATTTTTTTTAGATATGACCCAAAACATCCATGGCCTGTTAGGATCTGTGTGAGGTGGTAGTTCAGGTTACTATTCCCTGTTTATCCACGGTGTCACCAGGGGTATGAGGGTCTGTCCATCTGGCGACGTCACCCTTGCACTGCCATTCTGCTGCCCATTTTTTCATTGTCTTCACTCTCTTGTCTTTCCTGTGCCCCTTTGGTTGTTTTCCTTTACCTTCGGCTCGCTCTTTGGCGAGGAGGTGTATGGGGATTGTGCCCGTTATTGCTTGTATGGCCTTTTACGAAACTGTTCTGTAGGCACTGGCTATTCTAATTGCCATTTTTCTCCTGGCCCGCTCTAGTATTATTCTGTATTTTTTTTTTCTTGCAGTTTTCTATCCAGATGGGTACGGCGTACAACAATATTGAGTCCACTGTTGCACCCATAACTTTACGTTTCTCCGCCCTTGGACCACCTACATTCGGCATGATACGTGCCAGGGCCATTACAAGTTTCTCTGCTTTTTGCTTTACCTCTGTTATATAAGGGCCTATATTCCAGTTTTTACCTATCCTCATCCCTAGGTATTTGATGCTGCCTTGGGATGTGATTGTTGTATCCCCTAATTTGATTTCAACTGTGATGTCCTTCTTTCTACCCACCAGGACAACAGCTTCCGTCTTATGGGTTGCCAGTTCTAGACCCATTTTTTTGATCCACTTTCTTATCTTATAGGACGCCCACTCTGCCTTTTCTTCTATTTTCCTTATACTGTTACCCCTGACAACCATAGCTAGATCATCAGCATATGCTATTGTGGTAATCCCTGTGTTATCTGTTCTCTCAGCAGACCATCATAATATATATTCCACAGGGTGGGACCCAGGACAGACCCCTGGGGCACCCCGCAAGTTATTTACAGAGTAGCTCCAGAGCTGCATTCTATGCTTCTATCCTGTAGATAGTGGCATAGGATTTTTCTGAGGTATGTTGAAATTCCCTTTCTCTCTAATTCTTCCATTAGTCCCCTCCAGGGCACCGAGTTGAAAGCATTCTTTATATGAAAGGTGATCAACACCGCCAGTTTGTGTAGGGCGTTCAGCTACCTGCCCCAGTGCTTCCCTAACATGTCTAAGTGCATCCAGTGTGGAGTGGTCACCTCTGAACCCGTGTTGGTTTTCACTCAGGCCTCCATTCCTGTCTAGTTTCTCTGTAAGTCTTGTGTTGAGGACGTGCTCATACAGCTATGGTTCAGTAGACATATGGGTCGGTATGCCTTGTCTTCGTTTTTTTTGGTAGGTTTCTTGATTAGTACTAATTTTGCCCTTTTCCAGTCCTTGGGGAAGATGCCTTGCTTGATGAGTTTGTCAAGGGCCCTCGCGCAGAGTTGAGGTCTTTTTGTTGCTATCGCTCTGATCACCTTCGGCGGTATCATGTCTGTCTCGTGAGCCTTTTTCCTTTTAATTTTGCTACCTGCCTTAAGTATTTCTTCTTCTGTACATTCTGGTATCATATCCATATTTGTTCTTATCTCTAACCACGTTATTCTGCCTAGGTCCGGAAAGAGTTTCTTGGCTTCAGCAGTTATCTCCTCCCCTGACAGTGTTATTGGGGATCTTTGTCCTATTTTATTTGTGACAATTTTATATTCTTTGCCCCATATATCCCCATTTAGTTCCTTGAGTTGTTTGAACTTTGATACCTTCAAAACAAAGGCCAATTGTGAAAAAAGTTGTTTTGTATTTTTAGTTTAGAATCCAATCTCGAACATGAATTTTTATTTTTTGCTTCCTGTATATTAGTGGGTCTTAATTGTTAATTATGTTTGAATACAAAAAAAAACATTCTTAAATTTTGGTGCTGATAGATTGAGTTTAAATGGTGCCGCAAGCTCGAAAATTATCATGCAAGAGGTAAAATTAGCCTAAATAGGTTCAACCGAAATGTTTGTGTCAAACTTTTGAAATAAGCTTTTTTTGTTGTACAATGTTGTTTTCTACTAGATTTTATGTTTTTGAATCAATTTTCACCAACTAGGTCATACAATGCGTAAAAAATGATATAAGTCAAATAATCATGAAATGAATTTTTCAAGTGAGTAAAATCGATCATTTTACTTACTTACGGCACTATTTAGACTCGATCTATCGGCACCAAAATTTAAGAATTTTATTTTTTTTTTGTAATCAGCCTGGCTCTCATCAGAATTTGACAAAAAAAATGAAGCGAAAATGAAACTTTCGGTACATTTTTAATTTCAAACACAAAATCTAATAACAAGTGTGCGTTGATGCAAGCTTTTGATACTTGTCAAAATTGTTTTCTTTGGTTCGGTTAGTAAAATTTTGTTTACTGATTCTGTAATGCTAATGCCCTAGCTGCAAGTAGCGAGTATCAGTTAAGATTTCATCCTTCTCGTCGCGTATTTTCGGACGCATTTCGAAGGAATTGGAAATCGTCGTAGTGGAGGTCCACATCAACAGCACACCGTGGCAGAAGAGGAACAAATTAGTTAATGCAGTTCTTGATGAAGCAGGGGACAGCGATAGGCGACTATCCGCCCGTTTACAACTATCTAAAAACTTTGTCTGGAAAACCTTAAATAGAGAAATTCTTCACCCATATCAAAAAGTACAACACCTATGACTTGCATTTTCTCAAAGGCTTCTTGAACGATACCAACAAGACTTCTTTTGTTCAATATTGTGGAGCTATGAATCTATGTTCATGAGAAATGGCATTAACAATATACATGGTGAGCATATCTGGTCAAATCTGTTCGCAGTTAGGGTAAGAGCTTACCATCAAAGATTTTCAGTTAACATATTGTGTGGGGCTTATAATGGGCAACTACTGCCAATTCAAATTTTACCACCTCGTTTAAATGCTGGTTTATTTGCAGAATTTCTCGAAAATCAGATGGAAAATTTGCTGGATAACAATGTCTCTTTTTCCTTACGTAACAGGATGTGGTACCAGAACGATGGAGCACCGTCCCATGTTGGGCGATATGTAGTTTGGCTCAGCGATAATTTTAATGATTGGTGGATTGATAGAACAGGTTCACTGGACCTGTTCTATCAATCCACCTCAGCGATAATTAATAAGAATGTAACTTATGCATCTGAAGTATTAAAGAATACACTTTTTCAATTATTTGTTCATCAACATCTACGATCTGTCAGTTACTTAATAATTATTGTCTTTTATCAACTATCATTGTTATCTGTCAATAATAATTCTTATAATTTTATGAAGTAAACAGTATGGTGCAATTGAAGAATAAGCTAATATAATTTTTCTATGTGGTTTTTGCAATGGCAATTGATTGGAAGCATGCAGGTTTTCCAATAGGAGACATTCATTGCACAAAATGTTTTTTCGATTCTACCAGAGCCTTTCACAGTTAGTGAATTGTGTCATGGATGAACCTGGTATAAGTACTAGACAAATTTGCACACGTTTGTATGCTGTTTAAAATATCCAGAATAGGCAAATAAGATAGTTGCATTCATCACCATTTATAGCTTTTATTTTGTTTCTTTAATAAATAATTATTTTTACTATCTTGCTTTTAATTAATTATTTTAGTTTTAAATCTTTACTTGGAAATTAAGCAAAATTTCGAAAAACCTTATTCTTGTTGCCAAAAATTTTACTTAAAATTATAGAAATCATTCCTTGACATCTTAAATTCTTAATCGTGTCTGCACAAATGTTGCACGTGCGCCACACAGCATAGCTCATGTTGAATGTTTGTTTATGTTAATTCGATGACAGCAATCTTGTAAAATAAATATATTCATATTTTAACATTCATAAAAAACAAAACATAAAATGGTTTAAAAAAAAATCTTATTATTATGTTTTAATTTAATTATGGCATTTTCTCATCATAATGCACGAGGTTGTCAAAACAGCCATACATTTTTTATTGGTAAAATATATAACTTCTACACATCATTTCTTCATGAGATTATTGCGCTATTTAATCACCAAACATTTTCTCATATTTTTGATATTAACAAATTCTCAATTTCTTATTTTTTGCTTAATATTACTGTTTTGAAACTGTACATTTTTTAGTATTTAAATTACTAACAAGATATTTTATAGAATCAAATGAATGGATTGGAACGTGGGGAAAGCATATGAAGTCGCCGATGTTTAAAACATTAAAAAACACTCAAAGATTAAATCACTTTGCTGGGACATTCCAATTGGGGCGAAAAGACAGATTATGGAAAAATTTGCAGAGATTAATGCACAGATATGGCACAAAAGAGTAAGTTAAATCATGAATGTTTTAAATATATTTTCATGAATTTTTAGTAGATAGTTTCTTAGCATTAGACTTACAAACATTACATTAAAAAAATATTCATATTTAATGTCTATGTGAAACTTTAACTTTCCGGTCGCTGACGTTTTTGGTCACATTTTGTTTGATTTTCCATCACACACTTTTTGGAAGTCTATTAAAGTGTATATACATTTTATACTAAGTTATGTCACTTCGATAAAACGTGATGAACGGTTTTTACCGATTTTTCAACATGGAAACTAACACAATGTTCAGTTTTGATTTGCAATTACAAAAACATATTTTATAAATGCTTTTATTTCAAATACTTGCGTTGATGCTGGAGGAGTTATCAATGCAGGCTTTTGTGCGATCTAACACATGAGTACTTCCTGTAACTTGTTTTTATAATATTAATTATAATGGTTTTTATTTTTTATATACCTTAATTTCAACATACATATTTAATACATAAATATAAATAAAAGGATACATGCTGGTTTTCTGTAGCAAGTTTAATTAGATCTAAAAATTTAAAGGCATTGCAGTGATAAGAAAGGTTAGTGTAATTTCTGCCATGTATGCATAATTGGTTGGAGCTTCCTTGGTACCAACCAGCCTATATCTGTAAGAATGTCTAGTTTTGGTCTAAAATTACTTCTAAAAATTTGGTATATGTATCTTGTTTTAACCCTAGAAAGATAACCATTCGTAAATTTTACAATCGCCATTAAAAATCATGCCGGCATTTTTTTGGGCACGGCCTATAAAGCTACGCTTTGCAGTAGGTTTATCATTTGCACATAGTGTATTGTTGACATTGTTACGAAGTGCTATAGACGTCTCGTGTCTTGTGCTAGTATCACATTCGTAATTTTTACGAAAGGTTAGTTTTTACAGGCCTTTGTCCATGTTTATGGAATGCATAATATGGCATCTATAACTGCGTATATAATTTATGCAAGCAATGTGCATATATTAAAACAAAAGTAGAAAACAATTTATGATTGAATAAAGTTGACAATTAACATTTCCTTGGCTAAATTCACGGCTAAACATTCAAAGCAGCAATCTCTCCGATCTACTATTGTAGATGTTATCAAGCGGAAAGATCTTTCTTAAAGAGCAGCTTACCAAATCTGTCTATCAAAAAGAATAAGTATGTCAACAAACTATTGCGAAGTGTGAAGCCGGTCTTTGATCCGACTGTTTTAAATTTAATAATATATATATTATGTATTACAGCGCTTAAATAAAGTTGAATATAATTGAAAATTTAGTTTTTTGTTAAATTTAAAAAAAGTGAAAATCACAGGTCTTGTAAAATTTATGATAGGTTAGTTATCATGTGTGTCTTGAAACAATGTTAGCTGTCTAGGGTTAAGAAAACACTTTTATATTTAATTAAAACAAACTGTACAGTAATTAAACACTAATGGCCGATCTCACCGACACTACTTAAAAGTTAACCACTAGTTAAATAGCTAAGCTGTGGTTAGCGCGTTGCACCGTCCATTTAAACGCAATCTTAACTCTTAACTAATGGTTAAATATAAGTCGCCAATATCGAGGGGTTAAGTACACGGTAAGTACTTAACCCCAAATTTGTAATTTTTATAGCAAGTGTCAAGTAAAAGAATATTAATATAAGATGGAAAATATAATAATTACACAGGATGATATTTCATTTGATATTATTATTATGAATACAATTAATAATGTCATTCCAAGACAAGTTTACTATAATAACAAGTCTCATTTTTATTTATTACAATACAAAAACGCAATTTTAATAAAAATATAGTTTGTTATTGCAGTAACTTGAATAAATTCATTTTCTTTTCATTGTTTTATTTCCAGAAACCAATAAACAACCTCAAATGTCAAACAATTTAATTTTATGGTTATATTAATATTAAGTTGTGTACACACAATACAACGAAAGCGCACGCCAATATAATGTATATTGGCTGATATCTGATGTGCCGCTCGATAGTCAGAAACTCAACTATACTTAGCGTAAGTATCTGTTTTAAATGACTGGTGAGACGCATATAAAATTTAAGTAGTAGTTAGCTGTAAGCAAATCTTACGTAAGTATTGATTTAAGAAGTGTCGGTGAGATCGGCCATAATTGTCCACATTTGGTATCATTAGCACTTGTGCAATTGGCAACCAGAGTTAGTGATCAGAATCTACTCATTCACTGGCTTTAAGTTTTACTATGTCTTGACTCGCGTCTTCATTTACTAGCATGTAGTCAATAACTGATTACTCATTAGTTCCCACTTAAGTATGTTCTGTCACTTGCCGTGTTTCCATTCAATAGAACAGAATTTTGATTAATTTTTCTTCTTCTTTCTTGTCTGTTACAAGCTGTTAATTTAACACTATTTTCTCCAACTTCTCATCATATCTTTACCATATGTCTTTAATTTTATCTTTTTTTGTGGCTATATTTACTCTTTTTCCTTCTGCTCTGTTCTCTCTTCCAATGTCTTGTAGTTTTTTCTGTATCTTTTGTTCATTGACAGTAAAGTCATCTTCAATGTAGATTTTTCTTTGTTGTAGTTTGTGCTTATTTCTCATCACTCCATTTTGGTTCGATTCTTCTTTCTGTTTGTTTTTAAGGTTTATGTCTCCACATGTTATATTTGTCCTGCTATTCTCGAAGTCAGACGAACGAGTTTTACAGAATCCGCTATTTTGGTGTTATTGGTATCGGTTAAGGAACGGAATCTTATGCGATTCTTTCGCATTGGTAGAATTACTCAATTCTATAATACCGGAAATAATAAACGGGCTTTTGTTTAATCAATAACATGTTTCCAAAATTATAAAATTAAAAATGCATTTAAACAAATTGTAATCATTTTCTTATGTCGCTGTGCTCGTTACAACCGTTGGCGCTCTGGGCTCCAATATATTTGTGGTGTGTGATAATAGTTCACAAAATTCACAAAAAATCGGGACCTACAATATAACATGGAATTTTAACCTCATCAGTAGAATGGTTTATTTATTAGGCAGATACTTTGCTGGTTCGCTATTGCCTAGCGAAGTAGACGACCGCATATACAGGGTGTTAGACAAAAAACGTACGGCTGAATAACTTCGTTATTTTTTAACCGATTTATATAAATCAAAAACCATTTTAAATGGTTTTTTAAGTATTACAAAGGCAGGTACACACATATTTGTTTTTATTTTTAGTATAGTTGCTATGGCAACCAACTTTATTTTTTTAAATGTCAACTTACATTTTTTATTTTATTTTTAAGTTTAGGTTTAAATATTTATTTAGCAAATTTTAAGATTTCATAAATTTAATAAAAAATATTAAATAACTAACTTCTTCTTCTTCTTCTTCTTCAGCCTTTGCTCATCCACTCCTGAATGTAGACCTCTTCCAGATTTTTCCACGTAGTTCGGTTCTGAGCAACTTGGAACCAGTTATATCCCGCTATACTCCTAATGTCGTCTGCCCATCTCTTCTGGGGTCTCCCCGTACTTCTTTTTGTTGTTCTTGGGCGCCATTTCATTATCCTGATAGTCCACTTATTGGGGTCTTGTCTAGCCACATGTCCTGCCCATCTCCACTTTAGTTGCGCAATACGTTTTATAACGTCTGTCACCTTAGTTCTTAATCGGATTTCTTCGTTACGTACTTTATTTCTCAAGCTTATTCCAAGCATGGATCTCTCCATCGCTCTTTGCATAACACTTAGTCTTTGGGCACTTCTTTGCGTTAACGTGGCAGTTTCTAGGCCATATGTAGATACTGGCAGTACACATGTATCGTAGACCTTCCTTTTTAGATTTATAGGAATAGTGTTATTCTTAAGCACGTAACCCAGGTTTCCGAATGCCGCCCAACTCAGCCGAATTCTTCTATTAATTTCAGCAGTCTGATTCTCCTTTCCAAGCTTGATGGTGTGGCCGAGATATACATATTCTTTCACCGTATGGAATGTGTGTTGGTCTACTGTGATCTCCAACTCATCTGAGCTCAATAACTAACTAAATATGTTAATATTTAATAATGAACCATCAAACAGTTTTATAAATTTTATAATAACATATTATGTTTTTAAATTTAATCATTATACGTTACATTTGTTAAAATCAATAAGTAAGCGATTTGAAAAAGCTTATCGGCAGAGATTTTTTTGCTATTTAAAATATTTAATATATATATATATAATATATACAATCATATTATTTTACTAAATGAGAACAAACATAATCAGTAATCAAGTAATAATTAGTTTTGATTATCTATGTTCCGATTATGTGTAACGAAACAATGCCTATATTGTTTTTGTAATTATACTTCATTTTATAATGCTTTTGTTTATGTATTAACAATAAATTTTATAAAATATGTTTTATTTTACAAATATATTATAAATAATTGCATTCGATCTGCCAATAATACAATCCGAAACTTATATAATCAAAATTTACTCGACAAAAATCTTATTTGATTTGATAAGAAGTTTAGCTGTTTATTATAATGTCATTAATGATGTCAATAACTAAAATAATATAAATTGTTATATATATACAATTAATTAATAAACAAATACAAAAATATCATCTTGGATAATCGAGTTAATGCCTAGTTCTTTGAGTCATTTCTTAAGTAAAATACTACTTTTTATAATAAATTAGTTTTACTGAATATACAATATTATAGATATAATAAAAAATATATTAATTAACTTAAATTAACAAATCTTATAACGACACAATTAAATCCAACAAGTATCTCCACCTATGTATAAAATAGTTATTTGGATAATCCACATTGGCGCCAATGGAGCCACTGTCGTGTGACGTCACTACTAATGCCCCGTATAATACAAAAATCTTTGTAACTGCATAGTTAATTAATAAATAAAAAAATAATGTTATGAAGTTGAAATGATGACATGATATAAAAACTAATAAATCGGATGATAAATTATTAATAAAAAAATATATTATGGCTTATTACCTCAATAAATAATGTTGAGGAACATGCGAGTATTTACCCATGTATTCATAATGATTATAATGAATAATTTCTAATATTAATTGTTTTTCTAAGTTTGAGTATGTAGTTACAATATTGTAAAAAAGTGTTATTTGCAATGATTGAATGTGAATATATAACTAATTTTGTTTTAATTTAATCATTACAGATTTGGCATAATTCCTCAAACATACGTACTACCTCATGATTTGAAAGCTCTTAAGCAAAATTGGGAATGTAAAGATGGAAGTGCGGGTGAGAAATGGATAGTAAAACCTCCCGCATCTGCTCGTGGTGTGGGAATCAAAGTGATAAACAAATGGTCTCAACTACCTAAACAGTCATCCCTTGTTGTACAAAAATACATTTCCGATCCATATCTTATCAATGGAAGTAAATTTGATCTCCGATTGTATGTTCTTGTTACAAGTTTTCATCCTCTAAGAATTTATATTTATCCCGAGGGTTTGGTCAGGTTTGCTAGTGGTAAGTGTTATTAGAATTATTATCCAGTTTTGTTATTTCATTTAGCTAATATTTATAATATTGTGGATTAAGCGACATTTACTTTAAGTCATTAGCCTCATATTACAAACAAGAAGGTTGATTTTTTGTTTGTTTTTCTTAACAAATTTACAGTTGTCACTTAATTTGGAGACACCCAATCGGATAAAAAAGTAATTATTATAAAAAAATATTGATATTGATTTTCTCTAAAAGATATCATTAGTAATTCAAATTTTTAAATTTTGTTGCTTAATCCACAATTACATTATTACAGATTTATTTAACTAATTTTAACATTAAAAGTATGTACTATTTGGTAAACTAATTAATCAATAAGAATAATTTCAATATACATTTTTGTAATTTTACAGTAAAATACTCGGACAATGATAAAGATTTAAAAGACAGATATATGCATTTAACAAATTATAGTATTAATAAACTATCCAGCCAATATACTGCAAATGAAGATGCAAATTCATGTCAGGGTCATAAATGGTTAGTTGTATTTATGGAAAAACAGTAAATATTTTATATTCAGAATGTTTGTTAACAGGACTTTATCAAAATTATGGGAGTTTATGGAAATAAAAGGTATAGACACCAAGGCACTATGGAAAAATCTAAAAGGTTTGGTGATCAAGACAATGATAAGTGGAGAATCACCAATAACACAATTATGCTCAGAAAATGTTTCAAGTAGATATAATTGCTATGAATTATTTGGTGTCGATGTTTTGTTGGATCAAAGATTAAAACCTTGGTTGTTAGAAGTAAGTTATTTGATTTTATTAATTATAAAATTAAAAAAATGTTATTTTAAGGTCAATATATCTCCTAGTCTACATAGTACATCACCATTAGATTTACATGTAAAAGGACCATTAGTTCAAACATTATTCAATATTGCTCAGTTTCACTTGCCTCAGAAATTAAGCAGATCAGATCATAAAGCTCCTACATGCTATGATTCAAAACTGTACTGCACAAGTTTGACTAATAAGGAGTCCAATAAACACATCTATTATGCTCAAATTGAAAAGCGAGAGGACTATATAACAGATATATTAGATAGTTTAACTGGAGATGATGTACGATTTTTAACACAAGCTGAAGATGAGTTTGTAGTAAAAGGAAACTTTGAGAGAATCTTCCCCACATCTAAAACCCACAGATATTTAGAATTCATGCCTCCTAGATATTACAACAGATTGTTTGATGCATGGGAAACAAAATATGAAAATAATAGAAAAGAAGGTACGTGAAATACTATTGTTTTATATTTATGATATTGATGTATATAAAGCGTGTGCACTAATTGTCTAAGCAATAGGTATAATAACCAAAATAAAATTAGCATGAGAAAAATAATTTTAAATAGTTTTTCTCTGCATGTTTTCAGATATAAAAAGTCAAAGTTTTATTATTTTGAAACCTGATCAGCTGTTCATAGATTATTTACAATTTACCAGCATGAAAAAAATTATTCAAAAAATACATAGTTATTAAGGGTGCAGTCTCACTGCACCACCGCCACCAACTATCACCGTTTGCCACTAACCACCAAAATGTACTACGGTCTCACTGCAGCCACTGGTGACCACCAAATATTTAAATTTCCCACTCTTTTCTATGTCAGTAGAAGAATGCTATATTTATATATTTATATTTCGGGCCTTTTATTTACTACTGTAATTAGTTTATCAATGTCGGATGGTGTCCATGTTTCTCCCATGTTACCGTTTTTAAAATTCTCAAATATCAAAGCAAAAATGACAAATTATGTTTTGATTTGTAAAATATCAAGTTAGTATGTTTCAAATGACGATCAACCGTTGCCGCGCTACCACCAACCGATTTGAAATTATGAAACGGTGGTTACCAAATGACAGATGCCGGCGAAAATAGTGAATCAGTGGGACCGTCGCCATATGATTTAACGTGTTCGAATTTTAGTTGGTGACGGTGGGTGGTGCAGTGAGACTGCAGCCTTACTCTTAACCACGTAACAATATAAAAAGTAGAATCTTATCTAATTATTTATATTATAGTTTATAAAAGGGTTGCTACAAAACAAATCAACAATAAAATTTCTAAAAACAAAGTAAAAAAGTTATTTTTTATTGTTTAGATTGTCCAAGTAAGACCTAGACTTAGAATGTTTCACTAAGGGCCGTAATATCCAGCTCCTAATAAAGTACCTAATAAACTATTAGCTGAATAACCTAACTTATTTCAAATTTTAATTTGATTTATTTTTGTTACATCTTTGAGCGGCTAATAAATTATATGCTAATGCCCGGTTTCACCAACGGCTATTCTATAATTCCTATCTTCTTAATATCACCGGTGTTGCTACTGTTTATTTTATAATCTTCTATATCTTTTCCAATACTCAATAATTTTATTAAATAAAAAATATGTCAAAATGACATTTGATGACAAAAAAAAATGTCTTATTCGCCCAATAAACGTTTCACCAATGTTAAAAAGCGTTATTCGTCAAATAAATCTCCTAATAAACTAACCGGCCAAAATTCATCGAATAACTCGACAAATAACCTCAAAACATGTGTTCAATTTTGCTACACCGACTTGATTTAAAAATGGAGTTACACAGCGAGCGACATGCGGACGTGCATTGTCTTGCATTAAGACAAAAAAAAATCAATGTGTGGGGGGCGAAAGGTACCACATGGTCTTGCAGAATGTCCCTAATATAACTATCTGCAGTTAAAGTGTTGCTTTCAATCACCACTAACTTTGTGCATGCTCTCCACCATAACTGAACGTTCATCAATAAAAACTGTAGGAGTAAAATTAAATTGTGGATTTTGTTCTTTTGGCATCAATATATTCTTTCCCTACGGTCAATCGAATTTACGCAAAAACAGCTCTCATGCATAAACCAAACTTGACTCCATTGAACATAATTTCAGTTCTTGTATTCTAGTCACACTACTTGATGTCTCTGAAGTTGTGGGTCTTTTATTGGTACAAACGACTTCAAACGAACTTTATTAAGTCTTCTTACTGAACGCTCACTAATGATGGTTCTATGAACTTTTTTGTGGTCTGTTTCTAAGCGTAATAAATCGGTCATCTAACATATTCTCACATACAATCATCCAGTCTGGCTCCAATGTGTTAACATTACAATGGATCGATATTGATGTACCAAACATTTGGGCAACTTCTTTGTACGTTGTTACTATTTTCAATCATTACTGTAGCTCTAGCTATATCAGTCAGTATTGAATCACTCATTATAAACTGATTTATAACCAAATTGACATTATCAATCAAAAATATTCAAATTTAAACGATTACTTATTAAAGAATACAAACTTACATCAAGAGAAAATACGCGTTTTAAATATAATGCAAAACAAAGAGATTTCAACATTTTGTGACAGGTTGCAAGCTTTGTTTTAAAAATGACAATTAGAAGTTTTTTCACTTCACTTAAGAGCATACCGACCGCTACCTTGATTTGTAGTATTTTAACAAAAACGGCAACTTCCCCTTCATCGCTGCTTCTACAAATAATTTGATAATCGATTTATTTTTTTAACAGTACATTTAGAAAGGATTAAACTATGATATGTCGAAGTCTTTTGATCAAATATTAGTTAAGAAATAGCCGAAAAAACCCATCAAATATAGAAATAAATGCGTTTTTATGTACTTTTGAATCCATTTTGTTGCTATTTGCAAATATAATTTCACAATAAAATACTACAAATCAAGGTAGCGGTCGGTATGGTCTTCACTTTCAACGCTGTCTAGGTATATACAGTAAAAATAAAAATGTTGTATCCATTCCTTTATATTTTTCAATGTGTGTATTTCATTATTGAAATTAGCAACAGTATTATTATATACACTTAAAAAAGTGCTCTGTTAAGAACTGTAAAAAGAATATTAACAAATCTAATAACAAAAATTTTAAATATATTTATTTAAATTAAATTTTTATTACTAAAACTAAAAAAAACTAGGGTGGGGCATAGCACAGTTTCAGATACAAAATTTAAAAGCTTCATTAATTCTAAACATTTTTGATTTTTAAATGTGTGGTGGATATTATACTTCACCTATGCAATGTTGGGTTAAAATGAATCAATAACCTTAATATTAGTTAAAAATTTAATGTTAAAATTAGAATATGTTCTATTTTCTTGCTTGAAAACTTACTTTAACTTGGCGCACACATTTAATATTATATGTAATATTACAATCAGTCTTATGTCGAAAGGCTTTTATATTGAAAGTAGTTTTGTTAATATGAAAGATGATCTGGTATAATAGTAATTATTTATTACTCTAAAATAATTATTAAATTTGTTTCAGGAATAAATCGGCTTAGAAATTTATGTGCGAAGAAAATTCACTTAAAAATTGCACCACAAACAGCTGCTAGTAAGGTAAGCAATATTTAGATAATTTTATAATAAAAATATTTCTATTGGTAATTTGAGACGTTTTAATCTGATATTTTAGCTACATATATCTAAATAAAACTTGTATTTGTACTGTTTTTTGTCTCCTATCACCATTTTGTTTTTGTTTTGTTGCTGTTTCGCTCATAATGTTTTGGTAACACTTTTGTTAAGGCGAGAAATTTCCTTTTGGCGACGCTCCAAAGCGTCTGTTCACAGTGTCGCAGTAAGTCGTAGGCACTCTGTGTATATGTGTAAGACAGCTAGAAATATGTGTATTTTAAATGGGCGTTTTTAGATTCAACTGTGGAGATTTAAACATAATAATATAAAGCACATAAAAACCCTAGACTCAACATAGACATGAAAAAGGTAGAATTAGTTTATAAATTTTAAGTGTATTTTATATTTATTTATGGTTGAAATATCCAACTTCTTGTAAGGAACCTAATAAACTATTAGCAGAATAACTTAACTTTTAATTTAATTTTATTAACTTCTGAGAAGCTAATATATTAATGTTCAATGTTTAAACATATATTTAATCTATGAACAGCTATCATAGATTTTAATAAAATACATTATGCTAGGTTATTCTGCTAATAGTTTATTAGGAGTTGGATATTACTGCCTTTAATCATTTGGTTAATTATTATTAATTTGTTTGGAGAATATCAACAAACCGCTGTTGTTATTTTTCATTAGATTTAGCACAGGAAGGACACAGACAATTTTAATTTTTTTGTTTTGAATTTGAAACTAATATCTGCTGTAATTTTATTTTCAAAGCCAACTCTGAATTGACTCATGACATAAACACGTAGCAATATTGATGAATTGTTGCAGGTTCTGTAGATATTTTTTCTTGTCCATGATATATTTTTCTTATTTTTAAGTACTGTTTTTGGTTTGCATTTAATAAGTTATTAACGATTAAGCGCTGTTTATTGAAATACAGGTTTTCAGATAAGTATAGCAATGCCTGTGGGAGGTAGTAATGCTTTAGGAATGCTCTGTACTTATTGTTAGGTATTATTTTAACTATCAAGGAGCCGTACATGCTTCCAGATTACATGTTTGTTTATGATACCTTTATTGAAATGGGTCGTTTCGTAATGCTTATACAAAGCAGAAATTTCAAGACGGCATCGAAACTTAAACACAATATAAATGAACAAGACTGGTATCAACAATATGGAGAGAATCAATGGCTATTTTTCTGTGCACATCATTTCAGTGCGTGGGGACGTTAAGTATCCTTTCTCATCTGGATATTTTGTCTCATAATTAATAATCATTAAAGCCAAGGTTAATATTGAAAAACCACTTAATGAGGCCATTTCATAACTATAAATTTGATCAGTTCTATTTGGTGCATGTACAATTTTTCAAAATTATTTTTTTTGTTTTTTGTATTATCTTTAATAAAAATAATTGTAATATATAAAAATTCAAATATCTTCAAAATAGATGTTTTAAACAAACATGAAATGTAAAAGCTTCACGGCTCTATGATAACTGAGGCATATAACAAGTACAGATCAACTATTTTGCAAGGGTTACTCCTTCCACCATCATTGTTATACTTACCATAAAACAATCGTTTCTTCGTGAACATTGGGGAAGTATTTTAGGCTGAAATCATTTGACTAAACCATTTATGAACTGCACTTTTTCAAAAAAACCTTGAATATACAGTTAGAAGTGGTGATAAGCTATTAGTTTACTACATAAATTACATTTTGGGGTTAAACTCATTTTGTAGCTAGAATATTTTATTTTAATAATATGTTACATAGAGTTAACACAAATACAATGATTTACTTTCTTCTTAAGGTAACTCTGCCAACTGGATCCCGACAGAACTGTAATTTGGTAATTCATTTTAGGCCAATTTTTTTTAATTCATTTACTTCTATTGCAAATTCAATTTTTATTATGTTAATTTTATTATTTTTTAAGACTTTGGTTGATGAAGATCAAGGATTACAGAAACATATGAAGGTAGCTCATTTGAATGTGACATGAGATTGGTGAAAAAAGTTTGTTAATAAATACTCATTATTTTTTGTATTTGATTTAAATAAACTGTCTGTGTTCTAAGTACTGTACTTTTTTAGTTGTTTTTTTTTCATGTGTATATATTTATGGAGTTTCTGGCTTGTGTTTTTATAAATGTGTTGTAACTGGTTGTAAGTAAAATTTGTTGAATAGGGTAGGTTTTAGAACAAACATAGTAAGATGATATAGTTAGTAATGATATTTTAATTAAAAAGTAGTAAATAATAGATTTAAACCTGTTTGACACTGTCTATAATTTTATCTTAAGTTATATATACATATATACAGGGTGTAGATTAATTGGCGGATAAACGCCAGGTAACTTTGTAGATCGTGCCAAAAGAAAACAAAAATCTTAATTACAAAATGCTGAAAAACTCTTTGTTTGGCCTCACGAGGTCCTCAAAGTTTCAATTTTGTCAATACAAATATTGTTTTAATTGCGTATTTTATGTACCAAGTACCTTCTTTTTTAGTATAATAAAAGTTACGAGGTTTATTAAAAATTAATAATAAAAAATGTGCAAATTACTTTCCAAAAATAAATCAAATTTAAACAAAAAAATCACTTTGCAAAGTAGCAAATTTTTTAATAAAATTCAAATTATAACGTAGGCTATGCATTAAATGTCAGTTGATATTTCTATTTTATTATGACTTTTACTTTAAATGAATATGCAAATTACGCCGGTGATGCTTGAGAATGTCATGAATTTGATACCATATAGTGTTTAGAAGTAAACGGTGGCCAATATGAACATTTGTAGTTTATAATAAATAATAACATTTGATGTGTGTATTAAGTTGCCTACATTATAGGTTTAAATAGAGAAATTTTGCTACGTTGCCAAGCGTAACGAAACTTTGAGGATCTCGTGAGCCCAAACGAAGAGTTTCTCAGCATTTTGGAATTAAAATTTTCGTTTTCTTTTGGCACGGTCTACAAAGTTACCTGGCGTTTATCCGCCAATTAATCTACACCCTGTATAGATGAAACTATAAAAGTATGTAACATGTACAAATAATTATTAATTTTAGTGTAGATTAAAAAATTAATTGTTTTATTTTTTTTTTATAATTGATGCATAAAATCTGAACAATATCATTTTTAACATAACTCAACTGCATGCTGTAACTGCTAATGCGTACTTTTTTTGCATTGATTATAATGAAAAAATCAAACATGTTCTTAATTTTTTAATCTACAATAAAATTGATGATCATTGGTGCAGTTTAAAGTTTTATCTATAATTATATAGATAATTCAAGAAATTATAGATAGTGCCAAACGGATTATAGGACTACGACACACGTTGCAATTTTTTTCTTAAAAACCTGTATGGAATATAATAATTAAAAACTAACTATTTTTTTGAAACCGTGTTGGGTGTATTTCTAGGCCTTAACTGTTGCATCTACAAAATATAATCATTTTTTGTACTAACGATTACAATTACACCAAATTTTTTTTTAATTAATTATACAGCGCGGTCTATGGTTATTCTATTTTAATTTTTTTTTTGTTGATGTAGTATTCAATTTGAGCAATTATTTACAATAAAGTGTCAAAATATGCACAAAAGTTTCATTAGATGATAATTTATTGAGTGACTTCTGACATATCGTTGGAGAAGTACTAATACCTAGAAATACACAAAAAATTTGAAAATTCAAAAATTGGGTTTTCTTGTAAATAGATAATTTCTTCTTTACAGCGTTTTACAGCTATTTTACATCGCCCCAGAAGTCTTACGACTTGTTTGAAGGGGGTTGATGGGACCAACGGCTTATTAAGTGACTTCAGAATCACCCTGGTGGATAAAGAGCAAAGTTATTATTTTAGTCATATTCGGGGATCGAACCCGGGACTATTAGCGTAGTACACTAACGCTCTATAACTGAGCTATCTCACCGTTTCAAGTCACTATCTCTATCAAATGCTTATAAGCCATAAAATAAAATTGTTTATTTTATAAGCCTTGTTCTAACAACTCTTATCTCTAAAAGTTCTTAGAATTATCATTAAGGCTCGACATGCCGCATCGAGAAATCAGGCGTTTTTGACTCTCGGGGCTCAAACGATTGTATGTTTAATATTGAAAATTAATAAAATTGCTTTTGTATACATATAAACAAAGGTAAACTACCCTGTTCTGGAATTAATTTTTTTTTAATTATCATTTTTTTCGTGCAATTGACATTTAAAAAACCCATATTTTATCTTGTTTATGCATTTTTTATGCAGATAATCAAAAATCTAATCCCACCGACTGATAGATTAATCTTTTCTAAACAATTCTCAGTACAAAAAAAAATAATTAATTAAAAGATAAAGCCACAATCATTTGAGAGCAACACCTCTGTTAACGGCAATTTATTGTATTTTTGCCACCGTAAAGTATTGCCATCTGTATGAATTGCGTACGGGGCGTATCCTAAAACGCATCACGTATTCAGGAACATTTTAAAATCGACCCACGCATTTTTCTTAGGGCTCGAGATGTCCGGTTGTAAACTTGTTTTATGGTTCTCTAATTGTATACAAAAAAATAAAAAAATATTCTGGTATTTACTATTTTATTTTATTTAAAACATACAGACATACACACTTTCATATTATACATTTAAATAAAATTTGTCAAAGAATTAATAACAATAATAACGAAGTACATTTGAATTAAAATAAAAAACAAATTGTAATACAAAGCTAAACTATAATTGAAATGTTTACTTATGCTTTTTTATTTTTTCATTTTTTCATTTTTTTTATTGCTTTTTCAATTTCTGGTGGATCCCTTATACACATGTTTCTATTTTATCTTGAATCACAAATTTCGGGTAACACACATTTAGTGTAAAATATATTAATTTTTGTTCAGTATTTGTTTTCCAGAAATTGTCATCTCTAAAAATGGTTTCCGTTTTTATTCCGAGAGACGTTCATACGGCAAATGAGCAATATTTTCTTTCCGTTATATGCAACTGACCCTGGATTTGGTAAAACCATTTATGTTTTTTATTAATTTCGTTGTCAACCCAAAAATTAATTTTTTTTTATTGTATCGCTTGCTCTGGGGTCATATCAGACGCAGACCAAGGACATTTGATACAATGCCTTCTTCGTCTATAAGTCCATCCGGTGTAGCAGCTAGGTATGGCAAACGATAATCAATAAACAATCCACATGGTTTAGTTTTTTTTTTTTTATTAATTTTTCTAGTTCTTTGATTGCATTTTCTTCATTGTTTATACCATATGAAGTACTTTTTGATGTAAATAATTTGGGATATAAAATACTTTCAACTAATTTTCTACAACGAGTAGTCAGTATTCGTTTACATACATCGCCAAAAAATGATGCAGTGATTCGTTTACGCCGCTCCATATGCCACAAGTCGCATGTTCGTTGCGCTTGCGTTGTCTGCTGTATAATGCAAATTTCAGCATTTGTTTTTTTTAGTTGGTTTATATAATTTATTTTTGCTGATTCCATTTCTTCATGGCTTAAATCGGGCTTTTCACAATTTTTGCCGTATCCACTGTTGTCAACTGAATTGTTTTGTTTAAAAAATAATCTTTTGGGTCTTATACCCTTACTTTTATTGCGTATCTTTAAATTTCGCATTTCAATTTTTGTTCCAAATTTTCCTGGGCTTTTTCCGCATTGTAAATGTTTTTTTGACAAATATAGTGGTCGACCAGAATTATTACAGCTGCTCCACACCGCGCCTGGTAGGACCTTCTGTTGCAATAGTTTATCCTTTTACCTCCGATAAACTTTGCAATGATGGAGTTAAACTGTTCCACACAATTATTGTCCACATCAGTTTATTGTGTAGATCTGCAATGAAGTTATATAATTATAAAATTTATGATTTACAATAATGATGTATATTTTTAATATAAAAGGTACTCTATTTTCTATTATTTTATAGCAAGTAACACTTTACCTGTCATTTTTAAATCACTCATCACTGTTCCGGTAGGAATAGGATTTTGTTTACAAAAATAACCAATTCTTGTGCAGTTTTATGTTCTCCAAAAACGTGACTTATTGAGTTTTCAATATCTTTTTTCAATAAATCAACCTTTTCCTGCATTGAAATATTTAGATTTTTTCTATGAGATATTGCTTTTGTCACAGCCCATCTCAATCTAAGTTCGTTTTTCTATAATAAAACAAGGTTTTGTAAATTTAGTAAAAACAATTAAAACTATATTAATTACTCGTATCTGTTGGCGAAGAATAAGAGGTCCTGCATTTCTATTTTTTATCAATTCTCTAATTTTTCGAGAATAATTTCTCAGCAAGTGATTGCGGCATTCTATCTTCTTCACAACTAAGTTTTCATATGGACAATTGTCTAAGATTTTCTTATAGCAACTGCTATCACCATCGGCAATCATTTTATCGTAAATGCAGCCATACATTTCTTCACTTTTAGAAAATCCTTCGGTTATAATATTAGCCTCCATCGTACTAGAAGCTCCCTTTCAATTTTTGTAACACATATGTTTCTTCGGTGAAGTATTTTGTGTTTCCGACATTTGGCAAATACTGCAGTACTTGTTTCGAACGCCCAAAAATAATTTTTTTTTAGTTTTATAGCCCAGAATGGCTGCAGCTCCGGATAGAGAGTTGTAGTTGGTTCCATGCGATCTCTTAGCCCAACTTCCATCACACACTACTGTAATTAGGGGAGTACCATTGGAATCAACGTTATTATTTGCAATTGCCCATTTTTTTTCTTCTTCGGCTGCATCCTTCATTAATTTTGTTGAAATTTCTTCCCAGCAATCAGCAATTTTATTATGGGCTTTCCTATAAAGCTTGTTTGACATGCAAGGTATCTCCAGGGCCGATGTGATTTGCTCTAAATGCGCCAGTCCTGAACCAATTCCCATTATACCTAACACTGCGTTGCAATTTATGTTATAGTGTTCGTCATTTTTAGAAGTATTTACTTTAAAAGTTGTATTACACATGGAACATGTAAAATGTAGAGTTGATAAAAATCCGTTAAATTCCTCTTTATAAATATACATTGTTTTTAACGAACAATCAAAAATTTTGGAATGATTGCTTATTTCCGTCAAAGAATCAATAAAAAAATGCAAATCGACTATTCTGCGTCCTTCAATTGACACGGGACTGGGTTTTGAATATGAGCTTTCTATAAGCTGAATCTATAAAATCAATATATTAGTATATAAAACTTAATTTAAAAAATATTATAATTACCTCACACTCGTCGTTTTTTACTAGCTCTTCTCTTGTTGATGATGTTAATTCAATTGACTGGTTGGTTTCATTATCAACGGTTTCAATAATTTCCATGTTATTATTAGAAGATACTTCAGATTGACTCTCCATAATAGAATTAACAATCTAAAAAAAGTACATTTTCAAATAAAAGTTTATTAACTTTAATATGTATAATAAATACACGCTCTAAATATAAACTTACCTTTCTAATGTGTATAAAACTTTTTCTTTTATAACGATGAGCCGACGTCCGAAGGCTAGTTTTGTTACCTTTTCGGTAATCAAAATGAGAAGGCATTTTAATAAACTAAATGTATTAGGGGAGTCACTTAGCACTATTAAACAAAACGTCCGTACTAACTATTCAAAATTGAGTTTTACTACACAAACTAAAGTCAATGATATAACAAAATAAAACAATATTTTTTCAAAAATGTATTTAAAAAAATATATTTATGACAACTTACATATGTTTTAACTTCTAAGGGTCATTAGAAAATGAGAACAAGTTATAGAAACATTACATTTATATTGATACTTAAAGTAACAGCAAAAATTGTTAGTAAGCGGATTACATAAAAGGTAATTACAAACAGATAAAAACAATAAAATAAACGGATTAAATAGAACTATTAGATCACGTAGGTCACAATTAGTGATGTAAGTGGTTAAAGTAACAGCAAAAATTGTTAGTAAGCGGATTACATAAGAGGTAATTACAAACAGATAAACACAATTAAAATAAATGGATTAAATAGAACAATTAGATCACGTAGATCACAATTAGTAATGTAAGTGGTAATATTACCGGTAATTTAAGTAATATTACGTAATATTACCAAACAATTTTATATTACCGGTAATTTAAAAAAATTGAGCTTGCTTTGCATACGAGTGCGTGCTGAATTGATGCAAATTTTATTAAAGAAGCTGTTATTTAAATTCAGTTAAATATTTCAATGCTCAATGTAATAAAAGTTCGAACTACCTGAGTTTGGGATTTCCGCATTAGCGCTAAATATTACTGTATATTCCCATCCCGGTCCTGATATCTTAGATGAACAAGGGTCAAACTATAATTGAAAAGTGATAGACAACTTAAAAGTCCTGCCTTCTTGCTACCTCCCCCTTCGCTGCTGCCCCGTTGACATAATCCGCTTCTCGGCACGTCGAGCCTTAACTCTGATATTACATTTTGATTTTGAAATAAAGTATTGATTTTTGAAATTTCTGGAACGTTGGAAAAATAGTTACATTTTACAGAAGCTTAACTTTATTTTTTGGTGGTGAATTAAGTATGTTATAATTTTCACTAAGAATTGTGAATACGGATGTTAGTATGGTATAACTGGTACAAGTAGCTACTAGTTGGTAACATTTTAGTCGCTTACTAACCATATGAGCTGTGGATTCTATTTGATGGCACTAAGCTTGTTCTAATTATAAGTAATTTTCTTTACTCTCAAATACATTCTAGGCAATACCTTTGTACAAATTTATGAAATCTTTGTTTGCAAACATTTTGATTTCAAATAACACATGTAGACTTAACTGCAGAGTTGCTTTGTTGCAACCAAACAATAACTTGGCAGTAGTAAGCAATAAGAGGGGGATAGTACAGGGTCATTATAAAAGTTTAGAGTTATGTAACCATCTAATGTACGTTTGTGCCATTCTAGTGAAATAAAATTCAAGTTCGGTGTGCGTAAGTACAGTTGAAGTTGATCTGTCAAAACAAAGTAAATAGTTTGGTGCACATAGGGTTGCCAACAGTGTCATTTTGACCCGAAGTCTTCGGGTTTGACGATCATTCTTCGGGCTTCGGGTTTGACGTCCATTCCTTCGGGTTTTCATTTTCAATTCATTTATTACTTAAGGTAATGCCACAATACAAATAATAGAAAAAATTATAGAAGAAAATATTACGTGTATGCCGTGCGTATGCAAATCAACGCATATTACATATTACTAATTTGACTATACCAACGACATGGTAATAGTTGCAAAGGAAATGAAAGAAATGTGAAAAAAATAGCATGCTATTTGCATATTGACTAGAAAATGAGGTTATAGACACGCGGTCCAGAAGTAAATAAACGGGTAAAATCAGAAAAGAAGAGGCTAGAAAAACTGGAAGAAATTAGCAGTATGGAAACTGCAAGAATATAATTGAGTCAAAATGAGGGATGAAAAGCAGTAGCAGAACATTGACAGGGCTGGAAAGTAATAAAGTTCAAGCAATGCAAAGACAAGAGCTGCTTTCCCATTACTTGGGTTACTAACCAAGGGCATCTTACTCCAGCGCGCCAGTGCAAGTTACACTCGAGCGTCTTGCATCTTTATAGGAACATGTTTCTGTAGCGTTTGTGCATATGTCAAATGTAAGATTTTTTTAATTATTTAGTAATCACTTACATTTATATGATTATTATTTGATTTGTTTCTTTGCCTTTAATTTTTGTTTGTAATTTCTTCCATTGACTGTTTCTGATATATATCTTAATTAACGGCTGATGACAGATGTAATTTTTAAATCAGCCAATCAAATGAGCAAGTGCAACTTGCCCCGCTTGAAAGGTTGGGGCTAGAAGAGGAAGAGGACTTTGTGCAAGTTACCCTACTTCATAAAATGTAACAAGAACGCAATGCATCTTGCCCTGGCATGCACCAGTGTCTGTCAGAACGTAATGGGAAAACAGCTAAGATAAAAGTTATGAAAAAAACAAAACAAAGGATGATGAAGGAAAAAAAGATGATTTGACAAAAACTGAAAGAATAATATAGAAATACTTAGGAGAGACAGCTAAGAAAAAGAAAAGGACATCGTTCAAAAATAGGCTATCAGAAAAGGAAGAGATCAATAACGAGGAAAGAAATATCTTATAAGGATAGAGAGCAAAGCACAAAGTCTTAATAAATAATGGACAGAAATGGAAGAAAAATTGTCAACTTAAAAGAAAAGAAAATGGGCAGAGCGAAAGAAAGATAATAATAACAGGAGTAAATGAAAGGGAATAAATCAAGAAGAGGGTAGGATAGAAGAAAAGAAATAAAAGATGATTGCAGTTTGAAAATGTTAATAAAAGCAGATTTTAATGGACGGACTGGAATTAAAGGAGAAAATGAAATGATAGAAAAGAATATGTGGGACATTTTAAAAGAAAAACGTTGCAAGATGTAGGAAAATTTAAAGTGCTTGAAAGAGAAATTTACGATAAAATGAAGTATGGAAAGGGGAAGGGTTTTCTAATTAATGGAGAATGAGTATAGTATGCATACATGATTTATGCCATAGTTCTAGAAGAGAGATTGAATGAAGAACTAAGCACTTAGCAAACTCGCCTAGGCATGCTAGAAAGCAAGTCTCAGCCTCAGGGATTAAATACTAAGTTTCCTGAATACGCATCCAAATATCAGGTAAAGTGATTGGGGTGCCTGAAGATGTCCCAGTTTTCTGATTGTATCCCACATGTGTTCAATATGTGATACGAGAATGAGAAGTCACAAAATTAAGGGCAAAGAAAGGAAGGGGCGGTACTACTTAAGACCAATTAAGTAAGTAAGTTAACTGATTGAACAGAGATTCCTTGGTTAGATAAGCCTCTCTAGACATCCATTGTTATTGTTGTTGAAAATCTGTCTCTAAGAGCAGTTGTAATCTAAGCCGTTGTTTCTGTCTCTCGATATCCATCTACGTTAACATCGAGCTATTGTGCAGACACTTCTCCCAATTTGTTGGGCAATATTACGAATTAACAAACCTCTTTCTTTGAGCTCGATTACTGAACTCCAAAATCGCTTAAGGATGGGGTGACTTTTTGGTAAAGTTTTATTTTGCCGTAGGTGGCTGTAGTTCCACGCTCCACTTCCAAGCGTTTCAATGTATTCCCCTCTAGACGAAACAGCCAATCATAGATGAGCGGAGTAGCACGTGCATTGTGTTATAGTCGAAAGGCATAACAATATGCGTGGCGGGGAGTACGATAGTGAGCGTGCGGATGAAATAGGAAGGCGGAGTGGGGACTTAGAAAATATATTTTTATTAATCTTGGGGCATGTTCATCTCCATTATTAATGCAAATTTAAAAAAACTAAAAATATATTCGTTTTCCTGATTTTTTTCTCTATATAGTGACATAAATTTAAAATCGTTAAAAAAATAATTTACATTTATTTCGTAAAATTTTGCGTAAAAAAATAAACAAAATATGTCAAGTTATAAACAATTATATCATTAACAATTCCTGAAAATTTCACATTTCTGCGTTCAGTAGTTTTCCTAATGAACATGCCCCCAGTTTATGGCAGAAATTCGCCAGCCTTAATTGTTGAAAAACACCACATTATATATTTATTATAGATATCTTGTTTCAAATGAGGAACTTATTAACTGATAAAATGTAATGTGACAGAATCTAACAATAATTTTTATACTGTAAGGTAAATTGATCATTTTTTAATGTGAATAATTTACGTATATGAAATTTTGATAAAAATTGGGCTGCGGGCTCTTGGTGCTTTTTTTCTTTTGGCATCATCAAATACAATTAAAACTATCTCAACTTATCTTTAACAAAGTTATTAAGAGTAAGTTTATAGTTTTAAAACAGCTTCAACTTTGTACTGGTGTTACTTGACAACAAAATTCATTAATACTCATATTTACAAAAACTTCATTTGTATCTCACCTTCAGACATTTTAAAATTTAGTTGTGAATTTTCACAGTAGCAGCTGGGCAATTCCACGACAAGTGAGCAGTCCATTTCACGCGACCCTCTCCGATTTAGCAAAAATTTTGTACACTTATTTGAGTACCCAAAATATGACTTTATGTCAAATTTCAGACCACTAGATCACATAGTTTGCCTCATAGAGCCCATTGAATTTTACGGCAATTTTGTAAGTTCAACTTTAATGTTTTTAAATTTCATTTATCTTATTTGCTTTTTAGTCTGGACAAATTTTAGAATAGTCATAATTGATAGGAAATTTCTCAAGGAATCGAATGCAGTGGTCAGATTTTTGATATCTTGTCGCGCACGCGCAGAAAATGCAATAAACCAGTTTTTTTTTCAAAAATTCATATCTGAAAAGTTGCCACCGATTAAGACTCCAAATTTTGGGCAAAGACAGCCAAAAGTATGTACTTTAAGATGCTTGAATAAAAATTTTCCACACTAGTGGTAGTTTTTGCTTTAGAGTCTCTTGAACGCACAAAACCATTTTTCAATTTTTTTTTTGCGTTTTCTGCGCGTGCGGAACAAGATAACAAAAATCTGACCGCTGCATTCGATTCCTTGGGATATTTCCCATCGGTTATGACTAATCTAAAATTTTCCCAGACTGAAATGGAATTAAGATAAATAAAGTTAAAAATTGAACTTAAAAATTGCCGTAAAATTCAATTGGCTCTACGAGGCGAACTATGTAACCTAGAGGTCTGAAATTTGGCATGAACTCATATTTTGGGTACTCAAATAAGTGTACAAAATTTGAGCTAAATCGGAGAGGGTCGTTTGAAATGGACTGCTCACTTGACGTGGAATTGCCTAGCTTTTATCTTGCGTACTATTTTTCAATCGGATACTCTAACCTATTATTTCTTTACTGATGTTTACGAACAATGGCTTCTATTTTTAGTCATTTTTGGCATCATTTGTTTAAAAATTTATTTTAGATTGTAGTTTTTATTTGTATAGAATGAGTTTTGGTAACACGATTTTAATATAGGTTTTATTAAATTGGATTTGATGTTTTCAAAATAAAATGTTAATTCTAAATTGCTGTCTCATTATCATGCTTTGACAAAGTTAAAAAAAGTTATACAACTTACAGTTTGGAGTTCAAAGTTAGTGTTTGTATGCGCTCTGTATTTGATTTCTCAGTCATTATCACTGTTCTTTTCTCTAAATATTTAAACAGTTAGTTGTTATTTTATATTAGCCGTGTTTTGTTTAATTTAATCATGATCCGTAATATCCTTTTTTTATGATTTGACAAACTTATCATGATTTGTTTGTGGTTTAAACAAGGGAGTTTTACTATATCTAAAAGTGAGACAAAATATTGAAATATGCAATTGTGCCACATAAGCAGTTGTATATGGGGCTTTCTTGTTTCTAATCATTTCTTCTGCTGATTTTTTAATTCTTATTTTGATTGTTTTCCACTTTCTTTCTATTTCTGCTCCATCTTTACCTACATCACTTTAATTTTTTTTTCCACAGTCTTCTTTGTTTATTCCTTTTAGCTTTTTTAACTTCCACTTTCTTATTATTGGTGCTCTTTACTCTTTTCAACCATCACAAATACATGGTGACTGTATATCTGCCCATGGTAATCCACATGCTTTTTTTACTCCATCCTAACTTCTCTTCAATCATTATAAAATCTATTTGCTGCTTTTGAAGATGGCTTTGGAAGATGGCGTTTCGGCGCGGCCGATTCGGCGCGAGGACACCTCGGCGCTGGCCAATTCGGCGCCGGCCGTTTCGGCGCCAAAACTTTTCAAATAAAACAAAATTATATATACACATTATAATAAAAATTGATTTAGTTTTATGAAACATAACAGTAATGTATGATAAATAAAATATAAAATACATATAAATTACATAACATATCAAACAAAAATTATACATAAAAATCATAATATATGTACTTACATATTTAAATTGTCAATATTATAATAAGTAAACATAATTTTGACCCGCAAATAATTTATGGGTAAATAATTATCACTTTTTAATGATGGATAATAACCTGAAAAATATAAAGAATAATAGCCTATTAAAATAAATAAGTAAAAGAATTAAAAATATAAAATAGTCAAAAATACCAAATAAATTTTTATGATTATAATATATTTGTATATACTATGTTTTATTTGAAAAGTTTTGGCGCCGAAACGGCCGGCGCCGAATCGGCCAGCGCCCAAACGGCCGGCGCCGAAATGGCGGCGCCGAAGTGTCCTAGACCCCTTCAGGTACCTTCTAAGTATACAGTTTCCTATTGTAGTTTGTAAACTACCAGTTTCTTTTCTTTACAGAATTCAATCAGTATTTTCTTTCATTTCTCTGTCAATACTTGCCTACCACTCTTTCTACACTACCTTTTCTCACTCTGGCATTCCAGTCTCCTATTACAATATTGCAGCAACCACGGCATTCTTCCTCTAAGATGTTTTCTACTCTGCAATATACTTCTTTTACCACATCACCTTTATAACTGCTTGTTGGCATATAAATTTCTATGATAAGTATATTTTTTTCATGTCTTAATCTTTGTTATTATTCCTTTAGTATAGTCATATATCACTTTGCTCACGCACATAACTTAATTTCAACAAAAAAAAAAAATAGTTAGTCACTACTTATTTTATTTATTCTTCTCCAAAACACATTTCTATTTTATTTATACATAAGCTAATATATTTATTTATTAAAGTTGATTAATTAATAAACTACTTTGAGTCCGAATGTATTAAATATTGACTTTATAAAGTTATCACAAATTCAATGATATAAATATTAATAGAATGATCAAAAACATAACAGTTAACAACAATAAAAAGAAACAAATTCGGACAGCACAGATTGTTTACATGCATGACCTGTACTACTCGAAATTACCCAAGCTTTAATAACATTTTTATATTGAATTGCATTAAATATTTGAATGGCAAATGAAACTGAGTTCCATGTTCCAAGGATTTGGATCATAATTAGAACTAATCACTAAACAGCAAAAGAGCTTATGTTATTTTCAACATGTTGATAAAATAATTTAATTGGTCTTTTGACATAAATAAATCATAAATCATTTTTATTTTGCACTACCTGCACACACCCAGATTATTCAGATGCAAAACAAAAATCGAGGCAATCTTTTGTACACATTACAATATTACTCCAATCAACCTTGGGATAGGTTAGAATAGCACTTTTAATATTCAACTCGAGGCATGATAATAATTAAATCTTGTAAGACTCATCATGTTTTTGTAAAATACACTTAATGTGTATTATTCAATATTTGTTTAATATGCATTTTATTACGTAATAATTGGATAGATTTAAGATTGTTGGGTTTTTTTAAATCTCATAGTAAAGTAATTTTATACATAAAATATAGTATAGTTTTGATATTTGAATTAATCAATCATGTATACTTGAAAATTGTTTTGGTTGACTTATCACATGATTTAAGATATATTAAAAACTATTTTAACCATGGATATATAACTGAATACCTGACTTTCCATTTCTAAACGTTTTAAAAGTGACACAAATTACATTACGGCGGTTCAAAAAATTGTAAAAACATGTCCATATAATTATTTTTTGTTTCAAATTTTTTAAAACATAACTTGCAAGTTATTCACAGTGCAAACAATCAATTAAAATTATCTGCACGAGTTCCCAACTTAAGGCGAACTCTGTTTTTTTATAATAATTAATTACAGTTAAAAAAACTTGCTGAATTCTATAAAAATTTTACACAACATTTTTACAAGTGCCACTTTGTTTTACGGTAAATTTTTTAATCATTATTTACATTTTTGATTACATGGATCCTTGCTGATGGTGTAGGAGCGCATATTTTTATCTGCTGAAGATATGAAAATAATTCCTCCAAGTGATAATCATAAATATGAACCATATTAAATTTCAACGTGGATATTATTTGTTGTTATAACATGCAAAAAAATTCTAGTTGTTACTAATTTTTGTATTGTTACTTGTAAGAAGTTATGAAAGATTAAATTTTATTTAGAATTTTTAATATTTTTATTGTCAGAAATGAGCGTAATACATTTGATTTAAATTGGCAACTTCATTAAAAATGTATTAATTGTTTATCAAAAAACAATTTTGTCTTAACATTGGATTCACTTGTTCTTAAAAACCTAAAATTAAAATATTACTTGTACATAACGTAATTTGCGTCATCTTACTAACACGTGTCGGGTATCCAGTATACCTATACATGATTTTAACAAGTAGGACAGAATGTAGTTAGTTACATAGTTAATCTAGATCAGAATCCAATGTATAGTTTAGTGTGTACTATTGTTATTTAAATGTTAATTGTGTAATATTATTTATCTATACATGATATTTGATTATATACAAAATTTATGTTTTATTGGTCAGTATTATTCAAATATGTACAATCTGATGGTTTGAATTAAACTAAATTAGTAAATAGTTTTCAAACAATGAAAACATATTATTTAATTAATTAAATTAAAAACAGTTAGCAATATTAAATGTTAAGAACTTAGAATAATTTTATAATAAAAATGAACTTATTACAGTTACATTTTGGATTTTACTATCTTTAAACGATTTAAAAAATCTGACTAATGCAACATTAATAATAAAATGAATTGAGTAATTTTAAAATGTTTTATTTTCAGTTTCATGATATATACATTAATTGTATGCATCAAAATCATGAATAGATTTTTTCTTTGTTATTATTAAAATTGTCCATAAGGTTTTTCAATGTTGAGCTCTTTAAAAGGATACTCATCTTATGTTGTAATGTTTTAGAATTCGCTGAATATGAGCCCTGGTATGAATCAACAGCCATCAACAACAGGTCAGACCCAGATGACATCAACGGAAAACATCGGCAACAAGACTGATATTACGTCCGCCCATTCCTTAAAAGACAATCAATATTCAATTTAAATTAAATTAGGTAAGTGAAACAATTAAAAATATATATCTGTTAAAAAAAAAATATCTTGAGAACTGAAATAGTATTTGTTATAGTTTCAGATTGTCATATCTCTCATCCAAATGATGCTTGCTACATTACTACGTACCATATTTAACATATTTTAATAGAAACCAATGTTTTTTAAGTAATTATATTAATTTAAATATAATGTTTAGATATGATTTATTTACTGGCATTATATTTTCATTTCATCTTTTAAATATTAATTTATTTCTGATAGATTAGTGTATCATATATTGTAATAAACAAAATAATTTAGAAGAAAACAATTAAATGAAATTTGAAAGTAAAAAATTAATTGTAAACTTGTTTTAAATAAATAGTCTATAATTTATTATTAAATGTGTTTTTTAATACATGCCAACAGGGCCGCCGTAAGCGAGTGTGCAAGGCGTGCGTTGCACGACGGCGCTAGGGCAAGAGGGCACAAATTTATCTAAAACATTTAAAATTTAGAACTTAATTTCCGTGCATTTTTCGTCCCATGTTCCGCTTATAGCTTGAATTTGGTCGTTAAAGATGCCGCCAATATCAACCATGAAACAGCCAATTTTTTTAGTATGGTTTATATATTTTTTCAGGATCTACCAAAGGATGGGCTATTATTAAAAAACATGTACCTAATCTTTTAAGGTCTGGTCTAGCAGAGTTGATGCTGGGAAAAGATATAATATAGACAAAATCTTTGATGCTTTTCTGGAAATTGCTAATGATTCTTTAGTTTCTAATATAACAACAACTCGCAAAGTTAATTCATTGGCATTAATTATTCAAAATTATAAATTTATTTGCTCTACTATTTTTTGGGTGGAAATTTTAAACAAAATTAACACATTGAGTAAAATGATGCAAAATCCAACTACGTATTAACATTAAGTTTTGTGTAAATAATCTTAAAAATTTAATTACCGAGTTTCAAAATTACCGCTACGATAAATATTTTGAAGAATCAAGCAAAACAAATTGCTAATGATGTTAATGTTGATTGTGTCAGTCTCAGTCAATTCGCCCACAAAAAAACCAAAAAAATTTGCATATGAACATAGTGATGAAGGCGTTTCACTAGACCCAAAAACACAATATAAAGTTAATTTCTTCTATCTAATTTTGGAGCAAACATTTACATCTTTGCAAAATAAAGTTGAAGAAGAGTTAACCACGTTTGATAATGTTTTTCCCTTTTTAGGTGAATTTTTTAATTGCTCCATAACAGAAGATTTCCATATGAAATTAAAGGACGATAGCATAAGAGAAGCTGATAATGGTATTGATTTTTTCAATGAGTTAAAAGCTATAAAATTACATTTACAATCAATTTTATCAGAAAAGCCCCACATTAAATTTGAACCACAGAGCCATTATTCAATATCTATTTGAAAATGAGTTGATTGCTTAATTAATATTTTCTTCTTTTATTTTGTAGAAATTCTTTATATTTAACATATTTATTCATAAATAATAAAATATTCTACTATACAATTATTTATTAATGGCAAACATGTTTCGCAAAATTATTTGCATTTTCAATGCCATATTTATGATTAATAAATTATTTAAAATTTGTTTTTCCCGCTACCCAGATTTCCTGTTTTAAATTTGTTTTTTCCCGCTAACCAAGATTTCCGTTTTTCTATCTAATTTTACCGGTGTCAGTAACAACAGGAGAAAGGTGCTTTTCTAAACTAAAAATTATTAAAAATTACTTCAGTTTAATAATGTAACAGAACAGGTTGAGATTATTATCAATGATAACAATTGAAAATTAAATATTGGATAATTTACCATGAAAGACCTGGTCAAAGAATTTGCGACCAAAAAAGCAAGAAAAGTGCAATTTTAAATATACTTTTTATTTTTTATTATGTAGTTTTATTTATATAACTGTAAAAAAAGTAAATAGTTTAGTGCACAATTTTAAAAAAGTGACATATTTAAAGTAGTTACATTTATAAAGACTCTGTATAACCTAACTAAGCTTTTGCTTTGGCAGGGGCGCAAAAGTTGTGCTTGCTCAACGGCGCCAAATCATCTAGCGGCGGCACTGCATACCAACAATATAGGGATGTTGAATGGACACTTTAACAACCTTCAATAGGTCCTAAAATATACATCAAACAAAAAGTGGAATAAACTGTGATATTACAGATAAGTGTACCAGAAGGAAAAAGGTTTTTGTTTAGAGTTAAAAAAAAAGAACTTTGTCAAATGCGATTAAAAAGCTAAATGCCTAGTTGATGTGTATTAGACATAATAAGATTTTCTATAAAATTACAAGCGATACTGGTTTAAGAAACATTGAAAGACTATGTAAGTAATTTGATTTGATAGTGTTGTGGTTATGTTTTTAGTTTGTTTGCTTATCATTTTTAATGTAACGTTATGACAGATAGCACTTTAAAATTGTTTTCATTGCAATATTTATAAGGATGTACATATATATAATGGATTTTTTTTTAGTTTTGTAAATAAATTTATTATAGTAATTAGAGAGGGCCAAGCAGGTACTCCGAGCGCAATCTAATCTAATCCGATGCAGGTGTGCAAGGGGTTTTTGTTTGGATTGCACCTGGTGGGAAATAAAAAAATTTGGCTTAACTTTATAGTTTCTTCACGTTAAGACTGCAGTTGTTATGGCAACTAGGAAACAATGCTCTGGTTGGCTTAGAGGCCTACCCAATTTACAATAGAATATCTACCAGATTAAAACAAAGCTATTTATAAGCTGTGTTCTATTTGACAAAATAGTCGCACATGGTGGCACTAATTCAGTAATTTTTGAATTTATTCTTACATTTTCGATGTGTTTTTGAGGTAGAGAACGTCTTACAAACTCCAATTATTGTCTAGTTCTAGTTTATCAAGTGTAAAGCGCTATTACACGCAAAATTTAAAAAATTTCTAATGCATCGGGTGCATGAAGTGCTTAAATGGAAAACATCTATTATTAAATAAATTAAGGGCCGTGATATCCACCTCCTAATAAGCTATTAGCAGAATAACCTAACTTTTATTTAATTTATTTTATTAAAACTTATGGACAGCCAGTTAAATATATGCTTAACATATACATTTATAACAAATAAAAACATTGAGCATATAATGTACTATCTGCTCAGAAGCGTTAAGAAAATAAATGACATTTAATTAAATTAAAAGTTAGGTTATGTAGCTAATAGTTTATTAGGTACTTTATTAGGAGGTGGATATCACGGCCCTTAGTTATAGATTTTTATTGTTATTGTAACTAGGTTAACGTATTTGTAAATAATTATATGTATTTCAACTCTCAAAAACTTAAATACAGCCAGACACGAATAGAGTGGCCCCTATATAGGCAACTTAGTATACACTATACACCAAAATTATGTTGAATGTGGTTAAACTTTTGCTTTTGCCCGTTTTAGCATCTTTCAATAACAGAACAACGTCGCCCGTGGAATGTTTAAAATGTAAGCGTAAATGAAAAATGCTAAAACGGGCAAATGCATTAGTTTAACCACATTCAACATAATGTTGGTGTACACTAAGTTGCCTATATAGGGGCCACTCTATTCGTGTCTGGCTGTATGAGTAAACGTCATGCAATTCTAGGAATTGTTTTTAATAAATTTTAGTATTAAAAAAAATATGAGTGACAATATAAATTGAGTTATATACATTCTATTAAACATGTTAATATTTAATTAACAAGCAATCAACTCAATTTTTTTTTTCTGCTTTAAAGTTTTTAAATAATTTTTAAATCATTTTATTATAATATAATAAACAAAGTGCAGTTAGCTGTATTATAATACCAATGAGAACATGTTGCAATTACATCACTGCATTCTTAACGCGGACAAACTATAGTTTGTTTTATTAATTACTATATTGTCATTGTTTATAATTAATTTAATTTAATAAAGGTTTGAATAAAAAAACTTAAGAGTTATTTACAATAAGTTTATTTGTATTTGAGACCATTGAGAGTGTATTTTGTTCTGCTTCTGAAGATTCATGCATAATCGAACACGATAACACAAACCGCTACATTTTGGTTCTTTGGAACCGGATCTAGTCAGTGATTATCAGAGTGTAGTTATACTTATACAGTGGAGTTGTGTGAGAAAATGGGTGAAGAAGTGGCCATCGAGGAGTATTTGGAGATGAAGGAGAGGCAATATTTAAAAGGGGCAATCACAAGGATTGCAAAATTCTTGAAAACCGTTGCAATACGGCAGAATCTCAAATTCGTCACAGATTAACAAAACTGAGAAATATCAAGAATTTACGGCAGTACAAAAGAAGATATTTATGATGAGTAAAGAGAACAGAAATTATGGAAAAGATTTATTATAATATAAAAATAATATAGGGTCAATTTGTCATTAGTACAACCAATTAGTCAATTGTGTTGGCACACTGATAAATGCTGAAATATCAAGCAGACCATTCAAGTATTCTTTTGAATCACTAATCTACGCAAACAACTCTCGGACTCTTAATTTTGGAGGCAGAGCTAGGTGCTAACCGCTTCCGGGCGCGGCTCCAGGTAGCGGATATGGGATTGCACACGCGGACCAACACCATTGCACGGCAGTCTTGCCTCAGCAATGAGACTACTCACTTTTCCCAAATGAACTGGAAAAACTATGACGACAACAAACCTACCAGGAGGTATAAAACGGGCGGACTTATGCAATTTGAATTATGAAAATGTCAGTAAATGAAAATAAAAGACCCCGGGGAGATACCGGAAACGTTCCCGTTTCTGGACAATCCTCCACTGCTAAGGCAAGCAGCTGGGGGTAGCAACGATCCGACAACTAGCGAAAGGACATGCGACTACCAGGCAACAATATTTAAAGGAGGACCAGGGATCACGACAAGATCTCATCCCGAGGTAAGGAACACAAGAACACCATAGGGCCAGAAGATGGCTGAAAAAACAGAGGCAGAGGGGGCGCAAGATGCAAAGGACGAGGAAGAACAACCTGAACTCAAGGTTCCAAAGGAGCAAAGTGATGATCCCGCTACACCAGCTAGGGAGGAGGAAGCAGAAAAAAATGCTGAGGAACACCAATCACAAAGAAACAAAACAATGAGAATGGCTAACACATCTCCAAAAGGAGACTCAAACTCTGAAGAAATTAGGCATGAATCCGGGCGCATGAAGGAGCTGCTAAGAAGAATAAGTGAGGAGAGCAGAGACCTAAGGAACTTAGCGATAGTAAGCAGTAAAATGAAACCGGAAGTTAGAGAGATAGCCCACAGGTTGTTTAGCTACACAACAAGGCTGCGGACCGATGGAAGAGTAAACATTGTAGAAAAAGTAATAGAAAGAATGGAAAGGCAAGGTTCCAACATAGACCCGCACCCCGAATGTAGCATGGCGGATAAAGCGGAGCAAACGGAGACAGAGGAGGAAAGATAACTCAGGGATTGGATCAAAGAAAAAGTAATAGAAAGAATGGAGAGGCAAGGTTCCAACATAGACCCGCACCCCGAATGTAGCATGGCGGATAATGCGGAGCAAACGGAGACAGAGGAGGAAAGACAACTCAGGGATTGGATCAAAGAATGTCTGGCACACAAAAAAGATGTCAAAGAAATACAAACTCTGGTAGACGTAGACTGGCCTGAAGATCTGTTCACGAATTGCGAATAGACAAACGCCACCTTCAGGGCAGACAGTAAGGAAGACGTAGTTGTAATAGTAATCAGCAGAGAGGACACAAAGGGCTAGCTAGCAAGAATAATAACATCCGAAACTTCCGGTCGTCGTTAGGTAAGCCCCCGAGGAGTACCAACTACAAAAAAACGGGATGGTATCATGTATAGACGTCACCTTGTGCTTGACTAAGATGGTAACAAAAATTAAAAACAAGCACGTGGGCGAAGAAGAGAACCTGAGTGACCACATGAACATACACATAGAAATCGCGTCTAGGAAGGGAAAAACAAGAGAGAAAAAGAGGAAACAAAGGCTGGGTTTTCCGCAGTGGTCAAGACAAGGAATTCCTGTAAGAACTGGACCAAAACACAAGAGAAACAATTCACACCGCTGACAAGCTGAAAGAAACTATAATTAAAACCAGCAAAAAGATTAAATATAATACCAATGTATTGGTGGAGTGAAGAAATTGCAGACAAGAGAAGGTGCTGTATAAAAACTTAAAGGACGATGGCGAGAATAAATGGCAAAAAAAAACAAGACGCGCCAATCTACTGCAACAGGCACAAAAGGCATATCGTCGGTGAAAGTGCAAGACCTCGTGTTTGCATTTTTGTAAAAAATGGTTTCATCACATTCAAACCGGAGTTGTTCTCTATAGACAAAACCTCAAATCTTTCAGTTTTTTCTAATTATCATATTAGAATTCATAACTATTCAGTAAGATAGAACATGAAACTCTTTTATCTATACTTGAAATATGAAGTTTTTAACGTCTCCTGTACATTTTTTGGAAATGTACATACGAGGTTTTGCACTTTCACCGACGATATTCAAAAGAGAAAATGGCATGGAAAAATTTATGCAAAGAACTAAACTCGGACATATGGGGGTACAAAATAGTAGACCGTATCTATAGCGACACAAAGACCACAGCTCTGTGTGAAAGTATTTGACAAACTGATCAAGCAAGGCATCTTTCCCACTGAATGGATAGAGGCAAAACTAGTATTAATTGAAAAACCTACCAAAAGGGATGAAGGCAAGACAAATCGATTCATTTTCCTACTGAACACGCTAGGAAAGCTCTATATATGAGCACATTCTCAACAAGAGACTCACAGAGAAAATAGATAGGAATGGAGTACCAACATAGGTTCAGAGGAGGTCACTCTACTCTTGATGCCCTTAGGGTGCGTTTATGCTGCACATCGCCGCGCTGCTCGCCAAGATTGGCGCTGCCCGCTGCTCGCACATCGCCATTCAGCAGCATAAATGCACATCGCCGCGCTGCTCGCACCTCGCCGTTATTTAATTACTGTCGAGTTTTATTTTATTAATCAAATATTAATATATTATAGTTATTAATATAAGTTATATTATTGAATCAAAATATTTAATATAATTTATAATGTTAAAGAAAATAAATAATTAGTAAACAGATTCCAATATAAACTTGCGTACTTATTAATTGCTTATACAAATTCTAACTTAAATTGCAAGTCAAGTATTATTTAATCTTGATTTGTGACAATCGATATGTATTTTTTTTAAATAAAATATTTTTATAATGAAATTATTAATATAAGTAAAAATATTAAGTTAAAATAATTAATTACTATGCCACTTCAGTAAAAATACAAACATTGCTTTAACAATTTCTTGCTTAATGCGGATTTATTTCAATTAAATTCTTCATAAAATTATTGTAAACGCATCAAAGTTTTGATAAATTAACACACTACATGCAAATAAAACTTTATTCTTTTAAATTGCATATAACCTCAACACGGTTTGAAGTAACATACTAATTAATTAAACTAATTAAATAAGTTTGATAATATAAATTACATTATGTTAACGTCTCACAAAACTGGCAATAAACGGACCAATCAGAGCGCTAGTTTGAAGATGTACGGCGATGGTCCGATTATAAAAAACAAACTATTTTGTTCACATCGCAGTGGCGTGGAATGTGGCGAGCAGCGCGGCGATGTGCGAGGTGCAGCATAAATGCTCCCATAAGATTATATAGGTTTGTTTCATCATCGCCACAACATCCCGGCGCCAATCTTGGCGAGCAGCCCCGGCGATGTGCAGCATAAACGCACCCTTAGGCATGTCAAGGAAGCCGTCGGTCAAGTAGCTGCTCACCCTACAAATAAATACGACGTATTGATCACTTATGATATAAAGAACTCCTTCAACTCGGTGCCATGGAGTGGGCTAATAGAAAAACTGGACAGAAGGAGAATATCAACATATGTCAGGAAGATAATATGCCACTATCTAAAGGATAGAACTATAGTATACAGCTCCGGAGAAACTCTGGATATGACTTGTGGGGTGCCACAGGGCTCCGTTCTGGGCCCCAACCTGTAGAACATTTACTATGACGGTCTATTGAGAGTAAAGATGCCACACGGAATTACCACAACAGCCTTTGCGGACGGTTTTGTCATGTTGGTCAGGGGCAATAACATAAGGGAAATAGAGGGAAGAAGGAAGGATATCATAGTCGAGATTAATTGAGGGGACACCACAATCAAATGATGTAGCCAAATGGACGCATAATTAATGTGGCGGCAGTACCAAACTGTTTAATAATTAATACACGCGGGAATTTTAAACTTCACATTTTATCATACATTCACAACTACGAGCAGAACAGTATCAATTGTTATTTTATAAAAATAACTTATAGCACAATAAAAAGTCTACTAAGTTTAATGTTCAATGAAATATAACTCTTAAAGTTTAAGCAAATATTTCGACAAAAAAAATTACAAAGTAGACATCCATGGATTTTGTGACGCTAGTGAAAGAGCTTATGTAGCGTATATATGCTGTTACTACAGACATAGACACAAGTGAAGTCAACACCAGATTAATTTGTAGTTAATCTGTGATATCTCCAACAAAATTTACAACAATACCTTGATTAGAACTTTGCGCAACCGTTTTGTTATGCAAACTTATAGAAAAAACAACCAACGCGCTATGATTGCCAATAATTTTTAATTTACTTTTGGACGAATTCCTGCATAGTTTTAAATTGATTGTCGTCGGAACCGGCAACATGGAAAACTTACGTAAGAAATAGGGTCCAAGAAATTTAACAACATCAAGAATTCATCTGGCGACATGTTCCCACAGCAAATAATCCAGGTGACAATAGCAAGTGTTTGTAATACAAAAGAGCGAAGCATTTGAAAAAACCAATACTAAGATTTACAATAGAGATAAAAACGAATTTGTGAGAGAACTTGCGAGTTACTTACTCCTCGTTAAATGGACTTGATAAAATTCAACGATTTGCTACTAATTCAAACCGAAGCAGCCAAGGAACCAAGGGAATTAAATTAAATAAAGAAGAATTCATTGCTACCTTTACAAAAGAAGATCAAAAGATACTTAGCATTACGTCCATTTCTTGACAAGAATGGTATCCTGAGAGTAGGAGGACGTTTGTAATTTTTTTCGAGTCGGATTTGATTACTACGGTCCAATTCAAATAAGGGAAGGAACAAAACTACAGAAACGAATAAAAAGGGCTTATATTTGTGTGCTTTGTTACCATGGTCGTACATATTGAAGTTGTCAGTGATTTGACTACTGAATGTTTTTTAGCAACATTAAATCGTTTTGTTGTAAGACGTGGAGTAACAGAACTTCTGTTCTGATAATGTTGAAGCTAACAACGAATTGAGAAGATTCTTTTCGAACAACATCGACCCTATTGAAACAGTGCTTATGAAAAATAAAATGACTTGACATTTTATTCCCCCAATTATGAAGAGTTAACCACAATCTTAACCCAAAGTGAAGCTGTCATGAATTCGAGGCCATTAACCCCTCTATCAAAAGACGTGAATGACTTGCACTTATATTGGATATTCTGTGACTTGCACTGCCTCACAGGACACTTTCTAGGGAACGCACTAGTAGCAATTCCACAATATTCCTTAATAGAAATCAAGGTCAATCGATTGTCAAGATGACATAGTAAGAAAAGATGGAATAGTACGAGCAGCTCAAGTCAAGACAACCAGAGGAATTATTTTGATATCAGCAGTAAAATTATGTCTATTACCTCCATATTAAGTATGATTGAAACCAACGTTTCAATGGGAGCTATATGTTTTGTAAATAAATTTATTATAGTAATTAGAGAGGGGCAAGCAGGTACTTTGAGCGCAATCTAATCTAATCCGATGCAGATGTGCAAAGGGTTTTTGTTTAGATCGCACCTGGTGGGAAAAACAAAAATTCGTCATAATGAAATAATGTTGTTCTATTAATTACTATATTATTATAGTTACTTGTTTATAGTTAATTTTGTTTAATAAATGTTTGAATAAAAATCCAGAGTTATTTACAACAAGTTTATTTGTATTTGAGACCATTGAGACTGTACTTTGTTCTGCTTACGAAGATTCATGCATAATTGATCACGATACCACAAACCTCTACACAGATATTAAAAATTGTGTTTCGAATTTCTGACTACTTTATTTATTATGTAATATGTATCATGCCGGGTGTTTGTGCAATAACTGTTCCAGACAAAGTATTAATATTTCCAAATGGGTCATCTTCCTGTACCTGGACTAAAATCAGCTCTTTCTCCTGCTCCTAGTGAGTTGGGCTTTGATATATCAAATAGGAACTTTCATTTTTTAATGATTAATATATAAAAAAATTCAAAAACTTGTGTTACTTGGTAATGTCCCATTTAACCTGGGAAATCAGAATAATACATTGTGCCTTTAGGTGTTAATATTAATTTAATAATATATTTTTTTACAATTGCAGAGTTACAAATGGATGCCATATATGGCACAAGGTAATTCTAAAGTACCAAACGTAAAACATTATCAATTAAACAACATATTTCTTATTATTTTCTTCAAATAGTTCAAAAACATTCCAATTGCTGGTCATATTTACCAAAACAATCCATAACTTGAACTTATTTACAAGAGCTTAGAAATTTGATCTATTCTAACATGCTGTTCGCATTATGCATAAATCTATAGTGACGTTTTTTTGTGGTATCTACAAAACACTCTGAAAATGCTTTGCACACATTCACATAAAAGCAAATTAGCATGTGAAATTATTTTCTGTATTGCTATAATGGAAAGAACGCATTCTTGAGTTTGTTTATAATCAATAGTCTATTTTTTCTTTCTTTTTCTACTTAGAAACACACAACATTTTTTTTAAATATTTATCTGATGAATGGAGTTTCCATACAAACATTTTCACAGTAAAAGTTTTCATTCAATTTCATTTTGTTAAAAATAAATAATTTTTAATGAAAAACAATAGTAACTTCAAAACAGCCAACCAAATATAAATAATTGTTTTGGTTTTCACAAATCATCATTTTAATAGTAACAAATAATTGATTTACTTGCTCTTAACAGAAGTTAGTTAATAGTTAGTGGTGCTAATTAATAATAATATAACTATTTTGACTTGAAAAATATATAATTGATGATATTTTGTTTTGTCAGCAAATTCTAATAATAATTATGCATCTTTCACATGTCCTGTAAGTATAAGGCTATAAAACTTTTACATAATTTCACCTTAGGTTTGCCTCGGTAATGAGACTATCACCACTTCTTTCTTCTCTGTGAACTGTCGACCTCCCTTGGTCAAACTCTTGGGCCTATTATAGACCACTTTTTTCGGCACCCGGCGCTATTAGGTCTCGAACTAAAAATAGGCTCCTTAAAAATATAAAATAAAAAGAGATGTTCCGAAAACGGGCATCCCGTTTCATGGATTCTGGGGAGAGCAATTATCAAATCAATAATGCTGTTACTGGTGAAGAGTTCTATTCTATTCTACGGTAAGGATAACAAAGCCTCCCTGAATTGGGTTCTCCAAACTTTAAAAAAACTCAACATCTTACTATCAAATATTAAATTAAACAAAGAATCCTTTCTTAAATCTAAATTTGTTTTCTCTGGAACAACAAATTTCGGGGTGTCCCAGAGCGAGCTCAAATGTCACAGCCGAAAATGCTATAAGTCTCAATAGAATTTTAATAAATAACAATTTGTACTAATTCTTAATATGATTTAATTAATTATATACATAAACACCACTATAGTATAGAAATATTTAAAATTATATACACCCCGGAAAAGGATCCGTTCTATTTTTCCTCAAAACAAATTGTATCTTCCTATCCATATCCTCATTGTATATAGATTTACATTTCTCAAAGTTAATTCGTCTTCTGAATTGAAAAGGTTTTTCATAATATCTGGTATTCCTGAACTGATCCAAGATGCCTTCTTTACCCAATATTCTATTTAAAACTCGGCAGGCGGCTTCCACATCGTTGTTTTGAACCATTATAGTTCTCGCAATAAAACTGACATGTCTCATCTGAAAAATTAAAAAAATAGAAATAATATAGTCCAAACAAATTCAATTACAAATAAATTTACAGAATCAATTTTAAAATATTAAATATGATTTGCGTTAAGAAAAAAAAATGCTTTGTATCTATATTTTTTCCCTTGTCAAATACAATTGGCATTGGCTGTCATATGTCGATATACATAAATAATTATATTCAAAAAATTAAAAAAAAAAACAAAATTTTTCAGTTTTTAAAAATGTTAGAGCCTTAATTAAATGTAAACTTCATAACACACTACATTTCCACCCAAAAAAACAATACAGAAGAACTCCATTGCATTAACACTACTCCGATGTTTTACTATTTATGCTCCGTGTTTCCCGAAGCGATTGAATAATGCCTTGATTAGTTTCAAATTTAATTGTCAAAATAAATAAAAACAATTGACAAGTTTATCATATTAATAAGCATATATAACTATGGAACCGATAATAATTCGAATTTAACCTATATAAAAAAGAGCGACACTTTAGTGAGGCCAAAAAAGATGTTTATTAGATATTTGTTTAAAATATAAAACTATTATTGAAAACAAAATAACAAATGTTGTAACTAACAAATAAAAAATAAAAGCTTGGAAAAAGTTCAACAGTTGAACAACTTATATGGAAATATAAAAAAAAAAATTAAAGTTTGAAAAAGAAAAATTGACAAAAAAACCAACTGCAAAATATAAATTTAAAAAAAAGTTGTATCTGCCCGGCATCGAACCAGGAACCTTTCGTGAGTTAGGCAATTTAATAATTCTTTATTTACTAACATATATATATTTACAGGAAAGAAGCAAATTAACAATAATGAAAACAATAAACAACATGACTCCAACCCAAAATTTAGGGCATTGTTGTATAACTTAACAAATATTTACATATTGTACTTATAATAAAATAAACCAAAGAAAAAGTTTATTTACATTTCAGTTTAGAATAATGACATACATATATTACAAATTTACATGTAATATACAGAGAAAGCTTCCTAAACCCTGTTCTCAAAAATTGTGTTTTGTGTTCCTTACAGAGGCTAGTTGGTAATAGGCAGCCTTTGATAGGTCGGCCTGTGCTTTGGGTAGATGATTTATGAGCATCTGTCAATGATTGTCTTTGTTTAGTTATGTTGCAGTTGTGTGAGGTAGAATTTTTGTGACTGTGTGTTTATGTAGTCACTAATTCTTGGTATGTTTGATGTGTCATGAAGGACAGAATTAGTCTCAAAAGTTTATTCTGGTAAACTTGAAGTTTTCTAATGTGTGTCTTTGCAGCAACACATAAGATTTGTGCCGCATATGTCATGATCAGTCTGATGAGTGCTGTGTAAATCAGTCATTTGTCTGATTGAGCTTACAGGTTTTGCTCATCAGCGGGTAGAGTGCTGTCTTATGTGGTCTGTGTACGTCAGTCTTTTGTCTAACTTTACGCATAGATATTTAACGCTTTTTCACTCTCTCGCAGTGCTATCATGCAGTTTTAGAAGTGCAAACACTGTCGTACCGGTAAATTTTCGAAAAAATGTTTTGGCTTCCGCTTTGGCAGCGTTTAGCTTGATCTGCCTTCTCTCGAGATTAAATAACCAGTACATCAGTGTGCATCTGCACCTGCTTACTTGACACAATAGCATTGTGGGAGTGAGCGTATAAAACTGTATTGTCCGAGTAAAGTGCTGTGTTTGTCTTGAAATTTGTCGGCATGTTGTTAATGAATATGTAAAACAGCTTGGACCCCAGAATGGAACCCTGGGGTACCCCGCTGCAATGATTTGTAAACCTGATAGGCTCTCGTTCACCTTGACCTTGAAGAAGCATCCATCAAGGTATGATTTAATGAGAGTATTGATATTGTCCGGAAAATGTAAAGGGGCATAAAAATTGTTCGCAAAATTCACAAAATGAAAATTGTTTTCTTAGTTTAGTTTTGACTTTTTTCTAATATATATCATTTCTTTATCATTTTTGGTGTTCCTTTATAAACAAATGTTCAATACACTAAGCTTAAAAGCAATTGCAGAAATTGCAAGTGGCACTAATCTACGAAGCAAACCCCACGCAAGGTCAAACATTGCTTATGATACAAGAGAACTAGCCAATTTAATCAACCAAACACCAACTTAATTTGTGCTTTAAAAGTTAATTTCTCTAATATTTGTCGCCATATACTCTTTTTGACTGAAACCAAAGTAAATAATTCTTGAACATTCATTTGCTGACCTACAGTATGTTTATGCCTACATCCACAAACAATAATCATATTCTAGAATGACGACGTACGAAATTCAAGTATTGATTATAATAGCATATTTATAAATCTTCCGATAAGACAATTTTTTTGGCATATACCGTTCTCCAAATAAGGCTTTGACAAGCTTCTTCTAGGTAATCATAGAAAATCTGAAATAATTTTGTTATGAGATTTTAATGTACATAATACTGAATGGTTAAGTCATTCATCTTCTACAACTCTACCCGAACAACAAACTATGATTTTTGCTGCTTCTTATAATCTTATCCAACTTATTCACCCACATATTTTCCTCGTGATAGACTATTCCAGAGATTACAACTACTGTTGAGGCTGCTTTAGGAGATTCTGATCTCTCACTTATTACTTCTGTAAAAAAATTTCTTCCTATTATTACTAAACCTAAACCAAACCTCATCTATCATTATTCTAAGATGAACATAGTAAAAATGAAAGAATTTATTAATAATTTCGATACACATTGCTTATATTCTAAGGATCCACATATTGCAGCAGAAAATCTCACAAAAAATATTCAGAACGTCATCGAAAAATTTGTTCCATTCTCTGTTATTAAGCCAAAACAAGAGTACTTGTTTTCAATTCAGACAAAACAAGCAGTTAGTAAGAAGCAAAAAGCATTTAAGAAACACATCAGTAACTCTTTAAAGTGATCAAAACAATCTAGTTACTAATAAAAAAAAGCAAATATTTTTGCAAACCAATTTGAATCAACTCTATTATTATAAATCCTCCTATTGGTGTACCTATAATACCAGCTTAGTGGTAAAATAATGGGTCCAATTCATTTTAGGCAACGGGTTGTCAAAAAATATCTTCTCAAATAAATAGCAGAAAGGCATCAGATATAGATGAAATTCTACCTATTATTCTTAAAACATTTGTAAATGAATTAGCTCCCATTTTGAAGTAATATTATCATACAAAAAGAAACATTCCTAAATTGTAAACTATAACTAAAAAGGGAGACAATGATTCTTCAAATTATAGACCAATGGCATTATTGTCCAATCTGTCAAACATTTTTGAGAAATATATTAATTTCCAGATACTCAATACGGGGCATTAGTAGTGACGTCACACGACAGTGGCTCCATTGGCGCGAATGTGGATTATCATAACATCTATTTTATACATAGGTGGAAATTCTTGTTGGATTTAATTGTGGAGTTATAAGATATTTTTCAGAAATTCAGTGTTTGTGCAGTGATTATTTGTTCAACAAGGTAATATTTTATGTATAATATGTAGATAATTAATAACACAATTTTAAATTAACACATATTAAAACATTCACTACAATATAACCTCACAAAATGTTTTAATTAAATTTTAAAATACATTTCTTAAATTGAAGTTAATTAATATATTTTTTATTATATCTATAGTATTGTATATTCAGTAAAACTAATTTATGATAATAGGTAGTATTTTACTCAAGAATTGACTAAAAGAATTGCCTCGATTATCCAAGATAATATTTTTGTAATTTGTTTATTAATTAATTGTATATATATAAAGTTTATATTTTTTTAGTTATTGACTTTATTAATGAAATTATAATAAACAGCTAAACTTTTTATTAAATCATATAAGATTTTAGTCGAGTAAATTTTGATTATTTAAGTTTCGGATTGTATTATTGGCAGATCAAAAGCAATTATCTATAATATATTTGTAAAATAAAACATAATTTATAAAATTTATTGTTAATACACAAACAAAAGCATTATCAAATAAAATATAATTGCAAAAACAATATATGCATAGTTTCGTTACACATAATCGGAACATAGATAATCAAAATTAATTATTACTCGATTAAATTCTTAAGACAATTTAATTAATTGATTATGTTTGTTTTCATTATGTAAAATAATATAATTGTATATATATTATATACATATATGTATATAGTATATATATTAAAAATTTTAAATAGCAAAAAAATCTCAGCCGATAAGCTTTTTCAAATCGCTTACTTATTGATTTTAACAAATGTAACGTATAATGATTAAATTTAAAAACATAAATAAATGTTATTATAAAATTATAAAAACTGTTTGATAGTTCATTATTTAATATTATGTTTAATATTAACATATTTACATATTTAGTTACTTAGTTAATAATTTTTCTAAATTTATGAAATATTAAAATTTGCTAAATAAATATTTAAACTTAAACTTTAATAATAATATGTTGCAGTTGATCAAATTTACAGTATAATTAACATTGAATTCAAAAAGTATTTATTAAATATTTACAATGTTTGTGAGGTTATGTTGTATTTCCGAATTTCAATATGTGTTTATTTAAAATTGTATTATCTAATATATACAAATTGTACATCAAAATATGTCTTAATATAATATTAATCCATTTTGGTGCATTAGATTGCAAAAAAATATCTTATAACGACACAATTAAATCCAACAAGTATTTCTACCTATGTATAAAATAGATGTTATGATAATCCGCGTTGGCGCCAATAGCGCCACTGTCGTGTGACGTCACACTAATGTCCCGTATATGAAATTCGATCAAAACGTTCGACAACAGATCTTCTGACTGTTAGTCACAAATAGAATTCTACTTTAGACAAACTACTAAAAGGGCATGTATGCTTTTATTAGGTTTTTGAGAGAGATAGAAACAGCGGATAGTTTGTGCTTAATTTGCATGTTTAAACAGTGATTATACTCTATCAATTTGTTAAAGTCCTATCTGCAAGGAAGAATTCAAACTACATATTATAAGGGTAATCAATCAACAGAATGCAGTATTCAGTATGGTGTGCCACAAGGTTCTGTTCTAGGACCATCATTGTTTTTGTTATATATAAACAATCTTAATAATGCAGTCCCAAACTCTATCTTATAATTTTGTCTAGTAAACTTTCGAAAAACATTTTTCTTCTAAAAAATCTTAAAGAGACAGTTCCACATTTTGCTCTTATGATCGCATATTTTGCGCTATTTCAAACAATTTTTTCTTATGGCTTACTGGCTTGGGGTCATACCCCTCATGCCAGTAGAATATTTTCTATTCAAAGGAGAGCGGTCAGAGTAATTTGTGGACTGAATTATAGAGACGATGTTGTAGGTAAGTTCAAAAATCTAAGTATTTTAACTGTACCTTCTAGATATATATATATATATATATATATATATCATCACCATTATGATACTCGTCATAATCAAAATATTTGACCGCGTTTTGCACGTATAAATAAATGTAGAACCGCTGCTAATTTCTATGCTCCCAATCTGTTCAACAAATTGCCCATGTATTTGAAATTATTGCCAATAAAAAAATTTAAGAAAACTGCTGAGAGGATGCTTATTGATCTGGAATTATTTAACGTTGATGATTTTTATTTATTAAATAATACAGATTTTAATTCGTTTATGTAAATGTTTATTTTTAATATTTTAAACTGTTTTTATTGTACATTATTTTGTAAACATTATTTATATTTGTATGACTTGTGTAACACATTTTCTTTTGTGAAAACATTAATAAAATCTATTCTATTCTATAATAAATAAGTTTTGGTTGAAAGAGGTAGAAACGCTGCGGTGTGTGCGCGAAAAGTGCAGTTTAGCAGCGATAAAAGTGTTGTGTGAAAAACGGGCAAGTCGCGTCGTAGGTTCGATCCCCGAGAATCATAAGACTATTTTTTGTTTTAAAAATAACAAATTGTAGTATTTATATAATTAATACTTTGCTATGATTTTTAATTTAATACAAACAAATTAAATGGATAAAGAAGTAAAAAGAAATAGAGAAAGTGCAGAAGAACAAGAATTATTTCAAAAAAGCAAGAAAGCCCTCAGATCACAGTAGCAAAGAGAAACAGAAGTAAGAAGGAAAGTAAGTAGGAAACTTCAACGCAAAAATTGAAAAGAAAAAAATCAAATATAACCACACAAGAAACAGAAAATTAAAGAACACCACAGAAAATAGAGAAGGAAAGAAACTGATAGAAATGATAGAAGAGAGTGGTTAGAATATTTTAAATGGAAACGTCACAGGAGATGAAGATATATGTATAGGGACAAAAGGGCAATCAGTAATAGACTACTTAGTTGTAAATAAGAAAGCATGGGAAGAGATAGACAATTTTAAAGTAGGAACAATAGTTGAATAAGAACTGGGGAAACTGTGAAAGACAAACCCATACAAAAATCAGTGTAAAAAAAGCTAAAAGTGAATTTATAAAAAAAGAAGAAATAAAAATTTTAAAAATAAAGACAGAAACAGAAGCATGGAAATATATAAACAAAGAAATAAGAAAACAGGAAGATATTCTATAGATATTTCCATGAACATTGTTCAAACGAAATACAAGACATATTGCCATTTAAACAAATATTTACTCGTAGTACAATACTTGCTAAGAATTCTAACAAATATTCACTGACAGTTCAAAGATGTACAAGCAAAACTTTTAAGAAAGATTTTTTTAATCGACATGGAATAAATTTCCAAATTCAGTATTATAATATATAATATTCAAAGTCAATGTTTACAGACTGCTTAAATCTAGTCTTCAATGTGATAGTTTCTGCAAGTGTGGTTTCACTCGTTGAAATTCAAAGGTATTTTTATGTTGTTATGACATATTAAGTAATTTCTAAATATTACATTTCAAAAAAATACATTTAACCCTCCAGTTGGCACGTTACTGTCTCACAAACCGGTTGACTTAAAATTTTATCAATATCTTTTGATTATGATTTTTCCAGGCTGTGCCACTTTAAGTATCTGTTGCTTAAATAACGATACATAACATATTATGTATATTTTCAGTGCCCATTTTCTAATATTAATTTATATGGTAAATTATTTTTTTTTAAGTTTTTAGTTGTTTTTACATTTTACTTAATTTTATATAAATAGTAATACTATTTTCTTAGTGTTAATAAATTTTTAAACGTTTTTGTTGTTATTTTTCAAATGTAAAAAATGAGTTTTGAAAAAGAAAAAATGTTTTCTTTTAATGTTACTAACACAGTAAAAATAAAACAAAACAAATCAAACAAAATTTTATTTAATCAGATATAACAAAATTAACATTAAACAAAAACTTTTTTTTAAATAATAAAATTTAATTCGTATTTTGACACCCGGTGAAGGCAGGCGCGCCTGCTACTGTTTTAAAATTTAGTGCCCACTAGAAGGTTAACTACACACTAAACTAATAAATTAAAATATTTTATAACTTCTTCAAACTGTTGCCAAAAGTTTACTTTTCAATAGTTGCTAAATAAATGTGTCGAATATCCTATCTTGACAAACAACAGTTGACCATTTCAATTAGAGATATTTTAGGTTATTTAAGTGAATACTTGCTAGTGTTCAGTAAATTTTCCACTTTTGAAAGTAATCAAATTGCGTTGCATGTCAAAAATGATGTTCCCTAAACGAGCCCAATTACACAACAAATTATAAGCATGCAAAAACTGTTACGGCTTTCCTTAATCTAGTTTATCAATAATTGTATCACTGTTATTAATATTCCCTAGTATTACAACCATAGACCTTCAACATGAATGAACACAAGATTAGCTCAACATTAAATATTATTACAGTAAACCTTGAACAATTTAAATTTTATTTCAAATATATTATGATTACCAAAACCTACTTTTATAAAAAACGTATATCAACTATAAAGACAATGAAAATGGTCTAAATTTATAGTCTGCTTTAATATTTACGAGTTGCAATAAAAGCAAAAAAAGCTGTGAACTTTAATGAAAGCTACACACACTATTTTTTGTATATGGTTAGGTTATGTAAGGCTTTTTTTCAGCTAAATTAATTAAGATTAGACTGCTCTTATACTTATCACACCTACAACATTAATGCATGCAGAACCTCCTGCTACAATTTATATAGTATTAAACCAATTTAAAAGAAGGAATAATAAATTGTTTAATTTATAAATATTTTTGTAGTAGAATCAGCAACGCTATTTTATGATTCTACTTGCATTACAATTATATCAATTTACCTTGATTGTTATAATTATAGATCAATAAGATACCAATTCACAGTATTATCAAATTACAAATCGGGTACTGGTAGATGATTATTTTTTCTATGTAGACGACATGCGTTCTGCTGTCAACTGTCAATAACAAAACTAATATTTATTTACTATGGGAGTGTATGAGTCTGCTATGCGAATGCGATAGCGCCTGCGCCTAGTAAAGCCGCGCTTCGAAATTAACTATTCTTAATTTTCACAGAACGATTATTTATTAAAATGTTAATAAAAATAATTTTAAACAAAATGAGTTTGCTGTATTAAATATTTAATTTGAACTTTTAATTAATTATATATAAAAATTTATAATTATTATGTACATGTACGTAGTCATAAAATAAGAAAACATAATATTATTGCAGCTCAAGTATGTTACGTCTAAATTTTTACGATTATAATTTTAAAATGTTTATACAAACAATTTGGAAAATCCAAATAGTGGAACGCAGAATGCACACAGAAAAAAAGAGAAGCTAGAAAAGTACTAAGATATTGGAAAAATGATAAAGCAACTAAACAACAATATCAGAAGGCCCAAAAGGAATACAAGGAAAAATGCAAAAAAAGTTAAGGCAATGTATAAAAAAAAGGAATTAGAGATAAAGGAAATACGTTCTGAAGAAGAAGCATGGAAATACATAAAGAAGGAAAGAAAAAGAAAAAGAAGAGAAAACAAACAAATTTCAAAGGAAAACTGGAGGATGTACTTTTTAAAATTGTATGAAGGATCGAACAAAAAAACCGATAGACAACCAATGACAACACAAGAAATGAATCAAGATGTAGATGAAACAAAAGAAATGATATGGAAGCAAATAAAAAGACTAAAAAAACAAAAAGCGCCAGGTGTAGATGAAATACAAAATGAAGCATGGATGTATGGTACGGAAGATTTGATTGAGAGACTGAGCGAGATAATAAATGAAGTATGGAAGGAAAAAAGGTTTCCTAGTCAGTGGAGAGTAGGTCTTGCATGTCCGTTACACAAAAAAGGAAACAAAGAGCTTGCAGAAAATTATAGAGGTATAACGTTACTAAGTACGGCATACAAGATCTACGCCATGGTACTGGAAGAAAAACTAAGTGAAGAACTAGAGATAAATGGATATTTCCAGACGGACAGGCCGGGTTTAGAAAAGGAAGAGGAACCATGGATAATGTATACATACTACACCATATAGTAGAAAAGGAAATAGCAGAAAAGGGAGGAAAGTTGTATGCATTATTCTTGGACCTAAAAGCGGCACTTGACAGTGTGAGTAGAGAGAAATTGTGGATGTATTTGAGAAAAATAGAAATAAATGAGCATCTAGTAAGTTAGCAGGGTTTGTATGAATGGCAAAATGAGTGATAAATTTTGGACTACAAAAGGTGTGAGACAGGGATGCTATGTAGGGCGCGAACGGGTGGGGTGCTGGTGGGCAGAGAGAAAGTGTGGTCGCTGGCTTATGCAGACGACATGCTGATTGTTGCAAAACAAGCAAATGAAATTAACGAAATGATTAGATGTCTGGATAAATATTTTATAAAAAAAGAGTTGGAAGTAAATGTAAATAAAACAAAAATGATGACTTTTAGAAAGGGGGAGGAAGACGCAGAGTAGAAAACTGGAAATGATATGGAAAATATCTAGGATATGTTTTTTGTACGAACAACAATGAAAATAAACACACAAAAAATATGACAAGAAAGGCTAATAAAGCAATAGAACAAGTATGAGGAATTGGTGAAAGAAAATTTGAATGTATGAGAATAAAAGGAATGATGTTTGAAAGTTTAGTAAAAAGTAAAAAAAAAATGGGGATTAGAAAGAGCAGGAAAAATTAGAAGCAATTCAAACAAAATACTGGAGATAGGTATTAGGAGTAAACAAAGAGACCCCAACATACATTGTAATAGAAGAAGTTAAAATAGATAAATTAAAAGTATAAAGAAAGAGTGAGAGAAAGAAATGAATGTAAAATATTACAAGAGTGCCTGAAGAAAAAAATAAAAGAAAAATGCGGAAAAATATTTTAAGGAATGGATATGCTAGTGAGGAAGTAGATAGATTGAGAATAGATAGAAGTATGTGGAATAAAATTATGATAAGAGATAGAGATATACAAGTGCTAGAGCGTAGAACACGGATAAATGAATCTAGGTACAATTCAAATTACGTACATATTATAACTGATGCGCTACCAAAGTACCTAGAACATATAAAAAAATAGAAAAAAGAATGATTGCAAGATTCAGATGTGGAAATGAGGAAAAAGTGTGCAAATTTTGGATGGACGAGGAAAAGAAAATGTGTAGGATGTGTGGAGAAGCGAGGGAAAACATGGAACACATTCTAAAATGCAATAAAATGAGAGAAGAGCAAATGAGAAGAAATGAGGTACTGAAAGAAGACGGAAGAAAATAAAATGGATGATAGCGGTAACAAAAAGAAAAAAACAAATTGAAACGGAAGTAATAAATAATTAATTAAAAACAAGGTTTAATGTAATTAAAATTATGTTATATTTAAAATGAATTAAGTTTATATGGTAAATGTTATGTTAAGTTGTAGAATTTTCAAGACCAAAAGGCAAAAAATAAAACGTTTATTATTATTATTAAATTTTAAAATGTCAAGAAAGGAGTATGTTCAAACGATAATTTATCGTGTTTTTAATTAGGTTTAAATATTTTTGTATATTCTCAATCCTTGAAATGTATTACTTGCTATCAATGTATTTCCAAGTCTCTAAAGATTCAATTAATTATACAAGACACCTCAATACCGGTTGTTGTCCAAATTGTCCATAAGATAAGAATACGTGAGCGGAATAAAGAGAGTAGCCTACATGGGTTCTCTGCCGCTCCTGGGGCAAATCAAAAATGATCAATAAATGCCCCAAAAATCTTTTGAAAAAAATTCTACAGAAATATCTCAAAATTCATAAATTGCTCACATTTTACTACACACTTTTTTATTGTGCAAAATTTAAGCTTTTTTTTGCTATTTTTAAGTATTTCTGTGAATATATTGTAAGATATCTCGGAGCGTAATTTACATATTTACAACATTATTATTTTTTTTTCTCCCCACTTGCTGCTTTACACCGTTTCCATATATGGTAGGCTGCAAAGCTTCGTATTCGGGGCACCATTTTCATTTTCTCTTTCCATTTATCTTATTTTGTGTATTATCATGTTTGTTTATTTATTTGTTTGTTTTGGTCTTGTTATTATGTAGTGTTCTTTTATTTTTGTTTTAAATTCTTTATAAGTTTTCGTTTTTTTAATATTTTCAGGTAGTTCATTGTATGTGATTAGTCCATTGCTTAGTATTGTTTTTTTTGCTTTTTCTGTCCTTGTTGTGTGTACATGTATATTACTTCTTCTTCTCGTGTTATGTCCGTGAGTTTCTTTGTTTAATATTATTTGTAGATTTGTTTTAATTTCTTTATTTTTAATTTTATATATTAGTTTGCATTTTTCTATTTTTATTTTTTCGTTAATGTTTGTTTCGTTGATTATTTTGTATACTTCTTCTGTTGGTGTAATGCACGACACATCCAGAAATTTTTATTTTAGGGTATCTTTTGCACATATCAAAGCACGTTTATACATACATATTTAAAATATATATATATGTATACTTCTTATCTTTTTTTAAGAAAAACTTATTTTTAAATTCCTGAGAAAAAACAACATTTTTTTTTCTCAATTATGCATCAAAAAGTTTTTTTATATGAGCAAAAAATACCCTAAAAATTTCAGAAAATGCCGTACATTAGATAAAATAGCAAAAAAGGCTTAAATTTCAAGTATTTCTGTGGATACATTGTAACCTATCTCAGAGCGTAGTGCACGGCACTTCTTGAAATTTTTAGGATATTTTTCGCACATATAAAAACACGTTTTTATCTATATTTGAGAAAAAAAAATAACCGTCATTTATTTTTTTAATTGTTTTTTAAAGTTCTGGGAAATTTTCAAAATGTAAGGAAAAACATTTTTGGCTGTGAAATATTATGCTATAGACAATTTTAAAGAAAAAAGTTTTATACAACTTTTTCCTAAAAATGCAACCCTAAAAAAATTCATTCCGTACACTTGATATATATATAGGGTTTTCCAATAAGAGGTTTCATTTTGATATAAAAAAAAACGGGTATTTTTAAGAGAAATCAATAAATGTTTATTTCATTGTAAAGAGAAAGGTCTGCCATTAGCATTTGAAAACAATATCAGTCAGATGGCCGCCACGGTTAAGGTTGCAGTACCACATTCTTTTCATAAAATTTTCCATAAGCAATTCGCACATTAGCAACTGTATGTCCTCGATAACTACACGAATTCCATCTTTAAGGCCTTGAATCGATTGTGGAACATTGGCATAGACCTTATCTTTTACGTGGCCCCAAAGAAAAAAGTCTAAAGGTGTTAAATCACAAAATCTCGGTGGCCAGGAAACTTTTCTTGCAAAATTGCGATTGTTTCGTTGCTTGTGTGGCACTTAGCGCCGTCTTGCTGAAAATAAACGTCGTTCACATCAATGTCTACCAATTCCGGCCATAAAATAATTATTAATCATAGCTCGGTAGCGCCATCCATTCACCGTAACAGTTGCACCAGCCTCATTTTCATAAAAAGTAGGGTCCAATCACACCGCTAGCCCAAAAACCGCACTAAACAGTGACACGTTGAGGATGCAAAGACTTTTCAACAACTATTCTTAGATTTTCTGAGCCCCAAATGTGGCAAATCTGCTTATTAACGTAGCCTCCAAGGTAAAAATGGGCCTCATAATTTTTCGATGGAATTCCGGATAATTTTGATGCATTTGAAGGACCCAATCGAAGATACGACGTTTATGGTGATCGACCGGCTTGAGTTCTTTTGTTAGCTGAACTTAAAAAGCCCTAAGACTTAATTCTTTATGCAAAATACGGTGTAATGTCGTTTGTGGAATGTCTAATTCCAAAGATTGACGAGGAGTTGACAAACCTCGGTTTTCTTCAACACTACGGGCTACATCAGCAATATTCTTATGTGTTCACAAACTTGTCCCAACAGCTCAAATTTTTCCACCAGGTTAACTAGTGCCGGCCGACAAGGTGCTTTACGACGACCAAAAAGTGCTTTAGTATTGCGAACTGTAACTGAAAAATTTTCACCATTTTTGTAGTAAATTTTAATAATTTCAATGCGTTGTTGGAGCGTGTATCGTTCCATTTTTAATAATGGCGTAGTTTTTACTTGTCAAATGTCAAAAGATAATAGCTTCAAAATTGACAGCTGCCCAAATAGCCTACTATTCAAAATGAAACTTCTTATTGGAAAACCTTTTATATTTATTTATTTCATTGCTTTTCTACCTTTCGGTGTATATAAATATATTTAAATCTTAAAAAGTCTGTAAAATGCACAAATGATCATCAATTTTATTGCAGATTGAAATTTTAAGTACATTTTTAGGTTTTTTTATAATTAACACATAAATGTGAGAAATATCATTCATAATATAACCCAACTATTTTTTAAAACTACGCATTACATTTTTTGCCTTAATTATAAAAAAAACTAAAAATGTTTTTAAAATTTTATAGTTTGAGCGGATATACAATTTAATTTATTTAATAGGTTACTTTTGCTGAAAATATTCTTTGGAGTAATTTTGATTGAACATAAATAAGTAATATTGTGTTTTAAACTAAATAAATGTATCTAAATGTTTATTAAAATAAAAACTAATAAATACTAACAATCTTTGTTACGTGTTTCCGAAAAATGTTTGCTTGTATTCAATGGATTTGCAAAGCTTGGCAGTAATTAAATTGCGCTGCAGTTATCGGATATTTTCCCAAACGTCTTGAAAATAAGTTTGATTATAATATCCGAAAATTTTACTGAATGTACAAGGCCTTGTTTGGGCGATATATATCCAAATCCATTAATCTATTTTAAATAAAATTACTAGTTTTACTTGTTGTGTTTGTTAATTACAAGTATTGTGTCAGACTTGTCCATTTTAAATATTTTGTTTCTAGTTTTAACGTGTAAAAGACTGTTGACAGGTCATATGTGCATATTTTAAAGCTTTTTTTAAGGACGTAGTAAAGTGTTGGCCTCAACAAGTGGCCCTTGAGAATAACTAATGCATGGCAATACCTTTCGTTTTTTTCTCTGCGTAAGTCCTGCTGTTAATTTGTCGTAGTCATTGTCTCTTATGTGATACTAGTTTGAGGTGAGCTGGTTTCGGCCTTGCGGAATTCACGCAGTCTGCTGTGGCAACACATGCTGTCCCCGGTCCATCTCTGTCTATACTCTATTTTTCTGCCCTATTTCCTACACTGGCATTCTTTTCTCCTTTCTCCCATTCTTGTGTTATTTAACCTTTTTTTTTTTTTGGACATAGTGAGGTGATGGCTTCAACAAGTGGCCTTAAGAATGACTTACGCATGGCAATACCTTCCGGTTTTCTTCTCTGCGTAAATCCTGTTGTTATATGTCCTTGTCAAACTAGACTAGATTTGGCAGTAGTTCGAGGTAGGCTGGTTATTGTCTCACGGGTTTTCACATTTTCACACAGAATCTGTAGCACGCATGCTGTCTCCGGTCCTTCTCTCTCCCTATAGCCCCTACCTTTTTTCTGTTTCTTTTGTCTTTTTTTTTTATCCTTTTTATCTGCATTGACATCTAGCTTTACATTCTTTTCTTTCTTCAATCCGTGTGTTATTTATTCTAATTATTTGGTTTGTCCCCAGATGCGTTCTTAGTTTTCTTAGGTCTTTGTTCACTTCTTCTTCATTGCATCCTCTTTCCTTCATAAATAGTTTCATTAACTGTATTCCTTTTGGCAGTCCTAAATTTGTTAGTTTTACCTCCAGTGATATCCTTGTATCTCTATCTGGGATTACTTCTTCGTGTCCTCTCGTTGCCAGGTATATTCTGACCATCTCAAAAGTTGGGTTATCCGTCAACCTCGAGATAGCGTACCTACCATTTGGTATTTGCCTCGTTATTTCTGTTATTCTGCATTCCTTCAGCATTTCTTTTCTCCTTCTCCTTATCTCTGCAATTTCGTTTGGTATCATAGTTTCTGTAAATGTTCTATTTTCTTCTATTTCTTGGTATGCATAATTGTACTGACCTTCCTTATTTCTTTCTGTTTGATCTTTTTCTCTGTTTTGTTGTTTCCATTTTGCTTCTCTCGTTTCTCTCCTTTCTATTCTATGGCTTTTATTTTGTGTGTTTGTTTCCATTGTTTGTTTGTTTTCTTTCTATATTCTTCCATTGTCAAAATCCTCATTTTTTTTTTCTTAGTACTCTTGTTGCAAAGTTTTTTAGCGCCCTCCATTTATTTTTATCTCTTAGGCATTTCTTAATGATTGTTGTTTTATCCACTTTCTTTCCAGTATTTTTTCTATCTTTCTACCACGCTTCGCATTCTACTAGAGTGTGTTCTGCATTATTGTGTGTTTCTTCCTGACAGAATTTACATCTTTCCTCTTCCTTGATTTTTTTAAATTTTTTGCAAAAACTGTCCAAAGGCTCCATGTCCGGTCAGTATTTGTGTTGTATAATAGCACGTCTCGGGTTTGTTCTCTACCCACTCTTTTATCTCCGGGATTAGTTTTCTTGTCCATTCTCCTCTATTCCACTGTCTCTGCCATCTTTCCATTATCTTCTCTCTTGCTCTTAACTTAGCATCCTTTTTACCGGTTCCTTCTTTTATTAGTTTCTTTATTTCTATTCTTTCTTCCGCCATCATATCCGCGGAAGGTGTTGCAGCAATCACCTCTACTCCCTCTTGTGACACCGTTGTGTAAGCCTTGCAGATCCTTAACGAACCGGCTCTTGTAGCTCTTTTTATTTCATTTCTGTTTTTTTTTTGTCTTTATGGCTTCTCTTCATGTTTCTGCGGCGTATAACAATTTGCTATTTGCTGCTGTTGCTATTAACCTTCTGGGTTCTTCTCCTGGATCTCCGTTGTTTGGCATGAGTCTACCGAGCTTTCTTTCCATTTCCTTTGTTCCCATGATTGCTTCTTTAACCTGTTTATTCCATCCCTTTGCTTCAAGTGTCACCCCAAAGTATTTGTTTTTTTTCCCTATGGTTATCACTTGGTCTCCTACCTGTTCCTCTATTAGTCCTCTTAGTCGATAGCCATGCCGCCTTTTTTGTGTTGCTAATTTTAAACCCTTATTTCTTATCCATAACTGTATCATATCTATTGCCAGCTTTAGTCTTCCTTTTAGTATATCCATTTCTACGTCCCTACCTACTGGTGCTACGTCGTCTGCAAATGCCGTTATTGTCACGCCTTCCGGCAACCTCATTCGAAGTAACTAATTATAAACAAGGTTCCATAGTTTTGGTCATAGTGCTGAACCCTGTGGTACCCCTCTCGTAAGTTTAAATTTTCCGTTCTTAGTCACTAGATTTCTACCCTGTAAGTAGCTCCATATGATCTTGATTGTTTTCTTCTTTAGTTCTCTTTTTTTTGCCGCCTCTATAACTGCTTCCCATAACACGCTGTTAAACGCGTTTTGTATGTCCAACGCTGTCATTACACAGTGGTGTCTTTTCCTCTGCGTTTCACTGTTTGCTTCTTTTGCTATTGCTTTTACTTTGTCTATAGCTCCTAAGGTTGTTTTCCCTTGGTAAATCCGTATTGTTTCTTTTCCCATCTTCCTTTTTCTTCTATTTCTTGTTCTATTTTCCGTACAATGACTTTCTTTATTATTTTAGCTAGTGTATTTATAAAGCATATTGGCCTGTATGAAGTCGCTTTTCTTACTTCTTTCTTTTTCTCAATCAGTACTAGGGTGGCTTCTTTCCAACATTCTGGAAAAATTCCGTCTTTCAGGCATCTGTTGATTATTTGAGTTATTTTTATCTCATTCCCGTCTAGAGCTGCTTTAACAATCTCTGTTGTTATTTCGTCCGGACCTGGTGCTTTGTTGTTAGACAATTCTTTTATGATTTCTTTTATTTTTTTCCACTGTTGCCATAACTGTTTCTTCTTCATTTTCTGGTTCTTCTACCGGTTCTCCCTTAGGAAACAATTTTTTAATTATGACTTCTTCTCCTTCTTCTTTTTTTAAGTAGACTTCCTTTGCTCTTCCTCCTAGTTTGTTCATCACTATTTTGTACGGTTTTCCCCAAGGATCACCGTCTATAGATTCCATTATTTTTTTCCAGCATCTTCTTCTGCTATCCCTGATTGCCTTTTTTAAGATTTTTCTGTCGTTTTTTAGTTCCTCCTCCGTTTCCTCAGTATTTTCTTCTCTTTTTCTCTGTCTTTTGACTTTCCTTCCTGTTTGTATTGTTTTTTTCTGCATTCTTTTATTTCCTCGCACCACCAGTATGGTCCTTTTCGCCCTCCTTCTCTGTACCTTGGAATTGCTTCATCCGCCGCTTTTCTCAGCTTTTCTGAGTATCTTTTGCATCTTTTCTCTATGTTTTTGTTTTCTGTAACTTCTTCTGTTTCCATGGCTCTTTTTATCTTCTCTTTGTCCATTCTTCTTACGTTCCATCTACCTTCTCTCGTGTACTCCTGTTTTCTTTTCTTCTTTGTATTATATTGTATATGTTTGTGTAAACTGAGTGATTCCTCTTCTGTCACGTTCCATTCATTCACTATACCTGCCATTTCCCATGTTGCTATGATAATGTCAATATGTGATTTTGAGCTTCCTCTTACGAACGTAGGTTTGTCTCCTTTGTTGCAAATGGTAAGGTTTAACCCAGCTATCATTTCCTCTAAGATTTTTTCTCTTAAATCCCTCTTGTATCCTTCCCATCTCGGTGATTTTGCATTGAAATCTCCTCCTATTATGATTTTTTTGCTTTTCTGTTTTCTTAAACTGTTTTCTAATTCTTCTATCCACTCCCGATAGTATTCCATTCCGCAGTTTGGACTGATATAACAGGTGTATACTATCATACTTCCTACTTCAACCCACACTATTCCCTCTTTTGGTGTTCCCCATCTTTCCACTTTGTCCCTACATTTTTCTGTAGCTAAAATAGCAGCATCTGTTTTATTGTCTCTTATCCACTTACCATTTAGTTTGTTTTTATTTGGTTCACTCACTATCACAAGGTCTATTTCCTCTCTCTCTCTCTGCTGATGCTACCAGTATATATATCATACAATAGAATTTTACGTGAGAAGACGTGAAATATATTGCTCCATGTAAAGTGTGTGTTTTAAAGTGTAATTAGTTAGTTATTTAGTGTTAAAAACTCGTATGTTAGTTATATAGTGCAAATCACTAGTAATACGTTAATTAAACCTAAGGTATTTAAAACTCTATTATTAATCATTATCAGTGGCAAAATTTTCCACAGTATACCTTATTACACGTCACAGCCATATTCCGTGGCAATTTCTACCTACTCAGCGATTTGCAAATGAGCCTATGTAGCTAAGTACGCTAGCTGCCCGACTCTAAATCGCAAGTTTTATGGTTCGAGTCCTCCAATTAGCAAAATTTATTTTATTTTGTTTTTATTTTGTTTTTATTTTTTTTATTAATTTGACACAATATATTATACTATATGTAATATTCTGTAATATTCATTTCATTCTGCCTTTGTTATAATCATTTACCCTTAAAACCGTGGTCTTCTTGTTTGTCAATTGTTAGTGTTGGTGTGAAAAATTGTGTTTACTGTCTATCCTATCCATAAAAAACAATAATTTTAAATATATTTGTTATTATCTTATTTTATAAACATGTCTGTAAAAATTGAAACTTTGACGGTCAATGACATAAAAAGTCAACTAAAAAAAACGTGGTGAAGTAATTAAAAAAGGAAACAAAGCAGAATTAGTAAATAAACTAAAAGATGTAGTAAACTCAAGTTATCTTCCAGATGATGATGATAATGAATTTAAGGATGATCTAAATAAATCCGCATCAAGCACAGATAGCAATGAAACTGTTATTTGTTCTAAATCAAAGAAAGGAAATAAAAATTAAAAAAGCAAAAATAGAAAAATCTACTCACTGCAAAAAACTGTAGACGAACTTAAACTGCAACTACGTTCTCTTAAAAATTAAATATTTAAACTAACCAAAAAATATAAAAATTCAAATAGCGATATTATAACTCCAGAGTACAAAAAAACTGTTTTATTAAGTAATGAAGATCCTATTAATAATAGCAGTATAATTGTAAATGAGCTCTCAAAAATATTAATTCTAGCAGATAACAATGGAAGAAATTGTGCTAATATACTATCTACGCTTGACCCAGTAAACTATCAAGTTGAATAATTTTTTAAGCCTGGTGCACTATATGAAGAGGTACTAGGAAATTTTGATAGTACAATAAAAAAATATTCAGAACATGATTATGTAGTAATAGTTGCAGGCTGTGAAGATGGTCATAAAGAACAACAAATAAATTTTAACAAAACTATAAATGCATTTAGAAACAAGTCCTGCAATATAGTGTTAACTGCAGGTACGTACTGGAACAACAATTCAAAATATAATGACACAATATATAAAAATAGTAAAATACTTACTCAATTCTAACATCTAATAATGATTTCAACCAGAGAGGAAATGAGTTCTCGAAATTAGGAAAAACAAAACTAATGGAGCATATTAAACATACAATAATAGAAAATCAATCCAAACATATTATTAATAAAGTTCCATTGACAATAGACCACCAAACAAATTATGCTATTGAAGCAAAAAGTAATAATCAACAAATAAATTCTGAAAATAATAATTCTACCAATAAACAGATTAAACCATTAAACAACTGCAATTTATCTCAACAATTATCAATTTTAGAAAATATATGACTCTCCTTTTTTATAAATGCTGTAGAAAATAAAGAAACAATAAATTATAACTTAATTCACATGAACGTTCAAGGTGTGTTAAATAAAATGGAAAATTTAGAAATTCTTCTCTTGCAACATACTCCTGACATATTTTGCATAACAGAGACCTGGACATCTAAAAATAATATCAATTACGTAGCATTTAATAACTATAGTTTATCAGCGTATTACAATAGACCAAATAGAATTCATGGTGGAGTTGCAATATTTACGGACAAAAGTCTATCTGCCAAGGAAATTCCAATTATAAAAGCCCAGTCTATTGAAATGGTAGTAGAATGCTGTTCGATCATAATTGAAATACAAAACAAAAAAATGTGTGTTATTTGCATCTACAAAACTCCAGAAGCAGACACAAACACATTCATAATTACATTAGGAAAAATACTGGATTATGCTAGTACAATTAGTGACACTATCATAATGTGTGGTAATATAAACATAGATAATCTAACAAATAATATTAACAAAAAACTTCTTATGGATCTATTCAATTCATATAAATTGATAAATAAAATACACGAACCTACTCGAGTATGTCACTATAAAAATGGAAATATATCTCGCACGGGAATTGATTATATTGTGACTAACTTAGACGAAAACTTATTTATTTGTTCTGTGATAATGTTGCACATGTCAGACCATTATGCTCAAAAAATTATTTTTAAATATGCATGCAATAGAACTTGTTCAAATAATGAAAAATACTCCTACAGAATTATTGACGACAATACATTAGAAAACTTGAATAATTTGCTTCAGTCAAATATGCGTAATTTTAAAATATCTACTGATCTAAATGAATCATTTGACAATTTTATTACTATTTTTTTAGACAATTTTAATAACGTTTGTCCAATTAATTTTATTAAAGAAAAGAATCAAAGAAAATCTAAAAGCAATTTAAAATGGTTGACTCCAGCAGTTTTAAAATCGAGCAACAACTTAAAAAAGCTTTTTATAGATCTTCGGCAAAATTTTACAATAAAAAAAATCTATTTTTATAGAGAATCTAAAAAAGTTCATCGAAAGTTAGTCAACAATGCAAAATTTCGATACTACGAATTACAATTAGAAGCATCTAACAATCGGACAAAAGATGTTTGGAGAATTGTTAATAAAGATCTTAATAGGGTAAAAAAAATAAAAAATATAAAGTTAGTAAATAAAGATGTAGTTTTAGAAAACCCAGAAGAAGTTGCAAATCATTTTGCTAATTATTTTTCAAATATTCCATCAGAGAAAATTGAGCAACATTTTGGAGCTAACGTTTCATTGAATTGTACCGTTTCACAAAGCCAAGTTCAATCTATGGGAATGTGTGAAATGTCAAAATCAGAGATTCAATCAATAGTACAAAATCTGAAAAACACAAATGCAGTAGGAACCGATGGAATTTCTACTAAAGTTTTAAAATTTGTTTGTAACACAATATTGACATCTTTGACCAATTTGATTAATCTTGCTCTTACGGAAGGTGAATATCCAAGAGCTTTAAAAGTTGCGAGAGTTGTACCTGTATATAAAACAGGATGTTTAAATGCTGTCGAAAACTACAGACCAATATCAATATTAAACATCCTATCAAAAGTATTTGAAAAAGTTATATACAACCAAATTTGGAATTACCTTACAAAATTTGATTTATTGAGTAACTGCCAACATGGGTTTGTAAAGGAAAAATCTACAGAAACTGCAACTTTTGATTTCATCAAACATATACACAAACTCATGGATAAAAATCGTTACATCGTTGGATTATCTAGCGCATTTGACGTAGTAAACATAAATTTTATAGAAAAAAAAACTGTGGAGTATTGGAATTAGGGGGCGTGTTTTAAAGTTAGTTGTGTCGTTTTTATCTCAAAGGAAAATGTCTGTAAATATAGATAATAGTGAATCAAAGGTACATGATGTATTATTAGTCGTAGCACAAGGTTCAGTTCTTGAACCTTTGATGTTTTTAATTTATATCAATGATTTATCAAGCTGTGTTTCTTCCGGTTATACTATAAATTTTGCAGACAATATATCCGTCATTGTTGATGCAGAGTCAGAAGAAACTTTACAAATAAAGGCAGCAACTGTAATGGTAGACATCCAAACTTGGTGTACTAAAAATAATTTAATTATAAATACTGATAAAACAGTCAGTGTTCAGTTTTATAAAAACAAAATTCCAAATATAAATATCCCAATTAGTGCTAACCATACTAAGTTCCTACGATGCTATATCGACTGGAATCTTAAATGGAATATTCATATCGATCATGTGGCAAACAAATTGAACAGAGCATACTATGCTATTTTAAAACTTAAAAAAACAATATCTCAAAACTATTTGATACAAGTTTATTATGCTCTAGCATATTCTCATATGTCATATAACATAATTATCTGGGGAAAATCTTCTGAATCAATAAGAATACAAATAGCGCAAAAGAGAATATTACGACTAATCTTTGGCCTGAAGCGCATTGAATCATGTAGAGAGTTATTTAGAACTCACAAAATATTAACTTTTACATCAATATATATTTACAAATGTGCTACTTATTCGTACATGAAAATAGATTGTTTGAGAAAAATTCAACTAACCACCAATATGATACTAGGCACGGCCAGGAACTAAGGACTCCCCGACACCATACGTCAACATACAAAAAATCACTAAATTTATCATGCATCACCATCTTCAACAAACTGCCATCTGATATAAAAAATGTCAAAACGTTAAATTTATTTAAATGTAAACTAAAATCATTTCTCATTGACAGGTGTTTTTATACTCTTGATGAATATTTTAATACTTAATTTTTGTTTAGTGATTATTTATCAAATGTTATTTATGTTTTTTGGGTATTATTTAATATCATGTTGTATTGAAATATACTTTTGTATTTGTATTTTATTTGTATTGTACTTAATTTTAATTTATTGTAGTTTATAGATAGCATTCTATTTGTACTTTTTATCATATATACATACATATTTGACTTGACATATATCGTGTACACGATCATTTTTAATGTCTAATAAAGATTATTATTATTATTATTATTATTATTATTATTATATCGTGTGCCTCTCTTCCCCTCCCTATGTTTGTTTGTATAAACTTATACATTTTGGTTTATGATCTGCTCCTCGTGTTGTCTCCAGTTACTGGGGTCGTTGTCCTCTATATTCTTCTTTGTTTTCTTTGTTTTTTTTTTCTTTGCAACCGGACATCTTCTATTTCCCGTTCCTATCGTTGTGCATTCTATACAATATTCTCTATTCTTGCATTCTACAACCTCTTTTCTGCATTTTATGCATAGCAATGACCTATCATTTCATCCAGCATTTGTAACATTTTCTCTCGTTTGCTGTTACTTTTTCTACTCTACTTCTTCCTTCTCTTATTATCTGTTCCGCTGCTTTTTTGTCTATCTTGACTATAACTTTTTGTTTTTCTCTATACCTTTATGGATATTATCGTACTTCCTTCTGTATTTGCTTTGTTCATAATTTCTTCCAATATTTTTTCTCTGGTTGTCTCCGGACTAATATCTTTGATAATCACTAGTTCTGTAAGCACGTTGTTGGTTTTTCTTACATGGTAACTCTCCATTCCATTTCTTATTTTTTCTATCTCTTTTTCGGTCTCATTTCCCTTTGTTATTAGTAATAACTCCCCTTTTTTGTTTCTCTTATCTCCTTGAATGTAGATCTTTTTATCTGTAGTTTTGCCTATTTGAACAAGTCTGCATAAGTTACGCCCTGTTTGCTCACTATTATAGCACCTGTTTCTATTCCTGGTCTTTTTTTCATTTGTCTCTAATACCTGTACCAGTCTTGGCACGCAGAGTCTTACTTTTGTATGAGTTCTTCTTCCTGCCATCTCCATAATTTTTTTTCCCTCTCTTGGCGCTATTCCAGTTAGTATTGGAATATTTATTTCACTGATATTCAATACTTGTGCTTTGTTGAGATTTTTTTCTATAGCCATTAAAATATTTTTATCTCCTTTTTTCCTGCTGTTTCGACTCTCTGTTTAATAATGTGTACTTTTCCCATATTTTTCCCGCTTAAATTTCTTAAAATTTCTAAATATGGAGTTTCTTCCTCTCCGTCTTCCTAAATTAATTCTGGGTACTTTACTTTGGCTTGTAGTAGAATACCCGATTCTTTTCCTATTTCATCATCATTTATTAATACTCCAGTATCACTCTCTTTTCCTATTATTAGATTTTTTTTTTTCACTATTACAAATTTGTAGTCCGTTTCTCTCTATTCTTTGTTAATGACTTTTTTAATGTCGTTTTCATTAACTATATCAATAATCTCTTGGTCCGAGATGAAATGGGTTTGGATATTTTCTTCCTTATTATCTCCAGTCTCTACTTTCGTTAATAGTCTTATTAGGCTGATACGCCAAAAATCTAAACTATCCAGTTTCTACTGTTTGTGTCGACATTTCTTTCCCTATTTTTATTTTATTTTTTGTCTCTTGTTCTGTTTTCTGAATTTCTTTCTCCAGTTTCTCCATATTCATCTCTAGAAGATTTGCCACCTTTTTAATTTCCACTTTATTGATTGAACACTTACTGGTTAAATCTCTAAGCTCCCTTACTAATCCCCCCATGATTTCAATTGTTGTAGGGTTATTTACTCTTTTCATATTTTTTTTTATCTCCGGCGGTGTTCTTTGCAACTTCCCGCTTTTTAAAAATGCATCTATAGCGGGTTTTTTGACCTTTCCGTTTTGGCCTAGTGTTATTTAGCCTAGATATTTGCATCATTCTTAGGTATCTTCTTAGTTTTTCTATATCTTTATTAACTTCTTCCTTGTCGTATCCTCTTTCTTTCATAAATATTTCGTGCAGCTTCATTAATCCCCTTTGGTACTCCTACATTTGCCAATTTAACCTCTAGTGAGATTTTTGAATCTCTAATTAGGATTAGTTCCTCGTGTCCCCTGGTTGCCAGATATACTCTGACCATTTTAAAAGACGCATTTTCTGTCAACCTCAAGATGGCGTATCTTCCGTTTGAAAATTGTTTTGTTAATTCCGTCAACTTGTTTTCCTTGAGCAGTTCTCTCCTTTTCCTCTTTATTTCTGCAATTTCTGTTGGTACTAATGTTTCAGTATATGTTCTTCTTTTGTCTCTCTGTTCACCTTCCATTGCTTGGCAGGCATAGTTGTTTTGACCTTCTTTGTTTCTCTCCTTCAGACATCTGTTTATTATGTGTGTTATCTCTATCTCATTTCCTTCTAGCGCTGCCTTCACTATCTCCGTTGTTATCTCATCTAGATCTGGTGCCTTATTATTAGCTAATTCCCTTATAATCTGTTTTATGTCCTCCACTGTTGCAGGGACTGCTTTTGTTTTGTCAGCTATTCATGCTGGTTTTTCTACCATTCCTCCAGTGGAAAACAATTTTTCAATGATTACTACTTCATTTCCTTCTTCATTTAAGCACACTGCTTTCATTTCTCCTAATTTATTCATTACTATTTTATCTCTTCAAGAATTTGGCCTCTCCTGTCGCACTTGGTCCCTTTTCATCTTGGCGATTTTGCGCTGTTCTTCTAGTTCTTCTATCTACTCTTAATAATATTCCGCATTGCAGTTTGAACTGATGTAACAACTGTATACTATCAGACCTCCTATATCGGCCCACACTATTCCCTCTTTGGGTGTTTTCCATCTTTCTACTTTATCTCTACACTTACCCCTTGCTAGGATAGCTGCGTCTGAATCCTTATCTTTTATCCACTCCCCACTTAGTTTGTTTTTATTTGGTTCACTCACTATACCTATTTTTCCTCTTATCGCTGTTGACATTAATAGGTCTTGCGCCTCTCTTCCTCTGCCTATATTTATTTAGATGATGTTATTCATTTTTGTTTGTGTCCTCATTCTTGGGTTGTCTCTAATTACCTGGATTCTTGGCTTCTACGTTCTATCTTGGTCTTCTCATTTCTCTTTTGTATGTGAGCTGTCATTTTTTTGCTCCTGTTACTTTACACTCTATACAATATTCCTTATTACTGCATTTGGCTATCTGATGCCCCTTTTCTCCGCATCTTATGCATAATTTCAATCTGTCTTCCCCTGTACAGTCCCACGCTATGTGGCCTTTCATCCAGCATTTATAACATTTGCTTTTCTTATCCGTTACACTCCTTGTTCTGCATCTCATAAGCCTTATATTTATGCTTCCCTCTCTTATTAGTTTTCCTGCTGTCTCCTTGTTTGTCCTGATTATAGCCGTTTATCCTTGTACTCTTTCCTCATAGATATAATTGTGATATCTTCGTTGCCTACTCTACCACCGATTTTTTCAATCAATTTCTCTCCGTTTGTCTCCGGGCTTATACTTTTGTGATCAAAACTAGTTCTCTTGTGGGGTCATTAATTGCTCTTCTTACATTAAAACCCTCCATTTCATTCTCTTACTTTTTCTATTACTTTTTCCGTCTCCGACCCTTTTGTTACTAGTAACAGCTTTTTTTTTCTAGTTTCTCTTATCTCTTTAAAGATCGTTCCTTTCATCCGGGTTTTTGCTTGTTTTAATAGGTCGGCGTAAGTTGCACCCTCCTTGCTTACCACAATTGCTCCTGTTTGGGGCCTTCTTTCTCTGTTTGGTGTTGTTTGCAGTTGTAACGGGACACACACACAATGTCATCTTCATTTGTGTACGCGTTCCAGCTACCTCCATAATTTTCTTTGCTTTCCTTGCTGCAGTTTTTGTCGGTATGGGTATATCAATTACCTCTATACCAAGCTGTTTTGCTTTGTTTAATACTTTTTCTAATGCGCCTAGAATATTTTTCTCTCTTGTTTCAAACTTCTATTTGATAATGGTTGCGTTTAGAACGACTCATCAGTTGCCAGCGGTGACTCATCAATCAATCACTGATTGATGAGTTACTTAGTCAGCAACCAATCTATGATGAGTAAAAACACAAGCGCTGCCAGCAAACGGTAGTCAGCGAGCGCGCTCAGTAAGCATGATAAGTCGTTCTGAACAATGTGTATTTTTTCATTTATTTTTTTAATTAATTTTAACGTATGGCGTTTTATCCTCCTCTTCTTCCTCCATTAGTTCTGGGTATTTATCCTTAGCCTGTTTTAAAACACCCAATTCCTTTCCAACTTCTTCTATATTTATTAGAATTGCAGTATCCGATCCCTTTCCCATCATCGGGTTCTTCTTTTCTATTGTTACGTGTTTAAAATCTGTTTCTCTCCATTCTTTATTAATTATTTATTGCAGATCTTCGTTTGTAGCAATTTCTACCATCTCTTTTTTTAAATTATTTTTTCTTATTTTCTCAATATCTTCCGTTTATGTTGACATTTCAATACCTGCTTTACTTCTAGTGTTTTTTAATTCTTCTTTTTGCGTTTCTTCAAACTCTAGTCTCTCTAAGAGTGCCACTAGTTTATTGGCAGCTTTTTTAATTTTTATTGTATTTAGACATGCATGGGTTTGATCTCTTAACTCTCTAATCAAAACTCCCATTGTCATTAGCGTTGTTGAGGCGTTTGTTCCTAGCCTCATTATTTCCTCGTGGGGAATCAATTTCTCTTCCCTTTTTGGCACTGTTACTCTCCTGCTTCTCTCCTCTGTTTCACCATATTTTTGAGCTAAAATCATTTAATTTAATTTAATTAAACTACTTTCAATCCACTTTTATAATATTTTTAAAATATTAATCTATTTAAATAAATTTTTGCTCTATTTGCTCTCGGTACAACGCTCTATTATCGTGAGATAATAGAGATGTCACAGAGTGACGAGTGACACTCCAATTTTTCGTACGACAAAGAAAGATAAGTAAAGAAATAATTATTAAATTAATAAATCATTAATATTATCTGAAATCAATAGTTATTTCACAACTAATAGTGTATTAGATTCCACCAAATACGAACATAAAGTATTACATTTAAAGCATTTTATACCAATACAAATAATATTGAAATATTACTTTAGTTTTAACCTACCATAGATCTGACAACTAACGAGTTGACGGAACGAATACAAGTGTTTAATAAATTGTAATGCTTATTGAACATCAATCAATCATATGAAGGTTAAGGTGGCTGAAGTTAGCTTTGGCTTCGGTTCAGCTTCGTTTTTTTATAAAAGTACGTGCGCATGCGTGCGCACGCACGCTAGGTACAGTTGTCCAGCAAAGTCGACACCATATTTTAAGAAACATGTTCCGTCGGCAAAATAAAATTAATGTCTTTTTTTTATAAAAACTATAATTACACATAAAATTATCATGTTTTTAATAATAAAATATATTAAATAATGCTTAGTACTTATTAGAAAATTACACAGAGAAGTTTTCGAAGTAGTAAATGAAGTAATCGGGATGCTCGCAGATGAGTAATTAATACACCATACATATAAATATTTTTTTTTGTATAATTAAATAAATTATCATTGATTTAATAACAAGTTAAGTATTAAACTAAATTAAAATTGACAAAAAAAGTTTTGAGTCAACAATTCTAATTAAATTGCCGCGGCTTGCGGAAAATTGAATTATCTCATTTATAATTAACAGATGCTCTATTTTTATTTTAGTTTATTGTTACTAATCTAATAACAAATTGATCGATGTGTTTACATTTTCAAAAACAGGTCGGGAAATAACAATTAAAACACGTTTAATTGAACTTAGAAGCTCGCGGAAAGTTGAGTTATCTCAGTTATAAATAACAGATGCTCTATTTTTATTTTAGTTTATTGTTACTAATCTAATAACAAACTGCTGGATGTATTTACATTTTCCAAAATAGGTCAGGAAATAATAATTAAAACACGTTTAATTGAATTTAGACGCTCGCGGAAAGTTGAGTTATCTCAGATATAATTAACAGATGCTCTATTTTTATTTTAGTTTATTGTTACTAATCTAATAACAAATTGCTGGATGTATTTACATTTTTCAAAATTGGTCGGGAAATGACAATTAAAACACGTTTAATTGAACGTAGACGCTTGCGAAAAGTTGAGTTATCTCAGTTATAAATAACAGATGCTCTATTTTTATTTTAGTTTATTGTTACTAATCTAATAACAAATTGCTATATGTTTTTACATTTTCCAAAATAGGTCGGGAAATGACAATTAAAACATGTTTCTAAAATAGGTCGGGAAATGACAATTAAAACACGTTTAATTTAACTATTTATTATTTTAACAACAAAACTTTTTATATATAACAACTAGTTTTTGCTGTGATATTGTTTTTATTGTATATGCGAACCTACAAATAAACTTTTATAGTGTATTTACAATTAATCCGCTTTGTGTTAATTATACATTACGATCGCATTACACATATTGTAAATAATTGAAGAATAAACGCAAACAATTCAAAAAATCTATTTTCGCTAACGGCTCATTTGATACATAATTTATACTTAATGTTTTCTATAATTTTTTATATTACTACACCAATTTTAAGTTGAATAAAAATATATACAGTGTGTTTGCGATACAATGCTATTATTTCTTACATGTCATAAAACAAAGATTTATGTTAATTGAATTTTATAACATTTGTAAGTACCTGCTGTTAAGTGGGTGCACGTGTTTGGTTTTTACTAAATCCTCTTCAAAGAGGCTTAAATTCCTGGAATTATGAATTAGCCCTTGTAATTAGCCATCTGTTGTGTCCCACCACTATCAGACATGAATTTACCTTTTTTTGTATTTGTACAATTTACGAGCAGTTCCGTTTCTACACTTGTACTAGCTACACTTGTAACAAACTTGTAATCAGACTTGCAATACAATAAATGCTTTTTATGTGAAAGTTATTTTTATTTTAACGTTATATTAATGTTTGTGACATCAATAATTAGATGTAAAAGTTGTTAAGACAACAGTTAATTTACATCGCAAACGCAATCCACGGCCGTCTTCTGAACCAGGAAGAATATCAACTGCCGTACACAAAACATGGTCCTTCGAAACGGATGCAGCAAGTATTGTTGAAATCCTTATGTTGTATTGCAAATCAACATTTGTAAGAAGCTGTTAGCGACGCCATATTTGTCCACTGCCGTCTTACAAAGAAGAAGTTTGAGCAAATTCTCCATCTCTCTCGTCAGCGATTTACATCCATCACGAGAAAGTTATCTAATACGTTGTTCACGGACCACTCTACCAGCGACGCCAATCGTCCATCATTGAGGAAGCCGTTACGTAAAATCAACAGCAACCATACATCTCCACAGTATCAATCAGTAAGCATTATCACACCACTCTTTCCTATATATTCTTTTATTTTGTGTCAAGTAACATATTAAAATGCCTCCAAAAGCTTCATTACCTTCTCTTTTATCAAAACAAGAAAAGTTTGCAGCAATTTTAAAACGAGAAATATTTTATAATAATTCTATTCAATCGGACATAACAATTGAAATTGTTAATAATTTTGAGTCGCGTCTCAGTGAAATTGGGCCTACGTTAGATAAACACAACGAGTTATTAGATGAAATTGAAATCATTGATTCAGAAAACTTAGAGGAATATAATAAATTAAGGGAAGAATTTGAAAACTTGTTTCATTCAATTAAGGCGAAATTTATGACAGTCATTAATACAAATCTAGTAAAGCTTGGCTCAGATAATCACGCAGCAAATGTAGAACTAGCGCCTTCTATAAAACTACCAACTATAAACTTTCCAAGTTTTGATGGTTCATATGATATGTGGGGTCAATTCTCAGAAACATTTTTATCATTGATACATTCAAATAATACAATCAGTAACATACAAAAATTTTATTATTTGCGGTCATGCTTATCAAACGAAGCAGCTAATGTAATAAAATCATTAAACATATCAGCAGTCAATTATGATATTGCCTGGAAATTATTAAATAATCGTTTTAATAATAAGCGACTAGCAATTCACAAGCATGTTAAGTCAATTTTTGAAGTTAACTTGATCCATAAGGAATCTCATGTGGCATTAAGAACGTTACTAGACACAGTTTTAGCTAATCTAAGAGCATTGGGTGCACTTGGTGAACCGGTTGACAGTTGGGATACAATACTTGTATACTTAATTTCTTCAAAGTTAGATGTAATAACTCGCCGCGAATGGGAATGTCATGTCAATTCAACCGAGCCTGCTAAATTTAAAACCTTGTCTGATTTTTTAACAAAACGTTGTGAATTGTTAGATACTCTCCATAATGAAACTTCCAATAAGTCAAACAATTTTAAACAGTTGCAAAAAGCTAGCGTTACTATTGCCATTAGCAAATTTAAATGTGCACTTTGTGAAAGCACGTCTCATTCAATTCATTCTTGTAGCGAATTTCTCGGTCTTAACGTAAGCTCGAGATTAGAGAAAATAAATAATTTAAATTTGTGTACCAATTGTTTAGGCCGAGCTCATTCAAATAAACAATGCAAAAGCAAATACACGTGCAAAACATGCAAAAAACGGCATCATACTTTATTGCATATTGAAACTCAAATCACTCCTCTACAGCATCAATTCAAACCATTTTATCTACAACTTGTGTGAAAGTAGTCGATAAATGTGGCAAATCACATAATTGTCGTGTTTTACTTGATTCCGGATCTCAATCAAACTTTGTAACCTCAAAAATGCGCAAATTGTTAGGTATTTCTATTTCTAAAGTAAACATATCAATTTCGGGTATTAATCAAAGTACATCAAATATCACAGGAAGATGTAATATTTCAATTTATTCAAATAATAGCAAGTTTGAGTCAAATATTTCATGTCTAATTTTAGACAAAATAACTGAAAGATTGCCTGCAGTGTCTTTTAATAAATCATTTTTAAATATTCCAAAAAACTTGCCACTAGCCAATCCATCATTTGATAAAAACGGAGATATAGATATGCTGTTAGGGGCTGATATATTTTGGAATCTAATTTGTATTGGCCAAGTTCAATTAGGAAAAAATCTTCCTTTATTACAGAAAACTAAATTGGGTTGGGTTCTAGCTGGGTCAGTACCTGTTGTTTACTCATCTAATGTGTTAATATGGTCCAATTTAAGCATAGATAATATAGATATCAACAAATCAATAGCTAAATTCTGGGAAATTGAGGAAAGTTTTGTATCTTCTCCTCTTACACATGAGGAAAAGGAATGCGAAAGTCATTTTGTTAGTACCACCAAACGGGATTGTAATGGGCGGTTTGTAGTTAGCTTGCCATTAAATGATAATGTAAATCATTTGGGGGAGTCAAAGACTCTTGCATTAAAAAAATTGTTAGCTTAGAAAGAAAATTAAACAATAATCAGAGCATTCGAGAACCTTACATAAAGTTTATGAAGGAGTATCATAAGCTAGGACATATGACAAAAATAGATGAATCAAAACCTCAACCAAATATATTATACTATTTACCTCACCATCCAGTCTTAAAGGATACCAGCATTACAACTAAACTTAGAGAAGTTTTTGATGGCTCAGCCAAAACAAATACGGCATTATCTCTGAATTGCGTTCAAAAGGTTGGACCTACAATTCAACGCGACTTGTTTTCAATTCTATTAAGATTTCGACGGCACTTTATTGTATTATCGGCAGATATTGCCAAAATGTATCGTCAAATACTAATAACAAAAGAGCATCGTCCATTGCAACGTATTCTTTGGCGATCATCACCTTCCGAGAAAATAGGTTGTTTTGAATTAAACACAGTCACTTATGGAACCGCATCTGCATCATTTTTGGCTATAAGATGTCTAAAGCAGTTAGCACTTAAAAATAAAGTCAAATTTCCACTAGCATGTTCTATCATTGAAAACGATTTTTATGTTGACGACCTACTCACAGGGTGCAACACTGCTCAAGAAGCAATCATTATTCGCGACGAAATTTCTTCTATATTAGATTCAGCCGGTTTTCCTCTTCGTAAATGGGCTTCTAACGACCCAACCTCTTTAACGGAATTATCAGATAACTGCTCAGTTGATGAATTTGTAAAACTAACTAATTCAACGGAAATAAAAACTTTAGGTATTTTATGGAGCCCCAAAGCCGATCAATTTCGATACAAATCTCAGAATTTTATAGGCGCTCGTGTTACAAAAAGAACTATATTATCAGCAATTGCAAAAATCTATGATCCCTTGGGATTAATTGCACCAATTGTGATTGTTGCTAAATTAATAATGCAAAGTCTTTGGCAAAACAAACTTTATTGGGATGAATCGATTCCTATAGATTTACACACAAAATGGCTAGATTTTGTTAGAAATTTAAAAGATTTAGAGGCCATTCACTTTGATCGACATGTGCTATGTCATAATTATATTAAAATCGAATTGCACGGTTTTTGTGATGCGTCTGACGTTGCATACGGAGCGTGTATTTACATTAAATCATTTGATTATGCAGGCAATTCAAATATTCGTCTTTTATGCGCCAAATCTAAAGTAGCTCCATTGCAAAAAATATCAATACCACGACTTGAGTTTTGCGGTGCGTTGTTATTAGTACGATTGTTACAAAAGGTTCGTACTGCTTTGGAATTATCATTTGACAAAGAATATCTTTGGTGCGATTCAACAATTGTTCTAAGTTGGATTAATGCTCCTTGCAATAAATGGAAAAATTTTGTAGCAAATCGTGTAAGCAAAATTCAAGAGTTAACTAGCATTAGCACCTGGAAACATGTAAGAACACATGATAACCCTGCCGATTTAATATCTCGTGGAGTCAGCGCAGATAAATTAAATTAATCCAAACTTTGGATTTCAGGCCCAGAATGTTACATCAAGATTATACTCATTGGCCGACTATAAATTTATCTAATATGACAGATGTACCTGAGTGCCGAAAAGTAAATATATGCACAGCCACTACTGAATTATTACCTTTTTTAATATTTATAAAATTTTCTAATTTTACATTATTGCAACGTGTCACATCCTATATCTTACGATTTATTCATAATTCATCATGTAATCGAGAATTGGAACGCGTGGGTCCTTTAACAGTCAATGAACTTAATAAATCAGTTATTGCACTTATAAAGCGAGCGCAACTTGAGCATTTTCAAAAAGAAGTTTGTGATCTAAAATGCGCCAAACCTGTTCATTGCAAAAGTCAGTTACTTTCACTAAATCCCATACTAGATGACGATGGTTTAATTCGCGTGGGAGGACGTTTGAATAATTCAACATTTGCTTTTAATAAAAAACATCAAATTATTTTACCTAATAAACACAAATTAACTTACTTAACTTTGCAATGTGAACATATTAAGCAACTGCATTGCGGCTCGGAAGCTTTATTAGCATCAGTTCGTAGTCAATATTGGCCAATTTCTGGCAGAAATATATGTAAAAGAGTTATTCATAATTGCTTGAAATGTTTTCCATCAAACCCTCCAAAGGCCGCACATATCATGAGCCAACTACCGCCTTCTCGAGTTAATCCTGCGCCTCCGTTTCATATATGTGGAGTAGATTACGCCGGACCGTTTTCAATAAAAGATAGAAAGGGTAGAGGTTCAAAATTATCAAAGGCATACATATGTTTATTTGTATGTTTTACAACAAAGGCCATACATGTTGAACTAGCATGTGATTTAACAGCTGAATGCTTTATAGCCGCGATGCGTAGATTTGTTGCAAGACGAGGCAAACCGTTACATGTTTATTCTGACAACGGCACCAATTTTGTTGGGGCAAACTCAGAACTTAAAGATTTGTCAAACTTTATTAAAGCAAGCATTAACCAAACTGCAATAATAGATGTTGCTAGTAAATCAGATATTCAGTGGCATTTTATACCGCCGCGATCGCCCCATTTTGGAGGTCTTTGGGAAGCCGGGGTAAAGTCAATTAAATCTCATTTAAAAAGAGTTGCTGCAAACGCAAGGCTTACCTATGAGGAGTTTTATACTTGCTTGATACAGATAGAAGCTGTCCTTAATTCCCGGCATTTATCCCCATTATCTAGCGATCCAAACGACCTAGAACCACTGACGCCAGGTCATTTTTTAATTGGAAGGCCAATGACTGCCTTGCCAGACGCCAACATGATGAACTTACCGGAAAATCGCCTGTCCAAATTTCAGTTAATTCAAAGAATCACCCAGCATTTCTGGAAACGATGGTCTGCCGAATACATAACTAGACTCCAGCAAGGCCTAAATGGAAACAAAATGCAACTCAAAATATACAAGTTAACGACTTGGTTTTATTACGAGAAGACAATTATCCTCCTCTTCCATGGAAGTTGGGACAAGTTACTGAAACTCATCCAGGACCTGACGACATCGTTCGCGTAGCTACCGTTAAGACTTCAACCGGGGTTTTGAAACGGGCTGTGAAAACCTTGTGTACCCTCCCAATTGACGCTCAGTGAAGTGATTGACTGTATCAACAGCTTTATTTTATTATGTTTTCTTTATATTTATTATTTGTATTATACTTTATATTTTAAGTTCCCATATTGTTACATGTTGATTCGCATAACTATTCTTTTATCTGTATTGTTATTTTCTAATCCATTCATGTTTATTTCAAAAAACTTCAGTTTTTCAAGGCATGTTTTCGATACAATGCTATTATTTCTTACATGTCATAAAACAAAGATTTATGTTAATTGAATTTTATAACATTTGTAAGTACCTGCTGTTAAGTGGGTGCACGTGTTTGGTTTTTACTAAATCCTCTTCAAAGAGGCTTAAATTCCTGGAATTATGAATTAGCCCTTGTAATTAGAGATCTGTTGTGTCCCACCACTATCAGACATGAATTTACCTTTTTTGTATTTGTACAATATACGAGCAGTTCCGTTTCTACACTTGTACTAGCTACACTTGTAACAAACTTGTAATCAGACTTGCAATACAATAAATGCTTTTTATGTGAAAGTTATTTTTATTTTAACGTTATATTAATGTTTGTGACATCAATAATTAGATGTAAAAGTTGTTAAGACAACAGTTAATTTACATCGCAAACGCAATCCACGGCCGTCTTCTGAACCAGGAAGAATATCAACTGCCGTACACAAAACACAGTGTGTTCGCGGATAGGAAAACCCATTAGTAATAAAATATTTATTATTCATTTTACGTCCGAAAGTCTTTCTTTATACAAAGTTCTGCTTGTTTTGAAAATGATTGACGATAAGAAAATTTTAGATCAGATGTACATAGTGTTAATAAATTAGAAATGTATGAAAATGCTTCAAGAAATAAGTACCATTATTTATTATTTTTTCCAAAATTTTTATAAAATAAAGTTGTTTATAAACTAACGTAAAGTCTGAATCCATATTTTTAAATAAAAATACAAATTTATAAAAATTATTCTACATAGCTACTTCCCATCTCGACACACTTTCCGCTAACTTAATAAATTTACCGTACACTTTACGAATGGTTTGCGGCACATTCAGATCATAGATTGCTTCTTCTAAGCGTTGTTTTAATATTTCTCTATCCTGTGGAAGATCATCTGAATAAACTTTTTGTTTTAAGGCACCCCACAAAAAAAATCTAATAATGAAAGGTCGACCTAGCTGGGTAATAGTTTAAGACAAACTTCCCTATCTACCTTGCGCCAAAATGATCATGTAACCATTGTCTGACCAAGGCTGTGCAATGAGCAGGGCAGCCGTCTTGTTGCCAAAACATTTTTTTACGTACTTTTGGCTTTAACGTATTAAGAAATGTTAAGACAAAATGTTCCAAAATACACGTGCTGGTTTAAATTTTTCTATACAAAATATAGGTCATGATCCGATAAAAAAAATACTCAGACTATACATTAACTTTTTTGTAACGTTGACTTTGTTTGTTTATTATGTAATTAAGATTCTCGTAAACCTAATGACAACTATTTTGTGAAGATACGTACCAGTTTGTGCAAAATGTACATTCATCAGTAAAAAAAATAAATCTATGAAATCTTTTCAAGGAAATTTTCACCTATCCTTAAACAAACTCTAAACGTCTCTCTTCATCAAGTTCAAGTGTATGCCGCATCTTTGGCTTAAACGGTTTAATTTTGTTTTCCTTAAAAATTGTGTGTACTACACTTTTGCTAAAATCCAGTGTTTCTGCACGCTTCCTTAAAGATAATTTGAGTTATCTAAAACCGACTCTATTGCTAAGAAATTTTTCATTAAAAACATTGATAGCGTATTGATAAGACACATTTCCAATATCATAACATTGTATTAATTAAATATGCTTTTTTTTGTTAACATTTTCGAAAATGTCTTTACGAAATCAGAATACTGACACGTTTTTTTTTTGTAAAAGGCAAATAAATAAAAACCTCTGTTATTTTTTTTTTATTTTTTTATTCAGACAAAACTTTTTTGTAAAAAATAATAAATAATAGTATTTATCACTTAAAGCATTTTCATAATTTCTTAATTTATTAACACACTGTACATGTGATCTAAAATTTTCTTATTGTCAATTCATTTTCTCGACAAGCAGAACTTTTTATAAAAAATGACTTTCGGTCGTAAATTAAATAATAAAGATTTTTTTCCCTAATGGGTACCCCCATCTAGGGACACACTGTATATTTAAAAATGTGAACGTATCTCGTTTCATACCGACCGAGCAAAACTTAAAAAAATCATGTATACACTAGCCAGATGTTTGTTTTTTATAAACAAAATATAAAAACCTTTTGCTAACATTATAATTTTCTAACTGATAAATCATAGCTTTTAAATGTTATCATTTTACTTTTTGTGACCGTGTTCTAATTGTTATTTCCGGATCTATTTTTCAAAATGTCAATAAATCCTGTAAATTGTTATTAGATTAGTAATAACAAACTAAAATAAGAGCACTTTTCATATATAAGTGAGATAATTCAACTTTCCGCAAGTGTCTGAGTTCAGTTAAACATGTTTTAATTATTATTTCCCGACCTATTTTTCAAAATGTAATTACATCAAGCAATTTGTTATTAGATTAGTAACAACAAACTAAAATAAAAATAAAGCATCTGTTAATTATAACTGAGATAGTTCAACTTACCGCTAGCGTTTAAGTTCAATTAAACGTGTTTTAATTATCACTTCCCGACCTATTTTGGAAAATAAAAAAACATCCAGCAATTTGTTATTAGATTAGTAACAATAAACTAAAATAAAAATAGAGAATCTGTTATTTATAACTGAGATAATTCAACTTTCCGCGAGCGTCTAAGTTCAATTAAACGTGTTTTAATTATCATTTCCCGACCTATTTTGAAAAATGTAATTACATCGAGCAATTTGTTATTAGATTAGTAACAATATACTAAAATAAAAATAGAGCATTTGTTAATTATAAATGAGATAATTCAATTTTCCGCAAGCCGCGGCAATTTAATTAGAATTGTTGACTCAAAACTTTTTTTGTCAATTTTGATTTAGTTTAATAACTTGTTATTAAATCAATGATAATTTATTTAATTATACAAAAAATAATTTTTATTTATGGTGTATTAATTACACATCTGCGAGCATCCCTATTACTTCATTTACTGCTTTGAAAACATCTCTGTGTACATTTCTAATAAGTACTAAGCATTATTTAATATTTTTTATAATTGAAAACATTACAATTTTATGTGTAACTATAGTTTTTATAAAAAAGAGATTAATTTCAAAAAAGAAAGCGTTTCTTAAAACATGGTGTCGACTTTGCTGAACAACTGTGCCTAGCGTGCGTGCGCACGTACTTTTATAAAAAACGAAGCTGAAGCTAACTTCAGCCACCTTGAAGGTTACAGTGAAGAAAACAGAAAAAAATCACTTTTTTACTAAATCGAGTTTTCAATTTATTCAAAAGCATTCTTTAAAAGCTATGAAACGCGAAAAAAACGGTCTAGTCCAAAGTTATTAATTAACGTACAAAGATTTGCTGTAAGAAAGATACCTGGTTTTTTCGCTGTAGAAATGAGTCATGATGTTTTTTTTAAAGTTTTCTATCTGACACTGCAGTTTTTTTTTAAGTAAACTATGTTTAATTACGTTTAATCTATAACTATATATTTTCACTTAAAATGTAAAAAAAGATAAATAAGTAAATACAAAGTGACTCAGAGAAGATTTCAGTTTTTAACACGTTATAATAACAGTATAAAAAGTGTTGGAATAATTTTAATATTAAATTAAGAAAGTACAGAGATGCGGATTTCATTTTTTAAACACAATGTTGTCCAAATGTCGACTATCCTTCTCATAGCACTCCTCCAATACAAATTAATCTGACTACCTGCTTTTGGCACCTAAATACCCTAATTAATTCAGTAGATTGTTCCCACCACATAATAGATATTTATTAATGAATGCACTCTTAAACTTTTTTTTTTTTTATTTATTAACTAAATTTATTATAATATATTTACATATTTACAACATTATTTTTTTTTCCCCACTTGCTTCTTTACACCGTTTCCATATATGGTAGGCTGCAGAGCTTCGTATTTGAGACACCATTTTTATTACCTCTTTCCATTTATCTTATTTTGTTTGTATTATCATGATTTTTTATTTATTTGTTTGTTTTGGTCTTGCTATTATATAATGATCTTTTATTTTTGTTTCTTTATAAGTTTTCGTTTTTTTAAATATTTTCAGGTAGTTGATTCAGTGCCGTAACTAGGGCGGTGCCGTCGGTGCCCCCGCACCGGGCGCAGCTTGGTTGGGCAGAAAACCACATAAACTTCATAATTTTGGAGGTTAGAGGGCGCAAAATGACGCTCTCGCACCGGGCGCATCAAAAGCTAGTTACGGCACTGAGTTGATTCAATACAATTGTATTAGTCATTGCCTAGTATTGTTTTTTTCGCTTTTTCTGTCCTTGTTTGAATGTTTTTAAAACATTTGATGACATTTTTGCATATCTGATTAATTTGTTGTAAGTTACATACATTCTAAAAGCCTGATTACACAGTGCGAGCCAGTTGCGTGGCTAGGATTTGTAGGCCCCCCGCAAAATATTGAAAAGGGCCCCCCTAGAGTTAAAAACAGCGTTTATTTTACCCCCCTCCAGGTTTTGATAATCGTGGCAGGGCCCCTTTGTAGGATTGTAGGCCCCCAAAACATCTCGGGCCCCCCGCTACGGCGCTGGGTGCGAGCTAGCATCCGAGCTGGCCTAGTGGCAAATCGTTAATAAACAGAAGGAATATTAAGGGACCCAGAACACTTCCCTGGGGTAAACATGTTTCAAATTGTCTAGATCTTGTTTTATTTATGTCTACTATCAAGCAACGCATGCTGAGATAATTTTTTATAAAATTTAAAACACGTTGACACGAATTCCTATATTATATAATTTACTTAGAATAAACTCATTGTACAGGCAATCAAATGCTCTAGTCATATAAAAAAAAATATCCACTACATATTATTTGCATCTAAATTGTCATGAATATATTGTATTAAGTCAATAGTAGCTAATTCTGTGATACAAATGCATTACATTTATAATATTTTTGTTGTAAATGAATTTTTTATTTTATATTTATTTCTTGGTCGGTACAGTTTTTCCGAAGCTAGCCATTGTGTCGACAATCACTGCACGTGCTGTATATTCAACCAATTTTATTTAAATACATGTATGTATATTAACATGATAGATATAAAAAATAAATTATTTAAAACAAATTTGTTGGTAGTTGAATATTTATTATAGTAAATAATATACTTACTTTTTAAATAATGAAGACTTTTATTATGGAAAAAAAATTAGAACAAAGGTCAGTTTCATAAGATAAGTTCAATGAAAAAATATTGTAATAACATGTTAATCAACAAATGATAATTACAGTAATTATCATGCAAGTGCACCAAAAATGTCTCACAATTACATACTTGTTTGTTAAATAACTAACATAATAAGTTATGTAGATAAATAAAAGGACCCAAATAAAGATATTCAAAATTCTTTTAATAATATATTAGTTATATAAAGCTATCTATAAATCAAAAACAGTAAATAGTATATTATAATCAGAAATTTAAACCCTATCATAATAATCAATTATATCACCACTTTGATATTCACCTTTTTCCAAAACTTCCATCATTTTCTTAATAGTCATCTCTGTAGTTAAAATAGTATTCTGCGTTTTAAGTTCAACAAACATAGATTTTATTTCAAGATCCTTAACGTTGGCAATAACAGTAGAAACCATTTCAGTATCTACAGGACCAGGAGAATAATTTAAAACAACTACAGCTGATTCTTCGACTGCTAAAACTTTGAAAAATAAATTCCTGGCTGCTTTAGCAGTTCCATACATTGCCATGTTTTTATAAGGCTTAGATCCACACAAAGAACTAATATTAACAACAAACATATTCTTGGAATGTGTACTCATTTTTGTAAGAAACACGGAATTCAATAAACTTACAGAAAATAAATTTAAGTCAAAATAAGATCGCCAAGTATTAACATCTGTTAAATTTGTTGCCTTATCCAAGGTACCCAAGGACCCAGCATTGTGGAATATAATGGAATTCTCAACATCAGTAATATTTTCGAAAAGAATTTTTTCATAATCAGATGTAGTAGCTATTGATAGGTCTAAAGGATATATTTTAACATTTACATTACTAATAATTAATGACTTTGTGTTATTTAAACCAGATTCAGATCGTGCTATTAAAATTATTATAGAATCATTCTTTAATTTCTCAGATAAATCTATTGCAATCCTCTGACCAATACCTTGGGATGCCCCGGTTATTATTGCTAATGTTCTTTTAGTAAAATCAATCGAATTAGCCATTATGATAGCTGCTTCTTGTTTGTTTCTTTAGTATCGTCAATATATAACTGATCGTACTTGATCAACTCAACTATTTCACCTTGATTTAAAGCTACACGTTGTGGTGCAACTGTGCGCAACAGATTGGAGGATTCTATGGGTGTGTCTAAATTAATTGTCTCATTACAATAATCAGAGCTGGAATTTAGCAGTTGTTGCATGCAGGATTCCTTTTTATCAGATAGTTGTTTTAATATGTTTGGGTCGTTTTTAATTCTTTCCAATTTAGATTCTAAAATTAAGTAATGCATTAACTACTATAACATACAAAGTTAACAATTACCTAATGCAGCCAAGTATTGCTCTGAATCTGGTAAATGATTATTATCTGGTTGAAAGTCGTCCTCAAAACTATTTCCTTGAAAGGTTTCTGACAAAGTGGCTGCTTTAGTCAGCGTTTCTTCTAACCATGGATCTATCGGATCCATGTTTCCCATTCTCTTTTCAATGTCAAATTTTAAACGTGGCTGAACTTAGCTACAGATTTGTGTAGTCCGTGAATCCGCGCTCTCACTCAAGCATCGTCAAGGCTAAATAATAAACATGCGTAGCCGATACCGTTTGGAATTTATATTGGATTTCAAGTTTTTTTCTCTGGCATTATTTTAATTGTTGACATAAATAATTTGAAATATTGAAACACGTGTCAATTTTTTAGATTTTTATTATTATACACTAAATGCATTTTTACAAAACAGTAATTTATGCGCACTTTTATTTAATACAATCTTTTGTGCACAATCGTATTCTACTTGTCGACACTAGCGGTAAGTAAATTTTACTAAATCACTGTATGTATATTTCTACGTAAACCATATAATTATGATTTTGTAATATTTAACCACAGCACTAGGTCGGTAAAGTGAAAAAATAACAGTTATTCATTTTAACTAGATGCAAATTTAAAATTAACATTTATTTTAAATTAATATTCACTAATTTATTTTTTCTTATTGTTCCTAGAAAACTTGAACTTTCAATGAATATCAATACAATATTCTTAACATTGGTATTTCTTTCTTCAGATCCCATAATTAACAGTCAACTGCGTCATCTTGTGGTTAATTGTTACTAATAGAATATCTTTTTACAAAATTAGATTTTATTTTGAATTGAGTCTTCTACGTAGCTTTCTGTAACTGCAGAAGATTGCCATTCTCCATAGCGCTTAAATCATCTTCTTTATTTCGCGTTTTACAGCTATTTTACATCGCCCCAGAAGTCTTACGACTTGTATGAAGGGGGTTGATGGGACCAACGGCTTATTAGGTGACTTCCGAATCACCCCGTTGGATAAAGAGCAAAGTTATTATTTTAGTCATACTCGAGGATCGAACTCCGGACTGTTAGCGTGCTACGCTAAAGCTCTATAACTGAGCTATCTCACCGTTCATATTACATACATCCACTCCACCAACCAATTGATTTCCCATTTGCCTTGACAAAAAAAAATGCGTTTCTGAAAATTTCTAAAAAAATGAATCGCCTCTTCTTCTGGTATTCAGAGAATATTTGTTTTTGTGTTTAGTAAATTAATAATTATCACTTCTCCTGTGAGTGTATTTTTGAAAATTGCAAAAAACGTTTTTTTTAGATCAATTTTAGCGGTCACCGCACGCGAAAATAACTTCCATTCTGGAGATTCGGTTACTCCCGGGACAAGCCCACGACTCCGTCAGGTGGCCGGCAACATCGCAAGAACGTGGGTGAAAGGGTTTTCATTCGGCGATCAAATGAATTTTTAATTTTGTGCTAAAAATACTAACCGATTTATAATAAATAAGCTGTATCAATGTTAATACAATAAACGTTTTGCCATAAAAAACCGTACATACTATCGAGCAAATAGCGTTTTTTTTTCTCTATTTTTGGTTGGTTGCAAAAATCTCACCTCGCTGGTTGGTACATTCGGAGTCAAAAGTAATTAACCGGCAAGTCGCGACCAATAAGCGTGAAAAACCGCACATACCAGAGACCAAACCAACTCTCTATTTTTGGTTAATCGCGCAAATTTCACGAAAACGTACCGGTTGTAAACGGTTACATCTGTCATTAATTTTCTTACAATTATTAATTTAGTACAATAATTGCTATATAAACAATTACTTTACATAGCATATTTATTTTATTTCTTTTTTGAGAAATATAGTATGGTAGATAATCTTCAGGTGGCAATATAATTGCAACTTTAGTAGATATATAGTTCATAGACGTCAAAGAAAATTATATTTATTAGACAGCCAATTATAACAATTTTCCTTATCAGAAATATGTATCCAGTTATAAATTATTCATTACTTCTTCTGAAGATTGTAACCATGGCTATGTAGCAGGTAGTTGGTATGGTAATGCAGAGTACCACAAAAATGCAAGTTTCCAAGAGGTCAATCATAGTGATTATATTTTCTATTGTAAATTTAATAAAATAAATCATTTTTTAAATGAATTAGGCAAGTGGTTAATTCAAACTTCACCTTCAAAATAATAAAAATCAATTTTCGATGTTCTTTATATTTCTTTTAATATTACAACAAATAAATTAATATTTACTGTAACTAATTACATAAATTAGAAAAAATATTCTGTAATGCACGACCGACACTTGCATGCTTGAGGCACAGGATCAAATCTAAAAGAAATGATTAGTATTTATTTTCTGCAATTGCATCAAAGTTTTACGGTATTTCGAATGTCACTTCAAGGCATAAATTACAACAAAAAAGGGGAATAGTGTGACTGGGTATTTATTTTATTTTAAGAAAAATATAACATATACCACACAAAATTATATTTTTAAACTGCTTTTCTGAACATTTCAAAGATAGCGAATACCAATATATTTAAAGACCTATAAAATTGAACAGAATAGACCCTAATTCTACTAAGTTATTTCAACCTAATATATAAATAACTTTGCAGAATACAAATTTAATTTAAAGAAATATTCCTAATAAAACATTTTCAAGACTTAGTAGGATACAGTTAATGGAATATTATTTTTATAAAAAAAAGGTTGTCAATCAAGTATAATGCAAGTTGTATATAATATAAAGAATAATGTTAACAGACAAATGTTACAAAAATAGTTAAGTAAATAAAAAAATCTAGTAACATGGAAAATTGTAACTGTTCAGAAAGTCTTATTACAGTTGGATAAATAAACTTATTGATTCTTAAACCTAAAGATATACAAATCTATGGATACACAGTCACTTTACCATTCTGCATCACCACTTGCTTTCTGGAATACAAAGTCTTCACCGTTTAAATTCATTATGCCGTCTTTCAAATGGAATTTCCACTTGTTACGACTTCTCGTTATCTTATCATATTGACAAACGACGACGTTATCTGTGTCAAATAAATTACCTGGATCCTCATCAGTAACATCATCTTCAGAATTAAGAGGTTCTTCTTCAGGGCCACCTTCATCCATTTCCTGCTCATCATCATCGTCATCATCATCATCATCATCATTAGGTTCATCATCATCAGAACTATCCTCATCAGACGTATCCTCTAGCCCATCAGACTGTTTAACTTTCTTCTTGACTGTTTTAATTAAAGTTAAATTATTAGTTCCCGCTTGTGAGCAAGATGGAATTTCAAACTCTAATTCATCATATACACCGTCATTTTGTATCACAGTTTTTGTAGTTGTTGTTGGTGCATTTATAACTGACCCTACGACATTTGTCCCAGACGTCAATTGATTCAAAGCAGCATTGACATGTTGTTGAAGTACAGAGGAAGCAATCGCTGGTGGAAGATTCATTGTAGCAGTTATTAGAGGGCCCGTCAATACTTTATGTAGCTGATTTTCCTGTAACGCTGTTGCAGGGACTTGTATTGTTAATACACGCTGAGGTGCATTTGTGCCAGTTTGTGGTGGAAGTGTTATTTGGATAGGAACCATCTTTGTTTCGACTACTTGTTTCACAGCTTGAGTATGAACATGATTATTAGGAGCCACTTGGCCCACTACTTGTTTCACCTGTTGAGGTTGTTGTTTTGGAAAGCCATTTCCATTTGATGTTTCCCCTGATTTCTTTGAACCTTGTTTTTCGATTCCGCTTTCATTCTTGACAGCTTTAGTGGCCATTAGTTTTGATTCCCATAATTGTCGTAACTCTTGCAAAACTTGTTCTTCGACCCCATCCTCTAAAAACATCTCTCGTATAGATAATATTACGTCTTCCATGACATCGTGATAAACTTTCAGCGTCGTCATTGTTTTTTTATTGTTTAGTTCTTATTGTACATGTGCCACAACTAAAAAAAAGAATTCACTTCATTCATTTTTTTTATGAAAGCAAAGGTAAAATAGAAATTCAACTTTGACTATAATAATCTATTGTTGGCTGTTTTAAGGATTAAGTTACCAAAATATTGGATATTTATTATGTTCTTAATCGGTATTAACTTTGTACTTATCTTATAATATTGTGCGAAGTTTAATAATTTATAGATTCATTTTCTGGGATAAAGCTGAAACAAAATTAATAATTAGCCAAATCATGTTTATAATGTCAAACTTTCTCAAAGTGCATTGTTTTTATTTTCAATATATTAGTAGTGTTTAACCTTCCGGGACTAACATACGGTCTGTGAGACCGGCCGCTTAAACAAATGGCAGTAAAAACCAGGGTTTGTTTTACTTATTGCACTGTTGCCTTTTATAGCTTTCTAGTTAGGGAGCCTGCAACCATTGCTCATTTGTCTTTGCTTAGCGTCGCACCGTTTTCAATTTATTTACGGTTTCGGTCTGACAGACCTATATTAGCTCTGACAAGAGTAGTATTCAGTGCTCCAAATTTGCTACTTTGTGGTATATTATAATAACGTAAGTAACATAATAAGAACTTTTTTAAAAGATTTATTCTAAAGTATACCTAAATAAAAATATGTATTAAAGGAAAGAAAAAAATATTATTTACTTTCAATTTTAGTGAAATATAAGTGACTACAAAAAGGAGCAAGCGAAGCACGTCCGAATAAAGGAAAATATAGAGAGACAGACTCTGAACCAGAAAAATTTGGAAGTGAAGAAGACCTGTTTGTTGAAGAAGATGATTATGCTACTAAGCAAGAGATTTCGTTATAATAACATACTTGTACCACCTGTAAAACATGTTTGAATAATCAGTAAAAGTTTGAAAAAAATGAGAGCTTACTATTTGTTATGCATAAAGAAAAATATATACTATATACATTAAACTGTACACGAAAAAAATTATGTTACATGTATCAGAATTGATATATATTTGATTATACAGGGAGTTTATAAATGAATGAGATTATGTAATCACTTTAAATGTGCCGCTTTTTTTAAATTGTTCACTAAACTATTTGTTTTGACAGATCAACTTTGACAGATTTCAAGAAACATATGAAAACATATGTAGTATAGTGGACGATTTTAAAAAGGCGGCATATTTAAAGTGATTACATAATCCCATTCATTTATAAACTCCCTGTATATGACCCGTTTCCAAAAGTATACTAAAACATGATTTGTGAGTTTTTTTATAAAATAAATTTTTAAAAAAGCAAAAATTTTGCATTATTCAACCGCCAACATACCAAAGCATATTAATCAATTGATAAATTCTTAATTTTTCAGGTGAGTGAATATATTTTTCTATAATATTTAAATTTGGTCCAAGAGACCGATGTTAGTCTCCATGTTACACATTCTTATGTTAGTCCCGGAAGGTTAATAATGATCTATGATCATTCAACTTACCGGTTTCATAGAATTCCCACCTTTCCATTATTTCTTCTTAGTTCCTATCTTATCATTAAACCATCCTTATAGGTTAACAATTTTACTTCTTTTTCCTAGTATATCTGACACATTCGTTAGATCTTCTTAAATGTCTTCAAAGCGTGTTGTTCCTGTTTAACCAAGGCAGCACAAACTACAAAAACAGAAAGACAAGATTTAGGATGCAGATTAAGCAATCATGATACATTAGGTGCTTTCCTTTTGATAAGTGAGGTAAGCCAATGTAAGCTAAAATACTCACTTAACCTCACAAATATTTGTTCGTTTTTTAATTAAAATTTACTTGTTGTCGTTGTTTACAATTTTAAACATTATTAAATTATTTTAAAATACTTCTTAATTAATTTCCATCCCGAGATAGGAAGCCAAAGGCAAAGGGGAAGTAAAATTCTTATTTTGGCTTACTTGCTATTGTACAAATGATCTATTAAGTGAGCTAAAGTAAGATGAAGTAAGAATAACTGAGAATAGTAGCAAAAGGAAAGCACCTATTGTATCATAGTTCCTATGATCATTTGATCCGATATACAAATGCCAAACACCCATAAGAATTAGTCAATATGACGATAGTTCATTATTTTCAATTCCCAAAATATTAACTGAATGCCAGTTGGTTCAATTTTTAAAACCTTTGTTCCTGTGTATATGAACTAGCAGCTAAAATTGTTCCGCCATTGTATATTAGTTCAGGAGGTCGCTATACAAATCATACGACAATTGACATTCTAAAACTTTTATGATACTATGGAGACAACATAAAACAAAACTTTTTTAGATTTAAACAGAATTCAGCATATAGGGGTTTTGAAGTATGTCAATTTCATTGGTAATTACAGATTACCACAAAATATTAAAAAGATTTCAAAACTTTTACATTTAGAGATGTTTGAATTTAAATGAAATTTGCATAAAAGATTTTTGAAGTATGACAATTTTATAGGTGAATTTAAACTGCCAGAATTTGTTATAGAAATTTCAACATGTTGACATTTAACTGTAGAATACTCGTTCTATGACCATTTCACTCACATTTTTTCTCAAATGACCATAATATATGTAAAAAGGCTACAGAGTTATCTTGTTAGTACAAAAGTAAAAAGTCACCTAGACAACTTTTTACCTCCGTACTACACTGCAGGGCAGTAGATCTGGCACTCAAAGCCAAGATTCTGGCTTCAAACCAGCTTTCAAGAAGTAGTGTCCTCGACCAAAATACCTTATTCTTATTCATACTAAATGCAGAGAACCTATATCTAGCTTTCAAGAACTAGTGACCTCAACTCCCTACCACGACCATAATATAGAGTTTTCCAATAAGTGGTTTCATTTTGATATTAAAAAAAAACAGGAATTTTTTAAGAAATCAATAAATGTTTATTTCATTGTAAAGAAGAACGTATGCCATTAACATTTGAAAACTATATCGGTCAAATGGCCGCCATGATTACGGATGCAGTACCACATTCTTTTCATGAAATTTTCCGTAGCCAATTCGCACATTTGAGGCTGTATGTCCTCGATAACTTCACGAATTCCATCTTTAAGGTCTTGAATTGATTGTGGAGCATTGGCTTAGACTTTATCTTTCATGTGGCCCCAAAAATAAAAGTCTAAAGGTGTTAAATCACAAGATCTCGGTGGCCAATTGTGATCACCTCTTCGAGAAATAACACGGTCAGGAAACTTTTCTTGTAAAATTGCGATTGTTTTGTTGCTTGTGTGGCACGTAGCGCCAACTTGCTGAAAATAAACGTCGTCCACATCAATATGTTCCAATTCCGCCCATAAAAAATTATTAATCATAACTCGGTAGCGCCATCCATTCACCGTAACAGTTGCACCAGCCTCACTTTCAAAAAAGTAGGGTCCAATCACACCGCCAGCCCAAAAACCGCACCAAACAGTGACACGTTGAGGATGCAAAGAATTTTCAACAATCATTTTTAGATTTTCTGAGCCCCAAATGCAACAATTCTGCTTATTAACGTAGCCTCCGAGGTGAAAATGGGCCTCATCACTGATGCCCGGTTTCACCAACGTCTAGTAAATTGTCAAATAACTATTCGTCAAATAAAATTTATTCATCAAATAAGTCATTTTACGTTTCACCAAGGTATCTCAGAGATTAAATAACTATTCCGTGATTTCTATCAAGTTGGTAATATAGTAGACAGAAAATTCGCCAAATAAGTTCAAATAAACCAGTATTTATCAGAGATATAGATATAGGAGAATGTGCTTTGACGACTACGCACCCTAATTTCGAACCCATGCCACTGAGGCTGCCATTTTGTCCGATGGCTGACGTCACGTACGCTGTGAAGTGAGTATTTCATAAATCGTGTTGTTTACTTTTGGAATTGATCTAATGTATTATCATTTCAGAATTATTGTTAATATAATAACTATTGATATATTACTTGTGTTTATTGGTTTATATTTTATTTAAAATTAAATAAAAGTTATGTTTTGTAGCTTCAAAGAAGCTTCAAAGAAGTTTAAAATCTGAAACCAAAAAATATTCTCAAATAGAATCAATAAACTTATATATTATGAAATGAAACAATTTCGCTCATCCTTCATTTGAATAAGTCACTGCACAATGCACCGAACATGTCACCAACTGAAAAGTAATTTTTAAAGTTGATTGTATTTGCTTTATCTAATAAGAAAAATAAATTATATACAGGTAAAAAAAATATAAAAACCTGAATTTTAATTAAAATGTTTTATTGATTTTAAAACAATAATTTGTTTAATTCTTACCAAATTAATGTTGTATAATTGTCTTTTTGCCAAATTTGAAAAATCTAATTTTGCAATATGCATATACAATATTAACTAACACAAACGAATGATACTCTTCTTTCACATAGTCTTTCCGATCAGAAAACATTTTTTTAATTTTGTCATAGAATTCTCAACTTATTAATTAATATTATTATAAAATAATCCAAAAATTCATCTTTAGTCAGTAATTTATAATTTGTAAATTTAATCATTTTTCTTATTTGCATTTCCATCTTACAAATTATTATTACATCTTTACCCAGAATATGCAATCTACCTGAAACAATAAATATTAACAATTTAACTGTTACCCAGATCGTAAATCTTACACTCTGTTATTAAAAAAAAACAAGTACATACTTTGTACTAAATAGTATGTTTCTAAATATTTGTCATTTCAGGTGGATTGCATATTCCGGCTGAAGGTGTAATAATAATTTGTATGAAAATGAAAATGCAAATAAAAAAAATTATTAAATTTACAAGTTATAAACTACCAACAGAAGATAGATTTTTGGATTATTTTATAATATTAATAATAGAAGAGCTCCGAGCTAAAAAAAACTATGAAAGTATAAACACCAATTTTTTAATATATCATTTTAGTAATGGTCCACATTAACATACTATGGTCAGCCAAGCCCTTGTTGGGTTAGGTGCCTTTAGTACGTCTTTAAAGATGTCATGAATACTGCGGTAATAAAATGAGTTTATAAATGATGAAACTTGCATGTTGATTAAATATTACATATAACAAAAAATTATAGTAGTCAGTTAAGTGTATGTAGAGACAAGAGTTGGTCAGTCGGGCTTTAAGTATGTATGAAAATTAAAAAAAATTGAAACTGAATGTATATCAGTATTGATGAACACGTAAACATTTTTTTAAATTTGATTCATACTTGGAGCTCGACTGATCAACTCTTACCCCTACATACACATGACTCACTACTATAATTCTTCATTATATGTAATATTTAATCAGCGTCTAAAGTTTTTACTTGTACCCAGTTTATTTTTCCTATCATTAGTCATTGCAAATATCATCAAGTATAAAAATTACTTTTTAGTTGGTGACGTGTTTATTCAAATGAAAGATGAGCCAAAAATTTTTTCATTCCATATGTAAGTTTATTTATTCTATTTGAAAATACTTGTTTTTTGTTTCTTTTAGTTATAGATTTTAAACTTCTTTGAATTTACAAAACATAACTTTTAAATGAAATAAACCTATAAACACAAGCATAAATCTATAATTATTATATTAATAATAATTCTGGAATAATAATACAATAAATCAATTATTCCAAACAAAGCAAAAGTAAACAACGCGAAGTCCACATCATTTATGAAATACTCACTTCACACCGAACGTGACGCCAGCCATCAGGCAAAATGGCAGCCTTCATTATTAGATCTTTGACGCTGCTCAAAGCCCCTTCTCCTATATCTATATCTCTGGTATTTATGCATGCCTCGAATTATTAGTGAAGTAAGAATATATCAACACAAAATTAAAAATATTTGTTGCTATGATCGTATTACACTGGCGGTATATAATTACAGATAAAACTTTAAAAGTCAATGCACAAATTGTCATCAATTTTATTGTAGATTGAAATTTTAAGTACATTTTTTGTTTTTCTTTATAATCACACATGTGAGAAAACTGCTAATGAGTACATTTTTTGCGTAATTATACAAAAAAACTTAAATATGTTCTTAAAATTACAATCTACAATAAAATTGATGATCTACTGTAAATTTTACATACTTTTAAATGAGATTGTTCCGCTGATTTTGAGAATCCAAATTGTAATTAATTCCAATAGTGATTGCGTAGATTCTTTGTTTAATCAAAAACAATTTTTGAAATCAACATTATCAAATGAATTGAACATGACATTCATTACTTACAATATATAAATGTCACACCTAGATGTTTTGAGGTTATTTGTCGAGTTATTCGATGCATTTTGGCCGGTTAGTTTATTAGGAGATTTATTCGACGAATAACGCTATTTTACGTTGGTGAAACGTTTATTGGGCAAATAAGGCATTTATTCGACAAATAAATTTTATTAGACGTTGGTGAAACCAGGCATGAATGATAAAATTCCGAATCATTTTGATGCATTTGGAGAACCCAATCAGCAAAGATACGATATTTATGGTGATCGACCGGCTTGAGTTCTTGTGTTAACTGAACTTTAAAAGCCTTAAGACTTAAGTCTTTATGCAAAATACGGTGTAATGTCGTTTGTGGAATGTCTAATTCCAATGATCAACAAGGAATCGACAAACCTGGGTTTTCTTCAACACTACGGACTACATCAGCAATATTCTCATGTGTTCTTGAGCGATGCACACGGTTTCGATTCTTCACATCACAAACTTGTCCCAACAGCTCAAATTTTTCCACCAGGTTTACTATTGCCGGTTGAGAAAGTGCTTTACGACGACCAAAAAGTGCTTTAGTTTTGCGAACTGTGACTGAAAATTTTTCACCATTTTTGTAGTAAATTTTAATAATTTCAATGCGTTGTTGAAGCGTGTTTCGTTCCATTTTTAATAATGGCGTAGTTTTTACTTGTCAAATGTCAAAAGATAATAGCTTCAAAATTGACAGCTGCCCAAATAGCCTGATATTCAAAATAAAACTTGTCCTTTACAAAATTTATTCCCTAACTATTTCATTCCATTTCCTTGCCTGCATTTGCTCATTATGATCCTTTAGTTTACACTCTTCCACCCAATGATTCTCTACTCCATTTTTACAAATCTCATACATTTTTTTATTTTTCATTCATCCAATATTTATTAACATACCCTTCACTGCCGCAAATAAACCTTGCAATCAATAATATTATATTATGAAAGCTTGTTTTGGATTGAATTATTCCGCCGATTCGGAACGGTTTGCGACGCGGCATTGTTACTTAGTGCAGCGGCTAGCTTCTTCACTTTATTTAATTAAAAAGATAAATAAAGAAAAGTTTTTTTAACAATTTGATCACAACTTCCTTCCCCACACATGTGGTTCACTTATTTTATAATCCGCCAAAGCGGATTGTTACATTCAACCTGCCAGCATCCCCACAGGAAACCACTCTTGAAGTAGGGATGGTATTCACCAAACCAAGTTTAGAGACATATTTAAAGCAACTACAATTGTTACATCAAAAAGACTACTAATGCGTAGTTTCATCAGATGCTTGAACTAAATCTAATGATTTGTATGGATTGTAGAGTCAGTGGCAGTAATCCACATGTCAAACATGGCTTATAAGAGCCGTCTGCCACGAGGCTAATTTTAATACAAGTGTCAGTACAATAATTTTGCGCGCCAATTATTTCAAAATTTAATTTTATAATCCAGTGTTCTTGGAGACATATATATATATACATATATACATTGACAGATTTATGTATCAATTATTTAGTAAAATTTCATCCAAAAAATTAGAACCTGTTCTAATTTCTTTCTTAAAAGCTTACTAAATATTTGAAAAATTGGCGTGCAAAATTATTCTACTGACACTTGTATTAAAATCAGTCTCGTGTCAGACGGCTCTAGAATTAAATTGTCGGTCCTAGTCTGTTCAACAACAAACCAACATTCACTTAATTGATTCTCACCACAAACATTAATATGGTGACAAATAAAAAGATATTCTAAACTAAATCTTCCCAATAAGACCATTTTGGTAATATCGCTGTCTAAATAATACATCAAAAACTTTTCTGATGACTATTCTGAAAATATTGATAGGCATCTTCTAGGTTTATCACAGAAAAGCTGAAACACTCTCTCATCTTCTACAATGTTAACCAACCAACAAACTATAATTATGCTGCTTCTCATGATCTTTTAGGCGTCATTTTCTATCATAAACTTATATCTGTTAAAACATATTATCATATGTAATCCTGCCATAAAAATGTACATAGGATGTCCGCGTACACTATATTGTTCATTGGTGAAGTTTGAAGTCCTGCTTATGAAATTCATAATTTAAACAAATCCAAAAGTCGTTTATTGTCATAAATCGGGCATATTATCTGTAAACTATGATTACAGTTACATTACCTCACTGTACAATCTATCGTTATTAAAGCTTCGCCGCAAAAAGACAAATTTGTCGTTCTTGTGTAATTTAATTGTCAGAAATCGTTTGTCTGGAACTACTTGGTACTCTTCCGTTCCATATAGCCCCTAATAATAATGAGTCTACCCATTCTACTAATTATGGTTTCCGGTAGGTAGAATGTGTAGATTAGCAAATAATTGGACAACTAATTTTAATTTATTTTGTGTCTCTAAGTCTACGTTTAGAAGTCAGCTGAGCCATGTTGACAAATGTTTTGATTTAATACGTGAGGCAATTAGAATCAAAACCGCATGTCACATTTTTAAATAAAAAGAGTTCTGCATATAGTTAAATTCTCTATACTGTCCTTTACAAGATATTAATATTTCCAGTTGCAAATCAGCTCAAGTCTCATTAAAACCAACAAAATTTTGAATTAAAAGCGGACTTGTCAACCAATCACTGCATGCCATTTAGGTGGCGTGATCATTAATTTCTTACAAACCGTCTGTATCGTTTCTGTCTGTATAGAAAGTAAAGAAATTTCCTTCAGCAAAATATGAATGAATCTTTTGTGAGAGGTACATAGTTTACAAGCAAGAAAAAGAAATACAATTAAATGTAAACAGAATAATTTGTTCATGTATCCTAGCACATTTATAGCTGCTAACCTTAAAATTGACATACATTACTAATAAAAGACGTAGTGGTAGTTTTTTGCTGTTTTTAGTATTTAGATATAATAATAGCGTTGGACATACAGAACGCGTTTAACAGCGTGTTATGGGAAGCAATTATAGAGACAGCAAAGAAAAGAGAACTGAACAGAAAAACGATCAAGATTATATGGAGCTGCTTACAGGGTAGAAACCTAGTGACCAAGAAAGGAAAATTTAAACTTACGAGAGGGGTACTCAGCACTAAGACCAAAACTATGGAACCTTGTTTATAATGAGTTACTTCAAATGAGGTTGCCAAAAGGCGTGACAATAACAACATTTGAAGACGACGTAGCACTAGTAGATAGGGACGTAGAAATGGAAATACTAAGAGGAAGACTGGAGCTGGTAATAGATATGATACAGTTATGGATAGTATTCAGGAAGTTCAAATAATACTCCCTGTAACAGGTCATTCATTTTTACCACCTGATCAGGTCTTTGGATGGTTGGAGAAAAAAAGAAGAAAGATACTATAATTAACCTGAAGAGTACCACAATGTCTTTAAGGAGCATGGTACGCTCTTGCATTATTGGTAAGAGCTAGACAGGTCAAAATTGGAAGCAAGAAGCTACAAAAGTCCTTAAAGTACGAGACAATTGCATTTTAAAATTTATCAAATAAAACGATTGATACTACTAAAAGATAACAATGGGAATATTAAGGTAAAAAAAGAAATTCATTACAAAAATTCTACGTCTAATGCATTAAGTGTATTGAAAAAGGGTATACAAATATCAAATATACAGTAAAAGATAAGAAGCTTGAAGGTATAAGTATAAGTTTATTAAAATCATCTACAAGAGAGAATGCCAATAAGTCTGTTGAAGGAAACAAATCCAGAAATGACAATGACTATGATGTGCCATCAGAGATAACTTCTATTTAATTTCTTTAGTTATCTTTTTAAATTTGTATGAAATTCAGTTTGTATACTTATTTAATAAATAAATTAAACGTTTTTTATGTTCAATTTGAACGTTTTATTAATTACTTTAGGTGCAAAAGTGGACAAGTCCAGAACTTTATTGCCAGACATACTATAGTATTTGTTTCTGATTATTGCACAGTTTAAAAATATTTGAGGTTAGGATATTTTAATAAATTTTATATATATATACTTTATTGTGCTGATTTAGTTATTTTTATTTATTTAAGACTGGTTTCGGCTGTTAGGCAACAACAACACCTGTGAAGAAAAAAACTGATGATGGCCTAATTTTCATTCACTAAATTTGTTTTTGACATTTAAAATTCAATATTATGAGTAATAATGAGGGTGTGCTCTCTTTACTATAAACTGCCAAACCCATTTTCTACAATGTTTTAGGTCTATGGTTTTTTTTTATAGAGATGACCAACAAGCGACTCCACCGTTGTTGATAAATCAGCTGATCACGACAAAAGTCATATTGACATTTGTTTAATTTGTCATAATAGTTGTGTATATAGTGAAAATCAGTATTGTATTAAATTAATTAAGAAGTGTGAAACAGTGTTTTAAAGAGAAAATGTTTAGTGTTTTTTTTACATATAAAATTGTGTTTTGCTTGAAAGGTCAGTTTATTAAATATTGTTATAAATTAATACTACTATTATATATTGTGAGGCATTTAATTAAATTAGTTTTTTATAATCATAAAATAGGGGAATATAGGATAATGGTTGGAAAAGACCACAGAAATATCGTTTATAAAGACGAATTAAATATAAAAGTCATATTTTTACATAAAACTATTATGCCTATTTGACAGTGTCTATAATTCTAATCTTAAATTATATGTTTATATATAATAAATGAAATTTTAAAATTCTGTAAAATGCACAAATAATCATCAATTTGATTGTAGATTGAAAGTTTAAGTATATATTTTAGTTTATCTTTATAATTGATTTTTTGCGTCAATTATAAAGAAAAAGTTAAACATGATCTTAATTTTTAAATCTACAATAAAATTGATCATCATCCATTTTAAAGACTAAAGTTTCATCTATAATTATATATATATAATTCAAGATATAATTATAGATAGTGTCAAACGAGCATAATTAATATTATACAAATAATAAATATAATAGGATTTAAATTTACCGCTCAAATTTTTGCTTTAAATTTTTATAGGGATCACCGTCAGATTTTTTCTATGGTAATAATAATAAACAGTGCTTTTTCCATTTTCTCAATTGTATTTCAATATTTTTCAAATGAGTATAAGATTATTATTTATAAAAACAACTTCACTTTATACTAAATAATTTTCTCGTTTATTGAATACAAACAACTCTGTCTAATTAATTACTGAAACATTGCATCAAATTTAAATAACCTTAATTTCTGCTCAAACAATCTTCAAAATAGGATTACATGTCTCGATTGTAATTATTTCAATTTTGCTCAGTTATTGCCCTAACTCTTTGTATTTGTACTGTATTGTATTTTCATTGTTTAACTAGTTCTTCAAATGGATTTAAAAATGGACTATATGGGAGAAAGAGAATATTAGATCATGTCCATGAGCTCTTATAACTTGCACTACTTTTTCAGTTCTATAAAATCTAACGTTATCCTTGACAAAATGATGAATAAAAGTCTACTTGATTTTATAAGTTAGTTAAAAAAAGTCGAAAATGTTCTGCATTATAGGAAAGCCCTGTATTTGGAATAAGTATAGTAAATTAATGCAGCAGCAATAGAATAAACCTCATCACTTATTTTAGCTTTCCTCCGGCTTTCAGCATTCATGTTATTAATTGATTGTTTCATTTAAATCAATATAATAAGATAAAACAAGTATAATAATTATATAAAAACCCAAAGATTGTTGCAAAATTTAAACTCCTATTTTATCAGCAAATACAAACCGTTATCAATGACAATGACTAAAGGCCAATTTTATAATGTTTCATTAATTAATCTGACAATTAATTTATTAAGAGATTTAAGCCCCCCTCCCCTTTCTTTTAATCAAATCTGCCGCTAAATTGAAGTTTCAAGAGATCTGTCAAGTTTTTTTCATTAAACTGTGTTTTTTGTGTTATATGGTTGTGTTGTGTTGTGTTTCTTCTGAACATAATTTATATAAAATACATAAGACAATTTTTAGTGAGTATTTAGGTTTACTATCGTTTATTAATTTTAATGTTAGTATATTTAAAAAGTTTTATTAAAAATAAATCAAATCCTAACTTCTATATTATACAATTCTTGGGATGAATTAATACTTTTAAAATTATTAATGTATTATATAATAAATAAATAAATAAAAATAGAATGAATAGAATTTGATTTGATTATCATTACTAATTAGGAGACATGTAATGTGTTTACATTTTTTTTGCTTAATTCCACTATGTAAATTATGTGTAAAAAATGTGTATATGCTGGCTATGTATAATAAAATTTAAACATTAATTTAATTTTATATTTTAAAATAATAAAATGTGAATGATTGTTATTTTATAAATAATGAATATACAAAGATTTCATGAAGTCAATATTAAAATGTAAGTATATGTTTTTTTTTATTCAAGTTGTAAAATTTAATCATTTATTTAAATAAGTTAGTAAATTTGCTTATTATCTAATATATATGTCATCAGTGAATATGTGTGCAAAACTAATAAATTTAAATTGACTTGCCTATTAATTCAATGTCCATAAATTTTTAATGAAAAATTAATATATTCCAGAGTTTAAATTTGCCGCGGAATGCAAATTAGTTTTGGTTCATTCCGACGTGATGGCGTAAACGTGGAAACAAGAGAGAGGCTGAGTTGCCGTTCTACATGAATATATGTTCTATGGTTCACGTTAAGAATGCAGTGATGGGAGTGATTTATAAAGTCAGTGATACACAACTGACAACTTTAAGTTTTCATTGCTATTATAATACACCTTCACTTTGGTTATTACTTTATAACAAAATGATTTTAAATAATTTAAAAACTTTAAAGCAGAAACAATATAGTTGATAACTAAATATTAATATGTTTAATAGAAATGTATGTATTTGACTTAATTTATGAGTTATTTTTATTTTTTTAATTGTAAAAAAAAAATCGTAGACTTTTATATAACCAAGTTTTTGAGGTTATACTGTACGTCAGATTTTACATTTACATTAGAACTTGTAATTTAAATCTGTAAGAGCCGGTCTTTCATTTTCTGCTTAAGCTAAGATTGGTTCAAATCATTTTTGTATTATATATAAAAAATTGATTGACTTTGCCAATGTAATCTGTTATAATGCATTATTTGTAAATGTACTATGCTCATGCTCTGAGGCAGGAAAAAGCGGGACAGTTAAATTTCAAATAAATTTTGGTAAAATTGCAAAAATAAAATTTGTTGCTTAAAATTGTTGTAACGTGTAATGTTTTTAATTAACAATATTCTCAAAAATGTAGTAATAATGCAGTTTAAACATGTTCATTTTGTGATTTTGCTGCAAACATTTTACAGAATAAAATGTCATAAATAAAAGAAATTTCAGAGATTTTTACTAATAATCTAAAACATTTATTATTTTAATCTGAGATCACAATGTGAAATAAATTCAGTTAAACATAGAATTAAGATATGATTGAAATACCAGCCCTTAATTAATGTCATTAATGAGACAAACATGACAAATTATTCCTCCATTAGTTGCCAATGTTAAATTATTTTCATTATGAATCAGTTTTTTTGTTAATGATCACATTAAATTTTATTGTAGCATGTTTGATTATGAAATCGAGCCTTACTGACTTATGGCCGTACTAATAGTCAGAGATTAAACCTCGGATAGATCCTGAATTCAAACGTCAGAAATTTCAAATTTCAAATTTTATCATACATTCACAACAACACAACAAGCAGAACTGTAACAATTGTTATTTCAAAAAAATAACTTATAGTACAATAAAAAGACTACTAAGTTTAATGTTCAATGAAGTATAACTAATAAAGTTTAAGCAAATATTTTGACAAAAAAATTACAAATTAATTTCAAAATTTAATAAACAATTGAAGGTTTTGGATTTTTATATATTTCATTAGATTGGAAATTTCATTCTCAACACGACACAAAAAAACCGATTTTAAAAAGGAGATAAATTGCATGAGTTCTGCTCGTAGTTTTATGACACTCATCAAACTGCCCCCTTAAGACAATTTAATTAATTGATTATTGATATTAACAAATGCAATGTATAATGATTCAATTTAAAAACATAAATACATATATGTTATTAGAAATTTTTTTAAATTGATTGTTGGTTCATTATTAAATATTAACATATTTACACATTTAGTTACTTAGTTAATATTTTTTTATTAAATTTATAAATTATGTCTTAAAATTTGCTAAATAATTATTTGAACTTAAACGTTAATAATAATTTGTTGCTGTTGATCATTTTACAGTATAATTAACATTAAATTCAAAAAGTATTTATTAATTATTTACAGTTTTTGCAATCTCTCTCTATTTTTGGTTGTTTGCTGAAACTCACGATAACGTATCGATTATAAACCGTTGTGGTAGGATCTGTCAAACGTCAATTTTAAATATTTTAATCTGAAAGTTTATAAAAAATACTTAAATTTAGATTAAAATTAATAAAAATAAATGTAATATACTACTTAATATTTAATAAAATATTGGCAGTAGAGAGGTTAACTCTAACTGATACATCTACTCCTATATAATTTAAACTAATGTCCACCATGTCCACCTCTTCTTCACACATGCTTAATAATTAATTTGCAGGTTTAATTATGAGTTTGAGGTTATAAGTTGTTTTGATTTGTTTGTTTGTTGACGTTTATTTGACATACCAAACAAAACATACCGCTAGCTAAACTGCTTTCAACTCGGTTTTAAATTCACCTCGCTGGTTGGTACATTCGGAGTCAAAAGTTAATAACCAATAAGTCGCGACAACGTAACGGTTTAAAACCATTTGATACCACAACATCAACAGTATACACGGCAAAACGCTTAATATGCATTTATTTCAAATTGTATCAGCAAATATATACAAATTGTAATCAAAATATGCCTTAATATAATATTAATCCATTTTGGTACATTATATTGCAAATAAGTATCTTATAAAACCACAATAAAATCCAACAAGTATCTCCCATAAAAAAACTTATGTATAAAAAACTTGTTTGGATACACACATTGGCGCTACAGCTGTGCGAGTATTCATTGCACACAGCTTTTTCAAATTTGACTGGAATTCGGTTTCTGACTCATTTCTGTTGCACAATTCCTTACACATTAACACTTTTAATCTTACTTCCTAGTATCCTAAGACTTAGAGGTTAGCAATCAACTTCTCATTACACTCCATATACAGTGTATGAGATGCAGAATCTATATACTTACACTATATTTTTCCACCTTATAATATTTGTTTATGTGAGTTTATCGATTGTAAGAAGATCAAAATTATACCTTTATAATTTAATAATATAATCCATCACTATTATCATTGATTGATAAATCTGCTAAGATATGCAACCAGAGATAATATAACATTCATAATATCACTGATACAAAAATTTATATTACATGAATTGTTTTCACAATCATGATGATATTATAATGAATAATGCAGATGAGTAATAAGTTTTTTTATGTTTATAATAATTGCAAAAATACTATGAGTTTCATTAATATTTTGACGTGTATATGATCCCCGTATCTTAGTACATTTATCCATAAACGATAATATTGAAATGTTTCCTGACAACATCCTCAAAAAGACGTTCAGTTATGTCAGGAGCAAGTTGGCCCTATCTCTGGTGTTTTCCCCAATAATAGATAAATTTGATTGCTTAATATGTATTCTATTTATTTGATGAGATGGTACAAAACAAAATAAAAATCATGCAAGTGCTCTACTTACTACAAAAAAAACTACTCAATCTGTTGTTAGTTTGGATGCTGGAATTGAAGTCATACTAGAATTACCCTTCCTTGATTGTTCAGTTGGTTTACCTAACCTAAAAAATATAGATACAAGACAGTTGTTATTGAGTAATAAATTTAATTCACTTTAAAGTATTTACAAAATTAGTACTTACTATTTAATTAACTAATCAATACACATTTGGCACTGACAATTAATTAATTTAATTATTTGCGTACTTCACTCCCACTTCAATCGCTGATAGAATCTGAAACGGTGTGAAGTTGAACGTGAACGTCGTGAACCAGTGAAGTGAGTGAACTTAGCAATTGTTACTATTTGAACTTGATTTGAACTATTTCTGTTTTATTATTTTTTACAATTTTTTATAATAGAGTGTAGTTTATATAAAGTCGGGGAATATTTCGTAGTATCAAATTACACTTTTCATGATAAGCTTATGAATTTTAATTTTGTTAAATTTTCATAGTCATATTAAAAATGTGTAAATTTGATGCGTGCTCTTTTTGGAAAATGTACTACATTTTGATTTTATTATTTTAATGAATATTTCTTTAACCGCAAGTCGTAGACCTTCAAGACATATATCATGGTATGATGCTATAAAAAAGTAGATTCTAACTTTTGAATTATACAAATACGGTTGCCCGTATGACACACATGATAATTATATCTTGAATATAATAATAAAACACAACTCAGTTTTTGTAAATATTGTAATACAGTATAAAATTCAAATTTTATCTTTAAATAGTTCGTGTTGAAATTGCAGAAAAAACAAATAACATCAAATTTTATTGTAAAAGTGGCAGATCCAATATGTTGAACTTTGCCATTTTCTCATTGTATTAATTGGAAATAAAGACAAATAAATAAATGAACTAATAAATACGCCAAGGACTGTATATTATGCACATTTTAATTTTATTATGAAATATGATGTGGAGCTTTGGGGACTCTTCACATGCCAATCATATACAGTAAAGTCCGGTTATAACCAACCCGCTTATAACGAACTCTCGGGTATAACGTATTAATTTAAAACAACGACAATTTTCTCACAACGCTATTTTTTACTGGTTATAGCAAACCCGCTTATAACAAACTTTCGGATAAAGCGAACCAAAATATATATAAAATTGGCACAATTTTTCTGTTATAACGTACTTTTTGGGATTTATTTTCTGGGGTTTCCCGATTTATGGATTTGCGCGGTATTTTCTTGAAAGTATTGTACTTTGTTTACATCATTAGGATGTCCGTTATTTCCCAAATCGCAATTTTTTTGAGAGGACTAGTTAAACGTTTTCTTTTTATGATAAATGACTATTTTGAAATAATAAAACTCAATGGTAACCGTATTTTCGCGTGCCTGCAAGCAAATCAAATTATCCATTTGATTAACATGAGAAAATCGTCTTTAAACGCTCAAAGTTTTTTTTACAAATTGTAGGTCTTCATACATACATATATGTCAACATACCGTTTTTTTGTAAAAACGATCCTTACGTTACTTTTAACATTGAATAATAAATATATAAAACAAATTACGATATTTTTTATTACTGTTTATAACGAACTTCGAATATAACGAACGGGTTTTGATACATTTTTCGAGTTTGTTATAACTGGACTTTACGTATTTAAAACACAAAATAATTTTATTAGATAGACTAATGACTAATTTAAAATTTAACGAAAGTTGTATAAGTATATTTAAGCAAAATAACTACTTAACATTCTCAGCAGTTTACATACATGCATACTATGCATCTTGTTTATGCTCAAAATCAAAACCATTATCAAACAACAGTAATTAACAATGTAGTAGGGATAGGCAATTTTTGGAAAACATCGATGTTTTGTTTCGGTGTTCGATATTTAACTATCGATGATAGTCTTTTTCAAACATTGATATTTTGTTGATGTTTTGCACAAAACATTGTCAAATAAATAATAATTAATATATTTTTTAAATTTTCATTGACAATTTGAAAAAAGTATAAAATAAAGTAAGTAATTGCATAAGCATAGGCTATAATATTTCTAGAATATGTACATTCAAATATTTATCTTGTTTTGTTGTAATGTTTAGAAACATCGATGTTTTGCACTCGATGTTTTACATCCATCAATGTTTATTGTCGATGTCAAACATCGATAATTTTCTTTGATGTCCCATTCCTACCATAAACACAATCTTGTTGTCTTTGAAAAAGCCCGTCTTACAATTGTATTAAATTTGTTTAATGTATTATCTATACTGTTGTCAAACACATACAACCATACATAAAGTTTGTACTTGAAAAAAAAGCTGGCTGAAGTTAGCTTCGGCTTCGGCTTTGGATCAGCTTCGTTTTTTTATAAAAGTATGTGCGCAAGCACGCTAGGTACAGCTGCCCAGCAAAGTCGACACTTTGTTTTAAGAAACGCTGTCTTTTAGAATCCGTCGGCAAAATGAATTCCATATCTTTTTATAAATAACTATAAATACGTATAAAGTTGTCGTGTTTTTTTTTTAATTACAATTATAAAATATATGAAATAATACCCGACAATTTACTGCATATTATAAATGTACACAGAGAAGGTAAAAGCAGTAAATGAAGTAATCGGGATGCTCGCAGATGAGCAAATATTACACAATAAAAAGAAATATTTTTATTTTATATTTAAATAAATTATCACAAAGTTAATAACAAATTAATAAGTTAGTTCAAAATTTGAATGAAATAAAAGTGTTCTACTCGTGGAAAGTTGAATTATCTCGCTTATGAAAAAAATCTTCTCTTTTATTTTTTAATATGTTATTACTAATTTAATAACAAACTACAAGATCTTTTCAAAATTTAAAAAAAGTTACTGATTAACAATTGGAGCACTTTTAATTAAACATACGCGCTCGCGGAAAGTTGAATTATCTCGCTTATGAAAAATATCTTCTTTTTTATTTTTTAATATGTTATTACTAATTTAATAACAAACCACAAAATTCTTTCAAAGTTTAAAAAAAAGTTACTGGTTGACAATTGGACTATTTTTAATTAAACATACGCGCTCGCGGAAAATATGCTCTATTTTTATTTTAGATTGTTGTTACTAATATAATAACAAATTGCTGGATGTATTTACATTTTCGAAAATAGGTCGGAACATGACAATTAAAACAAGTTTAATTGAACTTAGGCGCTCGCGGAAAGTTGAATTATCTCAGTTTAATTATAAAAAACTCTATTTTTATTTTAGTTTGTTCTTACTAATCTAATAACAAATTGCTGGATGATAAATAAAAAAAAAAAAACAAGAAAAGGTTAATCGAACTAAAATTCATAATCCACTTATTAATTATTTTGCATATAGAAGCCAACTGATTGTAAAATTATTTAGTTATTAGTTGAAGATTTTATTCATATCGTTTGATAATATGCTATCAGATCATTTAAATTAAATGTAGTAGTAAATATATTTAAATACAGACATTATTCATATTATATACATACATACATTATACATATTTTTTATTTTAATACTTAAAATGGATATTTCTGTAACATATATTTACTTCTTGTATAGGAAAATACACCAAACTTTTTATATATATATTACAAAAATATGCTGTCATAATATAATATGGTATTACCTACAATAAACATGGATTCCATTAGTACCTTTATTGGTACTATATTTATTACATCACGTAGGAATCCATCCTGTAATAAACCTAAAGGGTTTATTTATTAATAGGGTCCAATAAATGGACCGTGCAGATGGTTGACCTGCGAGTAGGGTGGTTGTATTAACCTCCCTCCACATCTTAGATATAGTTTACATTTTAAGTGTTTGTATATATTTTTAGTTAGTAATAAAGTAATGTTAAAAGCATACACAACCACGCGTGTTCTTTTCATTATTTAATACCTTCAAACAAACTAGCAAGTAGCTAGCGAAGGTTACTCCCTTCAACAAAACTAGCAGTAGCTAGCGAAGGTACGGTCTGTGCACCTAATTTGGTGCATATAAAAGACCTAAAGGTTCCGGTTGTGTCAACAGGACCGACCGCAAACCATAACATTGGTGGCAGCGGCGCGGGTTTACTCGACCTTTATTTGCAACTCGCAGATAAATATATATACAATCAAACCGATTGTATACAGCAACTTATTTGTAATCACAAATAATTGTGCAGTAGTGTTAATTGGGAAGTGCAGCAACTTCGAGAAGTCGATCTAGTCCCCTAAACAACGAGAGAAGCTCAACTACCCGGAGACGAATAAAAGATATACAGAGACGAGAATTACATCCTGCAAATAATGAAACTGTAAGTAATTTTGCTTATTTTTTTTTTCTCATTTGCATTCTATTCTGGTAAACAAGTAAACAGATAGAGTTTATAAGCATTTAATAATTTTATGATAACAAGAAGTGGTTTTGTAATCATGCCTCCTCCTCAAACAAATGTAGCAGAACCTGCTGCAGTAGCAAGTGCCTTAAGCACAGATAAAATAATAGAAATAGCTATGCAGACTATTGATAAATTTGATAGCGATAAAGACAATGTTGAATCATTTATTATTGATTGCGACTCTGCTTATCCTATGCTTAAAAACGTAATTAGCGAGGATTTTATTGTAAAGATAATGTATTCTAAAGTATCGGGAAAGCTTAAGAATTTATTAAGAAATTCAAAATTTGAAAACTGGGATGACTTAAAATCAGTTTTAAAAGAAAATTGTGGTCAATCACACAGTAATGATTATTGGAGGAAGACATTTTATAATATAAAACAGTTAGGCACGGAACGAATAAGTTCATATAAAAATAGATTTTTAACTGCATTAAATAAAATAGGGGAAAATAATAAGGAAAATTGTAGTGATCAAGATTTTATTGGTGTGACAAATTGGCTAAAAAATGAGTCAATTTCAGTATTTATTAAGGGTCTTAAAGAACCCATCAGAAACAATGTTAGGATTAGAAATCCTAGTACTATTAAAGATGCTATCAAGTTAGCAGAAATTGAAGAAAAATATATTGGTGAAATTATTCCAACATATACTTCAAATGTAGGAGTGTTGCAAAATAATACATTGTGCAACTTTTGTAATGAACCAAATCATATTGAAAAATATTGCTTGGCAAAATCAAACAAAAGTTTTTCAAATGATAACGGTCATTATAATAGGCCTCTTTATAATAATAGACAAAATCAAAATAAACAATATAATTCGAACTATAATTCCAATTATAACTATCAGCACAATAATAGTAATTTTAGAGGAAATACATCTAACAAGTTTAATTCTAATCGTGGAAACCGTAGCAATTTTGTAAATGGAAATAGAGGAAATCAAAAACGGTTTGGTAATAATAATAATAGTTCATTACGCGGAAGTAACTCGGGAAATGGATCAAATGAACAAAGTAGTTTTGTTCCTCATGATAGGCAAATAAGCAGTAACTCTAATGAATGTAAGGCAGTTTCTGATATTACTGGTAGTACTACTAATAATGTAACTACTGTTAGTAATTTAAGGAGCAATTGTGCGCTGGTAAACATTAATCATATAGATGATGTTGTACATTTACCAGAAGATATGGAAAACGTTCAATTAAATTGTAGTAAATATCAATCCATTCTTGTTCCTTGTGACATAACAGAAAAAAAGCATGTTAGATGCCTAATTGATACAGGTGCTGATTTATCATTAATCAAATTAGAGACACTAAACGGTGCAGTTAAAGTAACACAAAATGTTACAAAAATATCGGGAATTGCAAATGATGTAGAAACCTTAGGAATTTGTAGAGGAAAAGTAAAAATTGGAGATAAATTTGTAGAGCACGAATTTCACATAATTCAAAACAATGTAAATATTAAATATGATGCTATAATAGGAATTGATTTTTTAGAAATACATCATGCAATTATAGATTTAGATAAAAAAAAATTGTCAGTGTACGATAACGCATGCGAATTGTTGCCCGCAGGCAAAAATTATGTTTTTGCATCCGCTCGATGTGAAACAATTATTAACGTAGTTTCAGATTCTAAAAAAAACGATTTCTTAGGAATTTGTGAAGCACAGGAAATTTTAGAAAATTTATTCATAGGAAATTCACTAACTCAGATAAATGATAAAATAGCTAGTGTGTCTGTATTAAACATTTCTGAAAATGATAAATGTATACAGATACCTAAAATTAAATTTGAAGAAATTTCATTAAGTGAAAACAATTATTCGTTTGACATCCAAACTTCATCAAGAATTGAAAAAATTAAAAAATCATTAAAACTTGCATATCACAATATGGAAGAAACGGATTCAATTTTAGACATATGTACTGATTTTAGTGATTTATTTTTGTTAGAAGGAGATATTTTAACTTGTACAAATGCTGTCACACACGACATACAATTAGAAAGCAAAGGTTACGTTAATTGTAAGCCATATAGAATACCTCATGCTCAAAAACCAATAATTCAGAAAGAAATTAATAAAATGCTTCAAGATGGTACTATACAGCATAGCAACAGCGAATGGAACTCACCATTATTGGTAGTACCAAAAAAAAAAAGATGCTAGCAATGGTGAAAAACGTTGGAGAGTAGTTATTGACTACAGGAAACTTAATGCAAAAACCGTGGGAGACTCTTACCCCATTCCAAATATAACTGAAATTTTAGACCAGTTAGGTAATGCAAAATATTTTTCGATATTAGATTTGGCGAGTGGATTTTATCAAATTCCAATCAGTGAGAATTCAAAAAAACTTACTGCTTTTAGTACACCCAATGGACATTTTGAATTTTGTCGTCTTCCAATGGGTTTGAAAACTTCTTCATCGACATTTCAACGACTAATGAACACTGTGTTAAGTGGATTTCACGGTATTAAATGTTTTGTCTACTTAGACGACATAGTCGTCTATGGAAATTCTTTGCAGGATCATAATAAAAAATTACGGGATATTTTTTTAAGATTGAGAGATTATAATTTAAAACTGCAAATTGACAAATGTCAGTTTTTATGTAAAGAAGTTAATTACTTGGGTCATAACATTACTTCAAACGGAATAAAACCAGATCCAAAAAAAATTAGCTGTGTTAGAGATTTTCCAACTCCCCGGCGGATTAAAGATGTAAAATCGTTTATTGGTCTGGCATCATATTATAGGAAATTTATAGACAATTTTTCTAAAATAGTATTACCCCTAAATAAATTATTAAAAAAAGATGCAAAATTTGTTTGGAATGATAATTGTGCACACGCGTTTGAAATCATCAAAAATAAATTAATTTCTCTTCCTATATTGCAATATCCGGACTTTACAAAGCCGTTTACTGTAACAACAGATGCATCAAATTATGCAATTGGGTGCGTACTAAGTCAGGGTGAATCCGACTTGCCTATTGCCTATGCCAGTAGACAACTAAACTCAGCTGAACAGAATTATTCAACAACCGAAAAAGAATTGTTAGCCATAGTTTGGGCAACAAAACACTTTAGGCCCTATGTATTTGGAAACAAGTTTACGGTCATAACAGATCACAAACCGCTCACTCATTTAAGCTCTTTAGCTGATCCTGGTTCAAGACTGACGCATATGAGAATCAAATTAGAAAGTTATGATTTTATTATTTTGTATAAAGCAGGAAAATACAATTTAAATGCTGATGGTTTAAGCAGGATACCAGTATTGCAAAATAATGCATTTGTTATTCAAGAAGAAAATCTTGAAACCTATAAGATATATAAAAAATATATATCCGAAAATATTGTTATTAATAATAACATTAAAGAAGTTAGCTTAAAATTTGAAGATAACTATAAAGATTTTTGTTTAGTATTTGCTTTACCATTAGACTACATGATAACTAACAGTTTTATAGATTATTTTGACAAAAAAATTTCATTACTACAAAACATTAAAGATAGTAATGCCACATTTGCCGTAAGCGACATTTATAATACATCTATGGATGGGACATGTACGTTAGTATTATTTACCAAGAAAAAGTTCACAGATGAAATAAAAGCTAATCATATTTTTAAGGTGTTAAATTCATTAAAAGATATATGCATAAACAAGCATATAAAAAAACTTGCAATGGTTAGACAAGGAATCTCTGATGGAATAAAATGGTCTGATATTAGAACAATGATGCGGTATGTATTCAAAAACACAAGTATTGAAGTTAACATATTTCTTGCAAACGATGTAATATCGGAAACATTAAAAAACGATATTATTCGCGAATACCACGATACACCATTAGGAGGTCACCAAGGCGTAAACCGTACGCTAAAGAGAATTAAATATTTGTATAACTGGCATAATATGAAAAGTGATATTGCTGATTATATAAAAAAATGTGTAAATTGTCAATTAAAAAAAATAAATTGTAGAAACACAAAAATGCCAATGGAAATAACAACTATGCCTGAAAGTATTTTTGAAAGATGTTTTTTAGATATTGTAGGACCACTTACACAAACAGAAAGCGGTAACAAGTATATTCTAACGTTTATGGACGATTTGTCAAAGTATACAGAAGCTTTTGCTATTCCTAATCAGGAATCAATTACAATTGCAAAAATTGTTGTGAATGAAATAATTTGTAAACACGGGATTTGTGAACACTTGATTACAGATCAAGGAGCAAACTTTGTTAGCGAACTATTTAAAAATGTTTGTAAATTTTTAAAGATTAAAAAAATTGAAAGCACTGCTTTTCATCCACAATCCAATGGAGCACTAGAGAGATCACATCGTACGCTAGCACAGTTTTTACGACAATATATCAAAAATGATCAATTAGACTGGGACGAGTGGTTGCGTTTTTACACTTTTACATATAATACGACATCACATACAACAACAGGATATACACCTCACGAACTCGTATATGGCCAAAAGGCAAGATTGCCTTCAGCATTAATGGACTCCCCTAAGGTTATATATTCTTACGACGATTATGTAAGCCAATTAAAACAAAAAATGCAGATATGTAGAGAACAAGCCAAACAAAGTATCTTAGAATCAAAAATGAATTCAAAAGATTATTACGACAAGAATAGCAATGCAAAATTGTTTAATGTAAAAGATAAAGTTTTATTATTTGACGAATCTGTTAGACGAGGCAGGTCAAAAAAGTTAGAAAACATTTGGGTAGGTCCATATACTATAACGGAAAAGAAATCAGACGTAAATTTTGTTATTAAAAGAGGCAATAAAAAGTTAACAGTACATTGCAACCGGTTAAAGCATTTTTATGATTAATGTTTACAGAACAGTCAAGTTTATTAATTTTTTTTTCTCTCTTTCAGAGCAATAACGTTTTCCCACCTAATCGCTATTTCCATAGCACTCAATTATGATATATTGAATTTTGACCGATCGCCAGGAATTTATTTTCAAGATATGGGCGAAGTTGAAATTTCTAATAACTTCTGGGAAATTATTACATATATAGATTTAAGTGATTTAGATGTTAATACCAAACAATTAGATTTTAGTTTAAACAAAACGTATTCTTTATGTATTGAACTAGAGTATAAAAATGATAAGTTAAATTGCCGTAATACGATTGGTATGATGGTTCACACAATGAACAAAATAAAGCAAGAAAAAATAGCATTAGCAGATATGTTAGGACATGAAGTAGACCAGTTATCTCGGTCAAAACGTGGATTATTAAATATAGTTGGAAAGGGTTTTAAACTTTTATTTGGTACATTAGATGAAGAAGATGCAGAGAAATATAATGATAAAATTCAGTATTTCACAGAAAATGAAAGTACAATTACTGAATTATTAACAGAACAGGTAAAAATGGTACGAGCGACAATTCATAAATTTAATGAGACTCTAGGTAATGTCAATTATAATGAACAAATTTTATCACAAAGAATGAAAAATTTAACAACAATTTTAAAACATAACATGGAAGATATAGATTATACGCAACTTGAAGTTCAAATTTTAAATAATATTGAAATAATAAGTTACACAATTATGCAACTGCAACTTGAAATTTATAACGTAATTAACGCGGTTATGTATGCCCATAAAGGATTGGTGCATCCCATTGTTATTTCTCCAAAAAAGCTAATTAACGAATTGAAAAATGTGATAGAATACTTACCTAAAGGGTTATCTTTCCCAATTAGTATGAAAGAAAATGTCGCAAATATTTTATTCAAAATAACAACTATTGAAATATTTTATAAGGATTCAAAAATTATATACATTTTAAGAATTCCTCTAATCGAACAATCTATATATAATATGTTCAAGCTATTTCCCGTACCTATTCACATAACTAAATCAAAATTTGCATTCATAAAACCAACATCAGACTATATTATACTAAACGAAAACAAACGAAACTACATATCGATAAAACAGTCACAGTTTGATAAATGTTCTAAGTATCGTTCAAGAAAGTATATTTGTCAAGAAAGTCAAATTATTAATTTAAATAATAAGGCAAATATTTGTGAAATTGAAATTTTATTAAAAGCCAACAGTATTCCTAAGAGTTGTGACATACGGATATCAGAACAAGATTTTAATGTTTGGATCTCAATTAATAATGCAAACTCTTGGATTTATGCTCTTAGAACACCTGAATTACTCACAATACAATGCGATAACGGGTATAAGAACGATTTACTTTTAAATAAGTCAGGATTGATATCGCTAGGGAAAAAATGCAAAGGATTTTCATCTTCCATTTCTCTAACAACAAAACGTATCGCTGGTTCAATCAAAATAAAAAATGACTATTTTCCAGCTTTAGATTTAAAAAAAGAAATTTTAACAAACTACAAAATGTCTATCTTCAATAATAGTTTTTTACTAGTCGGTAATTTGAAGCCAATATCTTCACAACTTAATGAATTAGCTGATGCAAGTCATAGTTTAAAGGAAATTGAGCAAAAGTCACAGGATTTACATTCTTTGATGCTACATTCTAAGCACATCAATGATCTAAAGTATCTAACGTATAGCTCAATTTTTCTTGTTCCCCTTTTTGTAATCATTATATTAAGTGTTTATTGTTATAAGAGGTTTTACTCTTTAAGGAACCAGAATGTAAATGAGTTTGAAATGAGCAATGCTATTACTGATAAACCAACTACGAGTGCCGTACAATTATCGGAAATATCAGTGAACAAAGAATGTGTTTCGGTTTCCAATCAAACAAAAACACAAGTTCCATCAAGTGTAAATGCTCCATCTTTCATGGACATTGTATTGTTTAAGTGATTTCTATGTTTTTTTTAATTATTGTATGAAATTTTATGCTATGATTTTTTTTTGTGTTACGTTGTTAATTACAACCATGTTTATTTTATGTTTAGTTATTATTTGATAATATTATTTTATAGTTTTAGCATACTCATATTTATTATGTTTCTTATGATTAGTTAATAGTTATGTAAAAAAAAAATATTTTTGTAAAATATTTTTTTTTTTCTAAATTCCCCCGGAGGTGTCATAATATAATATGGTATTACCTACAATAAACATGGATTCCATTAGTACCTTTATTGGTACTATATTTATTACATCACGTAGGAATTCATCCTGTAATAAACCTAAAGGGTTTATTTATTAATAGGGTCCAATAAATGGACCGTGCAGATGGTTGACCTGCGAGTAGGGTGGTTGTATTAACCTCCCTCCACATCTTAGATATAGTTTACATTTTAAGTGTTTGTATATATTTTTAGTTAGTAATAAAGTAATGTTAAAAGCATACACAACCACGCGTGTTCTTTTCATTATTTAATACCTTCAAACAAACTAGCAAGTAGCTAGCGAAGGTTACTCCCTTCAACAAAACTAGCAGTAGCTAGCGAAGGTACGGTCTGTGCACCTAATTTGGTGCATATAAAAGACCTAAAGGTTGCGGTTGTGTCAACAGGACCGACCGCAAACCATAACAATGCAAATAACTGTTATAGTGTATTTACAATTAATTTGCTTTGTGTTAATTATAATAATTATACAGAAAATACGATCGCATTTCACACATTGTAAATATATGAAGAATAAACGCAAAAAAATAAAAAATCCGGCTCCTTTGATACATAATATATACTTAATGTTTTCTATAATTTTTTTATATTACTACACCAATTTCATGTTTAATAGAAATATATACAGTGTGTCCGCGGATGAGAAAACCAATTAGGAATAGAATATTTATTATTCATTTTACGACTGCAAAGTCATTCTTTATAAAAAGTTCTGCTTGTTTTGAAAATGAATTGACAATAAGAAAATTTTAGATCAGATGTACATGGTGTTAATAAATTAAGAAAGTATTAAAATGCTTTAAGGGATAACTACCATTATTTATTATTTTTTACAATTTTTTTTTAATAAAGTTGTTTATAAACTAACTTAAAGCCTGAATACAAATTTTGAAAAATAAAAATTCGATTTTTTAAAAACTATTCTACATAGCTACCTCCCAACTCAACACACTTTTCTGCTAACTTAATAAATCTACCGTATACTTTACGAATGGTTTGCGGCACATTTAGATCATGGATTGCTTCTTTTATGCGTTGTTTTAATATTTTCCTATCATGTGGAAGATCATCTGAATAAACCTTTTGTTTTAAGGCACCTTTATAAAATATAGGCTAATAATCCGATTATAAAAAAATTTACACCATACATGAACTTTTTTGTAACGTAAGCCCAATGACGACTATTCTGTAAAGATAAATACCCGTTTGTGCAAAATGTACACTAATAGGTAAAAAAATAAATCTATCTTTGGTTTTCAAAGAAATGTTTACCTATCCATTAACGAAACTGTAAACGTCTTTCTTCATCACCAGGTTCAAATGTATGCTGCATATTTGGCTTAAACGGTTTAATTTTGTTTTTCTTAAAAAACACGCTTCCTTAAAGAGAATTTCGGGTTATCTAAAACTGACATTATTGTTAATAATGTAGCGGCATCATTTTGATCATATTTTTCTTTGATTTCTGTACATTCATCTCCGACCCAGTTTCATTAAATTTTTTAATAATCTTTGCTATACTTTTCATGATTTCCATTAAAAACATCAATAGCATATTTATAAGACACATTGTATTAAGTAAATACGCTCTTCTTTTGTTAACATTTTCGAAAATGCTTTCACAAAAATAGAGTACATGTAAATAAGATTCTGACGTATCATGAACGTATACAAAATCGGCAATCTTGTTTTTTTTTTGTAAAATGCAAATAAATAAAAACCACTGTAATTATATTATTTTTAAAAATTCGAATTTTTATTTAAAATTCAGACTTTACGTTAGTTTATAATCAACTTTGTCTTATAATATTTTTGTAAAAAATAATAAATAATAGTACTTATCGCTTATATGTGATCTAAAATTTTCTTATGGTCTATTTATTTTCTCAACAAGCAAAACTTTTTATATAGAATGATCTTCGGTCGTAAAATGAATAATAAAGATTTTTTCCCTAATGGGTATCCCCATCCGCGAACACACTGTATATTTGAAAATGTGAACGTATCTTGTTTGATTTTATTTACGACCAAGCAAATCTTAAAAAAATCACGTATACACTAGCCAGGTGTTTATTTTTTATAAACAAAATAAAAAACCTTTTGCTAACATTATAATTTTCTTACTGATAAATCATAGCTTTTGAATTTTATTATTTCACTTTTTGCGACCTTGATCTAATTGTTATATTCCGACCTATTTCTCAAAATGTCAATAAACTCTGTAAATTGTTATTAGATTAGTACTAACAAATTGAAATAAAATAAAAGCACTTTTCATATATAAGTGAGATAATTCAACTTTCCGCGAGCGTATGAGTTCAATTAAACGTGCATTAATTGTCATTTCCCGAACTATTTTTGAAAATGTAAATACATCCAGCAATTTGTTATTACTATTTTTAAACTTTGAAAAGATCTTGTGATTTGTTATTAAATTAGTAACAACATATTGAAAAATAAAAGAGAAGATATTTTTCAGAAGCGAGATAATATCCGCGAGCGCGTATGTTTAATTAAAAGTTCTCCAATTGTTAATCAGTAACTTTTTTTTAAACTTTGAAAAGATCTTGTGATTTGTTATTAAATTAGTAACAACATATTGAAAAATAAAAAAGAAGATATTTTTCATAAGCGAGATAATTTCCGCGAGCGCGTATGTTTAATTAAAAGTGGTCCAATTGTTAATCAGTAACTTTTTTTTTAAACTTTGAAAAGATCTTGTGATTTGTTATTAAATTAGTAATAACATATTAAAAAATAAAAGAGAAGATATTTTTTATAAGCGAGATAATTTCCGCGAGCGCGTATGTTTAATTAAAAGTGCTCCAATTGATAATCAGTAACTTTTTTTTAAACTTTGAAAAGATCTTGTGATTTGTTATTAATTTAGTAATAACATATTAAAAAATAAAAGAGAAGTTATTCTTCATAAGCGAGATAATTCAACTTTCCGCGAGCGCGTATGTTTAATTAAAAGTGCTTCAATTGTTAATCAGTAACTTTTTTTTAAATTTTGAAAGAATCTTGTGATTTGTTATTAAATTAGTAATAACATATTAAAAAAGAAAAGAGAAGGTATTTTTCATAAGCTAGATAATTCAACTTTCCGCGAGCGCGTATGTTTAATTAAAAGTGCTCCAATTGTTAATCAGTAACTTTTTTTAAATTTTGAAAGGATCTTGTGATTTGTTATTAAATTAGTAATAACATATTAAAAAATAAAAGAGAAGATATTTTTCATAAGCGAGATAATTTCCGCGAGCGCGTATGTTTAATTAAAAGTGGTCCAATTGTTAATCATTAACTTTTTTTAAACTTAGAAAGAATCTTGTGCATTGTTATTAAATTAGTAATAACATATTAAAAAATAAAAGAGAAAATATTTTTCATAAGCGAGATAACTTCCGCGAGTGCATATGTTTAATTAAAAGTGCTCCAATTGTTAATCAGAAACTTTTTTTTAAACTTTGAATGGATCTTGTGATTTGTTATTAAATTAGTAATAACATATTAAAAAATGAAAGAGAAGATATTTTTCATAAGCGAGATAATTCAACTTTCCGCGAGCGCGTATGTTTAATTAAGAGTGCTCCAATTGTTAATCAGTAACTTTTTTTTAAACTTTGAAAAGATCTTGTGATTTGTTATTAATTTAGTAATAACATATTAAAAAATAAAAGAGAAGATATTTTTCTTAAGCGAGATAATTCAACTTTCCGCGAGTAGAACACTTTTATTTCATTCAAATTTCGAACTAACTTATTAATTTGTTATTAACTTTGTGATAATTTATTTAAATATAAAATAAAAATATTTCTTTTTATTGTGTAATATTTGCTCATCTGCGGGCATCCCGATTACTTCATTTACTGCTTTTACCTTCTCTTTGTACATTTATAATATGCAGTAAATTGTCGGGTATTATTTCATATATTTTATAATTGTAATTAAAAAAAAAAAAACACGACAACTTTATACGTATTTATAGTTATTTATAAAAAAGATATGGAATTCATTTTGCCGAGGGATCCTAAGAGACAGCGTTTCTTAAAACATGGTGTCGACTTTGCTGGGCAACTGTACCTAGCGTGCGTGCGCACATACTTTTATAAAAAACGAAGCTGATCCAAAGCCGAAGCCGAAGCTAACTTCAGCCAGCTGAAAAAAAAAGCATTATTAGATGTCTCAAACAAACGTTACTGTTTATAGTGGCTGAAAAGTTTTCTAGCTGGCAGACAGAGTGGTTTGCTATTCAAGATAACAAGCTGCGATGTACTAAATTTGTTATTACATGTGGAGTTTGTCATTTAGACCTAAGCCTATTATTGTTTATCATAAAATCCAGCAGTATTTAGGAACTTTTACACCATATACACTGTTGGGATCATCTAATCATTTTTTCTTATTATTTTTAATAGTTTGTAAAAGTTTTATTTTGTCTTTGTTATTTATTTTTATTTTACAGCTTATTATTTTATAGTTAGAGGACTCTACTCTTTTATTACTATTAAGATTTTGTCGACACTTTTGAAGACCTTTTTGAACGACTAGTGAGGGTTTCACAAAAAACAAATGTACTCTTTCAAAGGTTCCTCAAATCTTTATTTTGGTACTCTTTAAGCACTCAGCGCTAAAAATTTTAGAATGATTGACCATGTAGCAATAATGGCTGGTATGTACTAGCAACGCACATAAAGGAAATAATATTAATGCCGAATACTTAAAAAATGCTATTATGAAACTAATACATACTAATGTAATTATTATTGGATGTCCATATTATAAAAAATAGAATAGAGCTAAATAATTTTATACATATGATCAACTTAACTATGCACTCCGTAGTAAAAGAACTAAATTTAAGAAACATAATCTATTTAGATAGCAACACAAAATTACTTAACCATTTTAAGAATGGTTTTATTGAATTTAACGATGCTGCAAAGAGGATAATTATCATATATGTCAACAAAATCTAGAATCTGAAAACGAAGAAGAAAATAAACTTGATAATCAAAGGAAAACAGTTGCGCTAACTGCAACTATAGACAATAATTTAAAGCCTGGACGTTAATAGTACATTAAATAAAAATTGCAATAACAAAGAAGAAGAAAAAGAAACTTATCAAAATAACTACAGTAATATAACAGGTACACTGTCTGACTCGCAAACAAATTTTTATATCGATCAGGTCATAACAAACCAACCATAGATAAAAATAAGAAGTTTAAGATAGCTTGCCTAAATATTCAGTCTAATAAAAATAAATTGACCTTGCTTAAAGCTTATTTAGAAAAGAATGTTGACGATTTATTTATAAGTGAACATTGGTGTAAGATAGTAAGGTGAACTGGAAAGCATTAAAATTGAAGGTTATAAATTTGTTACTAATTTTTGTAGGGTAATCTATATGAATTCATGGCGGGGTGTGCGTATTAAGTAAATATGAATTAAATATTTGTTCGTGTGATGTTCTTAAGCATTGTGATGAATTGTCATTTAAGCTCACATGGGAGATAAACATACTTTTATAAAAAAACTAAATAATATTTTAAACGATTTCTACAGTATAAATTGTCAGATAATTTTGTGTGGTGATCTAAACATTGATTTTTAAATTTTTAAAACCTTTAAGTCATAAAGATATGTTGTTTGATGTACTCAATTCTTTTCTGTTACAACTTGCAAATACAGGTTCTACGAGAGTATTTACTGATAAAAATAATAAAACATCTATAAGCGGTATAGATTATTAACTCATTGTTAGCACATCATTTTTCAATTACATTAGAAATTGAAACTTATCAGATCATAAAAGAAATGCAATTTCATAAAAAACGCGTATATTCACATTCAAATTTAGAAACTTTTTTGTTCTTTGTATCCAATCAGAATTGGAATAATATCTGCAAAAGCTCTGACATAATCAGTAGTTCTTTTAAAATCATTGACTGCTTTATTAAATCTCTCGTGTTCTTTAAAATCTATTAAAGTTTCAAATAAACATCGTTCTTGGCTTACTCAAAAGTTAGTTAATAAAACTAAAAAGCTACAACTTTTTTTTGGTTTGCATATAATCTAAAAGATAATAATTTAATTAACGATTATAAAAAAAAAACTTTATAATACTAATTTATGTTTTGCAAAAAAAAAACACTATTCAAATTGTAACATAGAACATAGAAAATAATAAGAGAAACAACCACTCACAACAATCAAATTAATAAAAAAATTACTTTAAAAAACTATGGAGTATTAATTAATGACAACAAAGAAATTTATAATACTTTTGTTAAATATTATGCTTTATTAGCAAAAAATAAAATAAATCAATATTATTCTATATCAACAATAAGCCAAAGTACCGTATCTGAATGTCAAACATTATCCTATTATTGAAACTGATATAATAACTACAATTAATCTTTAAAAAAATACAAAATCTTAGTTATAGATGATTTAAATACTAAACTTATTAAATTAATTTCAAAAACACTAGTATTAAAGTCATATTTAACAGACAGGAAAATTAAGGTGGACATGTTTCTAGTGCTGAAAAAATTGAGTACGGTGTTCCACAGGGCAGTGTATGCGGTTCTCTAATTTTTATTTTATTTGTAAATGACTTACCAGAAATATTTAAAGATATACTTAATTTTAAAATAGTTATGTATGTCATTGACAAATCTATGGCTTGCTCCTCCAAACATATTAGCGAATTGAATCTAATGGCTGGAATAATATTAAACAGAATAACAAACTAGTGTACACAAAATAGGTTAATATTAAACAACAAAAAAACTGAACTAATGTATTTTCAAAAAAACAAACGTCAAGAGAAGATGTCATATCTATTAACAATTCGTTATGCGCACTTTCCGACTCTGTAAGATTTTTTGGATTGTTAATATAAAATACATTAAACTGGACAAATCATGTAAATTTTAATAAACTAAATAAGTCATATTTTGCAATATTGCAACTAAAATCAGTTCTTGGTAAACAAGATATAATATATAATAGATGTCTATTACGCAATGGTATATTTCCAAATTAATTTTAATACTATTTTGTGAGGCTACTCGTCAGCAGCGAACAGAAATTTAAAATTCAAAAACGCATCCTAAGACTTATGTTTAATCTTGATGACATAGAATCTTGTAAATATACATTTAAAGAAAATATTTTGTTAACTGTACCTAGAATATATGTACATATTTAAAACTTTATGTTTTATTAAAAAAAATGTAAATAAGTTTTCGACAGTAGGAGAAAATCATGCATACAGTACCAGACACGGACACGTGACGTATACATAGGACTTAAGTTGTTTAATAAATTACCGAAGCAAATAAAGAAGCTAAATTTAAAAAAACCATATAAGGTAATGATTAAAAATATACTAAGTAATAATGTTTTGTATTCAATTAATGATTTTTACAATATAGATTTTAATATAGATTTTAGTAAAACTGTATAGAAATTTTTATTATTATTTTTAAATTTAAAATGTAATTTTTAAGTAATGCCTGTTCGCATATTAAATTAATTTGTTGTTTTATTTTTTATATGTAATTATTTTATTGACGATCACATACTGTACTTTATTTTATACATGTACTAGATTTTGTGAATAAACATCTAAACATCTATCTATACTCGGTTGCGCATTTGCGGCCTTGCTACTATGAGATAATCGGCGATCTATATAAAAACTACCGATTATTTCGCAAAACTCCAATCGGATCGGTCTGTGCTTGAAAATCCGAACATCTACAGAAAAAGTTTTTTTAAAGTTTAAAATGCTTTTTTTTATATCAAATTGGTACAAAGCCCCAACCCAACCCAACCTTTTCTCAAAAACTGTAAACAAATTTAAAAAAAGTCTCATTTTGTTATTTGTTGAGTTTTTTTAATTTTGTATTTTTTTCTGTATTCTTCTATTTTTGCATCTTACATAATTATTTTAAAAACATCTCCCCATTTTTTTTTTAATTTAACTATTTTAGAGATAAAAACTGAACTACACATTATTGGCTACCATTATTAAACGGTTCAAGTAAAAAAAAATATTTTTGCGTTAGATAAGGTTCATAGAAAGCTTTCCAACAATGTATAATAAGTGGGTTGCAAAAATGTTTGAAAAAAATAAGCAATTTTTTAAATGTGATAAAAGTTAACTAAAATGTTTGGCTTCACTATTACACGTAAAAATGCTTTATATGACAAAGTTTTATTATTTTAAAGTATTCGGCTCATTATTTAATTTTTTTTAAATTTCAATATAAACCACTGTTAAAGTAATAATAAAACATAAATATAACTTAATTAATAACTAAATCAAATATTCAAGATATCTTTAAAATATATATAATATATAATATACAAGGTGATTTATACCAAGAGGCAATAAATTAGTTAGATAATCACTTGCACGTGTTATTAGCAGATGTTTCACTTGTATTGCGCAACGTGATGTGGTATCAACGTGATGGTGCGCCACCGCATGCTGGTGGAAGGTGGATGGGTAGGCGCGGTTCAGTTAAGTTGCCGAATCTAAATTCACTGGATCTTTACTTCTGGAGCCACGTAAAACAGCTAGTTTATGCAAAGAAAATTTACAATACAAAAGAGCAATTACAAGACAAAATTATAAAAACCGCACTTCAAATTAAAAATTAGCAAGATTTTGCTGCAGTTTATAATTCAGTGGTTTTGCTTTGCCAAGCTTGCATCACGGCTGGCGGTGAACTTTTCAAACATAAGTTGTAATTTAAAGACATGGTGATTGAATAAAGTTTTTATATGACCTGCTATTAGTTTTTGTATTATTTATAATATCATGTTTCAAAAGTTTGAACTTTAATATCTACAAAACAAAGACCGATCGGAAAAAAAGTTATTTCATATTTTTTGTTAAGAAACCAATCTCAAACACAAATTTTTATTTTTTGTTTTTTGGTATAACTTACCTTGTATACAAGGTGTTCAAAAAAAGAATGTAATATATTTAAGAAGGTGGTAGTACAAACTACAACAATTAAAACAAAAAAAAAATAAACATAGCTTGTCATAGCAACGGTTTTGGAGATATGGAACATTATTTATTTTTATATATTTTTACAAAAAACAGAGTTATAGAAGATGTTTAAAGTGTTCTCTTTCTATTTCCAAAAACGCACGACATCTTTGTTTGAAGAACATTGGTACTCTTTCTAAAACACTCTCATTGGCTCGGATTTCTTGGCACTTTTCATTATTTTTTAACTGCAACTTCTCAAGGTTATTTGTTGCCTGTGGGTCAAAAGAATGTTGTCCAAAACATCATACATTGTGTTTTGCAGAAAATTGAGGTAAGCAACACCTGTTAATTGGTTTGATAAAAACAGGACCTAGAAACCTGTCGCATAGAACATCCATCCAAATGTTTAATAAAAAAACGTGTTTGATATCCTCATTCAATTACAGAGATTTTTGTCGGCCCAACGATGTGTATTATGAAAATTAACACTTCATTTCTTCTGAACCCGGCTTCATTCGTAAAAAGAATTTTGGCAAGAAACTGCGGGTCTTCAAACATTCTTGCGTGGAAACCATCGACAAAAAACCAAACGTGCCCGTCTGATGGTCAGTTAAAATGTACTCGTTGTACATGGTATAGATAGAGCAGCTGCTCGTAGAGGGTTCTCTATACTAGAGTAGCACCAATTCCTACCTCGGCTGATATTCTCTGCACACTTGTTCCTGGATTATGCTCTATCCGTGCTATAACTTCTTGTTCTGCTCTAGGAATAGATACCGACCTTAGTCTGCCGAAAAGATAGCACTGTTTTTGAAGTAAACTGGTATCACTCAATCTCTGGTGAATTCTTTCAAACATACAATGTGAATAAATTTGGCAATTTGGATAAGCTTATACATAAAAACGTCGCTCTTTGGTGGCATTCCCATTAGCACGACCATACATAAAATGCAAGTCGGCTAGTTCTGCATTAGAGTAATCGGCCGTAGCAATGAAAACTTGTTCACTAACAACAACTGTCAAATACTCAAATTTTATTATAAAAAATGCACGTTTTTGCAAATCAAAAATGGAGAGAAAAGGAATAATATAAATAAATAATGTTTTATATCTCCGAAACCAGTGCTATGACAATCTCTGTTTATTAAGACTTTTTTGTTTAATTTGTTTTTTTTTTAGCAAAAATAAAAAACAAAGTTATATAAGATGTTTCTAAAACTTTTTCATTGGCTTGGATTTGTTGGCATTTTTAATTAATTTGTAGCTGCAGCTCATCGAGGCTATTTACAAGAGTAATAGTTCTAAAGAAAGAAATTTAGAGGGTTTAAATCATGCAGTCTTGCAGGCCATAAAACAAGTCCGCTCTTTCCTACCTATCTACGTAAAAAAAGTTTGATATAAATGCTCTCTAACGGCAATGAAAAAATAAGCTGCAGTACCATCATGTTGAAATCACATTTTTTGTATTTGGTTAACAGTAATGTTGTCAAAAAGATCATACATTGTGTTTTGTAGAAAGTTCAGGTGTTAATCGGTTTGGTAAAACAACAGGATTTCGAATCAAGTCAAATGTTTAATGAAAAACGTGTTTGATGTCTAGATTTCATATATATTTTACTTGTTTCAATCGCCAAAAAAAAAAACCGTTTTGACCTACGGACTTTCAGTTTGCAAGAGCATCTGCCGGGATATTCTGACTTGCACTCAGGAAAACCCTTTGAGTCATGGATTTCCGGTTTGGCAGGCCACCGGCTGGGTTTGGTAGATTGCCGCAGAGCAGTTGCGTCTTTTTTGCTTATACACTACTACTACTACAATAATTTAGAACAAGTTAAAAAAAAAAACTCAACGTTTTTGATTTTACTCAAGATTATTAAGTAAATAGTTATATGATTTAAAACTCAATTATCATAAACAAAAATGTAATAACTTTCAGCAGCTTGAGACTTGCGTAGTATTCATAGACAAAACTCAATCTCCGACTCGGCGCGTTCTCAGTCAAACACGCGTACAGATAAACTTAATTTTTTATTACTACTTTCTTGTTGATACAAAAAAGTCATACGTCTAACCCATATGTTTTTCCAAAGCCTTTGCTAAGATGTAAATTTTGGTTCCATACCCACATCTTTCCTCGCTTTAATAAAATGTAAAAAAAATAAATCTTTATTATCTCGCAGTACAAGTACATACATAAGCCAAGGTAAGCCAAAATACTCACTTAACCTCTCAAATATTTCTTCTTTTTTTAATTAAAACTTGATTGTTGTTTACAGTTTTATACATTTTTAAATGATTTTAAAATATTACCTACTTAATTAATTTCCATCCCGTTATAGGATGCCATATTATGCAAGAGAGAAGTAAAATTCTTGCTTTGGCTTACTTGGTATTGTACTAATAGAACAGTCAATTAAAAAAGGAAAGCACCTAACATTAGTTATTAGGCAACTTAGTTTACACCAACCTACCAGTTACTTGTGTATAGTTCAATAGGTTGCCTATGCCGAAAATTTTCACCATTTATTACATGACCTCAATGAAGTAGAGTAGGGTAGAAGGGGCATTCAGCTGCGCGAACTATTCACACATGAACGCTGCCATTTTAGCTCATAAAAACGCTTTGTTTACATTTGGTATCACGAATTAGGCAACTAACAATACTCGGTTCATAGCACGACATCTATCATTGCATTTAATTTAAAAATAAAGGAGCGCTATATTTAAATTAAAACTTTAAAAGTGATTGAATGATATAAGTTTATGCAATTTTTGTCTAGTTTATATTCGCTATTTTTTAGTAAAATTTAATTTACGTTTATATAAGTTTACAATTATAATTTTGCAATATAAATCACAGTATTTTTATATAAAAAAACACATTTGACAGTGTTCCTGCTTTATTATAGTTTTCTAATTTAAGAAACAATCTATAATAATTTTATTGTAGATTGTAGATTACTTAAACAACACAGGTATATTTTATTAATTACATAGTAATCGCATTACACATAATTACAGATAATATTCTACTAATTGGATTACTTGGAAATTCCAAAGATTTACGCCCTTAATTATGTTATAATCTTTTTGAAATGTACCTGCATAATTATTTTCTACTCGCAGACTAATATATAAGCAAGTTTGTTGTAAATAATTATCATTTATCTCTAGTTAGTCTGTGAGTAATATACGTAAACGTTTCGTAAATATATTATTATAAATTTGTGGTTGTGGTAGTGAATGGTTTAATTTGTTCAATATGTCGATTACATGTGCAGCATTAGGTTGTAACAACATATCAAACAGAATAGCGGGAATATCTTTGCATACGTAGTAAGTATTTATACATTATATTATAATAATATAAAATAGTATTTTTTGTGTTGGTGGCATCTGCTACTAGTTTAGAAACATTGGATGGATGTTGTTAATTATTGTTACCGGTCAATTGTAAATAATAGTAGCAATCAAACATAACAATTAATAGAGATAAATAACAATTAAATCTTTAGGATACCAGAGACATCATATGCAAAATGGAAGAATATATTAAAAATAACTCGAAATTGGGGTCAAACTACTAGAGTGTGTTCACAACATTTTGAAGAATTATGTTTTAATCGATCCGGTCGTTATGCCAAACTCATGGAAGGCTCTATTCCAACCATAAACTTGCCAAATATAGAAACTTCTATAAATGGAAATATTCGCCAAAAACTACATAAACTTATATTATTTAACCACCAATAAAAATTTTACTTAAATATGCCGTTCTTTTATTTCTACGCCCTTAATTATTTTATAATCTCTTTGAAATGTACCTGCATAGATATTTTCTACTCGCAGACTAATATATAAGCAAGTTTATTGTAAATAATTATCATTTATCTCTAGTTAGTCTATGAGTAATATACGTAAACGTTTCGTAAATAAAAATTTTACTTAAATATGCCGCGCTTTTATTTGTATAGTTAGGTAACCCTCTTAAATTACATGCAAAGATAAAAGTCGTACCTGTGTACCGAGTATTGTTAGTTGCCTAATTTGTGATACCAAATGTAAACAAACTAGTTTTTATGAACTAAAATGGCAGTAATCAAACGCGGATCGAGGTTTAGGATGCGCAGTCGTCGTTGCCCCTTCTACCCTACTCTACTTCATTGCATGACCTATTCGTTTTCTGACGTCATAATTGCCAACTGAACAATCGAAAAAAAGTTGAGCTGTTGATGTTGATCTTTTATCTACATCTGTCAAAATCATACAAAAAACATAAAAAATGGATGAGCTATATCTGTCAGATACATTACAACGGTATTTTTTCGATTTTTTTGTGTGTTGTGATGAAGAAAATTCGGGCAAAGTCAGTGTAAATAAATTATTAGAATTAATAAAATCAGGAAATGTAACTGAAGAGGTTATATTACAGGTAATTTCAGAGATTTTAATTAACATGTTGAATGTTATTTCAATGGGGATGGGGTAGATGCTATATTTTGTGGGAAGTTTTATTTATCTTTTTTCTTCTATCTGTAATAATTAAGAAATTGTTTTATAATTATAGATTGCAGACATATGTTGGACAGAGAATACAAATTATTTGAATAGAATGCAGTTTTGTTCTGCTTTGAAATTGGTCGCAGTGCACCAAGCAAATATACCAATTCGTTCCGAAGTATTAACAAGCAGTGTTGATTTACCCTTGCCAAGGTTTACATGGCCTCATTGTGAGATTAGAGAAGACTTGATTGAATTAGGAACAAACGATTATAGGGAACAGATTGATACAACTAGTACTGATTCAGAAGTGGATAGTGAGACTTTAAGTATTGGAAGGAATGGAAGTCCCGGTGCTTCAAGTGCTGCTTCTGATAGTCCTACACCTACAAACAGTGTTCAAGATAGAAGTTGGGCAATTACTGGTGCATGGCAAGGTTTAGTCTCGGAGGAGCAGAGACAACTCTTAGGTGTGTATTATCAAACTATGTTTATAAGAAAGAAACATTACATTACATTACATTTGTTGGTGGTTTTAGTATTATTAAATACGCCTTACACTGTAACGGTATAGGCTTAGGATTAAATTAAATAAAGAAAAATAAAGTATTATTAAATAAATTGAAATATTTAATTATTGTTGACTTTTGATTTAACATATTGGTATAATATATCTATAGATTTACTGACTTTATGACATGGACTTAAATTATATCAGCGGATTATTTCATTATCAATCGCCTTCGCGAGACAATTATGTTTGTATTATATACCCTAAATAGCTTACAACACTTCGTGTTCAAAGGTTAAAATATTATATAAATATACAATATTTTTACTCTTCAATAATAGCTTCCAGGTATATAATACAAACATAATTGGTTGGTAATGAAATCTGCTGAGATAATTTAAGCTCATGTCATAAAGACAATATATCTATGGATATACTATAGTAAGATGTTTTACCATACTATAGGAATAGCTAAAATATCAAATAATAAAATGTTGAATAATATTATGAGAAATATTTTGAAACAAGTTGTAATTAAAATTTATTATTTTGTTATTTGTTTTACATTTGAACTTTAGTTATCACTAATGTTAATTAGATTGTTAATGTATGGTGAGCATTTTTTTGATGACAAGCTTTAGGTAAGACGCACTGGACAGAATATGAAAAAAAATGGACTATGAAGACATTTGACAAAAATGTGACACAATTGCAGGACAACAAAAATACAGGACAAATGCTCACTCTTAATTAATACAATTTTTTTAGATGAATAATTAAATAATGCAGGGTATGTAATAAAAACATACTGCATTGGTAATAGTAGCCTTTTTATAATAAATGTTTAAAAATACAAAATAAATACTTAAGTAAATAATGAACAGTAATAACTAAATTCTCTAAATTATTAAGATTTATATTCACTGCAAATTTTTCTGACAATTGTCTACATAACATTTTTAAATAAACTTGTTGACTTAAGATGTCGTGTGTTTATTTCAGTATCAAAAAACATATTTGATCTATGGCAAAATATTGTTATGAAAGAATAATTATTATACAATGTTAGATTTAGAATATCATTAAGATAATAAGATATATATTGCCATTTAAAATACGATTGAAAAATAATAGTTATACAATTATGCATTTTTTAATTGACACCCTGCATTATTTGTTTATTGTATTTTTGCCAAAGACCTTACATTGTTCATTTATTGATTTTATTTAATATATTGTTGAGAGTTTTTGAACAAAATTCTGTTTCATTTATTGCAATTAACAGCCTTGTCATAGTTCTTTGCTTAGTATGCTACTATAACGTTACTAACTAGTAATAATAATAATAATTAGCAATATTGCTACATATATAGAAAACACAAATATTACACAATATACATGAAATACACTTAAAATATAAAAATAAAAACAAAAACAAAAATGCATATTGCACGATAATAATTTAAAATAAATTTAAAGTTATTTTTTTGTGAGGTACATAAGATATAAAAATTTGAATTGTTTTACAGCTTTAGCAAATTTTATTTCATTAGGAAGATCATTAAATTTTTTTAGCACATCAAATAAAATTGAGCTATGTGTAGATTTTTTTTCTAACACTTTGGGTAGAGTAAGAATGATATTTATTATTGGGTTGCAGGTAAAAATAATTAGGAATTTTATTTATTTTAATTTAAAAAGAAAATAATGTATAAAAATGTATAAGGTCAAGAATTTAAAGCCAGTTCAAGGTTTTTAGCATTAGTTTTGTAGGAGTATATCTGTTGTATTTCAAAATAACACTCATAGATTGTATTTTAAGTAATAGTAGTTAATTATTCTGCGATTGATTTAGCGCATACATGATTCTACAGCAGTACTGGTACTGTAGCCTCATTACGGTGTTGTAAATACTTATTCTAATAAAAATACTTATAGTTGGTGATATTTGCCCTAAGAATCCGGACTAATATTATTGACAATAGAATCGAAATGTATCTATTATAACACCTAAATATTTGATACCATTAACCCATTCAATTTTTAAATCTATTGAAACGTATAAAAACGCAGATTCTCGATATAAATTTTTATCAAACGTTTGACAGCAGATCTTTATCTGAAAATAATGAATGTTAAAGTTTGGAACATTTTTGGTGCGACTAAAAACAATTGATAATTTTAAAAACACCTGCAGTTTTGACTGACTATTAAGTAAGATAGTTTCAGCTCATTTTTTTTTTTTTTTTTTTTTTTTTTTTTTTTTAATTGAGGGGGGAAAATGCCTTACGCACTTTGTGTGGGGCTCCCGGTTACCCGTATACCCACTAAAAACCTTAACCTCTAAGCCCTCCAAGCCTTGCGGGATTACCGTTGTGGTATTACTTCACAAAGTCTGGACACCTTCTATTTATCCTACTATCCTTGACTTCCTGCTCTTGCTTTCTCCTCTTCTTCTTTTGTTGCCATTATTCTCCGTATTCCATCATCTATGGCCCTCCAGTTGTATGCACTTTCAAGCATGAGTGTGGTCAGGTTGTTTACGGTTATCTCTTTACCGACTCTTAGCTGCATCTCTTCTCTGGTGCTTCTCCAGCGAGGGCACTTTACCATTGTGTGCTCCGGGGTATCTTTCTCTCCACAATAGGGGCATTTGTCCTGTTCTGCTAGGCACATTCTTTTTAGATATGACCCAAAACAACCATGACCTGTTAGGATCTGTGTGAGGTGGTAGTTCAGGTTACCATGTTTTCTGGGTACCCACGGTGTCACCAAGGGTATGAGGGTCTGTGTCCATCTGGCGACGTCACCCTTGCACTGCCATTTTGTTTCCCATTTTTTCATTGTTTCCACTCTCTTGTCTTTGCTGTGCCCCTTTGGTTGTTTCCCTTTACCTTCGGCCCGCTCTTTGGCGAGAAGGTGTATGGGGATGGTGCCCGTTATTGCTTGTATGGCCTTGGACGAAACTGTTCTGTAGGCACTGGCTATTCTAATTGCCATTTTTCTTCTGGCCCGCTCTAGTATTATTCTGTATTTTTTTTCTCGCAGCTTTCTATCCAGATGGGTACGGCATACAGCAGTATTGAGTCCACCGTTGCACCCATAACTTTACGTTTCTCCGCCCTTGGACCCCCTACATTTGGCATGATACGTGCCAGGGCCATTACAAGTTTCTCTGCTTTTTGCTTTACCTTTGTTATATGAGGGCTCATATTCCAGTTTTTACCTATCCTCATCCCTAGGTATTTGATGCTGCCTTGGGATGTGATTGTTGTATCCCCTAGTTTGATTTTAACTGTGATGTCCTTCCTTCTACCCACCAGGACAACAGCTTCCGTTTTATGGGTTGCCAGTTCTAGACCCATTTTTTTGATCCACCTTTTTATCTTGTAGGACGCCCACTCTGCCTCCTCTTCTATTTCTCTTATATTGTTACCCCTGACAACCATAGCTAGATCATCAGCACATGCTATTGTGGTAATCCCCTGTGTCATCTGCTCTCTCAGCAGACCATCATAATATATATTCCACAAGGTAGGACCCAGGACAGACCCCTGAGGCACCCCGCAAGTCATTTCCAAAGTTGCTCCGGAGCTGCATTCTATGATTCTATCCTGTAGATAGTGGCATAGGATTTTTCTGAGGTATGTTGAAATTCCCCTTCTCTCTAATTCTTCTATTAGTCCCCTCCAGGGCACCGAGTTGAAAGCATTCTTTATATCAAAGGTGATCAACACCGCCAGTTTGTGTGTAGGATGTTCAGCTACCTGCCCCACTGCTTCCCTAACATGTCTAAGTGCATCCAGTGTGGAGTGGCCACCTCTAAACCCGTGTTGGTTTTTACTCAGGCCACCATTCCTGTCTAGTTCCTCTGTAAGTCTCGTGTTGAGGACGTGCTCATACAGCTTTTCCAGTGGGTTCAGTAGACATATAGGTCGGTATGCCTTGTCTTCGTTTTTTTTGGTAGGTTTCTCGATTAGTACTAATTTTGCCCTTTTCCAGTCCTTGGGGAAGATGCCTTGCTTTATGAGTTTGTCAAGGACCTTCGCGCAGAGTTGAGGTCTTTTTGTTGCTATCGCTCTGATCACCTCCGGCGGTATCATGTCTGTCCCGTGTGCCTTTTTTCTTTTAATTTTACCACCTGCCTTAAGTATTTCTTCTTCTGTACATTCCGGTATCATATCCATATCTGTTCTTATCTCTAACCACGTTGTTCTGCCTAGGTTCGGAAAGAGTTTCTTGGCTTCAGCCGTTATCTCCTCCCCTGACAGTGTTATTGGGGATCTTTGTCCTATTTTATTTGTGACTATTTTATATCCTTTGCCCCATATATCCCCATTTAGTTCCTCGCATAGTTTCTTCCAGGCCATCTTCTTGGATTCCATTATTGCCTTCTTCAGGTCTTTTCTCTCACCTGCGTATGCCTCTTGTGCTTGTTGCAGAAGGTATATGTCTCTTGGGTTTTTTCCGTTTAATCTTGTCACAATCCTTTTAGTTTTTATACATCTCCTTCTCATGTTTGCAATATCATCACTCCACCAATACATTGGTTTGTAGTTTACCCTGCCTCCTTTTTTCTTTAAAGTCTTTTTGCAGGTTTTTATTATAGATTCTTTTAGCTTCTCAGCAGTGTGTTCCATTCCCGTTGTGTTTAGGTCCAGGTTTGAGAGGAATTTTGCCTCTTGCTCATTGCGGAAAGACCATCCGGTGATTTCTCTTGTCTTCTCCCAAGTATTTACCTTCCCCTGCCTGACTTCGAAGTGTATGTTCATGTGGTCACTCAGATTCTCTTCCTCGCCCACATGCCAGTTGCTAATTTTTGTTACCATCTTAGAGGTGCACAGGGTCACATCTATGAAGGATTTTGCTCCGTTTTTTTGGAACGTAGGTACTCCCCCTCTATTCAGGACGCAGAGTTCGTTTTCGTTTGCCCATTCCGCCAACATGTCACCTTTCCGGTCGTCTTTGGGAGACCCCCATATGCCTGACTTGGCGTTGAAGTCCCCGCCAATGATCTTATCTTTCTTGTGTTTTTTTTGGTCCTTACTTAGTTCTGTTAGCCACTTTTCGAAATGCTCAATGCTTTTATTTGGGGAGAAGTAGCAGGCATACATCACTGTGTCCCGGTCCTCCACCCAGGTGTAGCCTACCCCACTTCCTGATTTTAATGCCGGGGATTTAGTATTGTCAGGGATGTATATTGCCGCGTCTTCATTTTTATCCATAATCCATCTTTTCCTAGTTGCTGCTATTTTCTTATTTGGTTCCGAGACTAGGGCATAATCTGCTCCTGCTTTTTGACAGTTCCATTCTAGTAGATCCATAGCCGCTCTACATCTGTTAAGGTTAACCTGTATAACCTTCATTTTCTAGCCCTTCCGGCCCTTTCTTTCTCCTTCTGTGCTTGCACTAGTTTTCTGAACGCCGGGCATCTCATGCTGTCCGTTTTGTGACCTTCTATATTGCATAAGTAGCACTTCTGTTTATTGGTGCAGTCTTTCACTTTATGTCCGGTCCCCCCACAGTTCCTGCAGGGCTCGCCATCCGTACTTTTACAGTCAGTCCATTGCCTTGTGACCTATTCTATGGCATTTGTAGCATTTTGGCGGAGCAAATACCTCCATCACCCTCCATCTATTCCAGCCTGAGCCTATTTTCCTTTTCCTTATCAGGTGCTCTGCTGCCTTTTCCTGCATGTTCACGAAGGCATATCTTACTCCATTCTGGTTGACCTTTTCTGATAGTTTCACCGAATCTACCTTGGCGCTCAGGTTGTCACTCAGGAGTTCCATGTTGATTTCATCCTTCACCTCATCTTCATTGAAGTCTCCGTCCACGTCTAGAAGTCGTATTGTCTTTTTTCTTTCATTTAGTTCAATGTTGGCTACCTTGTTGATTTTCTCATCGAGTGTTTTCCTGAACTCCTTCCTTACTTCTTCCTTATTATTTTTAACCACAAGTTTAATGTTGCCATCTTTCGTTTTATTTATCCCTGCGATGATGATCTTGCCCGTGTTCACTTCATTCTTCATACATTTCATTACTTCTGCATAGCTGCAGCCCTCTTTTGGTTTGATAAGAATCGTATCCATCTGTCTATCCCAGCGCTTCTTTGGCAACTCGTTTTTTCTTCTTTGCGTTGGTTTCCTTTTGCCATGGATAGTCATTTTAAGCTCCTCATTTTTAAGACAGTATTCCATCACTTTCCTGGCCATATCTGGTTCTGCATCCGTGATACAGGCTAGTCTCGATTTTCCCTTTTCCATTGTCATTGCCTTTACTTCCTGCATAGCGTTGATTATTCCTCTACTTCCTTCTAGTGTTCCCATCCCCTTCATGGTTTTCACTACATACGTGAGTCTTTCATTTTCCTCTTCTGCTTTGCCATTTTGGGCAATTATGGAGCTTTTTGTAACCCCACACCACCATTTAGTTTCTTGTTGATCCTCCGTCATTGCTGCTATCAATTCCGGGTGTCTCTCCGCTATTATTTTTTCAGGGTATCCCTTTGTGCTCTCGCTACTACTTAATATTACTACTAAGTCTTCTTTACTGTCAGCTTTAAAGGTATCACTCGTCTGCTCGCAATTCGTGAATAGGTCTTCTGTCCAGTCTACTTCCATCAGCTCATGTAGTGCTTTGACCCCTTTTTTACGTGAAAGGCATTCGTTGATCCTGTCTCGTTGATTCCTTTCCTCCGCTGTCTCCATTGTTTCTGTTTGCTCCGCCTTATCCACTAGGCTTATACATTTCGGGAGCTCTCCTATAACGGACCCCTGACCCTCCTGTTTTTCTATTATTTTATCTATGAAGTTAATCCCTCCATCCTCTCTCAGCCTTGATGAGTAGCCATACAACCTGCTGGCTGCCTCTCTAGCTTCCGGTTTCATTCTATTGCTTACCAGCGCAATGTTTCTCAGATTTGAGCACTCTGCTATTATTCTCCTTAGAAGATCCTTCAGCTTTCTATAGTCCAATTTAAAGTCCTCTAGATCTGCTTCCCTCTTCTGGGGAGAGTCAGCCATCCTCATTCTTTTATTGCTTTGGAGCAGGGTTTCCTCCGCTTTTATTCCTGTTTCCTTGGATGGAGTAGCGGGAAGTTCACTTAGGTTTCCCAAGACTGTGTGATCAGGTTTCCCATCCTTGTTCTCTGTTTGAGCAGCCGGTGTTTCTTTCTTTGCATCCGGGATCCTCCTGATAGGTGACCTGCTCAGGCTACCCCGTTTGCCCTGTTCCTTCAAAAGCTCCAGTTCAAATCTTCTCGTTTCCTCTTCTTTCTCCCTTGCCGGGTCGTCATCACCCTTGTTGTAGTGATTTGCCGATTGAGGTGCGCCCTCTTGATCGCGCTTATCATCTTCCTCAACCGAGTTTTTTATTGTTTTGGCGTAGTCATTGGCTGACGATCGTAAGTGGTCTACTACCTCGCCACTATCGACCGGTTCTGGGGATCCGACCCCTGTCCCGTAAACGTTTGTTTTTTGCGTTGTATCTTCCATATTACCAAAAAATCTTGTCCTTGTCCATTCTTTTACACCTATCTGGACTGAAAGGTGGTCGTCGTTGGGGGTCCAAATTGGGAGGGGTTTTTGGAGATAGGGGATGTCGGGTTGGGGACTATTTTTTTAATAGGTTATCCTCCTATGTAGGGTAGAGAGATTGCTTTTTTGGTTCCCTAGCCCTCGATATCTAATAGCGTCGGGAACCGAAAGGTGGTCTAGAGTAGACCGAAGGGTTTGACCAAGGGAGGTCGACAGATCATAGCGGAAAATGAAGAGAAAGTGTTTGCCAGAGCCCCTTTAGTTTCCATGCAGCGGGCACCGCTCGCAGGCGAGGTTGACTTGAGATGGGCTTATCATCTTGCCATCTCCTTACCCGCCAGTTTCAGCTCATTTAGTTTTACTCTTTGAAATTCAAAAGTACTTTTATGATGTAATTAATATTGTAAGTAATCAAATATTGAAATAAAAAAAAAACAATTGTTTTCATAAAAGTTGTGCTAGAACGAAAAAAATATTTGCTGGCGTTATATTATCTGTTGTCTAGTATACTTTTAAAGATGTAGTTCTGACTTCTTTAAGAATGTTGCTGAAGATAGGTAATATTTAGTTTTGTTTCTATTATTTGAATTGTGTAATTTGTTTTTATATTGTATTTAGCCAGATAATTGAAATTTTTTTTTAGTATTGCTGATAATGTTGATTGAATTAATATTTAGTTTTTTTTGTATGATTGAAACTTGTTCTCCAGGGGTTCACAACGATCATGTATCTTGTATCTTTATTGAATTTTAAACTTTCTTTCTACAGTGATCAGTTGAAAATTGTTAAAGGACACTTGAAACAAATTAAGCAAAATGTTTTTTAGGACATCATTTTTTAATTCTTATAAATTAATTATGACTTTCGGTTCACATTCAATTTGATTTGGATTCTCGGAGTTAGCAATTTGTATGACGCATCTTACTGCTCGCATTCCATTCACTACTGGTATTTTTGTTTGAGTGATTGGAATTTTATATTTATTGAATTTATATTAAAGAATTGTAAAATAGTAAAAAAAACATGTATTTTTAAAATAATAAATTAATTTGGCAATTGGCTTCTAGTTTTAGTAATAATAATAATAGTTTATTTTCATGCCAGTTGGCCTTGAAAAGTATTTACATTACATTTTACAATAATTTATACATAACTTAATTAATATCCTTATTTAACAAAACTTATATTATCATAATTTGTAACAAATTATACCACGTGATCATCATAATATCATATAATACCACTTTAAACTCTACAGTATTTATCTATTTCCTTTCTTCTTTTAATGACGCTTCTCATCCACACTATTCCTCTTTCATCTTCTTTCAACACATCTTTTCTTTCCATTTGTTCTTCTCTCATCTCAATACATTTTTTTAACATATGTTCTATTGTTTCATTAGCTTCTCCACACATTCTGCACAATTTGCTTTCTTCATTCATCCAAAATTTGCAAACTTTTTCTTCATTTCCACATCTAAATCTTGCAAGTATCTTTTATTCTGTTTTTGTGTATTTTGAATTATTAAGGTATTTTGGAATATTATTTTCCATAATCATTGCATATTTCTCATTGTACCTTGATTCATTCACTCTTGTTCTTCTCTTTTGCATTTCTATATCCCTATCAACATCAGTATTTTTTTCCACACAACTCTTTCACTATTTCTCATTCTTTCTACTTCTTTACATACCTTTCATTCATTTTTTCTTTCAGACATTCTTGCAAAATTTTGCATTCAGTTCTTTCTCTCAATCTTTCTTCATATTTTACTGCTTGTTTTCCTGCTTCCACTTTTATTTTATCTCTTTTTACTTCCTCTAATACAATGTATGCTGGGGTTTCTCTTTTTAATCCTAGTACACATCTCCAATATTTTGCATGTATAGCTTCTAATTTATTCTGTTCTTTCCACCCTCAAATTTCCGACCCATAAAGCATCATACTTCTAACTAAACTATCAAACATTGTTCCCTTTATTTTCATACATTCAAATTTTCTTTCACCTATTCCCCACACCTGTTCGCTTTTTTTGTTAAATTTTGTATGTGCTCTTTCTTGCTGTTGTTTGCACTAAATACATACCCTAAATATTTGAATGATTTTACCTCTTCGATATCTTGTTTCTCCCATTTCCAAACTTCTTTCTTATGTCTTCCTCCCCCTTTTCTAAACATCATAATTTTTGTTTTATCAACATTCATTCATTCTCTTAACCCTTTCTTTCTGAAGTATTTTTCCAAACATCTAATCATTTCTTTTGTTTCTTTTGCTTCTTTTGCCACAATCACCATGTCATCTACGTGTGCTAACGACTTTACTGTCACTCTACCCACTACGGATCCACCTGCTAGTGCAAAGCTTAGCTTTTCTTCTATATCTGCAATATATGCAGCAAACAGACTAGGACTAAGTGGGCATTCCTGTCTCACACCTTTTGTTGTCCAGAAATTTTCACTCATTCTACCGTTTACACATACTCTGCTCACCGTTTCTGCATATACATCTTCCATTCTTCTTACCAGATGCTCACTAATACCTTTTTCTCTCAAACATGACCACAATTTTTCTCTATCCACACTATCAAAGGCCGCCTTAAGGTCCAAAAACAACGCATATATTTTTCCTTTCTTTACAGTTAATTCTTTTTCAACTATATGATTTAGTAAATATACGTTGTCTATAGTACCTCTTCCTTTTCTAAACCCTGCCTGCTCATCCGGCAATATTCCTTTCATCTCTAATTCCTCATTCAGTCTTTTCTCTAGCGTCATGGCGTATATCTTGTATGCATTATTAACTAATGTTATTCCTCGATAGTTTTCAACTAGATCTTTTTTTAATTTTTTGTATACTGGGCATACAAGACCCACTTTACATTTGCTATTAAATCCTTCTTCTTTCCATACTCCATTTATTACTTCTCTCAATCTTTCAATCAATTTTTTTGTTCCATACGTCCATGCTTCGTTCTGTATTCCATCCACACCTGGCGCCTTCGTTTTTTTTAGTTTTTTTATTTGCCTTTGTATCGTTTCAGTTGTAATTTCTTCTGGCTCCAAGTTTGGCTCTTGACATTTTTTGGTTTGATCTTTCTTTTTCCTGTCTGTTCCTTCAAATAGTGTTGAAAAATAATCTCTCCATTCTTCCATAGTAATTGTTTGGTTTAGTCTTGTTTTATGCTGTTTTCTGTCTTTGTTTATGTACTTCCATGCTTCTTCTTTTGATCGTATTGCTTTTATTTCTATTTCTTTCTGTCTGTGTGTTATCTTATTTTGTTTGCATTTGTTTTTATATGTTTTTAACGTGTTTTGGTAATCTTGTTTTGATGCTTTGCTGTTTTTCTACTTGCGTAGCATTTTTCTTGCCTCTCTTCTTCTGCATGCATTCCTTATCCCACCATCTGCTTCTAGATATTTTTTCTTTTGTGTATACATACACCTTTTTTACTGTTGCTCCATTTTGTTTTAAAATTAATTATTTCCAGATTTTTGTTGTAACTTTTTATGTTTTCTTTCGACCATATTACTTTTGTTATTGTTTTCTTTTTTTCGTTTGCTTTATTTATTGTATCACTTGTTAAATGTACTTCTAATGGCTTGTGATCTGATTCCACTCTTTCTCCCACTTTAAAAATGTCTCTACTTCCTGCCACGCTTCTTTGTTTACTACTAAGTACTCAATTACCGATTGGCCATTTGTTCCTATATATGTATATTCTCCTTGCTCATCTAATGCTTTATTTTCAATTAACACATCTCACCCTCTTTCTTCTATCATGTCTAACATTATTTTTCCTTCTTTATTTTCTTGACTGTCTTTTGATTCTCTTTTACTAACATGGTGTTCAAAATTTTCTCTCTCTCCTTTTGATCTAATTCTTGCATTGAAGTCTCTTCCTATTATCAGTTTTCTCTCGTCTGCTACTTGTATTGTTTCTTCTAATGCTTTCTTTATATTTTTCATTCCTCTACTATACAATGTAACTATCTTAAAATGTTTCTGTCCTAGCGAAAAGTTTTGTTGTAATAACTCGTTTTTATCTGCTTTTTCACAATTTTCTTGCATTATTTCTGTACGTATTCTTGTAATTATTCCCTCCTTAGCCCTACCCTTTCTTTTTTCTTTGACAGCTGGTTGACAAGTCCATCTATACTCGTTTGGCATATTTTCTTTTATTTTTTCCCACCTTTCTTCATCCATCCAGGTTTCTATCATTCCGATTTCGTCAAACATTCTAATGTAGTTCCAAAAATCTTCTGCTTTATTGTTTAATCCTGCTAAGTTCCAGAATAGTATTGCCATTGTTGTTCTCGTCTCCTTACATCTAATTTTTATTTTTTCAATCTTTTCAAGAATGTTTTTTTTTTCATTTTAAACCCACCATTCGCTGTTGATACACGCTTTTTGGTATCTGACCATTGTTTTTTTTCCTTTGCTTCTTTCTTTGTTAGCCCATTTTCGTATTTTCATTTCATTTGTAATTTTAGTAATTTAAATTAGAATTCCTAGATGTCTGTTTGACACTATCCATAATTATATATATATATATTTAATAAACTTGATACCTGATTGGTTAAAAATCAATTTCTACAGCGATGTTAGCTAACATTGATGTTAAAATATGTTCAGAATAGACTCATTAATATATAATTATAGATGAAAATTTAAAAATCTGTAAAATGTACAAATACAGTGAAACTTCTCTAACTGGAGTTATTTCATAAATTGATTTTTTTGTGAACAATAAGGTTTAAACAATTTTTATATAGATTTTTATCTTTTAAAAGCAGGGAAGTTTTACACTTATTTAAAAATTCGTGATATTCTTAAAAATTAATATAGTAAAAATGGACACTAAAAAGATTGAGTATGATATTTCTTAAAAAAAAATATATTTAAATTTTTGTTGTTTCTAATGAGTAAATTTACAATGCAAATTTATTTTAGTTTTATTCTCTAGAAAACAATCACTTGAGTAACAATTCTAAACTTAAAATCTATATGTTGATAATTATTAAAGTTATTTATGAATTTAAATATTAATAATAATTTCATGCACGCAAATTTTACCAAATTTGATAGAAGACCACCTCGTGTGAATACATGCGGGGCGCATAATTAACATTGACATTATAGTAAATAATGGTAATAATATATTAGATTTTAATTGTTCAGTATACCAAAAATAAGAGCACTATTAAGTAAAAGACCCAAGAGAAATAAAGCGCTAGGTCGGCAAAACAAAATAAGAAACTTTTTTATACATACACTTACATTACTTACATTTGTTTTTATTAAAGTTAAACAAAGATATATTACAAGATTGACTGAAATGATTATTTTTAAAAACATTATAAATATATGAGTAAAATATCATCTCATTTAAAAAAATATGACAAGTAGTAATATCATATCAGTAATTCAATCTTATTTACGTTTTTAAGGGCTCGTTTTTATTGTCAACGTGTTAATCTTGTCATCAACATTATTATTTTTTTTTTTTTAAATTTTAGTTGATGTCTTTTGTTACACATATATACACGGGTTTCCCATAGGTAATAAAACTGACTTTTGGGTAGCAGATACTTAAAAGTCTCCATATCTGGTTCATTTCAAATAAAAGATCTGTGTATTTTTGTTTCTTTTCTACAATTTTTCTTAATTATGTTTTTACTTGATGATATTGCTACATTAATAATATTTGTTTATTTGTCCATATAACATCAGGTCTATTGTGAACAATATGTTTATTATTATTATTATATGTCTAGTTAATTATTTATAAATCTTAAAATATTGTAGTAAAAATCATGTTTTTAAAATAAAGAAAAATAAAAAATTTGGCTGAAAGTTTAAGCAAATATTTTGACAAAAAAATTTAATTTTAAAATTTAATAGACAATTGAAGGTTTTTTATTTTCTTATATTTCAGTAGACTGGAAATTTTATTCTCTAAGGCTCGTTTGCACCATAGTGGCTTAAATCTACTCTTAATTAAACTATAGTTAACTTTAAGGGTAGTTTTAATTTTTATTGCATTGCACCAACGTATTTTAAGTGTAGTTTAGCTAACAGAAGTTTAAAATAGATTACACATGGCAATATTACACATTTCTAGTAATTTTACAGAAACTGTTGGTATGTGTGTCTATTTATTTAATAAAAACGCAAAAATAACATAAAATGCTAACCTTTAATAGCGTTATAATTAATATTGTTACTTAGTAATGGAAATAAAGCCAGAATGCAGAAAAAATAAATTTTGACATTTTTAGGTTAAGTTTTTACTAAGCCGACAATATTGACCGCTTAAGTTAAGGGTCCCTTAAAACCTTAAATTTTTCTTAAATATGTAGTGCAACGAAATAAGCCACCAGGGCAGTTTAAGATATAAGCGATGTTGGTGCAAACAGGCCTACATGTCGCAAAAAAACGACTTGTACTTAGGGTTACCAACATTGCGCTGATGCTGACCCGAAGACAGGGGGGGGGGGTAAATATAATTATCAAAATCATATTATATATTATGCAGGTGTAATAGTAATATGCGCACGACATTTTTCTTCTATAATTTGTATTGCGGCATTACCTCTTAAGTAATAAATGGATTGAAAATGAAAACCCGAAGGAATGGACGTCGAACCCGAAGCCCGAAGAATGATCGTCAAACCCGAAGACTTCGGGTCAAAATGACATTGTTGGTAACCCTACTTGTACTTTTATGAGACTCTCTAAACCGGCACGATCAAGTTGAATTTTTATTTTATTTTTTTTCTTGAACTAATATTTTACGTGTAGCTAAACCTAAGTATTTTGGGGAATATCTATGGCACTTTACCAATTTGTGGCGACGATAGAAAGAAACTTTTTTTGGGCGCTGCTGGAATTGCTTAAGGAAGGCTTTACTTGAAAAGTTTAGGCTTTTTATGACATTGTTCACTGTTTATTCTACTTTATTTGGTGCAATGATTTATTATAAACAAGACCAGGTTAGGCTAAAATTATACAAGGTGTCTCAACTTTTCAGTTGAAAATAAAAGAACTTAAAACTAATTGCAATTATTATTTTTTGGTACAATAAAAAGATATATTTTTTTAAAATAACATTGTTTAAATTCTTCAGGTTGGATTGTATTGAGACACCCTGCAGTAGATAATACATACATATAGACATAAATACACAAATAGGGTAAACTATGGAGTTTTACAGTATCTGCTGGTACAAAAAGAGAGCTGCCTAGGATTTTTATGTAAAGTTGTATTTCACTATAAGACTACAACATACATTATCTATGGTTCTGCTTTGTTCTTAATTAAGTTTTAGTATTTTAACATCATCTCTAATTTATTTGCAGTTTTAATCACTTTTAATCACTTTTAATCATTAAATAATACCTATGCTAGTTCTGCCATCTTATTATATTTTTTGGACAGGAAAAAGAAATAATAAAATAACACTTTTTTACTATAACAAAATTTATATTATCTTAAATACTTGGTACTTAACTAATAACACATTTATGTTTTGAACACCTGTGTATATAAATCGACAATCTGATTATGGCTAGGAACTCTTTAGAATAAGCAAACCTTTTTATTTATTAACACATTTGCTGCCACAATGTAAAAAAAAAATTTGTTCTTGAGGCCACACTTTCATGGGAGGGTATAATACAGTCAGTGCAAGGAGTTGTATTTAACTCACGGAACTGATTGGATAAAAAAGGTGTGAATTGTATGTAACTCATATGGCAGCGAATGTGTTAAGAATAGTTTCTTTAATGAGAAATGTAAAAGTTAGAAAAGATGTTGTTGCAGTGTTCTTGTTCATGTTATATAATTATGTAATGGCCTTGTTACTTAAAAAGTTATTAACAAGTTACGTCACCATAAAACTGTTTTATTTTGTTATAAGTAGTTTTGTTTGATTGGAGTGATTTAAGTTTTATGAAACATTTTTTTATCCAACAAAATATTTAGTATAAATGCATTTTTATTGTACTGATCAGTTTACAAAAAAATATTTTGGTACATTTTAGCTTTATCAGTGTGCAAGCAGTTTTAACTAAAATTAATCAATATTTTTGTACTGCCACATTTAATATGATTAAGTGATGTAAAAATGTGAATATTTTGTAAACGGTTTTATGATGACTATAAAACTATTTGTCAAATAAAGTATGCAACAAAAATATAATATGCTTTACATAAACTTTAATCTCTTCATTTTTTATTAATTGCATTTTATATGTAGGTACTGAAGAGGAATCTTCGGATAGACATAGTAGTGAAGAAGACACAGAAGTATCCAGTGAAGTATGGTCAATTACATCAGAACAGAGAGAATATTACACTGCACAATTCCGAACCTTACAATCTGATACGAATGCTTTACTTGCTGGTCCAGTGGCTAGAATGTTTTTTGAGAAATCTCGTCTTCCAGTACAAGAGTTAAGAAAAATTTGGCAATTGGCAGATGTTACAAAAGATGGAGCATTGAGTCTTGATGAATTTAACATTGCGATGCATCTAGTTGTTCTACGAAGAAATCACATCGAATTACCTGATACTTTACCTTTACAACTGGTACCAGGCAATGAAACACCGCTTTCTGTGACCCCTGAAACAGAACCAATTTTATCTCCTCACACAAAAGATACCGCAAAAGAATGGACAAAATTTGTTGAAAGTCCTACTAGTAGTGTATCCTCACCTGGACCAAAACCAGTGAATTTTGATTTCCAAAAAGGGGCTGTGGAAAAAGATCCTAAAATTTTGCACCCGGTTGCACTAAGGCTTACACCTGAAGTTCTTAATGCACAAACTGAAGAAAATGATGACGGTAACAGTCCAAAAAAGTTTCTCGAAGTGAATTCAAATGATCAATCGAAAGCGCAGAACAGTGCCATTCAAAGGCCACAACCAAAAAAATTTAACTTGCCAGGTCCAGGTGCTATACCCCCACCACCACCCAATGTTGCCACCAGTCTCGAAGAAGGTGGACCAGTGAGTTTACCAGCATTTCCACCACCCAAGAAAGAAAAACCGCCTCCACCACCTCCTAGACCTTTTAAAACTCATGGAAGGAGTTCAAGCCTCGATTTAAATAGACTGAATAAGAATCTCGCACCGCCTTCAGTTCCTCCACGTGTTAGTCCAAATGTGCAACACAGTACCAAAAAATTAATTAACCAAAAATCGGAGGGTGATTATGGAAAAAATGAAAATGATAATGAATTTGCTAATTTTGAGCAGTTTGAGAAATATGAAAATGTACCAGATGGAATTTTTCCAGGTAAGAATTCAATATTTATTAATCTTATACACCATACACCATGCATCATATAAACGAAACAGTAGGGATAACTTTAAAATTGTTATTTCAGTTATACATTTTTTTAAGTTTAGGAAATGATATATGTATAATATATTTCTTACCTTATCATTTTCAAAATGAAGTAATTTTTGTGAGAGTAAACCTAAGTTATTGAATAATGTTTATAAAAGGTTGCCTGGATTTATGTGGATTTTGTCCACTATGAGTTAGGATAAAATGATAAATACATAAAGAGGACAGGCAAAATTTGCTATATCTTGTTTTAAATATACAGTTTGTATGGGTTAACGTTTATTTTTTAACATAATGATATCAACATGTTAGAAATAATAACACGATTCAGTATTTAACTCTCCAGAACACGCGCTGTAAATTTTAGTCAGCTCACGCATCGTGGTCTTAAACGATCGCGCCCGGGAAATAATAATAATAAGTTATAATATATAGTATTTTACGTATATATATGTTAATGTTATCAACAATATTTTAATCTGGAGAGTGGCTTAGTTGGCAGAAGCGCCTAACTCGAATCTCGGCGCATAATTTGTCGCAGGTTTGAGCCCCAGCTCAATGGCATTTATTAATTCAGGACGTTATTCTAATATATGATTAGTGTTCATTTAACTATAATTAGATTTAATATGAGAGTGTGGGTGGCCAAGATACTAGGCCTCGTCAGTATCTATAGCGCCTTCATTCTCTCAATTAACGGGTGCGGTAGTATTATATTTGTGTTTTTAGGTATATATATTCAAAGGCGGCTTGTGTGGTAGTAAGTAGCATAAGTGTAAACCCTAAAATATTGGCTAAAAAAAAAGAGCTTTGTGAGAAAGAAAAGACTCCCAAATTTTAAGTTTTTCTTTCAAATGTTTATGGCTTGGTCCTAGTGAGTCCCGAAATATATTTTGCCTTGGACATTGTCTCCGATTTGATGGTGGATGCATATTCTAATATATAACTCCATCTTTTTCTAAGTTGTGGTATTTAGAAATTTGCTGATGTTTGCTTATTTCACTTTCACTGTCAGTAATTTTGTCTAAATTTTTGTCTGTATCACCAAATTCTGAAATATCAGTCCACCATAATTTCATTTTCACAATTGAAGGGCTCGGGATAACAAGGCTATATGTCACAATTTGGTAATTTCCGACTTTTTATTATAAACCTTAAATAACAGTATTTATTTTGGGTATATTAATCTACACGTTTTCCTGGATAGTTTAGTTTATATTAAAAAAATAATAATTTATTTTAGAAATTGCATATTTAAAGCAATAAAGAAAACTTAAATACGATTATTTTGGAAAAACTTTTTGTGGCATATAGTGCCCTTCAATTATCCTCATCAAGGATCATTTGAACCATCTCCATATTTCTCAATAAAGTCATCATGGAAACACTACACCAGTAAATGCGCTATGGTTGAATCGACCTGTCTTGTAATATGCTTGATTTGTTACTGCCTATACCTCCTCTACCGCGTATGCGTGTTCTGGAGGGTTAATAACTCATTTTTGACAGAAAGTGTATATAAATGTTTATTCCTTGGCTTTGGGTCTTAAAAATGTTACAGTTTATATGAATTGCTAACTTCAGTAATAAGGTTTGCTAATAATGAGAAAATGTGGCTTTATAATTGGAACATTACTTGTTTACTGCTGTAAATTAATTTATACTGTCACTGTTAGCTGTGTTCATGATTCTATAGTTAGGGTTCGAACTTAATTAAAAAAAATAGCAATATAAAATGACTGTGGCTCTAGCTGCAATTGTATAAATGCTATGATACCCATTAATGCGGACTTTTAGTATGGAGCCACATTCATTTGTTTGATTATTTGACATCATCATGTTTTAAACAAAGAAATATTTATTCAATTTTGTCTTTTGTTATCATGCGATGTAGTGGTCATACAAGGTATACTGACGAGGTTTGTAGAACCAAAACAATTGTCTATTCTTGACCTTTGGCCTCTGTGATTGTTAGTGTGAGTTTTATATAAATTATTAATTCATTTAATATAACATGTGTTTAGTTGGATTCAATTACACAACCTCAAAAAGAACTAATACTCAATTGGGGCAATTCTCTATGCAAATTGCTAGAAGCAAGCAAGATATATATATTGTCATTTTATCAAATCTTGTTTGCTAACAATATCAACTGTCACCACAGCAAGAGGCGTGGAAATCCTGACAATTCTCTAGATAAAATAATAAAATAATGATGACCAATCAGTGATACTTATTGGTAGCAATCCACTCTTGTCCTGGATGCACAGTGTTGGTTTTATTATTAGACACAATTTAAATAAATAAAATTTGAAATATTTCTATGAAGTAAATATATATGCAAAAAACAACTATAAATAGTTACGCATAATTTATTTCATGTTTTATAACAAGATATCTGGTTTAATTAACTCAATCATGCAAAGCGTATACACAGTATAAATCTATCTGTCCTGTTCACACACAAGTTAGAGATTATCAGCCATCAAACCAGGGGATCAATTCGAAATGGTCCTAAGATTAGGAGATACAGATATATTTATACATTGCACATATGCAGCAGCACTCCTTCTTTTTATTTATAAAATATAGATAAATAAAGTTAAAATTAGTAAAATTTATTTTGTAACCAAATTCACATCAAAGTTTTACATAAATTGTTAAAATTTTATATAAAAATTACTAGTTTTTTACACAAAAGTGCACACACCGAGGTGACTTCGTATGATAATTTGTTGATGTAGATCTATATTTTTTTCTACTCCCTTCTATATATTGTCACTTTTATTCACGCCTAAGGATATGTATCATATATTCACTCTAGTGTGGATATGATATGCCGTACCAACCATAAAAACAAAATATACAAATCACAATGTTTATTTGATTACGTTGCTGAATACAAATGGTTTTTTATTTGTAAAATATCAAAAATAGATTAAGAACGTCTTATTTATTAACTGTTATTATACAATAAAGCTTAAAAACATTTTTAATTAAATATTTTAACAGCATAATTTAACCAAAATTATAAGTAGTTCTGAATTTGATAATTATGCGAAACATCAGATGTCAAACATAACCTGAATTTATTTCAATATAAAATAATGTTAAATGATGATAATTAAAAAGTTTTGAAATAATTTTTAGATTTTTATCAGTCGTAGAAAAAGTAAGCTGTACAACTCGAGTAGAATGCCCATATAGCACTTAGACGTTTGGAGCGTCGTGCTCCAAATTTGTCTTCGAGCGATATGGGCATACTATCCACTCTTGTTATACAAAATACTATTGCATTTAAATGCTATAGCTTGAGGGTGTGTTGCCAAGGCAATTGCCCATGCGCCAATTTTATGTAATGTTTTTCTATATTGTATTACATTAAAAAAAACAAGTAATTATTATTTGAATTAATTTTTTAATGTAATAAAATATAGAAAAACGTTACTTAAAAGTAACTGCACTATTGTGAAATTGAGAGGGAAATTGCCGATTGCCGTTAGTCCGTTTCCATTGCCGAATCTGTACACATATTTTATGTAACTTACGCAATATTTTTTACATGAAATTGCCGTGGACACACTAAGGGTGTGTTATGTGATTTTTCATAATACAGAAATTAAATAAAAAGGTACTAAATTTTTATTGCTTAGTATAAAAATTAAAAAATCAGTTGCTCAGTTCTGATCGAGTTTTGGATTTATGTTTATTGGACATTTTTGACTTGAAATTTCTTTATATACAGCTTTATAAGAAGGTGGGAATAAATTAGAATTGAGGCCTAATTATTATATAGAATATTAATTTGGAGATTACTACATAAAAAATAGCATTCTTCTTCTATTCTCTTATGTTAGAATTTACTAATATTTTATTATATTTGTTTTTAAATTGTAGGTGATCAATATGAAGCTGAAAGAAAAAAATTATTTGCCCAATTTTCCGTCCCAGAGACGAATCTGGATGTAACTGATGCCCCAAGAAAACATGGAGCATTTGAAATCTATCGCAAGCCAACACCAAAGAGTCGTGAAAGTCCTGCCAATGTAGAGGATAAAGTAAAGTTTGAACTTTTTCTTAAACTGCAAGAACAAAATACAGTTCTGCTGCGTATGTGTCAGGAGTTAAGTCAAGAATTGGCGGAAATCAAAGAAGAGAAGGTTGCTCTGAAAGTAAGACTTGAAAAGCAATTAAATGGTGGCTAGCCAATAGGATTGCTTCCATACATTGTTACATAAGGATCTTAATTGAAACAACTATGCAGGGTGTTTGAAAATAAAACATGACAAAGGTAAATAATGTTCAGTAATTATAATATTCAAATTATGTGTAAAAATCTTTTTGCTGTGATTTGTATATTATTAAAATGCAAACTCCCTGCATATACTTCAAACAGAAATAATAAATTAAGATGTAAGTTATGTTATTATTATTTACAATAAGTGAAATCAAAAATAGCAATAATATTCCTTGATTTTTATCGTCTTATTAAGTCATTCATTTACTAAACTTGTGATAATTTAATATGCACCATTTCTACCTTAAAGAATATTTGAAATTATATGAAACAAAACAAAATATAGGCCTTCTGCCATATACTGCCTATATGTAAAAATGATATTAATTTATTATTTTTTTTTTTAATTTTGATATCAGGGACTTTTTTGTGTCTTTATATTAAACTTTTTATAATTTTGGAAAAATTCTAATAGTAGATTATTATGTATATAGAAAAAGAAAGTGATAATGTTTATTGATATATTTGCAAATTTTATTGATCAAATAAAAGCTGGCTTTTTAAATTAAATGAGAAATTGTATAAAAAACTACTAAATTTTGTTGTTATTGTTATTAATTTCTATAGCTGAGGAGATATGTAATATTTTTATTTTGTGTAGCTATAGACTGACTGTTTTGATCTTATTAAATATACATGACTAAAAATGTTTGTTTCATGTTTTTCAACATATTGCAATTCACAGATATAGAGCAGTATGAAATTTGTTTTAGATTTCCACACTTGAAGTACATATTTTTGTATATAATCACTTTGCTGTGAGAGTGAGATACCGTTGACATTGTGGTATCAAATAGTTTAAATCGTTGCGTTGTTGCGAGTTACCGGTTATTTACTTTTGACTCCGAATGTTTAATATGTCCGGTATCAAATTTAAATATGATAACCTATAATGAGATGAATGATCAAGAATGATTATGAAAATAATTTGTAAAAAATGCTATTAAGTATAAAAAATAAATATTCTATGTAAAACCCGTAAGACACTGTCTATAATTATGTCTTGAATTATATATATATATATATAATTAAAGATCAGACTAATCACGTGTGTAAAACACACAAATTATCAAGGTCACAATTATATCTTGAAAGAACATGTTCTATTTTCCCATCTATAATCGACGCAAACGTGATGTGCGCATATTATTTTGTATTTTCAATTTTTTTTTTCAATTTTTCCACTGCAGCTCCACATATAGCAATTGCTACCACTTTTTTAATTGGTTCTGCTTCCATTTTTTATTATTTTCATTAATTGTATAACTAACTGTAGCAATAATCAATTCAAAACAAATGACATAACCTGCAAAGTGTAGTAAACATTGAAACTTGATTTGACAGATCATAGATAATGGGTGCGTTTTTAAAGTGCTCTTGCTGTTCGAACAATTTTTGCACGAACAACTTTTTTGTTTGTTCGTGCAGGGTAATTTAAAAACAGCATATAGCACTCAAACGTCAAAAACATGTTTTCTAAGGTTATGTTGTTTGTTTTGCTTACATGCCCAGTGTTGTCAATTAATACAATTCAAATCTGCATCAAGTAAAATATTTAAAATCTTATTATTCTAGATTCACACATATTTTGTATGAGCGCATATTTCTTGTATACCTTATATTTTTATAATGTATATAAAACCGTACCCATGTTCTGATATAACCATGATAAATATATTATTTTATTTTTGCTATGTGGCAACACTACATGCCCGTCATGCACCACCTCTTGACTAGGTGCGTGCAAATGTTGTTCGAACACTTGTTCGGGTTGTATTTAAAAACGCCCATTTTATTGTTCGAGTGCTCGAACCGCTGTTCGCGTCATTTAAAAACGCACCCAATATGGCGCATGCGTGGTTTTATTATTATACAGGGAGTTTATAAATGAATGGGATTATGTAATCTCTTTAAATATGCCGCCTTTTTAAAATCGTCCACTATGTTTGCTTGACAGCTGTCAAAGTTGATCTGTCAAAACAAATAGTTTAGTGAACAATTTAACAAAAGCGGCACATTTAAAGTGATTACATAATCCCATTCATTTATAAACTCCTTGTACAGGGAGTTTATAAATGAATGGGATTATGTAATCACTTTAAATATGCCGCCTTTTTAAAATTGTCCACTATACTACATATGTTTTCATATGTTTGCTTGACAGCTGTCAAAGTTGATCTGTCAAAACAAATAGTTTAGTGAACAATTTAACAAAAGCGGCACATTTAAAGTGATTACATAATCCCATTCATTTATAAACTCCCTGTATAAAGAATTATTTACAGTGTCATACAGGATATAAATTTTATATATCGAATTATTGCACAAATTCTAATAAAAGTTATATATTATATACAGGGAGTTTATAAATGAATGGGATTATGTAATCACTTTAAATGTGCCGCTTTTTTTAAATTGTCCACTATATTATTTGTTTTGACAGATCAACTTTGACAGCTGTCAAGCAAACATATGAAAACATATGTAGTATAGTAAACTATTTTAAAAAGGCGGCATATTTAAAATGATTACATAATCCCATTCATTTATAAACTCCCTGTATAATTCAAGACATAATTTTATTATAGACAGTGTCAAACGGGTTTAAGTATATATATGTAGTAATAATTAGAAAATTAATGACAAGTGTAACCGTTTACGGCCGGTACGTTTTTGCGCGATTCTCGCGATAACCCAAAAATAGAAAGAGGTGGAAATATAACCTCTGTTTGCTCGCTTTGCTTTGTACGGTTTCTCACAGCAAAACGACTTATATAATTTATGGTATTGTATGATTTTGTTTAAACCAATCATATTTCTTATTTATGTATGTATTAACTATAGTAATCCCAGTACAGCGTGGCCCATGGAATGTGTGAAATCTAAGCGCGAAAAAGAGATGAAAAACGGGCGAAGGCATGAGTGCAACACAGCAACAGTCTTTTTGTGTATATTGAGTTGCCTATTATACCGGCCACAATGTTCTGCGATTACTGTAACTTATAAATACGACAAACATTGCCATGTCAGTTGAATATTTAGAAATATCAGATTTATATTCTGGATTCTGAAAATTAACACGTTGACTGTGGAAGCAGATATCTTGATTTCAATTACTGTGCGGCACATGCCTCTAGAGGTATGTGTTTCCAAAAATGTGGTACATGCCCATGAAGGCATAATTATTAGGTGCATTCTAGTAATTAAATCGATCGATGACTTTATTAGCAAATTCAATTATATATCTTGTTCTATTTGTAGATACTTATACAAACAGTAACAAGAAATGCACCAATTTGACAACAAAACATACGGTAATATTATAATAACATAACTAAACAAGTTTCAACCTACGCATAACACATGCATTGCGAGGCATGGCCGGCAGTAGTTATTAAAATTTTTTTGTGTGCGACAAGAGTCTTTGGGGGCATGTGTTATACATGATCTATTATTAAATCATACCAACTAATACAAATCTATTGCTGTTTGTGACAACAATCTCGGTTAAAAAACAAGGTTTTTTTGCTTCTACACAGAACAAATGTCTGTCTAGTTTTGTGGCTGCACAGAAATTGAAACAAAAACATACCGCAGTTAACGTGTTAAATCGGAGGGTGGAACCATTTCCACTTCACTTAGGCCTTATTAGGCCCTTTGTAACTTCTCTAGTGGTAAACTTCACTATGTTGCCTCGGCACAGCCAGACTATGTGATGTATGCTAAAACGTCGCTTGGAGGGCTTTTCTTTATGCTGGCCATGTCAATTCCTTAACATAGATTTTGCATAGAAGAATGCCGGGCAAGTACATAGCACATGCTCGGTCGTCTCATCATCAACAATGATCACCAAAGTCTATTAACTCCAAAGTTTGTGGAGTATACAAGTTGTCTAAGGCCTGTTTGCACCATAGTGGCTTAAATCTAGGCTTAATTAAACCGTAGTTAACTTTAAGGGTAGTTTTAATTTTCATTGCATTGCACCAACATATTTAAGCGTAGTTTAGCAAATAGAAGTTTAAAATAGTTTAATAGTTTACACATGGCAACATTGTACATTTCTAGTAATTTTACAGAAACTGTTGGTATTTGTGTCCATTTATTTAATAAAAACGTAGAAATAACAAAATCTAACCTTTAATAGCGTGTGTCAGTCTAGATCATATTAAATTTGTACGTTTTAATTAATATTGTTGCTTAGTAACAGAAATAAAGCTAGAATACCACTGCAAAAAAATAAATCTTGGCGTTGAATTATATTTTTAGGTTAAGTTTTTACTAAGTCAACAATATTGACGGCTTAAGTTAAGGGTCCCTTAAAGCCATAAACTCCCTTAAATATGTGGTGCAACAAAATAAGGCACCCTTAACGATTTAACGGTAGTTTAAGATTTAAGCAATGTTGGTGCAATCGGACCTTAATCTTTCCAACATATATGAAGAATCCGTACCCTCTTTAGGAATAGTAGAAGTGGTAAATGTGCATCTGTTTTTGTTATGCAACATTTGTGTGGTTTACGCTCATTTAACATTAAGTAAATAGACATTAAAAAAATGCTGGTGTTAAATAAAAGCTTAGCTGTGAGAAAGTTTTTTTAGTACTATTTACTTAAAATTATTTACCTCTAGTAACAACAGAAAATAGACACGTTTTGTTACGGCCGACAAACAACTCGTAAATACGAGACTTATCGCCAAAACAAAACGGGTAAAATCAATTTGATGCTAAATCTAGTGTAAATGAAGTGCAGTGAGTAAACAAAATTTAAGTAAAAGTTGTAATAGTGATAAACACCAACAAGTACAAATAAAATTGCCAGTCAGTGTGGAAGAGAGACAGACCCACAGCATGCGCGCCGCGCTAGAAAGAGAGAAAAGCGACTAGGGAACAGGGGTGCGTTCCAATTTAGAGAGTGTAGTTTGGGCGAACGTCCTGACGTAAGACGTCAGAAGTACGTCCTTTCTCTTTTAAAAAAGAACGCGTTTGTCAGTTTTTACCTTTTGACATCTGTCAACTTATCAAACATATTTTTACTTTATAAAATTGAATTTATAGTAACTATTAAAATAAATTTATTGTAGTAATTTATAATTTTATTTAATATAGAAAACTTAGTTTTTATAATAATATTACTTCATGACACACTCTAAAGAAACATATTTTAAATCTTCCGCGCCTAGTAGTCTTTACCCATCTCTGAGAGACAGTTAAACTTTTTTTACCCGGGCGTCTTTGTCCTGTATTTAAGAACGACTTGGACGTACTTCCTCGGACGAACGTCCTGCATTTATGAACGCGTTGTGGTAAAAAAATAACGCCCGGACGCGTTTCTCCTCTAAATTGGAACGCACCCCAGCTGCGACTCAACCAGACGACAAAAAAGTAATCTGCTAAGTAAAAAATTATACTAAAAAAAGAAATAAAAGTGAAATAAATTATATTAAATTTATTTAATTAATTGAAATAAATAAAATTAAATAAATTAAATATATTTAAATATAAAAATAAATATATTCTGAATAACAAATAAATGAAGGAAGTTGAAGAAGATATAACTAAAAGGAAAAGAGAGGAAGAAATAATGAACAAAGAGGGAGAAAATCACTTTAGAAAATCTAAAAAGATACTGAGATCACCAGAGCAAAGAAAAAGAGAAGAGAATAAAAGAGTGGATTTTGGAAAGGATAATAAAGAAGTAAAAGTGGAAAATACAAATAAGGAAATGGATGAACTTAAAGAAATGATGAAAGAAATGATAAAGGAAGTCAAAAAAGGGACAGAAGAACTAAAAGAAGAGATACAAAGCGTGAAAAACGAGTTAAAACAAATGAAAAAAGAACATGAAGAGAAGGAAGAGGAATGGAAAACGGTGAAGATGGAAATGATGAGAAGAATTGATTTATTAGAAACAAAAGAAAACGAAAAAGAGAAAAGAGAGAGGAAGAATAATATAATAATAACAGGAAGAGAAGAACAGACAGAAAACACGATTGAAGACATAGAAAAGTTCATAAAAGAAGAGTTGAAAGTGAACGTGAAAATTAAGAAGGCATACAAGATAAATAAAGAAGGGAAGGTAAAAGTAGTGGTAGCTGAAATTGAAACATGGGAAAAAAAACAAGAAATCATGAAAGCAAAAAGCAACTTAAGAGGGAAAAAAATCTACATAGATAACGACCTAACAATAGAAGAAAGAAATGTTCAAAAACAAATAAGAAATACTGCCAAAGAAGAGAGAGAAAAGGGAAATAGAGTAAAAGCAGGATACAGAAAAATGGAAATGAATGGAATACAATACATATGGGACGAGAAAGAAAAAGGATTGATAGAAAGGGGGGAACAGGGTGCAAAAAATTCAAAAAACTATTAGAAGAAAAAAAGAAAAATATCGGCCAAAGAAAAAAGAAACAGAGGAAATGCTATGGAAAAGGAAACGAAAAAGGATACTGAATACGAAAACAAAATTAGAATAGGAACATGGAATGTAAGAAGCGTAAAAGGAAAAGAGGAAGAAATAGTCGAAGAAATGATAAAACATAAAACAGCAATACTAGGAATTACGGAAACAAAAAAGAAAGGAAGGGGGATAAATACGATACACAAGGGTTACATGCTGATATGGTCAGGGACAGAAGATAAAAATATAGCAAAAGGAGGAAGAATGAGTGAAGAAAGAAATACTAAGAAAATTTATGAGACAAGAGTAACAGGAGAACAAAAAAGAGGAAGACCCAGAAAAGAATGGAACAGCGCAATAAAGGAAGAAGCTACAAGAAAAGGAAACACGTGGGAAGAAATTAAAGAGATAGCAAAGGATAGGAAGAAATGGAGAAAATATTACACAAACTAATAATGTATACGCCTGACACCGAAAGGTAAAAAAAGGCAATTGAATAAATAAAATAAAAATAAATACTTAAAATTATTAAGTGGGATAGTCAGTAGTATTTCAATATAAATGAATATGAACTTCTAGCCATCTGTTACATTTATTTTAGATTTTTTTTTGCAATAGGCAATTGTTACATTTGAGAATAGAATATAATACAATAGTTTCACTAAAATTTTATTGTATACGTAAAGGTGCGTATAAATATGCGAGCCAAGCGGTTCGCAAGCCGCTTGTGAGCCGCTCAGCTCGCATATTGGGACGGCTTTTGTGGAGTGGCATGAGCTGCTTGCGAGCCGATTTTGTCGAGCCAACTATTTTCGGTTTTTCCGCGAACACAAAAAGTATATAAATAAGTGAGCCAAGCGGTTTGCGAGCCGCTTGTGAGCCGCTCGGCTCGCATATTGGGACGGCGTTTCTGTCGATCCAACTATTTTCGGTTTTCTTTTTTATTTCTAAATAATAATTTTACAATGATAATTTAAGTTATGATTTACCAAAATAAATCCATTTTTTACAACATATTTTTTATTAAAAATTAAACTATTATTTTTTTCCACGCATCTTCTTTTATAAATTTTTTTAAATGTTTTTTATGTTTTGGATCGCATTAAAATGATTTAGTTAATATCAATGAGTTTAATATGTCTCTATAATTAAAATAATAAAAATTGTAAAAACTCGCGAGTACACAAAACTCCGTCCCAATATAAACTGAGAATGCCTTTGTGTTCGCAGAAAAACCGACAATATATGGCTCGACAAAAGCGGCTCGCAAGCAGCTCGTGTCGCGCTTCAAAAGCCGTCCCAATATGCGAGCCGAGCGGTTCGCAAGCCGCTCGGCTCGCATATTGGGACGCTCTTTGTTAAGAGAAACTGACGAGCAGCTTGCAAGCCGCTCGGCTCGCATATTTATACGCACCTTAACACAGTGAAAGCGCTCGCGGCAGATACTAGTTAAGGATTCACCTATACTAGAACCGATTAGACCGTTCCGTCACCGGCCGAACCTGATTCGGTCCTAGCACCGGTCTACATTAGATCAGATGAACGTGATAGTATCGTGCTTGTCGATCGTTTGTAGGCAAAGGGGAGAGATTTTTTGACGTCATTGAAGGACCTTGAGTATTTACGCCGCATAAAAGTAAATACAGCCAGACACGAATATTGTGGCCTCTATATAGGCAACTTAGTATACATAAAAATTATGTTGAATGTGGTTAAACTTATGCCTTTGCCCGTTTTAACATCTTTTAATCCCAGAACAACGTTGCCCATGGAACGTTTAAAATGTAAGCGCAAATGAAAAGTGCTAAAACGAACAAAGACATTAGTTTAACTACATTTAACATAATTTTTGTGTATACTAAGTTGCCTATAAAGAGGCCACAATATTCGTGTCTGGCTGTATATCTTATCGAGAGCATAATATTTTGATCAGGGATTGGTGTTTTTAAAAGTTTTATATTAGATACTGGATTTCGGGTTGAGAGTGAAACAAATTTCAATGCATTTACGCATCAATAAGCAATTTGCACTTCTAACAGAGGTGGTTTTTTTAATAGCGTCTTTAAGGAAGGAACAGTGTCTGCCAGTCTTCCCTGAACTGTACTCACGTTTAGTTGCATTCAGGTGCACTGCTACTGTACACTGTAGCTACCTAATCAACAGGTGGCAAGCACATCATTGCCTCCATTGTTGCAGTTGGTGTTTTTCGCATGCTCATTAATAGTATTTTTAATCTCTATTCGCATGCCGCCTGTTGTACATATATGCAATGCCATTCGTTGTAACTCATTAAGTTGGTTTGCAGATTTTTTTTGCTTAGTTCCTGGCCACCATTCTAATGCTTTATAACATAGGTATTAAGACAGCTGCTATAGTACTATTTTTGGAGACAGTCCCTATGTTTTGCCAACAGCTCATCTGTCCAGTCATTCCCTGATGAAGCTAGGATTGCAGTATCAGAAATGGGTTTCCAGAAGTATTTCAGTTGCTTCCGATAGGTTGGCTGTATATGTGCTATCCATACGTCTGTCGTTGACATAAAAGTTTCAAGTAGTGTTTCTAAAAGTTTTTATAAGAATAATTTTCTTTTCTGTTGAAGGATTCTCTTGCGTCCGCTTAGAGTCGTTCAAGCTCTTCCCACCACCATGTATAGCGGAGCCGAGGACCGTTCTAAGTGGACAAGAGTTCTTGTATGATTGTGTTAGAAAGTGATTAGACTTGCATAGTAGTATTCTTTTTTATCGATACTTACAAGTTCACTAAAATATGTACTGGTACTTAAGCTACGCGATAGGTTTTCTAATTTGAGTTTTATCTTGTTTGAAATGCTTACGCTTGCTAGTATGATATCTATTACAGTCTGACTGCGTGACGTAACAAATGTCGATTCGATGTCGCAGTTTAGGATTTCTAGGATAGTACTGATAGTGAAATTTTGTAATAGTTTATCTCTGTCATTCGTATCCTCACTTTCCCAAACGATATGGTGGGAGTTGGCATCACATCCAACTAGGAGGTTATAATAATAATAAACATTCTTTATTTTATACAAAGCTGCAAATACATATAGCGTACAACAAATAAAAAACAGTGTCTAACCTAATATATACAATACATATGAACTATACTTTGTGCAAAAGATATTCCGCCACAGAATATGGTTCAATAGTACATAATAATTTACGAATTTTTGTTGTACAATTTGTTGTTTCAGATTTTTTTTATAGCATATGAAAGCTTATTATAAAATTTAAGACACACATATTTGGCATCTTTAAAAAAAAGGTAAACTATGTCAGGGACACATAGTTTTGCTTTGCTTTGCTTTGCAATTGTGTTCGTTTTTTGTCCTGTAGCCGAGTTGATCCCAGTGCCGTAACTAGCTTCTGATGCGCCATTAAAACAATAAATTATTTTTTATTTATGTAATAATATAAATATAATAAATAGAAATTTGAAAATATTTGCAGAAATAACTCTTAAAACGTAACTCAAAATATATAGTAACTAAAAAAACACAAATAAAACGTTATTTAAAAATCAACTTTTCTTTCCTTGGTTGAGACACACTTCTCAAGGTTTGAGGATCTTTTTTGACTCATAATCAACTTTAAATATTTTTAAAATGTTTCAACCTCAACATTAACAAATTTTTTTTCTAATCAAAAATCATGTAAAGCTTTTAGAAAAGCTATTTGAATCGTTTGGTGAAAATTCACTAATCTGAAATTTTAAGCATTCAATTTCATTTAAAAAATTCACTGCATTTATCATTTTTATATTTTAAAGCTATGTTCACAGCTTCTTTCTTCAAATCTGCAGTACTAGTTTTCTTTAAACCGGTAATTATCAAAATTTCCAGCAATCCCATTTAGCTTCTCAAACCTCTATTTTAAATGAATTAATAATGTATGTATAATTTGAAACATCTTCTTTTTCAGTCATATCAAAACTTGCATCAAAGCTTTTATCTATATCTTGTCTTTTAATCCATTTTTTTCTTTTTTGTAAAAAAATGCCTTCTATACTTGTTTTATCACTGTCTCAGTTTCAAACAATATTTGAAATTTTTTGTTCCAAATACTTTATATTTGCTTACATAATTGTAATCTTTTTATTGTAAATTGTTTCAACATTTTGTGTGTGTCAATTTGTGTATGTAAAACAACTACTGCTTTTGCCTTTGATAACTATCGGGTATCTAAATGGCATTTCAAACTAGTTTTAAGGTACTTCATAAGTATTTTCCAGCAAATAGTAAATCTAAAATAAAAATGGAAAATGGAAACATTTTCAAAGAAAGTTACCATAGCTGTCGTAACAATAAACTTTTTTTACAATTTTGTTGGCTAATACTGCACCAGATTTTTTTGTGTGAGTGAATAAAGTCAATGAAACGTTATTCAAAGTTAACCTGACTGTTACTTTGACAAATTTTAAAGTTTGAAACATTTAAGTATGCTAATCAAAAATATGAAGTCAAAATACTGGATTCCACACTGGAGGCGGCACACTTATGTTATGACATTAGTAAACACAACATTCTATGATGATGTCTATAAAATTTAGAAGACAGGGGTGTTTAAGTCTGCCAATTACTTTAAAGATGTTAAAATAGCAAAATTTATATTGGGGGCGGCACAATAATATTATTATTATTTTTTTTTTTTTTTTGTATTTTAGCGTTGACTACTAAGGTCATTAGCTATTTATTTTGATTAAATAATAATAACCTCAGGTTATAGACCTGAGGAAAACAAAACAACACATTAAAATGAATGGTTAAATAAATAAATAAATAAATACTAAATCTAATATCACAGTTGCTAAAATTAAAAACTAAATTTAAAACTAATATCACAGAACCAACTATCACAAATGACAACAAAGTTGTAAAAGACTTTGATGCCAGTACCTATCTATTAACCTAACCTAATATCACAGATGACACCGAAGCTGTAAAAGGCTTCGATGCGAAACCCTAAAAACTAAAGTAACTAAACCTAATATCACAACCTAACTTAATATCACATATGACATCGAAGCTGTAAAATGCTTCGATGCCAGACCCTAAAAACTAACTAAACCTAATATCACAGATTGCACCGAAGTTGTAAAAGACTACGATGCTTTAAACAACTCAACAACACAAATCAATAAAATAAATTAATAAATTAATAAATTAACACCAAAATTATTATTATTATAAAACATTCTATATTTTAAGCAAATATTGATAAACAGATACATTTAAGTATGATGATCACAAAAATGATGTTATTTTACTACATTCCTCACTATAGGCGGCACACTTATAACAATATTAAACATAACTTTCTATGATTTTAATGAAACTTGGTAGACAGGAGAATTCAAGTTTTCCGATTACTTTAAAGTTGTTGAAAATATCAAAACTCATTAATTTTTAAATAATAATTAATAGATAGATGAATTTAAGTATGCTGATTACAAAAATTATGTCAGAATACTGGATTCTACACTGCAGGCGGAATATTTATAACGATAGCGAACACAACACTATATGATTTTAATTAAATTTGGTAGGCAGGGGTATTTAAGACTGCCGATTACTTTAAAAATGTCAAAATACCAAAACTAACACTAACATATTAATTATTCCATTGTTTATCATAATAGATTATGATAAGATTTAAATTCTACAATAACTAACAAAATAACTATACTATTTGTAGATATATTTTGTTGAAACAAGCTGCAAGCTTAGTTTACTTTGGTGTTATGTAATAATAAGTTTATTAAATAAATGGTTCTAAATATAATAATAAAACATGTTATTCAAACTGTATTTATTCGTTTTTAAAAACATAACTTTAGCAAGTTTAAACTGAAGTTAATGATTTTTTCTTCGTCTTTGTATTTCATTATTAATATATGCTTTTATCAATTCTGGTTTTCTTTTAGATAAAACTTTATGTTTTTGAACTGCTTCTTTACATTCAACTATTGAAGGAAGTTTCTCATTGTTAATTGACGATTTAAATATTTTTTTACTATGTGTCGTTCCGGTGTATTCCATGATGCTAAAAAAATTAATAACATTAATGTTTTTTATTTAAGTAAAATTAATGAACGGCATATACGACTATTGGCATTTATTAATTACAATACAAAGATAATTTTTTATATGTTTAATTTTGACACCAATTATTTAATTTTTAACAATATGTTTTAAATACGACTCCCTTTATTATATGTATAAATATAAAAATAACGCTAAGGAAGAAGCCAGATAGGTTTCAAAACGTCGTCATTTATTGTTGTATTGTAATTAATAAATGTCAATAGTTCTATATTCCGTCCATTAATTTTATCTAAATAATATAAATTTACTTACCCTTACTTGTAGTTTTAGTTGATTGTCTTTTTTTTGCTACAATTTGGTTATTAACCTAGGCAGGTTATGTTCTGCTGTTCTTCCAAGTAGGTCTTTATTTTTTACAATTGCATTTTGGCAACACTTCAAACTTGGTAAACTTCCATTTTTAATGTTTTGTTTGAAAGTCTTTCTGCAGATTTCCACGTTTTTCTAACAATTGTGCATTTGGGAGATTCTAAAACAGTTTAACAAAAATGAATTAATTTTAATCTTATGCATCATTTAAATTGACTAAAAGTTTAAACCTAGAACTACAAAATATGTTTATAACTTTAGAACAAGCTAAAATAATTTATATAAATAATAAATTTGGAAATTTTACCATACTGAATGCTTGTGTCTCTATCAGTTTGAACTGGAGAATGATATATTTGTTTTTTGTAATTTACGTTCATTAACATTTGCGTCTTCGTCTTCATTTACGTTTGCGCACTCGTCTTCCGAAATAATTTCGTCATTATCATCACCTTGCGCTTCTATTAGTAACTTTGTTATTTTGGTGATTTCTCTTGCTACTATTGGTAGCCGATAATGATCGCGGTGATTTTTTTCTGCGTGTCCCATAAAATTTGCCAAATCACTGACGTCATGTTCTTCTAATTCTAATAGCACCGAATTGGTAGCTATGTGTTTTCTTAACTCGGTAGCTCTTAAAGTAGTAGGGTTTTTGGCACTAAACATTTGCAAAAATTTGCGCAATAAGTTGCAGGCATTTAAGTGCATAATTCGACCTGAAGATGGTATGCCAAAAACATATGGATTATCAACAGTCACTCCCGCCTCACCTCTAGTTTTTAATATTAGTTTAATATTATTAAATAATTTCTTGTTGATAATAATTGCAACGTTTCATCCAAGTTTTCCTCTGATAAGTACTCTTAAGAGCGGGCCTCTGGAACCTCCCATCGCACAAAATAGGATAATAGTTCATCGTAATTCCGTTGAAGTGCTAGTAGTAGCAAACGTAATATTTAACAGAATCTTCTGTCAATAGATGTCAGAAATGTCATTTCATTTTTATTATTTTGCTAGAAGGTTGAAGACGGTAAGCCAAACTTACACATTACAAAAGATAATAATTTTGTTGGTGTGTATGAGGTTTGCACGGCAATAGAGAGATGAATGAATCGTTTTTCACCGGTTACTCCGTGTACCCCACTTCCTCTAGAAAAGCGATAAAATGCATATGCTAGAAATAAATACATTGCCACTATATATTATATATTTCGGATAATATACTTAATATTTTTTCAGTGGTTTTTCTTTTATGTTTTGTTCAGTATTGTTTATTCTAATAATATATGTATATAAGAAATAAAATAAAACTATTTTTTATATTACATATTTCTGTAAAATTTTATTTATTAGTTTAATTATAATTAATAAAGTTTATATTATTATAATATATTTAAAGAATTTAAAAATATTAATTAATCTACAAATGAATCTGTTGTCCTAATTGTTGTATTTCTGACAAAAATTGCATTTTATTTCTGTACACTGTATCATTTTCTTAGTTATTACCCGTCAACCGGCGCATTAAAAATATAACACACAGTCGCCTAAAGCGGATGATCTATTTATGTTATCTGTGGTAGTTAGAAATCCTTATTGTGATATTTGATATACACGCGTGTACACGTTTTTTTGTTCTCAAGCAAAACTAATTTTATTGCAATTTGTGTTTTTTTATACAACCTTGTTTTGAAATTGTCATACGAATATGGATTACGATTACTATTGATACTATTAAACTACAACGTATTTGAATTTTGGAATACTGTTGTGGATTAGATTTGGATTTTGAATTGTGCGAGAAGATTTGTATTGGTTACTACTTTTTTAGACCTATAAAAAATATCTGAGAAAAAAGAAAAATGTAGAATAGAAAATAAGAGAATTAGAGGAAATAATCAAGGAATCGGTAGTTAAAAAAAACATAGAAGATAAGAAAAAAAATGAAAAAATGAAAATAAATGGTGAAACAGCAAATGTACTCAAAAAAACCCGAAAGATGTCAAGGCACTGGAGAAACACCAAAAGCACAAAAGAAGAATATTTAATAAAAGAACAGAAGGCATACAAAAATCAGTGAAAAAAGCTAAAAGTGAGTTTATAAAAAAAAGAACTAGAACTAGAACTAAAAAAGTAAAAACAGAAACAGAAGCATAGAAATACATAAATTAAAAAATTTGAAAAAGGAAGATATTTAAGTAATACCATAGAAACATGGAATTTATGTTTTATACACAAGAGTGAAAGCAAAAATCTAGTAAATAACTACATAGTAAGACTGCGGTATACAAAATCAAAACTATGATATTAGAAAACAAGTTGAATAAAGAACTGGGTATGAATGAAATACTTCCAGGCGGGCAAACCGGCTTCAAGAAAGGAAATCATACCATACCATAAATAACGTATATATTTTGCACCATATGATCAAAAAAGAAATAACAGAAAAAGGAAAAAGTATATGCGTTATTGTTGGACCTAAAAGCGGTATTTGATAGTGGGGATAGAAAGAAACTGTAGAAGTTTATGGGATAGAAAGGAATTAGCAAGCACCTGGTAAAAAGAATAGAAGAAGTGTATGAGACAGCAAACGGAGTGTGGGTTAACAAAAAAATGCTTATTGAGTCTCACTTTGTTTGCGACTTACATAACAGATGTAGAAAAAAAAAACTGATGTTGGCTGAAAGAGGGCGGATAGTAATTGGTAGAAAAAAGTGGTCGCTAGCGTATGCCGACGACATGGTAATAGTTGCAAAAAAGCAAAGGAAATGAAAGAAATAATGCAAAGTTTGGAATACTTTATTTTTCTAAAATAACTTAAAAAAAGTTTGGAAATTAATGTAGAAAAATAAAAAAATATGGTCTTCAGAAAGAAGGTGGAATGAAAAAAGCGGAGGACTGGAAATGAAATGAGCAAAGTGAAATCTTTTAAATATTTGGGATATGTATTTTGCACAAACAACAGCGAATGTGAGCACATTAAAAAAATTGTATTGTAATAAAGTAGTAGAAAAATTTGATTGTATAAAAATAAAAAAGGCTTATATTTGGCAGTTTAGTTAAGAGTATGATATTGTTTGAGTCAAAATATGGAAATAAAAGAAACAAAAAAAAATAAAAACAATACATGTAAAACATTGGAGATGGGTTTTAGAGAAACTCTAGCGCATATTGTGCTAGAGAAAGTCAAAAAAGATAAGTTATGAGTAGAAGCAGGAAAAATAGTAATGAAGTACGAGGTAAGAATGAGACAAAGACACGAATGTAAAATCTTACAATCTGCACAACATTTTGGAAAGAAGTAGAGCCAGAAAGGAAAATTCGAGTGAAAGTGTCTAAATACAACGCAAAGGCACAAAAAACTTATTTGGATTGAATTTTATTATACTACAACAACGCATTTGACTTTAGGTTACTCTATTCGATTTCAAACATTATTAACGCAAACTTATTATGAGAAAAACAAAGAAACATACCCGTAACCGTTTTAAACCGTTTCAAACCTCTTAAAATAATAAAAAATCTAAAGCTGGTATACAAAGAAAAAAAAGCAGATGCAGTTGAAACATGGGTGGTAATCTGATTTACTATTTACATCGCAACAAGTGTCTGATTTGCAATCAAGTCCAGTTAATAAAGATATGGAAAGCACTTCTACCTCTCAGTCATTACCTGAACTACAATTAAGATGCCCTTTTATTGATGATACTGAACTTAAATACAGGGTGTTTCAAAACATGTGTCGGAAAAAAGAGGTGGGATTTCTTGGCTAATTATAAGAAAAAAAGTTTCTATTAACATGCTTCCGCAAACGCACCGTTTTCGAGTTACAAGGTGTAAATTTTTTTAATTTTATTTATTTTTTGACAATATTTTAGATACGGAAAGAAAAAGTAGCAACATGATCACAAAACCTTTATTTTACAAAAATTAGCACTAACATAAAAAACAAGAAAAATTACAAAAATTATTGAAAATTACCTCCTCCTACGGTAACGCAGGCTTCAAACCTACGTCTTAGTGACAGGACCCGTTCAAAAATGCCTGGAGTGTCGTATCGTATTGCAGGATGCAATAATGCAACTTCTTAGTTCTTTTGTCAGTATTAACTAATGTGGTGTAAACTAAACTTTTTAAGTGACCCCACAAAAAAATACACAACATTTAGATCTGGAGACCGAAGAGATCAGGCCTGTGGGCCTCCTCGACCTATCCAACAGTTCCTATACTGTTCATTTAAGAATTGACGCGCAACTAAACTAAAATGTGCAAGAGCACCATCGTGCATGAACCACATTTCGTTTTCTAATTAAACCGGAACGTCATTTAAAAGTCCTGACAGCTATTTTTCAAGAAAATTACGATATGATTGACCATTTAACTTAAACGGCAAATAATTTGGACCTATTATATGATCTCCTACAACACCTGCCCAAACATTAACGGAAAATGTTTGCTGATGATGGCCTTCCATTATGGCATAAGGATTTTTGTCGGCCCATACATGATTATTATGAAAATTCATAATTGCATTGCAAGAAAAATTTGCTTCGTCCGTAAATAAAACTTGTTCTAAGAATCGAGGATTTTGCGCAATTCTTTCTTGAAACCATTGACACATAGCCAATCTTTGCGGAAAATCCGCTGTTAAAAGGGCCTGTACGCGCTGTATGGGATAAGGATATAACATCTGGCTTTTTATCATCCTCCACACTGTAACGTGACTAAAGTTTAGGTTTAAAGCTATTCTTCTAGTGCTAGTTGATGGATTGTCTTCAATTTCTTGAAGAACATCTTCTTCGATTTGCGGAGGTAGCAGGCAAGGTTTCCCATTTCCTGCAGCTCTTTTATGTACACTTCCAGTTTGATATAGACGTTTGTGAATACGAATGAATGTTCTTGCATTTGGTACTTGTCGGTTTGGAAACCTCTCTTGATAAATTCGACGAGCTTCTACTGCATTCCAACGGCAACGCCATAAACAAAAAGAATATTGCACATCTTGCTATCACTGTAATTATTCATTTTGCTATCAACACGCAAGCAAAATACTAAGAATAAGCAAATTAATTGGGTAATAAAGATAATAAGTTATTGACTCCTTTTAAAAAAAGGTTATTTAACAACTAAACGACAATTGTCAATAACTCAAATGCATTAAACAAATGCATCAACGCTGACGACTAGATCAAAAACAAATATTTTTTTTAACATCAAAACATGTTGCTACTTTTTTTCGTGTTTTCCATCATAAAATACCTTATTTCTCTAAAACGGTTTACGTTAGAGCTTTTTACTAGGAGTACCTTTTTTGTGTAGAAAATATTGGTGGTTCACAATGTGCTTTCAGAATGCCAATTTTTCAAGTGCCATAGAAGTTAGAGCCATAAAAACCTCACGCAACCTTAAAATCTCAGTCAATGGCATATGAAACAAGTTGAATAAGCGCTTAAAAAGTAGCTAATATTAATGCTAAGATGTGTGAGCTATGTTTTGTATTTTAAACAGTTCCTGATATATCGTCAAAAAATAAATAAATTTTACACCCTGTATCTTGAAAACGGTGAGTTTGCGGAACCATGTTAAGTCTCGTTCATACTCATCCGATTTGCGTTTTGCGATTTTTTTTATTGTAGCAAAATATTTCTCGCAAAATCTCGTTCATACTGATCCGATTTTTTTATTCCGATTTTTTCTAGTGACATTTTGTTTTTATTTTAGTGACTTTTATATTTGTACTAATACTTTATTTAAAAATATATCTATAATATCTTTCAAAACTTAAAAATATGTTTTAATTTAATTATACTTGTCTTAAACAATAATTATTTTATTGTATTTAAACATTAATTAAAGTTTATAAGTAAAATATTTTTTTTTTTAGTATTTGTATGAACCAATTTTGACCACATATTTAAAACTAATTATTTGTGTAAACATAGTTTTATGTAATTTGCAATAATCAGATTTTTTTAATTTTTTTAAATACATAACTTATATGACATATCAACCTTTAAATGAAATGAAGTTAGGCACTTTTATTAAAAATAAAATCGCACAATGTTCAAATTTGATTCAACTTTGTCCGTTTGATAAAAATACAAAATAACATCAAAAATAACTTCCAAAAATACAATTTAAGAAATTAAATTTTTCAATGTAAATATGTTACAAAACGCGTAAAAAAATGTTTATATTTTTGTAATATTGTTAGAGTTGAATTATTTTACATTATTTGATGTTTTATTTAATAATTAACATTGGAGATTGTCAGTACTTAATAAATAATTTGGTTTAAGCTTTAAATTATTGTACGTAAAATTGGCAACAGCGCGCGTAACGACGGTTAAACAAAGAGTATAATGCCCGTATTACACTGTCAATAATTATATCTTGAATTATATATATAAAAATATTTAAATATTAAAAAGTCTGTAAAATGCACAAAACATCATCAATCTTATTGTAGATTGAAATTTTAAAAATATTTTTAGGTTTTCTTTATAATTAACACATAAAATGTGAGAAATAACATTTACAATATAACCTAACTATTTTTTTAAAACTGTTAATTCCTACATTTTTGTGGCAATTATAAAGAAAAGCTAAAAATATTTTTATAATTTCAATCTGCAATAAAATTGATGATCATTTGTGCATTTAACAGACTTTTTAAAGTTCTATCCATAATTATTTATATAATTCTATAAAGAATTATACGGGCATAATGAAGTGAAGTTACAAATACAAACATAACCACAATCTGATCTGTTTCATTACAAAACTGGCGTTTGATTTAATAACTGTAAAATCTCATTTAAATTTAGTTAATTAAACTTTTAATTTACAGCTATTTTAATAATAATATTTAATTACAATTCATTTTAATTACATTATTAATAAAAGTTCAATGGCAAAATGTTAAAATAATCGCAATTTTTTGGTTTGAAGGGCGGCCATTTTTAATTGCAGAAAAAATGAAAAAATCGAATAAGTATGATCTAGGCTTTAATGGGAACTTTTTTTTTATAATTAGCCAACCAATCCCACCCTTTATTTTACGACACATGTTTTGAAACATCCTGCATATATATAGTAAATGTAATAAAGGAAGTGATACCGAGACGTGGTATAGTGGATCATCTATTTTTGAAAACACAGAAAATAATAAAATTGTTGTACGGCTAATTACATCAACGTTCTATCAAATCTAACAAATTTCAATTCACAAACGTCAATTATATATTTATATATATTATACATAACTTAACAATTTGACAATCTGTCAGATATAATTTCTTTATATCAAGAATAAAAAAAAAAATTTCTTTGCAAATTATTAAATTCGATCATGCTTAAAAATAATAATGCAATTTCAAAATATCGATTTTGTCAAATCCATTTTATAAGTTAAATAATTAAAAATGAATAACTTTTATGACCATAAATAACATAACTTCGGTTAAATATTTAATAAAAAATTGCATTTTTTTTCTGAACTCACATTCATAAATATTTTTGTGACGATTCGTTTTAAAACATATTTTTTATTCATCATTTATCGATTTCAGTACATTTAATTTAAATTAATTATAAATAAGAGTAAAATCTATTATCAAATGTCGTAATTGATAACTAGCACACTGATACACAATCTAAGATTGATTTTGATCGATAATATTTAACTATATTATTTTCCCCCAATTACACACCCTTTTATTTATAATGAATAATTTTTACATCTAAAAATGGACATTGTTTAGATTTTTATGTAAACTGATAAATTAAATATGTAGTTAGATTTATCGGCCTGACAGAATAGGATAAACGAACGGATAAGAAGATTGTTTGCACGACATCAATATTTAAATAACGTTCATAAAATTATTATTACAATATATTACACCACAAAAAAATACTGCAAAATTAATAATTAAAATAATATCCTAATTAATAATTAAAATAATAGTCTACATTATTTTATTTACTAATTTGCTACAGATTAATTTGCAAAAGCAGTTATTTTTTATATTTCTGTTTTTGTTTTTGCATAACAATATTACATTGATTTGTCGCTAAATTAAATGTTTTCTTAAATTTAAAATAATATGTTTTACTTTTGTTTACAGAGATTTACGTTACTAGCAAAGCGTTTATAGCCAAGCTGGTATCTATTAGCAAGGTTGTAAATGCATCTAAAAGCTGTCTCGTATAATATAATATACTTTTTTCTATGTTAAATATTTAATTATTTTGAAAGAGTTTATTTATTCTGAAATAATTTATTTAAAAAAAACAAAAAAATCTGCCGTAAATTAAATAAACGTACATAAAACTGACAAAACAGGTCTAGATTTATTATTTTATTTATATATTACCATCCAGTCATAATTTAGCGTTACAACAGGCACGCGTCAGTTCGAGTCCAGTGTTGCCAACTATTTGGGTATTTTACTCTCTAAATGCCAATGCAAATTCCTCCAGATTTCCGCTAGATTTTTAGCGTCAAATTTAAACATAAATTTTTACTTAATTTCAAGCAATTTGATAAAATATTTATTTATGAAAAAAAATCAAAACATTTTTTTAAAGCAATACAACATTTTTAAAATGTAAAATATAAAAACACTTAAACAAAACCTTAAAAATATTTAAAAAAAATATCACAACTAATTGAATCTATGATAAAATGTGAAATTTGAAATTCCCGCGTGTATTAATTTTTTTAACAGTTTGGTACTGCTGCCGATACAAAAACAATATATATATATATATATATATATATATATATATATATATATATATATATATAACCAATTAAATTAATAACGCCAAAATTTACTAAACAATATATGAAAAATAGCTACAATTTCCACTAACCGTGCTAGTGTTTACCTACACTAAAAGTTTTTAAGTTTGTAAACAAGACCACGTTGCCGCGTGTTCAGTACGTGATCATATGCGATTGGTCGTTAGCAGAGGGGCTCGACTCTTCAATCCAGACCCCATTAAATTAAAGTGAAATTTTATACCTAATGAAATATTTGCAGTGTTTAAGAAGCTTAATTTTAATTTTAGCTGAATATTTTAAAATCTCTATAAAATCCGCCACAATTGATATAAAATCTCTAGATATTCCGCTGACCGCTAAAAGAGAAATTTGTCCGCTAGATGGGTACTCAAACTCTCCAGATCTAGCGGAATTCCTCTAAGTTGGCAACGCTGAGTTCGACAAATCTTTTTATCAGTTAAAACAAGACATACCAAATATCAAGGTGGCCAATGTAAGAATTGTAGGAACGCTGGGTTTTATTGGCAAGTTGCAACCCTAATGTTTTGTCTGCTTTCGATAATTTGCTCAGCGCCACTATTGACGAACTAATAATATTATCGCAAACTGTAATATTACAATGAGTCTAAGATTAATGGAATGTTATTCGGACGCCTATATTTCTATATTTTTCTGAATCACTAATACACACTATTAGGTTACAGTATATCATGCAACTTTTACCATGCGTGTATATTGATTGTAACTACAAATACCTTTAGTTGTACATTGAAAATAATGTTTTATTTCGATTTTATTAGTATACGTTACATTATAAGTTATCATACATTATGCTATAATAAACAAATATTTTTAAATGAAATGTTATGCATCACCTCGGCAGAACCAATTACAACATAGTGTACAAACGTGAAATATTATAATACAGTAGAATTTAAAATTTGTGGGAAAGAAAATGATGTTATTTTACCGCCGCGTTCTACGTGGCGACATCTGTAGGATTAGTTTCATGAAGTCCCGCTCTTAAATACGATTGTGCAATTTTTTTTCCATCGGTAGACAAAGAATTTTAAAAATTTCTTTATTGTTTTTATCTGTCATTTGGTGATTATTAAAATCTTCAATGGTTAATCTTTCCAATTCTCCTGGTCTCCTTCTATTGAAAATCTGTATACGTATCAGTGTAAGTTCTTGGAGATATTTAAAATGTTCAAATACAAATTTTTGATTTAATTTTTGGTAAATTTCTCGTTGATTTTGTTTTAAAAAGTGATTCAGACATTTTATATCTTCCATTGTTGCTAATATAATTTTTTTTCTTCTCTGCATATCAAGTTTAGTTTCTACTACAGACGAGTAAACTGACAATGAAAAATCTTGTACGAAATAAGTAAGAAAATCTTTTAAACTAATTCTTTCTTGTTCTTTTTTTGAAATAAATAAATCTCTGTCTAAAAGTTTTCCGCAGTTTTTGATCATAGTGCTAGCATCACTAGCAGTAGCTGGTGATTTTTATTTTCCCGTAACTTTATTCAAGCCACCCATTGCATGTATTGCTTGAATAACTTTGGATAGATTTTCAGGGTGGAAACATGATGAGTAGTTAGATATGTCAAGTTTAATTTTTTTAATTTCTATTAAAAATCTACCAACGGCTCTCAATCTAGCTCTAATCATTTTGTGATGATGTTTTGATTTGTATTTTTTACACATCCAATTTCCATAAAGAATTGCTAATTTGTCCTGTCTAATCGACTGTGTTATTGAATCATCTCTTAGAAAAGGAAAAACTTCATCTTTTAATACTGCAGAAGCTACTTTATGAATTTTACAGCCAACTTTTCTTGACATTGCCATTGATGATTTTTCTCCTTTTCTAGTGTTTTCTGCACATTTAACATAATGCTTTCTTAAATTAGATTTAAAAAAAAAACCTCTACATTCTCCACATGGAACATAATTTGTTGGAGGATGTGTTGTATTTGTACGTCGGCAAACAATTAAATTAGTATCAACTTTGTTATTAAATTCAAAATCTCTTTTCTTTCTTATTTTATCAATTGCTTGCCGTCGTTCTAAAGACCCTTTGGTTAGATAAATATACTCCTGCACTTCATTTTCGTGCACTCTTTCAATATGTCTTGCAAAATTTAAAACCTCTTTTTTGCAATAAACGCAGACATGCTTATTTCTTATTTGATATTTATCCTGCAATTCCTTAACGGTTTCAGGGTATTTATTAGTTTCTGATATAGTTTGTGTGGGTTTTGTTAACGGGACCGGTATTGAATATTCTTCTTCAGACAGTTGAAATGAAAAGTTTTGCTATATAAAAGCTGCTTTTGTTTTACTTACTATTTTATCAAGTGCAACAGATTTTTGTTTGAATAACTGACGAGCTACTGTAGGTTTTGTTTTAATATTACATATTTCAATGTCAAGCGGTTGATTCAAATAATCTAAAACTTTAGTTTGTAATTAATATACAATTTAGTTGACTTTAAAACAAACTCATATAAGTGTTTACTTACTTGGTGAAGATTTTGTTATATCAAGTGGATTTCAGTATCAAAATCGGATTTCAATTTTACGTCAATTTAATCTAAAATATAATTTAATATATTAAACTATTTACTTTTTATAAAAGTTGCATACCTTGTATGTCATTTAATAAAAAGTTTGGTGTTTGCTTGGAAGAAACCTACAAAATAATATTGTTAATATTCATACTTATTTAATCGACGTAGTATCAATTTATTTTACTAGTTACAATTTTTTTAAATTATTTATCATATTAGACAAGCTGTTTTTAAACAATTACATATTTAAAATAATGTTTGCATTTTGATTCTAATATACAGGGTGTTTGACAAAAAACGTACGGCTGAACTTTGTTTTTTCACCAATTTGAATGATTCAAAAATTATTTTAAATAGTTTTTTGAGTATTATAAAGACAGGTACAGACATTTATGTTTTGATTTTTAATATAGTTGCTATGACTATCTATCAAATTTATTTTTTTTAATGGCAACATTTAATTCTTTTAAAAATCTTTATAATCTTTTAATTAAAACCATGTAAAATAATAATATACTTTTATAACAATATTTTATGATAAATTAAAAAAAACATGTTACTTGTTTTCTATTTAGAACGATCGTAATTCAGTAGTTGTCATTGAAAACAACTAATGTTTATTTTCTATTGTGTTTTTATGTTATTATGATAATATAATAGTATTTTTTTTAAATTAAGTTTTTTTTTAAATTTTAAAAACGTCAACTTTTATGTTACTTTATTATGCATAATAACATAAAAACACTCCAAAAAATAAACATTTCTTATTTTTAATGCCAACTATTTAATTACAATAACTTTAAATAAAAAACAAATAACATGATTTTTAAATTTATCATAAAATATTATTATTTTACATTAGTATTTGAAATATTACAAAAATTATTAAAATAAATTTTAAAATGTATGTTGATATTTAAAAAAAAAATAAGTTAGTTGTAACTATACGAATGCCTTTGTAATACTAAAAAAAAAAAATTAAAGTTTTTGAATTATTCAAATCTGTTAAAAATCAACAAAGTTTTTCAGCCGTACGTTTGTTGTATAACACCCTGTTAAAAAATGCAAAAATGTATAAAAAAACTGTTTTATAAAACCATGTTTATTGGTTTTGTTTTTATATAATTTGCTTTTTAATGTATTTATAAAATTATACTCTAATTTACAAACATTAACTGGACCTTAATAAAAGTATTACACCTTAGTTAACTCAAACTGACTGATATAACATTAAAAGTTATAAAATATGCAATATTTAAATAAAATGTCTGGTTTTGTTATTTCTCTTGATAGCTATTTTTGTAATTTTAAAATTAAAATCTTAACATTGCTAGTAAACTATTTGACACGACTAAAAATAAAATTATACAGTGTCCCTGAATCAACTTTAAGAAATAAAGTTATGCAAAGCATGTTTAAAAAACAATAATATCATAAGAAAAATGTAATCGAATGTACAAGGTGTTTAATAATAATAAAAGTTGCTTGTAGTTGTAGTTTTCTTTTTTTTTTATAGAGACAGCTTGTTTTTTTAAACTTTTAAATATATTGTATTATAAAATTTACAAATAAGTCTCTATCTAACTTTAAAAAAAATCGATTTGTTATCTATAAATATTCTGCATAATATTTTTTTAAGCATTTACAATAACATTAAAGTTTGAAACTAAATGTTTTTGCAAACCAAAAAAAAAACAATTTTTTATCAATCAAATTATATTGCATAATATATTTTTTACGCACCATGTTTGTCAGTAGGTTAACTGCAAATAATAGCAAAATAGCAAATTGCATTTAGTATACCATATTTTGAACTGTCATCTAATTCAAATATTTAAATCAAATATCACACACTGTATAAATATACTAGATAATTATTTTATCCAAGAATTTACAATTTAATTAATTAATTATATTTTCTTGGGCTAACCTGTCCGCTCTTAAACTTATCTTATGCTGACCAATTCTACGCTATAATTACGCTGCAAGTAGCGTTGTGCTTATTTACAAAGAAGACGCGTAAAATATTCGGTTTATTTGTGTACTATATTACTACTTATACTAAAATACTTGCTGAAACTATAACAGTTCAAGTCATCTTGCATGTATTACATACTACTTGCAAAGTAACTGGAATTTGTATGTTTATGTAAGTATTGGATTGTTTAAAACAAATATAAATTCTTTTTAATACTTAGTGAAAGCTAAGTTAACTATACAAATCATAAAACAAAACAACTTTACATATTTAGCTAAACGCACACAATTATTGCATATTAAATAATATAACTTTACAAGCTTTTATAAAAAAAACTCACTTTATCTTCCTTTCCAGCTTTAGCTAATTGCAAAATGTATTTGCTCCTATTCATCCTTCTTATTATAAAGATAACATAAACTGGTTAAAAACTATTATAATACAAATAAAAATTCACAAACATAACTTGAATTAATATCCACACATTTACTTTATAAAATATAAACGCTTGTATAACACTTCTGTCTTAGTTGAAGTCAAAATTTTATCTGAGGAACATACTATTTTGAAACTAAAAAAAAATAACTTTTGTTATTCACCCTTTTATGATGCTATGATGGGTCATCAACCTACCACCAAAATTGCGTATTTATAGAATATAAGAATTAAATAGAACAGTATTGGAAAAGGTGAAGAAACGAGTTGAAACCCTATGAGTTTAAAAACTTCTAATACATCATAAAATGTTTACTTACCTCAATTATATATAAAGACACACACCTACCTTAACGTATTTTTTAATTATCACTTAATTCGGCGGTACCTTTAAAAAGTAAAATAATTGCATATTGTACAATAAGCACGGTCAAGGTTTGTAGAAATCTCAATTTTTTAGCAAAAAAGTAAGGTTTTGTTTATAAAACATTAACACAAATATTGCAATAAAAATCAGTAATTTTTAATTTAAAAATTATATACGTTAAGCGACGGCGGCGCAAGCACGTAAAAAGGAGAGTACCGAAAGTACTATTTTTATTAGATCTATGAGCAACCTTGTTGCAATTTGATTAGTTATTTTATGATTCAAATGTTAATCATAAATAAAATTCAGTTTGAATACTTCAAAAGTAACAAAGTGTTGCAATAAAATTATTACTTAATTTCAGAGTTGTTTATATCACAGGCAGTATACTTAAAGTTGGAATTTTAAAGCAATACTTGCACAAAGCCGGACGAATAAAAGAAAAAAAATTATTATTAAAAAATATTAATATTTATTTAAATTATAAAATTTTACAAAAGTAACATTATTGTGCCGCCACCAATGTAAATTTTAGTATTTTGATATCTTTAAAGTAATTGGCAGACTTAATTACAACCTATCTACCAAAATTCATTGAAATCATAAAATGATTCCAGAGTGGAATCTATTGTTCTGACATCAGAATTTTATCAACATATTTAAATATATTTGTAATTTAAATTATAAAATGTTTTACAATAATAACACTATTTTGCCGCTCCTAATGTAACTTTTGCTATTTTGACATCTTGAAAATAATCAGCAGGCTTAAGTATCCTTGTCTACCAAACTTTATTAAAATCATAAAATGTTGTGTTTATTATCGTTATAAGTGTGCCACCTATAATTAATGTGGAATTCAGTATTCTAACATATCTTTTGCAATTAGCTAACTTAAATATATCTGTCTATTAATATTTATTTAAGTTATAAAATATTTTTAAAATAATAACATTATTGTGCCGCTAATAATGTAAATTTTGGTTTTTTACATCTTTAAAGTAGTTGGCTGACTTAAAAACTCCTCTCTAAGAAGTTTAATTAAAATCATAAAGTGATGTGTTTACTATCGTTATAAGTGTGCCGTATCTGACATCATTTTCGTAATCAGCATACTTAAATATATCTGTCTATCAATATTTATTTCAATTATAAAATGTTTTACAATTATAACATTGATGTGATCCAATGTAAATTTTGGTGTTTTGACAATTTTACAGTAATCGGCAGGCTTAAATACCCTAGTCTACCAAATTATATTAAAATCATAAAATGTTGTGTTTACTATCGTTATAAGTGTCCAGAATGAAATTTAGTATTTTGACATTATTTTTGTAATCAGCATACTTTAAAATATCTGTTTATGAATACTTATTTAATTTACAAAATGTTTTACAATAATAACATTGATGTGCCGCCTCCAATGTAAATTTTGGTATTTTGGCTTTTTTAAAGTAATCGGCAGGCTTAAATAGACCTGTCTACCAAATTTCATTAAAATCATAAAATGTAGGGTTTACTATCGTTATAAATGTGCCGCCTCTAATATGTAATTCAGTAATCTAACAACTTTTTTGTAATTAGCATACTTAAATATATCGATCTATCAATATTTATTTAAATTATAAAATGTTTTACAGTAATAACCTCGATGTGCCGCCCCCTATGTAAATTTTGTATTTTGTCATCTTAAAAGTAATCGGCAAGCTAAAATACTCTTGTTTACCAAATTTCATCAAAATCATAAAATGTTATGTTTACTATCGTTATAAGTGTGCCGCCTCCAATATGAAATTTTAGTTTTCTGACATCATTTTTGTAATTAGCATACTTAAATATATCGACCTATCAATATTTGTTTAAATTATAAAATGATTTACAGTAATAACATCGATATGCCGCCCCCAATGTAAATTTTGTATTTTGACATCTTAAAAGTAATCGGCAAGCTAAAATACGCTTGTTCACCAAATTTCATTAAAATCATAAAATGTTGGGTTTACTATCGTTATAAGTGTGCCGCCTCTAATATGATATTTAGTATTCTGACATCATTTTTGTATTTAGCAAACACAAATATATTTGTCAGTTAATACATATAATACAAATTATTTTACAACAATAACATTGATGTGCCGCCCCCAATGTAAATTTTGGTATTTTGATATTTTTAAAGTAATCGGCAGGCTTAAATACTTCTGTCTACCAAATTTCATTTAAATCATAAAATGTTGTGTTAACTATCGTTATAAGTGTGCCGCCTCCAATATGAAATTTAGTATTCTGACATCATTTTTGTATTTAGCATACACAAATATATCTGTCAATTAATACTTATATTACAAATTGTTTTACAATAATAACATTGATGTGTCGCCCCCAATGTAATTTTTGGTATTTCGACATCTTTAAAGTAATCGGCAGGCTTAAATAGACCTGTCTACCAATTTTCATTAAAATCATAAAATATTGGGTTTACTATCGTTATAAATGTGCCGCCTCCAATATAAAATTTAGTATTCTGACATCATTTGTAAAATCAGCATACTTAAATATATCTGTCTATCAATATTTATTTAAATTACAAAGTGTTTTATAATAAAAACATTAATGTACCGCCCGCCCCCATGTAAATTTTGGTAATTTGACATTTTTTAAAGTAATCGTCTGGTTTAAATATTTTTGTCTACCAAATTTTGTTAAAATCATAAAATGTTGTGTTTACTATCGTGTGCTGCTTCCAATATGTAACTCATTATTCTTACAACATTTTTGTAATCAGCATACTTAAATATATCTGTCTATCAATATTTATTTAAATTATAAAATGTTTTACAATAATAAAATTGATGTGCCGCCCTCAATGTAAATTTTTGTATTTTGACATCTCTAAAGTAATCGGCAGGCTTACATACCCTTGTCTACCAAATATCATTTAATGTAATGTCTATTGTTACGTAACGTTATGTTATCATAATGCTAATTATCCTGAAAAATATTGCAAGTAAGTTAACATTAACATGGAAACGTAAAAATCGATAAACGAAATATTTCATTTAATTTTAAAGTAAATATGGGACAAAGTTGTTTAATCTTAAAAGGGCAATTCGTAAAATTTTGTGTGTACTTAAAACCTTTTCAATTCTTTTATAATATCCAATGAATAGGATTGTAATTTATTACATCCGTACATAAATTGCCTCTCAACATACGGCGGGAGAATTTTTTTAGCACGGACTCAATCCAAACACGAATTGAAATAAACGTAAACCACGCCACCTACTTCGGTATAAGTTTATACGATAGGAAGCAGTAATTCTCGATTGGTATATATATATATAGAAATAAAAAATAACAATGGAGAAAGAATTATTCAACTATGCATTGAAAACAATTTGGTAATAACAAACACCAAATTCACACACAGGGAAATTCACAAATACACTAGAAAACAACCAACTAGTTTTAGATAAAGCTATAAAACAAGCAAAGAAAAATATGAAAACAATAAAAATAGGGTATTGGAAGATGGAAATAACAAGAATAGCAGAACTACTATTTGCAGACGATATGGCAGTGATTGCAGAGACTGAAGAAGAGCTACAACACAACATGGAAATAATAAAGGAACAACTAAAGAAAATAACATGAAAATAAACTATGAAAAAACAAAGACTATGATAATTGCGAGAGAAAAACTGAATAACGAAATAAAAATAAAAGGAAGAATAATAGTATAGGTTGAACAATACAGATACCTAGGAACAGTAATACAGAGCAACGGAAAATTTGACAAAGAGATAGATGACAAAATAGGAAAAACAGCAAAAATATATAATATGCTAAAAAACACTTTCTTTAACAGAAAGGAAATAACAAAAACTACAAAAATAGAAATAGTTAAAAAAAGTAATTAGACCAACATTAACATATAGTAGCAAAACATGGACCATGACAAGAAAACAAATAGAACGAATAAATGCAATGGAGATGAGATTTCTTAGGAAGGTCGAAAACAAAACAAGAAAAGACAAAATAAGGAACGAGACATAAATGAGATGGTATGGACATATCAGAAGAATGAGTGAAGAAAGAATCACCAAGAAAATATATGAGACAAGAGTAACAGGAAAACAAAAAAAAGAAGACCTAGAAAAGAATGGAACAGCGCAATAAAAGAAGAGGCAACAAAAAAAGGAAACACTTTGGAAGAAATAAAGGAGATAGCCAAGGATAGGAAGAAATGGCGTGAATATTATATAAATTAATAAACGTGGCTGAACTTAGCTACGGCTACGGATTTGTTTAAAAAGCACATTTGTGAATTCGCGCTCTCACTCAAGCATCGCCCAGCTAAATCATCAACATGCGTACCAGTATTGGAATTTAGCGGCGCTCTTATATTTGTTTTAGATCAATATAAAACATAATAATTTAAACAAATTGCTCTGTTGTTTAACTAAATGGTATTATTTAGCAATAATTAAATAAATAATAAATTTAAGACAACTGCGTTGTCAACAAAATATGTAATTATAAATGGGTGTTATTAAATTATAAATATAATATTATAACAGCGTTCAATATTTTTACATAAAAAATAATTAGTAGCCTTCAAATGTATTTACATATATTTGTTTCTTATTATTTAACAAAAAGAAATAAACTTTTGAAATTCTGCAAAAAAAAAACATTTTATTACTCTTATTTATGACAAAAATCTAAATAATTTGACTAATAATTTAATTTAAGGTTGGATTGCCAATGCTTAAGCTAAGAAATATTTAATTAACCAATAATAATAAAATTTTAAATTTCCGGATATCCTAAAAAAAATTGTTTAAAAACGGAAAATGTAAAATATAGCTAAAATAAATGGTTTAGTTTTTTGGCTGACGAAACCTTATTTATGAACGGATCCGCAATGTTTTTGCTAATACTTCTTTCTTTTTAACTAATAAATATAATTATTATTTCAATTTTCCGGATATCTCAGGGGAGATTAGTTCAAAAACAGAAAATATAAAATTTAGCTAAAATAAATGATTCAGTTTTTGGGCTGACAAACAAAACCTTATTTATGAACGGATTCGCAACATTTTTGCTAATAATTGTTTCTATTTAACTAATAAATGGAAATATATTTTCAGTTTTTCGGATATCTTAAAGGAGATTGGTTCAAAAACGGAAAATGTAAAATATAGCTAAAATAAATGGTTTAGTTTTTTGGCTGACAAAACCTTATTTATGAACGGATTCGAAATGTTTTTGCTAATAATTGTTTTTAATTAACTAATAAATAAAAATATAATTTCAGTTTTCTGGATATCTCAGGGGAAATTGGTTCAAAAACGGAAAATGTAAAATACAGCTAAAATAAATGATTTAGTTTTTTGTCTGACAGAACCTTATTTATAAACGAATCCGCAATGTTTTTGCTAATAATTGTTTCTATTTAACTAATAAATGGTAATATTATTTCAATTTTCCGGATATTTCAGGGGAGATTGGTTCAAAAACGGAAAATGTAAAATATAGCAAAAATAAATGGTTCAGTTTTTTGGCTGACAAAACCTTATTTATGAACGGATCCGCAATGTTTTTGCTAATAATTGTTTCTATTTAACTAATAAATGGAAATATAATTTTTGTTTTCCGGATATCTCAGGAGAGATTAGTTCAAAAACAGAAAATGTAAAATTTAGCTAAAATAAATGATTCACATTAAAAAATTAAATTTATGAAAAAATATTCTAAACTAAAAAACATCCATAGACGCGTTTCGAGGTTTACCTCTCATCAGTATGGCTTTATTTATTGGTGGTGAACAATGTTGACGAAGTAAGTTAAAAATCAATTAGTTTAAATAAATAAAGCCATACTGATGAGAGGTAAATCTCGAAACGCGTCTATGGATGTTTTTTAGTTTAGAATATTTTTTCATAAATTTAATTTTTTAATGTTATTATTGGGTTGTCCGATTGAACAAATAGTAACGAGCGCTACATATGTCGTTGTGGCATTCGTATAAATTTACCTATTTAACTAGGCTTTATTCGAAATTATTGCTTTTACAACTGTCTCATTTGAGGACATTGCGTCTCTTCTTTATATATTTTATAAATGATTCAGTTTTTTGGCTGACAAAACCTTATTTATGAACGGATCCGCAATGTTTTTGCTAATCATTGTTACTATTTAACTAATAAATGGTAATATAATTTCAATTTTCCGGATATCTCAGGGGAAATTGGTTCAAAAACGAAAAATGTAAAATATAGCAAAAATAAATTATTTAGTTTTTTGGCTGACACAACTTTATTTATGAACGGATCCGCAATGTTTTTTTTAATAATTGTTTCTATTTAACTAATAAATGGTAATACAATTTCAATATTCTGGATATCTATATAAATGATTCAGTTTTTTGGCTGACAAAACCTTATTTATGAACGAATCCGCAATGTTTTTGCTAATAATTGTTTCTATTTAACTAATAAATGGAAATATAATTTTAGTTTTCCGGATATCTCAGGGGAAATTGGTTCAAAAACGGGAAATGTATAATACAGCTAAAATAAATTATTCAGTTTTTTGGCTAACAATACCTTATTTATGAACGGATCCGCAATGTTTTTGCTAATACTTGTTTCTATTTAACTACAATTTCAATATTCCGGATATCTCAGGGGAGATTGGTTTAAAATCGGAAAATGTAAAATATAGCTAAAAGAAATTATTCAGTTTTTTGGCTGGCACAACTTTATTTATGAACGAATCCGCAATGTTTTTGCTAATAATTAGCAAATTATTCAAAAATGCATTATAAAACAGTACATTTAAGATGCCGATAAATTAATTACTTTAATTTAATAATTGCTTTTTAAAATATTGGGGAGTATTTTTTTACGCTATTATGACCGATGTATAAATAAAATACCGAGGAAGGCTGTCATGATAATATATTTTACGACTGCAAAAAAATGAAACCTTTTTAGAATAAAAGAGACCGAACTTATAAACGTGGCTGAACTAAGCTACGGCTACGGATTCGTTTAAGAAGCGTATTTGTGAATCCGCGCTCTCAACCAAGCATCGCCCAGCTAAATCATCAACATGCGTACCAGCATTGGAATTTAGCGGCGCTTTTATATTTGTTTTAGTTCAATAACTTTATTTATTTAAACAAATTGCTCTGTTATTTAACTTAATATTATTATTTAGCAATAATTAAATAAATAATAAATTTAATACAACTGCAATGTCAACAAAAGATTTAGATATAAATGGGTGTTATTAAATTATAAATATAATATTAAAACGGCGTTAAATATTTTTACATGAATAATAATTGGTAAATTTCAAATGTTTTTGCAAAGAATTGTTTCTTATTGTTTAACAAATAGAAATAAAGGGGAGATTGATTCAAAAACGGATAATGTAAAATATAGCTAAAATAAATGATTCGGTTTTTTGGCTGACACAACTTTATTTATGAACGGATCCGCAATGTTTTTGCTAATAATTGTTTCTATTTGACTATTAAATGAAAATATAATTTCAGTTTTCCGGATATCTCAGGGGAAATTGCTTTAAAACCGGAAAATGTAAAATATAGCAAAAATAAATTATTCAGTTTTTTGGCTGACACAACCTTATTTATGAACGGATCCGCAATGTTTTTGCTAATAATTGATTCTATTTAACTAATAAATGAAAATATAATTTTAGTTTTCCGGATATCTCAGGGGAAATTGCTTTAAAACCGGAAAATGTAAAATATAGCAAAAATAAATTATTCAGTTTTTTGGCTGACACAACCTTATTTATGAACGGATCCGCAATGTTTTTGCTAATAATTGATTCTATTTAACTAATAAATGAAAATTTAATTTCAGTTTTCCGGATATCTCGGGGGAGATTGGTTTAAAAACGGAAAATGTAAAATATAGCAAAAATAAATGATTCAGTTTTTTGGCTGACACAACCTTATTTATGAACGGATCTGCAATGTTTTTGCTAATAATAATTTAACTATTAAATAAAAATATAATTTCAATTTTTCAGATATCTTAGGGGAAATTGGTTCAAAACGGAAAATGTTAAATAATGGAAAATTAGTTTGTTTAGTTTTTTAACAAACACATCCTTTTTTATTGTCGGATTCCTAACGTTAACTATTTTTTAGTTTCACACAAGATATTTTTTATAACAATTTAAAATGTCATCAATTTGTAGGCATAAATTTAATTTTTAGAAAATACTTGATGTTTTAGCTTTAAAACGGTTAATTCAATTTTGTAATAAAACTTTGGAATATTCTGAATTTAAGAGTTTTTCTAGTGATGTGTAAAATTATAATAAATAGGAACAATTTTTTTTAAATAATTACATTAGTAATATTTCTGTTTGGATGGTTTAAATAATTACATTAGTAATTTGTATTTCTGTTTGGATGGTTTACTGATAGGTTAGTACTAGTAGTTTTAGAATACTGATAATTGTAAAAAGTACATGTTTTTATTAGTGATGCCGGATACCGGAACCTACAAAAAAACAGGATCCATAAAAATAAAAAAAATAAAACAATGTTTATCAGCGCCGTTATCTAGCGTTTTCAGCAAAAAACTGTTTTCTCAAGCAAATCATGGAAGAAAATTAATTTTCTTACATTATAATATAAATATTATTGATAATACTGATTAATATAATATTTTAATCATTATTTATTTATATTATATTATTATTATTATTTTTATGTTTTATTATTTGTTTGTTTACATTTTATTAATATATTTCACCTGTATTTTTTTTACATTTGTATTCTACTTTCAGTACATTCATTTATTAAAAATTTCGGATCCAGCCGGGTCTGGCCGGAACCGAATCTTTCTAATATTGGCCGAATTCGCCGTATACCGGGTCTGGATCCGGTTTCGGCGGCATTACTAGTTTTTTATCTATACTTTACCTTGAATTTTTTTAAATAGTTTTTTGTATGAATTGTGCCAACCAGTGTAACATTTTCATTTTTTTTGTAAATATGCAAACTCAAGATTATAAAAAAAACTTTTAGCAGTTTATAAATGGATTACTTATTTATTTGTAAATATATATAGGTAATTAAAGAATTCACTAATAACTGACCATAAGTAAAACTATTATCTCAGCTGCAATAAAAAAATCTTTACAATTTAAAGACATAAACAAAACTTTGTCAAGATAAAATATCAAAATATTGTCTGCTATCATGAAATTTATTTTGTTACAAAAAAGGGCATTCATAAGTAAAATAAGTAGTATCTAAAATACATTTTTATGTTTATTATTAAATTTGTAAATTCTTATACCAGCTTTTATTGCTAAAACATAATATTTTACTCTTAATTTATAATTAAAATTAAAACCTAATCACTTTATTAAATGTGTTGTGGGTCGGACTTCTTTCTTCGTCGCACACAGACACTTGATTGTTTACCGATCGTGGGGCAATATATATATTATATATAGCGCACAAATTGGTGAATAGGTTAAATTAAAATTAACATATATATGAAGTAAAAATTATTTATTTAGTACTTCGTCAAAGAATAGTTCCCCACTCACTTAAAACTAAACATGCAACATATATATAGGGAAGTTCCGCGGAGGGTGGTGTTATCAATATGGAACAAAGGTTTATTTGTGTCTGGGATATGACATTAATGACTTTGAAACGGATGTTTGTTTTACAATTTAAAATGCTTCACATATTGAGGGATGACAATAAATTAAAAATGAGTATGACAGCAACTAATAAAAATAAGGGCAAAGGTTTATTTTTATTATGTTTGGGAATTGATTTATTTAATGAGTGGAGAAGGAATGATTATTTAGGATATTATCGTTATTGATATGGGGATATAACAAATGTAGAAAAGCATAATTAACTAATTTAAATAACAAAAAACCAAAGTTATGTTAAGTATACTTATTTGTCATTTAAATTGATCAGTTTTATAATTTGATTTGTGAATTATAATTTTATTTTATTTAGAACAAGATTATAAGTTCGGTCTCTTTTATTCTAAAAAGGTTTTATTTTTTTGCAGTCGTAAAATATATTATCATGACCTCGGAATTTTATTTATACATCGGTCATAATAGCGTAAAAAAATCCTCACAATATTTTAAAAAGCAATTATTAACTAAAGTAATTAATTTATCGGCATCTTAAATGTACTGTTTTATAATGCATTTTTGAATAATTTGCTATGATAATTTGTAATACACTTCTATTACTAACACGTGTTAAAAATAAAAGTTCATTCAAATACACACTGTCCGTCACTTTGATTTATTATATGGCTGTTAAAAAAAAGTTTTTTTCTTAGTGCTCCTTTTAAAGTTTATTTCTGATGTATTTGTTTTGTTATAATGCTTATAAATTTCATTCTTCAATATTATGCTGTATTATCATGGAACTTGTATGCTATTGATTACTTATTTAATCATTCTTCAAATGATTTTAAAATTTTAATTAATTTATCTGGTACTTTAAAACGTCTATTATTATGCAAAGCTCACTTTTTAAATAGTAAATAATAAAAAAGTTTTTTTTATTTTATAAATATGTAGCTATAAATATAATATAAAAATGCACTAATGCATAATAATTAATTACAAGCTGTTACTTGACAATACTGATAGAATTTATTTTGATATAAAAATATTTATAGTTTTAAAATTATCTTTTCTTATTAAACTTGTAGGTGTTTGACAATTTTTTGTTCAAAAAAATTCTTCTTCAGGAAATTTGAAACTTGAGTTCCATATGTTAGTTAAATAGAAACAATTATTGCTTAACACATTGCGGTTTTTTCTTAATTAAGGTTGTGTTAGCCGAGAAATTCAATTAACTAGTTTAGTTGAACTTCACATTTTCCATTGTTGAACCAATCTCCCTTCAGATATCTATTTTTTTATAGTTAAATAGAAACAATAATTAGCAAAAAAATTGCAAATCCTTTCTCAAATAAGGTTTTGTTAGCCGAAAAACTGAATAAATTATTTTAGCTATATTTTACATTATCCGTTTTTGAACCAATCTCACCTGAGATATCGGGAAAACTGAAATTATATTTTTTATTTAATAGTCAAATAGAAACAATTATTAGCAAAAACATTGCGGATCCGTTCATAAATAAGGATGTGTCAGCCAAAAAACTGAGTCATTTATTTTAGCCATATTTTACATTTTCCGGATTTAAAGCAATTTCCCCTTAGATATATGGAAAACAGTAGGTAAAAAATAGCGGTGCCTGTGACGTTGCTTATGGCGATTAGCATGGACATCCGGTCGATCTATTTTATGCATATATTTGCGACTGCGCATGCGTCGCCTGCGTCACCCAAGCGCGCTCGGCTGGCGGTACCTCCTTATCAGTTGCTTATCGCTTCTTATCAGTTCTTATCAGCTGTATGGACATCTGTAACGGGGACTCCGTGAGTGTGACTGCATGAAAGAGTGGGATGCAAAATAAGAATAAAATTTGCTGACACAAATTATGAAACGAATCGAGAGAGATGGGTCTCTGTGCGAGGAAACATCGGAATGCGATGCGCGTGCAAAATTACACACTATCGGTGCTCTTATCTATTACATTTGAAACATTATGTATTACATCTGTAACGGATAATGATTTTAATTAATAAGCATATGAATAGATAATAAAATGATGGAAATTAATTATATGTAATAATTTAATTATTAATAAAGAAGTTGTTTGTTTATTAATTTTATTATTAATAAAGATTTAAAATTGGACATATGAACGCGCAGATGGGATTAATATTAATATCCGTCCCGTCAACGCATAATGCAACAAAACGATTGAGATTAATTGTATGTATTAACTTATTTATTAATAAAAGGGTTAATAGTGGTGGGGGAGCATTATATAAAGCTAAACTTAGACAATAGTTACAATTTAATTAAAAAACTGATATTGTGGAGATCTAGAACTCTGTCTCCTGGCAAAAATGGAAAACGTAATCAGTATAAGTGGTGATGAAAGTGATTTGTCGTGGTCGACCTCGCATGCGTTGGATAATTTTTTAAATGATTTTGAAACTTCAATAATAAATGAAGAAACTCTAATAAATGAAGTTAGATATTGTTTAAACAAGCGTTTCAACGTTTCCGTCGGATTGAGTGCCGCTCGTGGATTCTACCCATGTATTTTATTTACTTTTTCGAATAAAAAATTATCTATGATCTATTCAGAATGGAATGCACTTATGCAGCAAAAAGAGCAAATAATCAAGTATTTGTCAATCAAAAGGAAAGCGGTGAAAAGGAAAAGGGGCAGTCTTGTCTGTGAAACGTGTCGTCAAAATGTGCTTGCTGAAGAAGATTTGCAATGTGATTCGAACATTAAGAATTTATTTAATAAGTTTAATTTACATTTTGAGGAAAGCGGAAAAAGTAAAATACAGAAGGTGGTGTCTCTGGAAAGATGTGGAATTAAAATACCATTCGATCAATTCAGTTTCGGGTCTTTGTGTGAAATGCAAGAATTAATTAATTTCAGAATTGATCGATTGAGTAAATTACATTTTTTTGAATATTATAATGCATGTCTAAATAAAATTGTACGGCAACAGTACACCGATAATGATTTGAAAAAGGCAGTCTTAAGCGCGATCCAATCAAACCCACCACTTTATTATGAAAATATGGAATGCTTTTACGAAGCATTGCTATATAATAAGGACAAATTAAAGAAAGACTTACAACTAGTGCAAGAGTGCGACGGTGTTGATAACTTAAACGATGAAAAGACGTTTACAACTTAATATAGAGAAACAAATATATCGTATAAAACAAATTAAACGACTTATTTGGGAATACGAAGTCAAAAATTACTTATGCCCAAAATTTGACAAAATTAAATTTAGTGATAATGAATGACTTTGAAATTATGATGGAAAAAGTAAACAAGGCTATAATATCATACCATGACGGAAAATTAAGCAAAGATATAATAACATATCTTCCCAGCAGGTTCCTGCATTCCATTGAGGGACAAGAACTAGAAGCAATTTGGAATTTTCTACCTGACAAGCATAAAACTAGTGAGAATTTTCGTAGAAGACTTCCATGTCACAAACATTATAATCTGCTTACTGATCGAACCCATATAGATGGTCCACCACCCCCCATAAAAAATTGCAAACGTTGTCTCGACAAGCGCCACGCCACTTTTGCAACCGAAAATTAATAGCAGGTGCTTTATTACAATTGACATGGAAAATAAATAAATATAAAAAAAAAAACGCATTTGAATTCTATATATATTCTATTTATTGTTATTAATATCATTTGTAGTATTGTATTATAAACATGTAAACATTGAAAATAATTGATAATAAATAAATTGCAATCAAGTGTATTATTTTCTTTAGTAAATCCTCTATTTTATCAAATAGTAATAATTGAAAAAAACGCAAAGATAGCACAACTACTAATCTTTATAATTGTGCAATAATTAATATGAATGTCCATTGTTTCATTATTAATTTATTAATTATTAATTAAATTGATTGTTTATTCATAAAAAAAAATTAGTTGCTTTTTTGCTACTGTAGTTTTGCAACTTTGCGTTTTCATCCTGCTTATAAACCAGTGACTACAGATTTTAGTAAATCAGTTATAATTTGTACGTGCGTCAACAATAACCAAAAAATGTCCTCAATAAGTGATAAATCTGCTGATGGGATTGTCGTAGATCTACCACAACCAACTCAATCCTTAACTGAGAGTGCTCCGGAAAAGCAGAAGAAGAAGCGACAAGTGCAATTAGATAGCGAGGAAGGAGAAGAAAAACATTTGCTCGAGCCGTCAAATAAAATCACAAAGAAGAGCGAAGACGAGCGCGACGATATTATAAATAAATTAAATTATGCTGGAGCAGAAACCCAGTTAAAAATTAAGCCGTTAAGAGATTTGTCACTGAAGAAACCCTATCCGATAACGGAATTTAGAATATTAAATACTCAAAATGGCAAGAAATTAATTGCAGAAATAGCTGAAAATGTTATTGTATTTATGCCAGAGCGATTTAATACTCATTTTACTTCTGACGACATAGATGCCCTAAACTATTCCCAATCCGCAATTGTATATAACGGATTAAAAAAATTGGGTGGAGGCAAGAGTTGCCACGACATAAAGTTTATTAAGTGGGAAGCTTAAATCTAGCTATAATAATAGCAATTAACTCAATACTAATAATAATGGAATATATTAACATTAACTATAAAATAAAAGAAATTAAAAAAATATTAAGTGCATCACCAACATCGGACACCCCGGCTTTACTAAATGCATGTGGAAAAACAATTAATAAACAGATTAAAATCATTAATAGTTTACTAAAATCCTCTCCCGGTGTGAGCAATAGAAAAAAACTAATGGGTTATTTGAACGCAATCACCGCATTAAAAATTAAATTTAAAAAAAAGTTACAAGTATTGGGAGATTATCAAGTGAAGGCAGGACTGAGACCTCGACGACAAATTAATTACGGATCTATAAACAGAAAGCAAAAAGACACTTTAACAGCTCGAGTAAAATGGCAAGAGGTGAGTACGATATTTTTATTTAATTTTTGTTTATTTAATAAATAAATAAAATTGTAGATGACGTCAGCGTTCCAATCAAGGATTAGAACGGGGCTTGCAGTAAATGTAAAGCACATTGATCCTCTAAATTTTTTAAAAGATGTTAAAGTATTGGTAATGCGTCGTTTAAAAAATTTAAGAAAATTTGTAAATTGTTTTAAATTAAATTTTACATTCTGCGGTGAATTTATACAACCTTCGTCAGAAGAAGGTGAATATAAATACATTTCTACTCGGAATGTAATATTTTTGAGAGGGTCCAACGATGACGATCTCCTTGATGATCTTATCAGGGAAATTCAAACAAAGGTATTTAATTTTTATGGGACTATGATCAATGTTTAATATGTATGTTTTTTCAGTTAGAAGAATTTCAAGAAAGAAAAAGTGGTTGGGCGTTGTCATCCATCATCAGCCTCTCAGTCTCTTTCGTCAAATATTGCCCTTTGAATGGTTCGTCTTCGTCATATCTGGAGCTGCCAACGGAATTACAGGGAAAAAAACAATCCATATTAAACATTCGAAATATGGATAAACGATGTTTTGTCTGGTGTATTGTTGCCGCGTTATTCCCCTGTAAAGAAGAAGACGGTACTGACCCCACACTAACCCAGTCTTATCCCCAAAATTTATATGAGCTATTAAATTTAGTCGGTTTAGAATTCCCGATGCAAATATCATATATTTATAAATTTGAACAACAAAATAAAAAATTATCAATAAATATATATTCTTTTGATAAAATTTCTAAGTGCATTTACCCACTTTATATGTCAAAAAATCAAGGTAATAATGGGAATATAATTAACTTATTGTTTATTAACAAATATCATAAATCCAATGGTCATTTTTTCCTAATAAAAGACTTAAATAAACTATGCTTTAAACAAATTTCTAAATTTGAACATCGGAAATACATATGTAATCGATGCTTAAATCATTTTAATTCAAGTGAAAAGTTAAATCAACATTCTTCAGATTGCTCAAGTTTTGAGGCGGTTAAAGTGGTAATGCCCTCAAATGGGTCAGTTGTAGAATTTAATCGTTTCAATGCCACGTTAAAATTACCATTTGTAATATACGCTGACTTTGAGTGTTTGACAAGCCCAATATCTAGTTGCAAAAATAATCCTAATATATCATTTAGCAACGCCTATCAAAAGCACATTCCATTTAGTGTAGCCTATCTACGCGTCTGTTCGTACGATTCAACATTGAATTATTTTAATATATACCGTGGAGAAAATCCTCAAAAATGGTTTATTAATGAATTATTAAAAGAAGCTTGCATTATATCAAACTATTTTAGTATACATTCTAAAACTCCAATGACTCCATTAACTGCACTTCAACAAATTAAGCACAACTCATGTGTTAAGTGCACAATATGTAATTGTGAGTTTGATGATAACAATGTTAAAGTTGCCCACCACTGTCATTTTACTGGTAATTTTATTCAAACTTTATGCAACAATTGTAACTTACAGTGTAAATATTCCAAAAAAATTTTACCAATATTATTTCATAATTTATCGCGATATGACGCACATTTTCTTATCGAGGAACTTGCCAACATCGACAATCAACCAATACACATAATACCAACAACCGATGAAACGTATATTGCGTTTACAAAAAAATACAAAGACATTCATTTAAGGTTTTTAGATTCACTTCGGTTTATGCCTTGCTCTCTGGAGAAATTAGTTGACAATTTAACAGATAAACAAATGACATATACTAAGTCAGCATTTCCAAATAATGTCGATTTTAATTTGGTTAGAAAAAAGGGAATATTTCCTTACGATTACATAGAGTCTTTCAGTAGATTAGATGAAACAAAATTACCCGACCTCGAACAGTTTTATAGCAGACTGCAAGATCAAAATATTACAACAGAAGACTATTTGCATGCAACCCAAGTTTGGTATAACTTTAAATGTCGGACATTGGGAGACTACGCAGATCTGTATCTAAAATCTGATATTTACTTGCTTGCGGATGTCTTTGAAAATTATAGACAATTAATACTAAACACGTATTATTTAGACGCATGTGCGTTTTATACAGGTCCGGGTCTAGCATTTTCGGCAGCTTTAATTATTTCTAAAGTAAAATTACAACTATTGACTGACATAGATATGGTCCTGTTTTTTGAAAAAGGTCTTCGTGGTGGAATTTGCCAGGTTAGCTCCAAGCACGCAGTCTCAAATTCTCCGTACAGTGACACGTACGATCAACACAGTAAAACATCAGAAATTTTGTACATAGATGCAAATGGTTTGTACTCATTTGCCATGACATCTAGTTTACCGTATGGTAATTTTAGATGGTTAGATGATTTGGAAAATTTAAAAAATAAAATTATAGATGGATCAATAAAAGAAAGTTACGGTGAGGATTTGAGCCAATCATGTGTGCTGGAATGCGACTTGGACTATCCCGTAGAACTGCACGACAAGCATATTTATTTTCCCTTCTGTCCTGAACATATATCTCACTCCAATAAGGCAGCCGATAAAAAACTAATGCTAACATTGAATAATAAAAACAATTACATTTTACATTTTAATGTTCTCATGCAGTGTTTAAAAAACGGTATAATTTTGAAAAAAATTCACAGAGGAATTGAATTTTTACAAAGTAAATTTTTAAAGCCTTTTATTGATTTAAACGCGGGCCTTCGTGCAAATGCAACAAATGATTTTGAGAAACAACAATACAAAGATTTTTCTAATATGGGGTTTGGAAAAATGATGGAATCGGTAAGAAAGTACCGTGATATACATTTAGTGAATAATTGGAAAACAGCAAAAAAATTAATAGCAAAACCAAATTTCAAAAATTTCAAAATATTTAATGAAAATCTTGTAGCGATTGAAATGTACAAAATACAAGTTAAATACGATAAGGCCCTATACGTTGGTACTTGTATATTAGACATATCAAAAACAGTTATGTACAGTTTTCTGTACGATTATTTACCCAGCCATGTTCATCCGTATTTTGATACGATTATTTGTTATTCCGACACCGATAGTATCATAGCTAAATTCTCACCAAAGGATGGCAGTAAGTTCCAAAGTATTTACGAGATTATTCGTCGCGACGCTTTATTAATATACGACACATCAGACTACAAAAATAATAATCAATTTAACATACCATTGGTAAATAAAAAAGTCATGGGAAAATTTAAAGATGAATTATGCGGAACAATAATACGCGAATATGTTGGAATACGAGCAAAAGTGTATGCTATTTCCGTAGAAAATGGAAGTGAAATTAAAAAACATAAAGGTATTGGCAAATCAAGTGTAAACAAATTAAAGTTTGAAGACTATAAAAATGCTATATTTAAAAATGTATCAAAAATATGCTCTTTTAATACTATACGATCTAATAATCATAACTTATATTCTCTTCAGATAAATAAAATTTCTCTTAATAATTTTGATGATAAAAGACATCTCTTGGATGATCAAATAAATTCGGTCCCTTGGGGTCATTATTCTCTCAAACAATAAAAATTTGTTTATTTGCTGAACGCATCATTTATACCTACTAACAAATTATATTGCCTTATTATTTTATTTATGTATAACCAATAATAATATGTTAAAACTTTATATGAAACAATAATTTTATGTTTATTTCTATTAATGTATGTGTATATAATATATATTATTTAATAATTTTAAGTCTATTTTATTTCCATATTAGTGTTTTTATTACATTTAGTTAAATAAAAAAACATATAAACAGTAATTTTTTTATTTTAAAACATAATTATAAATACATTTTACTTTATTTAAACATTTTATTTCTCGTTAACATATTCTTAACTATTTCTATTAAAATCTTAACTTTACGGATTAATTTGAAATAATTATATTTATATATCATCTATTATTGCTTTAATAAAATTAATTAAATGACAAATTATCTTCCTGTGAGTAACAATACATTTCTTCGTAGCGTTTGCTCTATAAAATCACATTCTAGTCCAGGAATTGTGCGAATGATCAAGACCCAACCATTTCACATACTGCTTCCCATTTTTACGACGCAACACTTTTTCCACCAAATAAACATCTGAATGTTTCACTTTTTGTAATTCTAGACTATAGAATGATCCTATAATAGGACGTTTTCTATTATCTTCAAGTTCATAGGTGATCGGATTAGTTATGTTCTCTTTGACAATCTTGAAAATTTCTGTCGACCAATTTGGCGTATACCCCTTGGCAAACATGGTTTTTTCTTTGCTGATTCGAACAAAATCTCCAACCTTGAACTTTCCTTTGCCGGCTATTTTAATGTGTGAATAAACAGTTTGTAACAGATTGTTCTCTTTATCTTTGCTTACGTCGCAAGGTCTCATTCCAATAGTACTATGTTTAGTATTATTGTACGAGTCAGTGATATCTGCCAGTACATTAAACCATAAGTAACGACCTTGCATGCTAAAATTACGGTATAATTTATCTTTCAGTGTGCGTATTACACGTTCAACTATGGCCGCTTTTTTAATGGTGTATGTCGAATAATGGTTTATAGACCGTTCTACCATGAGCAGTTTGAATTTTTCGTTGTAAAATTCTGTGCCATGGTCTGTTTGTAAATTTTTCGGAGTTCGTCCATTATTAAGTATTTTTATCATAGCATCTCGCACGGATTTTGCAGTTTTATCTTTCAACGGTTCCGTCCACACGTATTTTGAAAAACAATCAATCACTACAAAAATATATCTAAATCCTTTATTTTCACGAGCGTATAATTGAAATTCTGCTAAATCCGCCTGCCATAAATCGTCAATGCCTTTCAATATTGTCCGTCGTCTTGCAAAATTTTTACGGGCGGGCTTATGTAATTCGGTCACAACATCGTACTTTAGTTTGTCCATTCCTTAACGGCTTGATTTGTTCATTTACTGTCGGTTTTTTAATCATTTAAATTTGCTTTGCTTCCGGTATTGGGAATGACGACGAAGATGAAAACAATATATTAAATATACGCTCTTCGGTATTTATTTTAAAAGTTTCTATCTCTGAATTGAGCTGATTCATTGCCTCCGTAAATTTTGCTACATTAAATTTATTCAACTGAATTTGTTCATTGAGTTCTTTATAAATTTGATTAACGTACTTTTTATTTACGGCGTCATTGTCTTCGACCGGTACGTCAACATTCTCTAAGCGTTTATGTGAAATATCAAAATGTCCATCGGGTGTTTTAAGAAACCCGACACCAGCTGGTCCCCGTCGCCCAGCCAAATGTCGTTTTAAATCAGTTGTTTGCGAGTGTCGTCCAAACTTATCGACACTCATTCCGCAATGTTTTTATTAACACTGAAATGCATTAGATTTTATTATACAATTATATTGGCTTCGCGCAATTCTTCTTCGATAGAGACAATTTCGTTGTTGAGAGATGTGTTTCCCGCTTTTTGAGAAGCTAACAGCAGTACCAATCTTTCTATTAATTCATTGGGATCGTCCCAGTAAACAAGTTGAATTGGATTAGAATTTACTATCATAGTATTATCAAACATTCCACTTCCTACAGATTTCTTTTGTTTGATCCGAAACGGTTTGATAATCTGGGTATATTTATACGTTTTAAGTCCTTGAATTTGTGCACCGGGTTGATGATTACGTCTCAGCGCATTTGTTAAGTCCAAAAGTTTTTGATAGTTTTCCAAATCATTTGTACTAAATCCTGAATTGGGCTTTCTTTTAAAAAGCAATTCGTAAATACCTGTGGTTCCTTCAAATCTTTCTCCTTTTATTACCAAGTCTTTACCGTCAATTTCAACATCTGAATCACCAACTGACCATTTCAAGGTGCTCGGATTATGATATATACCTGTAGTTTTTGATGTATCAAATACCGGTTTTACGGGTGAATCGTTTATTAACCCCTTAAAATAGGATGCCGGCAATGGATCGTATTTACTCTGCTCAAAATCTTCTGCAATACTTGCATAGAAATTTGGGTTACTCATTTCAAATGCATCATCATTATCTCCACTGAAACTTTCACTATCGAGATCTACGTATTCTTGTGGCTCTTCAAAACTTGTATACAAATTTGAATTATCTAACTCATCATCTATATTAATATCACTTGATCCTACATTTTCATTATGTGCCGCTAATTCTACACTTGGTACGCTTTCCTTTCGTTGCTTTTTGACCCCAACATTTTTCTCTACTTTAATGTTGGTTTCGTGGTCTACAATTTTTTGTAGGGGATTTAAAAGCGGTGCGTACACCTTAGTCAGTTTTTCATTCTCATCTACCCTACCGAGTTTAAGAGCCAATACTTTTTTACGAATGGCTTTTTTGATATCAAGTATTTGTTTAGTTTTAGCCGACATTAGAATGGATTAAATCAGCATTAAGATCAACTTTGATCAGCTGTTGAATCAATTAAATCATCTTTTAAATAGGGTAAATCGGCTTTGAATCAGCAAAATCACCGTTATAATCAGGTAAATTAGCAAATCAGTTTTTTTAACAGATGCACAATCTGACCTACCCAAAGGAAAATCAAACTATAACTGAATAAATTATTTATTTGTAACAACTATAAATCTATCCAACATCATTCGATATCTGCCTTTGTTAAGATCTTTATCTTTATCAATGGTTATAAATCCGTACTTATCTTTCCAACACTTAGAACAGAAGTCTTTAAACGTCCCGAAAGTCATGTCACTACCTACATGGTCTTGGTAAACATGTTTCAAATTTGTTTCGTCTTGTCTGAAAAGGATAATAAAATTAGCATTATCGCGAATTAAATGTTTTGGAATTCGAGTGTATGTTTGACAGAGATAAAATGAATCTACATTCTTATGTCTACCCATACTAAAAAAATTTCGGATTTTATCTTGTCCGTCGCAAGCTACATCATCAAAAATAAAAATTGAGTTACTTTTTGCCTCACTTGGATGAAGTATTTCGCAGTTTTCTCTAAAGGAAAAATAACCAATTTCCGGCATCGACTTTAAAATGTTACCTAACATTTGGTATTTAGGTTGATACAAAGACTTAGAATATATATACACATTCTTAAATTTTACACCGTTTTCCCCAAACAGTAAACTAAGCATAACGTTTGATTTTCCGCAGTTTGATGGACCGCAAATAAGTGCCCGGATAGAATTTGGCAATAATTTACTATGTCGTATTTTATTTTTTTTTAACCCATCGCCACACACAGAGTCCATATTAACGACTTCTAAAGTCTGCCTTTGTTTTACTGTATGCATGTCGTCTTCCTCTTTTTACCCAACTGACCTACTTATAAGTATGGTATAAATATTTATGAGTATTGCTGTATTAATTAAATGTCGATAAGACACGGTACAGGTATGATTAACAGTTTAATCAACAAACTACCCTTTGAAGTGCATTTACCCGGTTATCAGTATTGCGGACCCGGAACCAAATTACATAAACGTCTAGCCAGAGGTGATCCCGGTATTAATCCGCTAGACGCGGCCTGCAAACGACACGATATTGCGTACAGTAAATCAAACGATTTGGTCGAAAGACATAGGGCCGACAAAATATTAGAGGAAGCCGCTTGGCAAAGAGTAAAAGCAAACGATTCCACTTTGGGTGAAAAAGCGGCCGCTTGGACAGTTACCAATATGATTAAGGGAAAAAGAAAAATGGGATTTGGCAATGAAAGCAAGAAACATGATTTGAAAAAAAATGTGATAATGAACGCAAAAAAAGCACTTAAAAAGTTTAAATCTAAAATTTCTAAACGCAACGGCATAAAGGACGGAGCCCAAATAGCTCTAAGTGCCGCAAAAGCCGCTGTCAGAGAATTGGGGGGAAAGCAAAAAATTCGGCATCCTCGAGTTTTACCCATTCCCAAGTCGGGAGGATTTTTACCGTTAATTCCCTTTTTTGCGGGACTAAGTGCCATAGGATCATTAGCTGGAGGAGCAGCGGGTATTGCCAAAGCGGTAAAGGAATCCAGAGAGGCAATGAGGAAAAGCAAGGAATTAGAAAGACACAATAAAATAATGGAAGCAATCGCATTGGGAACGCGGACAGAAAAAGGATCCGGACTTTATTTGAAACCGTACCGCAAAGGATTGGGAGTTTTTTTACAAAAACAAAAAAACTAGGGAAACTACCACGAAGACCGCTGACAGACAAGGACATTCGAAAATTTTCTAGTCATATTGAACATTTTCGAGGGGTGTTTATGCGAGATGACCTTCCTCACAAACCACATCATGTTGAATGTGCAATTATTAATTTAGATTCAAACGATGGACCTGGAACGCACTGGGTAGCGTATAAAAAACGCGGAAACATTGTCCAATACTTTGACAGTTTTGGGAATCTAAAACCCCCTCAAGAACTCTGTCGCTACTTTCGGGGTAGTAAAATCATGTACAACCATAATCGGTATCAAAATTATAATACATTTAATTGCGGGCATTTATGTTTAAAGTTTTTAAATGATTAGTTTTGCAAACAAAAGGTTTGACTGATAGAATAAAACATATAAATGTATTTAAATTTCTGCAATAAAATCAAAGAAATCAAGTAAATTATGATTAGTCATGTCCCACACCTTTACGTTGCAGGGTACCACAAATGTGTTATCAATCAATTTGTTTCCACCAATTGAATTAGACGAGAATGCAACATATTGTTTGGGGTTAATAGGATTTCGGTCATATAACAGTATACCAAATATAGATGAAAGTAATAATAAATTTCTTTGTGGAAATAAAGAAATTACAATTCAAACGGGGTCTTATGAAATAGGAGACATAGAAAAAGTGTTATGTAAACATTTGGAAGAAGAATCGGGAGAGACGGTTTTAAGTATTAAACCAAATAATAATACTTTAAAATGTGAAATAAAATGCAAGTACGATATTGATTTCTCAACTCCAAACACAGTTGGACGACTGTTGGGCTTTTCCCCGTTGCAATTAAAGGCCGGCGAATTGCATGAATCGGACTTACCCGTAGATATTATAAAAGTGTCGACAATTCGCTTGGAGTGTAACATCGTTACAGGGGCTTACTACGGCAACAAGTTAGGCCATACACTATACGAGTTTTCAATAAACGTTGATCCGGGTTTTTCTCTTAACATAGAACCCCGAAATATACTGTATTTACCTGTAAATGTAAAGTCAACCATTGATAATATCACTATAACAATTATTGACCAAAACGGGGATCCAGTGAATTTTCGGAAAGAACGCATTCTTGTCAGATTAGAATTGAAAAAAAATGGGTATTCAGTATAATAGAAAGTTGACACCTACACGAATATCTAGTAGTCAAAGATCCCTTAAAGAGGTAACATCGCACAACCAAAACCAATTGTTGTTGTGGGGTTACAAATTAAGTAATGTTGCAAATATTCGACAAAGAAAAATATGATGATTCTATCACCAAAGAAGAATACCATACTTATCAACCTCGTGCCCCGGGGCTTTCAAACTCTGATGAAATTAGAATTTTAATTCAACATCAAGACATATACACCGCTACATACAAAAGTTATTTACATATAGAAGGCGAAATAATAAAACCGGAGGCTGCATCAGGCTGTTCAATAGGCTGGAATCCGTGGGCATTTCTATTCGAAGAAATACGCTATGAACTGAATGGCTTTGAAGTAGATAAAATAAGGGATCCCGGTATTACCAGTACCCTAAAAGGATACGCATCAATACAAAGTGAAAATTTAAAGGATTATTGTTCTGCGGGATGGTTTGACAGCAAAACTATCTCCACAAAAACAACAAATTTTTTTTGTATACTTCCTTTGAAACTACTGCTAGGTTTTGCCGAAGACTACCAAAAAGTTATTATTAATGCTAAACAGGAATTAATTTTGTTACGCGCTCGATCCGATAACAATTGTTACATGGGTGCGGAAAATGTGAAAATTAAATTAAACAAGGTAGAATGGAGAGTTCCGCACATACAAATAAACGATTCCGCCAGATTATGGTTTTTGAATCAACTAAAAAACGACTCATCCATTCGCATTGCCTTTCGGAAAGCCGAATTGCATGAACTTCCTACCGTACGAGAATCCACAAAGGACGTCTGGATGGTAAAAACATCGAGCAGTTTGGAAAGACCACGCTATGTCATTGTCGCATTTCAAATCGCTCGAAAAGATGATTTCAGAAAAAACATTTTCTTTTTTGATCACTGCCACATTCGGAACATAAAAGTTTTCCTAAACTCTGAAAGCTACCCTTACGATAATATGAATATGGATATCGGTATTGGAGATTGGACACTTGTATACAAAATGTACTGCGATTTTTTTAAAAGTTATTATGACCAGGATAAATCAAACCCTCTGTTTGATTATGACTTGTTCAAAAATAGAATGATTTACGTGTTTGATGTTTCTCGTCAAAACGAAAGTGTGAAGTCATCTACAGTCGATTTAAAAATTGAAATGGAAACAGCGTTAGCCTTCAGTGCCAACACACGAGCGTATTGCCTCATTCTGTCGGACAATTTAGTGGAGTACAGACCATTGACCGGATCAGTTAGAAAAATTATCTAAGCCATGGCAATTGTATTGCCCGTAGATATGCAGGGTTTTGTAATTGGGGGAAACTTTGTACCAAAGGAGATAAGTATTGCAAAAAACGATCAACATATTTACTCGTATCTGGTGAAACCATCTGTGGAGTATGCATTTTTGACGGAAAAAGAGAAAATCCAGACTAAATGGTTGGAAAATAATTATCATTCAATTCCATATTGGGGCGGCTTTGTCGATTCCGGCGATGTTCAAAATATTTTTTATACGTTTGGGGGGGACAACTGCGATGTAACATGCGTGGTAAAAGGACACCAGAAAACCAAATTTTTACAAGATAATTTTCCAAGTTTTAAAATACTTGATTTGGAAAATGAAGCAAGATCACCTAAATTTAAAAAATGCGTCCATGATTGCGTTAATCACAAAAATAATTTCAGTTACTGTTCATTTGAAAATGTTAAAAAAATATGTATGTATTTGAATGGTGAGAATAAATAATCTATGTAAATTATTTTTTTTATTTTAATATATTCCTTTTCTTTATCCATCCTTCCTTGCTCCAAGATGGGAATAGCATCTATCTAATAGTTTACTAATGCGTTGACGGGACGGATATTAATATTAATCCCATCTGCGCGTTCATATGTCCAATTTTAAATCTTTATTAATAATAAAATTAATAAACAAACAACTTCTTTATTAATAATTAAATTATTACATATAATTAATTTCCATCATTTTATTATCTATTCATATGCTTATTAATTAAAATCATTATCCGTTACAGATGTAATACATAATGTTTCAAATGTAATAGATAAGAGCACCGATAGTGTGTAATTTTGCACGCGCATCGCATTCCGATGTTTCCTCGCACAGAGACCCATCTCTCTCGATTCGTTTCATAATTTGTGTCAGCAAATTTTATTCTTATTTTGCATCCCACTCTTTCATGCAGTCACACTCACGGAGTCCCCGTTACAGATGTCCATACAGCTGATAAGAACTGATAAGAAGCGATAAGCAACTGATAAGGAGGTACCGCCAGCCGAGCGCGCTTGGGTGACGCAGGCGACGCATGCGCAGTCGCAAATATATGCATAAAATAGATCGACCGGATGTCCATGCTAATCGCCATAAGCAACGTCACAGGCACCGCTATTTTTTACCTACTGAAAACTGAAATTATATTTTCATTTAATAGTCAAATAGAAACAATTATTAGCAAAAACATTGCGGATCCGTACATAAATAAGGTTGTGTCAGCCAAAAAACTGAATCATTTGTTTAAGCCATATTTTACATTTTTCTGTTTTAAAGCAATTTCCCCTGAGATATCCGGAAAACTGAAATTATCTTTTCATTTAATAGTCAAATAGAAACAATTATTAGCAAAAACATTGCGGATCCGTTCATAAATAAGGATGTGTCAGCCAAAAAACTGAATCATTTATTTTAGCCATATTTTACATTTTTCGGTTTTAAAGCAATTTCCCCTTAGATATCTGGAAAACTGAAATTATATTTTCATTTAATAGTCAAATAGAAACAATTATTAGCAAAAACATTGCGGATCCGTTCATAAATAAGGTTGTGTCTGCCAAAAAACTGAATCATTTGTTTAAGCCATATTTTACATTTTTCTGTTTTAAAGCAATTTCCCCTGAGATATCCGGAAAACTGAAATTATCTTTTCATTTAATAGTCAAATAGAAACAATTATTAGCAAAAACATTGCGGATCCGTTCATAAATAAGGATGTGTCAGCCAAAAAACTGAATCATTTATTTTAGCCATATTTTACATTTTCCGGTTTTAAAGCAATTTTCCCTTAGATATCTGGTAAACTGAAATTATATTTTCATTTAATACTCAAATAGAAACAATTATTAGCAAAAACATTGCGGATCCGTTCATAAATAAGGTTGTGTCAGCCAAAAAACTGAATCATTTGTTTAAGCCATATTTTACATTTTTCTGTTTTAAAGCAATTTCCCCTGAGATATCTGGAAAACTGAAATTATATTTTTATTTAATAGTCAAATAGAAACAATTATTAGCAAAAACATTGCGGATCCGTTTATAAATAAGGTTGTGTCAGCCAAAAAACTGAATCATTTATTTTTGCTATATTTTACATTTTTCTGTTTTAAAGCAATTTCCCCTGAGATATCCGGAAAACTGAAATTATATTTTTTATTTAATAGTCAAATAGAAACAATTATTAGCAAAAACATTGCGGATCCGTTCATAAATAAGGATGTGTCAGCCAAAAAACTGAATCATTTATTTTAGCCATATTTTACATTTTCCGGATTTAAAGCAATTTCCCCTTAGATATCTGGAAAACTGAAATTATATTTTCATTTAATAGTCAAATAGAAACAATTATTAGCAAAAACATTGCGGATCCGTTCATAAATAAGGATGTGTCAGCCAAAAAACTGAATCATTTATTTTAGCCATATTTTACATTTTTCGGTTTTAAAGCAATTTCCCTTTAGATATCTGGAAAACTGAAATTATAGTTTCATTTAATAGTCAAATAGAAACAATTATTAGCAAAAACATTGCGGATCCGTTCATAAATAAAGTTGTGTCAGCCAAAAAACTGAATCATTTGTTTAAGCCATATTTTACATTTTTCTGTTTTAAAGCAATTTCCCCTGAGATATCCGGAAAACTGAAATTATTTTTTCATTTAATAGTCAAATAGAAACACTTATTAGCAAAAACATTGCGGATCCGTTCATAAATAAGGATGTGTCAGCCAAAAAACTGAATCATTTATTTTAGCCATATTTTACATTTTCCGGTTTTAAAGCAATTTCCCCTTAGATATCTGGAAAACTGAAATTATATTTTCATTTAATAGTCAAATAGAAACAATTATTAGCAAAAACATTGCGGATCCGTTCATAAATAAGGTTGTGTCAGCCAAAAAACCGAATCATTTATTTTAGCTATATTTTACATTATCCGTTTTTGAACCAATCTCCCCTGAGATATGTCTTAGCTTAAACATTGACTATCCAACCTTAAATTAAATTATTAGCCAAATTATTTAGTTCTCTCATAAATAAGCACAATAAAAAGTTTTTTTATTGATTTCCAGAAATTTAAAAGTTTATTTCTATTTGTTAAACAATAAGAAACAATTCTTTGTAAAAACATTTGAAATTTACCAATTATTATTCATGTAAAAATATTTAACGCCGTTTTAACATTATATTTATAATTTAATAACACCCATTTATATCTAAATCTTTTGTTGACATTGCAGTTGTATTAAATTTATTATTTATTTAATTATTGCTAAATAATACTATTAAGTTAAATAACAGAGCAATTTGTTTAAATAAATAAAGTTATTGATCTAAAACAAACAAAGCGCCGCTAAATTCCAATGCTGGTACGCATGTTGATGATTTAGCTGGGCGATGCTTGGTTGAGAGCGCGGATTCACAAATACGCTTCTTAAACGAATTCGTAGCCGTAGCTAAGTTCAGCCACGTAACTTATAATCTTGTTCTAAATAAAATTAAATTATAATTCACAAATCAAATTATAAAACTGATCAATTTAATGACAAATAAGTACACTTAACATAATTTTGGTTTTTTATTATTTTAATTAGTTAATTATGCTTTTCTGCATTTAATAAAGTGATTAGGTTTTAATTTTAATTATAAATTAAGAGTAAAATATTATGTTTTAGCAATAAAAGCTGGTATAAGAATTTACAAATTTATTAATGAACATAAAAATGTATTTTAGATACTACTTATTTTACTTATGAATGCCCTTTTTTGTAACAAAATGAATATCATGTTATCAGACAATATTTTGATATTTTATCTTGACAAAGTTATGTTTATGTCTTTAAATTGTAAAGATTTTTTTATTGCATCTGAGATAATAGTTTTATTTATAGTTAATTATTAGTGAATTCTATAATTACTTATATATATCCACAAATAAATAAGTATGCCATTTATAAACTGCTAAAAGTTTATTTTATAATCTTGAGTTTGCATATTTACAAAAAAAAATGAAAACGTTACACTGGTTGGCACAATTTATACAAAAAACTATTTAAAAAATTGCAGGGTAAAGAAATAGATAAAAACTAGTAATGCCGCCGAAACCGGATTCAGACCCGGTATCCGGCGGATCCGGCCAATATTAGAAAGATTCGGTTCCGGCCGGACCTTGACAACTATCCGGTCGGATTCGGCCAGACCCGGCCGGATATGATATTTTTAAAAAATGAATCTAATGAAAGTAGAATACAAATGTAAAAAAAGAGCAGGTGAAATATATTAATAAAATGTAAACAAAAAAATAATAAAACATAAAAATAATAATAATATTATTAAATTATATTAATAAATAATGATTAAAATATTATATTAATCAGTATTATTAATAATATTTATATTATAATGTGGGCAATTCCATTTCAAACGGACCAGAGCTGGGGGAGGGGGGGGGTGCATTGAGAAACTTGCTCTTTTTTTTTAGTTTCTATAACTTATTAGTAGTCTTTTGATCGGTATATGAGGGTATGAAACCCATAAAAAAAAATCTACAATTTTTTTAAGTTTTCTTGTCGTTTTTTAACTTAATCGCATTTTTTGTTTTTAACCCCAATTTTAACTCAAAAAAATATAATGAATTGTTTAGGTAACGTAACCATTGGCAGAAAAAGTGTGGGGGATATTTTTATTCAAATCCATTGAAATATTTTAGATAAAATAACTGTTTTACTTATTATGTCTGTTAATTAAGTGTATTGTGTCCTGACTTGTTTGTTTTAAATACTTTGTTTTGAGTTTTGACGTAAAACAAGAGAGAAAAATTACTCAAAGCTCCCGTTTTTGCTCGTAAATATCAGAGTAAAATTCACCTAGCTCTAGACTTGGTTAGATAAGAGCGCGCTCTCTGTGCGACGCTCTCTTATTTCGAATGCTTCGAGATGTCATACCCAGTGTGACACTGATTTTTCGAACGGCAAAGAGTGTGCTCCGGTTTTTCAAACGCACCCCAGGTGTAGCGGAATCGAAGATATCACATTTTTAATAAAATGGTAATTTTCTAATTTTCCGCGTAAAATTTCGGAAAACCAAGAGCGGGATCGTGTTCTACGGAAAATTTCCTATAAGATACACCCTTATGAATATGATTTTTGACTATTTTTTGCTTATTAACAGCACAAGAAAGAAGACAAAATATTTAAAAATTAAAATGGCCGCATTTTCACTGTATTGCACCTAGAGATCATAAATTTTAAGAATCGTCATATTTTGGTACCACAAACATGTGTACAAAATTTGAGCAAAATCGAAGATATCGATATTGTCCGAATTTCCGTGGAATTACCCTAACTCATTTATGGGCAATTCCATTTCAAACGGACCAGAGCTGGGGTGCATTGAGAAACTTGCTCATGTATTTTTTTTTAGTTTCTATAACTTATTAGTAGTCTTTTGATCGGTATATGAGGGTATAAAACCCATAAAAAAAAATTCTACAATTTTTTTAAGTTTTTTTGTCGTTTTTTAGCTTAATCGCATTTTTTGTTTAAAAACCGCAATTTTAACTCAAAAAAAAAAAATTTACTAATGAAATCAATCAGAAATTTTCCGTAGAATCCAAATCTAGTGCCATTTCAAGTCTATACCCTGTTAATAAGCCCCAAAAGCCATAAAACCATGTTTTTGTTCTCAGTGGGCTGGGCAAAACGGAGCATTTTTGTAAGTTAATTAGAAAATATAAATTTGTTCTGTGTATTTGGGTTTTAAAGGTCTAAAACACACAAACTGCAAAAATAAGCCTATTTTTCAAAATAAACTTTTACAAATGCACATTTAGCAGTTTTCAGAGAAACTATACACCAAATATTATTAAAAAACTGAGTTTTGCAAACAATTTTACATAGAAAATAGTCAGTGTCGTGTTTATCTGACGATGAAAAACCAATCTAGAAAAAAAAAATTTGTTCAACATTTACTTAATTTTTTTTTTTTTCATTTTTCTTAAAGATTATTTGGATTATATTTTTTTAAGCTTAATTCAGAAGTTTAACAAAGTCATCTTTTGTTGTTTGAACTAATTTTGGGTCATTTTACTCTTTGTTTGATAGTTTTTGCGTTTGCGGCACAAATTTAGACTCGATCTATCGGCGCGAAAATTAGAAAATATTATTATTTTTGGCATTCAAACATAAATCCTCCTGGCGCTTATCAAAATTTGTTAAAAAAAAGTTTTAAACCACACCCTAGTGTGTTTATAATATTTTTTGTGAATATAAAAAATAATTAAGTTTTAACGCATTTTTTGTCTGAAAATTTTGTAAACATTTCTTTCTAGATGGACTTTTCTATAGACGATGAGTACAACACTGACTATTTTTCACGTAAAATTGTCTCCAGAATTCAAATTTTTAATAATATTTGGTGTATTGTTCTTCTGAGCGCGGCTAAACGTGCATTTGTAAGATTTTATGTTGAAGAATAGGCCTACTTTGCAGATTTGCAAAGTTTTAGACTCTTAAAACCCAAATACACAGAACATATTTATATTTTTCAATTAATTTACATCAAAATACGTCAACTTTGGCGGTTAAAAAAAATTAAAAAAATGCTCCTTTTTGCACAGCCCACTGAGAACAAAAACATGGTTTTATGGCTTTTGCGGCTTATTGACAGATATAGACTTGAAATGGCACCAGATTTGGATTCTACGGAAAATTTATGATTGATTTCATTAGTAAATATATTTTTTTTGAGTTAAAATTGCGGTTTTAAAACAAAAAATGCGATTAAGTTAAAAAACGACAGAAAAACTTTAAAAAATCGTAGAATTTTTTTTTATGTGTTACATACTCTTATATACCGATCAAAGGACTACTAATAAGTTATAGAAACTAAAAAAAAATACATAAGCAAGTTTCTCAATGTACCCCCCCAGCTCTGGTCCGTTTGAAATGGAATTGCCCTTATGTCAAATCTGCCCAGTTGGTATCTTAATAACCCCAAAGTAAGCAGTATCACAATAAGTGTTAGTCCGTAATAAACGTTTCAAAATATCAATAAAATAATGTGTTCTTTATTAACTGTAATTTGTCATTAGGCTTGACAAAGATTGAATATATGGTCAGGATATAGAAGGAAGTAATAAAGACATATAACACTGGATGAAAGAGATGTAATGTATAACCACCCACCACATATATGTAGGCAGTTTTAAGAAATTCTGTGCGGAGAAAAGCTTCGAAAATTTTCATTTAAATTTATTATTTATTTACTTTCTGCCGTATCGGTTCTTACAGTTAAATCTTGTTTATTTATGTATCATTGCCGTAAAATGCCACAGGAATAATAACGGAATGCTATGTGCATGCCTACATAATAATATAATTGATGTGTTATACATTATAATTTGTCAACCAAACTCTAACATCTATCAACTTAATAGTTTATTTTCTATTGTTCATTATTCTATTAATTTACAAACCAGTATAGTATAACTATTTGTTAATATTAAGAAAGTGATTAAAAATTATACAATATTCCTGGATGAAGGCACAGACACATGTATTCGATAAGTAATACATGTTAAAACCATTAAAGAAAAAATAAAAAATAATCTTCTGTACATTGGAATAAAAAGGAGAGCATTTCACATAAAAATATTTAAATCAAATAATAAGAAAGTAATAAATCAATACAATAAAGTTGACTACAAGTTCATTCTATTGTCATATATTATATTAACTGACTAGACAGTTGTTTTTAAAATATTGCTAGCTAGTTGCTAAATCTGAATGCCCCCCCGCCCAACAGAAACAATATTTCTATCTGAAAATAATAATACAAGTGTAATATCGCATTATTATTGACTGATCAGAATCCCTTAAAAGCACCATAACTAAAAACATTAATAAAATAATTTGTATTTAGTTTTTTAACATTTACTTTGTCATTGGGAATGGTTCATCGATCACATTTTGCAGTCCACGTAAAGATGTTTTATATATAAAATGGACTGGACATAATACAATGTGCGAAATTTATCTTATTAACTTTATAAAATCCTACAAATACACTAATTCACATTAACCTAATCCATTTCTTAAGTTTTATGTTATTAATTTTTTGTTGTTTATATACATATTATAATCACAATTTTCTTGACAATGCTTCTAAGTTATGAAACCATGTTGTCGATTTTTATTTATTATTTATTTCTTGAAGTCGCACCCTTTTAACTATATATTTTCTAAAAAGTCTGTATGCTAACTATACACATCACTTGAGTTTATTTTGGGAAATGTTCTAGAATCGGGATTCTTCGCCGTTAGGCGTTGCCTCATACTAAGGTTTCAGACGTTTAAATCCAGCACCATCCTGACCTAATTTCAATTCTTCGTATAATGTTGGGTTGACTTCCTGTTGAGCTGGTACATGTAATGATTCTTGTTTCCATCCTTGTCCACCCGATGTTGCAGATACCGCTATGCCATTTGACGTTGCGTTACCATTTGGTACATTACTTCCATCCTGTGACTGTGGAACCTATTAAAGAAAATTTTAAAGGAAATAAAAATAAACACAAAGGATATTAATGTACCTGAATGTGATCCATATTCACTTCACGTAAATAACTCGGGTTTTCGAATGCTACACCTCCTTGATTTTTAATACCTAACATGCGTTTGGTTTTAACTAACCAAACTGCACCCACTACAATAGCTGCAACAACAACCAAAGCTAATACTATAGCTATGGCGACTCCAGCATGGGACCCATCATCGCCGTGGCTTGCTGCTGATGTGATGTATTTTTCACCTACAGTAAATCGTATTGGATCAGTCAATGTTGATGTTCCCCTGCTGTTTCCGGCCTTAACAACACATTCATACGTAACGCCATCTTTAAGAGGTGTAATTTTAACTGAAGTATTTGGTGTATCTTTCTTTGAAGAAGTTTTATTTCCCGCATCAACCATTCTCCAAAATACCCTGTACATTTCTACAGTATGGGGATTTTTAACAGGAGGTTCCCAAACAACCTTAACACTATTGGTGTCTAGCATTTCAACATGAACATTTTGTGGTGGGCCTGGCAATCTTTCTCTGCCTTCGTGGAAACAGCTCATAATCTGTTTTGTGTAGGATAATACGCATATTTTATTATTTAAGCTTGTAACTGGCTCACCACGACACCAATCTAAACATCTTCTAGGTACACCCCATTGGGCACAACAATTCCTATGATCAGAACCATCAGCAGCACATTTCATTAATTTGTCAAAATCGCTGATGCATTCTGGTTTATCTATCACCGCATCAATATCCAAATAGAAGCTGCAAGCGTCCATGCAAACCGAGCTGACATTTTGTTCCATACAACATTGGGTGACATTGGTAGTCGATGCCAGATTGCGAATTCTTACTGAGACCGGTCGTGTAGCGCTACCAAAAGCATTTTCAGCATGACAAAAGTAATCCCCAGCATCCACTTCAGCTATATTATTAATGGTAAGATGCATACTATATTTGTCATCCTCATCTTTAATTGGTGCAACTTTAATGTCATATTTTCCACCTTGAATTACCGGTTTGCGTTCTTCGTGGTTCTTCCAAAACATCATCTTTGGTTCAGGTTGAGCGTCTACCTTGCATTCTAATGTTACTGAATCGCCTGGTGCAGCCATTGTAATTCCACTTGCTTGAATATGCGGCCCGTCTAAACAATCAGAAATAAGTAGAATCGTATTTACTATTTTATTTTTTTAATACTTACGACTGATTGTTATTTTTCTTGATGCTTGCATTGGAGTGCCATACCCATTGTCAGCATAACATGAAATTTGGTCCATATCTCTTGTAACATTATGAATAACAGTAACCATATGTCTAGTGATTTCTTGCCTAACTAGTCTTCCAGATATATACAACGAAATTGTTGGCATTGGTGTACCCATTGCTATGCAAAGTATTGTCATGCTACTACCTTCTATGACTAGATTAATAGGGTGAACCGTCGGCGGCTATATTAGAAGTTAAGAATTACTATTACTTAATATTTGCATGAAGTTTAATATACCTCAACAAATGCCGGATAAGCTGGATCTGTCCAAGCAATCAATGTTTCGGAGGGTAGACTTTGTCCTTTCTTCGAAATTGCAGCTACATATACTATATATTGTGTGTTGGGACTAAGGTTTTCAATCATATGTGATGTGACACTAGTATTAGTTATATGGAATGCACTATCTGATGTTGATTTGTGGTACAATCTGTAAAATATTTGATTATATCTAGAAATTTTGAATTAAAACAATACTAATTACCTGTATGTAATCGATTCTGAGGGATGGCTAAATTCTGGAGGCTGCCATGTAATTGTTACCCAAGTGGCACTATGACTAGAGACTGCCAAAGAGTGTGGAGGCGATGTAACTCCGTTGATCAATTCACCATCTACAAAAACAACTGGCTACTGTTTTGCATTTTCAACTATTTTATAAAACTTACTAGTTTTTGTGACATTAATCATAAGAATTGATGATGGCAATGAAGTGCCTTGCAAATTTCTTGCAACGACAAATATATGGTATAAACCACCTTTTTCCAAATTATTTAGGACTGCAGAAGTATCAGTTGTATTTTGCTGCTGTGAGTTGAAATTAATTAATAAATATAACATAAAATTTAAAAAAATATATAATACTTACTTTATCCAATTTCAGCAATGTTTCATGCATTGATGTATTGTCTACTTTTTGATAATAAATAATATAATCAGTTACATTATTCCCATCCGCTGGAGCTTCCCATTCCAAAGCCACAGAATTATCTTCAACTACAGTAGCATGAAGTTCAGAAATTGGTCCAGGTAATATGCCTGTGCCTAAAAATCAAATTATTGTATACGTGTAAAATTTCGTGTACTTGTTAGTATTGAAACCAACAGTATAGGGCAAAGTTTCTTGAGTACTTGTATAGTATGATTTTTATGATATAGTATTGTAGTATATGAAAAAAAATTAAATGTTTTTTTTAACAAAATTATTTATACTGTCTTGAATACACCTTAGAGTAACGGTTATGATAAATTAATTGTAAAAGAGAATGTAATGAAGAAAAACTTTGAAATTATTGTCAAACTACTGTGAATAAAATATCTTGTCATTGATAACAATTAAATTTTACCTTCTTCAAAACATTGAGCTATATTTCCAATGAATGGAATGCATGTAGTTGCGGTGACTAGAAGAGAATCCACAATAACTCCATTGCACAGAGATACACATGCAGGTGGTACTCCTCGGCGGGTACAGCAGTTTCCATGGTTTCTACCACCTGCTCCACAGCGAAGTAGTTTATGAAACTCTGCACCGCAAACCCGTGCCAAAACTTTAATATCACTCATTTTAGCATCATAGGAACACAATGGCATGCAGACATTACTTAATTCAGCTTCCACACAACAAGCAGTTACATTGTAATTGTTTGCTTCTTCTACCTTCTCCTCGAATATCTGAAATATTATAAAAAATATATTACAAACCCGCTAATTATAGTATGTATTACCAACACTAGTTTTTAACTAAATTAATAGAGTACATATTCTTAAATTGTATGTAGTATTTATTGTACTTAATAGCTGTTTTTTTGGCTATTCATAAGTGAAAATAGGGATATATTATTATTTTTAATACTATTATCATGTTCCATTCACATTTCACATATTTGCTGTTGAGTTATTAATAATATTGTTTAAAAATAGATAACAAAATAGTCAATAAACGCCAGTTTTCAATCAATATCAACATTGTGGCTAACGGAAAAGATAGTTCTGTTTATTCCATAATTGGAACACAAAATTAAAAACTAACAAAAACTCACAGTGAAATATAAGCGTCATATGTTTCAGAAATATAAATGGCTTTACCTACAACTGTTATTCTAAATACTTCTTCTACGTCTTTCCAATTTTATGTGTTTTATGTGACTCTTATCTACAACTATTCAAACAATATGAACATTTTATAATTTTTACAAATGTCAGTGCTGTTAGTAAATAGTACACAGTAAACTGGCATTCTGAATACCTCTTAAGACGAGCACCATAACGAATTGCTTTTGAAATATTAAATTTTATAAGACAAGGTGACTAAAGTTAGTTATAAACAAAAGCATCAGTAGTTATTAATAAATTTAATAAATGTTGAATTTTATTATAAAGCGATGTAACTATAAAAGTATTGAATTACAATTCTACCACAAATAAATATATTTACGAGTCCCATTTGGCTCTACTCTAAGCGATAACCCAAATAACATGCAATTTTAGATATTTTTATACGAAAAAAAATCTACGCAAATGTTGCCAAGGTCTCCATTTTAATGGATAGTATTATATATATAAAAAATATAACAAGTTTTTAATAAAAACTAATAAATAAATAATCAGTCATCGTCATCTGTTATGCCGCACTTTCATAGAAATGTGATTTATTTATTTAACCCAAGCGTATTTGCCTAGTAAACCCCTCTAGTGGTGTGGTTCGGATTCCACTTTAAACTGTAGGTCCCGTATGTTTGTGTGGAACTATTATCGCGCACCACAAACATACGTGAGGGGTGCCGACGCTCGTAGCGAGTATGGCACTATAAGAAGAAGAAGAAGCGTTTTCTTTTTATTTCTTTTATTGAACGTCGGTCTTTTACACGAGAGAAAACCGGAGACTTGTACCGAAGTTTTAAGCCGTCAGCACAATCACAGTCAGTCCAAAATCGCGCGCCATTTTAAACAATCTCAAAAAAATATCAAAACCACAGACCTCTTAATAAAATGGTCTATTGTATTCCTATTTCATTTGACTTGTCATTATACTGTCATATTTGATATATAAAAATTCCGAGTTCCGTTACGTTAAATTGATATGTCTTCACAACAAAAGAGAAAAAGTTCTATCAAACCTAAAGCCCAACCTCCTGGTGTTCAACATGTGATGAATAATTATATTAGTTTAACAGAAGATTATTTTGGAAGGTTATACGATGATAATGGAATTCCTGATTATGTCAAACGATTCACGTGGAAGAACCATAATCATATTCAGGTACAAGTCATAACGTATGGAGCCAGAATAACTTCATTGAAAGTTCCTAATCGTGCTGGTTATCCTGAAGATATTGTTTTAGGTTTTGATACACTTGAGGGTTATATTTATTATAATAATACATATATGGGAGCTACAACAGGACGCACTACAAATGGTATACAAGACGCGACGTATGCAATTGATGGTATCCAATATTGGCTATCAAAAAATAAAGGCAATCAACATTATAATGGTGGTCAAAACGGTTTGGATAAGGTTAATTGGGTCCCCCATGTCGATGGATCCAAACTAATATTAAGTTACGCATCTGCTGATAAAGATGAAGGATATCCTGGTGATTTGTTAATACATATCACATTTGAACTGACAGTTAAATGTGAATTTACAATTAATATAATAGCAAATACAACAAAAGTAACTCTTGTTGATATATCAAATTTTATATATTTTAACTTGGCAGGACACGAGAAAGGTGAAGAAGAAATAGAGAAACATATAGTGCTGTTAAATTCAAATTGCTATACACCTACACAAACCAATGGTTACCCGACTGGAGAAATATTAAACGTAGTACATACTAGAAACGACTTCCAAACACCTAAGTTAATGAAGAAAATGATGGGTCTTGGCATTGAGAGAGGATTTGAAGAAAACTTCTGTATAAATCGCGGTGTACATCAAGATCAAGCTTTTGTTGCAAGAGTAACACATCCAATGTCTGGAAGAATTTTAGAAATATATAGCAATCAACCCGGTGTTCATTTATCAACAGGCGAACAATTTGGAACAGGAATAGTGGCACTGCCATCTTATATACATTCAATTAACTCTGACGTCATTCGAGAAAATGAAGGAATATTTATCTTAATTCATAAACTAGAGCAGCACTTAATGAATACTGAAATGTTAAAAAATGATGAGAGCCATAAAATGTTGAAAGAATTGATACTGAAATTATTACCAAATTCAGTCGAATTAATTAACGATGTAGATGTAGATGTAGATGTAGATGATGATGATGATGATATTTACGATGTATCATTGAGTGGTTCCAATGTAGATTTCAATTATTCTATATTATTAAAGCCGCTTGAAATGCAATTTTTAACAGCACTTAAAGAAGCCGCTCCACATATTACTGAGGATATGAACTTCATAAAAATCAAAGAAATCGTTGATCAACTATTGAGGAAACAAGCTAACTTAGATGATGAAAATGACAGCATTAGTGAAGGTTATGAATTTATGAAAGAAGTATTTGAAAAGCAACAAATTGTACATGAAGAATTATTAAATAAAACAAACCAGTCAAGAGTAAAAGATGTAATTATAAGAAAATCGGTAGAAATTTTAAAAGTAATGGAGAAAGAACTAGATAAAAAACAAAAGATACATGTGGCATCTATACCAGAATGCTATAGTGATGGGAGAACCCATGGAAAAGGTGGTGCTATTTATAGACAATTTAGTGGTATAAGTTTGCGAACACAGAATTATCCAAACGCAACGTATTATTCTAACTTCCCGAGTCCAATATTAAAACCCCATGAGACGTACAAACATAGCATTACTTATAAATTTTGGGTGCAAGCGGGTAATCCAACCAAATGGTTAAAAAGAATGCAAGTCGAGAATGATCCTTGTTGATACAATTAGATATTAATGATGAAATAACTGTTATACATAATATTTTAATATCTATCTAATTTATCAATTCTATGTTGGAAATTTTTCAATGTATTGATATATATATATATAGGAAAATATAATGACTTTGTTTCGTGTTCACTGTATTCATTTTAATAAAATTGCAATGAGTGATGCTATTCCAATAGTCCGAAAACAATAACCTATGCAATATCAATTTTAATAAAAGCCCATTTTGTGTAAAATAGACAATGTTATAAATGTTGCTTGCTTGAATAATAGCAATATTTTACCGTTGATTGACAAATATACTAATATACGCAACCATCAATAATATACCGTTAGCGTTAATATATAGATGACGTATACACGTCAAAATATGAAGTTAATTAATAAAACTGAATTTTATTCTGCAATTATTATCTGCGTTATTCACTATACGCACACACTGAGATAGTGAACTCAATTCAGACAAACAGGCAGTTAATAATAAGCTAAAAGCTTTAAACAAATACGCCAGTAGTCGTTCCGCTCAGAATTATCAAGATTATAAAAAAACTCGTAAACATTGTGCCAATCTAATACAATCTGAAAAAAAAAACAAAGTAAATTTCTAAGCTTTCCATAAACAAAACATTCTATAAAACGATAGATAGGTACTTCAAAATCTTCAATCTTCGAAATGATCAAAGCAATCTAGTTACTCATCCAAAAGAAAAAAACATATATTTTATTCTACTATTCTAAATCCTTCTACAATGCCGGCTAGTGGTAAAATAGGTCAAATTGATTTTAGACAACGGGTTGTTAAAAGATATCTTCTTAAATTAAATACCAGATAGGCATCAGGTATAGATGAAATTCCACCTATTATTCTTAAAACATTTGCAAATGAGTTAGCTCCCATTCTGACTAAAATATTTGCTTATCATACAAAAAAAAACATTCCCGAACTGTTGGAAGATTTCAAATGTTTAACCAATACCTAAAAGATAGACAGGTCTGATTCATAGAATTATAGACCAATTGCATTATTATCCAATCTGACAAAAAAATTTGAAAATATAGTAATTTAGAACAAAATAACTTCATCTCAGATACTCAATATAGATTTCGATCAAAACGTTCGACAACAGATCTTCTGACGTATGTTAGTCACAAATGGAGTTCTACTTTAGACAAACATGGAAAAAATCTAGCAGTAGCTTTAGACATTTCCAAAGCATTTGAGGGTATAGTATCCTAATCTCAATAAACTTCATTGTACAGGTCTTGATCATAAATCTGTAAATCTTATCAATAGTTTTCTTGACAATAAAAAAATTATAGTTATTGATGGTTTTAACTCTGACAGCAAAATCATAAAAGCTGGTGTTCCTCTTTCACCAACTTTATTTTTGATTTACATCAATAAACTTCTTCAAATAACTAAAAGTCCTATTCATAATTTTGCAGATGATAGCACATTTCATATTTCATACTTCATCTATAAACAAAGACCTCAAAACAATATCTGAATGGGGTACTCGCAACATGGTCAATTTTAACTAAAAAAACTCAACTTCATACTGTTTCAAAATCAAACTCCAATGTATCATCAGCACCAAATATTAAACTAAACCACGAATCCATAAATCTTCTTTTTTTTGTCTTCTAGAGGTTGCAATCTCACATGTTCTTCTCTGGAATGACCTTATTGTTGACATAGCTTCAAAAGTATCTAGAAAACTAGAATTTCTTAATAGATGTAAACAGTTTTTTACTTCTGTCCAGCTTGTTCTCAAGTATGGGGAGGAGCATCCCAAACTAAACCATTGCTTCTAAATTCTATTCAAAAACAAGCTATTCGGATCATTGCAAACCCAAAATTAACTAATCACTTAGATACTTTACAACACCGGCGTAATGTTGTAGATCTTTGCATTTTCTATACATATTTCCATGGACATTTATCAAACGAAATAAAACATTGTCATCTAAACAAATATTTACTTGTAGTACAAAGCTTGCTAGGAATTTTAACAAATATTCACTGACAGTTCAGAGAATTAGGACCAAAACTTTTAAGAGAGATTTTTTAACCGTATCAACACATTGAATAAACTTCCACTATAATTCTTAGTATTACATTTTGAATGTGTAGAACATTGAGCTCCATCTTGATGGCAGTATTTTATTTTTCTGAAACTTTGCAAGTTATTGCCTGGATGTATGTTTGCAGCGCACTTACGTCACTTAAACTCAGAAAACATCTCGTAATCCTTTAACCTTTCAGGTAGTCGTGTGTTCCTTTTTGTTATTTTGCAATCACGTTTTTCTATTAAAGAACATGGAGTTTATTTTTCTTGATGTTATTTTTTTCCTTCTTCTTTGGGTTGTAACAAAATTTAAAATTTTATTTGTTCGGATTCTTCTTTCAAATGTTCATTTTGATTTTCACCTTTTTTGGTTGTTTTGGTTGTTTTAAGAGTCCATAATGGCTTAGAGACCAACCCAATTTACAATAGAATATCTGACAGGTTAAAACAAATAGTTGAATGCATTTGAATAAATTTAATGAACGTTTTTTATTATATATTATTTATCATTTTTTGCGTTATTGTTACTAGATTGACTATATTGTTTCAGCTTAAAAAAAATTAAATTCTTTAAAAAATCATTTTGTTATAATATAATGAGCAAAGTGAAGTTTAGCTGTGACACTGACTTTATAAACCACTCCTATCACTGCATTCTTAACGCAGACAAACTATAGTATGATTTTGTTTTTTTTGGGTAACCAAATTTTATACCCATCTGTTTCGCCACAGTATCTAACCAATCGATCTTGTTCACTTTTTTGTCGAGTTTTTGGCGTTTTTCTTTTATATGCAAATAACACACTGTACCAAATACTTTCAAAATACCTATGTTGATTTGTTTCTTTCTTGATCCACAACTGGTAAAGTGATTTACCGTCAACTGGGGTTTTCCTGTTATTAAAAACATTAAGAGCTTTGGCCCAAAGTGGTAAAATCTTGGCATGAATTATAATATGGCATAATTCTAATGTAAATCTTATTCGTCTTCAGAATTTTTTTTAAATGCTTCCCACTACACTTGCCTCTTCAAAAAATGTTTGCAAACGTTTTCATATTTCTGATTTTTCCTTGATAAAGAAAATTCTTCTAAGGTAGTTCGTAAAGTGTCCTAAGCGTATGTGCCATGTCTGATGGCTGTCTTTTACCCTTTTTGATGAGCTTGTTGGTTATACTTTTTTTGCTTAGTCCAGGATGATCTTAAGTACGTACAGACCTTTTGCAGTCTTTCTTCCACCTAATTTAACTATTTTTTTTTTTTAAATTTGCATCTTTTCATAGTTTTGGATAGAAATATATAACGTTTTTCCTATTGACATCCGATTTTAGAAACTTTTGTAACTTGTGAAGTAACTTTTTGGTCATATGTGCTGAAGCTTCTGAATCTGCTAGCCAATTTTTGGGCTTTGTAGCTTATTCGCAAACAAACGCTTCGTCATTATCTCTATTTTTTTTGGTTCATCATCTGTGCTTTTGCAACAGTTTTTTGTATAGTGGCCTGTTTTTTTATACATAAACATTTTTCTACAAATGTTACTTTTTGCAATTAACACTGGGGTTTCACTTTGTTTTTTTTTTGTAGCAGCATTTTTATCATTTTTTTTTACAGTAGGACTGATTCCCAAACACTTTTAAACTGAAAGTACTCCTCGGGTTCTTTTGTTTTATTTAATTTTCTTAGGGCCCTAATATCCAGCTCCTAATAAAGTACCTAATAAACTATTAGCTGAATAACCTAACTTTTTTCAAATTTTAATTTGATTTATTTTTGTTACATCTTTGAGCGGCTAATAAATTATATGCTAAATGTTTTTATTTGTTATAAATGTATATGTTAAGCATATATTTAAATGGCTGTTCATAAGTTTTAATAAAATAAATAAAATTAAAAGTTAGCTTATTCAGCTAATAGTTTATTAGGTGCCTTATTAGGAGTTGGATATTACAGGCCTAAATCTTGTACCTATTTAATTTTTTCTAACACGCACTAAAAATGTTTTACAAGTTACTGTTTTTCTCACGCCGTTTTTGATTTAAAAACACCGTTTAAGCTCCTGTGCCCATAACCTGTTCTTAGAAGTATGATGTTAAATCACTTTGTTTTTATAATTTGTTAAATTAAAACAGTAGTTAGCATAAACAAGACGTTATATACAAATTAATGACATTGACGTTCTGACTGCAACGTCTTGTTTTAGAATTCGGAATATGTAGTCCATAAGTACCTGTGCGTGGGCGTGTTAAAATTTATAAAAGATTGGGGATGTTTCTTAAAAGCTTGAATACTTTTTTAAAGTCAATTATAAACAAAATTAAGTATTTAAAATAACAAAAAAAAAATCCTTATGTAACGTCCCGTAATTTATCTCAATACTAAATATAAAAATTAAACACTAAATAAGTCCATAATCTTTCAATAAGTATCAAACATATAAACAAACTATGTATAATATATATGTATATATATATTTTAAACGTAAATTTAAATTTGTTTTTCTTACTTTGCTACTTGTTCTGAACGTGATCCTGCTACTTGGTTCGCCAACGCCATGAGTATTGACAGCTTCAATATAAAATTCATAATCAGTGTCACTCTGCAACCCTTCCAAAATGTATGGACTATGAACTTTGGCTATCATATTGTAATCATTGTCATAAGTGGTGAAAGTGCGGTAATGTACATTATAGTGTTGGACCGTGTCGCCGAGTGTTTTAGGTGTGGACCAATGGACAATTGCAAATTCCGTTTGAATGTTAGTTACATGCACACTGGTTGGGGAACTCGGCAGGACACCATATCCTTGCAGCAAGCAGCTAGTATATTCTCCCATGTAACGTAGACATCTAGAATTAAAATAAAATTATATTATTTTAAAAAAAGTATATAAGTTTTTTAGATATTTTGACAAATATAAAATTTTATTTTAGGCACAGTTATAAATTTAATTAAGAAATAACAAAATATTAATCTTGTTCCTACTGAAACTACTTAACTAAAACGGTTAACTTATAAAAATGTGAAGTTGTAGTATTACAAATAAAGTTAATTGGTTTTCATAATTAAAATACGGAGACGCAAATATAAAGAAGAATAATTTATGTAACCATCATAAACCATAAACTGTTCAGAATTTCTATTGTTCCTATTACGTTATAATTAGTATATAGGCTATTCGCATAGAAAATATAACATTCAGGCTACAACTTACTTGAAATAATTGAAATCGATGCTGGTGACGTTTCCGGTGCACAATTGCTGACATAGATCCGGAAGTCCTCTGGCTTTGCAACATGGAGTGTGATCCAATCCGTTACTTAAACAACTGAAAGTATCAGCAGCCCAAGGGGCGCAAATCATTAAATCCGTGATTTCAACCGTGTCGGCTATGGAAGGATCGCACAGCTTGTTAACACAAGTCTTATGTGCGATTCCCTTATTGGCGCAACAGGATTTGATGTCCGGTAATTTTGGCGCAACTCCAATATTCGTTTGCTTCATATTCCCAGGTGTAAGAGTCAAACTACGAATTTTGTATGATGGCATGCTCGACCCATGGATATTTAAAGCGGCAACAGTCACCTCATACATAGTAAAGGGAGTAAGATCGTTAAGGACAGTGTGATTTTGAGATCCCGGCACATTCACATGCACGGTGTGTGTCGTCACTGTCACATCTTTCTGATTTGATTCATTCGGATCTATTAAATGGTCGTCGAAACTTTTCAAAGATGTAACATTCACGGCGTATTCGGTAATGGTTTCGAAATTCGACTCCGGTGGGGTCCAGGACACTTTTAACGACTTCTCGGTTAGCGCTTCTACTTCTACCTCCTGCGGCGAGCTCGGCAATAACTCTGAAATAAAAACAACCTGCATTACTACAGCTCATTACTGCTGCTATTAGCACCTATAAGAATTTATACCTTGCGCAATTATATTTTGGCATTTATATAAAGTACACTTCTAACCGCAAAATTATTGCTGCTGTGTACTAATTACAAATTTTCCCACAATTAAGTACGAAATTAACATTCATTTATTTAACAATTACACACAAACTTTTGTAATTACATATTATTCATTTTTTAGAACAATTCATATAAATAATGAAAAACAATTATATTCGATTAATTTACGTTACCACATAATAGAAATTTATTTAAATTTAACTATTCATTTTTATAACTTATTATGAATTGAAAATAAAATATATGTAGTATGGTTAGGTCGGAAATACTTTGCTCGCTAGACTTTTCATACTACCACTCCCATAATGAAATACAATATATTAATTATTAAAATCTGTATTATAAATATGGAATAAATTTATTTAGTACCACTATGTAGTAAGTAAAAATTTATTCATCTTCGCTTTAAAATGTCAGGTGAAGCATTTGGTCGCTCTTTACTTGACAATACCTGGCAATATTATGTATTTTGGTATAATTATGTCAGGTTAAAGGTTACTTATTTCGTTTATTTTTATATTTTATAACATAAAATACGCGTACAGATGATTGTTTTCATATTTATAGATAGTATAATATCGGTTGTCAACTAAATTTTTTAAATCAATTTTAAAATAAATGTTAGTCGGGATGTATTATAATAGATGTAATTATAATATCCACCATCAAATATATTTCCAACCACAACATAATCAATTCCTTAAGCTGCTTCCTATTTGACCAAATACTCACACTTGGTGGTGCTGTGTGACTAATATCTTGTCCTTTTTACGTTTCTTTTTCGTCAATCATATTGGAGGTGGAGAAACAGTCTTTAAGGTCAACATTTTTAGGTCTTGGTGGCTGAAATGGCAGCTATTTAAAAAGCATATTATATTGCTATGTTATATCCCATACATTTGTCCCATCTGTACGTACAGTGTTCATCTTTATCTATCTATCTTTCTTTATGATTTTTTCTTTTACCGTTGGGGTGTCGAGGCTTTTGCTTATACTTTATGGTCTTTCTTTTCTTTGTAAAATAGTATCCATTTCTTTCTGTCCTTTGTAGTCTCTTTTGTTTGTATCCAGCTGGTGGCTTTTTGTTCATTAAAGCTTTTCTGATTGCTTCATTCCATGTCTGATGTGGCCTTCCTATTTCTATTTTTACCCGAGTCTCGCTTGCCAACTTTCTTTACTTGTCTATCTCTATTCATTCTGCTTTTATGTCCTAACCATCTCGTTTGTACTTCTCTATTTTCTTTTATACTGCTGTTGATAATAGTCTTGTTATTATATTTTGGTTTTATTGTTGTCACTTTTTATATATTGTTCTAGACACTGCCATCTTTGTCGCTTTTGATATTTTTCTCTTATTTATAAACGGCATCTTTATTGCGCTATACATCCTTGAAGACGCACTTATTCTATTATTAATGTTAGTGTCAAATTTTCTTGATTCGTTAACACCATAACTTTTGCCTTGTCTATTTTTCTTGTTCTATTTACTCTCAACAACATTTTACTTAACATATTATTAAATTCTCCTGCGTATTTCACTATGTCGTCCAAAAATGGATGCCTCCTTATCTAAATCCTTGTGTCTTAGTACAGCATTGCAATAGTCTTCCAATTACTACTACTACTACTACTAATTTATTTTCAAGGCTCTTCCATATTTCTTCTCTTGCGATGATATCAAAGGCCTTTTACCAGATCTATGAAACAGAGATGCACTCCTTGTTATAATCTAGAGATTTCTCGACTATGTGTCTTAAAGTAAAATCGTTGTCCTTATCACTGTAACCAGGCCTTAATCCACCTAACAAATCGTCAAATTTCTTTTTCATTTGTAATTTTTTCCTGGAACGTTTAATAGTGATATATTTTTATATAAGTAGGAATAATAACTGCCACTCTTTTGGTAGCTTTTGGTGTCTACCAGCCACTTGGCAGATCTGTAGTAACTGTTTTTTACCTTCTTCCCCCATATAATTTATTTCTTCCGGCGGTACACCAGCAAGTCCAGCAGCTTTCCCTATTTTGATTTGCTTATAGTTGTGGGTAAATCTTTGAATACGAGATCTTCTCTATTTTATTTTTATTGTATTAATGGGAAAGCTGTATTTTTTCTGCACCCTGTCTTCTTCTATTTTATTACCAAACTCCTCTCACGTTGCAGTCTTGGCTTTTTTTACTTCTTGTTTTGCTTTAAGTCTCTATTCCTTGTATTGATTGCGTGTAGGCATGTTCTGTTCCTTTTTGAATGTATTTTTCCAAAGTTCTTTCTTTTTTGCAATTTTTTCTTTCATCTCTTTCTTCCATCTCACTTTGTTTGTTTTGAGTTTTGTTTGTTAATTGATACTGATATTTTCGCAGCTGTTCTGATCTGATTCACTTTCGCTGTTATGACATGTTTTCATGTTACCGAAGCATACTCAAGTAAGGTGTGACGTCATTAGTAAGGTTGCCAGAATACGAGCAACTTATCGACGCGACGCTTACTTTTTCTAGCCAAAAAACGACTTAAATAATGACACATACACTAGTGTTTCAGAGTATGCACCCATCATCAGTGTGCCTAGCATCTTACTGGTCAGAGATACAATTTACATAAAATCGCAGTAACTATTAAACAGTTTATATTTAGTAATGTGTCAGAGATGGTAACGCAATGCCCCCTATTAGGAGAAACGTTGAACTGTTTGTGTGTGAAGGAGGGCTGTAGTACAGTAAAATCCTACACGGACAGGTAACGAAATTTTTGGCCCGTTTTATTTGAACCAGATGACCGAAACAAGTCATAAATAGCGTTACAGATAAAATAGACCCTTAAAAATTTGGCAGAACGACTTAAACACAACCATAGCATTGTGTATCATATCGGCACCTAGAGCAGTATTGTGCGCTTAAGATAATGCCCAGTTAAATTCACAAACTGAACAGTACGTTATATATTTCATCTTTGTCGTAGACGAATGACGAATGTTTTTCCATGTAAATTTTGATCAGTTGAAAATGTTCATCGTAATTATGATCACTGGAAGTTTCAAAATAAACATCAGCCAGCATATTAAAGAGGATCAATAACCTACTAATAGGTAAAGATGCAGTTCGGCCTGAAATTTTTATGAATTTTTCCCACACCTTTCCGATAATAGTTCCCGTATTGATAGATGTAAATTTTGACCATGATTCTCTTTTAGTTTTTCTGCAATTCTTCGCGCAATAGCTTTGTATTTTAAATAAGCTAATAGGTTTTTTTTCAGTTGGAGAGTGATTTAACCTAAAAAACGGCGTTTGTTTAGTTTAGCTTGTTTACAATCAAAATTCCAACAAGGAGAGCAGAGAACCCGTCTGCAAGGTTTTCTTGAAGACAGAGAAATACTCGAAGTCGATGCTTGTATGATGGAATCGTCAATAGTGGCCTAAACAAAGTCATTATAATCAAACACTTGAACAAATATGTCCCAGTCAGCATCTTTTGTACTCTAATTCCGATTACGGTTTTCATGAATTTCATGACCAAGCACGCGAATGAATATTGAAAAGTAGTCACTATTATAAAGATGGTCCGAGACTTCCCAATCCAACAATGCTGCGATACTTAAAGAACAAATTGTAAGATCAATAACCGAGAACAATCTATTGGCCACGGAAAAGTAGGTATTGTTATCTTTATTTAAGATAACTAAATCCATTTCTGAAAATAGATTGACGATACGACCTCGCACATCGTTTCAATTTGAGTTCCACATAGTGTTATGAGCATTAAAATAAAAAAATAAAGACGGAAGTTGTTCAAGTAATTGATCACTTAAACGAATGTCCAAACTGACATTCGGAGAAGTATAAATTGAGCAAACGGTCAGTAAAAAAAAGAGATGTAGTTGAACTACTGTTTCTAATGCAGTGTTGATGCGGAGTTCTTTAATGAGAACCGCATCACAACCAATAACGCCGTTTCACCCTGAGCACAATCAACATTTACACGATTTTTGCGATAATTAGTATAACCACAAAGGCTAACTAAACTTTCAACCTTAAAATTATATTCGAAATTATATTGAAAATAAGTAAACACAATAAAAAAAATATGAAGTGTGTGAATTATATCCGTTGGAGTTCCGTCGTATAATGATTGAAAGCATTTTTAGAGTAAGTATCATCTGGAAGAGTAGAACTCCTACTATTTGACATCATTTCATCTGTCAGAGTAGGTGGCGCGGAAGTAACTTCCACTTCCATCGACTCTGACGACATGCCAATATTAGAGTATGTGGGCGTAGGATTGCTAAAAACTTGTACGTTAGGTTAGGTTAGGTTATACAATCAAATACCTTAGAAACATTCATTAGGTTTCTCGTCCGTAAACGGACAAGATCTTTTGGTTGGAGGTTTAGAGTTTACCATAATAAACTCCGTCAACTTCATCGCTCAATCTCACCACCCACCACGGAGTTACATAAGGGACGCTTCATCAAAAACTGATCCAGTCGCCAGGGCTAATCGAGTGAAAAAACTGGGTTAGGTTTAACGTCTCGTTTTACCAGAAGCTATGGCCAAAGCTGTGTGTTGGAACTAACACTCTTCTAAACCTGAGTAACTACCACGATCCCCTTTTCTTGGCTTTCGGGTCAACACGCAGGTGAGTTTCACAAGGTGTTCAGTGAATTATGTCAAAAACAAACAAGTTTGACTGGTCACAAACAAACTGTGGGTGTTTAACGAGGTTATCTCCTCGCCCACTGGTCGCGTTTTACGATCAACAAAGGATTCTAGCCGAAATACTCTTTTGCAAGATAAGAACCGTCTGACACGATATTGTTTGTAATATTACATTTAATAATAATAATAACTAGTCTTTATTCAATACATTTTACATATGCATATGAAATGGCAAAATTCAGCTTATTTGCTGCTCTTCCACTTAAGCCTTAAGTTTTACATAAAATTTATATTACACTAAATTAATGTCCGCTCCGCAGCAACTACAGCTTCCCCATGTTTTCAATACTGTTATAATCCCAGGTGTGCTTTCGATTTACATGATAATATTCACTATACTTTCCAATTCTTATAATTTTATCGACTAAAATATTAATATTATCGGAGATCGCGTGGAGTCTAAGATTGAGATTTGTCTATGAATACCACAGTCTTGACCGTTTTTCTAACAATTTTAGTTAATGTCAATAATTTTGAAATATGTATTATTTTGTGTGTATTTATTAGTGCAACAAGATTTAAATGATAAATGATTGGATAAGTGCATACATAAACACTATGATAAATTACATTTTAATCAATTAGGTAAATTAAAACAACTTAAAATGATCAAAATAATTAATATTGTTATTACAATATAGTAATATGACGTGGCGATGAATACATTTTAATTACTCTATTTTGAAGTTAATGTCAATTAAACAAAATTAATTATATTTAAAAAATACTGTATTACAGGTAATGGTGCAATATTAAATTTAATTAAAGTATAAATGAAATTTCCATTTGGAATTTGTTTCGTTTAGTATCTTTTGTAATTACGACTTAACTTTCAGCTTAAACTCGTCGAGTGGAAACAGTTTCAAACAAAATTCTCATTTAATCCAATTATAATTGCAGGCGGAAATGAAGAGCAAGGTGCGAAATCACTTCCCTGCTATAATTGCGTTATTTACTTACCGATTCCTTCGACGATGCAGGCCAATGTTTGCTCAGTATATGCAGAACAAGAGAAGTGTGTTTTGATGTTATCCGTTATTGCCGTGTATTCGCCCCTGCAAACATCTTGGCAAATATCGGGGACCCTCTCCTGGATGCAACAAGGCACGTGGTTCCTGCCATCCGCCATGCAACGCACGATCTTGGGAAAGTCGCCCTCACAGTGCTCAGGATCCTGACCGGTGCTTCCTGAAATTTCGTTTATTTACAAGATGTAATATCTATTTGGCAAATATCTGGGGTAATATTGTATAGAATTGCAGGTTGGCAACGACTACTTGCGCATGCATAGAATTGGATCAGATTGCATTACTAGCATTATCTGGAGGGTTGTGAAATTCTCAACTTGGATTGAATCCGGCATTGTTAAATCGATTTACATATCTAATTTTTGTTCACGTTTTTTTAATAACATTGCAATAACACCACATGTGTAAAAAATATTTCAGACTAAGATAGAACAGAATGTAGAAAACATTTTATTATAAAAGTGTATTATATGTATATAGGGATTCATTTTTAGTTTTTTTTAATGAAATGTTAATTTGTAAGAAATTTATTTTGGTCTGTGTTAATTATTTTCAATTTATTTATATTGAAGAAATACTATATGCAATTTTATAATCGAAATGTGTGTATATAATTTAAGTGGTGATAGTAGTTACATAATAAAGTAAATTAGATACTGTGAACAACTCACCTTCTAATATACTTTGTATATTGCAGAACCCTAAACAGGCACTCGATACATTTTTCGACATACAACAATCGGTGTAATTATGATTTTTGCTGTTGAAAGAAGGCTTCTGATCCTCGTACAAATTGGTATCGGTGCTATTCTCTGGTGGCAGCAGCGCCTTTGATAATACTGCAAATTAAAATAAATTAAGTAGAATTTCATAGTCGTATTGTGATACAAATATCATAGTTTTTGTTCAAATTAAGGTTAGTCACCGCTACAATTAGGTTATATACTAATAAACATATTTTAACTAATTATGGTAATTCATCTTTAAAATAAGCCTCACTAACACTGCAAATGTTTAAGACAAAACAAAAAGTTGCTTGCTTTCTGTAAACTTTCAATAGCAATTAATATCCGAAGCAAGTTCAATTTCATCAATTACTACATAACCAATTCATATTCTGTTTTCAATGAGAAAACCTTATTTGTTGTTAAAAACTATAAAAATTTAACAAATATTTTACTTCCCGCTTTAACAGAACAAAACAGTTACTAATAACAATATTCTGTCAAATAGTTTTAAATCATGTAGTCAATTAAAATATGGTTTTAAGTAGGTATATTCGAAAAGAGCAATAAAATTAATGATTTTAATTAAATTTAATAACCAAACCTGTTAAATCAAATTAAATTCATTTTTCTTCTAATCTCGTACATGCGGAAAGAAAGTTGTAATGCCATGCCGCACACGAAACCACAATAAAAATAATTGAGCCGGAAAATGAGAACGCCGAATTAAATGCAAACGATTTATCTATTCATGCTGGTTTCAAGAATACTACCCAAAAAATAAATGTTTATATAGGTGTACCAGTTTTACTAGAATATCTGCGTTACTGAACATTTGATATATGTAATTGCAATACAATATACAGAGTGATTAAAAAATGCACGGCAATATCTTATGAACTTGTTGTTATGTGCGAACATAAGAATGCAGCCATTAAAAAAAAGTCTTTTATAAATGATCAATTTCTTCATTTAATGTTAAAACAAATTTTGATCGCACTTTTGAAAAAAATGCACAGCAAAGATGTTTGCAATCATAACACAATGATTAACCTTTTAGAACATTATAACTTTTATTTGTTAATAAAAAGTGATTCATTAAGAGGTACTTTTTTCAGTAGAAATTTTATGACAGATCAAGCGTGCGCTAAGCGAAATTGTCATAGTATTATTATTCAGTATTGCTTGACATTTCATCATGGAAAGTCTTAGCCCGGCAAACACGTCTACAAATTATTCAGCTGTATTACAAAAAACAGTGGTCTGCAAAAAAATGTGTTTCGTGCATTTAGAGCTACTTATGTTTCACATAACCGACCTACGGAACGCACAATTCGCTTTATCATAAAAAAATTTGAAACTCAATTTTCATTATTGGATAATACGCGACCAAATAGACCACATCCAACACGTAGTAAACAAAATATATTGGCGGTAACTGGGAAAGTACGCGATGACCGTAATAAATTGATTCGGCGCCGTTCTCAACCGCTTAGCTTGTCGTATGAAACAACTTGGCGTATTTTACGTAAAAATCTTGGTTTTAAAGCATACAAAACTCAAATCGTGCAAGAATTGAAGCTAGCCGACTTTCCGAATTGTGACCGTTTTAGTCTTTGAGCACTTGCAGAAAATCCACTGTTTTCGAACAAAATTTTGTTCAGCGATGTGGCCCATTTCTGGTTACGTCAATAAAAAAAGTTGCCGCATTTGGGCTAAAGAGCAACCAGAAGAGGTTCAAGAAGAGCCATTACATACAGACAAAACAATGGTTTAGTGTGGTTTATAGACCGATGGAATCATCGGTTCATATTTCTTCAAAAATGAGGCAAGCCGGATCGTATCTGTACGTGGCACCCCATATTGCGCAATGATAACGGACTATTTGCTGCCTGAAACTGAAGCCCGCAATCTCAACGATACTTGGTTCCAACAAGACTTGCCAAAAACGGTTCGGAGAACAGTTAATTTCACGCGTCGGACCGGTGAATTGGCTGCCTAGACTTTTTCCTTCGTTGCATAAGCCGGCTACGATAGAGAAATTGAAATCATTACTCGCGTCCTTCGCCTAATACAACTTGAAATGCTCAAACTCTATATCAAAAATTGAAACTTCATAATGGACCATGTTAGCTGCAGTTACAACATTTGAAAGAAATAAATTAAAAAAATAAATGTAAAAATTGTTTCTTTGTATGATAATAAAGATTACCCAATAAAATTGATTTTGTATTCACGCGCATTTATCTATTATATAGGGTTTTCCAATAAGAGGTTTCATTTTGACAAAAAAAAAACGGTTATTTTTTAAGAGAAATCAATAAATGTTTATTTCATTGTAAAGAGGAAGGTATGCCATTAACATTTGAAAACGATATTAATAAAATGGCCGCCACGGTTACGGTTGCAGTATCACATTCTTTTCATGAAATTTTCTATGACCAATCGCACATTTGCATCTGTATGTCCTCGATAACTTCACAAATTCCATCTTTAAGGTGTTGAATCAATTGTGGAGCATTGGCATAGACCTATCTTTCACGTGGCCCCAAAGAAAAAAGTCTAAAAGTGTTAAATCACAAGATCTTGGTGGTCAATTGTGATCACCTCTTCGAGAAATAACACGGTCAGAAAACTTTTCTTGCAAAATTGAAATTGTTTCGTTGCTTGTGTGGCACGTAGCGCCGTTTTGCTGAAAATAAACGTCGTCCACATTAATATCTTCCAATTCCGGCCATAAAAAATCATTAATCATAGCTCGGTAGCGCCATCCATTCACCGTAACAGTTGCACCAGCCTCATTTTCGAGAAAGTAGGGTCCAATCACACCGCCAGCCCAAAAACCGCACCAAACAGTGACACGTTGAGGATGCAAAGACTTTTCAACAATCATTCTTGGATTTTATGAGCCCCAAATGCGACAATTCTGCTTATTAACGTAGCCTCCGAGGTAAAAATGGGCCTCATCACTGAAGATGATTTTTTGATAAAATTCCGGATCATTTTGATGCATTTGAAGGACCCAATCAGCAAAGACACAACGTTTATGGTGATCGACCGGCTTCAGTTCTTGTGTTTAACTTTAAAAGTCTTAAGACTTAAGTCTTTATGCAAAATACGGTGTAATGTCGTTTGTGGAATGTCTAATTCCAATGATCAACAAGGAATCGACAAACCTGGGTTTTCTTCAACACTACGGACTACATCAGCAATATTCATGTGTTCTTGAGCGATGCACACGGTTTCGATTCTTCACATCACAAACTTGTCCCAACAGCTCAAATTTTTCCACCAGGTTTACTATTGCCGGCTGAGAAGGGGCTTTACGACGACCAAAAAGTGCTTTAGTTTTGCAAACTGTGAAATGTTTCACCATTTTTGTAGTGAATTTTAATAATTTTAATGAGTTGTTGAAGCGTGTATCGTTCCATTTTTAATAATGGCGTAGTTTTTACTTGTCAATTGTCAAGAGATAAAAGCTTCAAAATTGACACCTGCCCAAATAGCCTGCTATTCAAAATGAACCTTCTTATTGGAAAACAATTTATTAAATAATAAATGCCACATTTAAAATAAGTATGAAGAAAACTTCAACCTGGAGACAACGTATTGCTATTATTATTATTATGAATTTAAAATAGCACAAAAATACGCCATAATAGTTAACAATATTCAACTAAGAATTTTTTTAGAATACGTAGCATAAATTATAAACATATAACATTTCAATTTATGCATATTTGCCATTGCAATAAAAGATTCTATAACAAACGGCATAAATACATGCTGTGTAATTTTCAATAATTATTATCTAATTCGAAACAAAATAAATTGTTAATAAAATAAAGCATTATGATAAATGCCCGTGACTCATTGAATATAATTTACTTAAAAGATACATAGGAATTAGCCAACGGTTTGTTATCTAAATGCAAATTGCAAAATACATAGTAAGCTTCTTCATGTAGAATTAACTGCTCACAGCAGTTGAATATCTTAATACATTATTGTATTTCAGCCGATGAGCCATTTAAGATAAGACGTTTTGCATAAATGGCAATGCACTATATAATGTATATAGAAACTAAAATAAAATATATAACGGTACAATGTGTTGCAATACTTCTTATAATTCAAAATAATTGAAATTAACTAAATTAATACGCTTCTAACATTCTTTTAAATTTACATTGTAACTTATAAACTAATAAATTGCTCAATAAGAAATTTATAATGCCATAATGCCATAATAAAAATTACTAAATCTTTTCTATTTTTTTTCATTTTAACAAGGTGAATAATGTCCTTTTGTACGGTATATTTTTTTTAAATATTAACATCTTTCTGTATTTCCTCAACTCAAAAATCTCGATTATATTTATTCTGTAGCAGTTATACAGAAAAGATGTTTAGATGACCAGTCTATGATAAGTTTTTTAAATAGCTAGAATTAGTTTGTTAATTAAAGTCTAAAGTTCCTTCAAGGTGTCTTAAGTTTTTCAATTTGAACTTAAGACATTTTGCGAGTATAGATCGTTTACTAATAACTGTACACTGATGCAAATCTGCACTCAGAAATCTGTTAATCACTTTTCCACTCGTGAACATTTTACATTGTAATAAAAATAAAATAAAATATCAATAGTAGATTGTTGTATTAGGATTAAAGTGTTATTTTTTGCAATATTCCAATTTTTAATCCGAATAAACTGAATAAACCAAATTTAAAATAATAAAATTAAAATAAGAGGAACTAGAGAACACTACTAAAATCAATTCGTTGACTTTTGTTTTCAATTTTATGTATTCATGTATTCTGTCAAACTAACAAGTAAACGAAGCAGAGCGTATTTACAGTTATTTTTGAAGGCAAATTCCCATAAAAAATATTTAAATACAAAAGTATTGATAATAAAATTAATATACCACCAGAAACTTTAGACCATGCAAAAGAAGTTTATTCAAATCTTCTGCCAATAAATTTAGAAAAGTATACAAACACATTTTTAAATTGGTATAGCGAGAAAAACGTAAAATCGTTTGTAAAAAGCGTTAGCATACTTTTCCAAATTGTGCAGTAAAATAAAAGCTATACACGCCTTTTTTTAAGTGATTAATAGCCATCTACCCAAACAAAAACTGGTGTGCTCTTGATAAGCAATACTTGGTGATAAAAAAGTGTATATTTTACATTAATTATATTTTGACGTTTGTAGGTTGTATTAATTTTGGGAGTTGCTACATTTAAAGATTATTGATATTAAAGATCTTAAATCAACCATACCGATTAAAATTCCTAACATTAAAATTATTATTAATAATGCAAGATCATTTACTGTGGAGATAGCTATTTAAATATTTGTAGAAAATACGTGACCTTCGCTTGACAAACTTTGCAGTCCCATATTTTTTAGTAAAATACCAAAATGGAATGTCATTGAGCACAGGAATTCCAGAACATCATCACCTATGTAATATGTAAAATGTAAGCGCAAATGAAGGATGCTAAAACGGGCAAAAGCATGAGTACAACAGAGAAAACATAACTTTTGTGTATATTAAGTTGCTTTTTTTTAACGTAGGGAGAGTTGGCTTTAATAAGTGCCCCTTAAGAATGACTTATGCATGGCAATTCCTTTTGGTTTTCTTCCCTGCGTAAATCCTGTTGTTATATGTCCTTGTAAAACTAGTCTAGATTTGGCAGTAGTACGAGGTTCAAGGACTAGTTATTGCCTCGAGAATTTTCACACACAATCTGTGGCACGTATGCTGTCCCCGTCGCCTCTCTCCCTATAGCCCCTACCTTTTATTTGTCTCTTTTGCCTTTTTTTATCTTTTTTATCTGCGCTGACATCCAGCTTTACATTCTCTTCTTTCTCCAATCGTTGTGTTATTTATTCTAATTATTTGTTTTGTCCTCAGATGCGTTCTTAGTTTTCTTAGGTTTTCGTTCGCTTCTTTTTCATTGTACCCTCTTTCCTTCATGAATAGTTTTATGCAGTTCCATTAGTTGTATTCCTTTTGGCAGTTCTAAATTTGTTAGTTTTACCTCCAGTTATATCCTTGTTTCTCCATCTGGGATTACTTCTTCGTGTTGTCTCGTTACCAGGTATATTCTGACCATCTCAAAAGTTGCGTTATCCGTCAACCTCGAGATAGCGTATCTACCATTTGGCATTTCTTCAACATTTCTTTTCTCCTTCTTCTTATCTCTGCAATTTCGTTTGGTATCGTAGTTTCTGTAAATGTTCTTCTGTTTTCTTGTCTTTTCTTAGTTCTTTCTTTTTGATCTTTTTCTCTGTTTTGTTGTTTCCAATTTGCTTCTCTCGTTCCTCTCCTTTCTCTTCTATGGCTTTTATTTTGTGTGTTTGTTTCCATTGTTTGTTTTTTTTTCTATATTCTTTCATTGTCAAACTCCTCATTTTTTAGTACTCTTGTTGCAAAGTTTCTTAGCGCTCTCCATTTATTTGCCTAAAAATGCCTAAGAGATGACTCTTTGGCATTTCTTAATGATTGTTGTTTTATCTACTTTGCTTTCCAGTATTTTTTCTAGTTCTTTTCTATCTTCCTCCTACGCTTTGCATTCTACTAAAGTGTGTTCTTCCTGTCAGAATATACATCTTTCGTCTTCTTTGATATTTTTAAATTTTTTTGCAAGAACTTTCCAAAGGTTCTATATCTGCTCAGTATTTGTGTTGTATAATAACACGTCTCCGGTTTGTTCTCTACCCAATCTTTTATCTTCGGGATTAGTTCTCTTGTCCATTCTCCCTTTTCTCCTCTATTCCACTGTCTCTGCCATCTTTCCATTGTTTTCTCTCTTGCTCTTAACTTAGCTTCCTTTTTACTGGTTCCTTCTTTTATTTGTTTTTTTATTTTTATCATTTCTTCCACCCTCATATCCGCGGGAGGTGTTGCCGCTATCACCTTTACTGCCTCTTGTGATACCGTTCTGTAAGCTCTGCTGATACTTAACAAACTGGCTCTTGTAGCTGCTCTTATTTCATTCCTATTTTTTTTTGTCTTCATGGTTTCTCCCCATGTCTCTGCGGCGTATAACAATTTGCTTCTTGCTGCTGTTGCTATTAGCCTTCCGGCTTCTTTTCCTGGACCTCCGTTGTTTGGCATGAGTCTACCGAGCTTTCTCTCCATTTCCTTTGTTTCCATGACCGCTTCCTTAACCTGTTTATTCCATCTCTTTGCTTCAAGTGTCACCCCGAGGTATTTGATTTTTTTCCTTATAGTTATCACTTTTGTTCTCCTACCTGTATCTTACCTGTTCCTCTATTAGTCCTCTTAGTCGATAGCCAGGCCGTTTCTGTTTTTTGTGTTGCTGATTTTAAACCCTTTTTTTTCATCCATAACTGTATCATATCTATTGCCAGCTCTAGTCTATGTCCCTACCTACTAGTGCTACGTCGTCTGCAAATCCCGTTATTGTCACGCCTTCCGGCAACCTCATTCGAAGTAACTCATTATAAACAAGTTCCATAGTTTTGGTCCTAGTGCTGAGCCTTGTGGTACCCCTCTCGTAAGTTTCAATATTCCTTTCTTGGTCACTAGGTTTGTACCCTGTAAGTAGCTCCATATGATCAATTCTTTTATGATCTCCTTTATCTCTTCCACTGTTGCCATGACTGTTTCTTCCTCTTCTTCTTTTTCTTCTTTTTCTTCTGATTCTTCTCTCGGTTCTCCCTTGGGAAACAATTTCTTAATTATGACTTTTTCTCCTTCGTCTTCTTTTAGCTAGACTCCCTTTGCTCTTCTTCCCAGTTTGTTTATCACTATTTTGTACGATTTTCCTCAATGATCGCCGTCTATAGATTCTATCATTTCTTTCCAGCATCTTCTTCTGCTATTAAGTTGCCTATTAAACCCGACAATTTATTCATGGTTAGCTATAGTAGTAAGTTTGACTTAACTAGTGGAATTTGTAAGGAATTTACAGACCACTGTGGCAGAAGGATACGTAGAGGATTATATCAAGTTAGCTCCAGTACAATCATCACTAACAATAACAGCATAATTAATTACTATGACATAAGCTCTTCCTGGAAGAGAAACGACAGAACAAAAGTCCAGGAAATAAATTTAGTATACACCAAACAATTAAAATTGTAGTTGTGGATGCTCAAAGTGATCGTAACAATTCTAAAAATGTTTGTTGACAGTGCAGGTTTCTTCAATTTTCAAGAAGCCTCAAACTGCACTTCTTATATTACAATTAGAAATTAATTTATTGTTACTATTTTGTGTTATTTAATTCGCAATCTACTTGACTGTTTATAGTATTTTCTTAAATAAATGTTATTCACAAAACAAATCCTACCATAAAGTATTCATATATAATACCATAAAAAAAATTATCAATTAAAATAAAAGATTTTCCCCAAAATTAACAGGTAGGTAACTACTTAGAAAAATATCATATAGAAAACAAGCACTATAGATGTAAAGTATAAAGCAAATCGCTTTTTAAAAAGTATTTGAGGTATTTGTGGGTACAATATTTTGCCAAGGATGTTCCTTGAGCGACAATCTTTCAAATTTAATTGATAAAATAAATAGTTCGAATAGTATTCAGAAAACTAATGTATAAAACTAATTATCTGACAGCTAGCAAGTACACAAAACAAAACCAAAAATGAAAGTTTATATTGTGTTACTAGCACAGACTGCCACCATGTCATAATTCCTTAAAAAAACAAATAATTTATTGACACTTGATCTTTATAGCCTCTTGTTGCGGTTACGGAATTTACATACTTCAGTAGTCGTGGAGTCTCCACAATAATTTTTTTTAGCTTATTTGGATTAGATCGGAACAACAAATTACATATAATATATCTTTAAAAGTAACGTATTTGGATCAAATGTAATCATAATAATTTATTTCTTGTAATTGATATGCAATGTGACCTTAACAGAAAATATTAAAAACTATTTTATTTGGTTTACCAAGATATTTTACAACCGTTTCCGATCTTCAACACTTTAAAATCATAAAATTGCCAATCAAGCAACAAATTAGAGAGAATCTTACTTCAAACATCATAAATAACCATGTAGTCTGCGGTAACTTTAATATTCTATCTATCTATTAGGTGGTCCTTGTATCAGTTTAAACGTAATGAAAATATTAAAATCTTTTAATATACAATCTCAAACTCAAGAACCAACGCTGTACATAATTGCCTAGACAATATGTATAAATGAATCTGGTTTATCATGTTTATGCAATTCATCGATATTTTAATACGGAACAGGGCAGATAAAAAACAATTATGTACTGGTTAATTCAAAATTATAAACAAATCTTTAGTTTATAACAACATGTATCTAAAATGCATTGTTACCAAGATATTAATTGTTAAACATTTACTAGTATTTGATAGTGTCTGTTATTTAAAAAAATCAGATAACTGTAATTATTATTAATATTATAAAAGACACCACAAATGTGTTTACTTTTGAAAAAAAAGCTCCTCTCCTTACATTTGTCGACTTTGATAATAGTTGCACTCTCAAAACGCATCAAGGTATTTTTATTTATTTTACTAAGGTTGAGCTATTTCTCCAAATTTAAACACATTTTTTATTTCCAATAATAAATGCCACATCCAGCTTGTTTGTTGAATCAAAATAACTAATAATGCAACATTTGCAGACTTTTTAATAATGATTATTTCAGTAAAATACGTTATGAACAAAATTTTATTTGATAATTAAACATTAAATTAAAATTAAAAGATTGCCTGCAATTTTGAATCTCTCTGTATAGAAGAATTAACTGCAAACAAAATACAAAGTTTTGCTTGTCTAAAAAACATATTGACCAATACAAAAATAAAATTTCGATTGTGTATCGTTGTTGAGAAAACTAAAAAAAAAACAGAATAGATAAAAATAAATTTATTAGCAAAGTTTATGGGGACTCCACACACAAAAACAAAAAAAAACATACAGGTTGTCTCAATAAGTAAAGAATAGTAGATTACTGCCAAGTCTTAGTATGTAAATCTCATATTTTTAATAGAGGTTATGTTTATTAGCAAAAAACAATTTTTGACATTTTAAAATAATCAAAAATAAAAAAATAAAAATAAATAAGCAAATGAAAATCAATTATTTATCAAATAAAAAAAACTTTTATCTAAAAAAGTGTGCTTACTACTAAGCTGCAATACTCTATTTTTTACTTAATAAGATACTCTGTAAATATTATCAACTTATAACTTTTCAGAAATTTGCTCAGAAAAGATTTTTTTTTCATTAAATAGAACAAACAAAATATATCAAACATTAATTATAATCAAAAAAGTCATTGACCTTAAATAGTTGCAGGTTTAAAAGTGTAGGAATTGATTGTTAGATAAGAAAGCCTTGTACTACGAGTAAATATTTGTTTAGATGGCAATATGTCTTGTATTTGCCATTATTTAAACAATGTCTATGAAAATATCTATAGAAGAGTTTTGGATCAGCAATAATTTGACTAATTACTAGTTACTACATAACATGTTTCATCTGTTGAAAAATATTAGTATTCTAGACACTTTAGAATATTTTTATATGAATTGTATTAGAGAAAATTATGCAAAACTGTAATCCCAAGATGACATATTGAAAAGTTTAGATATAGATTTTTACTTTAAAACAGTAAGAATTTGTTTTGTTTAGAATTAAAATTAAGATCTTTGTTTATAGATGTTATAGATTCTAGCATAACAATGTCAAAACGTTACGTCATATTTATTGATATAGTATTAGTATAAATAGTAATATTATCAGCAAAACTATGAATCATTATTGATTATTTGAAGAAGCCAATTAATTTAAATCAGTCAGATTTAACACCATAAATTGTAACATAAATTTTGTTGTTGTCAAGAAGGCTATTGATAAGATTTACAAATTTTTGATTGACAATAAAGCTTGTAAAGGAGCTATTGTAAGACGTTCTACATGTTTCTCAACATTGTTAATAAAATAAAATTTTATTAGTGAATAATATACGTCAGAAAATTATCTCTAATTTTGTGCAATTTTTCCACAATTTTTATTTTGAACTGGGCTCATTATTTCAATACTAACTAACTGACAAAAAAGATTTAAAACAGTAAAATTGAATACAAAAGAATTCTCTTTTCCATTTGGATAATAACTAAATTAGTTTGATGGAAATGACTACTAGATTTGTTGAATGTTTTCGCTTCTTATTAATTGTCAGTACGTTTTATTTTGATAAAATTTTTAAATGACCTTAGTGATATTTTTAGCTCCCATATGTGGATCGTCGGAATATAAGCAATAGGTATCAACATTAAAATGATTAGGAAATTGTTTCATTTATGCTATGCAATATGAGTATGAAAAAAAGTTCTCCAAGAAGTCCATCGCAAAAAAAATAAATAGGTTGCTAAATAAGTTAAGTAAAATTATGAACGTTTTTTATTCAACTTGTTGACTAGGTACTATTACAGAAGATGAGTGAGTTAACCACTTAATATAATGTACATTAAAATTTCCTGACAAAAATAATAACCATACAATGAGATCAATTGAACCTATTTTGCCAAAATACTGCATGCAACATATACCAAATGAGGACTAAGCATAAACTTCAATAAAACAGAATATCTGGTGACTGGAACTAATGCGAACTTCCAAATAATTATTGACGACACTATTGAAGTGAAGCAGGTAGAAACCTTTAAATATTTGGGATGCACAATTAGTAAAAATGGAATAGCAAACGAGGAAGGAACAAGATAGAAAAGGGGAAAAAGTGATTGGTTGTCTAAACTCGATCTGGAGCATTATTCTGGCGTTAGCAATATGTTGCCCTTGCTATTTTATATGGCAAGAGCATGTGTTGAAAAATATTTTCATGACGTCACATATTGATGCGCCTTATTCTGTTGCCATTGTAAGGTATTGCTAAAGAAAGGCTGGCGCCATCTATTAAACTAAACATATGATAGGTTTGTTATTGTGTTTGAGCTCGAAAATATGAGAAAATGGTCAACATGAAATTATTATTTATATGGAGTATATTCTATATTAATAAAACTAATCTAATAATTTATATTTTTAAATAATTATGTGTCAATATAAGAAAAATAAAATTAAAGTAATAAATTATATCCTAAAAATTATCTAATGAATATTTCTAGTTAATGGTTAAAAAGATATTATGCAAAATGTTAGAAGTGTTCCTCGCCTCACTTTTGCAATGTAAGATGTTAGATGTGAAAATAAATTTGAAAACTGGATTAACGGTATAATAATATTGTCAAACATATTATGTTTATTATAAATAAAGTTTAATAAACATATCAATGTGTTCATCACATTTATAACTATTTCAGTTTTAATTAATGTAAATAATTAAAGTCTATTATAAAATCATAGTTTATTTTACAAAAAATACATATATAATATAAGTTTATCCGAGCAAAACTCAGTCCTAGATATTTCTTCTACGATCTTCTCTTTTGACTGTCACAAAGTGGCTATAATCTAAAAAAACATATATTAATTGTATTTATGTATGAACAAATAAAAAAAATATATTATATTCAATTAATATAACACTACATACAAAATGTTTGGTATTACTCGATACATTAAAAATTGTAGTTGCAAGACAGTATATTAAACACTTAATAAAATATTTAATTTTAAATAATTTTTAATGTTGCAAACCAAATTTGAATATCAAACTTTTTATTTCTACCTTTAATATTATAATAAATTCTATAAAATAACCTTAAAAAATATTTTTATAATATATATAGGCAAATAACATAAGTGAATAAAAAATAATATAATATTAAATATATTTACCTTAATTTAAAACTTTTATATAAAATATAAACAAACTGTAGAGTGAAGGCTGCTATAAACACTATAGCGCTATTGAAAACGAATGAGCAACACCTCCCGAGGTGGTGAAAGCAATAGCAATTAGCAATGCCTTGAACGATCTATGACGTCAATTGCCCTTGCTAACATCTCCAGAATACCGCTATCAATACCTACTTCGTTTTTAGAAACCGGTGTGACGTAATATCCACGTGGATACGAGCGCTAGAATAAGGCTCCTGGTGAGACAAACGCATAAGAAAAGAAGTAAAAAAAAAAACGGATCGGACGTGCAATGGTAGATACAGTGGTGTCAAATGGGGCAGAAGTATGGACACTGGGAGCTGAAGAAAAGCAACAAATAAATACTGTAGAAACCGACTACCTAAGAAGAAGCGCCAGAAAGTCCAGAATAGAGAAAGTGAGAAATGAGAAAATTAGACGGATAATGGAAGCTGAACAAACACTAGTAGAAACAGTGAAAATAAAAAGCCTGAAGTGGTTCGGTCATGTTCTTCGGATGCCGGATTATAGATGGCCCCGAAGAGTATGAAAATGGCCGCCAGGAAGAAGAAAAAAGGAAAGACCCAAAAGATCATGGAACGATACCATTCGAGATGCGATGAAAGCAAGATGCACTTGAAAGACGGGAATGGCGTGTGGGAGTGGGAAGGTGGCACCTAGCTGTATGAACCCAATTAATAACAACCTAAAAAGGCAAAAACGTGTTTTTTTGCACAAAAAGTGTTCTGGAACGCTGAAAAGATTCTATTAATTAATTATATGCCAAAAGAACAATAAAAGAAAGAAGTCTACAAAGACACAATTAAAAATTTGAAAGCAGCTTTATACAAAAACACACCCCACAATTGTGCTAAAAAACTCTGCACAACAACTTCAGGGTGCATAAAGTTCAGAAAGTATTCAATGAATGCGGCTTTAAGGAATTACAATATCCACCTTACCCCACCTCAAAAAAACTCTTGAGAAGACGTAGTAGCTTTTTACCAAATGACAACTTACTGTGGAGTTGTATTTTGCAGTATTACTAAAAAATGTTGTATTTTAAGTTTGTCTAGAGCAGTGTTTCCCAACCTTTTTTGTGCCATGCCCCACCTAAGCTTTTCAAAAATTCCTATGCCCCCCTAAGTATCATACATAATTTTTAATATTAATAAATTGAATTGTTCACTTAAGAAACTTTAATGATAGGTTTTAGGAAAAAATCACTAGGAAATTGTTAACACTGCGTTGTTTCGCGAGATTTTAAAGCATCCGGGGGTCCTCGCGGAGCTTGCAGTCTGCCGCAGGGAGGTTAACTTGACGACGCCAAAAACCCAGTTGATATTTTGGTCTCGTCAAACAAATTTATAATATTTATTGGCCGCAATTATTTAAGAATTTGCATTTTTCTTTCAATTTTAGCACCAAAATCTAGCATTGCATTTAAATGGCCAGAAGTAAAAGGGTTAAACTCGTGTCACGTAAATTTTCAAATTGCCCCTTTTAACACTCAAATTGCCCCTCTGTGGGGCGTGGGCCCCACGTTGGGAAACACCGGTCTAGAGTAAGTCTCAGTTCAGCCTCCCCGGACACTTTGTATATAAAAAGTGAAATATTCAAATTGTTCCAATATTCCAATACAACTCTGTACCCTATGAATTTAAAGCAAACATTAACTTAATTAATACAATACTTAGTGTTTAATTAAAATTCATTAAAAATTAAAAATTTAAAATAAATTTACGACTGGCAACCGAAACTATAGAGTTTCGGTTGCCAGTCGTAAAGCGCTATGCATTCGCTAGAAATAAACATGCATTACACGAGTATATAATACTTATACAAAAAATATGTGAAACACTCAAGCTGTTACAACCTAAGTAAGTAATGGTAAAAAGATAATTTAATTAATAATATATTTACATTTATTTACTATTATTGGTTATTTGATTTAGATTTGTATAAAATAAAACTAAACATAATATAAAAAAGCAAACTAATCGAATTTGCTTTTTTTTTCATATTATGTTTAGTTTTATTAAATGTCGACATTATATGTATTACGTTATGTTAAATAATTAATCAAACAAACCATTAATAATTATCTTAACAACAATAATCATTCAACAAAATTAGGTACAACCTTTGTCGATAATCAAATATAACTATTTTTTTTTAATTTCATTTCATTTCTTCAACTTTATCAATTAAATTATTGCAAAATAATCTCTATCCTTTTTTGGAGAATATTGAATTCAATACAAAAAACAAAGTCACTTACTAAGCATAAATTCTGCAATTTCAAACGAATCGCTATTAAATCACTTACAAAGATATTTATTTAGGCTTTCTCGCCGCTGTTGATTTAATAAATAACTTACCACTTAGTTTATGAAAACTTCGGACGATAGGGTTGCTGTTAACTTCACAGACGTAATTTCCCGAATCCAAGGGCTTGGAATTTTTTATGACCAAGACCCACACATCTCCGCCAGTCGGCACATCTTTTTGTTCATCAGAAGTTTCTAAAAGAAAAAAGATCGGATAAAAATAAAGGATTTATAAAAAAAGATAGTAATTAAAAATTTCAATTTTCATTCGTTAAAAACTTTACTAACTCTAGAAATAATATAGAATAGAACAGAATAAATTTAAAATATAATAAAATTAAAAATGCTTTAAGTTTCACCAACTACCCCGAGCTTTTTTTGTTTTTGCTTGTAATTCATTTATAGCAAATTATTTATTTCAAATTTTATTTAAATAATTTGCTAGAAAAGTATAAATGTATTGTTATAATATACAAGGCGCACCATTTAAGTTCATAATTCAAAATATCTTAAAAAAAGTTCATTAATTTAATTATTTATTTGTTTGACATTTTGATTAGCATATCTACTATTTAGTATTTAATGAAAAGCTATGTTGTGCAAAAGAAAAACATAAATAACAAACCATTTTTTAATTAAGTTTGACAATTTAATTAACATAGTTAAATTATATTTATTTTGTCCAAAGTAGGGACCGGATTATATATGCATTTGCATATGCATTTGCATATTTTGACCATATTTAGGCTTTGTAGCATATTTTAACCATATTCGGTTTTTATGCATATTTCACCAATTTAAAAAAAATTATTGAAAAACGCCATTTTTTAAGTTACTATATTATAAAAATATCCCAGAAATTAAACATTAGTTATTTTTTTAACAAATAAAACGTTTTTTCTTTAATTTACTAGATTATATTTAAAAGATCTTGGAGGTTTAAAACAAATAAAAAAATTATGTTGCCTTTTAAAAAACTAAAATTGGTTGCAAGTATACTAAAAATTAAAACATACATGTACTTGCCCTTATGATACTCAAAAAACCATTCAAAATGGCGTTATTTTGCCGTACGTTTTTTGTCTAACACCCTGTTGTACTTTATTAAAAATTTAAAAAAATAAAATTTGTTATGTTGTTTTTCTTGATAAAATAATTAAACTATATTTGTTTATATTACGTTGCATATAGTTGCATATTTTGGCAAATTTTTGCTATTTTTATGCATATTTTGGGCTTTTTTATTGCATATTTTAGTGTTTTAAGGTGCATATAATCCGGTGTCTAGTGATGAGGTTAAAAATAGGTATATTTAAGTGTGCACTACAATATAGAGTTTTGGGTCATAAATGACATTTTAATTTTAATTTTGTTTATTTATTTTATAATATTCTTCAACAAAAGATACTATAGGACGTAAGTATTCAAACGGACAAAACAATAACACATAATCGGCCCGATATTGTATGGACAAATAAAACAACAATAATGACATATCTTATAGACATTGCAATTCCGGCAAGTGAAAACCTACAAAAGAAAATAAACAAAAAGAAAGACAAATATTCAGAATTAGCGTACAAAATTAAAAAAATTATATAAGCAAAACGAAGTTAAAGTCTTACCAATAATACAGGGCTAATTCCTACTGTAACCATCGATATGATAAAGATTCTCAACGTAGACCATGCAAAAATCAGTTTTGCTGGATCACACATTACCCGTTCATTTTTAAATTCCTAGATTATCAAAACAAACGACAACAAGTCAGAAAGTTACTTGCGATCACATTCCACACATTCCATTAGCTAAGGTAAATTGGATTTTCTTTAGCTTCTAGTCTTATTGTAAAATGAATGTGCGGGCATCTATTTTCTACTAGTTATTTATTTGCTTTAACTATTTTAAGTTCAACCAATAATATAAATCATAATATACCAATTAAATTCCTAACATCTTTCCAGTCATTTAGAAAACGGCTTAAATATAAAATACCTATTTCGGAATCTTCATTTTACATTCACATTGGTAGAACAAATGCACATAATATAATAATAGTAATAACAATAATTCAAATACAACAAAATTTACCAAATTTCGTATGTGGAATAAATTTATCAAAATACTTAGAGACATAATTATAAAACAAACTAAATTAAAGAAGTTTTTACAATAAGACTTACAAGCTATCCGTTGTTTTATAAAAATCCTAAAACTTTCAGTCAATATGAAAAACATTGATTTTACAACCTGCTTAAAATTTTCGGTAATATAATCATCCAAAAATTACTACAAATTTTAAACTTATTTTGTTTGTTTTATCTGTAACAACGTTATATGTTCAAGCACGTTCTATAGTATGTTAATAGAGAAAGAAAACAAAAAGTGCGCTTGTAACGTTTTAAGAATATATTTTACATATGGAAAAACAAAACTTAGCCACATTTCTAGCTATGTTTGTATCATTATTTAACATTTTAACATTATAATTTATAACAAATTTATGTTTAAAATATGTTAAATTCTGATAAATTAAGTTATTGTGTACTATATAGTTTTACTCTACAATATATTTAAATACTTGTTTTAAAATGTAGTAAAACTATAAAAGCATCATTATTAAAGTTAAAGTTTCTTGTTGTTTAACGCAATTTTATGTATTTGTCACACACAACGTTATTCCGGCCTATTTAATTTGCATTTGTATGTATAAATTATAAATTTAAATTTAGAATATATATATAAAGGGTGTTTGTTTAGCTGCATGAGAAGTTTTAATGGTACTTGTCTATCTATACTCAATGAGAATATCAAACTGTTTTGACATTTCTGTTCAGTAAGGTTAGGAAATTCATTAAATTCATCGTTTAACGCCACAACAACGCTTCCAAATAGTGGAAATTAACTATCAAAAAATAAATCTGTTCGCGAAGTTCATAGAGCACGTCCATTTTCCGGTCAACATATTTGTCAACATTATTGGTCGTTTTCGCACTAATTTTACTCTTCTCGATTCAAAATTATCAACAAGACAAAGAAATATGCGTACCGAAAAGAATATTGCTGCTGTAGCGCAAAGTGTTGAAGAAGACGCCAAAATGTCGATTCGTCGCCGTTCTCAATTTGTTGACCTTTGTCATTCGACTACGTGAAAAATTTTACGTAAGGATCTTAGATTACGTGCCTATAAAATACAGCTCGAGGAACAATTAAAGCCAACTGACCAACGTTTACGTAAATTTTTTGCTGATTGGGCTAATTTGAAACTGGCCGAAGATGAGCATTTTTATCCAAGAATTGCGTTTAGTGATAAAGCACATTTTTGGTTAAATGGCTTCGTCAATAAGCAAAATTGACGGATATAGAGCGAAAACAATCCTCAAGCCATTAGCAAAATAACATTACATCCATTAAAATTGACTGTTTGGTGCGGTTTACAGGCTGGCGGCATTATCTGTCCTTATTTCTTTCGAAATGAGGAAGGAGTTGCCGTTACGGTGAATAGCAAGCGCTATCGAGCCATGCTGACTAATTTTTTGTTTCCAATAATTAATCAGCAAAACATCGACAACATTTGGTTCCAACAAGACGGCGCAACTTTCCATACAGCGCGCTTAACTATCAATTTATTACAAAATCAATTTGGTGACAACTTTATTTCCAGCAGTGGTCCTGTTAACTGGCCCCCTCGTTCGTGCAACTTAACGCTTCTCAATTCATGTAACTCGTAGCAGCGGCGGACATATGCCGGAAATTATAATTAAAAAATAAATGCCATGAAATTATCTACCAGATTATAAAAAAATCAGTCTTGTTCATTCAAGTCTTGTATGTTCTCAAGCTCTTAAAAAAACACCCTTTATATAATACCATTACTTTTTGACTATACTTAAAAATTGAATACCTAATTTTCATGATCTCAATTTTTGTCTCTTAAAGTTTAGAAAAACCATAAAAAATCACATTTTTAAGTAATTTTTTCTCTCAGGGAAAGAACTTCCAAAAAAGCCCCGCATTGAGTGCTGTCACAACTTCAAATTTCAACAAAATTTAGTCTAATTTAGCTTAATTTTGTTGGTTTTACTTGCTCTTTTAAGTTTTGCAATTTTTTTTCCTACCAAACATCTAAATCGTAAGAGCACTTCTCAAAGATTGGTATTTTGATCAAAAATGATCATTTTTGTATTACATTGAAACCTCTGTAACATTTTTCTATATAAGTATTTTTTGCAAAAATGTTTAGAAAACATTCCTTATAAATACTTGAAAACCCCCTTAAAGTTTTCACTTCCAAAACTTCATAAACATTTTTACATTAATATACAGAGTAATAATTACAATTTTTTACCAAAAATCATTTTTCTTTTATTTTCAGTTCTTGAACTTAAAATCTCAATTTTTGAAGTCTCTGGCCAGAGTTCAGAAAACACCCATAAATTTCAACTTTTTTGTTTCTCAGCGTAGGAACATTGGAAAAAGTCTACAAACACTTAATTTTCTTGTACTTTCTACTTTCTAAATTCCTTTAAACGTGGGCCGTTTTAAAAATAACAAAAACAGTACATTATTCAAAAAGGTTGAGACAATGTCAAATATCAACAAAATTAAATTAAATTTAACTTAATATTTTTGTTTTAAATTGCTCTTTAAAATTTTTCTAATCAAACGTACTGATTGTGAGATATCACTTCTCAAAGATTGGTATTTTGGCCAAAAATGCTCATTTTTGTTTATAGGTGCAACTTTGTTCTATATAAATATTTTTTGTTGAAATTTTCAGAAAACTTTTATATATATATATATCTAAAAAATCTCTGAGAGATTAGTTTTAGGAATAATATTGAGTCCAAGCTACAGCATTTCCAAAATTTTATGATAAATTGTAATAACACAAAAGAAATAAGTTAATTTTTCTACAAAATGTAATTGAATAATGTTATATATATATATATATATATATATATATATATATATATATATATATATATATATATAGGTTTGTTTTAAGTGTATTCGTCCTACATTTCGAGTGTATAAAGCGTTGTAGTCCTACACGGTGCGCTACTCCTACGTAGGAGTAACGTTTTGCGTTTAAAGTGGTTTTGTGCTACATTTTTCAGAGATCCGACGGAAACAAACTTTGTGTCTGTGTAGGACTAACGTTTGCCCCGCGGCAAATTTTTATGTCCCGTTGCGTTTTATTTGTGCAATAAATTTTAAATGCTCGTTTATGTTATTTTTACAAAGTAGGCTGTTGTTGAAATTTTATTGTTATTTTTTATACAATTTTATAATTGAATGATTTAGAAATACAAATTTCTTTATAACATCTTTATTATTTATTATGTAATGCATACATTTGATTATTTATTATATACAAATAATTTAATAGAGCAAATTATTAACTATGTATTACAAACTAATTATTGTCAAGTAATTATTGATAATAGTAGTATTACTAAGATAACGTTGCCATAGTAGTATTTAATAACTGCAAATATCCTGACATTAACAATACCGCAGTGCGAAAGACAGACGGGTGAAGCATCTTTATCCGTCGGTGGGCATGTTTTAATATTGCACAAGGTTCCTGTGCACTCTGCGCCCTTTTGCAGCTTGTTATTGTGCTGCGCGTTGGTTTGTTGAGTTAGTTATTATTATTAGTTTTAATAATTTATTCAATCTGAATAATTAATGAGTATTTATACTGCATATAATATATTTTTATACTAACATTTTAACTTAACTAGAAATTGTTATTTTGTAAGTTTAGTTGATTTTGTAAGAGTGTGAAATACATAATTTTATCTATTTTCTTCTTTTAATGCACTTAGCATAAGGTTTTATAAATAACGTTTGCAACATTTTAATTTTTATTTATTTGTTTCCTAACCATTAAATAATGTGATAAAAATTTGATAATAAATCTAATAGTATAGGAGCTAGCAACGTCGCAAAAAAATCATTTTAGTTCGGCTAGTTTTTGAATATTTCCCATCTTCATTGACGATCGGTAGAGACGCGCCTCGTCTGGCAACTGGGAGTGGTTGTGTATATCTGGTAGCGCAACCTCGCTGAAGATGTGAAAATTGAGCATTTTCAAAAGACGAAATTTTCTTTTCCATAATTTTCTAAGTCACTTTATCATTATAAATTCATATTGCCAGACAGTTTTGCTATCATTAACATTGTGCCCGACATAATTTAAATAATTATAAATGATAATTTTAAAAACAATTTAAAATGTTTGACAATTTAATATATTGTAATTTTATGATAAAAGAATATACTGTTAATTTGCCAGACAAAAATTTGGTTGTTATCTCTGTCACGCACCCGAGGAATTACATGCTGCGCTCTTCCTCTTTCCTAGATAATGAATTAGCTTATTAAACAACCAAATTTCTATCTGGCAAATTAACAGTATATTCTTTTATCATGGAATTACAATATATTAAATTGCCAGACATTTTAAATTGTTTTTAAAATTATTATTTTTTAGTTATTTAAATTGTATCAGACACAATGTTAACAATGGCAAAATTGTCTGGCAAAATAGATTTGGAATGGTAAAGTGACATATAAAATTATGAAAAATTAAATTTGTCTTAAAATGTTTTAAAAATGCTCAATATTTACCTCTTCAGGGAGGTTGCGCCAGCAGGTATACGCGACCGCTCCCAGCTGCCAGACGCGGCGCGTCCTAACCTATTGTCAATAAGAATAGAAAATATTCAAAAACTAGCAAAACTAAAATGGTTTCTCAAAAACGTTGCTAGCTCTCGTACTATAATAACAATTTGCAACTAACTGTATAATTATAAAGAAATCAATTATAATTTTGTTTATATTTTGGCAAAACATTTTACAATTTTAGCAGCTTACAGGTAGCAACTTGCAGTTTTAGCAATTTTAATAATAATTATCAACAAGTGAAGGGTCATGTGTAACAATGTTTAGCTTATTTTGAGTTATAGTTTGAAACTATAAGCAAATATCTTACTATTTAGTTCTTGTTATCTGAATACCCCCACATAATCAAGACTTTTTTATACTTTTTAAAAATAAATGATTCGCGAAAATATCAAAATTATTGACACAAATAATGAAAACTATTGGATCCAAAGTCAATCTTTAAATCATTTTAAAACAATAAATAATTGAATTATTTCAAATCTTAATTGTTGCAATAAGGATATCTTAGAAAGTCTGGCGCCAGTTATTATCATAAGTGCAATGCAATAATTAGATTTGTCATTCTTTAATTATTTATCAAGTGGTTTTGTTCTTTTCAAATTAGTACCATTGCTTTATTTTTTGCCGGTTATTACTAAATTTGTACGTAATGCGACGGTAAAAAGTTATCGCGGCTATTAGTGATTTCTTAATACCGACAACTATGGTGCATAAAAATTATTAGTTAATCACGTAGGTGTATTCACAATCATTTCTGCACTGAATGGAGTTTCTTATTTAATTCTAATTTAGAGCTGATGATTATTAAAAACAAAACTTATTTCAATTTTTTTGATCTGTCTGTCATTGTTATAACAATAATTCATGAATTATATTTGTTATGTATTAATTATTTATCAATTTATTTAATTTGACAATTTGAAATTATTATTTTGCCGGTTATAAGTAAATGCCAGTTTTGATTTTAAAATTTCTGAATTTGTCAGTAATTAATAAGTTTCTTTTTGTTGGCCGGGCTCACTTATTTTAATATAAAGATATTTTATTATCTTTGCAATACTTGCAATTTATTTCTTAAATTTAACTTTTACAAATTCAAATAGCAGTTAGTGATTAAACTAAAATTTATACAGAATATTTTAAAAGCATTAAAATTAGACCGCTGACCTTCAGTTATAAGGCAATTGTACGATTTTTTATAAAAAAGCAAAATAAACTAGATGAATTGACAAATAAAATGCCAGTTATAGTAAAATTTTTCTGAGTTGTCTCTATTAAATACTATAATAAAATGCCAACGAACAGCACTAGCAACCACTAGCATCAAAACTAGAATAAATAAAAACGCGTTTGCTTGCCAAATACATCAATTGATAGATTTAAAAATAGCAAATCCAGTGATATGTAGTTGAAAAAAAACTTGTGATTAATAGCTTAATTGGCAAATATTGCTATTTTGGTGCTAAAATTCACTTTACTACTTTACTTCTACAAGTAAAACCATACTATAAAAATCTTTCTGACTTGTACAGATAATCAATTATTATGGGTCACCAAATTATTTTACTTATACATTCTCACTCTTACAGTCTACATTCTTATTTTCACATTTTTATTTTGAAATTTGTATTCTCATTCTCACATTCTTACATTATCACTCTCACATTCTCACTTTTACATTTTTATTCTTACTATTACATTCTCACTCTCACAATTTTACTTATATATTCTCATCACCACATTCTCAAACTTACTCACTCTTACATTTATATTCTTTCTGTTAAAGTTTCACTCTTACATTTTTACTCTCAAATTCTTACGTTTACATTCTCACATTTTCATTCTCACTCTTACATTTTCACGCTCACATTCTCACTCTCACATTCTTACTTTTACATTCTTGCTTTCACATTCTCACTCTCATATTCTTACTCTCACATTCTCACTCTCACATTTTCACTTTTACATTCTTACTCTTACATTTTTACATTATCACTCACACATTCTTACCTTTACATTCACAAACTCACTTTATTTTTACATTTGGATTCTTACTGTCACATTTTCACTTTCGCATTTTTACTCTTACCATCTCACTCTCACATTCTCGTTCTAACACTTTTATTCTCACTATCACTCTTACATTCTTACTCTCACATTCTCACTCTTACATTCTCACTCTTACATTCTCACTCTCACATCCTCACTCTCATATTCTCACTCTTACATTCTCATTCTTACTCTCATTTTTATACTTTTACATTCTCACTGTCACTTTCTTACTATCACATTCTCACTCTCACATTCTCACTCTCACAATCTCACTCTTACAATCTACAATATTTTTTTCACATTTTTACTTTCTTGTTCTCACTCTCACATTATCACTTTCACATTCTCACTCTTACATTTTTACTTACTGTTACATTTTCACTCTTACATTCTCACTTTCACATTCTCACATTATCACTCTCACAATTTCATTCTTACTGTTAAATTTTCACTCTTACATTCTACTCTCAAATTCTTACTTTTACATTCTCACATTCTCATTCTCATTCTCACTCTTACAATCTCAATCTCATATTTTCACTGTCACTTTTTTACTATCACATTCTCACTCTCACATTCTCACTCTCACAATCTCACTCTTACAATCTACATTCTTTTTTCCACATTTTTACTTTCTCTATTTTTCTCTCACATTATCACTTTCACAATATCACTCTCACATTATCACTCTCACATTTTCACTCTTACATTTTTAGTCTTACTGTTACATTTTGACTCTTACATTCTCACTCTTACATTCTCACTCTCACATTCTCACATTATCACTCTCACAATATTACTCTTACATTTTCATTCTTACTGTTAAATTTTCACTCTTACATTCTCACTTGCAAATTCTTACTTTTACATTCTCACATTCTCATTCTCACTCATACATTCTCACTCTCATATTCTCACTGTCACTTTCTTACTATCACATTCTCACTCTCACATTCTCACTCTTACAATCTCACTCTTACAATCTACATTATTTTTTTCACATTTTTACTTTCTCTATTTTACTCTCACATTATCACTCTTACATTATCACTCTCACATTTTTACTCTTACATTTTTATTCTTACTGTTACATTTTCACTCTTACATACTCACTCTCACATTCTCACTCTTACATTCTCACTCTTACATTCTTACACTCACATTATCACTCTCACATTTGCAATCTTACATTTTCATTCTTACTGCTACATTTTTACTCTCACATTCTCACTCTTACATTTTTACATTATCACTCCCACATTCTTACTCATACATTTTTACATTATCACTCTCACAGTCTCACTCTTACATTTTCATTTTTACTGTTACATTTCACTTTTACATACTCACTCTCACATTCTCATTCTTACATTCTTACTCTCACATTCTCATTCTTACATTTTTGCTCTCTCATTCTCACACTCACATTCTCACATTATTGCTCTCACATTCTCACTCTTACATTTTCATTCTTACTCTTACATTTCACTCTTACATATTTTCTTTCACATTCTCATTCTTACATTCTCACTCTCACATTCTCACACTCACATTCTCACATTATCAATCTCACATTCTCACTCTTACATTTTCATTCTTACTGTTACATTTTCACTCTCACATACTTACTCTCACATTTTTACTCTTACATTCTCAATATCACATTCGCACTCTTACATTTTTACTCTCACATTTTTACTCTCATATTCTCACTTTAATATTTTTACTCTTACATTCTCATTCTCACTCTCAAATTCTTACTCTCACATTTTCACTTTTATATTCTTACTCTCACATTTTCTCTATTTTAACATTTTCATTATTCTTACATTTTTACTACTTTTCATACTCTTACATTCTTACTATTTTCACTCTTTTCACATTCTCAATATTCTTACATTTTTACTATTGTTACATTCTTACTGTTCTTACATTCTCTCTCCACTCATATTATCAATACTCTTACTTTTACTTTTACTAATAACTACTCTCACATTTTCCCAATTCTCATACTCTTACTACACTTACAATTTTACAACATTTTGCTCTTACATTTTTACAACTTTTACTATTCTCCATATTCTCATATTTTCACTACTCTCATATTCAAACTACTTTCACATTCTCCCTATTCTCAAATTCTGACAACTTTCACATTTTCACTACTTTCACTACACTCACATTACCACTATTAATTCTTAAACTTTTCCTACTCTCACATTCTCACTTCTATCACACTTTAACTATTCTTACATTTTTTTAAATTTTTACATTTTCTCTACACTTACATTTTTACTTCTCTCACATTCTCACTGCTTTCTCATCTCACTAATCTCAAATTCTATTTACTATTATATTCTCATTACTCTTACATTTTCGTTACTCTTACATTCTCATTATTTTCACTACTTTTACGTTTTAATTTTTTTTTCAATTTTACTAGTTTTACTACACTTACATTCTTACTATTCTGATTATCGTTTTACTTTCACTACTCCCACATTATCACTATTCTCACATTTTCCCTACTGTCATATTCACAATATTTTCAGATTCTCACTATTCTCACATTTGCACTACTTTTTTTCACTACTCTCACATTTTTAGTATAATTATATTCTCTCTACTCTCACATTCTCACTACTTTCACAACTTCTACATTTTCACTATTTTTACAACTCTTACATTTTCACTACTCTCACATTTTTATTACTATCACCATCTTACTATTCTCACATTCTTTCTATTTTTACATTCTCACTATCACATTATCACTATTTACAGTATTCTCATATTTCAATACTCGCACACTTTTTTTACTTTAACACTCTTACTACTCTCACATTTTCACTAATTTCACATACTTACTACTTTTACATCTATAATACTTTCACATTCTCACATTGTCATTACTTTTACATTTTTACTAATTTTACATTCTCACTAAATTTACATTTACTACTCTCATATTCTCACTAGTCTAAAATTCTAATTACATTCACATTCCAACAACTTTTCAATTTTTACTACTCTCACATTTTAACTATTCTCACATTCTTATTACTCTCACATTCTCACTATTCTTATATTCTTACTACTCTCACATTCTTAATACTCTCACATTTTTACATTTCCTACAATTTCTCTTGTTTCACATTCTCACTACTTTTACATTTTCACAACTCTCACATTGTCACTATTCTCACATTCTTCTTACTCTCGTTCTCACTACATTCACATTCTTATTATTCTCACGTTCTCACATTTTATCTATTTTACATTCTTTCTACACTTACATTCTTACTTCTCTCATATTCTCAATACTCTCACATTCTCACGAATTTCACATTTAAACTACTCTCAATTTTTCATTACTCTCACATGTTAGTTAGTCCTACATTCTTATTATTCTTACTACTCTTTTGTTCTTACTTTTCTTACGTTCTCACTAGTTACCACTCTCACATTTTTACTATTCTTACATTTTCTCTACTTTTACATGTTCACTACTCTCACATTGTCAGTATTTTCACATTTTCATTATTCTCACAATCTCACTATTTTCATATTCTCACTATTCTCACAATCTCACTATTTTCACACTTACTATTCTCACACTCTCACTATTCTCACACTCTCATTATTCTCACACTCTCACTATTCTCACACTCTCACTATTCTCACACTCTTACTATTCTCACACTCTTACTATTCTCACACTCTCACTACTCTCACAATCTCACTAAACTGACATTTTTACTACTCTTATATTCTTACTATTCTCAAAAACTTTCTACTATCACATTCTTACTAATCTCACATTGTCACTATTTTCAATATTTTCACATATTCCCTACACTGACTGAAAGTGATTGAGAATGTAAAAGTTCTCACTACTCTTACATTCTTACTACTCTGACAATCTCATTTTTCTCACATTTTTACTACTTTCACATTCTCACATTTTTACTATTCTTACATTTTCACTACTTTAGCGATTTCACTATACTCACTACTCTCACAATGTCACTACTTTCACATTTTCATTATTCTCACATTCTCACTACTTTTACTACTTTTACTACTCTTACTGCTCACATTTTCATACACTGGTGCAATTGTGCAATTGTGTTCACAGACACCCATACGTACATACATTATATAATATCATTTTGACATAAAAACAATACTTTTCTAGTAAGTAGCATTACATTCGAAAAGTAAAAAATGCTTTTGAATTAAGAAAAAGAAGAAAATCGGCAATAATATTTATATCAAAGCAACTAAATAAAGTGTTATGCAGTGGTTATGTACTTGCAATCTTATATTACAGTTTTTCTAATTTACATTTTAGTAATAACACTTGTATAATATATATTATATCACCCACATGTTAATTTTATTAAAATGGATGCTTTGTTCATCTAGTTGTCGTCGTTTTAATTGTAATAAATGTGCAGCTGTTGACTAATAAGATTTTGTAGAGCTACATTTACTAACCTGATAGTAATTATAAAACAATTGAAAATAAATGATATGGTTAAATTATTTTCAATATATTTTGCACATTATTTTAATTTTAAAATTGGCATAATTATTGCAATGTCCGTTAGAATAAGGTAACACACAATATACATATAATACATATTATCAGTTGAAAAGAATAAATTCCACGTCCTAAACAAACATCTTAATAAGATTTAAATAACTCTCTTATTCCATGTTACTTGCTCGACCCTCACAGCAGGCGGTATCTATACGTATCTATAAGCCCGCAGGCTGATTTTTGTGTGTTAAGATATAAAGTGTAATGCTCCTACATTCAAATGTAGGACGACAACACATACGATTATATATAAAAATTGTAGGACGAATACACTTCTTACATCTATATATATATATATATATATATATATATATATATATATATATATATATATATATATATACATATATATATAATACATTACGTATAAATTTTTTTTTGTTTACTTCGCTTTTTTATCCGATTTTATAACAAATAGTGTTGCCTTCCGGTACTCTGCTTCTAAGCTTTGCGGTTTTGCCAATCTCCATCATTAAGGTTCATCTCTGACATGGCCTTTCGTCTGGCATTCTTTTCACAAGGCCAAACTAGACATGTTGTTTTGATTGTGTGTCGTCTATAATAGTGGCTTCGGCCTTCATTTTCTCCCTCACAACATCATTGCGTATTTTGTCCAACCTGGATATTCCCGCTGATCTTTTCAGGAAATCCATTTTAACGGCAAGTAATTTGTTTTCCATGGATTTTGTATTAGGCCATACTTCGCATCCGTATGTAACTGTACTTTTAAGGGTGGTGTTATATATCGACATCTTTTTCTGTCGCCTAATACTTGGTTCCCATAGGGTAGAATTTAGCGCACCTATTACTTTCTTACCCTTGGTAATTTGGTTTTTACTGGTTCTTTCCATTTTCCCGCTATCATCCATTTCAACACCAAAGTAGGTATATTTCCGACAGGCCCTTATTTTATCCCTATTGTCCATAACAAGGTCTGTAGCTTTTCCGCCAATACACATATATTGAGTCTTGCTTAGGTTCATTTCGAGTCTCTCACTTTCCATATTTTTCTTGAAGTTTTCTGGACAAATAGAGTATGTCGTCTGCGTCTTGTGCTACTACCACCTGATCGTCGGCATAGTGTAGTGTGTAAAGAGTGTTATCTCTTTACTTAATATTTTATTTATAAAAAAATAATTAATTCACTTTTGACAACACTATTGTCAGATAATAGGCTCTCGCACCAAAAATTATTTAAATCGTTTTTTTATAACTAACAATTAATTTCTTTATATAAAAAATAATTATTTATTCAGAATTTTATAAAAGTAATTAATTTTTGTTGTAGTTTTTACAATTTTTTACAAAATTTTGGAAATATAGCTCGGACTTAATATTATTTTCAAGAATCTTTCAGGAATGTTTTAGGTATATATGTATGTATATATAAAAAATTCAAAATTTCTACTATTTATATAGAACAAAGTTACAGCGGGACCATAGTATACAAAAATAAGCATTAAATAAAAAAAACAATCTTTGAGAAGTATTATCTCACAATCTGTACGTTTAACGAAAAGAAGAAAAAAAAAACAATATAGAGCTGTTTTTTGTTATATTTAGGCTATTTTCAAAAAGGTTCACGCTCAATGGAATTATTTATTGCAAAATTAAAAATAATAATAAGAACTTGTGGACCTTTTCCCATTTTTCCTACGCTGAGAAAAAAAAAAAGATGAAAATTAATCAAAAATGTAATTTTTGAGCGTTTTCTGAATTTCTGAAATTCCAAAAACTGAGACTATGAGTTCAAGAGCTGAAAATATGAAAAACATGTTTTTTTGGTAGTAAAAATTGTATTAACATTACCAGGTATATTAACTTAAAAAACGTTGTTTTAGCAAATTTTTTGGGATTTTTGTAAGTGCTGTAGCTCGGACTCACAAAAATTAAATACTGCTAAACAAAAAAAATCAAGTTAAAGTACAAAAAATTGCAAAAAAATAAGTTTTTGTAGACTTTTTTCCAATGTTCCAGCGCTGAGACAAAAATCTTAAAAATTACCTAAATATTGATAAAGCTTATTCTTTGTACAATTTTTAAGAAAAATGTTCTTGTTATTTTTTCTTAAAAATGCAATCCTGAGAAGTTACAAATGATCAAAAAATGTAAAAAAACTCAAAAACCTTGATTTTTTCAAATTTTGGTTGCTTATTACTCTAATGGCTCACTAAAAAAATCTAACAAATTCACATAATCAGGATTTATGTAGAGGAAGACACTTTCAGTGGTTTGAGGAAAAACACATTCAGTACACTTGACTCATACATAGCCATATATATTTCATAATAAAAATAGTAAATTTAATCCTCTTAGAACTCACTTTGTTCTAAATAAACATAGTTGTATTTTACCAAACCTGTTTACTTGTATGAGTGTATTCGCTATTAGACCAATTCTAATTATAAGGTCTGACCATACTCAGATATCAAATGTACTGAATTCATCAAATTAGTTACAAGATTAATGGCAAAATAGCAAAATAGCAAACTAACAAATTGTTTTCAAAACATTTTAGACAACTTTAGCCACCTCTACATCTCATCATCATATTTTATATAAATTTAGATTTTACAATTATTTTCAAATTTTATATCTTAACTTCCTTTAACTAATTAGTAATTACAACTTTTTTTAATAACTGGTTGTTATTTTTGGACCATCTATGATATTCCGGATTAATAATTAATAGTTTTTTCATAATAATAAATCTCTTTATGTGGATTCTAAAAATAAGTAATAAAATATTTTCAAAGAGTGCGGTCCCCAACCCGCTGTATTACTTATTTTAGTGCTTTTAGGTCGTTACATTTATAATGGAGTAACCAAATTTTACGTTTGTGTTATTTACTTTATGCATATTTTTATAAAATACTTTTTAAAAATACCATTAGTGTAGAATATATTATGTACATACAAAATTTATTAAAGATAAGATCTATGTCGATATAATATAAAGCTATTAGCAACACAACTAATAATATACATAAATAATAAAACGAAATCTAGTTGCAATTTAATACTAAATGAACAATTGTCTGTGATTCGTTAGACTGATTTTGAATAAATTATTAATTCATTTCCCAATTAATAATGTTACAAAAAAGTTGCCTTTGCTATTGGAAGATATAAAATTTGAACATACTATCTGAAAGATGATATCTTACAAAAAGTATAAGATGGCAAAACTAGCTCAATTAGCTTGATGTATTTAGTAAATAAGGTTTAACAAAAATAAAACTAAAAAGAAACCTTCATTATTAAAAAATTGCAAACACACAGACAAGTCAAGTTCTCTAATTATAGAAATATATTAATTTCAACATTATCAATTTCTTAGAACAGAACTTTATCTTAGATAATCATATTTCGGTAATCAAACCCAGGACTGCCAACTTGTTAAATTAACACTTTATCAGTAAGGTATCTCACCGTTATGGATTTTAACAAAAACTTTCGACAATAGATCTTTGGACATACATGTGTTATTTACATATGGAATTCTACTTTAGAGAAACAGAGAAAACCTTGCAGTAGCTTTACACCTTTCCAAAACATTTGATAGGGTATGGCAGCCTTATATTATTAACAAATTTCATTGTATAAGTCTAATCACAAATCTCTAAGTCTTATCAATAGCTTTCTTGACAACAGAAAAAAATATAGTTAAAATTTATAGTTTAAAACTATAAACTCTGACTACAAAATCATAAATCACAAGCATTTATGATTTTGTGGTCAGTCTTTCGCCGACTGTATTTTTATACAAACAGGATTAATCAAAATTACCCCTAAATAATTCTGCAAACGTGAAAAAATTCAAAGAAAATTTCATACAAAAGTTGTTTGTTTTTAAACAAACTATTCATTGACAATACTTTCAATATACAAGGTGTTAATTTTATTGTGGAAGTTTAATAAACTTTTTTTTAAACAAAACACCTGTATATTTTTTGATTCTAAGTTTAATTTTGAATATTTTTTGTAAAATGCACCATTTTTGAGTTATAAGCAAACTCCTGAACTTCAAATATAGAACATTTCAACTAAACAATTAAAAAAAATAACAAAGCAATGATTAAATCTTAAAAAATAAAAAATATACAGGGTGTTCCATAAAAAAAAAAACAAATTTCTATGGTAAAATAAACACCCTGTACATTTTTACATTTTGTAACTCTAAAATTAGTTTTAATTCTAAACGTAAAAAATGTAAAAAAATACAGTGTTTTATTAGAAAAAAAACACCCTGTATATTGAAAATATTTTTAATCAATAGTTTGTTTAAAACAAAATAACTTTTGTTTGAAACTTTATTTTTTTTTTTTACAGGTGAAGAATTATTTAGGTGTTCCGGTAATTTTAACTAACCCTCTATATAACATCTTTATTCACAAAAAAACAATACAAAAAATAAAATAAAAGATACATGTTGTGTATATAAATAAGCTTAACATTTTTATGAAATGACCATCAACCTTACTGCTAGGTTTCTGGGTATTATTAAGTTGGCAAGTATTTTGTGGTTATTGGCAACGCATTTTTAATTTACATTAATAACTTCATACATCATCCAAAAACCAAATTTAAAAAATATAGCAGAGTATGCTAGGTACAATGCCAGAGGTGGAGTTATACTATCCTATAAAATATTGTTGTTGTACGCAAAAAAGTACAATCGTAATGAGCAGTTATACGCATATTGACAATGGTATATGGAAATTTGTTTTAATTAGGCGACTGTCAGCAGAATTCTTATAACTATTTTAGTATTATGATATACCATATAGTAGTGTTATGACAAAGATGCTAGCATCTTGACCTTTCGGTTCTATACTAAAACTATATACCTAGTCATTTTTAATTATGTGCAGTTTTAATTGATAGAATTCCACCGTAATTGATAGCAAACCGTATCTGTTGGGCACCGATGGAAAAGATAAGACTAACAACGGTTAAAAGAATTGGTCGCCAAACAAAAATGAGCGTTTTAAAGTAGATTAGTGTTTAATTAATTAATATACAACATAGATGAGTGTGGTGATTGAAAACACCGTTGGTTACCTTTTATGATTATAAGCTGGTATTTTGCGCTAACTAGTATTATATTATAAATTGTGTTTTTAAGAAGTTTTAGCATTAAAATTTATGTGACATTAATTTATTAATATAATATTAATTTACTCCAACACTAAAATTGATTACAATAATAAATCAAGTCATTTGCAAATATATATCTGTAGTAGCAAAAAAATTTGTCAGATTATTTGACGACTAATAGAAAATAAAATTTTAAGATTTTTTTAGCAGGTTTTGAAAGTAGGTGAAAGCATAAGTTAGAAAATAATAATTATTAATCTTTATGTTTTTTTGCTTTTTGAACACCTTAATGTGAAAAGTTTTTTATGTTATATACCTAGCTATGAAAACAATATGCTATCGCAATTTTTTTGATGTTAAGTTTCTGTGACATTTTCAAGTTTCAAGTTTTCTTCAAGTTTGGTTCCAATCGCATTTTCATATCAGTTTAGGAAGAGGGAAAATAAGTGATTTGCAACATGAACACAAAAATACCATAACAGGCAGTAACCGGATGAATGTCCATGAAAGAATGATGGAAGTGTATAGAGAAAATAATCAATTCTATTTTCATGTCATCGGTGCAAGAAATTCAAATAAAGCAGAAAACTCATTCATAATAAACCAAAGTGTAGAAACCCTCTGGAAGCACAAACTGACAAAATCATCAACAAAGTTGAAGATTTGGTATTAATTAACCGCCATTTAGTTATTGCTAGAAAAATGGAAATATCAAATAATAGCAAAGTGCAATATAATAAATTTCCAACCTGCTCAGTCCCGAACAAAAACTTTATAAACAATAAATTTGCAAAAAAAAAACATTACATTTTCTCGCAACTGCAATAAAGTTTATTCTGTTTCTCTTAGACGTTAAAAACATTGATCTATCATATAATCTTCTGAACGTGAATTTCAGGCGTACTCAATTACTGCAGCGCTCAGATTGCTATTTAGCAGTAATTAGAGTAAATATTTAGCATAATTATAATTAATAATACACAAAAACACACTTAAAACGCAATACAATTTCAATTAATCAATTCACTTAAAGAAATGTCAAAATTAGTCAAAGTTTGATACACACAAACAAAAAACATGTAAAAAAATAAAAATGTTTGATTTTAACCTAAAACCACTAAAGGTTTAGCGGTATGGATCACTCTGTATTTTAGGCAATTAGCAAGCAGCTAGACACAATACCATTCCTAATGTTAAAAAGCCTGCAATCATGCAACTTTAAGACATAACTTGAATATCGATGATAATGGAAAGCCTTATCCATATCAACAATTATCAATCATTTTATTAAATTAACCTCAAGTTATACTCCAATACCATTGTCTTTATAACTGCGCATTACTAGAGTAATGTGTTTTGCATACAACATCAAAGCTTTAACCAGTCTGCCTAACATCTACAATTTTTTGCAATTTATTTATTTTTTGACTCGTTTCACTTGATATAAAATAATTCTAGTTATTTTTATTAAATAATTTTCTAATTGGAAATGGACAACTTCTGATACATTGAATTTATTTTATTTTCTAGTGTATCTTAATCTCACAAAACAAACACAATATTATTATGTGAGTCTTCAATTTTAAAGTCATTTGAAACATCCTTGTTTTTAATATAATTGCTACCTTATAATGCAATATCAGTTAAATGACTTCATCCTGTTATTAATATAACTAACTCCAATTTAAATGAATATATTAACGTTTCGCAGATGCTCTTTAGTTGCGTTCAGATTCAAATTTACTACGTACATTACTTAGTTAACATTAACAAGAACTCCATTCAATTAAAAAAATGCAGGTGTATTTTCATTATATAATTATGGATGAAAAGAATTTTAGTTGCATAAAATAATTAATTAATTATGTAGATACCAAAGAATATAAACTGACTGAATATCTTTGGAATATACATAGACATTTGATTAAATAACAAGCATACTAACTAAAGATTCAAAATATGTTGAAAAAAATAAATAGATCTTAAATACTACAGAGTTGGTATGTGATTAAAAATGAAACATATAATGATTCGTTAAAAATAACGTACTGTTTAGTCAAATTTTTGTATTCATAAATAGTCATTAACAATGACGTTCATTAAATTATTCATTAAATTTAACCCACTATTTTTGGTCCAAATAATTAAACTGACACATTTGTTTGACTTGAAAATGTCTAATTATCTGCATTAATTCACAGTATTTGAGGTTATATAGTATATGTTAACACAAACAATAGTAATATTTTTAATGTTCATTAAATTATAATAATCCGTTTGATATTGAATCGTTACAAAAATGTTTATGAATACGGGCATAAAAGTTATATTTAGAAACAGAATATAATAAAGAATAATTAAAATCTGACGTTTCTAATTATTCATCTGATGCAACGTTAATTAATAATTGTATGATTGTATAATAATTTGTTTGGCTTGTTTTTTTGTAGGTGACAACACAACGCTACCATAGGCAACAAGTTGTATTGTCAGATATTAATACGTACATAAAAAGTATATAATTAGAGAAAGCAAATCATTTTTAATGTCAATAATATTGTTACTTCAACAATGTATTTGAAGTTACACATTTATTAAAAATAAATAATAATTTAATTTACTTTTTAATATATTGTATTTACAATAGGTTCATACCTGTTATTTACAAATGTATTTAATACTACTTTATTTATACAAAAGTAAAGTACAATTGTATTTTAATGATTGGTGTGAGCTGTAGGCTACTAGCGCACATATGGCGGATAGTGACATAATTCTAAATATAAAGGTTAGATGTAAAAAATGTTGATGGATTAAAAACAAAATAAGAAATATTGGTAAAGTTTTGCATGAGAAATAAATTACTTACTACTATTGACCGGATTATATGCAAATGCATATGCAATAATGCATTTGCATATTTCGACCATATTTAGACTTTATTATGCATATTGACATAAAAATATCGCAGAAATTAAAAATAAATTATTTTTACTGCTAACTATTCAATTACAATCATTATTTTAAATTGAAAACAAATAAAAGGTTTTTTTTTTAATTTACTATGTTATATTTAAAATATCTTAGAGATTAAAAAAAAAATAAAAAAATATGTTGCCCTTTAAAAAATTAATTGCAATAGCAAGTTTACTAAAAATTAAAACATACATGTGTGTACCTGCCTTTATGGTACTCAAACCATTCAAAATTGAGTTATTTAGTCGTACGTTTTTTGTATATGTGAAGTTGTATATTTTGACACTCTACCTATTTAACTTTAAAAAATAGGTTTTTTTTATAAAGATTAAACTATACTTGTTTATATTTATTTTGCATATAGTTGCATATTTTGGCATATTTTTGCTATTTTCATGCATATTTTAGGCATTTTTATTGCATATTTCAGTGTTTTTAAGATGCATATAACCTGGTCTCTACTTATTACAAATACACTTTTAAATCCATAAACGTAACGATATAAAATAGATTTAGAAATCTGGATAAAAACGGCAATAACTACCCTGGACAGATATAGATGGTGATCATAATTTAATAGTTTTGAAGTACAAAAACTCAAACTAATAAATAACAAGAGAGAATATATGGAAATAAGTAGACATTAAAAAGTGAAAAAAAGATTTAAAAAAGTTGGTATACGGAACACACCATTTGTTAGCTAAAATTCTCATCCCGTAATAGGCCGGTACTTGCTATTTTATTTTACAAATTAGACGCTTTAATAAATGAGATAAAATAATGTGAGGTAAAAATAACTAATACAATTAAGAAGACAGAACAAGGCAGCAACAACGTTTCACAAACCAATTTAATCAACTTACTCTCAAAATAAATTTTGGATTTGTGGTTAAAAAAAAAATCCATTAGCATTTTGAACATAAGAAAACCCAAGTATTAAATGATTAACTCATCTAGTATATATGGCTTTTATTGCTACAGTGTAAAAGCCTATAGTCGTAGAAGCCTTAAAAAGATATACAGACAAGCAACGTTGACAGTTAAGCTCAATGAAGAGATGGATGACATACCAATTAGAAGAGAGGTAAGACATAGAGACACAATATCACCCAATTTCTTTAATATGGCCATGAAAAATATCTTTAAAAGAACTGCAGTCGGAGCATACGAGAATAAACATCAACATCATCATAACCATGAATAGAATTTCTCAACTTTCCATAAGCAACAAAAATTTCTATAAAACAATAAATTCATTAAAAAGTAGTACAACATTTTCAATACCTCCTCTTCAAAATGATTAAAATAATCTAGTTACTAATCCAAAAAGAAAAAGCAGACATTTTTGTAAACCAATTTGCATCTAACTCTACTATGATAAATCCTCTTATTACTGTACCAACAATGTCGGCTAGTAGTGAAATTCCAATTCATTTTAGACAACACGTTGTCAAAAAATATCATCTTAAATTAAATACCAGAAAGGTATCAGATATAGATAAAATTCCACCTATTATTCTTAAAACATTTGCAAATGAATTAGCTCCTATTTGACTAAAATATTTGCCTTATCATACAAAAACATTCCAAATTGTTAAAAAATTGCAAACGTTCAATCTAGACCTAAAAAAAAAGACAAGTCTCATTCTTCGTATTATAGACCAATTGCATTAATGTCCAATCTGACAAAAAAATTTGAAAAATATATTAATTCCCACTTTATCAAGTTTTTAGAATAAAAAAAAAAAACTTTATCACAGATACTCAATATAGATTTCGACAATTTCTAAACGTTCGACAACAGACTTATGTTAGTCAATTCCACTTTAGACAAACATAGAGAAAATCTTGGAGTGGCGTTTCCAAAACATAGCATAATAATCTTAACAAGCTCCATTGTATAGGTCTTGATCATAAATCTGTAAATCTTATCAGTAGTTTTCTTGACAATAAAAAAATTATAGTTTGAATTGATTGTTTTAACTCCGACTCCAAAATCATAAATGCTGGTGTTCATCAAGGTTATGCTCTGTCGCCAACTTTATTTTTAATTTACATTAATTAACTTCTTCAAATAACTAAAAGTTCTATTCATAATTTTTCAGATGATAGCACCCTTCCAATTTTATATTTTACAAAGACGATATCGACAAATATAGCAGAAAGTCTTAAAATTTCTAGGTTAGAATCTGTAGCATGAATAAACAAAGACCTCAAAACAATATCTGAAAAGAGTACTTCCAACATGATCAATTTGAACTCAAAATCCAAAGTATTATCAGTACTAAATATTAAACTAAACAACGAATCCAAATCTAAATCTTTTTCAATTTGTCTTCTAGGGGCTATAATCTCACATAATCTTTTCTAGAATGACCATATTGTCGACATAGCTTCAAAAGTATCTCAAAAACTAGAATTTCTTAATAGATGTAAACTATATAAAACTTATAGTCGTCCTTGTATTGAATATTGTTTTCAAGTATGGGAAGGAGCATACGAAACTACACTACCTCTTCTAAATTCTATTCAAAAACAAACTGCTGGAAATCTTTGCTGTTTCTATACATAATTCCGTAAACATTGTTCAAACAAAATACAAGACATATTGCAATCTAATCAAGTATTTACTCGTAGTACAAGGCTTGCTAGGAATTATAACAAATATTCACTGACAGTTCAGAAATGTAGGAACAAAACTTTTAAGAAATATTTTTTTTTAACAAACAAACTATCAACACAGAATAAACTTCCAAATTCAGTATTTCTTGAAAATTACAAGCCACAAATATTAATAATAATAATAATAATCCTTATTTGCCCAACAAAAATCCAATAAGGGAAAAATATAATAAAATAAAACATAAAATATAAAATAGATATAAAAAATAATAATTTAAAAATACAGGCTGTTTCCTAAAAAAAAAACGGAAGCTATAATTTTCTTATTTTAAATTTTAAACCCAACAAACTCATATATTCTTAAATGGCAAGAAATAAGCTATCTTTTGACGTTCTCAGTTTGTAAATATATTTTACCTGTTTCGAGTAACGATATCCATCATCGTTATTTTAAATGGAACACACTGTATATTTATACATATTTTGATTGAGGGTGAAATTCTGCATACAGTAGCGTATTTTATTTATTTATTTGTAGACGGAAATATAAAAAAAAAATGAAATGTGCAAGAAAAACAATCGTAAATACTGAAATATTTTATTGGAAAAAAAAACGAGACGTACATAGTTCCAAAAATTTGTTGGGTTTTAACATTAGTCTGGATTTCTTGTAAGTATGTGTTGTAGGCTATTTCAATTTGTGACTTAGTTAAAGCTCGCATTCTCTGAAATTCGCTTTGGTAAAAAGGAGATAGAGTAGATTTCCATTTACGATGATAGCGCAGTTTAAGTTTGATATTGTTTCTTAATTCATATGTAAACCAGGGTGGAAACCGGTTACTTTTAGAGCGTTTATAAAGAGGAACGTACTTATCAAAACTAGAATAAATTGTTTTGTAAAATTTATCAACAGCATAATTAACATTTTCACATGACTCAAAATCAATGTTCACAGACTGCTTAAATCCTCTTATATACAATAGTTTCAGCAAATGTCGTTTTACTAGTTCAAATTTAAAGGTATTTTTATGTTGTTGTAACTTATAAATTAATTCTTAATATCACATTTTGAAATTAAAAACAAAAAAAAAATAACAGGATTATATCATCCCAGATACAGCAACATTATATATTCTCCCAAAACCAAGAAGATCTGAATGATATGCTGAAAGGTCTTAATGACGCGTTCCAAAAAGTTGGTATTAACGTGTACATAACAAAAAAAAAATTATGACAACGATATGCTAAATATCGAAGTAATCGGTAATAGGGAAGAACAAGTACCAATATACAGAGTGAGTCGGGAGGAACGGACCAAACTCTATGAGTGTATTAAACAAGAGAAAATAATGTACAAAAATGCAAATGTTGTTTTCCGATTTTTACTTGATTTCAAGTTATAGCGTAATTAAAAATGTTTATCTAGTATGCCATGTCGGTAGATAAATAATAATCCTCGTGTTGTATATTTTTTACAGATAAAACAACATTCATTTGTGGCGGTACTAATAATACTTACAACTGTCATTTATGGTCAGACAAAAATCCCCACGCACCAGTCAAAAGTAATTTTCAACATAGGTTTTCGATAAACGTGTGGTGTGGTATGGTATGGTAGATAGTTATTTAATTGGACCTTTTATTTTAACAAATCGCGTCACAGGATACAATTACTTATTTTTTTTACAATTTGAATTACACGGACTACTAGAGGATATTCTTTTAAACATCAGAATGCAAATACGATAAAACTACTGCATATTTTGCTTGTCAAGTCAAGCAACATTTGGACAAAAGATTTACAGGACCTTAGATTAGTCGCAGTGGTCTTATTAGTTGGCCACTAACATCTCCAGACATCACAGCACTAAATTATTGTTTATGGGGCTGGTTCAAAGATAAAGTGTACTAAGTGAAAACTAATTTAACGCATTAGAAATGCTGCAGCCGATTTTAAACAAAAACATTACTTAATCATAGAAGTATTTTTGAACATTTATTATAAAAAATGCTTTAATTACCAAAACGTTAATTAATGAAATTTCGTTTGTTTTAAATTACACTATAACTTCAAAACAAATAAAAACCGAATAACAACATTTAAGTTTTTTACATTACGTGTACAACATACTGTTAGAGTTTAGTCTGTTCCTCCCAACTCTGTATAAACCTAGACCAAATCATAAAGACAACTAAAAAGAATCAAGAGATAGAAGTACTACGTAGATATAGGAATAGGCTGCAATTGGAAAACTAAACTACGCCTCACAAATAAAAATATTTCGCAGCACCTTAAAACAAAAGTGTTTGATCAGTGTCTATTATCGGTACTGACGTACAAAGCACGTTGACAAAAAATAATGTAACCAAGATAGCAAGCAAACAACAAGCTATGGAAGAACAAATGCTTCACAATAACCTCCAAGACAAAAAAAGAAACACTTGTATCAAGACAAAGACAATCGATGCTTGCCAAAAAGTAGAACAACTTAATAAAAATTTGGTGGTCATAACGCAAGAAAAAAGACGGAAAATGAAACCAGGTCATTCAGTAGTGACGCCTCTACATTAGAACAAACGGCAGGGGAACCTAACTTAGCATAATATAAAATAGAGTGACGATTTAAACATGCGGTTTTGGCATCAATAAAGGTGGTACATAATCAAGACTTGTAGAAAAATATGAGAAAAGCTAGGTCTAAAAATAGAATCAAGATGGCAGAAAAAAAACTGACTCATTTTCTACAATATTCAGTCAACAAACTAAAATTTGGGATGCCTTTCTTAATTTATTCGTTTATAATTTAACTATTTTACAAGGTTACTAGGTCTACATTTTTCAACTATTCCAAAAATTACAGTAACTATTGTTCAGGCTTTTTTAGGAAATTCTATGAATATACTGGATACCCAATACGCGTATATAAAGTAATGCAAATTATATTATTATATATTATACTTGTAGCACCATAAAGAAGAGGGCTGCTAATGCCCATTTTCGGCCCATGGTACACTATATACTATATTGTTGTATCTTAAAATAACAAAACTGATAATTAAGTAAGAGTCAAGAAACAAAAACCGATGATTCTTTATTGCTTCTTGTTTTTAAGTGTGTGGTTATAGAATGTTCAAAAAGTTATTATTGTATGATCTAAAAGTTAATGTGACTTATATAATTTTGGTACCGTTTACTTGCATATATGACATTTCATTATTATTATTTATCTTATTTCATTTATATTTTGTCATTCAGTCATTTAGTATAAGTCATAAAATCATGTATGAATCTAAAGAAAATGAATCAAATACTTTCTGTTTTGTTATTTATGTTTTTTATGTTTAAATTCTAGTATAGATCAGGTTCAAGAGAAAGGCTAGATAAATGTTACTACAATAGATCTAATCTTGAACCCATTGCCCAAACATTTGTTTTTATATATTTTTGTAATTATGTAATTGGTAAGATATATATTTGTACTATAGGCAATAAATGTATTTATTATTATTTCAGGTTTCCTCAGCTTAGCTGGTAAGTAACGAGTACCTCGGGTGTTTATCGCAAAAGAAAAGCGTTTTTGTTGTTGTGTTAATTGTAGTCAACTAATTAACATTATTTTATTTTTAAGAGTCGTTGTTCAGAACCTTGCGTACACTTCCACAGGTATCTATTATAACAGAACGCTGCATTTTCTTATATTTATTATATATATTATATAATCGGATACTTCTATGAGTTTCAAGTTTTCAAAGAGGGCTTTTGGTATCTCCCCAGTTGATCCAATTACAATGGGAATCACCATTTCCTTATCATGGTGCCACATCAATCGTACTTCATTTGATAGAGGTAAGTTGATTAATTTTTAGAGAGATAAACAATAACAAACTGTACGGATTGTTAATTTCTATTTAATGTACTGATTATGTTATAGTTCTTTAAAAAACAAATATAAATGCAAATACAATAAATAATGCATAATAATAAAACAAAATAACTAAAAGTATATTAACTGCACTTATTCCGTCTGAAAAGAAAGTAAGCATCAACGTATTTTTAGAGATTGTTTCAGATATTAACTCAAACTATGCAAATTAAATAGCAGCAACATCTCTATAAGATGAGACCATAACATTTAATAACGTTGTAAGTTGCTGAAACTAGTCCCTAACAAAGAAATTAATCAACATACTGCTTATATTATGAATTTCAAAAACATTTTTAAATACTACATGTTTGCATAAACTGGTCATCAACTACTATTAATATTATATGAAAATCATTATTGACGTAAACATTAGAATGTAATATAATTGTAGTGTTTGCAAATGAATTTGGAATATATATTCATTATATATAAGCATAATTAATAAACAAAAAACAAGGTAGGTATTATTATAAATTAAAAAAAACTCATTACACATTTCATATACAATAATTAAAATTATAATGTACATGTAGGAAATATATATTAATAAATACATCATAGAAAACTTAAAGTTTAATGAATATTTTTTCAATAACAAGTAAAGATTGTGCATCCACTTCAATGAAAGATATAACAATAAATTAAAGAAACCGTTGACATTGACAATTAAAGTAGGGCTTCTTAACACATTGACAATTTAGTAAACTAAAATTAGTAAAATAAATCAAGAAACTAAAATTATTCTATGTGCATTTATATCTATTTTGTAAAGTACGAACATCATCCATATGTTTTTGAATGGTCAGCGTTTCATTTCCAAAACACTGAGAGCTTCCAGTGGATATACATATCGGATCAGATCCAGTTCCAAATGATTTCATGTCGCATTCCTCTAATTGAATAGTATATTCAGCAATAAATTGATGAATGACTGTCAAACAGGAACAAGCCCATGGATTTCCACCTATACTCAAGACTTTTATATTCTTCAAAATGGCTCCCATTTCACTTGGAATAAAAGTTAATAAATTTGTATGCAAGAAAAAAATTTCAACTGGTGATACACGCGGAAAAGCTTTCGGATTTAAATATAATATATTATTATATTGTAAATATAGTTCTTTTAACTTTCCATAACTTTGAAATACTCCAGAAGATAATAGTTGCAATTTATTGTATGATAAGTCTAGTTTTTCTAAGTTCGATATTGCCGGCACTGATATTACTGATTTAATATTATTGTGCTTCAGACTTAATGATATTAAATTTACTAAATTATCGAAAACTTCAATATTGAGTCCAGCAATGTTATTATATCCCAAATCCAGATGCTCTAAATCTCGATGAAAAGGCTCGTTAGCTACGTGTGTTAATTTATTGTGTTTGATTATAAGCTTCTTAAGGCCGGCCAGGTTAAATGTGTCACGTAGGATTCTGGTTAGATTATTATGCGATAAATTTATCAGTCGAATTGTGGAATTTCCAAAGGCCTCCCGTTCTATGCTCTCTACAGAGTTCCACTGGAGATCCAGTTTATTCAGATTGCGGAAACTAGAGAATGCGCCTCTCGCTATGACTGTAATAAAATTCTTGAACAGTTTCAAGTAGTTCAAATTTTGTAGGGTAGCGAACGCGTTAGTGTCAATGCCGTTGATTTTTTCTATTATGTACAATTCCTCCAAATTTGGTGTGGATTTGAATAAATTATTCGTCAATATTTCACCAGAAAACTGATATATTTTATTAATGCACATATTATTTTGTACTATCAAATTTGTCCACTGGTCGCTTCCACGACGACCGACATCGTCGACGAACTCGCATGTTGTTATAAAGGACGTTGAACATTCCGCACCGACTTTTTTCGCGGTGATTGTTAAAAACAGAATTAATGAGCCCGCTTTGTACATGTCGACTAAGCGTGGCAAGATTGTGACTGGGACTGGGAAATAATACGACCGCTTCTCTATTTATAGCTGTATCTGGTTTTGCCATATCCATAACTAATAAAAATTAAATAAATATTTTAAAATGTTCAGCAGAGGTTATAAGCGGTCGACTAAATTAGAATTTATATACCTTACTTTGTTTATTTATTTTTTTTACAAATTGAATAATAACATAAATTTCGCTCTGGGCGTGACGTCGGGGATTCACACGCTATAAGTTGATTATAATTCTGGATTTTTTTTTTGTTACTTACCGCACTGTGTTATTTATAAAACTGTTATTGCTAAGAAAACGTATGCTATTTCATACGCTTCGTTACGGAAACAAAATGCATGTGAAAGGAACCTACGCACAGAGGCACCGAAAAGTGACAGATAACATATACTTATAATTTGTATGTCATTTTACAACATTTGATAAATACTCCATTCCAAAACAAGTGTCCTAAATTAGGAAATTTATTTGTTCCAAAATAAGTGTCCAACTTCATAAAAAATATGCAAAGGAATATTTTCATAACTAAACTAACATAAAACAAAAACTGGCAGTTTCGGCGCGGCCAATTCGGCGCGCCCAATTCGGCGCGGCCAATTCGGCAATATTTGTTATTTATTTTAATAGACTATTATCCTTAAGAGCCGTCTTACACGAGACTGATTTTAATACAAGTGTCAGTACAAGAATTTTGCGCGCCAATTCTAATTTCTTGGATGAAATTTTACTAAATAATTGACATATAAATCCGCCAATGTATATATATAAGTCGCCAAGATCACTGGATTATAAAATTAAATTTTTAAATAATTGGCCTCGTGTCAGACGGCTCTTATACTTTTCAGGTCATTACCTATGATTAAAAAGTGATAATTAATCACCCATAAATTACTTGAGGGCCAAAATTGTGTTTAATTATTATAATATATATTGTATATTGAACAATTTAAATATGTACGTATATATATTATGTTTGTTATCTGTAATTTCTGTTTGATATGTTATGTAATTTATATGTATTTTATATTTTATTTATCATACATTATTTGGTATGTCTCATAAAACAAATATATTTTTATTATAATGTATATATATGTATACTTTTGTTTTATTTGAAAAGTTCTGGCGCCGAAATGGCCAGCGCCGAGGTGTTCTCGCGCCGAATTGGCCGTGCAAAAACGGCGACGCCGAAGTGTCCCATTCCGAAAAAATATACAGGAATATAACTAACAAAATACAAATAATTATACATGGCTACCACCAGATACATCTATTATGAAACTAGAAGCAAAATACACTAAACAAACTCTATAAGAAAATTAAAAAGCATACATAAGTTGGCAATAACTCTATTATTGAAACCAACAAAAATCTTATCAGGTAATAAGGTTCAGGTTAGACAAAATAGAGAATATATTGTGCACTTTTTATGTCGTAATTGACATTAGAAAACAATACTTTAAATGATACGCCATGTTGTAACACAACAAATGGATAAAGATATGTTTTGTGTATTTAAAAATAGTGCCTTTTGCAATGTTACATTAACTAAGTGTAAAATAAAAGACCAAAAATATGTAAACAAAATAATCTTAAACAATGCCCCCATAAAATAAGAAATTACCAAAAAACCGTCAAGTTTTTTGTTATTTATTTATTTTTTCTTAGTTTTATAAGTTAAGTTTATTTATAAATTTAGTAAACTGCAACACAATTATTTTAAAGATTATCTTAAAAATTAAATTATAAATCATTGCAAAATTTATATATGAATAAAATAAAACTGATTTAAATAAAATCATAAACATTTTTACTTAAACAAATTTAAGTCAGCAAAAAATAGCTGTCTGTTTATATTATGTTTGGCCATAGTAAATGTAAGGTAGATTATAAATTTAATATAGCATATCCAAAGCTTACTTGTATTAAAGTACACACATACAGTGCACCAAGAAGTAAACATTTACTAAGTTGTGAAATTTCGTAGTTAATTTATGTGCGGGTATATGGAAAGCTCAGCATAATAACAGTGTACAAATTGCAAATATTATTAGGTTTATTAATATTTGTTGTGCATTATTTAAAAAAAAAATGTTATCAATTATTAATTAAAACACACGTTTGGGTTTCACCACATAGTGGCATCATCCGGCAAATAATTAATGAACAAAAGTTAAACTATATTTTAATTATTTTATATAATTGTTACTTACACTAATCATTGATCTTTTTGTATAATAACTTCTATTTTAATTACTAGTATATAAACTTATTAATTTGTATTTTTTTCATTAACTATCTGGTTGATGATACCACTGTGTGATTGAAACATGTCGCAGTTTATCAAATAAATCTTTGTAACCCAAACAACGTGTATTTTAATTATTAATCTAATATGGAGATTTAAAATGTATCAATTAAATATAAATTATTAACATTAATACGGTTACTATGCTAATTGTTTATTTATAAAAACACTGACTTCTTCAACATATTTGTGGACTTCTTATTAGTTATAACATTACGGCATTCGTTTTTTAAATAAAATCAAAATAGCATACTGTTATGATCGCGTCATTTCATAAATACACCGAGAAAATCGTTCGATTCAAACTTAATTAGATAATATAAATAGAATATAATATACGACAATTCCAAATATAACATCTCTTTCAGATTTGTTTAAAGCATTTACTTGATCATTTTACACCACTATTTATATTGAAAGGAACATATTTGTAATAGATTAATGTAGATATACCGCATTGCGATATGTGAAGTGAATGTTGGGAGCAAAGGGACTAATGCAAACTGTCGGGCTCAGCCACAATACGTTATTTGAAAAGTTTCGGTAATACGTCGGTTCATAAGCGACCGGATTCCGATAGGGCTGGAATTTATATTGCGATCAATAGCCTTTCTACTGCTTACTAGCAAATGATCCGAAATTCCAGAAATTAGCGCTTTATTAGAAAGAATCTGTTACGTTTTCGGTGCGCTTTCGATTTTCTGGCATAATTAAAATTTGTTTAAGCTAAAATTGTTTTAACTAAAACATTATTGTTTTTATATAAAACACAAATTATTTATTTATTTATAGCGGTTATATTCTCATAGCAATTAAAAAGTATTGATATAAAAATCAACATACTGCAAGTCAAAAATACTTTAATTTAGTTACTAAAATTCTTATTAATTAGCTCCAATAAAACTTCACTAACTTATTCTTTTAGTAGATATTAATTAAAACGTTATTTAAAACTTGCTGATAGCAGTATTTTAGTACATCTCCAATATTTTAATAAAGCTGAGCTTTTAAAGCAATACGGAGACAACCTAAGTTACAGCAAACCACATCAAAACCACATCAAATTTTAAATATTGTTTTGTGCTTATTAGATTGATATTTTTGCGCAAATATTGTTAAAATAAATCGGTATCTATTTTAATTGATTATGTATTTATAGAATTTTGAAATAGGTTTTTAATATCAAAAATTAATGAATGAAAATTACATAAATATTTAATTTGCGCCAATTCTTGTTACCAGGAATACTAATTTCCAACCCATTGCTTTTTATTAGAAAATACATTAAAATGCATGATAATAACAAACCACAAAAAATAAAACTAAAAACTTTAAATGACTCGCTCTTCACAATTAAATATATTTTGTAATTTTTGTATAATTCGAGTAAAATATCATCTTTTGCGATCAGTATTGTGAACAAATCAATTCAGTATGTGTGGATGAGATAATAATCACAAGGAGCAAAGTCGGGACAGTAAGTAGTTCCTTGACGCCGCATTCATTGATTACTTCTTAAACATTCGAGCTTTATAGACCCTGCAATTGTCGAACAGAAACAGAGTTTTCTGAGCATAAGTGTAGGGTATTTTTTGGTGTATAGGCACTTTCAAATTCTTAATTCTTAGAAGACATTCCATATACTTAATTAAAAAAATCCTTTTAGTGTCCCGGAAAGCTGTGGTCATCAGTTTTCGCGCAAAAAAATGTGTCTCTGCCTTTTTGAGTAGTAAAGAGCCATTATAAACCCATTGCATGGGCTCTTAATTTGTGAAAGGTTCCCAGTGGTGTACTCAGATCTTATCTGCAGCATACTATGAGCATTGTAGACAGCAAGGTATGAGGAAAATGTAAAATAAAAAACGCTCTTCAGTGCAAAAGGTTCCATGTTAGGAAATTGTTGGCTTGACATGGGCCCTCCAACGGTGTCTTAGCATACATCACCTAAATAGATTGGATATAATTTTGGGTCCATTACTTTTTTTGTTGTATATAAATGATTTGCCAACCTCTATAGAAACTACGTCTATTCTCTTTGCCGATGATACAACCTTTTTCCAAGAATCCGACACACAACTGGACTTATTAGAAAAAAATTTAAAATCAAAAGAAGATATGAAAAACTGGTGCGTTGCAAATAAACTTACCCTTAACGAGTTTAAAACAATGACACTACAATTCCAATGTTCCGGTGGTTTGGAAACTAAAAAAAATGCAAAATTTTTAGGCTTGACACTTGATAGTATGGTATCTTGGCGTGATCATCTGGGCTACTTAGAAACCAAATGATCAAAATCCATTTATTTAATAAGAAGATTGCGACAAACAATAGGACACCATGCAGCTAAAATTGCTTATTTCACTCAGTTTCATTCAGTTATGATATATGCTATCGAAGTATGGGGAAATGCTGCAAAAACACACATCAACAAATTATTATTATTGCAAAAACGAGCTGTACGTGCTATTGAAGGTTTGAGATACGATGTGCACTGCAAGCCACTTTTCAAAAAAACATGGAATCTTAACCGTCATCTCGGCATTTATATTTGCACAAGTTTTATACATTAAAAAACATGAACAGAAATATACAAAAAGAAGTGAAGAACACATGAGATGTTTAAGAAATCGAGAAGATCTGTCATTGCCATCAGGTAAACTTAGACTAACCAAAAACAGAAGACTCCAAATTCATCTATTTAATAAAATTCCAACAGAAATTAAAGCAGATACTGTTAACAAGTTTAAAATAGCAGTAAAAAATCATCTTTTAATAAATCCGCTATATAATATAATTGAATTTTTTGAAATTGAATTTTAATCTAGTATTATTATTTTTAAATTTCTTTTTTATTGACGTAGTTTTTGAAATATATGTTATGTTATCTTATGTATGTATGTATCTTCAAAACTAAATAAAGATTATTATTATTATTATTATTATTATTATTATTATGTGTTAAAACGTAGAAGTAAGGTTTACCACTGGAAGAGACACAAAGGGTCTAATAAGGCCCATGTGCAGTAAAAATAGTTTCACCCTCCCACTCAAATCCAGAATCCAGAAGAATTGTAAAATATTTTGTATAGACTTTAGTTCAAACTACTTAATAGTAATCATAATCTGGAGTAACTCACCCATCCGCACAAGTATTAATTATCAAGAGATTGGCAATCACTTGTTTCAACTCTGACTAAAAAACTTGTAACACTTGGAAAGAAGAGAAACTTCCAATTCTTTGGTAATAAACAATTGGGCAAGTAGGTTGATTCTCCATTTCTATTTACTTGCGGTTAATCATAATCTGGTCCCACCCACTCCCCAAGTTTTGCTCATCACCTCATTTTTTTTAACAACGAGATTTCCAACGCTTGCAAAGAAAAGAAACTTTCAATACCTTTATAACAAAAAATAAGGCGTGTGGGCAGAGCATGATTACAAGCAAGTTACATAAACAAATTTTTTTACCTACCTAAGTATTATTAAGAGATTAGATATCTTTTTTTCTTCTTCTTGTAACATAGTAACTACTGACGTTTGCAGAGATACAAATGTCCAATTCCTTAGCTTTGAGATTAAATTAATTATCTAAACAATACCAGTAAGTGAATAAGAAAAAAACTGGTTAATATAAAGAAATTTTAAAACACCTGTTTTTTTTTGTTAAATCTAAGAAATTGATATTTTAGAAGTTATACGAGGAGCACTGCTAAAGTTCGCGGAATCAAGTACTGCCTGTATTGCCAGAGTTCTGCAATTGTCATATTCGTAAAATTTGACGTTTTTCACCTATAATTTAGTTGACAGTTCGATTTCAAACTGCTCGGTTTCGTTTCAACAAAATTTAACAAGAGTGATAATTGTGTAAAAAAATGGAAATTTCGTATTGTGACAAATCGATACGGTTTAACACTGCAGCAATGTGTGGAAAAACTTAGTTCGTTATTTGGGAATGAAGCACCATCCAAAACTATGGTTTACAAATGGTTCGCAGAATTCAAGCGTGGAAGACCAACGTTTGATGACGACCTTTGCGAAGGCCATCCATGCACTTCAATTTGTTTGCCGGAAGTTGCGAATCATTGTTCATTATGACAATGCAAGCGCTCACACAGCACGACAAACTGTAGAGTTTTTGACCAGTAACAACATCCAATTAATGACTCATTGTCCATATTTGCCTGATTTATTTGCCCAATGACTTCTTCCTATTTAGACATAACCAAAATAAAATGCGTGGCGAGCGTTTTTTATCGCTTGAAGAGGCCGTTGAAGCATTTAAATCACTTGTTTTGGAAGTACCTCGCTCAGAGTGGCAGTATTGTTTTGAAGATTGGTTTCATCGGATGCAAAAGTGTATAGATTTTAAAGGAAAATATTTTGAGAAGCAATAAAGCGATTCACTTAACGTAATTTGTGTTTTGCTTTACATTTTCCGCAAACTTAGGCAGTGTCCCTCGTATTGATCACTGACAATATCAATAAGTAGATTCATATATAAGATTGTCTTCTTAAGACGCTTTATATAAAGACATTTTTTTAAAAAAGGATTTAAAACAGCTTTATTCATTGATTTAAAAATGCAATAAAAGGACATTCTAGAAGATAAATTAATCATTTTTTCTTCTTGTATATAGAACTAGGTCCTGATCCTTTACTGTTGTCTTGCAATTTCTTCTACAAATTTATTTGGTGGTCTTCCCGTTGATCATTTGGTATTTTATTTTGCCCGTTTTGCCATGCGATCGTTTTCTATGCGGTCTACACGCTTTTGCCACTCTCCCCTTTCTCTTGTTCAGCGGGTAACGTCTTGAACCTTCAGTTTTTTTTGTATTGCGGATCTTCTTATTAGATCCCTTGTTGTTGCCTCTTTAATTGCTTGTAGTGTTTGCATTTCAGTTATTCTGGCTAGTTGTTGCATCCGAGTTGTCTTCGCTTGCGTCTCTGTTGCAAATTATGCAGGTTTTATAGATGCAGATCTTGCCGTCATTACTAAGATATTTGTTTACCCATATTATTTGGTTTAATGCGCAGGATATTTGCGCTGCTTTGTTAATTACGTGCCAAATTTTTTAATTTTTTTTGCCCTTTGCTGGTTATGTTGACTCCTAGGTATAGGAACTCCATGACTTGCTATATGATCTTGTCTTCTGACTGTATATGTATATGCAGCATATTTGGATATTGCTGATGACCATACATTTGATTTTCTCGGCTAACACGTTCATATTGAAACTTTTATTGTAAGTATATGTATTAGGAGCTGCAGGTCATCTTCATTATCTGCTATTAACATGCTGTCAACTGCAAAACACAATATGTTTCTGGGTTCCCTTCCTATTCTGTAGCCTATTCTTATTGACTTTATCTCTTTTAATGTTTCTTTAAAGTTTATCCATGTTTCATCAATGCAAATCTAACAATTATTTAAAATCTTATACAAAGTCTTTGAGCAAAAAAAAATTCATCATGTTTTGTTCTACCATATGTGGCCGCCAAAATAGATAGGAAAAAAGATGAAAAAAGCATATGAAATGTGGCTCTAGACGAAATTAATGAGCATTAAGTGATCCGATAAGAATATGACACTGAGAAAAAATTGTTTCTTGAAGGACGTGATTGAATGAATTGTGACTGCAAATCCGAAAAGAAAAATGATAAGACAAAAGATAACTGATGTTAAAAACTAGATCCGAAGCAAGTAGGACCTACAAAAAGCAGAACACCAATTATAATAAAAAAATTAGTTATAGAAGGTAAATAATTTTAAAAACTTTGACAAATCCTTGACAATTTAAATTTACCAACAAAATCTCGGTATAAAGGAGACGAAAGAAAAATTGTGAATATTTATCACCCATCCTCAAAAACGATTGCAAAAACATTCTTTTTGGTTGCAGACCTTGCACACGTTGTACATAATACAAATAACGTATTTGATCATGTAATTCGCATCTTTGCTCTAACAGCGGATTATAAATTGACTTTGCCTATCTATCTCTTGTTGATCATAAGCCAGACCGTAACACAATTTTCAGCCGTTTCAACAAAGAGAAAACCTAATTTATGCAACACTGACAAGCAAATATTAGACTTAAGTGAATTGTGGTAAATTGTTGTTGTTATTTGGTTGGGACCCAGAATAGAAAAACCGTGGCTGCGGTTAACGGTAAGGCAAAAGGATGAACAAAAAATATATATATTTTAATATTTTTTTTTATTAACTTCTTATCTTAAAAAAAGCTTCATCTCGCGCGGCTATGATTTGCGGACATAGTTTATCAAACGTTTTTTACTTGCTTTAAAGGTAGTATTATTAGACTCCAAATTTTGAAATACATGTTAGTATAAATCCTGTATATATTTATGTTCTTTAATAGAGATGCATTCAAAAATAATATAATATGTAATTCTCTTAAATTATATAGTAATATTTACGGTGAAATGAATGTATGTAAATTTTTTAATTCAATCATCGTTAATATTATCTATATAATAAATGAAATGAGTTCATTTGTCTCATTAACTGCAATTCCATAACAAATACAGCAAACTAAACATTTAATTAGTAATTAGTAGCGTTGATTTAAATTTCAACAAACACCATTAATTATATACGTACTGTTTCATTCAGTAATTAAATACTGCTACAAATTTATAATCTGATACTAAAAATTGTCAATAAAAGGTAAAGCAATATGAAAAAAGTAAACATATCAAAAACACATATAAGATTTTTATTTCATTTACTCCACTTACCTGAATCGTGCAAGACTGAAAATCGCTTATCGGCAGTGACTCTATTATCCCCAGCTGTAAGTACTTTCCTGCTGTGTCTTTCCCTATCCTCCTTCTTCCACATGACAGTGTTTTCGCCTATGTCTCTAACGACACATGTAATCAGGGCATCGTCACCTTCGTATACGTGAACGGGATTAGTCAGGCTATCTCTCATAGAAGGTAATCCTGAAAAAAGATACAAGGGCTTTAGTTGAAGATTATTTTAGTATAAAATACATTTTTTTGAAATTTATGTAATTAAAAATAGAATAACAAATACATGACTTAAATAAAGTTCGGAAATATGTTTTCAATTTATTCAAGTTGATACAATTAATTCAAAATAATTTGCAATTAACTACTCGTTTTTATTTAGTCTATTTGTACTTTAAGCACTTGTCTATACGTTAACCAAAATGTACTGTTTAAATAATAAACCACCCAAAAACATCCATTTTAATCTAGAAAACAAACGAGAACAAATGACCAAGTAACATGTCTTGAAGCAATAAAACTTAAAATAAATACTCGACTGCACTTTCCGGTGTGTACACAAGGGATGTGCTGACATGCAACCGTTTGTAATCCTAAAAAGTGCCCCGCTCATATGTATTTATACAAAAAGATACCAATAAAGTAGAATTTAACTGCTCCATTGGGTTATATTAATCGATATTGTAGTAACTTGATTGAATACGTTTAATTTATTTAATCCATTTATTTAGTTTAAAACTTGAGGTGTATTTTATTGAAATGATTATGACGTTATGCTATTTATTTAAATGCGTTATTTTATCGACTTATCTTCTTTAATTCACAATCCACGAAATAATTTATCTTATGAGCGTTTCAACAAAACAACATCCCTATTTATTTAAACAAGCGTTTAAAATGTAACGAGTTTCTGAAAAGTACCTATTCAAGCTTACCAAGTTCCTTCAGACTTTATAATCGTGACCGGTGTTAAATGAGCAAAGTGTCGAAGTCTATTTAAGGGCACACGCTTGTTGCTTGCTAATTTTTAAGCGGCTGAATCCACCTCAAAATTTATTTTTAGTGCTCCGTCGCTTTATGCGTACTTCCTCTCCTTGAAGAAGGATTAAACTGTTAAGTTAACGGGTTAAGGAATCTAACCGGAGCTAGCTATTTTAGGTAAACGTTAAAGTTCGTTCTACATTTCGCGAGTTTTACACTGTTTGTTTGAATTCTAGGAGCTTTTTTATGATAATGACGAATGTTTAATGATGTTAATGAACACTTCGGATTATTACTCTGAAGTTAATTTGTTTATGGGTTTAAAATAAAAAAAGTAATGAAAAATCTAATTGTAGAACCTTAATGGACCAAAAGAAAAGTTTTCTAACACGAAAAAAATAATCTTGAAGAATAAAATGATAATTATTCAGGTGATAAAACAGTTTACCTTTTTTATGCACGGCAAAGAGTCATTAAAATTTTACCCCTTTTTCTACCCAAAAAACGATTATAGCGCGGGTAATTTAAAACACGTTTAGCAAGATAATTACATCTTTAATTGCCAAGATTTTTTAATTTTTAGCATTCCTTAACTAAAATCTAACCACGCATTGCTTAAAATAGAAATATAATATAAAGACAACTAAATAGTATAAAAAATACTTTGCTTTAAGAATAAAGGAAAAAATGTCACAAAATGTTCTCTAGGTAAGCTAACTTTTCAAAGTTTCTTTACTGGGAAACAATATGAAATCCCTGATGGAGAGAAAGGGGAATGCAGAAAATATCGAAACACCACGCGAATGAAGTAAACGTGCGACCAAAGTGTCCTTTCACATTTTACCATTAATCCTTTGAGACAGAACGATGTGGATAATATAGGACGGCACTATGTCGACCGAAAACACCTTCCACTCATGAAAGCGACGAAGACAAATGATGTATGCAGGTTGCCCCTTTTTTACTACTATTTATTGTCCTGTAAATATTATTATGATAAATCGTTCAATTTGACATGTATATAAACAGATATTCCTAAAATATTACAAACGATGCATTTGAGTGCGTTATAAATTCGCATTAAATATTTATCAACTGTTTTTGTAATTAATTTTAGTTAAATTGAGGCAGTGACAGTTTAATATATTGACCAACAATTATAATTTTTAAACAGTATCTGACTGTGACATTTTAATTTTAATAACCTGTTAACTTACTGTTTCAAAGTAAAATCCAAGGTATCAACTCTATTAAATATTAAATTAAACATCAAATCTGTATCTTATTTTTCCTGTTCCTTATTTGTCTTTCTAGGGTCATTATCTTCTCTGATACAAGCGTGCTGTTGATATAGCTTTAAGTATCTAGAAAACTAGAATTTATCAACAGATTCAAACATAAAAGAAAACAAATCTTTTCTCTTAGTCGGTTTTATATATTTATCATTTTGCAATATGGATAACAATTATATTTTTTCTTATGAATTATTGCTTTTTAATAAAGAGGATACAAAATCTTGCTAGTTAAAAAAACAATAATATTTTTTTTAAAATAAACAAACAAAAACACTAAAATTGACAACAGTACACAAACAACCGTCTAATTATTCAACAAACAACGCTACTTTCAACAACAAACCAACAAGATTCAACAAAATAAACAAAACATACTGCTTATATTTATTACTCGTAACTACTCTTTCTAGCATATGCTTCACCAAAAACAAAATGCAATAAAAACCACAAAAACGCAATCAACAAAAATGCTAGTCCAACAAAACCAACACATACTCTGCACAGCTACTCAAAACGTTTTAGTACACAAAATCATATCTGTACTAAGATATATCTATACCATACCCAATATACTTATGTTCCGATCAACCCACTAACACGCAACATACTGTTTAACTTAGTACCACAATATCTCAACAAACGATTTATCTCAAAAAATACATTTCTTGGTACATAAATCTATTCAGTTTACTCCAATAATGTGTAGGAATATTTAAATCAATATTTTACTTTAATCCGCAAACAGTACACATATTAACTTAAAAAAATATTAAAAACTTTAGAAATTACTTGTTTTTCAAAATCACAACCTAAAATGCAAGAAATAATCTTGTTTCTATAACAAGAAAAAGGTTAGAACCAAGGTTAGAACCTGATACAAAAAGTATATGATACCGCATTGACAAGTTTTCCCTAAAAAGTCGAATGCCTAATTACAACTCAACCAACAAATAATTAAATAATAAACATAAAGCTCTACTATCTACTATGATGAGCATGTTTCCCACAATCTAAACTCTTCTACTTACAACCTTTACAATAAAACTTCAACAATTAAAGTTTACTTATTAGAAACGTTATTAATTTTATTTTGACTTCAATCTTTACTGTTAGATCAATCTAATATAAGTAATAAAAAACATCGCCAATTCCTCAAATATTGCTCACAAGCTGCAACAAAATCCTATTCAAAATTCAAACAAGCAAACTGTAGATAGGTCTCCACAACTATCTTGTATTTGCTGTCAGAAAACTCAAACAATTCTATAAATATTCCTACTAATTCTCAAACAAACAAACTGCAACTAAGTTTCCACAATTAACTCGTTTCTGCATTAAAAAAACTCGTACAACTCGTACAACTCCTACTACTAACTTTCAAACAAGCAAACTGTAGCTAGGTCTCCACAACTAACCTTTTCTGCATTTGAAACAACCCATATAACTCCATAAATTTTTTAACTAACTTTCATTGATGATGATATAAACTTTTGCATTCTGATTTGTAGCCTCAGAATAGTCTGAAGTCCTGCAAGATATCAGCATGACGTTAAAGTCAAAAAATACCTTAAGCTTGTATTACAACTTTAGAAAAACATAACTTGCTTCCAAAAACTTGCATTGCAAATCAAAAATTCATAACTAACTCTATATAATCAAACAACCAAATTGAATTGAGGAGCCTGTTATAATTAAATTGAACTACGTTCTTAATATCGCGTCGCGTAGTTCCAAAGTTCGCTGCTCTACCCTCTAGTCAAGTCATAGTAGTTAAGAAATAAATAATATAATGTAAAAATACTTTGATTTATACATGGTGATTGTAAATTGCATAGTATAAATAGTGATTATATTGATAAGCGGTTTATGTACAAAAAGTCCTCTATTCTCTAAATAATACGACATGTTTTACTGGTAAAAAATGTAAAATTTACGCACAATATGAAACGAGTTTGAAATCACATTTTCTGTGTGTGCACATTTCTGAAAATTTTAGTACGCGTTGTAACGCATTGTTTTTCACAATACTGAAATATTATTATTATTTTTAACTAACTTGTTGTCATGTTTTTTCGATATATACGTCTGGTTTTTAAAGTATGACGTCAGATTATTAATTTGTTTGTAGTGTGAGTGTGTTACACCAATTATACCTCTTCCTCCTCCAGATCTTGGAAGAGTAATCCTTTGTAAGAATGCTTTAGAATGATGTGCCCTGTATTTAGTTAATGTTGTTTTAATTTGCCTGTTTAAATCTTCAAGTTCAGTATTACTCTATTTGATAATACTAAACAAATATGTTAGCACAAAGATTGCGTATGTTTATTTATATTTATTGCCTTTGTTATTTTTTTTAAGTTTAGAGAAGTTTTAGTTACTGATTGAAGTCTAGTTTTGAATTTGAATTTTATCATTTCTTTCATTTCTTTGTTGTTAGTAACTGTCTTTTGCATAATTCCTGAATATTTGTATATTTCCGTTTCATTCATATTATTTATTGTTTGGTTATTCGTTTCTGTGTTGCTCTAACAGCCCTTTTCCATTGCTACTATTTTACATTTATCTATGCCAAATATCATGTGCAGATCTCTACTCATGTTTTCTACAACTTTGATGAGATGGCTCCGTATAGATGTTTGATGGCTCCGTATAGTTTGAGGTCGTCCATGTAAAGTAGATGGTTTACAGTATGATTGTAATTGAACCTTTTAATTTATATCCATATTTTGTCTTATTTAGCGCGTTTGATATTTATAGCTAAGCAAAATAATGTAGTAAAAGTGTGTCATCTTGAAATATTCCTCTTTGTATTTTTATTAATTATTTGTTAAGGTGGATTTTTCGTTACTAATGTGCAATTCTGTTTTCCATTTTTCCATAATATGATTAAGAAACGTAGTGATTGTAGGGTTTATTTTATATATTTCAAAAACTTGTTTGATTGATTTTCAAACGAAACACGTGCTGCTGCAGCTGGCATCTGTGCTGCCACAAGTTACATTCTTAGTTTTATATATATATATCATATATATCTTGAGCATGCGTTGTGAGTAGACGTATAAACGTTGTGCGGTATTAACACGATACTTAAAAGTGGTTAATTCTTTATTAAAATTGAAAATTGCAAAGTGCAAAAGTGATTAAGAAAAGTGACACATCTTGTGTAAAAACAATCATTAACATGGTGCTTACAAAACAGCAAGTAGCAGATATTGAATTGCTTATCGTTGGTGCATTTGAAAAAGAGCTAATAGTAAAGGCTCTTACGGATTCAATATCATCTATACTGAAAAATCAATTAAAAGTAGCTATGCAAAGTTTTGAATCAAGATTAAATGATTTAAATACTGAAATACAATCGCTAAAAGAAGAAAATAAATTCCTCAAGGATAAAAACACTAAAAGAACAATTGATAGCATAGATCAGCGTATGCGAGAAAACAATATCTGTATATTTAACCTTGAAGAGAAACAGGCCGAAACTACAGAATCAGCTGTTCTTTATTTGTTTGAAAATAAATTAAATTTAAAAATTGAATCAACGGCAATTGATCGCTGTCACCGAATCGGCAGGACCGTTCCAGGAAAAGTACGACCTATCCTAGTTAAATTTACTGTTAATAAATATAAATGAAACATAAGAAATTGCTAAAAAACACAAAAATTGGGATTCAGGAAGATCTTACAAAAATGAGAGTCGAATTGATAAGAAATGCTTCTGAAAAATATGGAAAAGAAAATGTATGGACCAGAAATGGATCAGTTTGTATTAAAACTCAATTAGGAATTCAACAAATCTACGATATTGATGATGTAGTTAATTAATTGTTCTTAGTTTATAATTAATATGTTTCAATTGTGTTTTCATTTCAAATATGTTGCTTATTAACGATTGTATGTATACGTATTTTTACTGCGCAGTGGTTGATTTATGTCATTAAATTTTATTTTATATAATATAATAATAGTATGTCAAGTACTCTTAATGCTTTACATGCAAATATAAGATCACTTGTAGTCCATATTGGATTGCTTAGAGAATTTTTAAACTATAACAGTTATGATATAATAGCTCTTTCTGAAACGTGTTTAAACAGTTCAATTGATAATAACATTCTCAAAATTGATAATTTTAGTTTGATTAGAAATGACCGGAAACAAAAAGGTGGAGGTGTAGCTATCTATATTAGAAATGCTATTCACTTTGAGCAAGTAAATAACTTGAATTGTATTCATTTTGAACAGATATGGATAAAATTAAAACTAAACCATAAAAAAAGTCTTATATTTGGTGCCGTATATAGACCTCCAAGAACAAATTGCACTGCAGCTATTTCTGAATTAGAAAATGTCTTGACTGAATATATTACATCAGAAAGTTTAGTGATGTGTCTAGGTGATTTCAATATAAACATGTTAGATTTTGAAAATAATACTACTATAAATTTGAATAACGTTTTAGAATCTCTAAATACTAGACAAATTATATCTGAGCCAACAAGAGTAACACATTTAACAAGTACATTACTTGATATTATAATAATTGATGAAGAAATTAAATTGATATCCTCAAATGTTATTGACAATTATTCAATAACTGATCATTATATGATTTCATGGAAAATTGCTTTAGATATAGAATTAAACAAGTTATCTAAACATTTTTATAGAAACTTTATTAGTATTGATTATGAACGTTTTAATTCCGACTTGCAAAGCCTACCTTGGAGAAATATTTACCAACTTGATGATATAGACGATATAGTAAATCTCTTTAACAAAAACATGTTAACAATTTTTGATTTACATGCACCAATTATTCAAAGCAGGATGCGAAAAAATTTACGTAAACCGTGGATTACGGACAATTTAATTTTGATGATAAAAATGAGAAATAATGCATTGCGCCGATATAAAACTACTAAAAACGTTTCTCATTTTGATTATTATAAATTGTTAAGAAACCAAACAACATTCGTTATGCGACAAGAACGTAAATAAACAATGTGTATTTTAGTTATTTCTCCAATAAATAATGTGTTTTTTAGTTATTTCTTGATTTATTAATGTGTTTTTTTGTTATTTCTCTATTAAATAAAGTGTATTTTAGTTACTTCTTTTATAAATAATGTGTATTTTAGTTATTTGTCTATTAAATAATTTGTTTTTTTGTTATTTCTCTATTAAATAATGCGTATTTTAGTTATTTCTCTAATAAATAATATGTATTTTAGTTATTTCTTTAATAAATAATGTGTATTTTAGTTATTTCTCCAATAAATAATGTGTATTTTAGTTAATTGTCTATTAAATATTTTGTTTTTTTGTTATTTCTCTATTAAATAATGCGTATTTTAGTTATTTCTCTAATAAATAATGTGTTTTTTTTGTAATTTCTGTTTTAAATAATGTGTATTTTAGATATTTTTCCAATAAATAATGTGTATTTTAGTTATTTCTCTAATTAATAATGTGTATTTTAGTTATTTCTCTATTAAATAATATGTTTTTTAGTTATTTCTCCAAAAAATAATGTGTATTTTAAATATTTCTCCAATAAATATTGTGTATTTTAGTTATTTCTCTATTAAATAATGTGTTTTTTTGTTATTTCTCTTTTAAATAATGTGTATTTTAGTTATTTCTCTATTAAATAATGTGTTTTTTTGTAATTTCTGTTTTAAATAATGTGTATTTTAGTTATTTTTCCAATAAATAATGTCTATTTTAGTTATTTCTTTATTAAACAATATGTTTTTTTGTTATTGCTCTAATAAATAATGTGTTTTTTTGTTATTTCTATTAAATAATGTGTATTTAAGTTATTTCTCTATTAAATAATGTGTATTTTAGTTATTTCTCCAATAAATAATGTGTATTTTAGTTATTTCTCTATTATATAATGTGTATTTTAGTTATTTCTCCAATAAATAATGTGTATTTTAGTTATTTCTCCAAAAAATTATGTGTATTTTAGTTATTTCTTTATTAAATAATGTGTTTTTTGTTATTTCCTTATTAAATAATGTGTTTTTTTGTTTTTTTTCTAATTAATAATGAGTATTTTATTTATTTCTCTTTTAAATAATGTGTTTTTTTTTAATTTCTTTATTAAATAATGTGTATTTTAGTTATATCTCTATTAAATAATGTGTATTTCAGTCATTTCTCCAATAAATAATGTATATTTTAGTTATTTCTCTATTAAATAATGTGTTTTTTGTTATTTCTCGATTAAATATTGTGTATTTTAGTTATTTTTCTATTAAATAATGTGTTTTTTTGTAATTTCTCTATTGAATAATGTGTATTTTAGTTGTTTCTCTATTAAATAATGTGTATTTTAGTTATTTCTCCAATAAATAATGTTTAATTTAGTTATTTTTCCAGTAAATAATGTGTATTTAGGTTATTTCTCTATTAAATAAAGTGTATTTTAGTTATTTCTTTTTAAATAATGTGTATTTTAGTTATTTCTTCAATAAATAATGTGTATTTTAGTTATATCTTTAATAAATAATGTGTATTTTAGCTATTTCTCTATTAATTAATGTGTATTTTTGTTATTTCTCTATTAATTAATGTGTTTTTTGTTATTTCTCTATTAAGTAATGTGTATTTTAGTTCTGTCTCTATTAAATAATGTGTATTTTAGTGAATTCTCCAATAAATAATGTATTTTTTTGTTATTTCTCTAATAAATAATGTGTATTTTAGTTATTTCTCTATTTATTAATGTGTAATTTAATTTTGTCTCCAATAAATATTGTGTACTTTAGTTATTTTTTTAATATTCAATGAAGAAATAACTAAAATACACATTATTTAATAAAGAAATAACTAAAATACACATTATTTATTAAAGAAATAACTAAAATACACATTATTTAATAGAGAAATAACTAAAATACATATTATTTATAAGAGAAATAACTAAAATACACATTATTTAATAGAGAAATAACAAAAAAACAAACTATTTAATAGACAAATAACTAAAATACACATTATTTATTGAAGAAATAACTAAAATACACATTATTTAATAGAGAAATAACTAAAATACACTTTATATAATAGAGAAATAACTAATATACACATTATTTAAATGAGAAATAACAAAAAAACACATTAGTTAATAAAGAAATAACTAATATACACATTATTTATTTGAGAAGTAACAAAAAAACACATTATTAAATAGAGAAATAACTAAAATACACATTATTTATTGGAGAAATAACTAAAATACACATTATTTAATAGAGAAATAATAAAAAAACACATTATTTAATCGAGAAATAACTAAAAAACACATTATTTATTGGAGAAATTACTAAAATACACATTGTTTATTAAAGAAATAACTAAAATACACATTATTTAATAAAGAAATAACTAAAATAAACATTATTTATTGAAGAATTAACTAAAATACACATTATTTATTAAAGAAATAACTAAAATACACATTACTTAATAGAGAAATAACTAAAATACACATTATTTATTAGAGAAATAACTAAAATACACATTATTTATTGGAAAAATAACTAAAATACACATTAATTAAAGAGAAATAACTAAAATACACATTATTTATTGGAGAAATAACTAAAATACACATTATTTAATAGAGAAATAACTAAAATACACATTATTTATTGGAGAAATAACTTAAATACACATTATTTAATAGAGAAATAACTAAAATGCATAATATTTATAAAAGAAATAACTAAAATACACATTATTTAATAGAGAAATAACAAAAAAACAAATTATTTAATAGACAAATAACTAAAATACACATTATTTATTGGAGAAATAACTAAATTACACATTATTTAATAGAGAAATAACTAAAATACACATTACTTAATAGAGAAATAACAAAAAAACACATTATTTAATAGAGTAATAACAAAAATACACATTATTTATTAGAGAAATAACTAAAATACACATTATTTATTGGAAAAATAACTAAAATACACATTATTTAAAAAGAAATAACTAAAATAAACATTATTTAATAGAGAAATAACTAAAATACACATTATTTACTGGAAAAATAACTAAATTACACACTATTTATTGAAAAAATAACTAAAATACACATTATTTAATAGAGAAATAACTAAAATACACAATATTCAATAGAAAAATAACAAAAAACACATTATTTATTGGAGAAATAACTAAAATACACATTATTTATTGGAGATATAACTAAAATACACATTATTTAATAGAAAAATAACTAAAATACACACTATTTATTAGAGAAATAACAAAAAAACACATTTTTTAATAGAGAAATAACTAAAATACACATTATTTAATAGATAATTAACAAAAAACACATTATTTAATAAAGAAATAACTAAAATACACATAATTTATTGAAAAAAATAACTGAAATACACATTATTTATTAGAGAAATAACTAAAATTCACATTATTTATTGGAGATATAACTAAAATACACATTATTTATTGGAGAAATAACTAAAAAAAAAAACATATTATTTAATAGAGAAATAACTAAAATACACATTATTTATTGGAGAAATAACTGAAATACATATTATTTAATAGAGAAATATCTAAAATACACATTTTAAAATAGAGAAATAACTATTATACACATTATTTAATTGAGAAATAACAAAAAAAAACACATTATTTAACAGAGAAATAACTATAATACACATTATTTAATAGAGAAATAACAAAAAACACATTATTTAATAGAGAAATAACTAAAATACACATTATTTATTGGAGTAATAACTAAAGTACACATTATTTAATAGAGAAATAACAAAAAAACACATTATTTAATCGAGAAATAACTATAATACACATTGTTTATTGAAGAAATAACTAAAATCACATTCCTTAATAGAGAAATAACTAAATTACACATTATTTATTGAAGGAGAAATAACAAAAATACACATTAATTAATAGAGAAATAACTAAAATACACATTATTTATTAGAGATATAACTAAAATACACATTATTTATTGGAGAAATAACTAAAATACACATTATTTACTGGAAAAATAACTTAATTAAACATTATTTATTGGAAAAATAACTAAAATACACATTATTTAATAGAAAAACAACTAAAATACACATTATTCAATAGAGAAATTACAAAAAAACACTTTATATAATAGAAAAATAACTAAAATACACAATATTTAATCGAGAAATAACAAAAAACACATTATTTAATAGAGAAATAACTAAAATATACATTATTTTTTGAAGAAATGACTGAAATACGCATTACTTAATAAAGAAATAACTAAAATACACATTATTTAATAAAGAAATAACAAAAAAAACACATTATTTAATAGAGAAATAACTAAAATACTCATTATTTAATAAAAAAATAACAAAAAAACACATTTAATAAAGAAATAACAAAAAACACATTATTTAATAAAGAAATAACTAAAATACACATTATTTATTAGAGAAATAACTAAAATACACATTATTTATTGGAGAAATAACTAAAATACACATTATTTAAGAAAGAAATAACTAAAATACACTTTATTTATTGGAGAAATAACTAAAATACACTTTATTTAATAGATAAATAACTAAAATACACATTATTTAATAGAAATAACAAAAAAACACATTATTTATTAAAGAAATAACAAAAAAACATATTATTTATTAGAGAAATAACTAAAATAGACATTATTTATTGGAAAAATATCTAAAATACACAATATTTAAAACAGAAATTACAAAAAAACACATTATTTAATAAAAAAATATTTAAAATACACATTATTTAATAGAGAAATAACAAAAAAACACATTATTTAATAGAGAAATAACTAAAATACACATTATTTATTGAAAAAATATTTAAAATACACATTTTTTATTGGAGAAATAACTAAAAAACATATTATTTAATAGAGAAATAACTAAAATGAACATTAATAATTGGAGAAATAACTAAAATACACATTATTTATTGGAAAAATATCTAAAATACACATTATTTATTAAAGAAATAACTAAAATACGCATTATTTAATAGAGATATAACAAAAAAACAAAATATTTAATAGACAATTAACTAAAATACACATTATTTATTGGAAAAATAACTAAAATACATATTATTTATTAGAGAAATAACTAAAATACATATTATTTATTAGAGAAATAACTAAAATACGCATTATTTAATAGAAAAATAACGAAAAAACAAATTATTTAATAGACAAAAAACTAAAATACACATTATTTATTAAAGAAGTAACTAAAATACACATTATTTAATAGAGAAATAACTAAAATACTCATTATTTATTAGAAAAATAACTAAAATACACATTATTTAATAGAGAAATAACAAAAAAACACATTATTTAATCAAGAAATAACTAATAAACATATTATTTATTGGAGAAATAACTAAAATACACATTGTTTATTGAAGAAATAACTAAAATACACATTATTTAATAAAGAAATAACTAAAGTACACATTATTTATTGGAGAAATAACTAAAATACTTATTATTTAAAAGAGAAATAACTAAAATACACATTTTTTATTAGAGAAATAACAAAAAAACACGTTTTTATTTAGAGAAATAACTATTATACACATTATTTAATAGAGAAATAACAAAAAAACACATTTATTAATAGAGAAATAACTAAAATAGACATTATTTATTGAAGAATTAACTAAAATACACATTATTTAATAGAGAAATAACTAAAATACACATTATTTAATAGAGAAATAACAAAAAAACACATTTATTAATAGAGAAATAACTAAAATAGACATTATTTATTGAAGAATTAACTAAAATACACATTATTTAATAGAGAAATAACTAAAATACACATTATTTAATAGAGAAATAACAAAAAAAAACACATTATTTAATAGAGAAAAAACTAAAATACACAATATTTAATAAAGAAATAACAAAAAGGATATTATTTAATAGAGAAATATCTAAAATACACATTATTTAAAAGAGAAATAACAAAAATACACATTATTTAATAGAGAAACAACTAAATCACACATTATATATTGGAGAAATAACTAAAATACCCTTTATTTAATAGAGAAATAACTCAAAAACACATCATTTAATAGAGAAATAACTAAAATACACATTATTTATTGGAGAAATAACTAAAATACACAATAATTCATAAAGAAATAACAAAAAACACATTATTTAATAGAGAAATAAGAAAAACACACATTATTTAATAGAGATATAACTAAAATACACAAAATTTATTCGAAAAATAACTAAAATACACATTATTTATTGGAGAAATAACTAAAATACACATTATTTAATAGGGAAATAACTAAAAAACACATTATTTATTGGACAAATAACTAAAATACACAATATTTATTGAAGAAATAACTAAAATACACATTATTTAATAGAGAAATAGTTTAAATACACATTATTTATTGGAGAAATAACTAAAATACACATTATTTATTGGAAAAATAACTAAAATACACATTATTTAATAGAGAAATAACTAAAATTAACATTATTAAATAAAGAAATAACAAAAAACACATTCTTAATTAAAGAAATAACTAAATTACACATTATATATTGGAGAAATAACTAAAATACACATTATTTAATAAAGAAATAACAAAAAAACACATTATTTAAAAGAGAAATAACTAAAATACACATTATTTATTGAAGAAATAACTAAAATACACAATATATATATTGAAGAAATAACTAAAATACACATTTATTAATAGAGAAATAACTTAAATACACATTATTTATTGGAGAAATAACTAAAATACACATTATTTAATAGAGAAATAACAAAAAAACACATTATTTAATAAAAAAATAACTAAAATACACATTATTTAATAGAGAAATAACAAAAACACATTATTTAATAGAGAAATAACTAAAATACACATTATTTAATGTAGAAATAACTAAAAAACACATTTTTTATTGGAGAAATAACTAAAATACACATTATTTAATAGAGAAATAACTAAAATACACATTATTTATTGAAAAAATAACTAAAATACACATTATTTATTGGAGAAATAACTAAAACACACATTATTTAATAGAGAAATAACTAAAATACACAATATTTATTGGAGAAATAACTAAAATACACATTATTTAATAGGGAAATTACAAAAAAACACATTATTTAATAAAGAAATAACTAAAAAACAGATTGAAAGCATATTTAAATTTTAGATTTAGTCAAAATAGCAATAAGTCTATGTGGGAAGGCTTACGAGAATTACAAATTCATTCAAACAAAACAAAACCAGACTTGCCAATTAACTTAACAACAAATATTGAAGCCATTAATGCTCATTTTACAGATATTCCTAAAATCTCCACAAACGTTTCTAACACCATTTAATACTACAATACTACTCAAAAATTGAACATTGGTCAAAAACTTACGTTTGTTAAAATATCAAGTTTTGAAGTAAATAAAATTGTACATAGTATAAAATCAAACGCTTATGGCAGCGACAAAATTAACATTAAGATGATACAATTGAGTTGTCCCTTTATAATTAACATTTTAACTTTTATTATTAACTTCTGCATTGAGAAAAGCGCATTTCCTAAAGCCTGGAAACATGCTCTTGTAACACCGTTACCGAAATGTAGTGAACCTAAAAGTTTAAAAGATCTGAGACCAATAAGCATTTTTCCTACATTATCAAAAGTTTTTGAGAGAGCTATTCAACAACAGTTACGCCAATATCTATATACTTACAAACTACTACCAGATTTTCAGTCAGGTTTTCGTCCTGGTTATAGTTGCACTACTGCATTAACACATATTACAGATGATATTTTAGGCGCTGTAGATAAAAGCAAATTGACTGTTTTAGTTATGCTTGACTTCTCAAAGGCTTTTGATCTTATTGATCATAAAATACTTTGCTCAATGTTACGGTTCATGACTTTAAGTGAAAAGGCTATAGCATTGTTAACTTCATATTTAACAAATCGCTCACAAAGTGTACGTATAGGAAATGAAATATCGTCATCTGTCATAGTGAATAAAGGGGTTCCTCAGGGATCTATTTTGGGTCCTCTTTTATTCACAATCTATACATCAGAATTACCAAAATCTATAGCAAACTGTCAGTATCACGCATATGCTGATGACACTCAATTATATTATTCTTTTGAGAAAACGGAGTTAAATAGTGCGCAAGAAATAATTAATCAAGACTTAGAAAAATTAATTCAATCATCAATAAAACATGGACTAAAAATTAATCCATCAAAATCTGCAGTAATAGTATTTGGAAATAAAAAAAAATAAACAGCTTGTAGAAAACAATATGATGCTGATCATTGATCAACAAATTATGACATTTTAAAAATGTTATAAAAACCTGGGATTACATATAGACCCTACTCTTAGATTTAAAACACAAGTTTCAAAAATGATTGGAAAAGCTTATATGACACTTAAATCGCTATATGCTCATCGGCATGTAATGAATACAAAGATAAAAACAACACTATGCGACTCTTTAGTACTTAGTCACTTCAATTATTGTGATGTAGTATATGGCAATTGTCTTGATGCATTTGATAGAAATTGAATTGAAAAAATGCAAAAATCTTGCTTGAGGTTTATATACGGCATTAGAAAACACCAACAAATATCACACAAATTGAAAGAAACTAATTGGTTAAACATGAGCAATAGACGTAAATTACATTCTATTTGTTTTTATCATAAAATTATAACAAGTAAAACACCACCATATCTTGCCAATAAATTGTCATTTTGCACTGATGTTCACAACCTCAATATTCGGAATAGAGGGCTATTAACTACTCCACGTTTCAGAACAGAAATTTTTAGGCGATCTTTTTCTTATAACATTGTAAAAGCTACTAATTATTTTTATTTTAAAGGTTTTTTAGACATAACTACGGCGCAATTAAAAAAACATTGTCATAATATCATTCTTCTTCTTCTTCGTTTTCTCTCTTTTCAGAGAGGTCGTGATTGTGGTTTACTCTTTTGCTGTCGTTCTTCGTACAATATCCCTCCATCTTTCCCTGTTCTTGGATTCCCTTGTTGCTTGTGTTATCGTGCTGTTGGTTGTTGCCTTAATAGTGTCAGTCCACCTCATCGGTGATCCTCCTCTCGGTCTTTTTCCTTCCATTTTCCCCTGTATCACCAGTTTTTCTAGGTTGTTATCATCTCTTCTATTGATGTGGCCGAAGAATTTTAGGATTCTTGCAAAGACAATTTGTGATAGTCGCTGGGCTTCATTTATTTCATTATTAATGGATATGTTCGTTCTGTGAGCTGTCTATGGGACACGTAGTATACGCCTCCAGCAACACATCTCACATGCATCAATTTGTCGTCTGTCCTGTTTTTTAATTGTCCATGATTCGGAGCCATATAGTAGCACTGGGAATACTAGTGTTTTTATTATTTGTTTTTAGTGTTTAGAGTTATATCACTATCCATCCATGTTTTTTGAAGTTCTCTTACGGTTTGTCTAGCCATTTCACATCTTCTGTTTATTTCTTTTGTGCAGGCCCCATCATTTGTGATGAGTGCTCCTAGGTATATATATTGGCTGACGACCTCGTATCCATCTATATGTGTTATGTCTGTGTTATTGTTGTTGGCTCGATCTATAATCATGATTTTTGTTTTGCTCATGTTTATTTCCAAATCGTAGCTCTCACTTTCTATTTTCAGTTTCTGAACCAGTTCTGTAAGTTCTTCTGCAGTTGATGCTAGCAGCACAGTGTCATCGGCATATCGCAGGTTGTTTATGGGTGTTCCTCCTATACCTATACTTCCATTCCAGTTTTCTAGGACTCTCCTCATTATGTATTCTGTGTATATATTGAGAGGATTGGTGAGAGTATACATCCTTGTCTCGCTCCTTTTTTGATGTTGCAGGGGTTTGAGAGGTGTTTATCTATTCGTACTCTTGCCTTACTATTTTTGTACAGCTGTTGTATTAATGTACGAAGATGATGAGGCACTCCCATTTCGCGTAGTATGGTCCAAAGTTTTTCCCACTTCATACTGTCAAAGGCTTTACGATAGTCAACGAAGCACATGTATATTAAAATAATATCATTACAAACTCATAAAACCAGTACAATTTTTGTCCTGTATGTATGTATAAATGTTGTGTGTATCGTATATTATTTTTCTTGTTATTGTTAGTTTTTAGTTATTAGTATTAGTGCTATTGGAAGACCAGAAAACCATCTAATGGTTTACTGAACTAGTTTCTAATTGACTTCTACATTCTCTTTATCATTTATTGTATTGTTCTTCTTTTTAAGTATGTATTTTTGAAGTCAATGAAAAGATTATTATTATTATTATTATCTAAGAATGAGGTATGCTTTTTGATAGTCAATATATCACATTTATCTGTTTTTAGTTCTAGCTTAGTTAGTAGTGACCGTATCTATTATAAGTTGTTCTTTGCAACCACGTCATCTTTTTTTGCATACTTTCTGTTCTTCTGTTATTATGTTGTTTTCTTGTAAATGAGTTATTTTAGTAGTTATTATAGATGATAGTAATTTATACAAAGTAGGTAGGCATGTGATGGTTCTATACTTTCCAGGGTCTTCGGTATTATTTTGATCTTTAGGTTTTTAATGAACTCTTTGCATCATGTAATCTAAAAAATGTGCAGAGTTTTTTATTATGTTATAAAGTTTTGCAAGACGCTTGTATATAGATGTTAAAGTTTTAAGCCAATAATTTTGTATTTTGTCTTTTCTTCCAGTTAGTACTTTAAGTTAATGCATTTTTAACATCTAGTTCTGTTATTTCAAATAGTTCCATTTAGTTCCATATGATTTTTGGTTACTTCTTGAATCCAATGAGCATCTTCTCTGTGTGTTTCTGTGTTACTCCAAATGTTTTCCCAAAACGTTTCAATTTGTTCTTTATCGGGCATTGGCTAGGTTTCAATACTCACTGGTAGATTTTTTTTTGTTTTTTTGAATCTAGTATTTTGAATTTTTCTTTCCCTTAATAATTTACATTTCCTTAGACGATGGGAATATACTGCTAGTTTTTGTTTTAATAACTGTAACGAGCTTCATATCTTCTCTATGGCATTCAATTTTTATTAGAGAATTAGATTTTGATTTTCTGAACACGTATCAGTTTGTTTGTGAGTCTATTGGGGACATTTCCTTGTATATATCTCGTTAAGCCTTCTTGTTTACTCTATATTATTTTCTATTCATTTTTGCAATGGGGTTTATGTATAAAATTTGCAGGTTTAACATGTTGTTTTTCATTGGATTTGTAAGATCTGATATTGTTTTTGCATGTTGCAAGTAGTTCTTGTGTGTCAAAATTATTCAGTATTCAGTCTGACAAATGCTCATAAAACTTTTAATATCAAATTGTTAAAATTTATTATCAAAACCAGTGTTTTCTTTGCCAAACTTATGGATACAGCAAATTTTATATTGCACATGATTGCAAATGCATTTTGAGCTGCTCGATATTAAAACAAAAACACAAGACAACAAACTGCGCGTTCTCAAAAAAATATCGACGTTGTTGCTGAAAGTATTGATAAAAATTCAAGTTTATCAAGTCGGACATTATTATTTGACAACGTAAATAACATTGCGTAAAGACTTTGGCTTGGTGCCTTACAAGATCCAGCTTGTCTAAAAAACTAAAGTTATAAGACCATCATATGCGTCGTACATTTGCTGATTGGACTCAAAATCAATTGCAAAAGTTTTTATTAGCTCAATTTTGGCAAAATAGTTACCTTATTAAACAAAACTGCCGCTTTTGAATTGAACATTAAAAACAAGATATTATATTAGAGATTAATTTTAGTATTTAATACGCATATCACAAGTAGTACACTTGTTATAATAAACAAGAAAAAGAAATTCTGGTGGTCAAGATAAAAAATTTGTAACGTTCTATTAAAACTCTTGCCAATCTGTAAAGTTATAAAAAACATAAAACCCAAGCATCTCTATTATGTAAAAACACTACTACCTTGAGTCATTTGTCATTTCTGTACAATACTTCCCTGCACTTTTCCAAATATTGTTGCCAACAATTAAGTTTTTATAAAATACACACAAAAATGACGGTACAAACAATAAAAGAAAATTGTTCTACTGGTAAAAACCTAACTTCTTAACAGAAAACGCAACCGTTCTCAATTGAAGTAAGCGCCGAGTGAGCGAAAAAATGTAAAGTTAGGCTATTGCAAAATATATAAACTAAGATTAATGAATTACTTTAAGCAAATCATTTGTAGTTAAAATCAAAGGTTTAAAAATTAAACAATTGCAGCAAAAATAATAAAATGATGTAAATACTATGTAGATACAATTAAAAATGTTAGGTTTAAGTCTTTTTGCCTGCCTCTACCTAATTCATCAGCTTCGATCCAAAAAATTAATAGAACGCGCGGTATTTGAGTAGTGACATATTATAATAAACTTTAAAATTTCCTGAAAGACTGTTTTTACTTGAGGCAGGCAAAAAATATCGATTGTAACTCGTGCCAAAATGCTTAGCAGTGCTTCGCTCTATCGTTAAAACCGATTTGTGGCGGAAGGTCGCCATTGAAAAACTTCCTTTCATGCGCTCGTTTGGTAGCAGCAAAAACCAGGTGTTAATTTAAAATTGACAACAGTAATTGTCACTTCAAAATATTTTGTAATAATTTAAATAATATTATTGAATAACCTTATACATAAAATAATATGATATATAATGTAGTAAGTAGTAAGAAAAATCACTTGGTGAATATTACATACATATTATTTATTGATTGTTAACATGGTGGAGTAACAATATAAAAAACCGTTTGAGAAAACAAAGCCAAATGGAAGCAAGCCGCTCTAAAAAGAGCGGTCCGCTCACGCGTTCCTGTACGCACCCATTATGATTCTTTTATTATATTATATTTGTTTAACCCTACTATATGCAGATATCAAAAGCTAAATTAAATATTTTTATGTGTATGTGTATTTTTTATTTTAACGTATCAAGAAAAACACTGAAAATTCAAACTACGTTAAATAATTATAGAAAAGTACCTATAACCTAAAAAAAATACAACACTAGCAATACCCGGCCACATTTGCACACATCTATTGATGCGCATGTATAAAATATAAAAAATAATTGTTATTGCAAAAAGAGGGTCTGCAAAGTAATGATTTCGGAAATATGAAATGTTTTTTTTACCTCCTTTCTTATTATTAAAAAACAAGTGCAAACGTTATTGTTTGCTATGGCTGTTTATTCTAACGCAGAATTAGCCGACATGCATTTCATGCATGGTTGTACTCATGAGATTGCAACCAAAGCGTAAAGTCTTTATGTTGAAGTTTATCCAAATCGCCAAATTCCTTCACATTGTTTGTTTAAAAAAATTCGCTAAAGATTGCGTGATACTGGTGCATTCAGCAAATAGTGGCATTTATCCGAAACACAAAATGGAGTTGTTAATTTTCATTATACGCACGTTCTAATGAAATCTAGACATTAGACACATTATTCATTGAACATTTGGATGGGTATTGTAGGCAGCACGTTTATAGGTCATGTTGTTTTACCAAAACAATTAACAGGCGCTGCTTACCTAAACTTTCTGCAGAACACAATGAATAATCTTTTTGACAACATTACTATTGACCAAAAGCATCAAACTTTTCTACGTAGATGAGTAGTAAGGAATGGATCTGTTTTATGGCCTGCAAGATTGCCTGATTTAAACCATCTAAATTTCTTTCTTTAGGGATATTTAAAAACATTTGTCTATTGTACTGCTGTAAATAAGCTCGAAGAATAGCTGCAGTTCTTCGAGACAAGAAAAAATTCGAGTACCCTTTAGACTAAGATGTGTTTGGAAATGGAAGGAAACAGTTTATGTAACTTTGTTTTTTGTTTTTTCTAGAAAAAAATAGAATAAACTTTCTTATCTCCGAAATCGTTAATTTGCGGAACCATGTTTATTAAGACTATATAAAAAAAAAAATAAATAAAACAATAAAAATAAAACGTGAAGTTAGTAGGTTAAATTGTGACCTGTGTGATAAGTTTATGCGTATGAATTATTAACAAATTGTAATGCTCACAAGAAAATGACCTTGGATGTCAAATCATTGTTTTATATTTTGATGTTTCACATAATAATAGTAGTGGGTGAATGCTGCTTGCCGTACTTTGTTGCCAACTTTAAGGTATCCTATCCTACACCTTTTTTAAATATACCGTTTTTTTTTTAAATTGGGCACAACATATTCAACTGACGCCACCTATAATCAAAAACCACAAATAAAAAGTAAATTTATTATTTCAATTCAATTAATTGATAACCACTAAATAAAAAATGCTTTTTCATTATATTACTATTACATAGCTTAATAAAATATGTACTACTGTTAGAAAAATAACATCAAAATTATTTGTATCCAATTGTTAACATTAAACCTTTGTGGCAAAAATAGAAAATTGTACTATAAAAAAAAAATAGAAAAATAAAAGCTGCTCTGGCATTGAAACCTAACATATCCGATGCCTCCAATGACTCGGGATTCAGATTTTGAAGAAAATAATGATATAAAGAATCCAATAATACCATAATAAATGATGATAAATGGATAGATGATTCACCCAGTAATGAAAAAAACATTCAAACCTGCAAAATCAACAAAACAAACCAATACTTAAGATATAGAAAATTTAAACGTTGTCAATATTGGAATTACAGCGTTTTCTTCAACAGAAGATGAAGTAGTTTCTTCATTAGATTATTTTTTCAAATATGTTTCTTTTTCTATTGTGAATCATATTGTTGATAAAATAAATCTGTATAATACAAAAATTAGTAGTACTCGCATTAACACAAACAACAACAAAATAACAGATTTTATTGGAATTATTTGGTATGGGTACTATAAATTTCCCAAGTTACCATGATTATTGCGCCACAAGCACAAACATTGAACAGAAGGGTTTAATAATGCCAATTGCTAAATTTACAAAAATAAGAAAATTGATTCACCGGCATCAGAAGATGGGTTATTCAAAGTACGCTCTCTGTTGATAAGACAATAATACCATATAAAAAAAAAAGCCAGGTAACCTGAAGCAATACATAAAAAACAAACAGAACTGACAATGGGAGTCAGTTCCGGTGTAGTTATTACATTAAGCAAGTCAATTGAAATAAAAGAAAATAGTATTGTTTATTTTGATCATTATTTCTCCGGTCTACCACTTATCTTTGAGACAAAATAAATATACAAAACCTTAAAACTTTACGTAGCAACAGAATTGGTGGCTGTCTTTTGGTAAGAGATAAAAAATTGTTGAAAAACGGGACAGCGAGTTATAATTGCCAACAAATAACAGAATAATTATTGTAAAATAGACAGACAACAAATCTGTTCTTATCGGCAGTTCATTTTTAGAATTAGCTGGAAGTCCAAGGTATTCCAAAATAAAAAAAAAGAAGGTAAGGGTACAATGACTTAATATCATAAAACAGTATAACATGGGAGGTGTAGAGAGGGCAAATGCGTTCGTCAGGTTGTACAGATCTCGTCGTACAACAAGAAGATAGTATTTTTTAATATTGTCTCATGATTGATACATGCGTTGTAAATACTTGGGCAAATTCATTGATGAAATCAGGCAAAACAAAACGCAGAAGAACTTGAGATGGAATGCAAAAAAAAACAGTTGTAGAAAGACCAAGTCCACACTACAAAAGGACAATGCCGCTTATGTAATAAAAACACTAGCAGACATAAATGAGCAAAATGTGACTGCAGAAAAAAATCCATGAAAAATTAATTGCAATTTTGTGTTTTTCAATAATCACATTTTTAGTTATTTAATAGTTCAGTGTGACCATACGGTTACTATTTAAAACTTCACCTTTTAACTTTTAAAATTTTCGGCAAATCATAATGTTGACCTTATTATACTGTGTACAAAAACTCACATTAATTTATTGAGTTATAGGGTTAATGCACAATAAGAATGCATAACTCCAATAAAATCTTACGCAAAAAGCCCACAGCTAGAAAATAAAGCAAAAACACATTTATTTGTAAGCATTCTTGGAAAGATACGTTCAAATTATACCAATTTATAATTTTTGAAAACCGTCGTTAAAAACTATATTTTAGTTCTTTTAACATATAAGAAAATCATAATTATCTTAGTATAATAATGTTTATTATAAGAAAAATAAATAATTAAAATTAAAAATATGATTAAAACTTGCATTTTCTTACTTTTTAATTAAAGAAGACAAAATATGGAATTTCATTTAAAACATGACTTTCAGATCGGATCGGTCAAACCTATGCGTTAAATTAAATATTATGTTATGTCTTCTCTTATGTGTGTACATTTAATAATTGTAAATAAATGACTTATCAATCCTGAATATAAAAACATAGATAATTTTATACAAAATATTAAAATAAAAATGTATATACTTAAACATAATATTTTCGAGAACTACAATTTGTGTCTCACGTTAAACGACATTGCTATTGAATTAAGTAATTAATCAAAGCACAAGCGGCACAAAAGGAAAGTTACACAATAAAGTTAAACATTAATTATTCTATAGCTCTTAACGAAATAATGGCACCCAAAACATTGGTTATAAACTTGTAATCTCTCGTCGTAACGCTTTCCTTAAACTCGACGCCCGCCTCTGTAAAATGTGTACTAGTGAAGTGCTGTTGATTACTTACTTTACCTAGTTTACAGAATTGTTGGATAAATTAATTACTGACAGTTAAAATATTCACTCAATTTATTTATATGTAAGGACTATACAATGGGTTTTTAAACTTTATCTATTCGTTATAAATTTTCCATTGCGCACTCCATACTTTCCGGATAGTAAATCGTTGGGCGCAATAGGGCTAGCAGACTTAACATTGGTAAGAACGTTGATTTCCAATAACCAATAAAATAATGATAATCTGATGAAATATACCGATCGTCGTTGATGCGTTGTAGACCTTTTCGACTGTTTTTCTATTAAAGTCAATAATTCCGCTCGAGGTTTTTTTCTTGGCTGATATTCTTTATACTTATTAAATGATGATGAGTATTGCATTATTTTGTTCATGATTTGACAAATGGATTTTTTTAATTTTACATACAACAAATTTGTTTAATTTTACCAAATTAAAATCTTAATTAACCCTCGACACTTTTGAATGATTAACGAAATAACATTGACAAATTTCTATGAATGATATAACCATACTTGATTTTAATTTTAATGGTTTAATTGTCATAGTATAAATAAAATATTTATTAAAAATACTTTTATTAATTTAGTTCACTAGAAACAGGATATACAAATCAATTTAATGAGTTTGTTTTGGTGCTTAATATTGCTATCGATATCCGTTCGGTGTTATTATGCTAATTTATAATTGTAAGAATTAAACATAATGTCAATAATTTCAATATGGCATAATGTATATTGTATGCATATATTATATAATAGTCTCATCATTCAAAAACTACAATGTTATTTATGTTTATTATATTTTAATCTCTACAATCAACGACTTGAAAATTCAATAAAATGTCAAACATAGGACATCCTCCATTCTTCATCTTATCCATAGTTTCTGGAGAAAAATTTGCAATTGCAAAACATATACCACATATAAGCAAAGCTAATCTCAACAATGATCCTAAAATTTTAAATACTATTTTACTAATTTTATTTGGTTTATATATACTTGATTTTTTTGATGGCATTGGACAAGGCATTGGTGGTGCTTTGCATGATTTGACAGGTTTCAAAGGCCTCAGAGGTTTAGTAGGTCTGCATTTCTTTGCATAAAACCTGCACTGTGGAATATTATTAGGGGATGTAAATTTTATAAATCCAGTGTTTAAAGTTTTATTCCAGTTGTTTGTTTTAAATTGCTTTCCGAAATCAAGATGCAATCGTTGCATTGACATGTAACATCTTGGTACATACGATAATAATTTGTTCATGATATAATATATATAAAATTTAAATTTTTACATGTTTATTTGACACTGATCAACTGACGTACATAAAGGTTACTTCAAGTCGTCCTCAGTTGGCTGGAAAGTAATATACGTAATAATTACTTAAATGACGTTTCGCATCAGATAATTGTTGTTATAAACGGAACAGAGCAGGGAGCAGGGGGAAGGGAGGGAAGTGGTACATCAAGAAATTTGCTTTATTATTTTTTTCCGTTTCTATAACTTATTAGTAGTATTTTTTTCGATTTTTTTTAATCGCCAAAGTTGACGTATTTTAATGTAAATTAGTTGGAAAATATAAATTTGTTTTGTGTATGAGCATATTTTTGCAGTTTTTTCGAGTTTTAAACCTCTAAAACCCAAATACACGAAACAAATTTAATTTTTTAACTAATTTATTTCAAAATACGTCAACTTCGGCGGTTAGAAAAAAAATACAAAAACGCTCATTTTTTGCCTAGACCACTAGGACCAAAATATTGTTTTTTGGGTTTTGTGGCGTATAATAAAAATTGTAGTTTTTTTTTTGAGATTTATATATTTTTATGAACCGATAAATAGACTAATACTAATAAGTTATAAATAAGTTATACAAACGGAAAAAAATACTAAATTAACTTTGTTTAAGTAAGACTGTAAACCTGTATGTAATAGAACTTACCTATAAGGTGTTGCCCTTTAACTTGTCAGACTAGTTAGATTTGTTTTTGTACAAGTATTTAGTATATAATTTAAGATAGAATACCAGAAAGTTGTATGGTTTGAAAATTGGGTATTTTAAAAATTGGAATAAATTAATTAATATTTTATATTATAAAAAATAAAATTAAAGTTATAATTAATAAGTAATCATTCCAATCAAACTAATCAGGATTAATAAAATGTTTGTAAACAATGAGTGTGTACAAGAAGGTAAGAGCGATTGCTACTGTTTCGTTCCGATTTGCAAAATATCCAAAAACAAACAATAAAATGTTAACTAATATGACTTTCGCATCCGGTGCCAAGGCTAAATTTCCGTTAAAATAAAAAAAAACGGTCCAGAACAAAAGTTTTTGCTACAAAATTCTAGATGCAACTTGAACATAGTTTTTATGGAGTCAAAAAACTATTGACAGCAATTTTGTTTGTCGTCAAAAGAAATAATATGTGATATGTGTTTTCTGGTAAAGTCTAAATTTGTAAAAATAACCATTTGCTTCCTTCAAAAATATTTGTACAACTTCCAACTATATATTTTTACACTTGGTTTTTCATGTTGGATTTACTTTTTTTACCTCTATATTTACCAGAATATTGACTCATTTACTTAAAAAAAAATTAATACAATTCTCCATACCCACATTCTCATAAAAGACAAAAAAAAATTATTGCTAAAATTTACTAATTCTGAAGGCTTGCGAAAGATTTAAACACATAGTATCTGATTAGACTATACTAAAACTATACTTTAGCAAATATTTTCATCCTTGTAGGCTTTACTTCCGACAACTCCACCACCCATAAAAAAACATTTGTTAAAAAAAAACTTGCTAAACAAGACATTTTTTCTTTTCTTTGTAGATAGTGGAGTTGGTGTAATGCCTAACATTTGCTAAAGTATTGCTTTGATTACAATCTAATCATGCTTCCAAAATAAATAAAAGATAAAAGAGAAAAGGGGTGTAGGGTAGGAGTAATTTAAACAAATCCCAGGTATCAATTTCAATAACACAAAAAATTCTTTTTGAAAACATGGAACAAATATTAAAATGAATATAAGCGTAAAAGAAGAAAACCCCAAATCAAAATTTGCTGTCAAGTGTGAAAATATGTAGTTAAGCCATACAAAAATTTTTGTCATCGGTTTATTTTGTTATAAAAATTACGCGATTTTAGTAAATTTAATTAGCGTTTTGTCTCATTTCGCTGAAATTACGTATTTTATGATAAAAATCACTGATGATAAAAAAACACAGCAATCAAAATCGCACGACTGGAGTTGGTTAGATTAGACTATAAAAAGTGTAAAAAATATGTTGTAAAATGACATATTAAAAAATTAAAATAAATAAATAACAAAGATAAAATAAACTTTCACAAACTATTAAAAGCAATAACAAAAAATAACTAGATAATATCAACAGTGTATAGGGTATAAAAAATACCCTACTGGATTTTACAATACACATACATATATTACTCACAATAAATAAACATATCAAAGACACAGTCTGCTCTGTCAAACAAATTCGAGCAGACGATCGACATCAGCAAACTAATCGTCCAAGACAATCGAGAAAATGAGTATTAATTCAGATGCAGCTTTTTCCCAAAACTGTCAACAATCCCATAAGATATGACAAAAAGTTAAGAAAACATTACTGTAAATTTGGGGCACTTCAGATGTCAATAAATACCTGCGAGTCCATCGACAGTGACCGATGCTAAGCCACGTGAGAATAACCTCTTCTCTACGTTTCGGTCTACATAAAAAACTCCACAATATTATAACGCTTTTTGTACATCGCAGCTTGTTGTCTTGAACAGCAAACCACTCAGTTTGCCAGCTAGACAGCAATTGTTGTAGAAAATCACAAATATCCCAAACACAAGCTTTGTCTGCAACATTTTAAGCCTTGGCATACGTAAGGTAACTTTTTTGTGAATTAAAAAAGGAAAACCCTTCTTTAGACTCTGGTCTTTTTCCAAACATTTAACTGTTAGATTACTTACAAACTTTCTATTTTCTCTTCAACAAACTTTATTAGATCTCTCTCGTCCGTAAACGGGTAAGATCTTTTTGTTAAATCCACATATGAGAGAAACTGATGCAGTCGCCAAGGCTAGTCGAGTGATATAAGATTCTTAAATGTAAGTACTACTGCCTTCCGCAAACATAAACAATATTATTGGCCTACATACCGTAGCACAATGTGTTTCTTCCATCTATCAAAATATAAATCATTCCTCACTTAACAAGCCGATTGATTAAAAATAGGTTAGGTTTGACCTCTCGTTTATCGGAAGCTAGGGCCAAAGTAGTGTGTTGAAACTAACAACATGAGTATTAGCCCCTCAACTACCAAAATCCCCTTTTCCTGCCTTTCTGGTCACCACGCATGGCAACCACGCAGGTAAGTTTCACAAGATGTTGTGTAAATGATGTCAAATGTTAACTCACAAATAAATTTGAGATCTCCCAGACAAACTGTAGGGTTTTTAACGAGGTTATTTCCTTTTACGACCAGCAAAGGGGCTAGCGGAAGTAATCCTTTGCACCACCGCCTCCTGCAGAAGAGAAACGATGGAATAGTGGCAAAAACAGTGGAATAGACGAAGGGGGATTGGACAAAAGAACTAATCCCGGAAATAAAAAAATGAGTAGACAATAAACTCAAAACGTGTTATTATACAACACAAATACTGAGCTGAACCGGAGCATTTTAAAAGGTCTTTGCAAAAAAAATCAAGGTAGTGGACAAATGTCTATTCTGTCAGGAAGAAACACACAATAATGCATAACACACTGTAATAAAATGCAAGGCGTAAAAAAAATAAGTAAAAACTAGAAAATATACTGAAAAACAAAGTGAATAAAACAACAATGATTAAGAAACGTCCGAGAGATAAAAATAAGTAGAATGCGCTAGAAACTTTGCAACAAAAGTACTAAGAAAAAAATTTAAAATATGGACAACAGAAGAATATAAAAAAAAACAAACAATTGAAGCTAACACACAAATTAAAGGCACATAAAAGAAAAGAAAGAGACCAGAAAAGCACAAGATAGACAAAGTTAATAGCTATAGGAAGAGTAGGACAGCATGCTTCCCGCAGATACTTCGTAAAAATCCGCAAAGCAATAACCAGCTCACTTCAAAGTAGTGCCAAACTTAGATTAGATTAAAAACATACGCAAAGAAGAAAACCGGAAGGTAATGTCATGCGTAAGTTATTCTCAAAAGCCACTTGCTGAGGCCAATACCTCACTACGTCCACAAATAAAACCTCCTAAACTTATTTTGGACTGACTCCAATCTCTTATTGACATAGTTCTATTGTAAGATGTCAACCATACTACTTCAGTACTTAAAATCTCCTAAAATATATATATATATATAGTATATAGTGTATCAAGAGCCAAAAATATGCATTAGCAGCCCGCCGCTTTTAGCAACACAAACGAACAAAGCGAGTGAGAGCTGCTAAAGCAAAAGGCTGGCACAAATTACACTTGATATTTTTTTGCCTGTCCCCATTAAAAACATTATTTTCAATGTTTATTATAATTTGTCACTACTGTCAGATTTTAAAGTTCACAGCCAATCAATTACCGCAAACAGCCAAAAAGGCCAATGGGAATATGCGGGCCAAAAAAGATGCTTTTAGATAATAAATAATAAGATAAACTAAAAGATAAAAAAGTGACGACATAAAATAGTAAATTTTATTTCACAACATTAAAGTACTTTCCATAACAGAAAACATAATGCACGATAAAAAAACCAGATCATATGAACTGTTAAAATGAACAAATCAATAGTGCAAAATATTTAATTTAAACTATTACTTTTTTGATTTGCTAACAACTTTTTTTGAT